>CM060943.1:236209634-238709634 GCA_030765085.1 Allium cepa | reverse complement strand
CTTCACCTATTCTCGTTTGTTTACAGCCGCAAGAACCCAAACGCACGCGCTCAAACCTTCACAACGCATGCAACTCGAGACAACCAGAGGTCAATCGACGACCACCACAACATGCGCCACGATTTGCTCCTCCTCTGCCTTGAGTATGGCTGCCTCCACCACCATCGATCATCACGAAAAACCCATAGAACGCACAACCTCCCAAGGTTGTTTCTGGTGATTTCATGACGTTTCACCCGATTCCACTGTTGGACGTGTAGAGCTCGTCGAGCTCTGCAAATTTTCTTTTGGAAGTTTTTGATTTCGATGCATGGATTGGAAGAAACCGAGGAGAGAAGATAGATATATTTCGGCCATTGAAATTTAAAGATAGCGACTGAAAAAATATCTCTAGGGTTTGAATGAAATGAATGACTTATTATATATGTTTCTGATCCAATAGACACCTAAATTTTTGGAACTCCAAACGAAGCATGCTGCCAAACATTCATAATATTTTACCCCTATTCCGAACACAATGTATCTAGTTTCGATCCTAATTCGATCGTATTCAGAAGATAGTTTTTCAAAATCAATAAATTTTAACCTAATTCCTTTAATTAATTCCTATGCATTTGAAGCTCGCACGGTCAAATGACAAGGCTGATCACTATGAAACTTGAAATCATACAATAATTTACTAATACGGATCCGATGAAACTAGTTTCATCGAAATCCAAAACAATGGCCAAAGCGGCTATTTTTACACGTTAATTAAAATATAAACTTTCTGATTTCTAATTATTCAATTTTAAATCCAATTTTAAATGTTAGCCATCTTCAGTCATATTTAAATAAAATTTAAATCAATTTCAATATCATTTTCATTAACATTAATTCATGATTCAATTATTTAAATAATTCCAATAGTAAATTTAAACAATCTAATTGTCCAATAAATTACATTAACAGATCATAGAATTTCAAATGAATTTTGGTCATCAACAAATATTTGGTTTCATCCGAATAATTCAACATTTATAATTCAATTCATACTGTTGATTAAAACACATTAAATACGTAGCATTTCATTTCAATATTTATTATTTCCAAAAACATCGAAATTTGAGTATTTCAAAATTTATTATATCCAATAAACTATAATAATAAATCATTAAATTTTATTTCTAACCATTTTTATCCAACAATCATATTAAGTTTAATAATTTAAAATAGTTAAAAATACGGGTCATTACAACCATTAAGAATCGTGCGAAAAAAACGAAATTTGGACTGGTGTGAATTTCCATAATCATGTATCTGAAACTGGATCTGAACTATTATGCCAATAAAATGATCCACGCATAACTTACATATTATATTCTATTGGTTTTTTCAACAAATTATTTACCTTTCATTTATTTTAAATTCTAATTCATTCGTACAAGATCATCTTTTATTAATTTATTCATTTACTTACATAGATTATTTCCCATTCAATATTTAAAATCACCAATTCTTAAAGTATTACATAGGTTTCTTGCAGTTTAATTCACGTTTGTTTACTTATATAACTTGATTTCAATTTAATATTAATATTCATTAATGAATCATTTCAACTTTTTCTTATGTTTATAATCATTTACTGAATTAGTATTCTCATTTTACAATTGAATTTAATTATCAAGCATTTCAAAATATTAACTTATGTCTTGTACATCTTAATTCTTTATTTATAGTCATAATTTTATTTTGAACATTTTTGTTGCCTTTTTATATAAATATTCCTTTAAACACAATTTCAATTTGAAACATTTTTTTATTACTTAAGTTCGTACTTGTATAATATTCTATTACATCCTAGAAGCATATATCAAAGTCTTATTCATATTACTTACCAAAAATGTTCATTAATTTAAATCTTCTTAAATTTCATTGTCTTTTCATTTAAGAGTTACAAAACTTCAACTTTTATATTTTCATTAAACACCTAGCTTTTAATTTTCGATTTCAATATTAAAGTTTCCAATTATTAAAAATTCACTTTATTTCTACAACTGAAAATCATTAATTAACAGGAACTTAAGAATTCAAATACCAGGTTATTTCAAATCGTTTTGAAATAATATATATACTCATATCTTTTATACATATCAAATCATATTTAGAAATTTTAAATCAAGATATGTTTATCGAACCAAATGCATGGCAAAGCTACTAAGTGGCCTCCGCTACTTTGAGACTCGAAAATGAACGTCGATGATGCAGTCGTCATCATTGAAATTATTTTCCAATGACAGAAGAGAGGAGTACTGAATTTACTTTCTTTTTAAAAATTCTTTTAAAAACATTCTTTTCAGTCTTATTTAAAATATTTCTAATTGAAAATAATTCCAAATAATACAAATATATTTTTCCAAAAATATTTGAAAACCAATTTCAAAGTACCGTAACTTAAGTTCTTAAATTTTCAATTTATATTCATTTTATTAGTAAATCATAATTATACCATATTTATAAATTTCATTTTCTCATAACATACAATAGTCAAAGTTTTTAAGAACTTTAACTAACCAACAATAAATGACAATAATCAACATTATCATTTTCTAGCAACCAACAAGCCAAATTTAATGATTTTAAGCATATAGAATATACTTCTATATATACATTTTTCACTGATAATGGATGTATCTATATTTGTAACTTTGACATCTACCTATGATTGTTTGTATGTTATGTGTGAATCCCTTACATATCTGTTGTTAGGCAATACCCACGATATAACTTGGATAAGTAAACCCAAATTTAGTGATCCATATTAAGCCTCCGTTTGGTTTTGGAAAGTTAATATTTAATTTTTTTTAAAATGGTCTTCAAGTTTATTCTATTTTGAATAAGATATTTGAAGAAATATTTGTTAATTGTTTTGAATATTATTTAAAGAAGTTTGTGAAAACTTTTAGGGTATTCATAAAAGGATTTTTATAGATAGTTTTGAATGTTTATAAAACGACTTTATAAATGGTTTGGATGTCTATAAAGGGATGTTTTATACAAGGTTTGAAAGTTTATAAAGAAGTTATAAACAGGGTTTAAAAATTTATAAAGAGTCTCATAAATGAGTAAGGAGGTTGATAAATGTTCTGTAAACGGGTTTAGGTTAAAGCAAAAAGGATTTCATGGGTAAGGAAAATTTATAAAGCGATTTATTGAAGATGTACAACAGTAATTCGAGGTTTGGGTTTCTCGAGGATGGCCTTTAAAAAAATCATGGTACGAAACATCCATTCTGCACTTTACACCGAAGGAATAGTGCTGAGAATTATCCATTTCTCCAATTTAAATAATGTAGTTAAATCCTTTTTAGAGGATTGGTAATGGGAAATCTTACAAATGTTTTGTAAATATACTTATGTGAGAAAGATAAGTATATGAATGTTTTTGAAAGTGATTTATTAAACAAAGGTTTGTTTTGAGGCTTAGTGGTTGCAATGGATAAGTAAATCTCAAATGAAATTGGTTATCATTTATTTATTTGATAGTTAAATATCCGACTATCAAGTTTGACACAATTTGACTTAGGAAGTATGAATAAATTTGAGTTTGTCGATGAACACTCGAAAACTTACTTCCAAAAGAATTGAAAATCATCAGTTGTTGATACGGAGAGACCGGGATCAAATCTATATCCGAAAACTACTCCGAACCAACAGTTACATTCGAGTGGAAGACATCTTGATGATAATTGAAGATGGTGCTCTTTGAAATGCAAGGGCTACTGCTACTAATCCTGGGGTGGTTCCAAAATGGATGTAGTAGAGTTAGTGCCTTCGGTTTCATTCAGACCTAGAATGAACTTGTATGGATGGATGTTGGCATTGCTTGACGTCTGGAGGGTAGTGTTAGCATTCCAAGGTAGAGTGCTATTTAGAAAGGTAAAACATAGCCTCAAGCCTCATTAACCGCGTATGACTAAAATAGAGGATATGCAGCAGTGCTATGTGGGTCACACCCATTAGGATATATCATCACTCTTCTAGATACATACACAATCATCAATGAATTCTTGTACATGAGAGTGCTCTGTTAAAGGTTTCAAAGCAACCGGGGTGGTGATATGTTCGATACTATCCAGCAAGGGGTAGGCCAGTCCTATGTTGGCAGGGGTCATTAAGTACGACCTTAGTACATTTATCTAGGGATGTACTATGGCGGGTAGTACCCTTGTAGACCAGTCATTAGTTGGAATCCATTATCCAATACATGCCTTACGTTTTTGATTATAGAGCCTAGTATGTAGGAATGTGAGATGCAAGCATTCAGCTATTTTATCTATTTACTTTAAACCTAGACACTATGATGATTTTGATATAAAATAGTTTGGTTATCATAATGTAAAAACGCATCCATTTTTGTGTGTTATGTGGTCTTACGAGATACCCTTTGTTTGAAAAAATTTCAAATGTAGAATCAGTTTGGTTGTTGCTTGTTATCGAGTTTTACTCACGCTGGTTTACCAGACTGACCCGGGCGTTATTTCATTTAATGCTTGGGTTAGACCGAGCATGTTTTCCCAAGTTTATCTGGATACTTTAGAATTGGAGAGGAGCTGGATGGTCAAGACGTATTCACATATATTTTTCTTCTTCTGTATTACAGAGTCTGTATGTTTGTCAAAGTAAGGACAGGTTTCTATAAAAGTCCAAATTTAGGATAAGTATAATATACTCTGACGTCGAATATATAAATAAAGTTGTTTTCTTTTTGTGAAGATCATTGTTGTATTATATATATTATTCGCTGCATCGTGAGATTCTATATTGTTTAGTTTTCTTCTATCTTCTAGCTTCTTCTTTCACCCTAACGAATAGGTTTTTCCGGCACTTGAATGTTCGGCATGTGATACAGTAGACATGTTAGTGTCGATTTTTAAGGGTCGAATCAAGAAGCCGATTCCCATTCACATTTTCACTTATACTATAAATTACATATAAATGTAAAAAAAACTAAAAAAATAAATTTCTCATCATTATCGATTAATTAAAATGATCTTATTTCATTATAAAACCATATAAAGCAATATTAAACAATTGTTTACAAAAGGTGCTATTATATCGATAAAG
Source organism: Allium cepa (assembly GCA_030765085.1). Lineage (NCBI taxonomy): Eukaryota > Viridiplantae > Streptophyta > Magnoliopsida > Asparagales > Amaryllidaceae > Allium > Allium cepa. The sequence goes on along the minus strand of CM060943.1, from coordinate 238,704,529 downwards.
CGATATGAATTTTCCTTATATTTTCAAATCAAATATACCTCTTTATAAAACTATTATAAATGATTTATTATCACCATATAACTATTTCAAAATTAATTATATTCAATTAAAATAATTATTTGAATAATTAAAATAATTATTAAGTCATTAAATTTCAATTTGGAATCATAAATCAATTGGCATCACTGGTGATGTCATAAATACAATTAATTTTCCAAAATAAAATAAATAATTTTACTTCATATTCTTGTTCAATTATAAAAATAAGTGTGTGTATCCAGCTCCATGCATGCGTTCTGACGATTATAGAGTTCTTTATCGATAAAACGGTTTTGGACATTTTATCTATATTTTTTTCAAAGTATATATTTCTATAAACACTTATTCAAAATAAGATTGCCATTGCTATTTATAATTCAAGACATTATATTCTATATTAATATATATTACATTGGAATGTTCTAAAAATAAACATAACTTATCAAAGTGATTAATTTACTGGTCGTTACAAGAGCACTTAGCAATCCTGGTCCCTCCAAGACTGAATAGATGAATTTGGTCTTATTTTATAATAATGTAAATGATTACATAGGGGAACAATTCCCATATACTCTCTATAAGCAAGCAAACATACAAGCACTTTCAATTCATCCAAAGCATGATCAAGCCACATAAACGACTTTTAATCCCTTTTTAATTAATTTATCCTTTATTGATTAAAGACCCTTTTATTAATAAAACACCTTTTTATGAAATAAACTTCTTTCATTAATCAAAACATTTATTATAAATTGATACTCTATTATTAAATAAAAATTCCTTTATATATTTGTATACATGTAAGTGTGTGTACGTGTTTGTGTGTGCATATATTTCTCTTTATAAAATATATGCACTTGTATTTACAATAAACCTGTACTCTTTTCAATACTTAAAAAGTATCCGTGTACTTATCTCCATGGTATAAGTATATTCACAAATTACTTAACAATATTTACTTATAAAATATAATCAAAATGGTTAAAAACAAATGTTACTAAAACATTGTTACTATAAACCACTTCCCTTTTTAAAAATTAAAGATATAACTTTTTCTATCCTTTTAAAAGATTTCAATACTTGTTATTGTCATTAAAATTCCATTATTAAAGTTTAAATATATTTATAATATATTTCCACTATAAAATATAAATCAAGGGTTTAAAAACAATTGTTACTAAAACATTGCTTAGTACAAACCCAAAGCACTTCACAATTAATCGTTGTCATTAAAACTCTCTTTTAAAGGTTTAATTACATTTATAAGGGCTAAAGACAAGTGTTACTTAAAACATTATCGCACCTTAATCAATTTACCTATAGTTATATACTAAATATTGATTAGTAAATATCTAATTATAATCCTAAGTATAATTAATAATAAGGATTAAAAACAATTGTTACTAAAAAAATGTTTACTACAACCCAAAAACTTTCTACTCATATCCATTATTAGCTTTAAAATATTTATTTTAAAGATCAAAGCAAGTCCAGCCTTATTAATTAAGATAATAATCTTTTAGTCAATTTCACAAAACCATTTATTTTTAACCAAGTGTTAAACTTAAACTTCTTTTACCCAATTTGTAAAATACATAATTTAATATCCAAAACTTACACACACACACACACACACACACACGAGTGTGAACCTGTGTTACACAAACAACATTCTAAATTAACATAAAGTGAAATAGTTAAAATGTCATTGATAGTTGTGGTGATTTCAAAATACAAAATTAATCAAATAATTCTTAAGTTTCTCACTTTAAGAACATGGCTTGAAACACATATCTAAAATGATATGGTTAAAAATATACTCTTTATTCCAAAAAAAAAATCGACTATAAATTACGTAAAACAAAATGGATCTAGTCAAAATTCATTAAAAAGAATCTAGCTTGCACTAATATGAGTAGACTAAAATGTAGACCAAAGAAAATTTAGAATAATGTTAAAAAATAGAAATTAAAATGGGTTTTCAGCACAATATCATATTGTCTAATGGATTATCATGGAAATCCTATTCAAGTGCAAAAGGTATTTGCAGAATATAATAACATAAAAATTACTCTTAATGTTCCATTTATTGAACTTCAAATTGCATAAAATACTTTCAGTGTTGAAATACCAGCGAATGGACTTGTCGTAATCAAAGAATAAAAGATTCAAAAAATAAGCCTCTAATTTGCATCAAAAGTAAATTAGTTCAATATAGTTAACATTAATCTTTGATACATTACTATAAACTATTGAATTCACTTTCTTTCCTTTTGGAATAATAGTTACTACTAACCCAAACAATGGACCAACACCCTGCATTGAGTGTGAATGCACCAGCCCTGTTCTTACAGAGCAATAATATATAGAACAAATGTAAAAGATAAAAATAGGAAGAAGACGAGAAGATTTTTATAGTGGTTCGGCTGTTAATGAAACCTACGTCGACTTTAGAGTTTTTATTATTGGCTGATTGTTGTTACAAAGTTAATCGGATTACAAGGTTCATGAATATCCTTAGTTAGATCAAGTTCCTAATGTTAGAGCTCACTAGAGAATCACAGTGAACCCTTTGGATGACCGTTGTGAGGAAGAAGGAGAGTGAAGAAGGCTTACTGCAGAGTTTAAACAACCAGTCTGGAGGACCCCCTTTATGTCGTAGATAGGAGAGTATTTATATAGGTTAAGGAGCTATTAGGACAAGCATGTTCGCCAACCACTTGTGGATGATCACAGAAAGGTGCACTGGAATATGCCTCGCCACCCAAGTCAAAACCATGGATCACGAGCAATCCATAGTGTATGCTCGAATGCGAGCCAACTCCTTAGCATTTACCCTCTACTCTATTTTTTATGAGTCGCATCGGTCTTATGATGATGTATGGATCGCTGGCATGCCAATGTCATCTTGTGTTGATGTTGTTCATGTAGTCTTATTGCATGTTGCCTTTTTTTACGATGATTTACTTGCTAATTGTATTTAGCTGCTGATTAGCAAGACGGACGCTTGTCTCTTGATTTAACTAACTTGGAATCTCGTCGAACTCAGTCATTGCTTTTATAATATGGATTGAATCATGATACAAGAGACTTGACAAACCCCTAAGTTAATATCATGGGTCGCTAGCGATCCATAGGCCATCCATGCCATAGTGTATTTTCTCATTCTTTTTCTCTAGCCTTCTTTGGCTTCTTATTTTGGTCCACTTGGTTTGCTATTGAGCTATCCAGACTCGATCAAGTCGTTCCAACTTCTCTTGGATCTTGTTGGGTCAATAACTCGGATAACATTTTCCCCCAGAGTATATATTATTGAAAATAAGGCATGCTCTTGAAGTAATCGCTTTTTATTCCCTGCTTTTTGAATTTCAAGCAGTCATGTTAGGGTCACGCGAATGTGAACTAGGTTATGCTGCAGCTTGCTAAGTTTTGACCTCGACTGCCATTGCTTATCATAACAGACCGAACTTTACTCTATAGCTTCCCAACATGCCTTGAAGTAGTATATAGATGTCGCTAGGAAAATTTGAAACAAAGGGCAGCAATTCTATGGATCGCTAGTGGTCCAATGACTTAGAACATTTCCGGTTCTTATTTGCTATTCCTATTTAATCCTTTGAGCTGACCTACCCCACTCTTATTTCATGGCCCGAGCCTACAACTTCCTCCAGCAATTCGAGCTTCCTTCAATGACCTGCCCCATCTTTCTTAGCGATTAGATCTATCTTCCGATTGATTCTAAGTTCATCCACCCTTCCAGCGCCATCATCGATCATTTTGTCATCGAATTCGTAGCCTCGTCGGCACCGCTTCGCCGTTGTTTCTGGTCCTCATTCGCCGCTATCAACCAAACAATAGGTTAGCTCATTGACTTGCATAGGTTGTCGCTGATCCACCGATTGGGTCACTGGATCGAGAATTTCAACACTCCTTGCCTCTTGATTACTGATTCAAGATAGGTTTGCTAACTATGATGTTGATTTATTGATTTGGTGACAAAGATGTAATCCTGATGTTAGTCATGAAAAGTCTGAGCCAATTGTGGCTTAATGGAGGAAGATAGTAAATCGAGTGTTGAGTTCTTCATGGAACGACATTCGGGCCTTGCCCCAGTGTTTGACATGTTTTGCTATCTTCGTCCATTTAGCCAGAATTGACATGTGCCACGTCCTATTGCCAATACCGCATGACACGTCCTAAATTGGTTTCGTCCTTCAAGAGGATTCAGATTGGGTTTTCTTTCTTTTGCACGTTTGGTGTACCTTTACTGGAAGGGGATTTCCGCATAGTTTCGGACAATGGATACGTTGTCGATTGTTGATTCATAATGGGTAAACGTAAGTAATTTCAAAATGAAAGTGATACGAGAAGTCTTTTTCCCTCTCAACTGTGAGCGTAGTGTCTAAACGAGATAGGGCATTTGAAGTGTTCAGGAAACCGAGCCTTCCACCAATAGATAACACACCACACTTGCCCCGGTACATACTTGAAGTCCGACAAATCGGTATGAACCGATATTTTTTTGGAATTCAATTGTAGTATAGGGAATTCTTATTTTAGAGTAGAATTACTTGACCGTTTCGGACGTAAGTTCTGTTGTTTAGAAATAAATACCCGTCTTCTCGCCGCAAGTTTAGCGGAGGAAGACCAGCGCTTTCGGAGGCCGAGTCATCATCTGTCGCCCCTCCTTCTTCTGCTTCACAGGCTGAATATGGCTAGCTAGTTCCAGTCGGTTCGGTCTTGAACCGGACTCCTCCTAATTTTAGAGTTCTTCTAAATCCGTTGGAGAGAGCTTCCTCCGTGATTTCTGCTAATGTCTTGCACAATATCTACCTCCAGCATGGCATTTCAGGGGAAGTCGTGTGCCTTTCAAAGAAAGATGAATTCGCTCATATGCCACCTTCGAGATATACTGCTCGTCATCGGTATATATGCCTAAATGGAGCAATGCTCCCTTTTAATGAATTTTTGAGAGAAACCTTCCCGAACTTGGGTATAGCTCCGTTTTAGATTCATCCTAACGGATACGCTATTCTAACCTGCTTACACGTTCTTTTCATGCAGACTCTCAATCGTGCCTCGAGCTTCGACGAGTTAAGATATTTTCTCTCTTCCAAAATAAGAGACAAATGTCCGTCCTTAGTTGTGATTGAGACCTAGAGAAACCGCAAAAATTTACTGCGGCCGCAGAGCAATTTATCTCAATTCAGTGCTCAATATTTCTTTGTTCAGTGTCCTAAGGGATTCAATCTTCTCTAGATAATGGGGGTAAGCTCTTTTTCCCACTTATAGGGCTCCAACATACTTCTACGGGATTTCTAATGAGTCAAATAATTTCTATAATTATTCTGAGGCTGACCAAGGACTCATCTCTTGGCGAAACTTTTCAAACCCTGAAGGGGTGTCGACGCCGAGGGGAGATCAGTTAAATTCTTGCTGATAGACGAGTACCTGCTCCGGTACAGGCTATTGCATCTAGGGAGATCTGCAGTCCTAGCTGAGGACCCATCCCCTTCTCTATCCAGGATACGTACATGATCCACTTCTTCGTCTCATGGTTCCAAAGAGGGTGTTTTTCAAGAGTGGGGAGGCTTGTCCAATGACTCGGTTGAAGAAACTCACGAGAGAAAAGATGCCGTGATCGAAGCCAGTTGCTTGGCTAGAATGCCTACAGTTCCTAAATAAAAGGAATAGGAGTTTAATCAAAGAGAAGGAAAAGCCACGATAGACATAAAAAAGAAAGAGGGTAAGATTGAGGGTAGTAGCGATGAGCCGTCCTCCAGTGACAATGATGATTTCTATGTAGCATCTAACGATGGAGATTCTGAATCATGCAATAAGACTACAGGATAAGTCCCGTTGTTTCGAGCTCTCCTTCCCCATACATGAGTGATAAAGATGATGCTTCAGAAGTTAGACGACCTCGAGATTCTCCGATTAAAGACGTTGGCGTATACTTTGCAAATTTCAGTAATGTTTACATCAATTTTGATGCGCTAATAGGGGAAGATTCAAGTTTGAGGAGGTGTCTCCTCGTCCAGGCCATGTTGCACCCGAAGTCAGTCCGATTTCTTCCACGATGCCTTTCCGATCCGGTTTGTGACGTCGTTTTAGGCAATCCACCCAAACACATTAATACGTCTCACTAGGGTTACACTCACTTATACACATATTTTTCATGTTTGTCTTCCATTTTTAAGGCCCTTTATCTATTCTTCATATCATGTACCATGAGATAACGCAACCTTTATGATGGCCATGAGGAATTTACGGACTCTCAACACTGGTCGAAATGTTCTTCCAGCCATTATCAGCTTTGCGAGACAAAGGAGGAATACCAAAGAAAAAAAGATTTAGAGGCTGAAAATTATTGTTGAAACGAGAGGGAACGGGGCCGTGTATACAAAGGCGGGTATGAGAAAAGAAAGAATTTCGATGAGCAAGAGGAGCCACCTAAAAAGTCCAAATTTAATCATAGTTCTCATCCTATGGAATAACAGGCCTTCGCTCTGGGCCCCGCTGCAATAGGTCTTGAAATCCTGCTTTCTTCTGTCCACATTCCATCTTCAACTCAAGTTCCGTCATCTCATGTAGATCTTGCCCCCAGTTCTTCATGCCCCCACTGGAGATCTGCTTATGTTCTTCCATTTGGTCCTCCCAGGCTTGCGGCATGCTCCCCGGATGGTTTTTATGGGAGGTTAATATGATTGTGATCTTCGTCTATTTCACAGAGATACATACATGCCCCACCTTCATGCAATCCAAAACGATTTAGAATAGGCCGAAGGGTGGAAAAAGTTATGCAAACAGCTGGCGGACATTAACTGCAACAACTTTTAGGAAATCCTCTCCTTTAAATCGAAGAAGGATGACTTTGGAAGAGCATTGGCGGAACGCGATGCTAGAATCAAACAGTTGGAAGAGGAAAAGGATGCATCCCTTCGAGAAAGCAAGAATAGCGACGACTTATTGAAAGAGCTAAAAGAGGCTCATAAGAGAATAGAGATCGTCTATAGGGACGAAATTAAGAAGGCACATGCAGAAGAAACTAAGTTAAAAGTGGAGGTGGCAACTTGCAGCGCAAAAATTGAGGCCCAAAAGAAGACCATTTCTGACCACGACCTTACCGTAGAAGGGCATAATAAAATGATTGTGGAATATGAATAAGTCGTGTAGTCGTGCGATAAAACCATCTCCAACCAGGGTGAGGTGATCGCCAGGCTCCAGGATCGAGTTACGCAGCTTAACGCCGATAAAGCTCGTACCGAAGTTGAGAAGGCCGCCGTTTCGATGGATTATTTGGAATTCCAGAACATCTTCGAGAGAAAAATGGAGAAGATCGATGAGACCATCTTGACCTTTTATGTCAATTCCCTACTGCACCAGGGGAGTCTCAGTTACTTAGACCCTAACCTCCCGCGCACTCTCACTGTGGTCTGTGAGGAAATCTTGACCCGTTTGCATGATAATAGGGATGTTTATACCAAGCGAGAGCTGGAGAATGCCCCTCTCAATGAAGAATCAAAGAAGGCACAACTAGAAGGTCAGGATATTTTATGGATTGAAAGAGAGAAGGAAGCTGCCGATGTTGCAACGGCGAAAACTACTGAAGCGTTACCAGAGCCTTTTATTTTCGTTCTTAGTGAACCATTGGGTAACCTCATGATCCGTCAACAAGTTCTAAGCTTGAAGCTTCCCCTCAAATTGTGAAATCGTTAAAGGAGGGTGAAGGCGGTGAATGCGAGGTTGACATTCTTTGTCACTCTTCTGGTGCAGGTAATCTACTTGTTTCTTCCGAGTTCGAGAACTTTTAACTCACGCCGCAAGGCAGGACAAATTTAATGCTTTCATTTTTGATCTTATAGGTCCGTCTTCCTTATAAGTCGATCAATTGTTTTCTCAGTGATTGGAACTGTTGTTATCTCTATTGCTTCCGTGCTCATTTCTGTATCCGCTCCAGTCCCCGTGTCTGTGTCTGGCTCGCAGCTGGGGTCGAATCTGAGAAGATCGCTGCACTGCATGGTTTGGATAACCTTTCCGTATCTTTGGAGGGTGACTTCACGATGACCAAAGTTTTGGAGCAAGAAATTCAAATTGAGCAGCAACGCAGATCTCAAGAACAACTAGTTGCCATTAAAAAACAGAAGGTTGAAGTGATAAAGACTTGTCAGACTCTCGCAGATCCCAAAAGCACAAATGAAAGGCGAGTCTTCTGAAAACGTTAGAGAGCAGGAAGTGGACATCAACATCGGGGAGATCGTCGACATCACTGGAAGCGACATCACTCCTGAGACGAGGCAAAAACTTCGATTAAAAGGCGAGAAAGGGAGTGGTGGAAAGAAGCGCCGAGAAGCTTAGGTGGTAGCTGATGTGGTTTTGATTCATTTTGCATTATTTTGTTCAAGTGTAGAGTCTGCACTTACTGCTTTCATTGTGCTTGGATGGCGTCTGTGTTTTTCCTTTTGTTGGCCAGTGTTATGTGGGTACGCCCCCCACATTTTGACCTTGTACGGAAAAAAGTTATAAATAATACATTGTTGATATTTTGACCGCACCTTTACTTATTTGCTCATATGTGTTATATGCGCTTATATCTATTTTGTTTACTTCCATTTTACTTTATCTACTCCTGTGATTACAGCCAAAATTTCTTGTTTAGAGTAATGGAACTTGTAAAAATTTTGTTTTTAAGAATATATATTTAAGTACCCATGTATGCCTCCACAGTTCGCAGGACTGTTTACTTCATGTACTTGACAAACGACTGGTAACTTATCATTTGAATAGTTTGTGTACCAAAACTTGGAATTTGACTAAGTAACAATTTCATTTTTTTTCTTTTACAAGTTTTGTCACAAATGTTTTTATGCGATTTTGGAAAGTATGTAATATGTGCATATTTGAAATGTGCACAAAAATATAAATTAAGTGCTGAACATATAGTTATAGATTAACTATTAAAAAGTTCAGAAGCTACAATTACAAGATTAACGTTAATGAATAGTCTTTGCGTATTTTTGGAAGTTAAACCACTTATCACTTCTCAAAAACGTGAATTGATACTTATGAGTATCGTTTCTTCAAATTTTTGCAATCTTCAAATATGCACTTCATTGCTCAAGACGTGCACATCATACGAGTTAACTGTATTAAACATTGTTCACACTAAATGTTACAGTTCATCATAAGGTGTTAGCATTTGGAGTTTTCTACTGGTTTGTAGCACTTCGATTTTGTTGCAGTCGCACCTATTACTCCGAATAATGGGAGTGGGTTGATCCTCGCAATTCCTGTGATAGACGAGTTTCTCGTTATTGCCAGGTAAGGGTGGACACTTAACTGAATTAACCGATGCAACCTTCTTAATCGTTCAAAACCAAACCGTCTTAACCAATCAAATCCATTTGAGTTTTAATTCTTTTAGCGAAAATTTTAAACATTCCAAAGGTGTCACTTTTATGTTTTAAAAATAAAGTCCATGTATATCTTGAAAAATCATTAGAACATATTTGTTGTGATTTAGAGATCATACTTAAGTCGGACAAAATAAATCAAAATGTAATAATTCTAATAGTTGTTTTGTAGAAATATTATATTTAGATCTAAAAGAGATTTTCTTTAGTTTTCTGATTTGACAATCATCGCATAAATTTTCTACTATATAATTTATTATAGATAAACCTCTAACTAACTCATATTTTACTAATTATTAATATATTTAAAATTAATATGACAGAATCATTTATGACACAACCATGGATCGCCATGTTTGGCGGTTTATATTCATATTTAATAAATATTTTTGTTTCTAAAACCATCAAAGATAAGTCGTTTGTTATTGTCGAAAATATTACATCTATCTTTTTCGAAATTAATTTAAAAACCTTTATCGCATAATTGACTAATGCTAAGATGGTTGTGTTTCAAATTTTCTACTAACAAAACATTTGTAATAATAGGAGAGTTAGAAATACCAGAGTTAATGACTTCTCCGATGTCAAGGACATATCCTTTTGAGTTATCTCTAAAAGTTACCATTCCACCATCGATGTATGTTATATTTGATAGCATTTTTGGGTTTTCAGTCATATGCTTGGAGAATCCACTATCCAATATCCATTTCTTCTTATTTTTTATTTTAGGTACCTGCAAAATAAAAAATGATTTAATTGATACCCATATACTTTGTTAGGGTCCTAGATATTAGGAGATTTGGGCAGCCAAACCCAAGAAGATTTGGTACCTTTATGAACATAATTTCTATTATAGAGTACATTATCTAAAAATTGTTAATATTTTTTTGTCTAATCAAATTATTATTTGTCTTAGGAATCCAATTTTTTTATCTTTGGAATTCATATTGTTTGCACAAAAAATGGACAAACACCTCCAAGTCGTATTATTTAGTTGATTATATGTGATTTTCAATGATTTTAGATGAGTATATTAATATGAAAGAAGTAGGGGCTGAAATGTAAAAGACACACAGATTTATAGTGGTTCGGCCAGAATGTGCCTACGTCCACTTTATATGTTATTATCTTCTTTCTTTCAGATTACAGGTACAATGCTTCGTATATCAGTATATGAAAGTAGTTTGAAAGTTCCTTCCTTGCTTGAGCTCTCAAACTTGTCTGCCATTGTTGTACCCCTGCCCCTCTATTTATAGAGTGAGGTTGGGGGTAGGGGTCTTGGATGTATATAGCTGCTGGTGGGCCCGGGCTGGAGCAATTTGGCCTGGCACTTCTGGTTCGGCGAGGCTTCATCCGGCATGGAGCTTGGAGTGGTGTTGGTCTGGTAGAGCGTGGACCGGCATGGAGTTGGGTATGTGTTGGTCCGGTCATAGGTTGGACCGGTATGGAGATGGGTGGTGTAGTGGATCGGTGGGTATGTGGAGTGTTGATGGTTCGGCGCCAGTGTGGTCCGGTAGTGACCTTGTGCCGAATGAACATAGGAGGACGTGGTTCGGTATGCCGATCGTGGGGAGAGCCGAATGAAGCTGTTTGTATGAGGCGCCAAACGGAGCTTGTGCAGGGAAGGAGATGCCGAACGAGCGTGTGTACCAGGGGATACCGAATGAGCTTGGACCGGCTATGCCGAATGGGATTGCTTCAAAGGAGACGCCGAATGGACTTGTGCTCCTGGAGGTGCCGAATGTACTTGAGCTCCATAGTACGTGGAGATGATGAATATGCTTGTTGGTTTCGAATATGCGTGGGACATGACGCTTCAGGGTCTCGTGGCCTTCTGGGCGAGAATTCGCACAACATTTGCCCCCCAAAGTGGGGCACGTGCTTGCATGTGTCGCGCTTTGTTTCCCTGTGGTAGAAAGGCTTGTTTCGTAACGCCATGGGCTGGATGTTCGTATCCTGCTGCTGTCCTGCAAAGGAATTTAATTTATAGTTTTAGTGTGGTTTTAGATAACGATCGTTCGGGATCGAGATATTTGAAATGAAGCTAATCGTGTCGTTCGAGGCGAGCAAGTGTGCCCCGAGGGGGCTTAGCATTCTTGGATCGTTTGTCAAGGCGGTTTATCGCCAGCTCAGAGCATGCCTAGGGATCGTTCGCGACCCCATACATGTGTAAGTAGCTTAGCCATTTCATAATTATCAAATATCCGTTTCACCTATGAGTTTAAAAAGGCGTGTCAAAGTGCAAATTCTCACGACGATTGGGTTAATAGCCATTCAGAGCGTGCCTATGTACCGTTCGTGGTCGCGTACACGTGTAAATGATTAACCTTCATTGGTGAGAGATTCACGACTCATTCATCGTTATCATATTCTCTACTTTGTTAGTAGGTTCTAGAGTTCGGTACTTATCTGAGTGAGGCGCCTGTGTGCCCCCTGTTTCTGGTTTCTGCTGGTAGAGGCAGCTTCATTCGGTTTCGAGTTGGCTCAGGTTTCATTCGGTTGGAGGCTGGTCCGGTATGGATAGTTCCATTCGGTTTTCATTCGGTCCGGTATGTCGAATGCCTTGGTCCGGTCCTGAGCTCGCCTATATATAGAGGCCGTACCCCCCTCGTTTTTCATTACCGAACGAGTAGAGCCGAACCATATTGTGCTGCCGAACCAAAGTCTTCGCCGAACCAGCTTATACCGAACCAGGTATGTATACTTTCTGCCGAATGAACCTTTGCCACCGGATGGCCCTGTTTGCCGAATGTGTACGGAGTGTATTGAATAGCCGAATGAGGTATGCCGAATGACATGTATGCCGAATGACATGTATGCCGAATGAGCATTGGAGTTTGGTGCCGAATGAACTCGTCTTGCACCGCCGAATGAGACTTCATACTTGAACCTTGAGCGGAATCTTATGCTTTTATATGCTTTCTTTAGATACTTGCTTGTTTATCTTTCTATACTTCTTGCTCTAACACCGTGTTTTTCTTGTGCTGCAGAAAATGTCTCGCAAAGCGGAAACACGATCAGACAGAAAGAAGTCTAGAGGCACAAGAGAAACCTCTTCTTCCTTGCCCCCAGTCCAATCAGGATCCGAGCAACATCGACCCATTCCAAGGTCTCTAGTGGATGGATATGGTCCACAGGAACTTTTGATCTCTCCCCCGGATTGCTTTCCTAGCTCCCTAAAGGAGGAGCAACTTGACGTCATATCCCGTTCCTTCGGGATAGATAGGGCTCTTATGCTGCTGCCGGGAGATGGAGTGATGCCATATAATCCTCCCGAGGGCTACTTCGCTTTTAGCAGATACCATTGCATGTGCGGCGCTATCCCCCCTATCAACGCTTGGATAATTAGCTTCACCACATATTTGAAGGTGGCTCCCTTCCAGCTTCAGCCTAATTCTTATGCCATCCTGGTGAGCCTCTTTGTTATCTTCCAGAGGAGGTACGGGCGTCCTCCTTCTAACCGGGAAATCCGATACTTGTACAACCTGAGAGGCTATAAGAAGGGGTCTCCGTATATTAGTCTGGAGGCGGCCGTGCCCTTCAAACCAGTTCTGGACTTGTATTCCAAGTTCACCATGTTCAAGAAAGAGTGGTTCTTCGTCAAGGACGATGCTGTTTCTTTCCGCCTTTTCACTTCCGGCTGTAAGATTGATTTCATTTATATTTTTCATGTGTTTTGACTGTAGTGTTTTTTCTGACATGCTTCTATTTCTGGCTAGCGACAGGTGGTATTGCAGTTGTGGAGGACGATTCCTTAGTGCGAATGGCTGCTGAACTAAAGGCTATTCCGGCACGGGACCGGTCGGCCTCTTTCTTGATCAGGAACGCAACCCTCTTGGAGTATAACTTGATCTTACCGCGCCAGTCCGTAGTTAAGCAAAGGGATACGGCTGAGGAGAGGGCTGCTAAAGCTAAGGAGGGGGCTACAGTAAAGAGCGGTAAGAGGGAGCCTTTCGCAGAGCGTCCCGTGGTCGGGGGGAAGAAACTGAAGAAGTCCGATGGCCCTTCTCCAAGTACTTGCCCGACTGTCCCGGAGGAGGAAGGTGTGGAATAGGAGGAAGGAGGCGAAGTTGGAGAAGGGTCGGAGGGTGGAGGTGACGGCGACGGTCAAGGTGGTAGTGGTGTTGCCGCTCTAACCTCTGAGCAAGACCTCGAACTGGATGAGGCTCTCCGTCGGGCCTTCGGGGAGTCGGAGGGAGAGTCGGAAACGGAGAAGGAAAAGGAGAAAGAAACGGAGAAGGCAAAGGAAACCGGCAAAGCTGTGGCTTCAGCTAGGGTGACTCCGGCGACGCAAGGTGAACTTTTGTCTTCTGCCGATTCCATTTTCGATAGGGACTTAGAAATTTTTTACGGTTCACTTCCGTCCTGGAATGAGATCCAGGACTTATTGCAGTTTCCCACTCCTCCGCCGGGTTTGTATAATAGATGTGTCTCCTCACTTTTCTTTCTTTTTAACTTAGCACATTTTTTGAATTTCGGATTATTGTATGTTCATAACACTTGTTCTTTATTCCAGGGGCAGGCCAGGCAGTTAAAACGTTGGATGTTCGACATCGCCTTGAACAATTTAAGTCGAGGAGAGCTTCTGCGAAACCTTCTACTGATCGCACTGGGGACGTAGTCAAGTACCGCCCCCTTCTTGGGGTCATCGAAGAGGGCATTCAGAAAAGGAAGCGGAGCCGTTCCTTATTTGAGTCTTCTTCTGCTTCGCAGCTTCCTACTCTGCCTCCCCCTACTCAGCCTCCTCGTGATACTACGGAGGAGAGCACGGAGCCCTGCCCCCCTCCTCCTCCTTCCAAGAGTTCTACTGTCATTCATATAAGGCGTCCCGATGTGCCTCGCCCCGTGCCTCGTGACCCTTTTGCCGGCCATCCTGATTTAGACCCAAGTTTTCGGGACATTTCATTCGATGAGACCACGGGCGAGCACCTCCTTCCCCGCAACCCCATGGTAAGAGTGCTGGACGAGGCCAAATCTTTAGATCTTGATTTACTTACTACACGGGTAGTCACCATGGGGGATGAGGCCAAGGCTAATATCGACCGGGTGGCCGCAGAGACCAAGAAGTTAATGGAGCATCATGCTAAGTTGGTCAAGGCCGGGGAAGAGATCGGGAGTGCTAACATTCGGTTGAGGTTAAAGGTTGCCGATCAGGCCAAGCAACTTGCCGACCAAGCCATCCAGATTTCCCAGCATGAGGAAGCCTCCAAGCGTCTGAAAGAGACCATGGAGAAGGCCAGTAGGGCGGAATTACGGGAGATGGAGGTCGCTTGCAGGGAACGGATTAACATAGCTATCGCAACGGTGGATGAGGTTCGAAATGCAGATCTCGAGCGGGTAGAGGAGTTGTCAGGGAGGCTCGAGGCTGCGGAGATGGCTCAGGCCGAGTTGAAGGAGGAGATGGAGGAGATGAGGAGTTCCCTCAAGTTGAAGGAAGAGGAAATGAGGAGGTCACTCCAGGCTGACTGCTTGAGATTCCAATCAGAGAGGGACGTCGCCATCGCCAAGTTGCAAGCTTCCGAGGCCCGGGTGAGGGAGTTTGAGGAAAACGAGGGGATGATGGATGAGATGTTGCAGGATATGTACTTCCACACTTGGAAGGAGGGCGGCTTGTCTTGGATGGACGATTACCCTCGGGTCATGGCCAAGGTGTATCTCCAGGCTTTAGAGGAGGCCAGGGTGAATGCGGGTAAGGAAGGCGGAGAGGCTTTCAACTTGAGTGCGGTTACTGCTCAGTTCTCAAAGGAGGAGCAAGCGGCGGTGAAGGAGGGGATGCGGCTACTCGCTGCAGAGGAAGCGGGCGTGCAGTTGGATGATGAGGATCAAGCGGCGGATGCTGGTGAGTTATTCTTTTCCCTTTCTTTTCTTTCCGTGTTTTCATAACTTGATCGTTCGTTTAATGAATTCCTCTTCTGCTCTGGACAGGTGGGACTTCAGATCCACATGCTGGGGGCTCTGATCCTGCGGCTAAGTAGGCTGGGGGAGTTGGTGATGGAGTGTGGATGCATCTGCCATCTTTTTGTTTCTTTTTTATCACTGTTCATGTTAGTCTTTGATATGCAACTGTAATAAAATTATTTGCAAAGAATAACTTCGTGTGATCTTATAATATAAGCTGATTTTGTCATGTTTAAATGTTGTTGCTATCTTTATGTGCTGTGTGAGAAGTATAATTATGTATATGCCTGTGATTCCAGTTGTGTTTGATGTTAAGTTTTTGCTTGAAATATAATTTCATGTTTTGCAATGTCAGTGTATGAATAAGCTATAGTTACGCATTTATGTACAAGAGAAGAGAGTACCGCCCTTTATGCTTTATTCGCAGGCGGTAGCTTTGAGTGTCTTGTGTAATTGTTCACGGGTATAGCTGAGCGCCCTGCCACCCAGCACGCAGGCTTGGAGCCTCATGAGTGAATGCTTCCTATTTGGTTTCCTGTACTTTAGAGTTTGTTATACAGGATAGGAGAAAAATATTTAAGTGAAATGGAAATATAGTAAAAGTAAAACTTCCAGTCACGGAAGGCCGTCGATGTGCTTAAGTTCGTGGCAAACGGGTTTTGTAGTCACTTTCCCTAGCTGTGGGTCTTGGAGACATTTGTCACCCATCTTACGCCTCCGCGGGGAGTTTTCTTTTTTACCACAGCCGCACTTAAGACACATCGGAGCCGAGATCGCGCACGGTAACTACCCGAACCATTATGGTCCGTAATCGTGGGTATTATTCGATTTACCGTGGCCGGCTAGCTTGGGTGCCGTTGGCCGTGAACTACCCCTGGCTGGCCACACCTTATGTTGGGGCTTAAAGTAGGTTCACAGTTACCGGCGAGCCGAACGCCGTAATGAGCTGCCATCGGCTATAGTCGGCCTTTATGATGACTTATAATCGGCTCATTACAGTTGGCTTTGAGGGCAGGCGCGCAATGAGTTAACCCGCAGCAGAGGGATGCTGGAGCAAAAGAGTCTCATTGGCGAGTGCATAGAATCGTAGCGTACCTGTTAGGCCTAGTCCAGATGAGGCCGCGGTGCGTCTTGAGTGGAGATGCCATAGGATTTTGTTCAACAGAAAGGGATAAAACTTAACAAGTAGCCAAGACATAAAGGAACAAGTTAAAAAGAGACAAGATTTTTTAAAGTGGTTCGGCACGAAAATGCCTACGTCCACTGATTCTCTTTGTTAATTCACTTCATATGGGCAGTACAAGTTAAGAAAAGTATCGACGGAGGTGTCGGATGTTCCATGCCCTCTGGAACACCTCTCCGTCCACTGTTGACAAAATGTAAGCTCCGTTGTGGAGATCTTTGTGAATTACATATGGTCCGTCCCAGATGGGGTCCAGTGCCCCGGGGCGCGGAAAGATTCGCCTGAGGACAAGATCTCCTTCTTGTAAGCTGCGATGTTTGACTTTGGAATTGTATAGTGCTGCCACTTTTTGTTTGTGAGCTGCTGCTTTGAGTGCTGCGTCGTTCCCCCTTTCCTCAATCAGATCCAAAGACATGAGGAGGAGTTCTTTGTTTTCTTCTGGGTTGTAGTGGATCCTACGGTGAGAAGGCACAACAGTCTCAACTGGGAGCATTGCCTCCGATCCATATGCCAAAGAGAAAGGAGTATGTCCCGTTGATGTTCTGAAAGATGTGCGGTATGCCCATAGTGCCGTAGGAAGTTCGTCCACCCAAGCGCCTTTTGACTTTTCAAGTTTCTTCTTGATTAGGGTTTTGAGAATTTTGTTGACAGCTTCAACTTGTCCGTTTGCCTGAGGGTAAGCTACTGATGAGAAGCTTTTATGAATTCCATGCTCTTGGCACCAGTCGGCAAATTCTTCGCTGTCAAATTGGAGCCCGTTGTCTGATACGATCTTGAGGGGGACTCCATACCTGCACAGAATGTTTTTGATCAAGAAGTTGATAACTTTTGCTGAAGATATTTTATTTAAAGGTTCCGCTTCCACCCATTTGGTGAAATAATCGACTGCCACTATAGCATATTTGGCTCCGCCTCGGCCCGTTGGCAGTTCGCCAATTAAGTCAATTCCCCATACAGCAAAGGGCCAAGGGCTAGTCATTTGAGTAATTTCGTTTGTGGGCAGTCGAGGAATCTTGGCGAACTTCTGACATCTGTCGCATTTCTTAACGAAGTCTAGGGCATCTTTGTTTAGTGTGGGCCAGTAATATCCATATCGGAGTATCTTTCTTGTCAAAGTCTGTCCTCCAGTGTGATCTCCGCATCCTCCCTGATGGATGTTTGTTAATATCTCCTTGGCTTCCCTTCCGGCGACACATCTTAATAAGGGGCTAGAGAAGCCACGCCGGTAGAGGATGCCTTCTTGTACTGTGTAGTGGGGAACTTTTCTCAAGATCTTCTTGGCTTCGTCACGCCTGTCGGGTAGTATGCCATCTTGCAAATATTTCCGGATAGGAGTCATCCAGGTTCCTTCTTCGATTGCAGTTATCAGATTCACTTGTTCGAAACTTGGGGCTAGCTGCCTTGAGATTGCTAGTGCTCCGGAAATGGTGTTGTTCTTCATACTAGCTTGCTTTGCAAGTTCATCTGCCTCTTGGTTTTCTTCTCGAGGAATGTGTTTGATTAGATAATGGTCCAATTGATCGAGCAGCAGTTTGGTTTTCTTTAGGTATGCTGTGAGTCGTTCTCCTCGAGTCTGGAATTCTCCTAGTACCTGGTTTACGATAAGCTGAGAATCACTATGAATACATAAGGAATTGATTCCAATTTCTAGGGCCAGTTCCAATCCCGCTATTACTGCTTCATATTCAGCATCGTTGTTAGTGGCCGTGAACTCCAATCTTAATGCATAGTACAACTTTCTTCCCCTGGGGGTGATGATCACAATACCTGCCCCCGAGCCTTGTTCGTTCGATGCTCCGTCTACAAAGAGGTTCCACTTGATGTTTTTTGCTACTTCGGATTGTTCCTTGCCTTCGTTGATAGTGAATTCGGCAATGAAATCAGCCATGGCTTGTCCTTTGATAGCGGCGCGAGGATGGTAGGTGATATCATACTGACTTAGTTCGATGCACCATTTGAGGAGTCGCCCAGAAGTGTCAGGACGATGGAGCACTTGTCTTAGTGGTTGATCGGTTAGAACCCTGATGGAGTGAGACTGGAAGTAGTGTCGCAGTTTTCGTGACGCGATCAATAAACAATATGCTAATTTCTCAAGTTTAGGATATCTGGCCTCTGCCCCTGTAAATCTCTTACTTACAAAGTAAACCGGGCGTTGTGTGCGGTCTTCTTCTCTTACCAAGGCGGCGCTTAGAGCATGAGATGATACAGCGAGGTATAGGTATAACACTTCACCTTCATTTGGAGTTGAGAGTACTGGTGGTCTCTGAAGGTGTTCGATTAGGTTGAGGAAGGCTTTTAAGCATTCGTCGGTCCACTCGAACCTCCCTTTGTCTTTCTTGAGTGCTTCGAAGAAAGGGACACACTTGTCAGTTGCCTTGGAAATGAATCTGCTTAGGGCGGCCACCTTTCCGTTTAGGCTCTGCATTTCTTTTCGAGTGGAAGGTATCCTTATTTCTTTTAAAGCCCGGATTTGTTCAGGGTTTGCTTCGATTCCTCTCGCGTGGACGATGAATCCTAAGAATTTTCCCGATGATACTCCGAAGGAGCACTTTAGAGGATTCAGCTTCATTCCATATCGGCGAAGTACCCGAAACATATCGTCCAGATGGCTTACATGGTCGTCGGCTTTCCTGGACTTCACCAACATGTCATCCACATATACTTCCATAGTTCGTCCTATCAGTTCTGCGAACATTTTGTTGACGAGGCGTTGATAGGTAGCTCCAGCATTTTTGAG
Organism: Allium cepa; assembly: GCA_030765085.1. Classification (NCBI taxonomy): domain Eukaryota; kingdom Viridiplantae; phylum Streptophyta; class Magnoliopsida; order Asparagales; family Amaryllidaceae; genus Allium; species Allium cepa. The sequence goes on along the minus strand of CM060943.1, from coordinate 238,685,259 downwards.
TCCAAAAGGCATGACTTTGTAACAATATAATCCGCGGTCGGTGATGAAGCTAGTGTGGTCCTGATCGGGAGCGTGCATGGGGATCTGGTTATATCCGGAGTATGCATCCATAAAAGATAGGAGTTCGTGCCCAGCTGTGCTGTCTACGAGTTGGTCAATTCGGGGAAGTGGGAAGCAGTCTTTCGGGCAAGCGTCATTCAGATTGGAGAAGTCAATACATGTTCGCCACTTTCCATTGGCCTTTTTTACTAGCACTGGGTTAGCGATCCATTCTGGGTAGATGGCTTCTCGTATGAAGCCATTAGCAAGTAGATTTTTTACTTCCTCATCAAGGGCTGCTGATCGCTCTGCCCCCATGCTCCTCTTTTTCTGCTTTACTGGTACCTTGGTGGGATCGATGTTCAACATGTGGCATGCTATGTCTGGGGAGATTCCTGTCATATCGGCATGGGTCCACGCAAATACATCTAAGTTGTGGCGGAGGAAGTCAACGAGTTGATCCTTCAATTCCGTTTTCAGCTGAGATCCGATTTTTAATAATCTATTTGAATCATGCTTATCTACCGATACGAACTCCATAGCCTCTGCAGGCTCGGCGGTAGCCTCCTCCTCTTTATCCCTGGGGTCTAGTTCATTGAAGGGATCGCTTGTGTATCGAAGAGGAGGGGCTTTCTTTAGTTGCTATGCCTCCAAGCTTTTCATGCAGAGAATAGTCTCTGCATCTTTTCCTTTATTCTTTCTGCGGTTATTGCGAAGTTCAGTTACGTAGCAGTCTCGGGCGGCATCTTGATCTCCTTCTACTTCTCCTACTCCGTTGTCTGCTGGAAATTTCATTTTCAGGCACCAAGGGGCTAATACAATCTGAAAGTCAGACAAGGCTGGTCTTCCCAAGAAAGCGTTGTAAGCCGAGTGGTTTTCTATTAGTACGAACGTTTGTTTTCGCACAACGGAGCGGGGATGACTTCCTATTTCGACGAAGAGGTCAAGTTGCCCGAGGGGCATTTTTGCATCTCCAGTGAAACCGTGCAGTGGTTTGTCACAGGGGGATACATCCTTCATTGATAATTTCATTTTGTCGAAAGCATGTTTGAACAGGATATTTACGGAGCTTCCCGTGTCTATTAGAATCCGAAAAACTTTAGCTGGACCAAACCAGGCAGAGATGACCATGGGATCCATATGTGGGTACTGTCTCCCTTCCAAATCATGCCTACTGAATACAATGTCATTGTTTTCTTTTCGTTTCGGGTGGCGTTCCTCCGTAATGGAGTTAACATATCCTTCGGCATTTCTAAGCGACTTGCCGTACCTTTCCATCTCTGCCCAACTTCTGTCGGCAATGTGTGGTCCTCCTGAGATGGTAAGGACTACTATCTTCTCTTGACTAGAGCCACTGGTGTTGTGATTGTTGCGATTCCCTCCGCCTACTTCTGGGAGGGGTTGCTTTGAGTTCTCATTGGCAGGAGTTGGAGTCCTGTTCTGACCTTTCACATAACGTTCCAGTCTTCTTCTTCTAATGTGTTCTTCGATCAAGTCCCGAAGATGGTGGCATTCATTGGTGTCATGTCCGTGGGATTCGTGGAAGCGACAGAACTTTCCGGACTTGAGTGCGTTATCTGATTCTTTCTCTTGTGCGGGGGGCGCTTGTATCCGAGTTCGCCCTGAGTGGCTAGGTAGATGTTTTCGATTGTTTCATTCAAAGGAGTGTAGGAGTCAAATCTTGGCCCTGGTCGATATTGGCGCTTCTCAACCTTTCTGCCCCCAGCATTGTCTCTAGATTCATTTCTTCGAGCGTCCTTAGCTGCAGTGGGAACCTTGTCCTGAACTATCTTGCCTTGTTGCCCTGACTGCCTCTCCGTAGCAGCGTCTTCAAGTCTCATATACTTTCCAGCTTCATGGAAGAAATCAGGCAAGGTAGCTGGTTTTTCCTTAGTTAATCTTCTGGCAAACTTGGTGTCTGGATGTACACCACTACAGAGGGCCATTAGAGTGAGTTTTTCATCGGCATCTTGAACTGCTGCCGCTGCGGCGTTGAACCGTGTTAGATATTGTTGCAGCGTCTCTCCGGATTTCTGTTTGACATTGGATAGAGAATAAGCATCCTTGGGTTTTTCCACATGGATGCAGAACTGGCTAATAAACCTTTCTTTTAACATCTCCCATGAGCCGATGGATCCTTGGGGTAGATGGCAGAACCAGGAGGTAGCTAGATCTGATAGGAATAGCGGAAAGCATTTACATAATACTCCTTCTGTTGCTCCACTCATGAGCATACGCTGGGTGTATCTCTGCAGGTGTACGATGGGGTCGGAAGTTCCTTTGTAAGGTTCCATGGTTGGCATTTTCCATTCCCGGGGAGTGATGGCAGTTTCGATATTTCGGGTAAAGGGACTGGTGACCCTAGCGCCTATTCCCCGGTCCCTTTGCTCCCGTTGGACACATTCTCTGAATAATCGTGCCATCCGCTCGTCAGAACTTGGAGCGGACAAAAATGAGCTCGGTTCTTCCCTGCGGGATCTATCTCGTCCAGATGACCTGTAGGGATGGTACAGTCTATCACCTCTAGCATTATCCAGTGGTTGTCTTTGGCTGCTTGGATGCACGCTAGGACCAGCTACAGTTGCCCCCTGCCTTGATCTTCCCCTGTGGGGTTCTGTTTCGAGCACATCCATGGGGTCAACTTCGGGCTGGGTTCTAGCTCGGCTCCGTTCAGCGGGGTTTCTATGATTAGGTGGCATGACTGGCTCAGCTACATCCGACCCTCGCCTGGTGCCTCCCCCGCTAGGTTCGGTTCCAAGGGCTTCCTCGAGTCGGAATTCGGGCTGAGTCCGGGCGCGGCCCCTATCATCGTTTTTCCTGTTGATAGCTTGTTCGAAGAGTGAAGACCTTTGTTGCCTCCGGGATCCTCCGGATTGGGATTCACCCCATGATTCAGTGTTGCGGTTGGACTCTTCAGCATCCCTTAAGCGTGTCATGAGTTGGTCCACCAAAGTTTCTTGTTGGGATGTGAAGCGGTTAGTTACTTCAGCCACAACCCTGTCCAGATCTGCCCTAGTGATTGGTTGTTCCGTTGCGGGACCAGTTGGATTTTCCTGATTTTCATCTGGTACTGCTGTTGAAGTGGGCTGATCTGTGATTGCTGGATCTGGAAGGCTGCTAGTTGCGATGTTCTTTCCTTTGTTAACATCCCTTCTCTGTTTGAAGGCATGATTTCTAAGCAACGAGTGATGTTGTTAGGAAGAAGGTTGAGTGGGAGAAGATGAAGCCTGAGTTCAATTCTCAGTGAAAGCACCAAAAATGTTTGCACAAAAAATGGACAAACACCTCCAAGTCGTATTATTTAGTTGATTATATGTGATTTTCAATGATTTTAGATGAGTATATTAATATGAAAGAAGTAGGGGCTGAAATGTAAAAGACACACAGATTTATAGTGGTTCGGCCAGAATGTGCCTACGTCCACTTTATATGTTATTATCTTCTTTCTTTCAGATTACAGGTACAATGCTTCGTATATCAGTATATGAAAGTAGTTTGAAAGTTCCTTCCTTGCTTGAGCTCTCAAACTTGTCTGCCATTGTTGTACCCCTGCCCCTCTATTTATAGAGTGAGGTTGGGGGTAGGGGTCTTGGATGTATATAGCTGCTGGTGGGCCCGGGCTGGAGCAATTTGGCCTGGCACTTCTGGTTCGGCGAGGCTTCATCCGGCATGGAGCTTGGAGTGGTGTTGGTCTGGTAGAGCGTGGACCGGCATGGAGTTGGGTATGTGTTGGTCCGGTCATAGGTTGGACCGGTATGGAGATGGGTGGTGTAGTGGATCGGTGGGTATGTGGAGTGTTGATGGTTCGGCGCCAGTGTGGTCCGGTAGTGACCTTGTGCCGAATGAACATAGGAGGACGTGGTTCGGTATGCCGATCGTGGGGAGAGCCGAATGAAGCTGTTTGTATGAGGCGCCAAACGGAGCTTGTGCAGGGAAGGAGATGCCGAACGAGCGTGTGTACCAGGGGATACCGAATGAGCTTGGACCGGCTATGCCGAATGGGATTGCTTCAAAGGAGACGCCGAATGGACTTGTGCTCCTGGAGGTGCCGAATGTACTTGAGCTCCATAGTACGTGGAGATGATGAATATGCTTGTTGGTTTCGAATATGCGTGGGACATGACGCTTCAGGGTCTCGTGGCCTTCTGGGCGAGAATTCGCACAACACATATTATACTTAGGTGATCTATTGGTCTTTTATAAATAAAACTATATTATTTAATATTATTCCCTTTTTGCTTAGGAATATTTTTAAATCCTATCCCATTTCTATTACCTAGCGGTTTTGAAGTTTTGATAAGTTTTTCCAAATCTTGTTTTCCTTTATTAAATTTTGAAACATTATTTGTAATTTTATCTAATTTTTCTTTTAACACAAAATTTTCAATATTCAATGTTTTTATATTATTTTTTAAGTTGCTATTTTCTTTTAACAAATTATCCTTTTCGAGTTTAACCTTTTCAAAATAAATAGATATAGTTTTATTTTTAACTAAACTACAGTTATTTTTTTGAGATAATTCTAGTACCTTCTCTAAAATTATTTTTTCATCTTTTAACATTCCTATTTCAAGTTTTAATCTATTTATTTTGGCTATGTGTTCTTTATTCGATTTTTTAATTTGTCTAAATTTATCATCTAATTCCATGCTAAGCTCTAATAATTCATCATAGCTAAGTTTGGGACATACCTCATCAGTTTGTACCATAAAACATACATTAGCTTGTTCTCCGTCACTATCGCTGTCATTGCCTGATGATGAAGAATCTGTGTCATCCACGTTACTTTGAAAGCTATCTTCTTTTGAATTTTTTAAATTTTTTCTTCTTTTTATCATTGTTAAGCTTGGGAAAATCTTTCTTCATATGTCCAAATTGATCACATTCATAGCATTTATTGGCGTTTGATTTGTTGAGCTTAACTTTCCTCCTTTCTGAAATCTATTCATTTTCTAAACTTGAATTTTTTGTACAATAAATACGATTTCTTCTTCATCTAAGTTGGAGTCTTCATTTGTTGCTGGAAATGCTATGTTTTTCTTCTTCGAATTTTGTTCTTTTCTTGCCTGCAGATTAGCTTCATAGGACATTAAATTTCCTATCAATTCTTCAACTAAGAGTGTTGAGAGGTCATTAGCTTCTTCGATGGCTAATACTTTTCTTTCCCACTCTGGAGTTAAAGAATTGGGTATTCTAGATACTAAAACAAAATTTGTGAATTTAACTCCAAGTGCCATTAAATCGTGTTGAATAGTTTGAAATATAGAGTACATGTCCACTATAGATTCATTTTGTCTCATTTTAAATGACGAAAGTTGATTTTGTAAAATTGAAATTTTTGTTTGTTTAAGTTTGTTTGTGCCTTCATGTGTAACTTGTAAAGTACGCCAAATATCATGTGTAGTTTTACATAACATGACTTGTAAAAATTCATTCTAATCTAATGAAAAAAATACAAAATTCATAGCTTTGGAATTATTAGAAGCTTTGATTTTTTGAGCATCATTCCATGTGTTCATAGCAGTGTCAGGTGCTTCATATTTATTTTGAGTGGCTGACCAAATTTCTAATCCATTAGCTTCTATAAAAATTCTCATATGTATTGACCAATATGCATAATTAGAACCATTAAAAAGTGGAGGTCGTTCTGTGGATTGACCTTCTTGAAAAATAATTGCCATATTAAAGTGATTCAAATACGTTTTACTGTACTTTGATCAAACCTTGCTTTGATACCAATTGAAAGTCTACAGGGTGGATCGTGTAATGTATATGCAAGTATATGTGACAAAACATATGATGCGGCTAAAACAATATTAATCAAATTAAATATAGAATAAACATACCGGGATTTTATATTGGTTCGGACCTTTCGTCCTACATACAGTCCCGAAGCTCCCCTTCGAAACTCGACTATCAAAAACCCTCGCTTCTCCCGGAGGAATAGGCTTGGTTACAATAAGTTGTTCTTGTCAAATGTGTGTTCTAGTATAACAAGGATGTTGACTAATTAGTACAACTGCTTCCAATATATATCTAAAGAGTATTGGCTATGAAGAATTGAGTATATGAAAGAATGAATACAAGTATAGATTGTTAGAGTGCAGAGATCAAGAATATATGATAGAGTATAGAATCAAAAAGCATAAGTGAGTAAGGTGAGTTAGTTGAGTACCTTTCTCTTGATTCTTGATGCTATATATAGTTGTAGATAGGTATCCCGAGTAGTTGCATCTATTAACGAACGTTCTTCAGTGGGTTCTGTTGATGATGAACAGTTGCAACGAAGAGAAGAGGAAATGTCCATTCGTATGTGGCAGTTGAAGTCCATTTCTGAAATTCGAGTTTGAAATCGAACATCTGGGATATGTTTCAAATGTCTGATACTATATATATTTTTGAATATAGTATAAGATCAAACGTCTGAGTGCTATTACCAAACGTCTGGTTTTGCCTAAAAGTTTTTCAGAGAAATGATTCAGATGCCTGGCTTGTGAACCTAGACGTTTGATATTGTGCATATTAGTTTTTGTGCTCTTGTTCTTGTGCTTCTTTGTTCCGATCGACTTCTAGTCTCTTGTAGTGTCCTTTGAGCCTTGTTCTTGTCTTTCTAGTGATGTTGTTCTAGTAAGTGCCTGTACATATAAATATATACGTATATTCGATTTCCATTGTATAGTTGTTATATCGAAACCATATATTGGATTTCCTAACATTCTCCCCCTTTTTGATAATGACAACTATACAATGTACTTAGACAAAAAATTAATAAATCTCCCCCTGAATATGCGCTTTCCATATTACTCCCCCTTTGGCATTATCAAGAAGCATTAATAATTTTTAATTTAGACATTATGTTCATACCATTTAATATTTACTAATCATAGGAAGATTATATGAATATACATAGAAATTACAAACCAGAAAGTACTTTGCATTGAACAAATTGATTGACTACATACATAGATTCTTGATACAAAATATGAGACATAAAAAAATATTTAAGAATCTTTTGGGGAAGGTTGTGCTTGATCATTCTCCTTCATCTTCATTCTTTGAAGAACTCGCTTGTTTTTTAGGAGATGTTGGAGTATGTTCGAGAGGTTCTTTTTTTCTTCAGAAAGTTTAGAGTGTTTGGAAGGAGTAGTAGAAGGCACTGGAGTTGGCCAATCTTTCGAAGGTGGTGTAGGACCACATACACGTTGAAGAACCTCTTTTAGAATAGATAATGCAGTTGAAAGCGATGCTTCAACTATGGCTAGGCGTGAAGCAAACGATGTTTCAAAACTATCAATACGCTTAGCCAATAATTTTTGATTTCGTGACAGAATAAGTTGATTTTGGAGACTTAAGTCACAAATACTCTCATTTGGATTTGTCTCAGTGCGAGTCTCCAAAATGTCTTATTGGCATGAATAATCAAAAGTGCAGGAGGAGGAGTATGCTCACAATTTTGTTCTACCTCTTATGATGGTTTAGGTTGATCTTGGGGTGGAGGCCTAGCTTGTCCAGCTTGACGACATTGCATCCACTCTTCAAATGACATAAAATCCAAAGGATTTTCTGCTAAGTGCATTAGGGAGAAAAACTTTATGGAGGCGTACTTCGGAGAAATCTCTTCAAAAGTAGATAAGTAATAAGGAATGTTGTGAGCTCTCAAAGGACACATTATGTATGTAGGATAGATGATGGATGGGCATGATCAAGTCCAATAATGTTTGAGCTTGTCAAATATAAATTTCGGCTAATTAACCCTTGTTCCACTGAATATAGCATATAGATCCTTGTGCTCTAACTCTGTGATTTTCTCATGACTACCAAGACGAGGAATGATAGTGTTGATAACCATTATAGTGAGAAGTTTCGCCTTAGGTCTTAAGTATTTTGATGCAAATCTAGGCATTTCATCTTTCCATATTTGATGTGTGATATTATCTCTCGGTTTGAGACACATATCGGATTATTATATAAATCTTCTCCGGTGTCGGAACATCCAAGAGTTCGGCTTATGATCCCCGGAGTTAGTCTAATAGTGTTGTCGTAAACACTTGATCATAGCCAATTATCGTCATTTTCGCTATTCCAAACAGCTATGCTATCTAAATTAGCATAGAATAGGAATATAGCAAGTTGGTCTATTTGGATATTATTCGAGTTGAAGGAGATCAACTGATGTAACCCCGCATTTCCGCATATTTCATCTAAGTCGTACATAGGAAATTTGAGCAAATTGTAGAAAGGACCTGTATGAAATTTCTTCTTTTAAATGTCTTCGTATCTTTTGATTGAATGTGGTACGTGATTCATCCATCTCTCAATTTGATCATTAGAGAAAACTTGCGGGTTGGATGAAGTAGCTTGGTCTTACTTGCGCTTACATATTTTAGGGTTTTTCATTTTAGGAGCCATGAGATTCGAGTCGAAATTTCCTAAATTATCTTTTGTACTTCATATAAAACATTTTGATCTGAAAGTTTAAAAGTATGATACTTTAGGTTTTCTTTCAAAAAATATTTTGAAACAAGTATGTTTAGTCATAGGTCGTATGGTTACTCGATTCAAATCATAACAAACCGTAGCAATAGCTTCGGCCCAAAATTATTTTGGTAAACCACTACTATTTAGTAGTGTTCATGCACATTCTTGTAACGTATGATTTTTTCTATCTACTATACCATTTTGTCGAGGTGTGCGGAGAAAAGAAAAATTATGACTTACGCCCCTTTTATTACAAAAATTGGTACAAAGATCATTTTCGAATTCTCTACCGTGATCACTTCGAATATTCTTAATTTTCAAATCCATTTGAGTTTTAATTCTTTTAGCGAAAATTTTAAACATTCCAAAGGGGTCACTTTTATGTTTTAAAATAAAGTCCATGTATATCTTGAAAAATCATCAACTATTACGAAAACATATTTGTTGTGATTTATAGATCGTACTTGAGTTGGACCAAGTAAATCTAAATGTAATAATTCTATTGGATGTTTGTAGGAATATAATTTTTAGATTTAAAATGGGTTTTCTTTAGTTTTCCGATTTGACGATCATCACATAAATATTCTACTTTATAATTTATTTTAGGTAAACCTCTAACTAGCTCATATTTTGATAATTTATTAATATACTTAAAATTAATATGATAGAATCGTTTATGCCACAGCCGTGGATTGTCAGTTTGGCGGAAAAACATAAGTTTGAATTTCGTTTTATATTCATATTTAAGACATAAATATTTTTGTTTCTAAAACCATCAAAGATAAGTTGTTTGCTATTGTCGAAAATATTACATCTATCTTTTTCGTAATTATTGAAAACCTTTATCGCATAATTGACTAATGCTAAGTAGGTTGTGTTTTAAATTTTCTACTAACAAAACATTTGTAATAATAGGAGAGTTAGAAATACCAGAGTTGATGACTTCTCTGATGCCAATGACATATCCTTTTGAGTTATCTCTAAAAGTTACCATTCCACCATCGATGTGCGTTATATTTGATAGAATTTTTGAGTTTCCGCTCATATGCTTGAAGCATCCACTATCCAGTATCCATTTCTCCTTATTTTTTATTTTGGATACCTGCAAAATAAAAAATGATTTAATTGATACCCATATACTTAGTTCGGGTAGTAGATGTTAGGAGGTGCAGGCAGCCACACCTAAGAAGGTTTTATAACGACCCAGGATTTTAAGTAATTAAAATTTGGATATTTAATTAATTTTAAATATTAATAAGTGAACTTATAAGTCAAATAAATTTTAAATCAAATAATTGGATTTAATTGAATAATTAAATCGATAATTTAATATGTGAAATTATGTAAATAATTGAAAATTGGGTTAAATATGATTGAAAATGATTTGTAAAATTTTATTGCATCATATTAAAGTTATAATGATATTTTAGAACTTTTAAAATCGAATTAAAAGTTAATTTGTGAAAATTGAATATTTTAATATTTAAATCGACTAGTGAAAATAGTCAATTTTTGAACAGTCTCAGAATTGGACGAAACTAGTTCCATTGGATCCGTAATAGTTAGTTATTATCGGATTTCAATTTTCGTGTCAATCGGAGCTATCGTTTGATCGTGGCAGCTCGAAACGCATCGAATTATTTTTAATTTTAATTTGACGAGTTAAAATAGCCATTTTTCAAACAGTCTCGGATTTCGACGAAACCAGTTTCATCGATCCGTAATGTGATATTATTGTAAGGTTTCAAATTTCGTGTCGATTGGATTTACCGTTTGTCCGGTGCGAATTAAAACGCCTAGAAAATCGTTTAAATCGGTTTAATTTAAATCGATCGTTTGTTGCCATAACTTGCACAGATGATCGAATTAGCTTCCGAAACCTATTCCATTGTGTCCGGAACGTGGGGTAAACCCTAAAAACGCTGGTTACGGCGCGTAAATCGGAGTTTGGAATTCCCGGATGAATAGTGATTGAAAATTTCCTATAAATAGCCCATAAATTCTCACAAAAAAAAAAAGAAACCCTAATCTAAACGCAGCCGCCACTTCTTCATTCTATGGTCGAAATTCATTTTCCTTCCCCCCTCGTTTTCTTCAAATCCAAGCCTCGTTTCAAGAATTCTTCAACTACAATATTGTAGAGGGCAGCGAGATCTTCGTGTTCAACGGTTGAGATCGCGTTTGGAGCTTTAGATTAGCGGCAATTGGCTTGAGAAGGACGCACGTTCGGCCTCGAACTGCGTGTAAAAGAGATGACCGAGTTTCATGGCCTTGCAGCCGAACGTGGAGGAGGTGAAGGGCTTCGAGATGGAGTATCTTGATCGTGTTCATGTCGCTCGAATTGGAAGTAAAAATTAGCCCTAAATTCAAAGTTGGGTTCGGCTTTACCTGAGACGTGAACGAGATGGAAGAAGATGAAACATACGGCCTTGATCTCGTGTAGAAGTTTGAACGGCCCAGATTGATTTTGGTTAGAAAAAAATAATATAAATGTTGTAAAGTTATGTTATAAATTCGTTTAACTTTAAATATTTGTGTCTCTTTCATACGAGATCCAAATCGGACGAAACTTTTTGCGTTGGAATCGTATGGACGAGCACTACGCGATAGAATTGGATTGGAGTCGTTTGGAGTTAGTGAGAATTTCGGGTAAAATTAAACGTCCGTTTAATTTTATTCGAAATAAATCGCTAAAACGAAATTGAAATCAAGGTGAGAACTTCTCACTCAATCGAATCGGTTTCGATTTTATTTTAAATAGTTAGATTTAAAATATTTGAATGCATGTTTGAATGATGATTGTTATTTATTGATTGTTAAAATAGACATTATGCGCCGTTAGTAAGCGGATGTTATTTATTAAAAACATATACCGCGAATATTTCATAAACAGTGAAATTGGTATTATATATAATAGCAATATATATATATTGGCATATGTATATATTGGAGTTATTGATTTCCCGCATTTGTATAGCGGATGAGACCCTATTGCGCCGTCTATTAAGCGGATAATATTTTAAATCCCATATACCGCGATAATTCCGTACTGGAGCGGAATTGGTATTATGCTAATGTTTTTGGATGCAGGAAAACAGGTTGGGGGGATCCAAATGGATTCCTCAACAGTATTTATTTTTGATTTCAGATATTTTGATATTTGATGGATTATCATATCGATATATGATATCGTTGTTGTCGTGATTGGCTATTTGGTATGTAGCATCATTGGACCAAATTTTGGAATTTTAAAAGGATTTCAAAGTGATTTTTGAAAGTATACGTTTATAAAATATTTTTGGAATTGATTTATTTTAAATAAATAAACGTTATAATTTTTTTATGTTATAAAAATTATGATTTTTGAGAAATATAGTTAAAAACTGATTTTTGAAAATATAAGGCTAATGATTTTATAAAATAGTTTAATCGGGATTTTTGAATTAATTATAAAAAGTTGAAAATATAGGATTTATAAAATTTAATTATTTTATAAATCAGAATGATGAAATTATAAAGGGGATTAAAGATGTTTTAAAATAATAGTATAAATTGATTTATATAAGAGATTTATAAAATTTATAATTTATAAATGAAAACATTTGAATTATAAAACGAGTTTTTATAAGTGTTAGAATGAATTATGAATGAATTTCATAAATGAATGAAATTTATAGAATTATAAACGGTGAAGTTATAAATGGAATTTTATAAGCAGTAGGTTTATAAAATTTATAAAGTTATTGAAAGAATAGATTTGGATAAATAATTGAATCTTATAAGTTATAAGATTTATAATTATGAAGTTTAAAAGAACGATTTTGTAAAATAATCGTTTTATAAGCATTTGACTTATAATATGAATTTTTAGTATATCATTGAGATATAAATTGAACAGGTTAATAAAGGAATTTACAAACGTTGTTTTATAAATCCGCAAGCGACTTATTTTGACAAGTAAATTGTTGAAACCTATTAATGGAGTTATATTCACGTTTTGACTGTGAATAATCCTTTGAAATAAAATGAATAAAAGGATGAAATTTGTTAACAAAGTATATTCACGTTTTTGAATAGTGAATAATATGTTAAAGAAAATGTTTAGGATGTGATATTTTAAACAGACTTAAAACGATCTAACGATGTTTTAAAAGGTGTTGAGATTCGAAACCATAGATTTCAACGTTCATTGTTGAAATAGACGTTTTCGAGAAATAAAAGGAAATGGTGGACTATAGCACTATTGTTATAGTAAATGATTTCCGAAAGGAAATGTTTTGTATAGTATTGGGATTTATATATCTATTTTAATTTCGAATCCCTATACTAGTGATTTTGGGTTGTCGTAACGATGTTTTTCGTAACATTCGTTTTGGCCCAAATAAATATGTTTAAGAGCATGATTTCCTTAAAGAATGAAATATATACTTAATTTCGATTTAAGTATATTGAATATTTTCCAAAGGTTGAAAATAAATAAAATTTGTGAATTACTTATGAATAAATAAGTATGGAAATGTTTTTCCAATATAAAGTGAACATTAGAGAATTTATCTTTTTGAAGATAAATTGAAATGAATAATTGAAATCGTTTATTTATAAATATTTTGAAATATAAATTCATCATGGAATTTATAAAAGAATGGGGGGAATTTGTTTAAAAATAAATATTGATTTATTTTTGAAGTGTGAAACTATATATCTTGTAAAGATATTTTGGAAAATAAATAATTTGGAAAATTATTTGGAATCTGGTGATGTTGTGCATATCCATTGATAGTTCAATAACCGACTATCAATATTTCCCTTTGAATGGGTAATTGATGTGATTTGTTTGAATTTGAATGCCACACTTATTTTTGAATAAGCGCTCACTATTCGGGTTAACCGGGAAAGGACCATGGGGTCGTATAACCCATTCCGAATATGTGATACGTCGTTATGAATTGCATTTGAAGACCGGTGTTGAAGACCGGATCTTTTTGAAAGCGAAAGGACAACTCGTCGATTATCTTTGCACCGAGTAGCTACGGTATAGAGACTCCATATGTGATGGGAAGTCCAGACGTGATTAGAGATTATCCGGATTGCAAGGACTTCTTTGTAAGTGCCTTCGGTTCTGTTCGAGCCCGGAACAGACTTGCATGGATTGTATGTCTGACATTACAAATTGAGATATAAAACCGATTTCTTTCAAAAATATTTCTGTTGGTGGCGGAGAATTTATTCTCTTAGCTTAACACTCTTCTCTGAGACGTACGAGCTCAGAGGTTATGTAGTTGAAGGTTTTTTGCGATATATTCCCAATTTGGTAATGTGACATGCTGAGTGTTGCTGTGAAATGATCATTGTGTTGATTATTTGTGATAGGATCATTTGTTTGATCGTCTATCCTGGTGATCATTTCTATGATCATTTGTTGACCCAAAGCATGGCTTTTGTATAAAGTATGTTTTTGTGGACGTGACTTCGTCGAGCCTCACACCTCGGGGATGGTCAAAATAGGAAAGATGCAGCAAGGTTATGAGGGGTAGCGCCCTTTAGGATATGTGCATTTCCTTCTGGAAAAGGGTGGTATCATGGTATGGAGCCCAAATACTTACTCATGTTGAAAACACTTTATGATTGTGTGAATTGATTACGAGCGCTCGGTTGAAAGGTCCCAGAGGACCGGGGGATGGCATATTCGGTCAGTTGTTACTCAGTTAGGGGTAACCCGGTCTTGTGTTGGTAGAGATCCGGTTTGGTTCTCGGGGATGTCCATCCAGAGGCATTCTCATGTGGCAATGGGAAGTTCCTTGGCCTGATCATTCGTTGGAAATCCAATTCCCAATACGAAACCTTGTACGGTATTAGTTGTAGAACCTGCCATTTACTTATGGTGGTCACCACTGTTTAGATGGTAGCTATAGTAGGCATACGATAATGGTCGTATGTTGGCTAAGATTTATATTCTACTTTCGAAATGAATTTTTCCTACACTATGCACTAGTAATAATATCAAATGTTCTTTTTAATGCGTATCAAGCATCTTTGACTATCATAAGGAGAAATCTCCTCCGATTCTGCGTTTGCATTGTGTGTGTGTGCGGGAGGCCTTATGGTAGTCTCATTTTTAAAAGCATTGCGAATTGACTTTAAAAATATTCCTCTATTTTGATTTTAAAGATAAATAAACTGTTTTGAGTTCTCACACCAGTCACATGACTGACTCGGAGTTTATTGTTTTCCTTCCTAAACTCTGGGTGCCCACCAATTTCCACACGGGCAGTCAAGAGTTAGGTTTATCAGGATATTCTGGATATTCTGGAGTTGCTGGAGGCAAGATGGATGGCATGGCGTATTACTAGTATATAGTATTTCTTTTTCCGCTGTTTTTTGTTGTTGTTGTTGTACACTCTGATGATATGATGTAATGAAATGTAATGTATAAAATGTAATAACTGATATAGTTCTTTGTTTAAAGATTATTCATTTATCTATTATATGTTGTTCCGCTGCGATTGTGAGATTCTGATGTTGTTCAGTTGTTTTCTATTCCGTTCTATTTTCTATTTTCTTTTCTCTCCATTTTCTATCTTTTTCTCTCCTCTTCTCTCTTTTTCTTCTTCTTAAACCCTCAGTGTTCGGTTTTCCGTCGTTCGATTGCTCGGCAGTCGATAAAGTGAGTATCGATGTTGAATTTTCGGAAGACGAAGAATCGGGTCCTGACAATGTGGTATCAGAGCATATGGTTAAGCGACAACCATGGTTCTGTTGTGTATTACTCATTAGAGATAGAGTCAGTAGTACTCTAGAATGAGTTTGAGTGTAATAATAGATACGAGAGCGTATTTGTTAGTGAATATGAAATTGTTTTATATTGTGATGATTGGTTTATTGAGTGGTATATGAACCTTCGTCAGCACGGTCTGGACAACTATGCCGAAGGGGTTTTATAAACACTTGAATAGAACAATTTGACACCGTATTGTTTTAAATTGGGTAAATGAAATAATTTTTCCTTGATTATATTTTTTATATATAAAGAAAATAATTTTTCAGAATTATTAAAGTATATATAAGTTGTTGAATAAGTTGTTTGAATAATCTAAGTAAAAGAATAATTGTATAAGTAAAATGAATTATAAGAATTGGATTATAATTAAAGTGATTTACAGTTGAGAAATAAACTTATATATATAAGAAGTGAAACTATATGAATATATGTAGGAATATGAGTAGTAAATAAAAATGAATTTAAAAGTTAAATGGAATATAACTTAAGAGATATTGAATGAAATTGATATTGGTATCAAAGTAAATTATTAAAGTTAAGTGATAAATGTGAACTTGAGTTATATGAATGAAATTCAACCTTTGTAAATTGAATTGAATGAATGGATTGGATGTAAATCAATTGAATGTGAATAATTGATATGAAATAATGAATATAAGTGTTAATTCATTAAAATCCAATGTTATTGAAAGTTGAATAGTTGAATAAAAATCAATTTAATTAAACCAAATTGAATGAATATAAGCAAAGGAATTTGGTTGTAACTAATATACATTGATTGTTATATGATTGTTAGTTGATTGTATATAATTCATTAAGTATTAATGAAATTGGAAGCTAAAGTAATTGAAATTCAATTGGAAATTAAGAGAATCTTAAATAGAATTGAATTTGATTTGGAAGTGAACCAACTTGAATATGAATTAGTGAATATAAACTAATTGAAAATGAATGTTAGTAAAAACATCCACTGTTAATGAATCAAATGTGATTAAATTGAAAACCTATTTCATTGTATATCAATGAGAATATGAATGAATATTT
Organism: Allium cepa; assembly: GCA_030765085.1. NCBI lineage: Eukaryota > Viridiplantae > Streptophyta > Magnoliopsida > Asparagales > Amaryllidaceae > Allium > Allium cepa. Next base: position 238,668,920 of record CM060943.1, on the reverse strand, counting down.
ATTGGTTATGGATGTTAGTTGAATGCTAGTTGGTTGATGTTTGCATTTGTTGCTTTTACTACATTTGCTATGTTGACATATATAGTTATTATGTTGTTATATGTTGTATATTGAGATTATTTTCATATATGCATGTTTCTAATGTTGTTTGTTGAGTGTTTAGTAGGTGCGGATCGCGTTTGCTTCGCATTTGGAGCTCGCTTTCGCGCTATATTAGCCGTATATGCTCGCTAATAAAATGTAAGGTACATATCTCGGATTACATACCGTACTTTTATACTTTTTTCCCTTCGGGATGCCTCATTACTTGATGAGATGTATATTTGTGATATATATATACTGTCATTTTTTTTCCGGATCGACCCGCGCAAAGGAGACTATGGCGAATTTTTCCGGAAATTTAAGGCGTTAGAAAAAATTTGAGAAAATTGAAATTTTTTTGAAAACTATAACTTTGATTTAGAATTGAAAGTTAAACAATAGTAGTTGTTTTTGAAAAGATAACTAAGTATGATTTGAAAACTTAGTAAAGTTATTGTAAGAAATTTAATTATGAATTTTGGAAAGTTAATAAATTCTATAACTTTTCTTACTTGTTAATTTCGAGGACGAAATTCTTTTAAGGGGGGAAGATTGTAACGACCCAGGATTTTAAGTAATTAAAATTTGGATATTTAGTTAATTTTAAATATTAATAAGTGAATTTATAAGTCAAATAAATTTTAAATCGAATAATTGGATTTAATTGAATAATTAAATCGATAATTTAATATGTGAAATTATGGAAATAATTGAAAATTAGGTTAAATATGATTGAAAATGATTTTTAAAATTTTATTGTATCATATTAAAGTTAGAATGATATTTTAGAACTTTTAAAATCGAATTAAAAGTTAATTTGTGAAAATTGAATATTTTAATATTTTAATCGACTAGTGAAAATAGTCAATTTTTGAACAGTCTCAGAATTGGACGAAACTAGTTCCATTGGATCCGTAATAGTTAGTTATTACCGGATTTCAATTTTCGTGTCAATCGGAGCTATCGTTTGATCGTGACAGCTCGAAACGCATCGAATTATTTTTAATTTTAATTTGGCGAGTTAAAATAGCCATTTATCAAACAGTCTCGGATTTCGACGAAACTAGTTTCATCGGATCCGTAATGTGATATTATTGTAAGGTTTCAAATTTCGTGTCGATTGGATTTACCGTTTGTCCAGTGCGAATTAAAACGCCTAGAAAATCGTTTCAATCAGTTTAATTTAAATCGATCGTTTGTTGCCATAACTTGCACAGATGATCGAATTAGCTTCCGAAACCTGTTCCATTGTGTCCGGAACGCGGGTTAAACCCTAGAAACGCTGGTTACGGCGCGTAAATCGGAGTTTGGAATTCCCGGATGAATAGTGATTGAAAAATTCCTATAAATAGCCCATAAATTCTCACAAAAAAAAAAGAAACCCTAATCTAAACGCAGCCGCCACTTCTTCATTCTATGGCCGAAATTCATTTTCCTTCCCCCCTCGTTTTCTTCAAATCCAAGCCTCGTTTCAAGAATTCTTCAACTACAATATTGTAGAGGGCAGCGAGATCTTCGTGTTCAACGGTTGAGATCGCGTTTGGAACTTTAGATTAGCGGCAATTGGCTTGAGAAGGACGCACGTTCGGCCTCGAACTGTGTGTAAAAGAGATGACCGAGTTTCATAGCCATGCAGCCGAACGTGGAGGAGGTGAAGGGCTTCGAGATGGAGTATCTTGATCGTGTTCATGTCGCTCGAATTGGAAGTAAAAATTAGCCCTAAATTCAAAGTTGGGTTCGGCTTTACCTGAGACGTGAACGAGATGGAAGAAGATGAAACATACGGCCTTGATCTCGTGTAGAAGTTTGAACGGCCCAGATTGATTTTGGTTAGAAAAAAATAATATAAATGTTGTAAAGTTATGTTATAAATTCGTTTAACTTTAAATATTTGTATCTCTTTCATACGAGGTCCAAATCGGACGAAACTTTTTGCGTTGGAATCGTATGGACGAGCACTACGCGATGGAATTGGATTGGAGTCGTTTGGAGTTAGTGAGAATTTCGGGTAAAATTAAACGTCCGTTTAATTTTATTCGAAATAAATCGCTAAAACGAAATTGAAATCAAGGTGAGAACTTCTCACTCAATCGAATCGGTTTCGATTTTATTTTAAATAGTTAGATTTAAAATATTTGAATGCATGTTTGAATGATGATTGTCATTTATTGATTGTTAAAGTAGACATTATGCGCCGTTAGTAAGCGGATGTTATTTATTAAAAACATATACCGCGAATATTCCATAAACAGTGAAATTGGTGTTATATATAATAGCAATATATATATATATATATATATATATATATTGGCATATGTATATATTGGAGTTATTGATTTGCCGCATTTGTATAGCGGATGAGACCCTGTTGCGCCGTCTATTAAGCGGATAATATTTTAAATCCCATATACCGCGATAATTCCATACTGGAGCGGAATTGGTATTGTGCTAATGTTTTTGGATGTAGGAAAACAGGTTGGGGGGATCCAACTGGATTCCTCAACAGTATTTATTTTTGATTTCAGATATTTTGATATTTGATGGATTATCATATCGATATATGATATCATTGTTGTCGTGATTGGCTATTTGGTATGTAGCATCATTGGACCAAATTTTGGAATTTTAAAAGGATTTCAAAGTGATTTTTGAAAGTATACGTTTATAAAATATTTTTGGAATTGATTTATTTTAAATAAATAAACGTTATAAATTTTTTTATGTTATAAAAAATATGATTTTTGAGAAATATAGTTAAAAACTGATTTTTGAAAATATAAGGCTAATGATTTTATAAAATAGTTTAATCGGGATTTTTGAATTAATTATAAAAAGTTGAAAATATAGGATTTATAAAATTTAATTATTTTATAAATCAGAATGATGAAATTATAAAGGGGATTAAAGATGTTTTAAAATAATAGTATAAATTGATTTATATAAGAGATTTATAAAATTTATAATTTAAAAATGAAAATATTTGAATTATAAAACGAGTTTTTATAAGTGTTAGAATGAATTATGAATGAATTTCATAAATGAATGAAATTTATAGAATTATAAACGGTGAAGTTATAAATGGAATTTTATAAGCAGTAGGTTTATAAAATTTATAAAGTTATTGAAAGAATAGATTTGGATAAATAATTGAATCTTATAAGTTATAAGATTTATAATTATGAAGTTTAAAAGAACGATTTTGTAAAATAATCGTTTTATAAGCATTTGACTTATAATATGAATTTTTAGTATATCATTGAGATATAAATTGAACAGGTTAATAAAGGAATTTACAAACGTTGTTTTATAAATCCGCAAACGACTTATTTTGACAAGTAAATTGTTGAAACCTATTAATGGAGTTATATTCACGTTTTGACTGTGAATAATCCTTTGAAATAAAATGAATAAAAGGATGAAATTTGTTAACAAAGTATATTCACGTTTTTGAATAGTGAATAATATGTTAAAGAAAATGTTTAGGATGTGATATTTTAAACAGACTTAAAACGATCTAACGATGTTTTAAAAGGTGTTGAGATTCGAAACCATAGATTTCAACATTCATTGTTGAAATAGACGTTTTCGAGAAATAAAAGGAAATGGTGGACTATAGCACTATTGTTATAGTAAATGATTTCCGAAAGGAAATGTTTTGTATAGTATTGGGATTTATATATCTATTTTAATTTCGAATCCCTATACTAGTGATTTTGGGTTGTCATAACGATGTTTTTCGTAACATTCGTTTTGGCCCAAATAAATATGTTTAAGAGCATGATTTCCTTAAAGAATGAAATATATACTTAATTTCGATTTAAGTATATTGAATATTTTCCAAAGGTTGAAAATAAATAAAATTTGTGAATTACTTATGAATAAATAAGTATGGAAATGTTTTTCCAATATAAAGTGAACATTAGAGAATTTATCTTTTTGAAGATAAATTGAAATGAATAATTGAAATCGTTTATTCATAAATATTTTGAAATATAAATTCATTATGGAATTTATAAAAGAATGGGGGGGGGGGGGAATTTGTTTAAAAATAAATATTGATTTATTTTTGAAGTGTGAAACTATATATCATGTAAAGATATTTTGAAAAATAAATTATTTGGAAAATTATTTGGAATCTGGTGATGTTGTGCATATCCATTGATAGTTCAATAACCGACTATCAATATTTCCCTTTGAATGGGTAATTGATGTAATTTGTTTGAATTTGAATGCCACACTTATTTTTGAATAAGCGCTCACTATTCGGGTTAACGTGGAAAGGACCATGGGGTCGTATAACCCATTCCGAATATGTGATACGTCGTTATGAATTGCATTTGATGACCGGTGTTGAAGACCGGATCTTTTTGAAAGCGAAAGGACAACTCGTCGATTGTCTTTGCACCGAGTAGCTACGGTATAGAGACTCCATATGTGATGGGAAGTCCGGACGTGATTAGAGATTATCCGGATTGCAAGGACTTCTTTGTAAGTGCCTTCGGTTCTGTTCGAGCCCGGAACAGACTTGCATGGATTGTATGTCTGACATTACAAATTGAGATATAAAGCCGATTTCTTTCAAATATATTTCTGTTGGTGGCGAAGAATTTATTCTCTTAGCTTAACACCCTTCTCTGAGACGTACGAGCTCAGAGGTTATGTAGTTGAAGGTTTTTAGCGATATATTCCCAATTTGGTAATGTGACATGCTGAGTGTTGCTGTGAAATGATCATTGTGTTGATTATTTGTGATAGGATCATTTGTTTGATCGTCTATCCTGGTGATCATTTCTATGATCATTTGTTGACCCAAAGCATGGCTTTTGTATAAAGTATGTTTTTGTGGACGTGACTTCGTCGAGCCTCACACCTCGGGGATGGTCAAAATAGGAAAGATGCAGCAAGGTTATGAGGGGTAGCGCCCTTTAGGATATGTGCATTTCCTTCTGGAAAAGGGTGGTATCATGGTATGGAGCCCAAATACTTACTCATGTTGAAAACACTTTATGATTGTGTGAATTGATTACGAGCGCTCGGTTGAAAGGTCCCAGAGGACCGGGGGATGGCATATTCGGTCAGTTGTTACTCAGTTAGGGGTAACCCGGTCTTGTGTTGGTAGAGATCCGGTTTGGTTCTCGGGGATGTCCATCCAGAGGCATTCTCATGTGGCAATGGGAAGTTCCTTGGCCTGATCATTCGTTGGAAATCCAATTCCCAATACGAAACCTTGTACGGTATTAGTTGTAGAACCTGCCATTTACTTATGGTGGTCACCACTGTTTAGATGGTAGCTATAGTAGGCATACGATAATGGTCGTATGTTGGCTAAGATTTATATTCTACTTTCGAAATGAATTTTTCCTACACTATGCACTAGTAATAATATCAAATGTTCTTTTTAATGCGTATCAAGCATCTTTGACTATCATAAGGAGAAATCTCCTCCGATTCTGCGTTTGCATTGTGTGTGTGTGCGGGAGGCCTTATGGTAGTCTCATTTTTAAAAGCATTGCGAATTGACTTTAAAAATATTCCTCTATTTTGATTTTAAAGATAAATAAACTGTTTTGAGTTCTCACACCAGTCACATGACTGACTCGGAGTTTATTGTTTTCCTTCCTAAACTCTGGGTGCCCACCAATTTCCACACGGGCAGTCAAGAGTTAGGTTTATCAGGATATTCTGGATATTCTGGAGTTGCTGGAGGCAAGATGGATGGCATGGCGTATTACTAGTATATAGTATTTCTTTTTCCGCTGTTTTTTGTTGTTGTTGTTGTACACTCTGATGATATGATGTAATGAAATGTAATGTATAAAATGTAATAACTGATATAGTTCTTTGTTTAAAGATTATTCATTTATCTATTATATGTTGTTCCGCTGCGATTGTGAGATTCTGATGTTGTTCAGTTGTTTTCTATTCCGTTCTATTTTCTATTTTCTTTTCTCTCCATTTTCTATCTTTTTCTCTCCTCTTCTCTCTTTTTCTTCTTCTTAAACCCTCAGTGTTCGGTTTTCCGTCGTTCGATTGCTCGGCAGTCGATAAAGTGAGTATCGATGTTGAATTTTCGGAAGACGAAGAATCGGGTCCTGACAATGTGGTATCAGAGCATATGGTTAAGCGACAACCATGGTTCTGTTGTGTATTACTCATTAGAGATAGAGTCAGTAGTACTCTAGAATGAGTTTGAGTGTAATAATAGATACGAGAGCGTATTTGTTAGTGAATATGAAATTGTTTTATATTGTGATGATTGGTTTATTGAGTGGTATATGAACCTTCGTCAGCACGGTCTGGACAACTATGCCGAAGGGGTTTTATAAACACTTGAATAGAACAATTTGACACAGTATTGTTTTAAATTGGGTAAATGAAATAATTTTTCCTTGATTATATTTTTTATATATAAAGAAAATAATTTTTCAGAATTATTAAAGTATATATAAGTTGTTGAATAAGTTGTTTGAATAATCTAAGTAAAAGAATAATTGTATAAGTAAAATGAATTATAAGAATTGGATTATAATTAAAGTGATTTACAGTTGAGAAATAAACTTATATATATAAGAAGTGAAACTATATGAATATATGTAGGAATATGAGTAGTAAATAAAAATGAATTTAAAAGTTAAATGGAATATAACTTAAGAGATATTGAATGAAATTGATATTGGTATCAAAGTAAATTATTAAAGTTAAGTGATAAATGTGAACTTGAGTTATATGAATGAAATTCAACCTTTGTAAATTGAATTGAATGAATGGATTGGATGTAAATCAATTGAATGTGAATAATTGATATGAAATAATGAATATAAGTGTTAATTCATTAAAATCCAATGTTATTGAAAGTTGAATAGTTGAATAAAAATCAATTTAATTAAACCAAATTGAATGAATATAAGCAAAGGAATTTGGTTGTAACTAATATACATTGATTGTTATATGATTGTTAGTTGATTGTATATAATTCATTAAGTATTAATGAAATTGGAAGCTAAAGTAATTGAAATTCAATTGGAAATTAAGAGAATCTTAAATAGAATTGAATTTGATTTGGAAGTGAACCAACTTGAATATGAATTAGTGAATATAAATTAATTGAAAATGAATGTTAGTAAAAACATCCACTGTTAATGAATCAAATGTGATTAAATTGAAAACCTATTTCATTGTATATCAATGAGAATATGAATGAATATTTATTGGTTATGGATGTTAGTTGAATGCTAGTTGGTTGATGTTTGCATTTGTTGCTTTTACTACATTTGCTATGTTGACATATATAGTTATTATGTTGTTATATGTTGTATATTGAGATTATTTTCATATATGCATGTTTCTAATGTTGTTTGTTGAGTGTTTAGTAGGTGTGGATCGTGTTTGCTTCGCATTTGGAGCTCGCTTTCGCACTATATTAGCCGTATATGCTCGCTAATAAAATATAAGGTACATATCTCGGATTACATACCGTACTTTTATACTTTTTTCCCTTCGGGATGCCTCATTACTTGATGAGATGTATATTTGTGATATATATATACTGTCATTTTTTTTCGGATCGAGCCGCGCAAAGGAGACTATGGCGAATTTTTCCGGAAATTTAAGGCGTTAGAAAAAATTTGAGAAAATTGAAAATTTTTTGAAAACTATAACTTTGATTTAGAATTGAAAGTTAAACAATAGTAGTTGTTTTTGAAAAGATAACTAAGTATGATTTGAAAACTTAGTAAAGTTATTGTAAGAAATTTAATTATGAATTTTGGAAAGTTAATAAATTCTATAACTTTTCTTACTTGTTAATTTCGAGGACGAAATTCTTTTAAGGGGGGAAGATTGTAACGACCTAGAATTTTAAGTAATTAAAATTTGGATATTTAATTAATTTTAAATATTAATAAGTGAATTTATAAGTCAAATAAATTTTAAATCGAATAATTGGATTTAATTGAATAATTAAATCGATAATTTAATATGTGAAATTATGGAAATAATTAAAAATTAGGTTAAATATGATTGAAAATGATTTGTAAAATTTTATTGTATCATATTAAAGTTAGAATGATATTTTAGAACTTTTAAAATCGAATTAAAAGTTAATTTGTGAAAATTGAATATTTTAATATTTTAATCGACTAGTGAAAATAGTCAATTTTTGAACAGTCTCAGAATTGGACGAAACTAGTTCCATTGGATCCGTAATAGTTAGTTATTACCGGATTTCAATTTTCGTGTCAATCGGAGCTATCGTTTGATCGTGGCAGCTCGAAACGCATCGAATTATTTTTAATTTTAATTTGGCGAGTTAAAATAGCCATTTTTCAAACAGTCTCGGATTTCGACGAAACCAGTTTCATCGGATCCGTAATGTGATATTATTGTAAGGTTTCAAATTTCGTATCGATTGGATTTACCGTTTGTCCGGTGCGAATTAAAACGCCTAGAAAATCGTTTAAATCGGTTTAATTTAAATCGATCGTTTGTTGCCATAACTTGCACAGATGATCGAATTAGCTTCCGAAACCTGTTCCATTGTGTCCGGAACGCGGGGTAAACCCTAGAAACGCTGTTACGGCGCGTAAATCGGAGTTTGGAATTCCCGGATGAATAGTGATTGAAAAATTCCTATAAATAGCCCATAAATTCTCACAAAAAAAAAAAGAAACCCTAATCTAAACGCAGCCGCCACTTTTTCATTCTATGGCCGAAATTCATTTTCCTTCCCCCCTCGTTTTCTTCAAATCCAAGCCTCGTTTCAAGAATTCTTCAACTACAATATTGTAGAGGGCAGCGAGATCTTCGTGTTCAACGGTTGAGATCGCGTTTGGAACTTTAGATTAGCGGCAATTGGCTTGAGAAGGACGCACGTTCGGCCTCGAACTGCGTGTAAAAGAGATGACCGAGTTTCATGGCCTTGCAGCCGAACGTGGAGGAGGTGAAGGGCTTCGAGATGGAGTATCTTGATCGTGTTCATGTCGCTCGAATTGGAAGTAAAAATTAGCCCTAAATTCAAAGTTGGGTTCGGCTTTACCTGAGACGTGAACGAGATGGAAGAAGATGAAACATACGGCCTTGATCTCGTGTAGAAGTTTGAACGGCCCAGATTGATTTTGGTTAGAAAAAAATAATATAAATGTTGTAAAGTTATGTTATAAATTCGTTTAACTTTAAATATTTGTATCTCTTTCATACGAGGTCCAAATCGAACGAAACTTTTTGCGTTGGAATCGTATGGACGAGCACTACGCGATGGAATTGGATTGGAGTCGTTTGGAGTTAGTGAGAATTTCGGGTAAAATTAAACGTCCGTTTAATTTTATTCGAAATAAATCGCTAAAACGAAATTGAAATCAAGGTGATAACTTCTCACTCAATCGAATCGGTTTCGATTTTATTTTAAATAGTTAGATTTAAAATATTTGAATGCATGTTTGAATGATGATTGTTATTTATTTATTGTTAAAATAGACATTATGCGCCGTTAGTAAGCGGATGTTATTTATTAAAAACATATACCACGAATATTCCATAAACAGTGAAATTGGTATTATATATAATAGCAATATATATATATATTGGCATATGTATATATTGGAGTTATTGATTTCCCGCATTTGTATAGCGGATGAGACCCTATTGCGCCGTCTATTAAGCGGATAATATTTTAAATCCCATATACCGCGATAATTCCGTACTGGAGCGGAATTGGTATTGTGCTAATGTTTTTGGATGCAAGAAAACAGGTTGGGGGGATCCAACTGGATTCCTCAACAGTATTTATTTTTGATTTCAGATATTTTCATATTTGATGGATTATCATATCGATATATGATATCGTTGTTGTCGTGATTGGCTATTTGGTATGTAGCATCATTGGACCAAATTTTGGAATTTTAAAAGGATTTCAAAGTGATTTTTGAAAGTATACGTTTATAAAATATTTTTGGAATTGATTTATTTTAAATAAATAAACGTTATAAATTTTTTTATGTTATAAAAAATATGATTTTTGAGAAATATAGTTAAAAACTGATTTTTGAAAATATAAGGCTAATGATTTTATAAAATAGTTTAATCGGGATTTTTGAATTAATTATAAAAAGTTGAAAATATAGGATTTATAAAATTTAATTATTTTATAAATCAGAATGATGAAATTATAAAGGGGATTAAAGATGTTTTAAAATAATAGTATAAATTGATTTATATAAGAGATTTATAAAATTTATAATTTAAAAATGAAAATATTTGAATTATAAAACGAGTTTTTATAAGTGTTAGAATGAATTATGAATGAATTTCATAAATGAATGAAATTTATAGAATTATAAACGGTGAAGTTATAAATGGAATTTTATAAGCAGTAGGTTTATAAAATTTATAAAGTTATTGAAAGAATAGATTTGGATAAATAATTGAATCTTATAAGTTATAAGATTTATAATTATGAAGTTTAAAAGAACGATTTTGTAAAATAATCGTTTTATAAGCATTTGACTTATAATATGAATTTTTAGTATATCATTGAGATATAAATTGAACAGGTTAATAAAGGAATTTACAAACGTTGTTTTATAAATCCGCAAACGACTTATTTTGACAAGTAAATTGTTGAAACCTATTAATGGAGTTATATTCACGTTTTGACTGTGAATAATCCTTTGAAATAAAATGAATAAAAGGATGAAATTTGTTAACAAAGTATATTCACGTTTTTGAATAGTGAATAATATGTTAAAGAAAATGTTTAGGATGTGATATTTTAAACAGACTTAAAACGATCTAACGATGTTTTAAAAGGTGTTGAGATTCGAAACCATAGATTTCGACGTTCATTGTTGAAATAGACGTTTTCGAGAAATAAAAGGAAATGGTGGACTATAGCACTATTGTTATAGTAAATGATTTCCGAAAGGAAATGTTTTGTATAGTATTGGGATTTATATATCTATTTTAATTTCGAATCCCTATACTAGTGATTTTGGGTTGTCGTAACGATGTTTTTCGTAACATTCGTTTTGGCCCAAATAAATATGTTTAAGAGCATGATTTCCTTAAAGAATGAAATATATACTTAATTTCGATTTAAGTATATTGAATATTTTCCAAAGGTTGAAAATAAATAAAATTTGTGAATTACTTATGAATAAATAAGTATGGAAATGTTTTTCCAATATAAAGTGAACATTAGAGAATTTATCTTTTTGAAGATAAATTGAAATGAATAATTGAAATCGTTTATTCATAAATATTTTGAAATATAAATTCATTATGGAATTTATAAAAGAATGGGGGGGAAATTTGTTTAAAAATAAATATTGATTTATTTTTGAATTGTGAAACTATATATCTTGTAAAGATATTTTGGAAAATAAATAATTTGGAAAATTATTTGGAATCTGGTGATGTTGTGCATATCCATTGATAGTTCAATAACCGACTATCAATATTTCCCTTTGAATGGGTAATTGATGTGATTTGTTTGAATTTGAATGCCACACTTATTTTTGAATAAGCGCTCACTATTCGGGTTAACCGGGAAAGGACCATGGGGTCGTATAACCCATTCCGAATATGTGATACGTCGTTATGAATTGCATTTGAAGACCGGTGTTGAAGACCGGATCTTTTTGAAAGCGAAAGGACAACTCGTCGATTGTCTTTGCACCGAGTAGCTACGGTATAGAGACTCCATATGTGATGGGAAGTCCGGACGTGATTAGAGATAATCCGGATTGCAAGGACTTCTTTGTAAGTGCCTTCGGTTCTGTTCGAGCCCGGAACAGACTTGCATGGATTGTATGTATGACATTACAAATTGAGATATAAAGCCGATTTCTTTCAAATATATTTCTGTTGGTGGCGAAGAATTTATTCTCTTAGCTTAACACCCTTCTCTGAGACGTACGAGCTCAGAGGTTATGTAGTTGAAGGTTTTTAGCGATATATTCCCAATTTGGTAATGTGACATGCTGAGTGTTGCTGTGAAATGATCATTGTGTTGATTATTTGTGATAGGATCATTTGTTTGATCGTCTATCCTGGTGATCATTTCTATGATCATTTGTTGGCCCAAAGCATGGCTTTTGTATAAAGTATGTTTTTGTGGACGTAACTTCGTCGAGCCTCACACCTCGGGGATGGTCAAAACAGGAAAGATGCAGCAAGGTTATGAGGGGTAGCGCCCTTTAGGATATGTGCATTTCCTTCTGGAAAAGGGTGGTATCATGGTATGGAGCCCAGATACTTACTCATGTTGAAAACACTTTATGATTGTGTGAATTGATTACGAGCGCTCGGTTGAAAGGTCCCAAAGGACCGGGGGATGGCATATTCGGTCAGTTGTTACTCAGTTAGGGGTAACCCGGCCTTGTGTTGGTAGAGATCCGGTTTGGTTCTCGGGGATGTCCATCCAGAGGCATTCTCATGTGGCAATGGGAAGTTCCTTGGCCTGATCATTCGTTGGAAATCCAATTCCCAATACGAAACCTTGTACGGTATTAGTTATAGAACATGCCATTTACTTATGGTGGTCACCACTGTTTAGATGGTAGCTATAGTAGGCATAGATAATGGTCGTATGTTGGCTAAGATTTATATTCTACTTTCGAAATGAATTTTTCCTACACTATGCACTAGTAATAATATCAAATGTTCTTTTTAATGCGTATCAAGCATCTTTGACTATCATTAGGAGAAATCTCCTCCGATTCTGCGTTTGCATTGTGTGTGTGTGCGGGACGTCTTATGGTAGTCTCATTTTTAAAAGCATTGCGAATTGACTTTAAAAATATTCCTCTATTTTGATTTTAAAGATAAATAAACTGTTTTGAGTTCTCACACCAGTCACATGACTGACTCGGAGTTTATTGTTTTCCTTCCTAAACTCTAGGTGCCCACCAATTTCCACACGGGCAGTCAAGAGTTAGGTTTATCAGGATATTCTGGATATTATGGAGTTGCTGGAGGCAAGATGGATGGCATGGCGTATTACTAGTATATAGTATTTCTTTTTCCGCTGTTTTTTGTTGTTGTTGTTGTACACTCTGATGATATGATGTAATGAAATGTAATGTATAAAATGTAATAACTGATATAGTTCTTTGTTTAAAGATTATTCATTTATCTATTATATGTTGTTCCGCTGCGATTGTGAGATTCTGATGTTGTTCAGTTGTTTTCTATTCCGTTCTATTTTCTATTTTCTTTTCTCTCCATTTTCTATCTTTTTCTCTCCTCTTCTCTCTTTTTCTTCTTCTTAAACCCTCAATGTTCGGTTTTCCATCGTTCGATTGCTCGGCAGTCGATAAAGTGAGTATCGATGTTGAATTTTCGAAAGACGAAGAATCGGGTCCTAACAGGTTTGGTAACTTTATGAACATAATTTTTACTGCAGATTACATTATGTAGAAAATTGTTAATGTGTTTTTATCTAATCAAATATTATTTGTCTTAGGAATCCACATTTTTATATTTTTTGTATTCGTATTAGACTTAGGTGATTTTTTGCCTTTTGATAATTAAAACTATATTTCTTAATATTATTCCCTTTTTGTTTTGGAATATTTTAAAACCTATCCCATTTCTATTATCTGGCGGTTTTGAAGTTTTGATAAGATCTTCCAAATCTTGTTTTCTTTTATTAAATTTTGAAACATTATTTGTAGTTTTATCTAATTTTTCTTTTAATTCAAAATTTTCAATTTTCAATGTTTTTACATTATTATTCAAGTTGATATTTTCTTTTAACAAATTATCCTTTTTTAGTTTAACTTTTCCAAAATCAATAGATATAGTCTCATTTTCAACTAAACTACATTTTTTGAGATAATTCTGGTTCCTCCTCTAAAATTATTTTTCCATCTTTTAACATTCTGATTTCAAGTTCTAATCTATTTATTTTGGCTATGTGTTCTTTATTCAATTTTTTTAATTTTCCTAAATTTATCATCTAATTCCATGCTAAGCTCTAATAATTCATCATAGCTAAGTTTGGGACATACCTCATCAGTTTGTGCCATAAAACATACATTAGCTTGCTCTCCGTCACTATCGTTGTCACTACCTGATGATAATGAAGAATCTGTATCATCCTATGTTACTTTTAAAGCTTTCTTCTTTTTGAATTTTTCAAATTTATTCTTCTTCTTATCATTGCTGAGCTTGGGACAATCTTTCTTCATATGTCCAAATTGATCACACTCACAGCATTTGATTGACGTTTGATTTGTTGAGCTTGACTTTCCTCCTTTCTAAAGTCTGGTCATTTTTCTAAACTTCTTGAATTTGTTGTAGTTCTTGGCAATAAACATGATTTCTTCTTCGTCTAAGTCGGAGTCTTCATTTGTTGCTGGAAATGCTATGTTTTTCTTCTCCGAATTCTATTCTTTTCTTGCATGCAGATTAGCTTCATAGGACATTAAATTTCCTATCAATTCTTCAACTAAGAGTGTTGAGAGGTCATTAGCTTCTTCGATAGCTAATACTTTTCTTTCCCACTCCGTAGTTAAAGAATTGAGTATTCTAGATACTGAATCAAAATTTGTGAATTTGACTCCAAGTGCCATTAGATCGTATTGAATAGTTTGGAATCTAGATTACATGTCCACTATAGATTCATTGTGTCTTATTTTAAATGATGAAAATTAATTTTGTAAAATTGAAATTTTAGTTTATTTAACTTTGTTTGTGACTTCGTGTGTAACTTGTAAAGTACGCCAAATATCATATGCAGTATTACATAACGTGACTTGTGAAAATTCATTCTTATCTAATGAAAAAAATAAAACATTCCTAACTTTGGCATTATTAGAAGTTGCGGTTTTTCTCTTTCCTTCCTGTAGCTATGATGCCATTCAGAAACAATGAGCATCATTCCATGTGTTCATAGTAGTGTCAGGTGCTTCATATTTATTTTGAGTGGCTGACCAAATTTCTAAGCCATTGGCTTCCATAAAAATTCTCATATGTGTTGACCAATATGCATAATTAGAACCATTAAAAAGTGGGGGTCGTGCTGTGGATTGACCTTATTGAAAAGTACTTGCCATATTAAAGTGATTTAAATACGTGTTACTGTACTTTGATCAAACCATGCTCTGATACTAACTGAAAGTCTATGGGGTGGATCGTGTAATGTATATGCAAGTATATGTGACAAAATATATAATGCAACTAAAACAATATTAATCAAAGTAAATATAGACTAAGCACACCAGGATTTTATACTGGTTCGGACCTCCCGTCCTACATCCAGTCTCGAAGTTCCCCTTCAGAATTCGACTATGAAAAGCCCTTGGTTTTCTCGGAGGAATAGGCTTGTTTACAATAAGTTGTTCTTATCAAATGTATGTTCTAGTATAACACGGATGTTGACCTATTAGTACAATTGCTTCCAATATATATCTAAAGAATATTGTCTATGCAGAACTGAGTATATGGAAGAATGAATACAAGTATAGATTGCTAGAGTGCAGAGACCAAGAATATATGATAGAGTATAGAATCAGAAAGCATAAATGAGTAAGGTGACTTAGTTGAGTGCTATTCTCTTGATTCTTGATGCTATATATAGTTGTAGATAGGTATTTTGAGTAGTTCCATCTATTAATGAATGTTCTTTGGTTGGTTCTGTTGATGATGAAGAGTTGCAGTGAAGATAAGCAGAAATGTCCATTCGTATGTGGCAGTCGAAGTCCATTTCTGAAATTCTAGTTTGAAATCAGACGTTTGGGATATGTTTCAGATGTCTGATACTATATATATTTTCGAATATAGTAGAAGATCGGATGTCTGAGTGCTATTATCAGACGTCTGGTTTTGCCTATAAGTTGTTCTAGAGAACTGATTCAGACGTCTGGCTTGTGCACCTAAACGTCTGATATTGTGCATATTAGTTTTTGTGCTCTTGTTCTTGTGCTTCTTTGTTCTTGTCGATTTGTAGTCTCTTGTAGTGTCCTTTGAGCCTTTTTCTTGTCTTTCTAGTGATGTTTTTCTAGCAAGTACCTACATATATAAATATATATGTATATTTGATTTCTATTGTATAGTTGTTGTCATCAAAACCGTATATTGGATTTCCTAATAGTAAAACCCTAATCCAGAAAAGTAATATGAATATAATTTTAACGGAAGAGTTTTAAAGGTTTTATGTACATTTTTTATGAGTGAAAAACTAATTGTTTTAATGGATCATGGGTTGAACGATTGAAGGTTTTATGTACACAAGTTAGATAAACATGCGATGTACTACTTATTCGTTCCTCTTTTCACCTACAAGCCAAATTTAAACTTTTTCCTTATTTTCGAAAGAAGTATTTTTTTCATGGTGTCAAAATATTGTTTATAATAATAATGATATTATAGGTGGAAAAAGAATAAACTTGATGTGGCACGATTAATCAAGGGGATGCAATAAGATTGAGATTGCATTTCTACTTACGCTAACATGAAAACTACAAGGTAGTTAGCTATGATTGTCATAATTATCTCTTAAGAAGTAACAAGATTCATTTAAAGTCAATATTTGATTGCAAGCAGTTGTTTTCCAATAAATACTTGGTGCAACCAACGAGCTATAAGGCACACGGTTATGTATGTATGTGTGAGCAGACAATAATTTAAAGTTTTCATGTACATGTTTTAAAAGCTGAAAATGATGCTTAGTTAATCAGTTGGTTAATGTTACTTTGTTGCTCGGTTTTTTATAAAGTTAATGACTATTTTGATTTGTTGTAGAGTTTATACATAGGCATATAAGTCTTGAATCATCTTTAACCAAAGAGACATCATTGATTTGAAACATGGGTGCATGATTTATGTTTTCATACTAAGTTCGGTCCAACAATAATGCTGTATTGCTTAGTTTAGTTTAGTTCAGTCATACATAGTCAATATAACTGAAGTTACATCATATTTGCTTCATTTGACGGTTTACTAAAGTATGAATAGTAAAAGTCTTCTAGAATTGTTTATACTTAATACAATGTTACTTTATGTTTATTTCTAAATCTATTAACACTTCATACTGCATAGCTTATGTTACTTTATGTTAACCGAACCGAAATTAGGCGGTTAAGGTCGGTCAGTTAACCGAATGAGCGGTTAACCAAATCTGGTGGTTAAGTTGGTTTGGTTTTGATCAGTTAAGACGGTTACATCGGTTAAGTCGGTTAAGTGCCCACCCTAGCACTTATCGTCGAAATTATTTTCTAGCGACCAAAGTGAGTTCAGTACTTTCTATCTCCGTCAAAATCCTTTAAAAATATTTGTATTCAAAAACATTTCCAAATAATAATATTATCATTTCTTCCAAAACTTTGAAAACCCATTTCCAAAAACACCGGGATTTAAGTTCTCTAATTCTCAGCTTAAATCTATTTTTTATAAAACATATTTATAAATCTTACTTATATAAATCATTTCCTATATAAAATCATTTCACAAAAATATACATATGTACGAATATACATATATATATATTTAAATTATAATAAACAAAATTTATTAAAGTTAAATTTTAACCTAACATTATCAACAAGCATCTTATAGTCAAATCATAAAACTTAATTCATAATGTGAAAATTTTAATGTTCCCATAAATTACAATTTACCCCACCCATGTAGTAAAAATGGTAAAACTACTCCTAATCAACCACAATAGTCAATGCCTATAAACTGGTCGTGGACAACTACTCAATCAACAGATAATAGACAATGTTCCTAACAGGGTGAGCATGACTAACCAACAATAAATGATAATAATTGAAAATTACATGATAAATAAAGACGCTAAGAATAAATATATAAATTTTATTAAATTACTCCATTATTTATATAAAACATAATCCTAGGTAAAATATTTCATTTACCAATTTTAAAACAATTCTGTATTGGTTTGCCTTGTTCAAGTATTTAGAAACCCTCATCCATACAGTAACATCACACGTCTCGAGCAGAATTCATAAGCCACTCAACAGAAAATTAACACAATATAAAACATTTTATAGCACTAATAAATATGCACTCTTATATATATACACACACGCTCAAACTAATCCTATGGTCGGTGCATGGGTAGTTCATCCTGGAGATCGTTAATACACAAGTCTATTATGGACATCGATAAATTTTGTCTAAGTTCGGATTAAGCTACAATTGATATGACAGGACTAGAGAAGCTATAAAAGTCAACATTCCAAATTTCAAGTCAGTCGGAGTTCGTATGCTCAAGATATGATCGATGCAATTGCAACAATCACCTTGTTCGTATCCATCAAGCCTCGATTGTTCTATCCATCCGCTGAAAGGCCTTGATCTTATCCATCAAATAACCACTCTCTTTGTACCCACCAGCCAATAACGTCATTCCTAGTCCATTTAGTATCGACACAAAGTGGGGTGCACAAGAGTGATACGAAGTGAGATGCAACCAATGGATACGAACAAAGCAGAGACTATCGATACGTACAAAGAAAGACTATCGATACGAACAGAGCTATGACGATTGATACGAACAAGATAGTTCCAATCGATACGAACCAAACAGCCTACATAAAACCCGAATTTGCATTGATTATAACTCATAATATGCAAGTCCAAATGCTACCATATTTTCACAGGAGCTTACGTACAACCTAAAGAATGTTCCTGCTCAATTTCGACTCAATTAGGCCAAATCTTGATCGATACAAAATTGGTTCGTAACGATAAGGACCGAGTGCAAATCACATGGGATCAATCGCGTGGGCCCACATACATGCCAGAAGAGGTCTCTTGAGATCTAAGCGAGATATTTGCAGCTTACGTCTATAAATAGCATCCTAAAGCCTATAGAAAATGGACTTTTGATTTTGAAACGTCTAGGCTCTACCGAAATCACCATTCTACTCAAAATTGACTGCTTTACTCGAAAATTACTGATGTGATCTGTTATAACCAGCAAGCAAAGTGAATAAAAGATTATCATTGAAGTGGACGTAGGCCAGAGATAGCCGAACCACTTTAAATCTTGTGTCTCTGTGTACTTCCTTCCGTTTTAAGTTTGTTGTTCTTCATTTTATCCTCTACATTATTCAGATATATAATCTATAATCATATACTGCTGATCTGTGTTTACATACTAGTGCTTTAATGATATTTAGGGTTTATGACCAATTTTAACGCAAACACTTTGGTGCTTTCATTGAGAGTTGAACTCAGGGATTCCACCACTTGGATATTGGATTTGAAGGCTTAAGGATTTAGATCTGAAAAGTTATGACAAGGCAATTAAGTAAAAGACAGAGAGCGGAAAGGAGCCATCAAGGAAGTCAAGAGGCCTCTTCTGGAGCCGAAGTAGGTCAAGCTTCAATCTACATCGCTAGGGACGTGATGGAGGCTATGATGGATTCAATGCATGAAAGATTGTAGAAGAGCCAACAAACGATATAGAGCTTCTTTGAGAAGATAAGAGCAGCCGGAGCACAGAACCTTGGACCGGCTATGGTTACTGCCAACATAGGACAAGGAGCTAGAGTTACAGATACCGTTGGAGGTCAAGTCAAAGATCAGAATACAAAGCATGAAGGCAATCAACAAGGACCTGAGGGTAGGCCCTCGGGATCTAACGTTGGAATACCCATAGATGGAGCTTAACAAGCGAGAGCCAACGCTAACGGGAATGAGCCACATGAAGAATATTACCTAGAATACCCTTCGGGACATAGGGGGAAGGATGGAAACATGGTAAGGAGTCAACCCTTGGATGGAGACGAATCAATGGCTGGATTAGTGCGATGGATTATGAGGGGAGGATTGTCGAGGGGAGGCTTAGAGGAAGTTAGTCGGAGTCCGTTCACTCCGAATATCAGAAATGCAATGAATCCTCCAAAATTCAGATTACCCATGCTGGAACCTTATGATGGAAAATCAGACCTGACCATGCATATTACCAGATATATCAGGCATATGAAAGTGTTAGGGGCATCCGAGGAAGTGATGGCATGATGTTTCCCTCTATATTTGACAGATTTGGCCGCGCTTTGGTTCAGGCAGCAAGAGAATAGATCAATTAGAATATGGGGCGAGCTAGTGAAAAGCTTCATGAGGCAGTTTAGGGCCCATGTGAAGCGACCCAAGAGTGTGATAATCTTAGCGTCGGTGAAACAGAGTCCATAAGAGATTTTCTGTTATGATTCAATGCAACGGTGGCTTCAGTAGATTGCCCGGATCCATCGATGATTTTGATAGCAGCGGTAGCAGGAGTTATAGAAGGTACAGAATTGCAGGATTCTTTAGCAAGAGATCCGCCATAAGACCTTGGAGAATTCTATCATGAAGCTGAAAGATTCATTCGGTTAGAGGATTCATGCGCTAAGAGGTTGGAAATAAACTCTATGCAAGGAGAAGGAACCTTCAAAGAACAGTCTGGAACAGACAAAAGAAAGTGGAAACAGGATGACATATACGATGGTCCTGAAAAACGGAAGAAATTCCGAGAACCCAGATTCAAACAATACGCTGACTTGACGCCAAACCTGGAACGAATTTACACGGAGACTCAGGGGCAGCTCCCCTATCGGAAACCACCCAGGAGATATCCCACATAACGGGAACGTAGAAGTGGAAAGTACTGCCTATTCCATGAGCTGGAAGGGCATACTACCGATGAGTGCCGCCATCTGAAGGATGAGGTGGAAGAGCATGTCAGAAGTGGTAGATTGCCACAATACGTGAGAGATCGGATGGTGGCCGTAGGACCTGAGCAACTACCGCCTGCATCCAACAGAACTAATTCTGGATCAGGATCACGACTCGTTATCAATTGATCATGATGGTAAGGGCCAAATTCAGGGCTTGAACTTTGGTCGATTGCATAAATTTCTTAGATTTGATTTCAAAATAAAATGGCTATTCCACTAACACATGTAAGGGAACAGGCATGCTTTGAGATGGCAATAGAGCACTCTGCCCGTAGAGGCGGTATTTAACTTTTCCTTTGTTTGTGATTGAACATTTGGAATTTGCATTTAATAAATGAGCTTGAATTTCATAAAATAAACCTTTGACTGGAAAGTTAAAGAATGGATATTGAAAGTCAATTTGAAATTGATCGCTTTATGAACCTACCTGGAGAGACGGGGTCCAGAGTACAGGAAGTGGGTTGCTTTGCTGGATAGCGACAGGTTAAACTCACTTAACATCGTTCCACATTCATCAAAGAGTGATTAGATTGGGTTCGATAAGAGCCAGGAGTGGCTACAATCAGCCTAGGATTTAAGCCAAGTCATCGCTTAATGTCCAAGGATACGGAACCGGAGTGTATGGACTGCCACTGCTTCGCCAGAGAGCGACAGAATCGGCTCACCCGACGCTGTTACCCTTCACCGAAGAGTGATAGGATGGGATCCAACAAAAGCCCGAAGGGGCTATGATCGGTTTAGAAGGACCAAGACATCGCTATATGCCCTCACTGGGGCCAGAGTACAAGGGATAGAAAGCAACACCAGAGCGCGACAGGATCTTCCTATTCGATCGTTAAGTTTGGAATGGACTTAGAAAAGGTCCAAAGTGGCTGCCAATGGTCCAAAGAGGCCATAGGATTTGATTACTAACTTCCACAAGTTGAAATGGATACTGATTCGATTTCGAATAGCCACGAACTTGATTGAGGATACTATAGATATAAATGAAACATGGACTCACGACATTAGATTTGAAGCTATTCAAAACACGCCTTTTAAAAAAGACATATTTTTGTGGGGCAAATGTTATCCCACCTTTTGGCAAGTCCGTGACACCAAGAACTTGACTGGAAACCGAGGATAGTTCGTTCTGGAGATTGTTAATACACAAGTCTACAATGGGTATCGGTAAATTTTGTTCGAGTCCGGATTGAGCTACAATTAATGTGACATGATCAGAAAAGTTATAAAGCCAATGTCCCAAATTTCAAGTCAATCATAGTTCGTATGCTCAAGATATGGTCGATGCAATTTCAGCAATCACCTTGTTAGTATCCATTAAGCCTCGATTATTCGTATCCATCTGCTGAAAGGCCTTGTTCGTATCCACCAGATAAGCACTCTCTTCGTATCCATCAGCCAATAGCATCATTCCTTGTCCATTTGGTCATCTACACGAAGTGGAGTGCACAAAAGTGAGATACAACCAATGGATACAAACAAAGTAGAGACTATTGATACGAACAGAGCAAGACTATCGATACGAATAGAGCTATGTCGATCGATATGAACAACATAGTTCCAATCGATACGAACCAAATAGCCTACATAAAACCGAATTTGCATCGATCATAACTCACAATCTAAAAGTCCAAATGGTACCAAATTTTCACAATTGCTTACGTACAACCTAGAAAATGTTCCTACTCAATTTCGACTTGATTGGGCCAAATCTAGATCGATACAAAATTGGTTTGTATCGATCACGGACCGAGTGCAAATCATAAGGGATTGATCGCGTGGGCCCACACACTTGCCAGAAGAGGTCTCTCGAGATCTGAACGAGATATTTGCAGCCTATGCCTATAAATAGCATCCCAAAGCTTACCGAAAATGGACTTTTGATTCTAATACGTACAGACTCTGACGAAATCACCATTATACTCAAACTTCACTGCTTTACTCTAAAATTATTGCTGTAATCCGTTGTAACCAGCAAGCAAAGTCAATAAAAGATTATCTTTTGAAGTGGACGTAGGCCGTAGATAGCCGGACCACTATAAATCTTGTCTCTCTGTCTACTTCTTTCCGTTTTAAGTTTGTTATTCTTTATTTTTATCCTCTACGTTACTTAGATTTGTAATCTGTAATCATATACTACTGATCTATATTCATACACTAGTGCTTTCACGATATTTAAGGTTTGTGAACAATTTTGGCGCAAACAATATACACACTGAAACTCATCCTATGGTCTTGCTTACGCTATCTCAACTGAGCTAACCCCATCGAAACCTAGGTGTTCGCTCAACCAAATCTCTGATACCTTGTGCGATGAACTAACTTTTCGATCCTCGAAAATCGACACTAATATATCAACGAAATTCATGTGTCGAGCATCCAAGTGGCGGAAAGACAGATAGTTGGAGAGAAAGAAAGAAAAGTCACAACAGAATCTCACGTCGTGACAAGTAACATATAATATACAATAGATCTTTACTTAAGAAAATTTGAACTTCATTATACATATAAAAATCACAGTCAACTAATCAATCAACCATCTATAACAACTCGTCATCATGATTATTAATTAATATAAACAATTAATGTAACAGAAAATGTAATATACGTGAATACTGAAGCCCCAAAACATCCAAACTAAATTTGAAAATATGCTCGATCTGACCTAAGCATTATAAAATAACATCCAGATCAGTCTGGTAAACCAGCGTGAGAAACACACCTCAATTGGATTTTTAGTGTTATAAAAATCTTCCTAAAAAAAGTATCTTGTAAGCCCACACCGCACATAAACACGGACGGGTTTTTACCTTACGATAACCAAACCATTTATATTACAAAATCCAGTTATATTATACTAATGTCTAAGGGCGAAAATACCAATAATCAAGTAGCTATAATGCTCATGAGTGTACATCACAACAATGATAAATATATAATCAAAAACTGCTAAGGCATGTTCGATAATTGTATAGGGTTCCATGCAGGTTCTTCGGTATTTCAAGAACGATCCTCTTGCACAAGGATCAGAGTTATCCTTCTGATGTAACAATACATTCATAGTGATGTACAAACAGGAAATACATAGCTGACCCTAAAAACTGTTAAGCTGAGTGTATCGCTCCATGCATGCATAACAACTGTAAATAACTCTAAGAAGGAGACGACTACACCCTTATGGGTTTGCTAAACCCCTGGCCATGCATCCTATCTCTAGTTTTAGGTATTACCTATGGTGAGGCTACGTCCGGCGTTCCAGCTCATGCACCGCCACCTGAACATATCATAGACCCACATGGATTCTCATACCCTAATGGTCTTGGAATCACACATGGATTTTCACGCCTCAATAAATCAAAATCACACATGAATTCTCGTACCCCAATGGGTCTCGAAATCACACATAGATTTCGACATCCAAAACAGATCTCGGAATCACATATGGTTTCCCAAACCCCAACGGGTCTTGGAAGCACACATGGATTCCAACATCCAAAATGGATCATAAATTTTCTCCAAGCATAGAACCATATATGGTTTTGGAGTGGTTACGGTTTCAAGCCATCCCTTATAAGTACACTTCCTTGCCATGGGATGTTTCGAAACCAATCGGTTGATTTTTGGAATGCTCAATACCAGTATTTTTAGAAATAAGCAGAAATCCATAAAAGCGGGGATTACCCCTTAACTGTTTATATGGACGGATATTCTCATCATTTGTCCTAGAAGAACAAAACGAGTTTATACGTGCAATATAGCACCACCGACGATAGATATACCATATAATCCTTGTGTTTCTCCTAGATATTTCCAAAGTTAAAATCCATCGGTGCTAAGTAGGGAAATAATTCTATACCACCAAAATTAAGAAGGAATGCATATTTAGGTCAAGATTTAATAGTCGGTTGTTTAACTATCAAATAAACAAACATTCAAAATAGAGATTACATTTTCCATGGAAACCACTAGGCCTCTCAAAATTCATCTTTCATTAGTTTTCTATCCAAAATGTTTATCAAAATATTCATATAAGTATCTCACCAAAATAAGTATATTCACAAATCATGCCTTTCCAAACTTGGAAAACCTTTTTTTGTAGATTAAGCGGGGTTAAACTGGCCCCTACCAGCTTTATTAAAGAAAGAAGAAGATACATAACAAGAGAAAACACAAATCGGAACCAAGGAAAAGGAAAAACAACAACCACACAAGAGACACAAACAACAAAGAAAAGGAAAAAAGACTAGAAAGGAAGAAACTAAGGAATCCAAGGCACAAACTGGTTATCAAGAAACGAATGCACGCTGGCACTCATTCCCATCAATATTTCTTGCTTTAAAACAGTCCAAGCCACTTCCTTGCTTCTCCTTATACCATTAAAACACCTCTTGTTTCTTTCCTTGCATATGACTATCATAAGCTTTTTCAAAATGAAGAAAAAAATAGTTTTTTGTCATCTCTCCACCTAGTAGCTCTCTCAATAAAATTCCAATGATTGATAGGGATAGGGTAAACATCCACAATCTGAATAGTACCTATCATTTTGCTCCAGATATTATGAACATAAGGACATTCAAAAAAAGGTGTTGAATACTCTCACTTTGAATACTGCATAGCTCACAAGTGGGAAACACAGACATTCCATATTTAATCAACTTATCCCTTGTCATCAATGCAACGTTAGTCACCTTCCAGAACATAAGTTTGTCACTAGTACAAGAAATAGCCGTCCAAGTCACCTTACTCCACCTACAATTTGGCAAGGAGTCCATACCCAGAACTGACTCATAAACACTGGATATGGAATGAGCCTGTCCATTCCACAGAACAGTGTCATGCTCATAAAAATCATATATGCATGCTTCATATAGGTTCTAGAAAGCTCTGACACTCTGATTGCTAGAATATGGCAGCACAAGCTTACCATTAACAATATGATCAACTGCCAGAGCATTATATCCAATGCCAAATTGAAACTTCTTCTGTGAAGTGAATAGCTGTTCAAGAATTATTCCCTTGCTTAACCATGGGTCATTCCAAAAATTATACAAGCTTGCTTCAGATAGATTAATCTGAACGTAAGGTTTGAAAATGAATCTTAACTTTAAAATACTCCTCCATATCTAACTACAAGATTGAGGAACCTCAATAAGTCAAAAGTTCTTTGCCCCAATGTTATACCTGAGAGTCCATCTCACCCATAAAGTGTCCTCCTTTTGCAACAAAGCATTGAAATGATGACTGTAGGCAGCTTTGTTCCAGACTTCAAGGTTATGCAAGCCCAAACCACCTTTGTTTTTAGGCTTCTCAAAATTAGAGAACGGACATGGAAACATTTTCTTCGAATGAATAGAAATAAACCAGAAAAATCTCATCATAGCTCTTCTAACCATTTTCAAAAGTTTAACTGGGAGAATGAAATCTCTAGCCAATAGACCATCATGGAGAAACTATCAGATTTTATGAGAACCAATCTACTAGCTTGAGACAAGAATCTGTTAGCCCAACAACCCATGACATCAGTTATTTTTTCATACAAAGATATACAATTGGCATGAGTAACCCTAGAGGAACATAGAGGCAGCCCAAGATATGCCATGTCAATGTTCATAGACTGCATACCAGTAGAGGAGGCAAGATTCATTTCCTACAAGCTGGTTAACCCAGAGAACAAAATACTTGATTTATTGAGATTAAGATTTAGGCCAGTCATCATGTAGAAACTATGAAGAGCTCCTTTAATAGATTCAATGGATTGCACATTAGGCTTG
Organism: Allium cepa; assembly: GCA_030765085.1. Classification (NCBI taxonomy): domain Eukaryota; kingdom Viridiplantae; phylum Streptophyta; class Magnoliopsida; order Asparagales; family Amaryllidaceae; genus Allium; species Allium cepa. The sequence goes on along the minus strand of CM060943.1, from coordinate 238,642,381 downwards.
GACAATATCATGATGTCATCATCAAAGAGGAGGGAAGTTATCTGAAGGTCTTTGCATTTGGGATGGTAATGTATTTGCTTGTTATGAAACAATTGTCGTAACAAGCAAGTGAAAACTTCCATAACCATGATGAAGATATAAGAGGAGATAGGGTCCCCCTGCCTAATGCCTTGCTTGGAAACAAAATAGCCAGAGCTTGTACCACTGAATATCAGAGAGAAGGAGGGAGATGAAATACACTCATAGATCCAAGCAACAAAAACTTTAGGAAAACCCATGAGAGACATTATCCTAACAATAGACTTCCATTGAATTGAATCATAAGCCTTCATTAAGTCAAGCTTTAACATTGTTCCTAGAGTTGTATCAACACAGTGGTATCCCTTTAAGAGCTCATAGGTTAGCATAACGTTGCCAAGTATACTTCTTTTGGGTAAAAAAAGCTACTTGATTGTTGGAGATGATTCTTTGCAATACAACAACAAGCCTCGTAGCAATAATTTTCGAAATGCACTTGTAAATTACATTGCAGCAGGAGATTGGCCTAAAGGAGGATATAGAAGAAGCAGGTTTGGTCTTAGGGATTAAAACCAGATTCGTTGCATTCAGAGATTTAAGTAACTTGAACTTATCATAGAAATTGTGAACAGCCTTGCAAAAATAGCCACCAACAATGTCCCAACAAGAAGTAAAAAAACAATGTTGAAGCCATCAAGGCCACCAGAGGAGCTCTTGTTCATTGCAAAAAGGGTTTTCTTTATTTCCTCATCGGTCACTTTTGCCACCAAAAAATTAGCTTCTGCATGATTAATTCTAGGCAGAGGTAAGTTGGATAGAAGAACCAGTTCCGGTTCAAAATTGCTTTCATTTCCAAAGAGGGCAGAATAATAAAGGAGAAAAGCTTTGTCAACTGCTTTAGGAGTAGAGTACAAGATACCTGCTTCATCATATATGGAAGAGATGTCATTAACAGAATGTTTAACCTTAAGTGAGGCATGAAAAAATTTAGTGTTCCTATCGCCATCAGCTGCCCATTTGATTCTTAGTTGTTGCTTCTTTATCTCACATTCAGTTGCCAGAGCAAGGTTGAGATCAAAGAAAAGAGCAGCTTCCTTTTCTACCAGCTCAGCATTATCAGGATGAGCCATCATCAGATCTTGAGCCTCCTTTAACTGGTCCTTAAGGCAGGTAGATTGAACATCGCCATTTCCAAACTTAACTCTTGCCCAAGCCCTTAAGGCTTTCATTGTTGCTTTGAGCTTTCTAAAAAAAATTACATTGGATTTCCAAAAAACTTATTAGACCAAGCAGTTTTTATTATATTTTTATACTCAGGATCATGGACCCAAGCATTATAGAATTTAAACCCTCTTTTAACTCCAAGAGGCCGCTTCCCAGTGGTCAAGATGAGAGGAGAGTGGTCTGAGAGGATAGGTTGGGGCATTAGAGTGGATATATTTGGCCAAGTAGTTAGGGCTTTGAAGTTAGAAAAGGAATGATCAATGTTGGAAAAGAGACGAGCATCACTCCTAGATATATTGTTCCAAGAGAGAAGAGAACCATCTTTGCGGATTTGGATTAAGGAAGAATCATTAATTTTAGCGTTCAAAGGGAGGATATCCCTTGGCATAAGAGGGAGACCCCCATGCTTGTCAGTCAAAGTTAAGCAACAGTTGAAATCTCCAAGAATAACCCAAGGGTGAGTTTCTTGCCTGAGAGAAGGAATAAGGTTGAGAAGAGTTTGCCTAGAAGAAGGAGAGTTAAAGGCATAAACAAATGTAATATAGAAGGAAGTGGAAGAATTGTAGTACTTGGCATGATAGTGCATTAATTGTGGAGTTGCTAGAAGGAGATCAAGGGTTAGCTCAGCAGGATTATGAAGAACCATGATACGCCCATTAACTAGCTTCAAGTAGATTGTGAGATGGAGACCAAAATGGATTTATGTAATTTGCTGTAGATAAAGTAAGGGGCAGGTTCAGTTTAGTTTCAAGGATTGCAAAAATGGAAAGACGGTGAGTGGTGATTAGTTGCTTAACCTGATTAAGCTTGAGGAAATTATGAGAACCTCTGATGTTCCATGCACCAAAATTGTGTAAAATAATTATGCTATTGAGTTGTGGTCAACTTCTTTCATGCTCCTCGTAATAGGAGAATTCATTCTTGAAAAGCTTGGAATTTGATTCTTTGATTTTTTTTTTGTTCTTCTTGCTATTAACATTTTTAGAAGATTGACAGTTAGAAGGTTCTTTTGGAGAAGGAGGTGATTTCCAAACAGGAATTGATCCCAGAAAAACATAAGGATGACAAGGGGGAAATTTGATTGGAGGAGGAGGAGATGAAATGGGGGGAGAAACTGGAGAGGGAGAAGAAGAATGCATGGAGTAGATTAGATCAAAAATCTGTCTTTGTAAAGAATTGCAGAATAACTCATCTTGATTATCTAGGAGGATTTGGATTTTGTTTGACATGAGGATGAAGAATTATGATTGATGAGGAAGGTTTCTGGACATTGTGCATGCATGTAGTTACTGTGATAAGAGAGTTTTGCTTGCAATTGAGTATCAGTAGCATGCACAATCAGGTTGCCAACTTCCTTTACTTGATTCTGCATGTTTTGTGCTTCTTCATAAGATGAAGTTAATTGCACAGGAACTAATTTCTTGTCAACCAAACCTCCTGTGTTGGAAACAAGCAATTCAGCTACATTTATTTCCATCCCTTCAGAATGCTCCCCATTAGTTGCATCATTATCCACAACAACTTCATTTTCCATATCATTTAACACTTCAAATTTATTGTTTGTCAAGACAGAGACATGGTCATTTTCTGTTTCACCATCATCCACATAAATTTCATTTCCTCTAATATCAACATTATTTATATTCACCATCTGATGCTGCATATTATATTACCAACAGTGTTCACAACATTAACTGCATTATCATTTAGGTCTGGCAATTGTAGGGAATTACCAATTTTTGCTTTTTTGTTAACTACTTTCTTCCAGAATTGCTTGCTTTTGCTTAATTGCTTGCCACCCTATGCTCAGCATAACCGACTTCTTGCATTTTATTCTTTGATACCATCTCTATGTCATTTCCATCATTATCTCCACCATCTCTCTTGAAAAAATTAATCAAGTGTCCAAATTCATTACAGTGAGAACATATTTCAGGTTTCCAGAGTTAGCTAACCTGCACCATTTGAGTTGAACCATCAAGAAGTTTCATTGGAAACTCATCAACCAAATCCTGATCAGGAGAGACATCCTCTAAGCATTTGGCATAACCAATCCTCTCCATTTTTATCAGTGGAAGAATTCAAACAGAGCAATCTTCCAATGCTTGAAGCAAGCCAATTAATTCCTAAATGAGACCAGGGAAACGGAGGAATGTTCGATAATTTTAACCAAACAGGCACAGTTTTGATGGTAATGCAACTGTTTCCAATATTAGGATCCCAGGCCTTAATAATGAAAATCTTGTTCCTAAGGATAATCGGGTCAGCTTCAATGATTTTCCTTCTGTCCTCAGCACAGGACAGAAGGAAAAGGAACAAGGTTCCATCAGATTTAACTAATATTTCCCCTTTGAGCTTCCATATCTTCTTAAATGGTTGATAACAGTCATGTAGGACAGGGGCTTATCAAGGAAAAAGCCGACCAACCAATCACCTCAAACTTCATTACCATCTTTTATGACATCTCTCGGAGGAACCATGGCAAGACCATCAAAAGATAGAGGAATGTCAACTGGGGAGTAAAGACCAGCATTGCGAAGTTTGGATTTAAAAAGAGAGGACCAGGAAGAAGAAGAGGAAGCAGGATTGGGTATGATAGGGGGAGGAATCGGCGGTGGTAAAGTTTGAGGAGAGTTTGGTAAGGGGGTCGGTGGAGAGGCAAGAGGAGGAAAAGTTGAAGTTAAGGGAAGTGCAGTTTGAAAAGACTGGGTATAGGGATGTGGATGGGTGGGATTGGGATGGGTATGGGGAGCAGCCATTGGAATTAGGATTGGGATTTTGATATATATGAATTTTTTTTGGGATTGGAAAACCTTTTTCACGTACCTATAAAATGGTATAAGTATATTCATCCAAACATTTAGAGAGCTTTTCTATTTCAAAATCATATTAAAATGATCCAACCCAAATGTCATTAAACGGAGATTTAAATAACCCAAAACACCAATTCTTTCCATAAACCTCTTTATTTTAAAAATAAATATCTCCTTTATAAATTTACAAATCTATTTATAATGCTTTTTTATAAATCCCTAACCAATTTAGAAAACTTCTTCATAAATCTCCAAATTTTATTTATAGAAATACTCGTTTATAAATCTCCAAAACCCATTTATAGAACTCCACTTTTAAATCGCTAACCAATTATAACCATCTTTTCTAAAATCATTCAAAACCCAATTTCCTTTCAAGTTTCAATCCTCTTCCAAATTTTTAAGCTTCTTTAAATAAATCCTCTCTATTAGATAAAACTCTTTAAAAATCTTTCATTTAAAGATAATTCCTTTTGTAAAGAAATTCATTATTTAATTATAATGAACAAAACAACTTTAAAGGATTATTAAACAATATAATAAAATAACTTCAAAACAACTTTAAAATATTAGTAATTAACTTTAGACAATACTAATAACAAAATAATTAATTAGCTTAAAATAGTCATTAATAAATTAATTTGTTATCTTTAAACAACTCAAATATATAATTTTTTTAAACATATTAATTAACTTTAAACATTATAAATATAGTAATTAATTTTATTAAAGAAATAATTTTACAAAAAACTTTGTAAAAACGCTTTGTTAAATAATAATTAATAAAATACTTTACTTCAAATTATAAAATTTAAAGTTAACTTAAATACGTAACTTTCCAATTTCAGAAAGAGGCTTAGTGACCACAATGGTACTTAAACAAGATACCATTAAATTCAATTTAACTTTCCAAGTTAAATTATAGGTATTTACATAAACATGCATATGTGTAAACCAAATACATAATTAACCATTAATTGTTAACACATCATTTATCCAGTATTAATCAGTTAGCCCTTAAATGACTATCCAAATTTAAATAATAGCAGAACGGGAATTTTTTCTGCTAAATGAATATCATTAAAAATAAACTCTTCCATTTATCATTCGATGGTGTTTATTTAGATAAATAGATAAAATCAAAGCAGTGTGCTTAAATTAACTATGCTATTATTTAATTAAGTTAAATCAGTATTACATTATCACCTTATACATTATCCATTTTCAAAAATGATAATCTATCCAAACAAAACAACCATCAAATGCATCATCCAAGCAGGCAATAGATAATTTTTATCTTCTATATAATATACTGATTAACTAAAAAAGTGAGTTTAACTCACCAAAATTCCAGCTATCGCCGAAGCATTCTGGTTCCATCCAAAATCGAACAACGTTTAAATTTAGCATAAAATTCCAATAGTACCAATCCTAACCAAACCAATTCTATGATGTAGTTAACATCATTATGAATCAATCGTGACTGACCACATCCGATTTGGACCATGTACAAGCAAGATATACAATTTATAAGATTTCAAAATTTAAATATAAATTAATACAACTTAATAGCACCATTAACTTAATTACCCTTATTAATATTTGAACATCATCTTCCACAAAATCAATCCTGCCTAATCCTGCTACTCAACTCCCTATGGACACCACCTTTCTCTATTGATCTCTCACTTTACCCATCTAATATGCCAAACCAACATGTCATTGCTTCTCTCTCTCACTCTCCAAACTCCACTCGCCCGACCCAACAAACCTCAATCTGATTGCCCGCTAATATTCACGACCTGGGCACGAGAACAAATGAATCCTAAAATGTCGCGACCACCCTTGTGACATCACACCCTACACCCCCTGCACCGCTTACTCTTCTCCATACCACAAACACAAATCCATGCTTAGATCCATCAATCGACGATTAAAATTTTCTTAAACCCAAACCTAGTTCGATTTGTGTTCATGACCTTCACTGACGACTCCTAAATCACCACCGAACATTCCAAAGCACATACCAACTTGTACATCTTATCAAAAAAGTCCAAAGAACCTTGTTTTAGAATTTTTCGTTGAGTATAATTTTAGTTATGAATTTTTGAAAATAAAAAAGCTTACTTTCTTTTTCTTGTTTGATTCAGAGAGAGTGGTACGTTGGAGACAAAGGAAATAAGGATGAAAAATATGTTGGATGTTGGTTGTTTTTATTTTCAATTTTTCAACATCTTGCCACACAGATTTTCGTATGCATACGAAATGCAAATTAAAAAAATATTGATGCGCTCAAAACAGCTTCATGACCTCAAAACAATAATAATACATATTACTTACTGAAGTCCACAAAATCACAAAAACATTATTCTTTGCCGGTAAATCATCAAATGATAATTTCAAAATTTTATAAATTAAAATATAGAAAAATCAAATAAAATAAAAATAAAACCGTGCCAATAAAATTCGAGTCGTTATATTAAAATTCAATTTTCTTATTATTTATATGAATAATTTATTACTACGATAAATTTACAAAACGAATTCACTGTTAATATTTATTAAGGGGAATTAATTTAAAGTACACAAATTTGTATATTTTAGCCTCAAGGACACGACCTCCATATTTTTACCACAATGACAAATTCTCCTAAAAATTATTCATAAGGACAAACATTCTTCCGAAATTGTTCATAAGGACAAACATCTTTCAAAACTGCCACTGAACTAAAAACCGATGCCTAAAAATTGCTACCGATAACTACAAACTGATACCTGAAATGCTATCAATAACTAAAAATCGATACCTAAAGAAAGTTATCCTTCATGCCAAAATACTGAAGGTCTGTCCTTGAGGCTGTAATATTGAGAAATTTTGTCCTTGACAACAATTTCATGTATTTATTAATTAAAAATAGTTAGATAAGAATATTAAATATTTCAATTAATATAATTTAAAATCCCAATATTTAAATCACTGTTTTAATATTAAGTTCACAATTCTATTTTTTTAAACAATCCTTAGTTTAAAACCTTAAAACTGATTACTCAAATGTTTAAAATTAATTAAATATTTAAATTCAATGATCAAATTCCTGGATTGTTACACTTTACCTAATCGCATTTTAATACTATATTATTATTTAAAACCACCTTTTAAATAATAAACTTTCCAAATATCAATTAATATAATTTCTGTTATTATTCATAAGTTTTATTAGAAATTCATCAATAACCTATTTAATTCCTATTTTAGTTTTAAATAAAAATTAATTCATCATTAGTAACTGAAACCATCAAAAATCTGTAAATAACATTATTTATTAATTATTATCTAATTCACTCATTACTATTCATTTCATATCAATTAATTATTTTTTGATTCAAATCAATAATTAATTATAATTAAGCATCCAAAAGAACTACAATCGATAATGATTATCCAAATAATGCATAACATGTTTAAATATTATAATGATTAAATATTCATCCATAGAACTTAATTTTCACCAATTATTATGATTTTTCATCCATATTTATATGTTTATAATTTAAATTACAACTAACTAAATTAAATAATTCATACCAATTAAATAATTCTTATTCTAAATACCTCCAAACTCGACAAATCCAATGCCAAAACATCCAAGATTCCACCATAAGTCTAGCAGAAGAAACGGCGTATGAAACGAAGTTTGTATGTGGAAGATATTCAAATTCTAAGAAAGATTATTTAAATATTAAATTGGTACACATTAAAACAATGTTTAATAAACTTTGCATAAGTTTTTTTACATGTTACCTTACCTTCTACCTGTAACTGCAAGCATCATCCACGAATAGTGCAGGTCCAGTTTTGACTGCAAAATTCTTACTGCTCCAACCATCATTCGTTGCTTCACCATTTGCAGTCCAAGAATTTATCCACCAAATTTGACACGGCTGTAACCTTTTAGGAAAATTTCAACCACCTTAATACCCCGATCATCAAGTCAAAACTACATCTAGACTTCCCACATTAAGCTCTACATTTTGCCTCTTATATTGCACCAATTGGTCATCAAATCAAAAAAACCCTAATTTGGACATAGTATTTCTTCGATTTCTAACTTTGAGCATGATTTCTGACCAACTCGAGAATTTTTTTTCGATGAATGGACACCATACGTCATCCCCATTCTTTGAAAAATTCGTAATCTTATGTAATATGTAGGTGTCTGGATACTTTGATTTTTAAATAAATTTGTAATTAGAAAAAATCATACGCCATTATTTGCACCAAAAATGGGAAAAAACACACTATTGTATGTGAAAGCACCAATATCCAATATTTAGATCCAAACAGAGAAGTATAGATTCAAAAATCATAGAATAGATTGCAGAAAAGTAAGTGAACCCACAAGTTGTATAGTCGGCCTACGTCCACTCTAATAATCTTTTTTTATACTATAGGATTACAAGTACAATTGTTTTCTCCTTAGAAAATTTATGGAAGAAAAGATAAGAAGTGATGAGGGGGAGCCAAAAGAAGATCCAATTGGAAGTCGAAGAAGATATCTTGTAATGAGCCATGTCCATAGTATTTATAGGTCAAGATATGCATGGATCGGGTTGAAATTTCACAAAAAGAACCTCTAGAGCCATACAAACCAATCTACCAATTTTGAAATCGACCACATACAATATGAACGATCAGTGCCGATCATTCATATTGCCTACAATGGGGGTGCATTCGTACATGTGGGCTTCCACTTGCCTCTAATCCATGCTTCCAAAGTTTCACGCTATTTTGACTTATCTTTTATGAAATATCGATCGATATTCATTGTTTTAAACATAAAATGGATCTTGGAAGGTCATTCCATACTTTCTTTTTTTGTAGTTTAAACATTTTAGTTAGTTCATCATGATGTTAGCTACTTGCTCTTCAAATTTCGTGCCATTCTGACTTACCGTTTCTGAGATATCGCATTTTCCGTGATGCTGTGTTGAGTTGTAATCAATCATGGGCGATCGTTCCAACTTCATCGTCGGGACCAACGATCAAATGGTGTGGTCCTTCTTGGTGTAGTGTAGTTTTCCTCCAAATTTATTTCTATTGCCTTTGTAGATTTTGAGTTATAGATCGATCATCGTTGAAAATAGCTAAACCGATTGTTGAAAATCCACTTCAGGGTTGACCCGAAGTAATCACCTATTTGACTTGAAACAGATGTTGGAATTCTGGCCCAGGGTTAGACTCGGGTAAAATCTAAATTTTCTTCGAGCAAACATGATTTTGACTCCAAGCACGAAAAATGATAGGTGTCGATCGTTTTCCTCCAAGCAATCTCTAATAAAACATACATCCGACTCCATGCATGGTTAATCACTTCAAATTTCTACGACTCCAAGTGAACCATGTGCTGACTCTAACAAGTAGCAAATTTTCCCGGGTCCAGTTGCAAGCAAATTACCATCGACCTATCTTCTTTTGTCCATAACTCAAGCTTTCAAACTCCATTGGCATGAAATTTGAAAAGTAGCCTTACGTGGCCTTCCTTGTCACTCCATACTAATCGCACCTTGATTAGGTTGGAACTTGGAGATCCTATTCGGTCTATTGTCTAAGTGAAATGCCAATTCATTACTTAGCCATTTTTTGAGTGTCGCCTATCCGAATCCATTTAACCATCATCCATAGTTTCAACTGTAATCGATTTCCAATCCATCAATTTGAGACAAATCCATGGTATCCCGGCCTGATCAAAATGCAGGATAATATTTGCCTCCCAAAACAGGCCTTGCGATACGAAGGTTTGTCTTAAATTGCAATAAATCCCAAATCCATAATCCATCGATAGCCATATTATCCAGTCCAAAATCCAATTCCTTGATCTCTCCGAATCGTTAGCAAAATCCATGAGTGCTCTGAGTTGATATCGAATTCTGAATCCATTCCAGATCCATTAACCAAATCAGCAATCTCTCGGGATCATTTTATCCAAATCAGTATCCACCTAAAGCCAAAATTACTGCTATTCAAAGCTAATATATGAATCCATGACCTCTTTGGATCGTTAGCTAAATCAGGACCGCTTTTGGATCCATATACAAATCCATGACCTCTCCAGGTTGATCATAGCTTCTCCGGGTTCTTATTATACTCCACTTGCTCTCTGGCAAGAAGGGCGCAATGATAAGTAGGCCGAACCTATCGCTCTCCGACGAAGCGGCCTATTTCTTGCTTTTTCTTGTCCCGTCTCTTAGGTCAGGAAGTAGCACGATATTTGGGGTATCCTTCTTCAGCCTCGATCCCCAGTCGAGGAGGTAATCTATGGGGTATCCATCTCTAGCCTTGATCCCCAATTGAGGACTTAATCCATGTGGTATCCTTCTCCGGCCTCGATCGCTAGTCGAGGACTTAACCCATGTAAGAATCCATCATGTCGCTCTTCGACAAAGGGACTCGCACCTTATGGTTACTACCCTGTCCCTCCAGTCAGGCCACAACCATGACCTGTGTTATTTATTACATTAATCCAAATTTAAGTATTCACAAAGTCCATTTGCCATAAAATAAGAGTACGTACAACCAAAAAATTAATAAACTAAAATGTCAGAAAAACCATAGTTCAAAGTAAACAAGAAAAAAAAATTCACAAACCTAAGCACTACGATTCATCATCATCTCAAAGCATGCCTAGGGAACATCATCGATCATGTTTATGTGTTGGTGACTCAATCATCTATTGTGGACTCAATCATACTACTGTGGTGTTTATTAATTACTCTATGATCAATTGATGACAAATTGATGATGATGCCTTTATCCAGTGCCATTTTCATTCGAGGTGGACGATGGCCGCTACTGTTCCACCACCCCACCCCATGCCCTCACAATTATTGAAACTAACCACTCTTCACGTGTTCCTCAACTATATCCTTTACATGCCCGTAGTCATATATATATATTATGCCCTTTTAGCTCATGGAATAGGCAATACTTTCCTAATGCCTACTCATATTCAAAATGTTCCCTCAATGCCGGCCTTTGGTACTAAAGGCATCCTCGAGTATCCAAATAAATCCTTTCTAGAGATTCATCCAAATTCGCATAAGAAGAGAGTTTTGATTGCCTCTTCGGCACATTAATGCCATTATACATTTTTTATTTGCCTTTATTATTCTTATTTACATCTCTTGATGATCCTCCACTTTACACAACATTCACGTTCGATTTGTTGGCTTGTGCATCTTAATGCCGCAAGAACCTTTCTACATCATGATAAAACTCCTCGAGACCCATAGATGGATCCCGTACTAGTGAATCCTTGAAATACGTGCCATCAGTAATTCAAGATGCAACTTCCATCAACACCCTGGATGGATTTGGACGGTCCACTAATGCAATCGTGGCATTAAACCGTGTTTGAAAACACCTCAGGGAATCTCTGATCATTTTTTCAGTGTTGCCAAGCTCATCATATTTTCGAGTCTTGAGATGTGAACCCTAAACTGCATTATAAACCTTTTGGCCAATCCCGTCCATGTGTCAATAGAACCGCTTTCCAACTGCCTGAATTATAGTGTAGCTATATCTGTTAAATACACGGGAAAGCATAATGCCATGTCTTCCTCCGATGCCTCCAATACTTCCTTGTGCCGTATATACCTCATCATATGCATGGTTGGATCTGAATTTCCATCATAAACTTCTAATGTTGGTAGTTTGAATTCTGGTGGATTCCTAACATTGCTAATATTATGAGCAAAGAGACTTATATTTATATCTACTAGATCTCCGTTTAATAATCCCCCATAGCTCATCTGATCATCTCTGCAATATTTCTATCGTCATCTATTTGTAACTTTCGATCATTAATTTCAACATGCCCCCTGAATACACGAGGGAATCCTAGAACATGCTTCTCTAAACATACCTTCGTAATCCAGTCGACAACATACCGCTCAACATTGTCCAACACCCCACTTGAGATTGATCTAGTATGACTCGAGGGCATGCCTTTAAGTCTAGATCGATCGACGCTGATCGTTATAGGACGATCAATAGCGATCGTTATGTGTTGGCCAAGGACTGTCATGGCTGCTCCACTTCATCTTTCTACCTATTACTCCATTTCCTTGCACTCCGTTCTAATTTCAAGCAAATTCATTGGCTTTAATTTCTTAATCCAAGTTCCTTGCAGTTCTTGTTGCCTTAACTCCATGGTTTTGCATTCTGACTTGTTCAATCTGTCAGAGTAGATTCTCATCATAACTCCTGTCTTTTGAGTATCTGTTCCTACATCTTGTTGATCATCATCTCTATTTGGTCTTTAATGATGGAATTGAGGTTTGATTTGCTCTAGAAGATGCCTCTTGACTTCCTTCATGACTGCTCCTATCTGTCGCCTGCCTCCTTGTTGATGGCTTTACATTTCTCTAAATCCAAGCTCTCTAGCTGATTCCAAATCTAAACATCAAATCCACCGGGGCTAGCTTTCTCAGTGAAAGCACTAAAATATTTATTCCAAAATGGGCATAAACACCCTATTGTATATGAAAGCGCCATTATCTAATATTTAGATACAAACAAAGAAGAATAGGTTCACATATCATATAATAGATTGTAGAAAAGTAAATGAACATGCAAGTTATATACTGGTTCGACAAACTCTGACCTACATCCACTTCAATAATCTTTTATTTATATTGTAGGATTACAAATACAGCTTTTTTTGCCTTAGAAAATTAACGAAGGAAAAGATAAAAAGTGATGAAGGAGAGCCAAAATAAGATCCAATAGGAAGCCAAAGAAGCTCTATTGTAATGAGCCAAATCCATTGTATTTATAAGTGAAGACATGCATGGATCGTTCTGAAATTTTGCTAAAAGAACCTTCAGAGCCATACAACCCGATCCACCAATTTTCATATCATTCGCACATCATATGAATAATCTATTACGATCGTTCATATTAGCCCCAATAAGGGTGTGATTGTTCCTGTAGGGTCCCATATGCCTCTAGTCCATGCTCCTAACGTTTCGCGCCATTTCGACTTATCATTTGTGAGATACCGATCGATCTTCATGGTATTGTGTAGAAAATGGACCATGGAAGATTATTCCATACTTTCTCCTTTTGGGATGCGATCGTTCTGGTGAGTTCTCGTTGATGTTAACTACTTTCTCTTCAAATTTCGTGTCATTCTAACATACCATTTGTGAGATATCGCATTTTCCGTGAAGTTGCGTCGAGTTGTTATCAATCATAGACAATAGTTTCAATTTCATCATAGGGCCCAACGGTCGATGGTGTGGGTCCCCCATGGTGTTGCGTAGTTGTTCTCCAAATTTCATGTCGATTACCTTATAGATTTTATGTTATAGATTGACCATCGTCGAAAATTGGCAAAACGATCGTCGAAAAACCCACTTCAGGGTTGACCCGAAGCGATACCCAAGGTAATCACCATTCTAACTCGAAGAAGGCACTGGAAATTCTATCCCAGGGTTAGACTTGGGTAAAATCCAAATTTTCTCCAAGAATACGATTTTGACTCCAAGCATGAAAGATGATCAGTGCCAATCATTTTTTTCCAAAACAATCGAGGCCGATCGTTTTTCTCCAAGTAAATATGCATCCGACTCCAAGCATAATCCATCACCATAAATTTATATGACTCCAAGTGAACCATGCACCGACAGCAAACAAGTAGAAAAATTTCCCAGGTTTGACTCCAAGTATGTTTCCTCCGATCCGTCGATACCGATTCATCTTCTTTTGTCCGTAACTCGAGCATACAAACTCTAATTGGCTTGAAATTTGAAATATAGCCATATATGGCCTTCTTCGTTACTCCATATTAATCGCACCTTGATTTGATCAAAAATTGGGGATCCGGTCTGTGGCCTAGGTGAATTGCCAATTTCATGCTTAGTAATTTTTTGAGCATTGTCCATCCTAATCCATTCAACTATCGTCTATCGCTTCAATTGCAATCGATTTCCAATCGATCCATTTTAGCCGAATCCATGGTATCCCATTCTGATCAAAAGGCAGGATAACAATTAAATAAAGTTAAGAAGAATTTTAAAATTAAGGTGGAAGATGAAGATAGATGTGACGGTTAGGGTTTGCAGCCTTACTTATATAGTTGTTAGGCTGGGTTATGGGTTATGTATCCATTTCGACCTGAAACAGCTATGTACACTATTTAAACACTGCAATGCATCTATCAAACCATAATTCCAAATGTACAAAAATTATATATCAATGATTGGTTTGGAAAGATCTTCACGACAATTATATATATACACCCAATTCCCTCTTCTATTAAAATTTTATTTTTAATTACGTTAATACTAACAACATTAAATTTTCGGGTCGTTACATAGGGCATACACATAACTCTATCAGTCTTGATGCAAGATGGTAGGGTTGTAGCATATATGAGTCAGAAGTTGAAAACATAAGAAGAATTACACTACATATTATTTGAAATTGGCTGCTATTGTATATGCTTTGAAGTCGTGGATGCACTATTTGCTAGGAGATAGATTTAAGTTATTTACGGACCAAAAATCATTGCGGCATTTATTCTTCTAGAGGGATATGAGATAAAGATGGTAGAGGTGGATAGAATTCTTAGTATCTTATGATTTTAGTATTGCTTATATCCCTCGAAAAGGAAATGTTGTGGCAAACGCACTGAGTAGCAAGCACGTGAAATTAAGTGCTAAATGTTAGAGATGAGGCAGCTGGAGTATATTTATGGATTCAATTATTGACCACCAAAAGATATTAGACTGGATTATTAGCAACCTTAGAAGTTAGACATGCATGAGTGCATTAGATTGGTATAAATCAGAGAGAATGCAAAGTTGGTTGAGGTCATGAATCAACTGGATAAATGTAAGAATTCAGGTCATTTGGAGTGATATACAAAGTATGGGAAAGGATACTTAAGGTGGGATGGAAGGTTGTGTGTGCTAAAGTCAAAAGAGTTGATTGATGACGTGTTAGAGTAGTGTCATCATTCAAGGACGACCATTCATCCTAGTTGTGACAAACTGTATAAGGATAAGAAGATGGTTTATTATTGGCTAAGATGAAGTGGGATGTTGCAAGATGTCTCACTTGTGATAATGTTAAGGTAGATCGGAAGGAACTGAGTGGATTACTGCTACCTTTAGAAGATCCATAGCAGAAGTGAGAAATTGTTTTAGTGGATTTATAGATGAGTGGACAAGAAGTAGAAGAGGCAATGAGAGTATTTGCATACTGGCAGATCGATTGACGAAGAGTGCATATTTCATTTCTGTAAAGAACACGAGGATGGTGGCATCTTTAGCTACATTATATATTAAGGAAGCAGCGATGCTTTATGATATATCGATGAATATCGTGAGTGATCGGACCCCACTCTTCATAAGTGAGTTTTGGAGGAGTCTATACGATAGCTTAGGTATGGAGCCGAGTTTAAACATGACATATCACCTGTAAGCAGACGGGCAAGTCAAAAGGACGAATGGAGTGCTAGAGGATTTGTTAAGGTTGTGAATTTTGGATTTTGGAGGTGCTTGGGAAGTTCATTTTCCATTCGTGGAATTCACATACAATAAAGGTTATCCGACAACCATTAAGATGGTACCATTCGAGGCACGGAATAAAAGGCCAAGTAAATCCCCTTCATGTTGGTGAGAGTCGACGGATAAGATGATACTTGGATCATAGATAATAAGGGATACGCCGAAGATAGTAGAGTTGGTAAGAAAAAGGATGAAGATGGAACATGATCAACATAATTCATATGCTGATAGATGGTGAAAGAAGCTGAAATTCAAAGTTGATGATCTTAAGTTCGTGAAGATATTGCCTCTTAAGCCTGTGATGAGGTTTGGAAGCTTAGGAAAGTTGGCACCGAGGTTTTTCAGACCATTTAAAGTGTTAGAGCACAATGGATCATTAGCTCATAAGATGGAGCTACCAGAGAAAATAGCTGGAATTGACAATGTATTCCATGCATCGCATTTTGAAAATGTGTATATGATTCAGCTATATTAGTGGATCCTAGTCATCTAGAGAACGTAGAATTATAAATTAAAGTAAGTTCGTCTAAAGGACCTACACGGATAATGAAGCATGGGGTTCAAAGGCTTAGGAATAAAGTGGTCAAGTTAATAAAGATGCAATGGGGAGACAATTCAACAGAGAGTACATGGAAGCATGGGGTGAAAGTACGTGCTTCTAATCCTAAAATCTTTATTCGTGCATTCTTCTAGTTGGTATGATTTGTTAAGGTTTTGGTTTCTTAGATTGGATGTTAAAACTTTTATGCAATATTTATTGGATGCTATATTATATACTATCTCGTATGTCACTATAGTTGCATTCATATAGAGCTGCCAGTTAATATATTAGGGTTACTATGCGCACATGCCTACTGTGTCATACTCTTGCATTCATATAAGGTTCATTTTTTTGCATTGTGCTAGATTTTCACAAGTTATTATGATCATGTTAATTATATGCCATGTTTAAATGATAATGCTTTAAATAAGACCTATATATATATATCTTTGTGTGTGTGTGTGTATAAAATCTATGAATATAAATTATTGCTTTGTTCGAATGGTTGTGCATATACACTAGTGATATGGGTGAGTAAACGAAAAAGTGAACGTATATTACATTTTTTGTTCCCTTGAAATTTCAAGGGAAAAATTCATTCAGGAGTGGGGGAGAACGTAATTCCTTAAATTTTTATATGAAATCTAAATAATAACAATAAATAAAATTTGAAAATGTATTGGAGAGTATTTTGGTAAATTTTTGTTAGAGAAACAAAATAGTAGCTTTCACATATAGTCAAATTAGTCGAATTGAATTACGCTATTACATAGCTCTCATTTTGTTGATCGAGATGGATACTCGTTTGTTTAAATCAGATGTCGTTTGAGGGAGATATCACCAATTTAATGTTGCAGGTTGAAATAGTGTGCGGAAAGCAGGCCGATTGGGCTGAATTAGGTCAGATCCAATAATTTGAATCCAAACTAAGAGACATTTCAGATTTTCCTCCAATGACTATTTTAAAAGGTATGTGTCTCATTTTCTATTTCTTCCTCATTTTCTGAACCGATCATTCTTCTTTATTCTCCATTCATATTAATGAAAAATTGTCATTTTTAAAGAAATCGAGTGAAATGAAGTGCGATGGGACCATGACAAGATTCTCCATCTGCTGAAGTAAGAGTCAAAGACTATTATAGAGTTTTATGCCTCTATAAATTCTATACATCGAAAGAAATTAGTTTCTTTAGCTTCGAATCGACGAGTGAATCTTCTCCAATCATGTTATAGTGCTATGATGTTATTATGAGATGATTTAACGCTAAACTAGTGTTGAAAAGTTGATAAAAATCTTATATATATATATTTTTTTTTTTTGAAAAAAGGATCCAAAAGCTTTATTGATAATGCCAACACATTACATACAAGTTATATACATAAAGATACTGTTGAGCACAAAAAAAACAGGCAACCCGTATACTCTACAGACAAAACACAAACCCTAAATACATTGCGATAGTTTCGCAACTCATGGCGGCTCGTTCTCTCTCCCTTGCAATCTTTCATCTCTTTCAACGATAGTGATAAATCTTATATATATATATATATATATATATATTGGTTGTAATAGCTAATGAGTAAGTTATGACATGAATAAGAAAGTAAAATTATAATCAAAATATTAGGAGTGAAAGAGAGCATTACTTTTATTTAAGAAAATGAATAGAATCCATTTTGGCATCAATTTTGAATTGAAATCTGAATGAAACCTCAAATTAATGTACATATATGTGTGTTAAAACCTTATAAACTTAGTTTTAGTGTGTAAATGTATGTGTGTATGTATGATATATATATATATATATATATATATATATATATATATATATATAATTAGAAACAAACAATGATTGAGATAAATGAAATTTGGAATGAAACCTAAAATTCTAAAGTGAAATCGCTTATCCGGGCTTCATACCGATGCACCGATATGTGTAGACCAGTCCACCGATGTTCGACCCAGTTTAAGCATTTCAAGCTTTCGCTTGCCTAAATCGACCCAAGATGCTTCGGTGTTCAACGTGGCATTCCCCTCGCAACTCTTTGGTTATTTCTTTGACTTCTATAGCCGATGTTTTGGACATGAAGCTTGGTGTTGGTGATGAGATATAAGTGCAGTATAAGTAGCTTTGAACAATGGATGAATGCTTGAATCATGTAGTGTACGCAGTAGGTCCTTGGTTCACGGTATTGCATGCGGTCTCATGTAGAGTAATGAGGCTGGTCTAAGAGTTTAATGTAGAAAAATGTCAGCTTGTAGTGCACATTATGGGATAAGACATGAGTCCAGTTCATATTACTATCCTTTACAGCAAGTGGCGAGAACGAATAGTAGTTGTAGACGTGTAATCCTTATCACATGTGGCAAGACCAGATTATGTTTTAAGGATCCTTTACCATAGGTGTTCGGGACCGGATCTTTTCTTAGGTGGTATAAAATCATTATAAAGCATACTAAGTGGGACTAGAAGGTGTTATACGTTAGACTTAAATCATGTTATACAATTGTCATAATAGTATAAATGGATTAGATTGGCTTCACTTACTTAGAGGTGTGTCTGGCCCGCATTTATATTTTTTATCTATATAGTTTAGGATGATGAAGTCTAGAGACAAGATGGATCATAAGGCATTGACTAGTACATATTGTAAATATTGTATACAGATGATGTAAATAATATGTACATTAAGGACATGATATGACAGTGTATTGATTTGATTTGATTTGGGTTGCATAAACTTATGTTGTAAATTAAATATATTTGTGTGGTATGATATTTTATAAGGCCATTTGATATGAGGTTTTGAAAGTTATTAGTTAGTATATTTCTCATTTTATGATGTTGTAACAGCCCGCAATTTGGCATTAATTATTTAATTAGTTAGTTAATTGATTAGGCTCCAAAAATGGATTTTGTGCAAATGATGAAACTTAACCATGAAACTTGCACCATTCCATTCGAAGTGAAATTCTGAGCAACTTTTATATTTGGAGTTTTGCGATCGGAGACCAAACGAAGAAGTTACGGATGAAAAACAAATTCAAAAAAAAAATAAGAAAAATTAATTTTTGTAATTACTCCCATGGGGCCACAGGCCGACCATTAATTACGATCGGTTGACATGTAATGGTCGATCGGTGGATATGAGGCGGTCGATCAGTTGGGTTACAACAGGCGCAATAACCCTAGGCCACAACAACCTAGATTTAATATATTTCGATATAACGGTTCTAGTTGATTCTAGCACCTACAAATTCAGGCCTAACCTTCCCTTTCCAATCTCAATCACTTAAATCAATTTTCCAAATTGATTCCCAATTTATTCCATTTGAAATAAATTTCTTTACTTATCAGTTCATTTCAAAATTCATTAATTATTATTTTCAGTTTGATTTTAAATCCTTTACCTGAAATGTACAAATTTCAGGTTATTCCCAATTCCTTCTTTATTCTTCTTAAATAATTTAAATCCTAAATTTAAAATAAATGTTTTGTTCCTTTAAACAATAACATTGAAGTTTAAGTTTCATTAACTTCCTGTTTATTTAAATTTTCCTTCCCATACTCAAGATTTATTTATTAAAGTTTTAAAGTCACTTTATTTCCTTTCTAGTTCATTCATAAATTTATTCAACTTTTCTATAATTATTTACTTACAATTTCACTTCTTTTATTTTCATTCCCAAACCCAAAATATATATTTGGTAATTCATTATTGCCCGATTATAATAATCAAGCCATAGCATTTAATATTTCCACATAATTCATTACAGAATATCAAATATTCAGAACAGAGAATATTAAATAATTAAATAAAGTTGAGGGGTCCAGTTGGATCCCTCCAACCTGTTTTTCCTGCATCCACGGATGTTAGCACAATATAAAATGCAAATTCCAAATATATACCACACTACAGCACATAAATCAATTCAACCATTTCAAACAATTATTTAAATTTAATCATTTAAATTTAATTTTAACTGAGTGAGATTAACTCACCTTTGATTATTGAAATCCCAATCCAAATCTCGAATTGTTTCTTCACTACTTCAGACCTTGTAAAAATATTATATGATTTTATTAATATCTAAACTAATCGAAAAATCAACCACCTAAATATTTATTTAAAACATAAATTTATTTTTTAATTAAATTCTAGATTTTACTTTAGTGTTAAATCCTTAGTAACTAAAAATGCACAGTTTCTATCATTAAATTAGAATATCCAAAATAATTTAACCATCACGTAGCACTCATGCATTTGTAAATACTCGTTTTTAATATGCTTGTAATATATGTATATTCATTGTCATACTGTCTGTTTAACATTTAACAATAAGAATTTAAAAAGTATAACAACAATTATATCTTCTCAAATCTATGTATATAAATTGAAATACTTATATATATGTGTATATAAAAAAAACAACTGCAGTGTAAAATATTTTTTTTTTCTGCACACATATGAATATGAACCTATTAAACTTTAAACAGAAAACAAGGATCGATACCTCATCGATCGAGTTCTGAAATCCTCTACGACTCTGCCTCGCAACCTCCTGTCGCAGCATCCACCTCGCACGACAACTTCGAAGCACCTGCATCCCTAATCGCATCGACCCCGACCATCCTCCTGTGCGCTCTCAATAACACGTCGGCCACAAAACCCTAGCAGAACAACCTTGACTCGAGGCATCACGAATTCGTCGCCCCATGTTTCGATCTTCGGCGTCCCACTGATCGCGACGTTGAACGCGAATTCAAGCCCCCCTACAGTCACGAAACCCTAATCAGATCTCGAGCGCAACCCAAACAAACTCGATCTGGCTCAGAAGAGATGGCTCGTGATTCGATCGAAATCGAATTGGATTTCGCTGTGAATATTATTTTTTTATGAATCGATTTGAAGAAGCACGGCTTCGGCCATTAAATTCTTTTTTTTCTTTGAACGGTGAAAAATGAGAAGAAGGGAAAGAAAATCTCGGCTTCCTCAATAATAAAATATCTCTGCTCGATTTTGGCTTCTCGAAGAAGGACGAAGAATCGTGTTTCGTAAGCCACAGGTAGTGTGCTTTGCACGATCTTATCGCCGTGATTTTTAAACTGAAAAGGAAAGAGAGGAAGGACGTGAAAGGATTGACTGTTTAAACAATGTCTAAATTTTCTTCAAGCTTAAAATTAAATCGATCCGAATTTTTGATATAGATTTAAGCACGTTTATATATCGTATGCTCACACAACAACTCCAAACGGTGCGAAAATTGAAATTCGATAAAAATTCAACATTACGGATCCAATGGAACTGATTTCATCGAATTCCGAGACCGTGCTTCGGAAAGCTATTTTAAAATTCACTTTAAACGATAAAATTTCAAAACCGAATAAATCATTGTTAAATTCAATTTTAAAATTTCCATTATCTTCAGTGTTATTAATATAAATTTTATAAGCCTTCAATTTATTTTTAACCAGCTTAAAATTCCAGATTCAACAATTTACCCAACTTCTAATTATTAAATTCTATTATTTAATTATCAATTAAATGGCAATAGTCGTAATTCAAGTTAAAATTACTCTATTGAATATTTAAAATCAATCAAATATCCCGATTTTAAATGCTCGAAAATTCCGGGTCGTCACACGGAGATTAGAGGCATCTTCATCATAGTCCCTACTTGCCACTATGACCGATTATGGTTTTCCTCATCTTCTCGAGTAGAGAGATCTTGAAATGTTGTGTAATGACTATAGTGTGGAGGGCCTTGTGGAGGCCAAGATATGTCTTCGCTTTCCTCGGTGTCAACGGTTATTGGTGTCTTACAAGGATGAGATTGTGGTGCTGGTTCACCTGAAGGTCCTGCGCCTGAAGAAGGTCCGGGCTGAAACGACGGTGGTGGTGATGCTATTGGGGATGGATAAGATTAAGACTGTGAAGAGGAATGACCCTTCACCTTTCTCATTACTTTCCATAAAGTAGAAATGACCTTTTCTAATATTTTTCTACTTTGGTCATTTTAGTAGAAAAAGATCCGTTCTAGACGAGAGATCTTTTTATCCAATGCCTTTTGGTTTAAGGAGAGGAGAAGTTGGTTTTGAAGTGCAACATCTCGATAATTCTCCCCTGGCCCATCTGCAATTCTTACTTCTTGAATATTCGATTTAGAGTAATACTCTGTAGGTTCGAAAGGTCCTATTGATTGGAAAGGTTGAGTTGGATTTTATTGCTGCTGCTGCTATTGATACTGTGAGAAAAGTGCTATTCTAGGAGGAATGTCAGGAAGATGCATCAAAGATAGAAATCTAATTCCACTATCTTTAACGCAATTTCTTCATATAAAGAAAGATATAAAGGGATGCTAAATGATCATAGAATTCTCATGATTTATGGTGCATAAATGATGCTTCAACGTTGAGACTTCCAAAAGATTTTTATTTGCTCGAAAATGTATTATGCACAGTTTGCTTCAATATTACCAAATATTAGCATATAAATCTTTATGATCATCTTCATTTACTTGTTCAAGACTACATAATCTAGGGATGACTGTGTTTATAAGCATACGATTAAGTAGTCGAGCTTGTGGACGAAAATTTGATGGTTTTAATTTGCGCATGTCATTTTCCTAAATAAGATGAGTTACAGCATCTCGTGGTGCATGTCTTGTATCGGGAACATCTTGCAATCTAATTCCCGTGTAAGAATAACGAAGAATTTGTCCAAGCATCTTAATATTAAATTTTATGATGACATTAATTACATCTCCAATTCCAGTGATAAATCCTTTTGAATTATCTCCGAAAACTTACAGTACTACCATTTATGTATGTTATATTCGATAACATATGTGCACTTTCAGTTATATATTTGGAGCACCCGCTATCAACTATCCATTTCTTAATGTTATTAGATTTTCTTTTGGGTACCTATGATTTAAAAACAATTTAATTGGTTCCCACTTCCTCCGTTAGGGTCCTAAGTGTTAGAGAGTTAAGGTTGCCATACCCAGGAGGGTTTGGGACCTTTAAAAAAGTAATTTTCGTTATTAACAACACTTTTCAAATAGTTATCTATGTGTTTCTATCTAATTAGTTTGTTCCAGATTTTGAAATCCATATTTTCATTATTTTAGAGTTAGAAGCTTTTTATCTCATATGTGTCTTCTTGAACTCTTTATATAGTAAGCTATATTTTCTATGGTTTGGAGTCTTCTTGAATCCTAATCCATTCCGATTTCCAAATGGTTTAGAAATTTTGATCAAATTGTCTAAATTTTGCTTTCCTTTATTGAATTTTGAAACATTGTTTATAATCTTATCTAACTCACTTTTAAGATCATCTAGATTATCCTTTAATACAATATTTTCTTTTCTAGTATCATTATTTTCTAGTTTAACTTTTCCTATTTCACATAATAAAGAATCATTTTGAATAGAAAGATTCTTACATTTTCCTGTGTAATTTCTAATTCTTCTTCTAGAATGGTTTTCTCATCTTTTAATAATCCTATTTCAAGCTCCATTCAATTAAATTTAGCAACATATTCTTTATTTAACTTTTTAGCTTCTCTATATTTGTTATCTAGTTCCATGCTAAGTCCTAAAATTTCATTATAAGTAAGATCGGACATACCTCCTTGGTATTTGTCATGAAGCATACATTGTCTTTCTTAGAATCACTATTGCTATCACTGTCTGATGATGAAGATGAATCTGAGTAATCCCAAGTTACTTGAAAAGCCCGTTTTCTTTCTTGAATCTCTCGAACTTGCTTTTCTTTTTGTCGTTATTGAGTTCTAGGCATTGTTTCTTCGTTTATTTAACTTTGTGCTGTCACGAGTGATTTGGAGTGTACGCCATATATCATACACAGTAGTGCACAACATGACACTTTAATATTCATTTTTTTCAAATGAACAGAATAGAACATTCATGGCTTTAGTATTGTTTGTTGCTATGTTCTTTTGAGCATCTTTCCAAGTGCTTATATCTTGTCTGATGCTTCATATCTAACTTATGTTGCTTGACAAATTTCTAGACCATTAGCTTCCATAAAAATATGCATATGTATAGACCAGCAAGCATAATTAGATCTAGCAAATAATGAGGGACGTGCAGTGGATTTACTTGAAATGTACTTGCCATATTAAATATGTTTCAATTACGTATTATTGTAACTTGAACTAACCGTACTCTGATACCAAATGTAAATGTAAAATATGTATTTATATCTAATATGCAAGTGCAATAAGAATTAACTTATAACTACCAAAGTAAACTAAAAAAAAGTAAAGAAAAAAATCACACTAGAGTTTTTATCTGGTTCAGACCTCCCGTCCTACGTCCAGTCTCGAAGCTTCCCTTCGGCCTTAAACTAGCAAATGACCATCGCTTCGCTCGGAGAAATGGGCTTGATAAAAAAAAGTCTTTTCTTGACAAGTACGTGTTCTTAGTAACACTGATTTTGACTGCACACTAAAAATCTTCCTATAATCTCCTTTGAATAATATGTGTATGTGAAAATTTGTCTTAGGAAATGATAAGAATGATGTATTGATTGCTTTTTAGAAATCAAAGTATGCAAAGAATAAAGAGAAGAGATTCAGAAAATTCAAGCAAGTTGTTTCTCAAAATCTTTACATATTTATAAGCGTTCAAGGGTTTTCTTGAGAAGTAACAACCTTTAGTATGTTTTACTTTAGTCTAAGGGTTGCAATCTTTGAGGAAGAAGAGTTGCATTGATAGATATGGATGCAACCATAATAATGAAGCAAGTTTGTATTTAGAATTTTAGCCCGTTACCCAGGTCAGATGACTGGGATAAAATTTAGACGACTATCTTAGTATATTTTTTTAACCCGAGAGCATAGTTAGACTTTTGATTTTATAAATAGATGTCTGGTGTCTGTGTGCTTATAAAATTACTTTGTTTGAAATAATGAAAACCTTGTAAAAGCTTTTGTGTGTAATTTTGTGTAAAAGCTACTCAAGGAGATTTTACAAACCATCTATCTATGACTATAACACAACATAATAGCTTCTCTAGTACCAACGATTCTTTTCTTCTACTGTTCATCTTCAAGTCATGATATTGTGAATTCTCGAAGCATTTACCTGTAAATAGATGGAATATGTTGTCTGTGTATGATTGTATTGTTTTCATCGAAACTATAGAATAATGGTTCTAACATATTGATCAATGTATTAATTAGGGATCGATTTTGTATGTCAATTGGCTGACCGTTCTTTGCTTCACTATCGCTACGCACTTTGATGCCTAACTAAAACACGACGATGGTATATACTTTTCATGTCATACTTTTCATGTTGCATATTGTATATACATCGATTTTATATACATAAGTTGTCTCTTATTTCATCTGTAATTAAAATAGCATCGACCTGTATATTAATTATGATTGCTATTTAAAATAAAATAAAAATTATTTTTGGCCATGCTTAGTTTTCATATTATACATTTTTAAATCATTAGATGGTAGTACATATTAGCACTACAATCCCTAGCTAGTATAAGACATACTACACATCAATATATGTCCAATGGTTTGAATCACGCAATGCAAATTTCGAACCTATAATCTCTCGCATCAAAGTCGAGGTGCCCAACCACTAAGACTATGATACTAGTCTTCACATTATACTTTAAAGTTTTAATAATAAATTTAATTATTTAAAATTGCTTTTACTAATTTTAATTAAGTAATATAAATGCAATATGTTTTAGATTGTTTCTAAAAATTAATAATATATAATCTAACTTTTTATACCTTTTTAAAAAGATTTTTTTGTCATGTCTACATGTAATAATGTTCTATATTTAATGATTTAAAGTAATGTTTATATAAATCATATATAAATATTTAAATATATATTTTATAAAATTATAAAATGTTGTCGAATTCTAAAAAACTTGTTATGGCAAAATGAATTAAATACACAATATATATTTTAATATTTGTAATATTGCAACAAATATATACTTTATTTTATTATGCAATTTCAAATTAATTTGATAACCCACTGTTGTGTGCGAATGTGTGTGAATCCTAAATAACTAAAAGATTTTGTATTTTGTAGATCTAAATTTGAAATCGAATTGTTTTCTAAGTCAACAATAGATATTAAAACCAAAATTATTTTTTATTGATGGAGTCAAAATATATTTATATATTAATTTTTTTGTTTAATATCTAATAAACTTATATATAATCGGCCTCAGGAGGACGGAATTTGTTCATAAAATTATTCTAAAATCATATAATCCTCTCCTCCACTTTTTTTCTTAATTAATTTTGTCTTTCTTTCATCTGCAAATGCATGTGTTGCGCATGCAGGGGAAACAAAATATTTTCAAGAAAACAGTTCTGTGCTAGACACGAATATTCCTCGGACTTTTAAGGGCCTTTTTTCCATACCGAACAAAGTGTTATTCTATACTCCACCTACATACAAACTTATTGCCTTTGCCCCTATAATTATTGTACTGAAAACCCATCTCAAACACACCATTCTCAATTTACAGCATGAACACAAAAAGCATGTCTAAAACTCTTATAACAAAATGAAGAATAAGAATAAGACTCGTACGAACTAAACTAAGACTCTATAACAAGACATAGAAATTAAAATTTAATTTGAAAGGAATGAAACCAACTTTCAAAGTGCAAATGAAGAATGAGAATCGTATAACAAAATGAAGGACGAGAATTGAAAATAAAACCAAAGATATATTTTGTAACGATCCGTATTTTTACTAGTTTAAATTTTTGAATTTAAGATAGCTTTTGGGTAAAATGGTTAGAAATAAATAATTAATGATTATTAATGTAAGTTATTAGATAAATATGGGTATAAATAAATACAATGATTTGTTAATATTGATTTATTAGGCAATTTAATTTGTTTGAATTGAATATCAGAGATTATTTGAATAATTGAATCCAGGAGTTAATGAGAATTAAAATGGCTTCGAAAATTGATTTAAATTTATTTAAATACGAATGAAGATGGTTAACATTTAAAATTGGATTTAAATGTGAATAATTTTAAATTTGAAATTTTATATTTAAAATTAACGAGTAAAAAAAATAGCCATTTTGGCCACTGTTTCGGATTTCGACGAAACCAGTTTCATCAGACCCGTAGTAGCGAATTATTGTAGGATTTCAAGTTTCGCGGCGTTCGGATTTGTTTTTTGGCCGTGCGAGCTTGAAACGCGTAGAATTTAAAATTTCAGAATTTAAATAAATTCGATTTGAAAAGCTAACTGTCACGTACGATCGAATTGACTTTCGAAACTAGTTTCATTGCGTTCGGAATGAGATAAAACATTACGAATGACAGGGGCACGCGCTTCGTTGGAGCTTGAAATTTCAAATATTTAGATGGGATATTTTTTATAATAATTAAATATATTTAACAAGATCATACGCGTGCAGGCCGTCATACTTTTCAATCGTACCCACTAAAGCTTCCTTCTCCTTTCCTTCAGATTTTAAATTTAGATATCGATTCAAAAAAACAAGAAGAAAAATACATATCGAAAGAAAAATATCTCGCACGAAGAAAAAAAAAATCAACTCAATCATTGGAGTCGTGATTGATGCTCGTGGCGCGCGTAGGGAAGGTCAAGATCGCAAGGCGATTAGTTTGATTCTTGATCTGGGCGCATCGATTTGTGCGCAATTGGAGATGGCTAGCATGATTTCTAGTGGTGGCGCGACAAACCGGAGGAGCGTGCTTGGTCACGAGCGTGTTGTAGAGGGGAGCAGTCAAAGCAAGGCGTGTGTACGCTGGAGGCGTGTTGTTCGTTCGTTTGCATTAGGGTTTTGGGTGCTCGAATCGGAGATGGGTTTGAGGTCGATGGCGACGACACAAGACCGAGCTATGGCAGCGAGGCGAAGCGGCAATGGTTCGGTCGGCGATAGATGCGTGCACGATGGTTGAATCATGGTCGTGTGATTTGAGCATGAGTAGGTATAAATAGAGAAGATCGTGATTTTCATTATTATTGTTTTATTTTTAGTTAATTAATTTTGATATTATCTTTAAACTGATTACCACGTAACTTTGTTTGCGAAATCGGTTTTGGACAAATAAAATCACGTTGGTATCTTATCGACGAAGGATTCAGCGTGGAATTGGATTGGAAATTTGTCTGAAACTGAAATATTTTCAGTTTCAGATAAAGGTGAGTGTTTATACGCTCACAATTGACTAAAATAATTTTTTTGTTAGTTAAATTTATATTCTGAAGTGATATGGAATTTACTGGCTGTTGTTTGGTAGGTTTAATTATCATTTATATTGATATATGGATTAATTGATAGAATTTAAATTGACAGTTAAAATAAATTTAAATTTAATTGGCAATTTTATACTCGATATTGATAATTATAAAATTGTTTTGAATTATATTGATGGTATGGATGATCGGTTGTGATGGATGCTATTGGTTTTTAATTTGGATGTTTATCTATTTTAATATTTCATGTTATCATTCTGTATATTATTTACAGTATGTAAAACTATAAATTGAACTATTTCGAATAAATTAAGAAATAGGTTGAAATAATATATACCTATGACATTTATTTGGATTGAAACGATATATATCCATCTTTGAAATTAAATTGAAATAATTATCCGCTTGGCCATAGGTTAGAAAATTACAAACGGACACCGGGTTGGTTAAATTCAATGATTTTAAAAGTTGTTTAAATTATTTAAATGAATTGATTTTAGGAATAAAATCCAATTTATGAAAATTGGATTATTTTGAATTGAAGCTAGCAATGTTGGAATTTAAACTTGGTAAACGAAATTGTTTAATTAATCGAAGTTTAGATTTTTAAGTTAAAAAAATTTGAAATATGGCATAAATTTTGAATGTTGATTTGTTTTAAAAGATTGGCCTTTTATTCGAACTTTGAATATTTATAAAAAAAGATTAATATGTAATGATATTTCCAATTTGAGTTTGGAATTAAAAATTTGGACTTAAAATTTGGTATTGAAAGTAAATTTGATTTAAGTGTTTAAATCGATATTTTGAAATCGAATTTGGAATTGGAACTGAAATTGGAAATTAATTTGAAATTGGAGTTTAAATTAATTTGGAATTGGAATTGGAAATTAATTTAGAAAAGGAAATTGAAATTTAAAGAAATTTGTGAATTGGAATCGAAATTCATTCGAGTTGGAATCGGAATTGAATCGATTAAATTAAAATGGAATTTGAGATTGATTTGGGTAGGAAATTAGGAAGTTGATCGGTTTAATTTTGGAATTATTTTTAAAATAGATATTTTAGCATAAATGATTTAAAATCTATATTCTTTAAATATTCAAATTATTTTGGTTTCCAAACTATTTTACTATATAAACCAGTTTTATTACTCAAACTATTATCTATTAAACTAAATATTTAACTATTGTAAACTATTTCATAAAATTAAAACTGGTTGAAGGGTAAATTGTTTATATGTAAATCTTGGATTTAAATACAAACTAGCTTAAAGTGAAGATTATAACCTAAATTGAATTAGAATCAAATTTTGGAAGTGAAATTGATTTATTGGACAAAATTGATAATTTTGAATATATGATGATTTCGAAATGAATTTGATTTTAAAGAAAATATATGATTATTTCAGAAATTGAATTGATTTGGAAACGAATATGATATTTTGATATCAAGTGCAGATTGTTTTCGAAATGTAAAAGAACCAATCGGTGCGTAAAATGACGATTGGTTGTTAAAGAGACCGAGGCCTCTTATTGAAATACTCTCTTTCAATATAGGAACCACTTTAACAACTGTGTACGCGGTGGATGATATCCGGAATGTGGTGGTTGAATTGGCGACGTTTACTAGAATGAAGTAAGAGAACGATGATGGATAGCCTTGACATTCGTGTCATAATTAAAATGACTAAAATAGGAGCCTATATCTGGCCGTTGAGGTTAGCTACCTCTAGCGATGTTGATCCTTCGTATTACTATTGTGATTTTGCATTCGATGGGTGCACCTTATTTGTCGTTTGGATTGATTGTCGCGGTTGGCCAAGGATGGGTTACGACCATCCAGAAAGGGTAAACTGGTAGAATCCTACCTTCGGCATTGCCTCACGTGCCTTGTCATATTTATCCCTATATGAGCCCGTTACGATTTTGGTTTAAAACTATAAAATGTGTTAAGGTGGATCAATGTAAAGCCTTAACGCTGTTTTGATATTTATTTTACTGATAGACATTATCTATTATAGTGTAAACTATTATATATAAATAGCTTAACAGATCTTTAGGAGATGGAAAATCCGGTAACATCTCTTAAGTTATTGCACTTATATTCTGTGATATTGATTTAACATACATAAGAGTATTTTAGTCCTGACTTGAGTGTTTTGTCTTTTCATTACGCTCGTGTCAGTCTTGAGTTTTTTTCAACGTATTGAAGACTATTCTCTAGAGGACGAAGACAGATTTTTGGTATTTCACTATTTTTATTATCCCTTGTATCATGCTATTCTGCTGTATTGATTATTTATCCCCGATGCCTAAATATAACTCTGATAAATGTGTATAGGTTATGATCAGATGTACAGTAAACAACTTTTGAATTTTTATTTGATTATTATATTTTATCGTTGCCGCTGTGAGATTTTGTGTTTTGCTTTTCTTCTCTTTTTATTTTTCTTATTTAACCCCATTGATTATCTATGTCCCGAATTGTTTAAGTCTTTCATGTGTGAATTATTGTCGATTTAAACCTTCCGGAAAGTGGGTCGTCACACCTTTTCTAACATAAAAATTTAATTTGAGGTATCCAGTTTACACATGTAAATTATTTAGAGCAGCTCAATTCCTTTATCCCTTGTCTCAACATGACCCTTTAGATCTCAACCATTCATTATACGACATAAATCATTATTGAAACCCACAGTGCTGTTAAAATTATGTGATAATACATAAATCAACGATTGAGATTAACTTGACATACGGTGATAGAAGAAATGTAGACAGAGGAATTGAACTGGACTTTGAGAGCCATCCTTGCTCTGAGTGAGATGCGGGTTACAGGGGTCAAAATGTTGACAACTTACAGTTTGGATTGATATATTGGTTGACTAAAATTAGATCCTTTTAAATATATCTCCCTCATGCTCAAAACAAATTTCGGATATGTATGTATGTGTATTTGCGTTTGCGATCGGAGATGGGTCTGAGGTCGATGGCGGCGGCACAAGGCCGGGCGATGGCAGCAAGGCAAAGCGACAATGGTCCGGTCGGCGATAGATGCGTGCACGATGGTTGAATCATGGTCGCATGATTTGAGCCTGAGCAGGTATAAATAGAGAAGATCATGATTTTCATAATTATTATTTTATTTTTAGTCAATTAATATTGATATTATCTTTAAACTAATTGTCGCGTAACTTTGTTTGCGAGATCGGTTTTAGACGAACAAAATCACGTTGGGATCTTATCGATGAAGGATTCAGCGTGGAATTGGATTAGAAATTTGTTTGAAACTGAAATATTTTTGGTTTCAGATAAAAGTGAGTGTTTATACGCCCACAATTGACTAAAATAATTTTTTTGTTAGTTAAATTTATATTCTGAAGTGATATGGAATTTATTGGTTGTTGTTTGGTAGGCTTAATTATCATTTATATTGATATATGAATTAATTGATAGAATTTAAATTGAAAATTAAAATAAATTTAAATTTAATTGGCAGTATTATACTCGACATTGATAATTATAAAATTGTTGTGAATTATATTGACGGTATGGATGATTGGTTGTGATGGATGCTATTGGTTGTTAATTTGGATATTTATTTATTTTAATATTTCATATTATCATCCTATATATTATTTATAGTATGTAAAACTATAAATTAAATTATTTCGAATAAATTAAGAAATATGTTGAAATGATATATACCTATGACATTTATTTGGATTGAAATGATATATATCCATCATTGAAATTAAACTGAAATAATTATCCACTTGGCCATAGGTTAAAAAATTACATACAGACACCGGGTTGGTTAAATTAAATGATTTTAAAAGTTGTTTTTAAATTATTTAAATGAATTGATTTTAGGAATAAAATCCAATTTATGAAAGTTGAATTATTTTGAATTGAAGCTAGCAATGTTGGAATTTAAACTTGGTAAACGAAATTGTTTAATTAATCGAAGTTTAGGTTTTTAAGTTAAAAAAATTAAAATACAGTGTAAATTTTCGAATGTTTATTTGTTTTAAAAGATTGATCATTTATTCGAACTTTGAATATTTCTAAAGAAATTGATATGAAATGATATTTCAAATTTGAGTCTGGAATTGAAAATTTGGATTTAAAATTTGGTATTGAAAGTAAATTTGATTTAAGTGTTTAAATCGATATTTTGAAATAAAATTTGGAATTGGAACTGAAATTGGAAATTAATTTGAAATTAGAATTTAAATTAATTTTAATTGGAATTGGAAATTAATTTGGAAAAGGAAATCGAAATTTAAAGAAATTTGTAAATTGGAATCGAAATTTGTTCGAGTTGGAATCGGAATTGAATCGATTAAATTGAAATGGAATTTGAGATTGATTTGGGTAGGAAATTGGGAAGTTGATCGATTTAATTTTGGAATTATTTTTAAAATGGATATTTAGTATAAATGATTTAAAATCTATGTTCTTTAAATATTTAAATTATTTTGATTTCTAAACTATTTTACTATATAAACCAGTTTTATTACTCAAACTATTATCTATTAAATTAACTATTTAACTATTTTAAACTACTTTCTAAAATTCAAACTGGTTGAAGGGTAAATTGTTTATATTTAAATCTTGGATTTAAATACAAACTAGGTTAAAGTGAAGATTATAGCATAAATTGAATTCGAATAAAATTTTGGAAATGAAAATTGATCTATCAGACAAAATAGATAATTTAGAATATATGATGATTTCGAAATGGATTTGATTTTAAAATGAACATATGATGATTTCAGAAATGAATTTGATTTAGAAACGAATATGATATTTTGATATTAAGTGCAAATTGTTTTTGAAATGTAAAAGAACCAACAGGTGTGTAAAATGACGATTGATTGTTAAAGAGACCGGGGCCTCTTATTGAAATACTCTCTTTCAATATTGGAACCACTTTAACAACTGTTTACGCGGTGGATGATATCCAGAATGTAGTGGTTGAATTGGCAACGTTTACTGGAACGAAGTAAGAGAACGATGATGGATAGCCTTGACATTTGGGTCATAATTAAAATGACTAAAACATGAGCCTATGTCTGGCTATTGAGGTTAGCTACCTCTAGCGATGTTGATCCTTTGTATTACTATTGTGATTTCGGATTCGATGGGTGCACCTTATTTGTCATTTAGATTGATTGTCGCGGTCGGACACAGATGAATTACGACCAGCCAGAAAGGGTAAACTGGTAGAATCCTACCTTGGGCATTGCCTCACATGCCTTGTCATATTTATCCCTATACCAGCCCATTACGATTTTGGTTTAAAACTGTAAAATGTGTTAAGGTGGATCAATGTAAAGCCTTAACGCTATTTTGATATTTATTTTACTGATAGACATTATCTATTATAGCATAAACTATTATATATAAATAGCTTAACGGATCCCTAGGAGATGGAAAATCCCGTAACATCTCTTAAGTTATTGCACTTATATTCTGTGATATTGGTTTGACTTACATAAGAGTATTTTAGTCCTGACTTGAGTGTTTTGTCTTTTCATTACGCTTGGGTCAATCCCGAGTTTTTTCAGCGTATTGAAGACTATTCTCAGGAGGACGAAGACAGATTTTTGGTATATTACTATTATTATTATTCCTTGCATCATGTTATTCTGTTGTATTGATTATTTATCCACGATGTATAAATTTTACTCTGATAAGTATGTATAGATTATGATCAGATGTATAGTAAACAACTTTTGAATTTTTATTTGATTATTATATTTTATCGTTTCCGCTGTGAGATTCTGTGTTTTGTTTTTTCTTCTCTTCTTATTTTTCTTATTTAACCCCATTGATTATCTACGTTTCGGATTGTTTAACTCGGACATGTGTGGATTATTGTCGATTTCAACCTTCCGAAAAGTGGGTCGTCACAGTTGGTATCAGAACAAAGGTTTAGCAATAACCTTGGCTTTATTGGGTTTGACTCATTAGAGATAGGGTAGTAATATCCTAGAATGAGTCAGTTTGAGTGTATATATATGAGAGAGCGTACTTGTTAGTGTTATAAATAGTTTTATATTTTTTTTACTTATCCATTGATTTGTTTATGAATTTCGGTCGATTTGCGGGACACCATGTTATCGACAGTGGTTTCTAAACACTCAAACAAGAAAGTCGACATAATATTGTTTTAAAAGTCAAATGAATGAAATAATTTTGGCTAAACTATATTATATATATAAAACGATAATTTTAGCGAATGTTAATTGTTAGGAGATGATAGTATTTAGTTATCATCAATTACTAGTTGAAAAAAATGAATAATTAACGAATTTTATTTTATGAAGCAATTGATAATTAAATTGAATTGAAAATTAAAATAAGAATTGATTAAAGGGACCAAGTTGTAAACTAATGAAATATTTTGATAATAATTTAAGGAAATTTGTATAAGTATATTATAATATAGCTTGTATATAGAATTGATATTAAAATTTTTGAATTTTTGAATTTAAAATCCTTTTGTTATCAAAACTATTTTCAAGCCTTAAAATTTAATAATAGTATTATACGAAAGAGTCTTAACTAGGAAAATATATTAAAAGGATTTTTGAAGAAATAAAAAGGCATTAAACTCATTTGGTCGCTGGGAAATAATGCTGGGATGACTGCAGCATCGTCGGTATTCATTTTCGAGTTTCTAAGTGAAAATTGCTACCAAAAGAAATTTATTTCGATTAGAAAAAGTTTGGTTGAAAATATATATTCTAAATGTGATTTAATAAGAGTGTGAAAATAGATTTGTACTTATAATTAAAAATAGTGTATAAGAAATATGTTGTAACTTATAAATTTGAATAGGAAAATGTACCCAAATTTAAAGTGGTCAAAATTTTGGTTAAACAAACAGAAGAAAGAAAAATTTAAATTTGAGATACAAATAAAATAATTGGATTAGCATTGTAAAACTAAATGGAGTTAGTGAAATGGAGCAAATAAAATACATTTAACCCAAGAAGCTTAAAAAATTGAATGAATTGCATTTGAAATGAAGTAGATAAAACAATAAAATGCAATTTTGAATGAATATTTGTATAACTTGTAGACTTGAGAATTTTAAGCTAAAACCAAATTTTAAAATTGGTAAAATGGGAATGATAAGAAATTTAACTTGAATGAAATTTAATAAAATGAGCAATAGATTAAAATAAAGTGAAGTTCAACTTAATAATTGAATTGGATATTAAATGAAACTAGATAAATTAATAAAGTAGATTAATTTCATTTAAGCTATAAAATGAACTAAAAATGAATAAGGACTTGAATTTTTAAAATTAAATATAATTTAAGTGTGAAAGAGATTAAACAAAATAAATGAATGTAAGAAAAAATTAGTATGAGTAATTGGATTTGATTTAAAACTGGATAAAGAAATTTTAAATTGTAATTAGAGTAGTTAAAAAAAATTGAATGTTAACTAATATAATATGGAAAAAGCCATTAAAAAAATTTATGAGTTAACATGGACTTAAGGGAAGCTGAATGAATTAATTGTGGGAAAAAGGTTACTAATATGAATTGAGATATAAAATAAAAAATAAAATTTACTATAGTAAATTAAGAATACAAATTTGAATAAATGAAGTCAACCGATGAGTTAATAACAACTTAAAATATGGAGTAATAACAGTAAACATGATTGTGTTGTACAAAAAAAAGAGAATATACTACGTGGAAACAAGATTTAACTTAAGCATGGTTAAGTGGAATAATTTTTATAAATGACTCATAAATGAATTTATATGAAATAGAAAAAAGAAAAAAAAGTGAAACAATTGGAATTTCACAAATTAAATTGAATAAAATTGAATATAATGGATGTGTAATGAGTGTTAATAAATTGGAAGAAAATAATGGAATGTAAACCAATTAAAAGTGGATGAAGCAAAAATAAATAATTGAAACAAATCGATTGAATATAAATATATATTGAATTGTAATAAATCAAATATGAATGCAATAAATATTGATTGGAAGAAAATGGGTTGAAACCAGATTAGTTTAATGGTAATCAATTAAAAGCAAATGAATTGATTATAAATCCATTGTATGATTAACGAATGAGTATTAATAAGTGAATGTGAATAATTTTAAATATATGGAATGCGGTATGGATTAAATTACTTAAATGTAATTAATTATTTGAATTATTGAAATGAAATAATGAAAGTAAAGAAAGAAAAATGAATGTAACTATCAACGAGTGCAAATTAATAGAATGTGAATTAATTAATGTTGATAAGTGCATGCAAATCAATTAGAAGTAAATGAATTGAATGAATGATCAATTGAATGTGAATCTAATTGAATAAAAGTTAATTGAATGCAAATAAATTGAAATGAATCAGTTAAAATGTTAATGAAAATGAATGTTAATAAGAATGAAGGGTATAAATAAAAAAAATTGACATTGGATAATGAAAATTCACATGGTTATGAATTAGTTGGATTAATTGGTCGGATATTAATGGTTGGATGGTTTCTTTTGTTGCAAACCATTGTTTTTACTGTTTTGATTGCATATGATTGTTATATGTTATGTATTTATGCTTGTATTTGTTTGGATTCAAAAATCCATGTTATATGGTTGTATTAGACTTATATATGCTTCTATACCATTATATGCAATTGATATCTTAAGTTGAGTTGAGATAGGTACATACGAAGACCGTTTGGGGCGTATACATGGATTTATATGATTTTTCTTGCTTACTACGAGCGAACTCACTCGTACTATAAATAATAAGGTACGTATCTCGGATTACATACCGCGATTTTATATTTTTTCCCTTCGAGATGCTTGAGATGAGATGTATATTTGATATATATTGGTTATATTTGTGTTATATATTGAATTGTAAAATTTTCTGATCGAGCCGCGCAAAGGAGACTCTACCGAAGTTTTCCGTAAATTCTGGAGTTATAAAATTTTTGGAGTTTTAAAAAAAAAATTACAACTTGTTTATATATGTAATTTATATTTTTCGTAAAACTGATATCGGAACAGCGTAGTTCAAGCATAGTATTAGTTTCGCAAATAAGATTGTCATGTTTTATAAGTGATTGTTTTAAATAAAATCCATTGTGTGTTAATTTCTTTACTTCAAGCCTTTTCGAGGACGAAAAGTTTTGAGTGGGGGAGTATGTAACGATCCGTATTTTTACTAGTTTAGACTTTTGAATTTAAGATGATTTTTGGGTAAAATGGTTAGAAATAAATAATTAATGATTATTAATGTAAGTTACTGGATAAATATGGGTATAAACAAATACAATGATTTGTTAATATTGATTTATTAGGCAATTTAATTTGTTTGAATTGAATACTAGAGATTATTTGAATAATTGAATCAGGAAGTTAATGAGAATTAAAATGACTTCAAAAATTGATTTAAATTTATCTAAATACGAATGAAGATGGTTAACATTTAAAATTAGATTTAAATGTGAATAATTTTAAATTTGAAATTTTATATTTTAAATTAATGAGTAAAAAAATAGTCATTTTAGCCACTATTTCGAATTTCGACGAAACCGGTGTCATTGGATCCATAGTAGTGAATTATTGTGGGATTTCAAGTTTCGTGGCGTTCGGACTTGTCATTTGGCTGTGCGAGCTTGAAACGCGTAGGATTTAAAATTTCAGAATTTAAATAAATTCGATTTGAAAAGCTAACTGTCACATACGATCGAATTGGCTTTCGAAACTAGTTTCATTGCGTTCGGAATGGGGTAAAACATTATGAATGAAAAGCGGCACGCACTTCGTTGGAGCTTGAAATTTAAAATGTTTAGATGGGATATTTTTTTATAATAATAAAATATATTTAACAAGATCATACGTGTGCACAGGCCGTCATACTTTTCAATCGTACCCAATACTCCTTCCTTCTCCTTTCCTTCAGATTTTAAATTTAGATCTCAATTCAAAAAAAATATTACAGATCGAAATAAAATTTTCTCGCACGAAGAAAAAAAAATCAACTCAATCATTGGAGTCGTGATTGATGCTCGCGGCGTGCATAGGGAAGGTCAGGATCGCAAGGCGATTAGTTTGATTCTCAATCTGGGCACATCGATTTGTGCGCGATTGGAGGTGGCTAGCATGATTTTGGGTGGTCGCGCGACAAGCTGGAGGAGCGCGCTTGGTCGCAAGCGTGTTGCTGAGGGGAGTAGTCGAAGCTAGGCGTGTGTATGTTAGAGGCGTGGTGTTCGTTCATTTTCATTGGGTTTTGGGTGCTCGATTTGCGTTCGCGATCGGAGACGGGTCGGAGGTCGATGGCGGCGGCACAAGGCCGGGCGAAGGCAGCGAGGCAAAGCGGTAGTGGTTCGGTCGGCGATAGATGCGTGCACGATGGTTGAATCATGGTCGCGTGATTTGAGCGTGAGCAGGTATAAATAGAGAAGATCGTGATTTTCATAATTATTATTTTATTTTTAGTCAATTAATATTGATATTATCTTAAACTAATTATCGCGTAACTTTGTTTGCGAGATCGGTTTTGGACGAATAAAATCACGTTTGGATCTTACCGACGAAGGATTCAGCGCGGAATTGGATTGGAAATTTGTTTGAAACAGAAATATTTTCAGTTTCAGATAAAAGTGAGTGTTTATATGCCCACAATTGACTAAAATAATTTTTTGTTAGTTAAATTTATATTCTGAAGTGATATGGAATTTATTGGCTGTTGTTTGATAGGTTTAATTATCTTTATATTGATATATGAATTAATTGATAGAATTTGAATTGACAATTAAAATAAATTTAAATTTAATTGGTAGTATTATACTCGACATTGAATATTATCAAATTGTTGTGAATTATATTGACGGTATGGATGATTGGTTATGATGGATGCTATTGGTTGTTAATTTGGATATTTATTTATTTTAATATTTCATGTTATCATCCTGTATATTATTTACAGTATGTAAAACTGTAAATTAAATTATTTCGAATAAATTAAGAAATATATTGAAACGATATATACCTATGACATTTATTTGGATTGAAATGATATATATCCATCATTGAGATTAAATTGAAATAATTATCCACTTGGCCATAGGTAAAAAAATTACATACAGACACCGGGTTGGTTAAATTAAATGATTTTAAAAGTTGTTTTGAAATTATTTAAATGAATTGATTTTAGGAATAAAATCCAATTTATGAAAGTTGAATTATTTTGAATTGAAGCTAGCAATGTTGGAATTTAAACTTGGTAAATGAAATTGTTTAATTAATCGAAGTTTAGGTTTTTAAGTTAAAAAAAATTAAAATACAGCGTAAATTTTCGAATGTTGATTTGTTTTAAAAGATTGATCTTTTATTCGAACTTTGAATATTTCTAAAAACTTGATAGGAAATGATATTTCAAATTTGAGTTTGGAATTGAAAATTTGGATTTCAAATTTGGTATTGAAAGTAAATTTAATTTAAGTGTTTAAATCGATATTTTGAAATTGAATTTGGAATTGGAACTGAAATTGAAAATTAATTTGAAATTAGAATTTAAATTAATTTGGAATTGGAATTGGAAATTAATATGGAAAAGAAAATCGAAATTTAAAGAAATTTGTAAATTGGAATCGAAATTTATTCGAGTTGAAATCGGAATTGAATCGATTAAATTGAAATTGAATTTGAGATTGATTTGGGTAGGAAATTGGGAAGTTGATCGGTTTAATTTTGGAATTATTTTTAAAATGGATATTTAGTATAAATGATTTAAAATCTATGTTCTTTAAATATTCAAATTATTTTGAATTTCAAACTATTTTACTATATAAACCAGTTTTATTACTCAAACTATTATCTATTAAATTAACTATTTAACTATTTTAAACTACTTTTTAAAATTCAAACTGGTTGAAGGGTAAATTATTTATATTTAAATCTTGGATTTAAATACAAACTATGTTAAAGTGAAGATTATAACATAAATTGAATTCGAATCAAATTTTGGAAGTGAAATTGATTTATCGGACAAAATTGATAATTTTGAATATATGATGATTTCGAAATGGATTTGATTTTAAAGCGAATATAAGATGATTTCAGAAATGAATTTGATTTGGAAACAAATATGATATTTTGATATTAAGTGCAAATTGTTTTTGAAATGTAAAAGAACCAACAGGTGTGTAAAATGACGATTAGTTGTTAAAGAGACACGAGCCTCTTATTGAAATACTTTCTTACAATATTGGAACCACTTTAACAACTGTTTACGCGGTGGATGATATCTAGAATGTAGTGGTTGAATTGGCAACGTTTACTAGAATGAAGTAGGAGAACGATGATGGATAGTCTTGACATTCGTGTCATAATTAAAATGAATAAAACAGGAGCCTATGTCTGGCCATTGAGGTTAGCTACCTCTTTCGATGTTGATCCTTCATATTGCTATTGTGATTTCAGATTCGATGGGTGCACCTTATTTTTCATTTGGATTGATTGTCGCCGTCGACCACGGATGGATTACGACCAGCCAAAAATGGTAAACTGGTAGAATCTTACCTTGGGCATTGCCTCACATGCCTTGTCATATTTATCCCTATACCAGCCCATTACGATTTTGGTTTAAAACTGTAAAATGTATTAAGGTGGATCAATGTAAAGCCTTAACGCTATATTGATATATATTTTACTGATAGACATTATCTATTATAGCGTAAACTATTATATATAAATAGCTTAACGGATCCTTAGGAGATGGAAAATCACGTAACATCTCTTAAGTTATTGCACTTATATTCTGTGATATTGATTTGACTTACATAAGAGTATTTTAGTCCTAACTCGAGTGTATTGTCTTTTCATTACGCTCAGATCAGTACTGAGTTTTTTTCAACGTATTGAAAACTATTCTCTAGAGGACGAAGACGAATTTTTGGTATATTATTATTATTATTATCCCGTGCATCATGCTATTCTGCTGTATTGATTATTTATCCATGATGTATAAATATAACTCTGATAAATGTGTATAGGTTATGATTAGATGTGTAGTAAACAACTTTGAATTTTTATTTGATTATTATATTTTATCGCTTCCACTGTGAGATTCTGTGTTTTTTTCTTCTCTTCTTATTTTTCTTATTTAACCCCATTGATTATCTACGTTCCGGATTGTTTAAGTCTGACATGTGTGAATTATTGTCGATTTAAACCTTTCGGAAAGTGGGTCGTCACACCTTTTCTGACATAAAATTTAATTCGAGGTATCCAGTTTACATATGTAAATGATTTAGAGCAGCTCAATTCCTTTATCCATTTTCCCTTGTCTCAACATGACCCTTTAAATCTCAACCATGCATTATATGACATAAATCATTATTGAAACCCATAGTGCTGGTAAAATTATGTGATAATACACAAATCAACGATTGAGATTAACTTGACATACGGTGATAGAAGAAATGTAGACAGGGGAATTGAACTGGACTTCGAGAGCCATTCCTTGCTCTGAGTGAGATGCGGGTTACAGGGGTCAAAATGTTGGCAACTTATAGTTTGGCTTGATACATTGGTTGACTAAAATTAGATCCTTGTAAATATATCTCCCTTATGCTCAAAACAAATTTCGGATATGTATGTATGTCTGAATGAATAGATCCTTGTAAATATATCACTTTATGCACAAAACAAATGCCTGATATGCATATATATGTGTGAACACGCACACACACATATGTATCAGCTGGATGGTTATGGTGCATTTGCAACGAACAGAAACGGAGGATCTGCGCGGGTATTTGAACGGACCATTTGAGCAGGTAAGATGCGTTTGGAGTTGCATACAGGATATTTGAGAGAGAATTTAAATTATGATTTTTGATTTAATTGATTTATAGTTTATTAATCAATTTATTATTATTGAATAATAAATAATAAGGGTTTTAGGCTAAAGGAAAAAGTTAGAAAAAAATTTAGTTTCAGAGACAAGAAGTTTGTTTTTTAGGCCGAAGGACACTTTTTAGTGTAAATCACAGAATGATAGTTGTAACTATCATTTTCAGTTTACACTAAAAAGTGTCCTTCAGGCTAAAAAGCAAACTTGTTGTCTCTTAGACTAAATTTTTTTGCAACTTCTTCCTTGTGCTTTTTTATCTGTAAATGTGTCAATGATTTGTATAAATAAATAAATAAATTCTATATTTATAAATTGCTTTGATTTAGTTCAAACAAACTCAATAATGTAGAACTCTTTGATACAATCGCAATGTAAAAAAATCACGTCTCAAACGGACATTATTTACACAAGTTATTAATTTTAGAAATTTGTAAACATTTAGTTTAAATTAATAACCTGATTATTAATACTCATAGGCTTTGAACGCAACAAATTTGTTTAGCGATTGAATGGGTCATTTCTACGTTGGGGGGATCGGACTCATCTTTAACGGAAACATGGTCAAATTTCTGAAAGGTAGCTTCAGAATAGCACCTTGGTTGTTAGTAAATAGTAGTTTATAAGTTTCAACTATTATCTAACATACCACGTACAAGTTTTGAATATATGGAATTTAGAAGAGGACATGCATTTTGAACCAATGTCCATTGGATGTCATTCTCGACAAAATTACACGACAAAAACACTTTTTAAAAATAATAATGATGATATTTGAATGAGAAGGGCATGTCTTACTTTTAAAAAGCTATTTAGTATCGAATGGCTTTTTAGAAAACTATGAAGTCGTCCATGCTTATTTTAAAAAAAGGGGCCATTCCATACTCTCTCCCACTCCTGGGAACAACTCCAGCTGTCAAGAGTACCAGGACGAGATATAATAGAACATAGTGACGCATTTGAAAAATTAACCATAAAACTGAACATCATTTCAACTTGTTTAATAGAAGCATTTATCAAATATTCTGCAATTTCACTTTCTAATCAGCATGAAGACCTTTTGATAAGTCATAAAAGAACTACTAACTTGAATTCGCTATACGATATTGTCCACTGAAGGCAAAAAGAAAGCAACTTTCAAAGATCTCATGGATAAACATTCACCATTAGAAAAATAAAATAAAAATGAATGTTATGTTGGACATATAATTAATAAGTTATAACAACAGCAAGGGAAGAAAAGAATCTACATAACTACATAATGCTAATCCTCTCTCTATTGGATCAGAAAACAAGCAACAGCTACAACAAACTAAGTAGAAGCTAGGCATTATTTTCTTCCACTGCTTTCTTCCTAGTAACTCGAATATAACAAAACAGTATGGCGAAAACCGCAGTAGCAAACCCACCAAATATAACCTCTGCTTCAGTCACTGATTTATCAAACGATAGAGAATGAGAATGAGAATGAGGATGAGGATGAGAAGAAGGGGGTTTAGAAGGACTGACATCAACAGCAAAATGCCTGCTACACACTGCTGCTACAACAAGAGAAGAAGCAAAATGAAGGCAAAATAAGAAAGATCCAGTAGCCATGGAAATCTGAATCTGTATGCACTGAGAGTGGCTTGAAATGAAATGCATGTGTCAATGGTTCTTTATAGAAAGGTCGGTAGTGATTAAATAAAAGTTAGGTTTGGTATCCAAAGTTAGTGGACTAAGTATTGCATGGTGGATATGGTACTTGTTTTTGCTGGACTTTCTTGGACTTTGCGTATAAATTAGTGGCGACTGTTATATAAAGCAGGATATCTCTTTCCTTTTGGTTTCTTGATTTATTTTTGTTTCGACTACAGCTGTGTTTTTGGTTTGCTCGCTCATGGAGGAGTGTAGCAGGAACTTAAATTGAACTGTACGTTCTGAAC
Organism: Allium cepa; assembly: GCA_030765085.1. Taxonomy (NCBI): domain Eukaryota; kingdom Viridiplantae; phylum Streptophyta; class Magnoliopsida; order Asparagales; family Amaryllidaceae; genus Allium; species Allium cepa. The sequence continues at coordinate 238,598,113 of CM060943.1, read as the reverse complement.
CTGTTTTGATTCAGAGTAGCTTCAATATGTCTACTGTACTGCTTGATCTTAAATTGAATTTTGGTGCAAACTATAAATGAATTCTTATTGATCTCCATGCTCCAGTATAATATATTTGAACAAAGCAAGCCTAAGCATTGCCAATAATAATTGTGAGCAGTATCGAGTTCACAACTTCAACTGTTGCATTTATCTTATTCCGAATTCAATGTTTTCTCACCCATTTCCATTTCTACACTTTTTATGGATGACTTTGATTTGTTAGAGCATGCTAAAAGTTTTTTAAAAAAAAGACAAAAGACGGAAAATTTGCTGTTAATTTGAGCAGCACGTTACGCACATTTGGGAAGGTTTTAATTTTGCATGTGCTTGTTGAATAGCTCAAGCAACTCCGATACAAACTAAATAATCAATTTCTTTAAATATTTGATAACGTCTAAAACTCATAATTTGATTTGTTGCATAAACTAAAATATATTTATATAAAAAAAAAGTTATTAGAGGAGTGTTACTTAAAGTTCTCGTAAGTGTGATTAACGAAGCTGGTTCGACACAGCCCGTCCTAATCCAAGCCGGCCTAGCACTTCGAAGCTCGATCATTTCATATCAGCCCATCACATCTAAGCCCTGTCAGTTTACATCAGCTCATCACATCTAAGTCCAAACAGTTCATGTCAGCTCAAACTTAGTCTGACCCCAAACTAGGCCTTCTACTCAACAAAACTTTAAGTTTATTGTCCGCTGATTCAACTTAAAATGACATCTACAGCCAACACATTGGACAAGGCCTGACTCAAGCATGACCCATCTCTGGTCCAACTTTATCACAACCCACCTTCAACTGGTCTCAGTCAGCCTGTCTGTTCATCCCATACACGGCCTGATACATCTTTTGCAACTCCGTCCTTAACAACATTCAGCTTTTCTAAACAAGCTTCAACAGCAAGCAATCAACTAGCACAGCCAAGAAGAAGCTACTCACCCTCATTGCCACATAGACATGAAAAAGTAAAAGACAAGTCGTATGACAAACTGTACTTGGTATTGTAGCAGATCTCTCAAAAGCATGTCTACTACTTAGCATGCCGTCGGCATGAAATACAAAAGCATAGGCATGGTACAAAGAGGTAATTGGCAAACTTTCAACCATACATTCCATACCACATTTACAACTGTCATCCATCAGCCCATGAGACAACATCAATGGACTGTTTTACTAAACAATCTCAAGCATATGTAACAACCTGATGCGTAGGAGCATTTAGTTAAAATTTATAATAGAGATTCAATTAATTAAATGGGTTTTAAATGATAAAACGTGAATAATTGGAAGTTAAATTATAATATTGGAGTTTATGGCAATTTGGTAATGTTACCCAGTGATTTGACCAGGCAACAAGATACTTGAAGTGGAAGCATCGTTCGGCATAAAGGGTCATTCGGCACATCTAGCACCATTCGGCATCCAACCCTAACTCGGCATAGGGAGGTCGCTCGGCATTCCAGCCTCGCTCGGCACTGTAAGGTCACTCGACACTGCAAGGACGCTCGGCAGTACAAGGTCGCTCGACATTGTAAGGTCGCTCGGCATTCATGCCTCGTTCGGCATTCATGCCTCGACCGGCATAAAGCTCGTTCGGCATTCAGTCTCGACCGGCATGAACCTCGTTCGGCGTTCAGTCTCGACCGGGATTCCAGCCTCGCTCGGCATTCATGCCTCGCTCGGCATTCATGCCTCGCTCGGCATTCATGCCTCGCTCAGCATTCATGTCTCGTTTGGCATTCCAGCTTCGTTCATATTTCAGCCTCATTCGACACAGGGCCTCGCTCGGCATAAGCATGCCGTTCGACATCGCCCCTCGATTGGCGTCGGATCTCGTTTGGCCTACACATTTCACTCAACATACCGACTCGTTCGGCTTGGAGACATGGCTCGACATTTGTGGCTTGGCACACAGAAGTCACTCATTATGGGTCGAGGTATCTTGCTACTAAGCCCATCAGGAAAGTCTAACCCATCTTCCTCTATAAATAGAGGGACAGGGGCACAGTGAAATGGACCTTTTTCCGAGAACACCGGGAGACTCTGCCGCATTCAAGACTCATTCAAGGCTTATCCATTTTACTTAGCAGTTGTATTCAAATAGTTGGTGTACGGATTGTATCTGTAACCAGTTGTTAAGTAAAGCAATAAATATTAACTTCAAAGTGGACATAGGAAATTACGCCGAACCACTATAAATCTGGTGTTCTTGTTTTTTGCATTTAATTTAGCATATTGTTCTCCGTTTAACTTTAACTTCTTCATAAATCTCTCTACACAATCTTTCTTAAGGGTGTTAGTGACCAATTCTGATGCTAACATTTTGGTGCTTTCACTGAGAATCGAATTCTCAGGCCGATAGGATCTATTTTGTAGTTACTGGATTAAAAAATCCCCCGTAGGAGATCGAACCTACTCATAGGACGTCCGTTGAATCTACTCAAAGTTTCGACCAACAACTCTACTATAGGAAGACCACGTACCCGATCAGCCTCTCATAATGCGGACGCCCACGAGACTGCTAGCGTGCAACAAGTTGGACCTAGCAATCAACAAGCAAATTTAGGTGCAGGGACTACCGCCCAAACTCAAACGGAAGTCGTCACCAGGACAGAGTTTAATGACTTGATGAGGGAACTCAGGGAAAGTAGAAGGCAACTTGCTGAGCAGATTCAGGTCAACGCTAATCTCATGACTCAGCTGACCCAGCAGCAACATCAGAATGCTGGAGGTAGCCCTGCTCCTTATTCTTCATCTGATAGCTCAACCTCAGCCGATGAACCTTCTAGGCGTAGATGCCGTAAGACTGAAGCTGCACAGGCAGGTTCCACTGATCGATCAACCAGGGATCATGCACGTGAGGAGACCGAACGTCCGGCTCAAGAAGATCCTATTGAAGCTGGCCTTCAGGATGCACGTTTGGCCGATCGCCAGCAGAGGGGACATCAACCCGAGCGGTCCTGTGGAACGGAACCCAACCTTCCATCCTCCATAAAAACTCCAGACTTATCAACCGCGATCAGGCAGTTAATGAGAGAGAAACAAGGCTTGACCAACGAAGATTGGAGAGTATCCAGGAGTCATACTCCCTTCACAGATACTATCATGTAGGCCGAGTATCCCAGCAAGTTTAGTATGCCAACTATACCGGCCTACGAAGAAGACTGATCCCAGACAGCACGTAATGAGGTATGAATGGATGATGGATTCTGCCCAAGCGAATGATACGACCAAGTGTAGGTGCTTCCTAATCACTTTATCAGGAATCGCCACTACATGGTTTACTCGACTTCTCCCGCGGTCTATATCCAGCTTTGACGAGTTGGCATTGAAATTTGTAGAACAATTCAAGATACATGCTACTCATCCAAAGGATGTGATGTCCTTATCGAGTGTAATCCAAGCTCCGGGAGAGTCATTGAAGGTGTACTTGTGGAGAATTCACGTTGCAGCCACTGAAGTTAGCAACCCTAACGACCATGCAATTTCGATGGCAGTAATGCAAGGTGTAGATCCAGACTCAGAGTTTGGAGATTAGCTGGCGGAAAAGCCCCCAACTACGTTGGAGCAATTCTATTTGAAAGCTCATCAGTTTATAAGAAGGGAGGAAGCTCGATGGACAAGGCGATATAAGGCACTAGGGCCTGTTTAGGAGAGTGTGAAAAGTAACATCGCCGTAAAGCAATCCAGCGACAACTCAGGAAAGGTTCAAGTCAACGTCCAGAACAAGCCTGGGAAATCTAAAGGATCCAGAGGAGGAAATCTTAGAAAAAAAGAGAAACAGGGAAATGGAAGCCGAGGATTCCAACCTACAGTGAATACACCCTCCTGAATACGTCTCTTGAAAATATTTATCCATCAACCTGTAACACCTTTCAATACAGAAAGCCACACCCAAAGGAGTCCACATAGGAACAGAAGTGGACAGGGAAGTACTGTCGCTTCCATGAGACTCACGGGCACAATACTGAGGAGTGTAGACACCTCCATGATGCCATAGAAAAGTTGATCAGGCAGAAAAAGCTGCAGGAATTTGTTAAGAACCCACAAGAGGGTAGGCAAGGAACTTTAGACCCTGGACGTGGGCCGGCTCCACGTCATCCGGAGGAACCTAACCGAACCATGGGTAGATTGATCATAAACACTATAGTTGGAGGACCTCACCCTGTAGACAAGAATTGGCAGGAGGTGGAACAATATGCTACCTCCTTGAGGCATACAGATTATGAATGTTGTTCGAATTTGGAAGATGGAACCCCCGCAAAACAACAACGCATGATGACAGACGATATAGTGTTTATGAGTCGAGATGCAGAGAAGGTAGAGGCTCCTACCATCGACCCGATGGTCATATCTACGACAATCGGGCCAGCATACATCAAAAGAATTTTGATTGATTGTGGAAGCTCCATCAACATCATCTTCAAAAAGGCATATGACCAAATGAAGATGGAGACGAAAGACTTGAAGCCATCTAAAGCCCGTATCCATGGCTTTAATGGTGCAGCGACTGACGCGATGGGGTATGTCGAGTTACCAGTTGAACTGGGAGAAGGTGAGCATAGGAGTGTGTGAATCCTGCCGTTTAGAGTGTTGGATGTTGAATCTCCACACAATGTATTTCTAGGTCGTTCGGTCGTGGCGGAGTTTAGGGAAGCTTTGGCCCCATGGTGTTTGACATTAAAATTTCTGACGGACAAAGGAGTCGGTGTAGTGCATGGCGATCAGGCGACCTGTCGTGCATGTTATGTGGCAGAGATGAGAGAGGTTCATCGAAGTGAGAAAGGAAAGGTTGCGGACAGATCCATCTGCATCCAAAACACTGGCAATTGACAAGTAGTGCCCAAGCCCTGGCTCTGGCAAACATTCTCGGATCTATAGAGACATAGATCCGAGGGATGATGATTGGAGAACCAGGGAAGCGAATGCAGCACCGTATGACCTGACGAATGACATTCCAGTTAGCCGGGATGACCCGTCATGAGTTCTTAAGATTGGATCGCAACTCGACCCATCATTGGCCAAGGATCTTAATGATTTCCTCCGAGCGAATCTGGACATTTTCGCTTGGACACATTCTGATATGTGCAGGATTTCTCCTGCTATTGCGAGTCATATGTTGAACATAGACCCGAAGTATGTCCCAGTAAAACAGAAACGGAGAGGCATGGACCCAGAGAGGTCCGCTGCCCTCAGAGAGGAGGTGGAAAAACTCAAAGCCAATAGGTTCGTCCGCGGCGCCTTCTACCCTGAATGGGTATCTAACCTTGTGCTAGTGAGGAAAGCGAATGGGAAGTGGCAAACGTGCGTTGATTATTCTGACCTAAACAAAGCATGCCCGAAGGATAGTTTCCCTTTACATAGAATCGACCAACTGGTTGATTCAACGGCCGGCCACGAGCTACTGTCATTTATGGATGCGTACTCGGGATATAATCAAATCCCGATGCACATTCTAGATCAAGAACACACCAGTTTTGTTATGGACGTTGGGTTTTATTGCTATGTCGTGATGCCCTTCGGATTGAAAAATGAGTGAGCAACTTATCAGCGTCTGCTGAACTGAATGTTTAAAGATCAAATTGGTTGAACGATGGAAGTCTATGTGGATGACATGCTCGTGAAGTCATGACAGTCAAACGATCACATTCGAGACTTAGCAAAGATGTTTGATATACTCAGGCATAATGGTATGAAAATCAACCCTTTGAAGTGTTCTTTTGGCGTTGCGTTAGGGAAGTTCTTGGGTTTCATTATGAATGTGCAAGGAATTGAAGCTAACCCGGAGAAGATTCAAGCTATTCGGGACATACAAGTGACCAAAACTATAAAGTAAGTGCAAAGCTTGAATGGACAGGTGGCCGCGCTGAGTCGATTCATATCCAGAGCTACGGATAAATGCATTCCTTTCTTCGATGTGATAAAGAAAGGAATGAGAAATTTCGAGTGGACATCCGACTATGAGGAAGCCTTTCGAGCTCTGGTTAGACATTTAGAAAGTTCCCCGGTGCTATCAAAACCAATTGACCATGAAATGCTGTATGTATACCTGGTTGTATCCCTGCATGCTATTAGTACGGCTTTGGTTCGCGAAGAGGATCGAGTTTAAAAGCCAGTGTATTATGTCAGTAAACGTTTGATGGGGGCATAAAGAAATTATCCCAATATTTAGAAACTAGCTTACTGCTTGGTGATTGCATCACGCAAGCTTCGTCCATACTTTCAGGCACACTCAATCAGTGTTTACACTGATCAACCCTTGCAAAAGTTACTCCAACGACCGAAAAATTCTAGAAGGAAGTTAAAATGGAATATCGAGTTGAGTCAGTTCGATATTACTTACCTTCCATGAAGGGCCATACATGGGCAAGCACTAGCAGATTTCTTTGCTGAATTCACCATGTCAGACGAATAAAATGGCCACAATGTCATACCTCCCGTTCGATGGAAGATGTACACCGACGGGGCATCTAACGACCGTTGTTTAGGGGCTGGCATAGTTCTTGTGACTCCTGAAAACCGATCAGTTTTCTACGCTTTGATGCTCGAATTCATAGCAACAAATAGCGAAGCCGAGTATGAAGCATTGATTGCTGGCTTGAGACTTATCATAGAATTAGGGGTAAGATCGATTGAAATATTTTATAACTCACAACTGGTGATGTACCAAGTTCAGGGGGACTATCAAGCAAAGAGGCAGAGACTTTCCCCATACCTGGCACGGATTCAAGAGCTGCTAGCGAATCTGGAGTATTATGATATTTCACATGTCCTGCGTGAACAAAATAGAGCAGCCGATTCATTGGCAAAATTTGCAAGCACTGGCGATGCGCAGCAAATGGGATTATTTCCCGTTGGAACCTTATGTGCTCCGAGCATAAAAATGATGGAGGTAGATTTCGTGTTAGAAACATAAATCGATAAGGAATTATGGATGACCCCATTGAAGAAGTATTTGTTACACGGGGTCGTACCCGAAAGAAGGAGCAAAAGACGACAAGTCATTCGTAAGGCTTCGTAATATGTAATGCAAGACGGGGTAATGTATCGGAGGGGATTCTCGACCCCCTTACTCAGGTGCATAGCCCATGATGAGATAAAACAAATCCCGAAGGAAGTCCATGAAGGGGAATGTGGTGACCATACTGGAGGGCAGACGTTAGCAAAGAAAATCCTCCGCTATGGATACTATTGGCCGACTGAGAATCGAGATGCCGCAGACTATGTGAGAAGATGTGACAAATGTCAAAAATATGCAAAAATCCCAAGAGCTCCGCCGATGGAACTCACACAAATGGTTAGTCCCTGGCTGTTTGCAATGTGGGGGATCGACATAGTCGGTTCCTTACCTATATCCAAAGGTGATGCAAAATACGTGATAGATGCGGTCGACTACTTTACCAAGTGGGCAGAAGAAGAGCCTTTGGCCACTATCACCACCAAAAAGGTCATTAATTTCGTTGTACGAAATATTATATGCCGTTTTGGCCTTCCACGGACCATCATTACAGACAACGGAACTCAATTTGAAAGCAAATAGTTTAAAGAGTTTTGCCAAAAATATGGTATGGAGAAAAAGTTTGCAACAGTTTCTCACTCTAAAGCCAATGAAAAAGTTGAAGCCGTGGACAAAATAATCAAGTCCATATTGAAAAAGCGTTTGGAAAAGGCTAGAGGCAAGTAGGTGGATGAGTTTCCAACAACGCTTTGGGCTTATAGAACCACCCATAAGTCCACGACTGGCCACACTCCATTCGCATTGGCATATGGCATGGAAGCTGTTATACCCGTAGAACTTGAAGTTCCATCACATCGGGTAACTTAGTACGACTCTGAGTCGAATCAGTATCTTTTGCTGGAATCACTAGACTCCATTGATGAAATGCACGAAGAAGCTAATTTAAGAGCGGCCGCATACAGATACCGAGTCGCTCGATATTATAATGAAAAAGTCCGACCGAGAATCTTTGGTGTGGGTGACCTCGTTTTGAAATGAGTTTTCCCTGTTCCATCACATATGAGCCCCGCATGGGAAGGTCCAAATGTTATTGAATGGAAGATTGGAGAAGGAACTTTCAAGCTAGCGACCATTAATGGTGCGACACTCCCCCGAGCCTAGAATAGAAAGCATTTACGGCATTATTATACTTAGTTCATTTCTTTCATATTTTAGTTGCAATTATTTCCAGCATGTTTTTATTCTTAGTTTACGGCATGTAATAAGACAATTTAGCTTTTGCATTAATAAAGGCTTGAAGCCATTTTTTCCATGGATTGTCGATGTTTCTGTGTATGATAACTCTGTGACAAACAATTAAGAGGTATATTATTCTATCTGACGTACGAATGCGCAAGAGCATTAAAAATCTCCAAGTCCTTGAGTGCGGACTGGAGTACTCTGAGTCCTCTGAGTGCAGATCAGAGTATAAACGACTCAAAATCTCCAAGTCCCCTGAGTGTGGACTGGAGCACTCTGAGTCCCCTGAGTGCGGACCAGAGTATAAACGACTCAAAATCTCTAAGTCCCCTGAGTGCGGACTGGAGTACTCTGAGTACCCTGAGTACGGATCAGAGTATAAATGACTAAAAATCTCCAAGTCCCCTGAGTGTGGATTGGAGTACTCTGAGTCCCCTGAGTGTACACCAGAATATAAACGACTAAAAATCTCTAAGGCCTCCGAGTGCGAACTGGAGTACTCTGAGTCCCCTGAGTGCAGACTAGAGTATAAACGACTAAAAATCACTAAGCCCCTGGAGTGCGGACTGGAGTACTCTGAGTCCCCTGAGTGCGGACCAGAGTATAAGCGACTAAAAATCTCTAAGGCCTCGGAGTGCGAACTGGAGTACTCTGAGTCCCCTGAGTGCAGACTAGATTATAAACGACTAAAAATCACTAAGCCCATGGAGTGCGGACTAGAGTACTCTGAGTCCGCTGAGTGCGGACCAGAGTATAAACGACTAAAAATCTCTAAACCCCCGAAGTGCGGACTGGAGTACTTTGAGTCCCCTGAGTGCGTACCAAAGTATAAACGACTAAAAATCTCTAAGAACCCCGGAGTGCGGACTGGAGTACTTTGAGTCCCCTGAGTGGGGACCGGATTATAAACGATTAAAAATCCGAGTCCCCTGAGTGCGGACTGGAGTACTCTAAGTCCCCTGAGTGCGGACCAGAGTATAAACGGCTTAAGAATCTCTAAGTCCCTGAAGTACGGACTGGAGTCCCCTGTATCCCTGGAGTGTGGATTGGAGTATAAATGGTTTGAATTTTTTAAGTACCCGGAGTGGGGACTGGGACGCGAATGACTTGAAGTCATCAAGTCCCCGGCGTACGGAATAAAAAATATTCTAAGTGCTTGAAGAATGGAATACAGGATGAACAACTCTAAAGAATTTCAAAGTTATATGGAGATAAATTGAGAAGTTTATGTAACCCACAATGGCTTGGGTTTCGACCACAATCATACAGAAAGATGAACGATAAAAGTCTTCTAAAAGACAAAATAACTAAGCTTTATTTATACAAAAATAAGTTTATACTACAACTCCTACAAAATTCGGAGTCAAAAGTCTATTTACATGGACTATGAAAATAAATAAAAATAATTACATAATCTAAATTAACTCTCGTTGAACGAGAATAACGATTACTTCTTCGACTTCTTCGACTTCTTCCCAGACTACTCCTATCCCGTGCGTTTTCCCTTTATAATATTCTTTGTTGGGGAGGTAACAACTAAAGAAGTGGGGGGAACTTCCACTGGCCTGGACCCGCCAGGGAGGATGACTTTCAACGGATTTTTTAGAGCATCGTCCAGGTCCATAACTTGAGGCCCGACTTTGATTTTGATCGTCCTTTTTGTAGGATCGATTTCACCCTAGAGGGGGGGTGAATAGGGTGATTGTGTAAATTATTAAAATTAATCGCGGAAGCTTATAAATTAATTTCAATTCAGATCACAGAATAGCAGCACAGATATTGCAGAATATAAATAACAGAATAAAACAGAACAACACAGAATTTACCCAGCTTCGGCAAAACCCTGCCTACGTGCTGCCTCCAAGGTTTCTACTAGAAATTAGATAGTCCCTCGCTTACACACGTAAACTCGCTATACCCGCTATTGACCAATCTAACTCTACGCTCAAAACCCTGCCACAACTCAATTACCGAGTTGCGAATTCTCAAGCTACGCCACGTAGCTTGTCCCCTAGTCACACGACTAGAAAAATAAACGGTTTAAAAAGAAAATACAAATTTAAAAAACAATGTAAATAAAATAGACCTAATTCAAAAATAAAAACCCTTATTATAAAATAAAACACTCTTTAGAAGCCGGCCCCCTTTGTAACTCAACCCGTCTCTTTTATTTTTTCGTTCGTGAAAAAAAATGGCCGCTCCTCTTGCAGATTTAGGGCTTCGTCCCTTTGATCCAATTTAGGGCTTTCGAAGCGCCGATAATATATTGATTGATTCGATGATTATTTGCGTGTACTGTTGATCGATTGTTGCTCACTTCGGCTGCTTTGTTGTTGTTGATGGAGTTCGACTTCGATTCCGTATGTGATTTTCGTTTATGCTATACTGTTATGCTTGATTGAACTCCATGATCGATTTCCTGTGATGATTAGGGTTTATATAGGAGTTAATTTCCTAAAAACTCATTCGTCTGATTTGTTCAATTTTATGCTATCGGCCCTCTGATATTTGTTGAACGATGATGATTTATTTGACTTTGTCAATTGCGTATTATCGTTGCTTGATGGTCACGTTGTTGATTCGTGACTTAGTCAATTTGCTTGGCTATCATGGTGTAATATACTCGGCTTGAATATTTCTCTGACTTGATAAATTTCGTACAACTTGATTTTTGATAATCAACGTTTTGACACGTGACTTGGTCATTATGTCTTTGATGTTTATTATTCTTCTTTGACTTCAATATTTTGTAAATTGGCTTCGGCCACTGTCTGCATTCCTGTAGCTTTGTTCAAGTTATCTTGGGCATTGTTGTATCCATTGCAGTCTTGTAATCTTCACTCTGACATTTTGGTACTGTCTGATTCCTTTACTTGGTGTTGTAGCAGTTTGTATTTGTTGTATCATGTAGTTGCACTTGGTCTTTGCTTGTGACATCCATGTGCACCTGATATATGTTTGAGATGTTGTTTTTCACTGTGTTCATGCACTTTGGTCTTTGTTGCCTCTTTGTGTTGCTGTACTTCATGTTGTATTCATGCAGCTTGTTTTCAATATACACTTGAATGTTGCAGTCCATGTTCTTCACTGTTTATATTGTTTGCATTGTTGCAGTTGGTCATTTTGTTCATCTGTATATTGCTGCAATCTTCATTTCCTTGCATTGTCCAGTACAGTTGATTTGAATTCATATGATGTTGAGCATTGGATTTTTGAAACTCTGTTGTTCTTGCTGTGTTATGTAGTAATCGAGTTTCACTTGCATTGCCGAGTTATTCTGATGCATCCTTCATGTATACCCTTGATAATCATGTGCCACTGCATCACACTATTGCAAGTGTTTTTGTTGAGCATGATTTGTCATCTCTGGTATTTCATGTTGGCCATGTTGCATTTGTGCATTGCCTTGCTGATTCATTTGTTTATACTCATGTGTTTGGTCTGCAGTTCATGTTGCCTTGATGCAGTTTGATTGTTTTGTAGTTGTTTGTGTTAATTGCATCGAGTTGTAGTTGTACTGTCTTGAACTATCCATTTCACTTACTTGGTTGTTGACACTGTGTTATTTGGAATGCTGAATTTTTCATGTAACTGCTGACGTCGATATGCAGTTGCTATGCCTTCGGTCATGTTGCCTTGTGTTGAATCCAGTTTCAAAACTCGGGTTTGACCTTGTGCTCGTGTCGTAATTTTCAATGTTATTGCACGTGAGTTGAACCCGGTTTTTCATTTGGGTTTGACCTGTGCTCACCTGTCCCTGTAAATCAATCAAGTGTATATATCGGCGTGCACGGCCTTGTGGCATATACAGTAATACACTGTGTATGTCACAAGTTGTTCGTGTATGATGAATTCAAATATAAATGATGACGAACAACCCAAATAACTGAGGCAAAAATTATTTTCAAAAACCATATTTTATTTTATATTGCAAAAATATTTCTTTTTCAATTTTACTGCGTTAGTGAATATTTTTGCAGATTTCTCAGATGCTGGATTCAAACTAGAATGCAGTTGAAGATAAAAATACGAGTTGAGTGAATGAGTGATATGTAGTGAGGTGATAATATGTAAAATAGTGATGTAATTGAATTTGTATCAAAGTTGTATAGTGAATAGTGAGAGCTTGAATTTGTATACTATTCAAAATTGTAATAAATATTTGTTTGAATAAAATATTCGTTTAAATTCAAATTCTGTGTTATTTAATTTATTCAACAAATATTTATTTAATCTGTGAAAACAAAATAGTATATTAACAAATACATTTGAACGAATGTATATATGTTTATTATCATCAAACAAAAAACATATAAGCGCATATTCAACAATCTCCCCCTTTTGATGTTAACAAACATATATTTAAGATTTTGAATATGTTAAATGTATTTGATCATAGATATATCCTAATTGGTCCCCCTATTTAAATGCTTCCTCTCTATACGATGCTCCCCCTACATATATGCATAGAAATAAATATATGCAAATGATCCTAGATGCAAATAGAAAATTATTTGACCTTTGCTTGATTTTATTTGACAAAATCTTAACTTTTCTCTCCCCCTTTTGTTATCAACAAAAGAATAATAGTGTTAGAGAAAATAGAGATAAAGTAATTGATATCAATCCAACATTAAAACTCAATTGAATATAAATATTAAATTTCAATAAAAAATCAAACAAAAATCATAAATATTTTGTTAGGCGCATATTCCACTTTTAAAATGATGGAAATGATGTCATCATATAAAACCATACAGTTGTGTCTATTTGTGGTATATTTATATCAGGAATTTGAATATCTACTAACCATGCATAACCGTTAGCACTTTTAAATGAGATTAGTAGTATTCCAATTTTATTTTAAAAAAAATGAATTCAAGTATCTTCTAACCACGCATAACCGTGAGGACTTTTAAATGGGATTAGAATCAACTTGTTTATTTTACAATCAACTTTTGATATGCGTTCCATACATGCATAACCGCGAGGACTTTTAAATGAGCAAGGAAGCACATAACAAATTCTAAGTAATTCACCCATGCATAACCGTGAGGACTTTTAAATGAGAGTGAATACTTTGGTATTTATTTATTATTATTATTAATTAATTTTTTTTATTTTAAAAAATGTGAAAATGAAAAACGAACGATTCCTGTTTAAAGTACCACATATCGACAAACTATATAGAATTTTGATGAGTGATGGTCGTTAGAAATATGATAGATATAGAGATGGTCATGGAATTTGTACCAACAAACAGTTTTATAACTCTTGTTTAAATTTCTAAAGAAATTCATTAATTATACCATCTCGAGCCATAATATTTGATCAACATTAACACTCATCACTTTTTCAATCACTATTTTTCTTTTCGATAAACATTAGGGAGTCAGATTAGTCAAAATAGTCATTTAAAATCAAATTCAAAAATAGTTATGAAATTAATTTTTCAAAAATGACTAATTGAACCTATGGCCAAAAACGATTTTTTCCAGGGGGTTTTTAAAAAAAATTCTGCTATTTGAAAATTATTTGAAATGAAGAATATGCATATATTTTCTTTAAAAAAATGCAGTTACTAAATGTCTCAAAAATCACGTTCAACTAGTAATTTTTCTATCAACTAGATTACCAATGTAATCTGCATCTGAATTTCTCTTTCACAAAAAAAATCATTAATTGAATTTTATAGACCAAAACATGAAGTGTGCACCAAAAATTTCAAATTCAATTTTAACAACAATTTAAATGACATTCTTTGAATTTGAAATGAAGCCGTGTAAATAATCAGAAAACCGTGAATAAAGAGTTAGCCATATTATAACCAATTGTAATATCCAACAAAGCACTATTTTTAATCCAAACTGATATGAAGTAATTCAAAGAATCTAGAGATTTTTATAGTGTTTTTGGCATAAGAATATAATTGGCCAACTATGTTGAATAAGTCAGAATCAAAATCATCATCTTTTTATCAATCTCAATATTGGCTGATTTAATTCAAAATACGGTGCAGATTATCACATTTAATATATCGTTTAAAACATACCATACCTGTTTTACCTTTACGATATTTTTCGTTGTTGTCCGTTGTGATTCTGTCACCTTTATACTAGGCTAAGGAACTTAGCTTTGTCGCCCGTTGTGTTTCTGGAACAGCCAAAATCCAGAGAACACTATTGTTGTTCCTTAGCCTGCCACCACACCTACACGGAAAAGGATTTATGTGACCTATTTGTTTTTATAGGTCCATGGTTGTTAGTGGCAGAAAATTTTGAAAAATAATTTTGTGTAGACCCAAAACTATTTATAATTGTTCCCTTTGGCACCCAAATTTGTTTAACTTTGAGAGATTTTATATTTGTGCCTTTTGGAACCCAAATCGGTATAGTTTTCACACGTTTGGGTCTATACCAACAATTATTGTGATTGTGTCCATATTTTCTACAAATCGTGCACATTGAATTTTCTTGATTAATCTTGTTTTCAACAATTTTCGAACTATTATATCCAAGTCCTTGTTTAACCGTATTAACAGTTTGCTTTCCTAATAGCATATTCAACGATTTTTCACTTTTTGAAAATTTATCTAAAGTCGTTGACAATTGTTGGACTTGTGATTTGAGAGATTCATTTTCGTTTAACAACTGTGTGCACTTTTTAATAGAATTCTCTCTCCTATTATTTTCATTCTCCTTTAAAATCAGAATTTCATTTTCAAGCGATTTTATTTTAATTTCTGATTTTTTAATTTCTTCATCAAATGTTGGACACTTATCACACTTAGGGATCCTACTTTGATAGGTTTTAACTAATTGATCAAGTTGTTTATTACATTCTATCAAAGTATCTTTTTGAGATTCAAGTTTGGCGTATTTTTCCCTAAGTCGTTCAAAACAACCGTTTACTTCATGAAAATATATAAGCAACTCAGAATGGGTAAGTTTTGATACCTCACTTGGCTCGTCATCGTCACTGTCAGCTGTATCACCTCGAAGACACAATTCTGCCTTTTCGCTTTCACTGCCAGTGCTTTGATCATTCTCGTCTATTTCATCCCAAGTGGCTGTAAAACTTTTCTTTTTCTGTTTCTTTCCATGGCTGGATTTAATTTGTGGACAATCGGGCTTGATATGGCCGGGTTTGTTGCAATTATAACAAATAAACTTTTGTTCTTCCGAGTAGTCTAGTGCTTTGGCTATTCTGCTTTTTGCTTTTTGAATTCGAGCTGAATTACCATGTTTTTGATTCCATTTTTTGAATTTCCTTATTAACAGCTCCAATTCTGCTGCTCCATCATCTTCATCGTTATCATCATCACTTTTGGTTGTTCCTTTGAGAGCTATTGATTTCTTTTGAGTGTCACCTCCTTCACACTCTTCTTTGAATTTCATTTCTAGCTCATAAGTGGTGAGATTTCCGATGAGTTCTTCAACTTTAAGTTGTTTTAAATCTTTCGATTCTTGTATGGCAGTTACTTTTGCTTCAAAGCTTCGTGGAAGGACTCTGAGGATTTTCCGGACTATTTCTAATTCGGTGTATGTTTTTCCGAGAGCTTTTGATTTGTATACGATATTGGAGAGTCGTCCGTACATCTCTTTGACATTTTCTTCCTTCGCCATTTTGAAGTTCTCGTATTCGCTGCTTAGCATTGCAAGGCGAGATTCTTTGACTTGAGATGTTCCTTCGTGAGTCACTTCTAGTATGTGCCATATTTCCTGCGCAGTTAGACAATGTGAGACACGATTAAATTCAAATTGATCCAATGAACAGATAATAGAATTCATAGCTTTGGCATTAGTATTTTGTAATTTATTTTCTAGTTCTGTCCATTGTTCCTTTGGTTTCTCTATTTCCTGATTATCTACAGTTATAGTTGGTATTCTATAACCTGTCTCAACAATATTCCAAGCGTCAATGGTTTTCAGAAAAATTTGCATTCTATTTTTCCAATAAGCATATTCACCATTGAACATTGGTGGTCTAACTATGGATTGACCTTCTGCAAAAGCATTATTAAAAGAAGCCATTTTAAATATTCAAATTTTTAAAACAAAAACCAATTTTTTTGAAACACGAATTTTTAAAACAAAAATTGATTTTTGTAAAATCAAATTTTTAAAACAAAAACGCTTTTGTTCCTAACTCTGATACCACTTGTAGGATCGATTTCACCCTAGAGGGGGGGTGAATAGGGTGATTGTGTAAATTATTAAAATTAATCGCGGAAGCTTATAAATTAATTTCAATTCAGATCACAGAATAGCAGCACAGATATTGCAGAATATAAATAACAGAATAAAACAGAACAACACAGAATTTACCCAGCTTCGGCAAAACCCTGCCTACGTGCTGCCCCCAAGGTTTCTACTAGAAATTAGATAGTCCCTCGCTTACACACGTAAACTCCCTATACCCGCTATTGACCAATCGAACTCTACGCTCAAAACCCTGCCACAACTCAATTACCGAGTTGCGAATTCTCAAGCTACGCCACGTAGCTTGTCCCCTAGTCACACGACCAGAAAAATAAACGGTTTAAAAAGAAAATACAAATTTAAAAAACAATGTAAATAAAATAGCCCTAATTCAAAAATAAAAACACTTATTATAAAATAAAACACTCTTTAGAAGCCGGCCCCTTTTGTAACTCAACCCGTCTCTTTTATTTTTTCGTTCGTGAAAAAAAATGGCCGCTCCTCTTGCAGATTTAGGGCTTCGTCCCTTTGATCCAATTTAGGGCTTTCGAAGTGCCGATAATATATTGATTGATTCGATGATTATTTGCGTGTACTGCTGATCGATTGTTGCTCACTTCGGCTGCTTCGTTGTTGTTGATGGAGTTCGACTTCGATTCGGTATGTGATTTTCATTTATGCTATACTGTTATGCTTGATTGAACTCCATGATCGATTGCCTGTGATGATTAGGGTTTATATAGGAGTTAATTTCCTAAAAAATCGTTCGTATGATTTCTTCAATTTTATGCTATCGGCCCTCTGATATTTGTTGAACGATGATGATTTATTTGACTTTGTCAATTGCGTATTATCGTTGCTTGATGGTCACGTTGTTGATTCGTGACTTAGTCAATTTGCTTGGCTATCACGGTGTAATATACTCGGCTTGAATATTTCTCTGACTTGATAAATTTCGTACAACTTGATTTTTGATAATCAACGTTTTGACACGTGACTTGGTCATTATGTCTTTGATGTTTATTATTCTTCTTTGACTTCGATATTTTGTAAATTGGCTTCGGCCACTGTCTGCATTCCTGTAGCTTTTTTCAAGTTATCTTGGGCATTGTTGTATCCATTGCAGTCTTGTAATCTTCACTCTGACATTTTGGTACTGTCTGATTCCTTTACTTGGTGTTGTAGCGGTTTGTATTTGTTGTATCATGTAGTTGCACTTGGTCTTTGCTTGTGACATCCATGTGCACCTGATATATGTTTGAGATGTTGTTGTTCACTGTGTTCATGCACTTTGGTCTTTGTTGCCTCTTTGTGTTGTTGTACTTCATGTTGTATTCATGCAGCTTGTTTTCAATATACACTTGAATGTTGCAGTCCATGTTCTTCACTGTTTATATTGTTTTCATTGTTGCAGTTGGTCATTTTGTTCATCTGTATATTGCTGCAATCTTCATTTCCTTGTATTGTCCAGTACAGTTGATTTGAATTCATATGATGTTGAGCATTGGATTTTTGAAACTCTGTTGTTCTTGCTGTGTTATGTAGTAATCGAGTTTCACTTGCATTGCCGAGTTATTCTGATGCATCCTTCATGTATACCCTTGATAATCATGTTCCACTGCATCTCACTGTTGCAAGTGTTTTTGTTGAGCATGATTTGTTATCTCTGGTATTTCATGTTGGCCATGTTGCATTTGTGCATTGCCTTGCTGATTCATTTGTTTATACTCATGTGTTTGGTCTGCAGTTCATGTTGCCTTGATGCAGTTTGATTGTTTTGTAGTTGTACTGTCTTGAACTATCCATTTCACTTACTTGGTTGTTGACACTGTGTTATTTGGATTGCTGAATTTTTCATGTAACTGCTGACGTCGATATGCAGTTGCTATGCCTTCGGTCATGTTGCCTTGTGTTGAATCCAGTTTCAAAACTCGGGTTTGACCTTGTGCTCGTGTCGTAATTTTCAATGTTATTGCACGTGAGTTGAACCCGGTTTTTCATTTGGGTTTGACCTGTGCTCACCTGTCCCTGTAAATCAATCAAGTGTAAATATCGGCGTGCACGGCCTTGTGGCATATACAGTAATACACTGTGTATGTCACAAGTTGTTCGTGTATGATGAATTCAAATATAAATGATGACGAACAACCCAAATAACTGAGGCAAAAATTATTTTCAAAAACCATATTTTATTTTATATTGCAAAAATATTTCTTTTTCAATTTTACTGCGTTAGTGAATATTTTTGCAGATTTCTCAGATGCTGGATTCAAACTGGAATGCAGTTGAAGATAAAAATACGAGTTGAGTGAATGAGTGATATGTAGTGAGGTGATGATATGTAAAATAGTGATGTAATTGAATTTGTATCAAAGTTGTATAGTGAATAGTGAGAGCTTGAATTTGTATACTATTCAAAATTGTAATAAATATTTGTTTGAATAAAATATTCGTTTAAATTCAAATTCTGTGTTATTTAATTTATTCAACAAATATTTATTTAATCTGTGAAAACAAAATAGTATATTAACAAATACATTTAAACGAATGTATATATGTTTATTATCATCAAACAAAAACATATAAGCGCATATTCAACACTTTTCTTTTCCTCCTCGAGCTGCTCCTTCATGCTCATTTTAGATGTGCGTTCAGAGGTGCCTGTAATCTCGATTTCATAACTCCCACCGATGGAAGAGGAAGTCTCGGACTTATCCTCATCAAGCGCCCCAATCACTTGAGCATCAGGACTGGGAGCCTCCCTGCATGAGTAGCCTCGCTTGTGTTTCCCTTCACCTCCTTGGCGTCATCGCTCCTCGGAGTGGGCTCGGGATCAGAATGTCCTGTGCAAAATCATGAAAACAGGCATTAGAGTGCAATGACCACTCGTTAAAAAATGACGATTCTTGGGATTTCAAAATGAAGTGTCACATACCAGCATCTGGATGACTCTCAGCCGTCCGAGCGGTCTCACCCTCTGGAATGGGAGATAGAATATGAACACCGAGGCCAGGGTCCTCCGGGTCATAACCGATATGTTGCTCAAATGGATCAAGTATCGGCCGATCGGCCGATTGAGTAGGAGCATGAGCTGGAGACTCAATCACAGATGAACCGACAATAACATCTTTCCCTTTCGATGAGGGGGAGCCTTTGCAGTAAAGTGCTTTTGACGTAGACAGGTCTAAAGGCTCGTTCCCCTTAATGAATTCTTCTATTAAAGCATCCTCATCAACCTCCTCGGTGCCAAGTTCGACCTTCCCGATTTTTATTAAAGTCACTCATGCCTAATCTAGGGATTCGAGGTAGCCCTCTCCTAGAAAAATTAAGTCTCGATGCATCAGGACGCGAGCGTTGAATTCTGCAATCAATGGGTCGAACATGCATTTGACCTCCTCCCTACCAGCCTCTTTAGCCGCCTCCAGGAGAGAGTCAATCTCCGCAGATGCTATTTTCTTGCCATCTTCATGGGCCTCATCCTTTAGCACCCCAACTTTAGAAAGTTCATCATCAAGCTTTGCCTTTAGAAGTCGTGTAGCAACGATCTCGTCGCAATATCGTTGCGACTCTTCTTGGGCAGCAGTCTTCTCTTCTCTTTCTCTACAGAGTTGCTCCTCCATTTCTTTGACTTGGAGGCCAAATGCATCCCTCTTTTTCTGCACCAAGTCCTTCTCTAAAGCTAGGGCCCCACAGCATTGGACCGCCTTGTTAATTTCCTTTTTTATGAGTTGACTCCAGATGAGTGACGGCCTCGGCAGTATCTTTAGCGCTCTGCTGGGCGGCATCAAGCTGAGACTTGTAAGAAGCAAGCTCTTCGTCCTAAGCTTTGATAATGTCTTTATCATGGATAGCCTCAAGCTTCAGGCGATCGATCTCATGCTAACGCTCGATGGAAACTTCTGAACTTTTTCAGCTAAGTGCACGAATGCATTGTGCTGAACATAGACGTCGCTAGTGCAAGCGATAACACTTTGCTTGACATGCCCTGGAATCTGGTGAATTGCCGGAAGAAATTTTAAGCCATCGAAGCATATCTTTGGAAACGAGGCTTTAAGCTCAGCAAGTCACTCAACAACTGATGGATCAGATATGGGAGCAAGAGGAGTCTACTTGGAGACTGTAGGTGTTCTATGGGGATCTCAAGATTGTCTGGTACTCGAGGAACCGGAGTGTTGATCCCGATGAGCCTCAGGCTGAGACCCCTTATATGCAGGTTTCTCTTTTCTATGCTTCGATTGAGAAGGAGGATCACGAGGGTAAGAGGACTTACTATAAGATTATTGCCGGTAAGACGATTCTTGACGGTGGTAGTCTCGATCACCGCAATCGTCTCTATCTTGACGCTTGTCGGAACTCGAATCCCGATCGGATTGGTGAAAAATCGATGAACCGCGAAGGCGGTCAAGTCCATGCGTGCGTCCCATGTCACCTACATATAATTTAAATAATGTCGAGTTAGCAAATAGTAGAGGGATGAGAAAAAGTTGAGTGTGAGGTGAAGTGCATGTGTTTGTGTGTGTCCTAGTGTTTCCCCTCGACGGACCAGTTTCTTTACTAATAGGAGTTTTTCTCCCTGATTTTGGGCTTGAGCGCTTGTATCGCCTCTCGCGGGCTAATGAAGCTTAAGGGATCTGGATCGTCGAAACTATAGTTGAGCAAATCTTCAGGTATAGTTAGGTTCGACAGGCCTTTCAGAGAACTTTCCAAGTGCTACGAGGAAGATTCTTTCTCCACTGGAACAAGAGTAACTTTAGAAGTTCCGCCGACTGTTTTCTTCCTCAGCCTGAATGTCAGTTTCTTCTTCCCCTTCAAAGGGGAAGGCATTGCTTAAATGTCATGAACTTCGACTATTGGGTCCCGAGATGGACTAACATTTTCGTCCTGAACTTCGGGTGTTTCGGTTTCTTTAATCTCCCCCTCCTTTGGCGTGTCAGGGGCGTTATGTGCTGATAAATCGGCCTTCTTTTTTCCTTTTCCCGAAGCAGGCTTGGGTATGGTAACACCTTTGGGAAGGCGTATTTAGTGACCTTCCGCTAGCAACCCAAATTTCATGAGCGACTCGTTCGAAATGAGAATTCCGATGTCCCGGTCTTTGGCGGGAATGGCTCGGATAGCTTCGACAGCTTCGGAATATCCGGGGCCCTCAGGACGTGGGTTAATACCTAAAGAGATGGAAAAAGAGTCAGAAAAGGTACATCTTCGACCAGACATGATTATTGGTTCATGAAAAAGACTTACATCCTTCCACCCATCTCCTCGTAAAGCCGGAGGGACAGCGCAAATAGAACCACTCCTGTTTAAACTGGGCAAACTTGCTCCATGCCCCAGTTAAGATTTGACATTTGTTATGCGGCTCAAGAAACATGAAAGATGGCCTATCCGACCGTCTCTTGATGCGATAGATGTATCGGATATCTTCCGGAGTCGGAAGCCTGAAGAAGACACTCATAAAGAGGATGCAAGTGACGTATACGAATGTGTGGCTGTTCGGATGCAGTTGCAATGGGGAAATCTCGATATACTGCAGCACGTCTTGGAGAAAAGAGTAGAATGGTGGCACGATGTCAACCCAACACATGAATCTGTTACAGGCTGTATATTTGACTGGGGGCAAGTGAGGAGGATCATGCGCCGATGGAACTAACACATCGTCGAAGGGGATTCCATGGACAGAGCATGTCCAACGGAGTGTACTTTCTTTAATCCGTGAAGCCTGAGAATCAATTGGATTGTCTGAGAAAATTGCTGCTTCTAGAGCGTCTGAAGCCAAGTCGACATATGCAGTCGCAGGGCTCGGTAAATCTTGAGTAGGTGTGGTTGATGGATTTGAAGTCCCTACAACTTCTTGTCGGGAGGATGACCCTGGTCTATCCGAGATCGTAGCAGAGCTAGATTTCCTAGACATCTCTAACGAAGATTGAATCTGACAGAGTACCTGTTTGAACTATACTTGAGAAACAATCGACATTAGACTTAGCAACATAAATATTCCCCCCGTGTGGTGTGTGAACTAGTGCGATCATTCAAATGTAAATGCCAAGCAGTGAAAAGTCACTGGGTTGATGAAATAAATTTAAGCTTTAAATTGTCATCTTCGAAGACCGTCATCGCTGACCATCTACGAAAGCTTATTGTAAAACGGTTTATATTTTGAACTCGACATCGTCACTGCATTTGAAATGTTATTAACTATTAAGCAAGTTAAGTCCAAGTTTTTAGTTGTTTAAACACGGGGTTTATCGGTCCGAATTTTCCAATATGCTTTGTTGTTTGAGTCTATCCTTGTTCATTATCCTATGTTTAGGCATAAAATATGTGTTGAGTCAATTATGCGTTAGGTTCGACTGGCATTGCTGTTGTACACAACCCTCCTACCTAACCACTTCATCGTTCGGCATTCAACTAGTCATGCCGAACCACAATCAGGCCGAGCCACCTCGCTTGGCATTCTATACTCAACACCAACACTCACCTGCTACTCATTATCACCGCTTGACATGCGAAAAGACATGCCGAATCGCAAATATACCGGACCATGCCTTACGGCACACACTCTCCCAACTGTCCTCTTCATCGTTCGGCATAAAGGAGTCATGCCAAACCACACTCACGCCGAGCCGTATCGCTCGACATTCTACCCAGCTCCTACTTCTCCTTTACTTTCCCTCTTACCTCGTTCGGCCTGAGATAATCATGCCAAGCCGGGGCCATGCCGAGCCGTAGAGCTCGGCACACTAAACCTTGAACTTCACTATAATACTTCCCCTCCATCGCTCGGCATAAAGAAGTCATGCCGAACCACCTCAGTACGTCTTCCACCAACTTCCTCCTTCAAGCATCTCTATCATCCTCTTCTCTCCTCCACTCCACCTAGCCTTAAACTCCATTAAGAAACCCACGCTTCGCCCTTAACTCCTCCTACTCCACGCGATTACTACTGACCTCGATTTTGTAGAAATTCACGAGTTCGAATCTTGTGCCAGATTTGCTAATCAAGGTGAAGTGCTTCAGGGAGAGGTTTTTACCTAAGAAGTAAGACGAAGACTCGGGGAGATTCTGGAGTAGGGAATGCGGTTCCAATTAGGTTCGACAGATTGGGGAAGGAAGTGAGGCAACGTATGGGGTTTGAGAAGGGAAGAGTAGTTAATTCTCTAAAGTCTATTAAAATACAAAGTTTGTAAGTACTGTAAAGCGAAGGTAAAAATAAAAGGGAGAAGAAGAAAGAGCATCAGCTTATATAGAGAGAAGAGAAGTCGAGACCAATAGAACCGGTCAAAACACCTCCCTCGTTCGGCATTTGTATGTCGCTCGACATTAGTATGTCGTTCGGCATGCATTGCCTCGATCGACATTCAAAATAAGGGCTCAAAGCAAGGCACAGAGAAACCATGAATCAAAGCGCATCATGTTCATCTACATGATACACTTTGGGGGGCAAGTGTTACCCAGTGGTTTGACCAGGCAACAAGAGAATTGAAGTGGAAGCCTCGTTCGGCATAAAGGGTCGTTCGACATATCTTGCACCGTTCGGCATCCAAGCTTCTTTCGGCATAGGGAGGTCTCTCGACATCCAGCCTCGCTCGGCACTCCAAGGTCGCTCAGCGCTGCAAGGACGCTCGACACTAAAAGGTCGCTCGGCATTCATACCTCGTTTGGCATTCATGCCTCGATCGGCATGAAGCTCGTTCGGCATTCAATATCGACCGACATGAACCTCGTTCGGCGTTCAGTCTCGACCGGCATTCCAGACTCGCTCGGCATTCATGCCTCGTTCGACATTCATGCCTCGTTCAGCATTCCGGCTTTGTTCGACATTACAGCCTTGTTTGGTGCATGGCCTCGCTCGACATAAGCATACCGTTCGGCATCTCCCCTCGATCGGCGTCATTTCTCGTTCGGCCTTCGCGTTTCACTTAACATACTGACTCGTTCGGCTTGGAGACATGACTTGGTATTGCCGTTTGACATTTGTGGTTCAGCAAATAGAAGTCACTCAGTATGGGCCAAGGTATCTTGCTACTAAGCCCATTAGGGAGTCCAACCCATCTTCGTCTATAAATAGAGGGGCAGGGGCACAGTATAATTGACCTTTTTTCGAGAACACCGAGGAGATTCTGCCGCATTCAAGACACATTCAAGACTTATCCATTTTACTTAGAGGTTGTATTCAAATAGTTGGTGTACGGATTGTATCTGTATCCAGTTGTTAAGTAAAGCAATAAAGATTAACTTTAAAGTGGACGTAGGCAATTACGCCGAACCACTATAAATCTGGTGTTCTTGTTTTTTGCATTTAATTTAGCATACTGTTCTCCGTTTAACTTTAACTTCTTCATTAATCTCTCTATACAAGCTTTGTTAAGGGTGTTAGTGACCAATTCTGGTGCTAACAGGTAATATACAAATTTATTTGGAATTTGAAAAATGAAATATTTTGTGAAGTTGAGAGTTTTGATGATAAAATATTTATTGGTGATTTGGTAAAAAAGACACTTAATTCATGATATTTATTTACGTTGAGAGCAATTATTTGTTAAATTGATCGTTAACTGAATTATTTTGGTATTACATATCTTTGAAGTTATGAATTATTAAAAAAAACCATGATTTTGATCATTCTAAAGTTGAACTGGTAATTATAAGCTTGAAATGATTTGTTTTTAAAACAAACAAAAGTTGCTTTGATAATTTCATAAACTTAAATAACGATCAATAAAGCTCTATTATGGTAAATAATGAATATTTATTCAATTATTTCTGCTAATGAATAATTTTTATTAAAGGGGGCCTAATATTATGATTTAAGTTTATTAACTTAAACTGGAGAAATAAGGGAAAATAATTTTCATAAAAATGTACAATGGCTGTTATCAAAAAAATATGATTTTAATTGGGATTTGGAATTGTTTATTAGGTAGAAAATTGTTTTATTGAATAAAAGAAAGAGAAATCAAATAATCGGCATTTTATTTTTTCATAAGCCTATAAAGTCTAAGCCCAAACCAAATAAGAGAATGACATCTTCTCTCTTCTCATGTTCTATTGATCATTCTAGAACGCTCATTCATTTTCTAAAAGGCACATCCTGCCACACATCTTTCTCACTTTCTCATTTTTCAAAATCAAAGTTTAACCCTACATTCTTCTTTAAAATTTCATATTAAATAAAATAAAATCCCAAAAATTATGAAATTCATATACTGAGGTTCTCAACAAGGATCTACACCTCCAAGAGTGTAGTGCTAAAGGAGGATCTGTGCTTGCTATGACTAAAGTGAGTGATCTTTCACTCATAAAATATATGTTTCGAATGTGGTTACCTTGGTTGTTTGTGCTTGATTTGCTTAATAGTTCTTCTATGTTCTTTGAACCCATTTGTAGTAAAACATTCGTTACCATTTCCCCTTTACAAACTTGTATATGATGCTTGTGTATTAATGTTAGGGTGCTATAGCCACTCTAGAATGTAAGGAAGTGAAGCGATAGAAGCTCAAGCAAAGAAATGAGTGATGGGAAGCCAAAATTGTGCATGGTCTGGAGGCATTGCTTTCCCAGGCCATCACCATCAATCGACAGCTCCAAGTGGAGGTGGTTGACCAGAGGTGGCCTAGAGCAGGCAATACTCTAGGCAGGGAATGCTACTTCACTAAATTTTTTAACATTTCTTTAAAAGTTGATATGAAATATGGATTTGAAATAGAAGTTTGACCATTTCAAAAATCGAATTATTTTTATGAAAATTTTATTTTAATTAGATATTAATTATTTAACTAATTGTGTTTTAAAAATAGTTAGAAATTGTTTACGGCCTTAAATAATTATTTGAAAATCTTATTTTTGATAGTAAGAGTGGCACTTTATTTAAGCAGAGTACTCAATTTGGTGTCTCAAGGTTCAAATCCATGACCTGTAGAGCCCAAGTCTAAGGTGTCATATCACTAACTAGTTGAGTGGTATTTGACTATTTAAAAATATTACTTAATTTTATAAAATTATTGAATGATTTCGAAATGATATCAATTGATTTTAAAAGAGTTTTCAATGATTTTTAAGTATAAAGAAGAGATTTAAAAATATATTTTATGGTTTATAGTAAATAGAAATTGATTTTTTAAGGCTTATAAATTCATTTAAAAATTATATTCAATTACATATAAGTATATGCGATTTTTATAAATAATGTTGAGTCATAAAAGAGGTTTCTATGATTTTGTAAATATAGAAAAAGTTTGGAAATTATTTTTATTACTTTGAATCCTTATTTTGGGTTTAAATAAAGGTGGTAAAATGGTATTTTTAACCTTTAAAAAGGATAAAGACTTTTAAAATCTATAATATATGTATATATACACACACACATATATATACATAATCTCTTTTCTATATGAATGGTGTAATTTGTTTGATTATATTTTCTATGTGATGGGACTATTGAATAAACGAAGTTATAATATTATCTGGCGTTGGACTTTTTGTAATACCTCTATGGTTATTCTTTGAGCATTTTACATGGGATATTATCATGTGTAGTGATTGTAACTTATGAGTATTGAGTAAATGAGTGAGTTGCACTGGATGGTTTGGCATGTCTGAGTTGATATTTGTTCGATTACTTTTTGTATGTAAATGTCACATTTCTTTAGTGGGTTAGGAATTTTATGAATTTCTAAAGGTGAATCTTTGCTCTTATGGTTCATGTTGATAGGTCTATTCCTCTCTAAGTGCTATAATTGGAAGATATATTAGGACATACGTATCCATCGTCTAACGACTAACTCTTGAGTATTACTATTTACTCTCATGGTTAATAATTGAGGATTTATTATGTTGAGATGCTGTAATGACCCACAACTCCTTACATTCTAAGCTGACAATAAACCATACATGTCCAACTCAATTTGAACAAAAATTGAATAGTTATAAGGAAAAGAAAACAAAGACATAGAACAAAGTAGAAAATAGAATCTCACACGAATGGAATAACATATAGTATTTCAACATATAGACTTTAAAGTGAATTTTTTAAAATACATTTATCAAAGTTTAACTTAACATTAACATGGACAGTTATAAATATTTGTCCTTACAAGTGTGGAATACAATAGTGCATGAGTGCGGTGGAAATGGATAACAATCTTCAGAAGAATCTTCTAGCTCCATGCTTCGAGCTCTTTTCAAGATGTTCCAAACTAAACCTAACTAATAGGATGCCAAAGAAATAGGGCATACAGAGTTTAAGTAAAAGAAAATAAACTTCAGGTCAGTTATGGGACATGTGTGAGAAACTCAAAATACGAGTATTTGGAACACAAAGGGTAACTCATAAGACCATGCCATAAATAAATACAGAACGGGTTTTTACCTTATGATAACCAAATCATTTCTACGTAAAATTCAATGATATTATTTTTACTGACATACTTTGAAAACTTTTTCAAGTAAATATACATAATCTTAGCAGAAATTGTTACATTATTAAATTCCAGCATAATAGGATGACAACTAAAACCGAAGAGACTTATTGGATGTTGGATTTCCAAGTAAATGGAGATGCAAGGGACTACCTCCCGTATAGTACATCTCTAGATGAATGTACTAACATCTTCAAAACCTCTGCAAATTAAGACCGGCCTTCCCGCGAACCCATCTAGCGGCAGATTAAACCAAATATCCTGGCCATTCCTGACCTATCTGAGACATCTCATACCATACACCATACATTTTTTTACCCAGCATCATAGCGGATGAAAAATAAATCTAGAAAAACGATACCATACTCTAATGGTAGCAAACCACTTAGCCTTAGAGCAACCCAGTTCCTCGGGTGTGAGGCTGGAGATAACATTTACCTTCCTTAGAGCATTTTCACTTAAAATGCCACATTGCCATTTCCAACAACACTATTGATTTCTACAAAAGTACAACCATTGAACTAGTATGTCTGAGAGAAGGTGGTTAAGTATAAGAGGTGTTACCTCCTACACCACCAAACAAATGTACATTTGTAGAGATCAACGAACCATGATCTTAGAAATGCAATTTCAAACATTCATCCACACAAATTATCCAGGAATATGATAAACCGAAGGCACTCCTAGCACATCCTGTCAGGAATTACTCCCAGAATTAGTAGCGAGTAGTTCTTGCATACGAAGATCCCGGAAGAAAGGGATAAGTGCTATTTATTTATCTTAGGAGCTAATCCGAAATTATCAAAAAGCGGTACTTTCATTATTAAGATCCTCGCCTTCAACTTTACTGTCTTTAACATGTTTTCACTTTCAAACTCGTAAATTGGTTCGAAGTTGTTTTTGGATAAGAATTACCTAAATCTGGCCCTAATTTCTTCGAACTAATCATTGATTAAAAGATGATAAGTAAATAAGTGCTTATCGTTTGATTTTATTACTTTTCTCTTTACCAAAAATATCTTCTAGAGATATATATCTTTAAAACATTTCTTTCTAGTATATACAGAACCATTAAACCTCCTTTGTCAAATATTTGTTTAATTAAAACCTTTTTAAATCTAAGGGTAACTCCAAATCATTTCATCCTTTATGTAGAAAAATATTTCCAAATCATTTATTTAAATATTAACAAAGATTTACAAATTATAACATTTAAATGGGTCAAAAACAATGCTATTTAAGACATCGTTTACTATAAACCCAAAACAATAAATTTTAAGTAAAAAGATCCACTAAAATAATTCCGATACATATCTTTTTAATTGGTTGAAACCATATTATCTATGATGGTAAATCCAAATTAGTTAGTTTTCAAGTAAAACAGATCCATAGAAATTATACTAATTTTACTCGACATCAATTTCCGTATTCAACCTTTACTATCCGTTGAATAGTAGTGAAATCACCTTTTAAATTCACACAGATAGCACAGGTTCCCCCTTAAAATTTAAGACCAAGTATAAGATGATTATTTCTATACGATCCAACTTAAATTTAAAAAAAAAAAAATCTTTTATAATTGCCTCATTTTCGACATTTCAACCTTTTCTATTCCTCGCCTAGGAAAAAGTCAGGTGATCCAGGACACTTGTTGGTCCTGAACATCCCCTTAGTTTAAGGAACTCACATCCGAGTCTCACGAATAGAAATATCAAGTCCACTCATCGGCTTTTAGAGCCAAGAGTAAATCACTTGCTTTTAATAACTTTTCTTTTAAATTTATTTAAACTTTTAAAAATAAATTATAGACCTTCAAATCATCTTTAAAATATCTAATTATTTATTTAGAAAGCACTATAAAAGATTTGGGAAAAAATACTTAAGTTTAAAACTATATTTCAAAAGTTATTAAAAGTACTACAAAAAGTGCTGCGAATAGTGTTTTTAAGCTTATTTGATTAAAAAAAATTCTATCATTCAGAAATCCCTTTTTATAAATCAAATCTCTTTTAAAAACATTTTAAAATATTATAGAATTTATACTTTTTTAAAGAATTAAAAAGATTATTTTTAAAAAATTAATCGCATTGATTTCCGAACTGTCAAACCGTGACTTTTTTGAAAAGTTGATTTGCTCGTATTTCAAAATCTACTAAAGGAAATCTTGATTTTTTTTGTTTGGAAACTATAATTACAAGAGTTTGGAAAATTCTTATTAAAAAAATTCTGACTCTGAATCCATTGTATAAATGGATTTAAGTTTTTACGGCGTGAAAACGTGGATTGTCATTACCCGATGCGCCTATTTTTGACTCAACTTTCATAACTCATCAAGACTTCATCAAATTGGATTTTAGTATTTATAAATCATTTTAAATCATTTCAAAGGGGTTTAATGATTCCATATTACTTTTATACCTTGATTTGGAAAGTGATTTCCTTGTGTAATATTGACGTATATTTAATGTGACATGTTCACACAATTAAACAACTATATTAAAAAAACCAAACTTGATATTCAAAGTACAGTAAACATTCATGAAATACATATCACATCATCATTATATATATAGTGAGAAATTGGATACTAAACTTAGGAGAATGGGCTATAGTTTTGCTACAATTGAACCAGAGCTTATGGAATTGAGCTCGGGACCTTGGGAAAGACCGAAGGTTGGAAAGAGGTGTATTGCTCGGCTTTGGTGATGGAGGGTGGTGGCTGTGAGTTTGGAAGGTAGAGAGGAGGTGTTTGACTTGGTTTTGGAGGTGGATTGACATGATATATACATGTGTATATAATTTACTTTATTTTGGAATATTTTCCATAGCTTTGCTACATTTTTTAAGAACTAGAAGCCATTATTGAGCTTCAAGAAGAGGATGAAGAAGAAGAGAATTGGGTATAACATTATAAAGAGAATGGTGGGTATTTATAGGATAAAAGTGGATAGAAAATATCATGATATTTCCACACAAATACATCACCATTTCATCACCACCCAACTCCCCTCCTACCTCATTTATTTTAGTCATGTACCCCCCATGTGTGTGTACCCATGTGCTTGTACATAGTGTGTAAGGGTTTGACTTTGGATTTAATTAAGGGTTAAGTTTTAGGAAAATATTTTAGATATTTTCTAATACACACACACACACATAAATGCATATGCACACTTGTATGTATATTTTTGTTAATGTATATGTTAGGGTGTGTATGTGTATGTTATATATGTTCAAAAGACATATAAATAAGGTTGCAATAACTTTGAACAACTTTCGTTCGTTAAACTATTGAAAATCGAGAAGCCGATCCCCAATCACACTTTCACTTATTAATTGAATTACATATAAATGTAAACAAAATTTGAAACTAATTTATTATCATTTTCAATGAATAAAATGATCATGTTTGATTTATAAAATCATATAAATTAATACTATATAATTGTTTACAAAAAGTGTTGTTATATCAATAAAGCGGTACGAATTTTCCTATATTTTCAAATCAAGTATATATCTTTATAAAACTATTATAAATAATTTATTGTCACTTCATAGATAATTAAAAATAATGATTATTATTTAAAAGTAATTGTTTGAATAATTATAATAATTATTAAATCATTAAATCTTAATTTAAATTCATAAATCAATTATTAAATATGGTGCCATTATTGACGATGACATAAAAGAAGTTATTTCCCAAAAATAAAATAAATGATTTTATTTCATAATTTTATTTAAATGGATAATGAGTGTATGTATCCGGCTTGTTGCTGGACTTCTGATAATTATAAAGTTATTTATCGACAAAATGGTTTTCGATCATTTTATCGGTATTTTCCAAAAGTTTATATTTTTATAAATACTTATTCAAAATAAGATTTCCAACATAATTTATTATTTAAGATAACATAATCTATGTTAAAAAGATTATATTTTAATTTTTTTAAAATAAATAAAATTTATCAAATCGATAAATTTATAGGTCGTTACAGACTTCCTCCCTTAAAAGAATTTCGCCCTCGAAATTAAAAGGCAACACCCAAAGGTGTTTATCTAAAATATTTATTTTAAACTTACACTTGTAAAATGTATATAGGCCATTCGTACGTAATATTTGATTCGATCTCCTACTCGAACACATAACTTCACTTTTGAACTGGTATCGATCCTTCGATTCTCTAGTGTGGACTCTGATCCGGCTCAAAAATTTCTATTTTCCTTGCATAGCTCTCAACTATGCTAGAAAATGTAAAGATCTGACCGGAGACCCTCATCAATGTTTTCCATCAATAATCGAATGATAAATCCTTTTCTGGACCTGCGTAAATACCTCAAAGTTTTGTACTCCAATTTTAGGTCAAAATGTTACACGAATAAAATGATCAAAGTATAACTTACGTATTTATTCCAATTGATTTTCTTAACTATACCAAATCATAATCAATTTTATATCACTATAAATTTATGAACCATTTCATAAAACTATTTCTTAAGTTTATAAACAATTATAAAACACAACTTTGGTATAATCAACACTTTCAAGTTTCATAACCGTTCACTTCATACTAAATCCACTATTGAATTACCTCTTACAACATTACTTTAGTGTATAAATAGTTCACGACTTAAGTTTATATTTGTGTACTACTCTGTTACTCCTAAAAGTGTACATACAAATCCCAAATTTCAGATTGGTTTTACTTACATTGGGATGTTTGACAAATTTAAAACTTGTTGTAATTTACTACCATCTCAAATTCATAATTTAAAAAATTTACCTCTTATATTTTTATTCAAAAATACTTTCAAATGATACTACTATTGTTGTTAGCCCAAAAAATGGATCAACACATCGGATTGAGTATTAAAGCACTAGCCCTATTCTTACGGAGCAATAGTATAGAAAATAAATATAAAAAGAGCAAAAATAGTAAAAAGGACATCGATTATTATAATGGTCAGTTCTTAGTGAAGACTACATCCACTTTCTAACTTCCTATTAACTGACTGCTATTACAGGTTGAATTGGGTTACAATACGATTGTATCTTCTAAGTTAGATCATGTGACAAGTACAAGAGTACACCGGAGAATCACATTGATCCCCAAGATGACTATTGTGTAGGAGGAGGAGAATAAAGAATAATCTCTGCAAAGTTCCAGCAGCTAGTCCAAAAGATCCCCTTTATGTTGCAATTAGGAGTGTATTTATAGGTGTTGGAGAGTTAGTGGGCTAGGCTACTTTGCCAGAAGCCTACACTCAATGATACGAAGGCGCACCAACAATTTCATTGCGATCCAACTTAACCTGATAGATTGCTAGGGGATCCATAGGGAATGGATCGCTAGCGATCCATGTACTTAAGGTATTTTTGGATATGCATTCCTTGCCTTATGTAGTTGTTTTCCATGTAACTTCATAGCCAGTGCCTTGTTTTGATGATGATTCATGTATAGTTTGGGTTGAACTATGACTGGAATCAGATAGGTCTTTGCTTCTCGAACTAAGTTGCTTGGAAGGCTATGAAACTTGGTATACACCCCTAGAAAAGATATTAACTCGTGATGCAATAGGTTTTAATGACCCACAAGGAGTCTTTATGGATCGCCAGCGACCCATATGTGATGGATCACTAGCGATCCATCCCCTTAGTTAATTTTTGTATGTTTCTTCTTGAGCCCTTCTTAGCCTATTCTTGCGGTCCTCTTGGTTGATTCTTGAATTTTTTGATGGATTGCTAGTGATCCATCCCCTTAGTTAATTTTTGTACGTTTCTTCTTGAGCCCTTCTTGGCCTATTCTTGTGGTCATTTTGGTTGATTCTTGAGTTGTTTTGCCTTGGTCTAGATATTTTATGTCCTATTGAATTCTACTTGGTTAAAACTTCAGTTAACAATTGTCCCCCAAAGTATGCCTTCGTTGCTAAAAAGAGTGCTCTGGAAGTAACTACTTTTTAGTTTCCATATCATGAAATCTAGTTGATTGTGTTGAGGTTACCATGCAAATTCGGCTTTAGCTATTTAGCCGTTCGTTGATTTTTGATGTGAATCGCCGTTGCTCGTAACAATAAAGCAATTTCGAACTCACAATTTTTAAGATGCTTGAAAACATCTTATAGATCATGTTTGGCAAGTTTGAAGAAGATCAGATGCAACTCGATGGATCGCTAGCGGTCTATAGACATTGTGACTTCAACCGATCACATATTTGGCTTTGTTCGAGCCAACACTTCTCATCATCCTTCATTCACGTTTTTCCTCTTGGGACCTGAGCCAACCATGACTAAACCCTAAATTTGCTTTTGCTGCCGCAACAATTGGTCTCCACCACCAAAGCCTTCTACCACCATCTCACCTACCTCCGCCATCACATCGAGCCAAGCCCTAGTTCTAGAATTGCCGCTTGCGAGGATCGCTGCTACCTTCCATTGCTTAGATCACCCACGAATTTGAAATCGATCATGTTTGCTTTTGATATGAGGTTGGTGATGACGTGGCTACTGTATTGGTGGTGATGTGGTGCTTTCCAATGGGTTTGAGGCGATCGATGAGAACGGTGAACGAAGCGGGTTTATTGCAATTTATTAGAGGTGGATAGTGGATTCATGCCTTACAGTTGACGTATTCTGCTGTCTTCGTTCAATAAATCAAAATCGATTAGTGCATGGCCTTGATGGCTCCATCAAGGCGGTTTACTACAGACTTGATCATCCTGGATTAATTTTACTATCGCACGCTCGATGTACTTGAAAATAAAACGAGCTTTCCATGTCTCTTCGGATAACGAATCTATTATTGTTAGTGCCAAAATTGGTCACTAATTCCCAAATGTAAATGAAAGCACCAACTAACGATCACAGATAACAGATAAAATATATGTAAAGAGTAATAATATGAAGAACAGTCGAAATTAAAATGAAAACAGTAAAGAACAAAGATTTTATAATGGTTCGGCTAACTCCGGCCTACGTCCACTCCAAAAGTTTCCTTTTTATTGATGTTCGAATCAATTACAGTTACAACTGATAGAGCAACCTTTAGCCTTAAAAAATAGAAAGTTAGAGAGCAGATAGAAGAAGATCCCCCATCAGGAGACCCACAAGTTGTATTTATAGGCAAAACCATATTGTTGGGCCTCCTGAGTAGTTTGGGCCAACCAAGGCCATAGCCGAACCCTACTTCATTACGCCGATCAATCCAGAGCAATTGGTATGCCGAACGTGGTACGAGGCCGAGCGAGGAATGATGCCGAGTGAGGTGTGATGCCAATCGAGGTGCGATGCCGAGCGACGTTCAATGCCAAGCGACATCCAATGCCGAGCGAGGCTTCATGCTGAGTGAGGGGAGGTGTGCCGATCGAGGGGAGGCATGCCGATCGATCGGAGGCATACCGATCGAGGGGAGATCTGCCGATCGAGGGGAGGTGCGCCGACCGAGGGGAGGTGTGCTGATCAGAGCTTATCTTCCAGACCGAGCCGTGCAACTCTCCCATTTCTTGACCAAATGATATATCCAAGTGAACTTCATTCTTTTAAACAGAATCCATCCTATTCTAGCCTCGATAATCGTGAAGTTGGTTGGTTTGAATCCGCCTGTTCATGGTCTTGACTAAAGGCGGTTTAACTCTTTGCCCTCCTAAACATGCCATGCCATTGGAAGGTGTTTTTGTGGCTTAATAAGTCGGATGTTTGTGTCCTGTTAATGACCTGCAAAGAAATTGAGTCTTATCTGACCGCGAATGATGATCGTTCGCGATCGTATGTCATTCGAGGTAGTATGTGACTGTTCGAGATCGGGTGTCGTTCGCGTCGAATGGTTGATCGTTTGCGATCGGGTGCCGTTCGAGGCGATTTGTGATCGTACATAATTGGTTGCCGTTCGAGGCGATTTGTGATCGTACATAATTGGTTGCCGTTCGAGGCGAGTTTGGACCGCTCGTGGTCGGGCGTCGTTCAAGGCGATTTGTGATCGTTCGCGATTGGGTGCCGTTGGAGACGAGTCAGGACCGTTCGCGGTCGGGTGCCGTTTGAGGCGATTTGTGTGATCGTTCGCGATCGGGTGCCGTTCGAGACGAGTTGGGACCGTTCGCGGTCGGGTGCTGTTCATGGCGATTTGTGAACGTTTGCGATCGGGTTCCATTCGAGGCGAGTTGGGACCGTTCGCAGTCGGGTGCCGTTCTAGACGATTTTTGATCGTTCACGATCGGGTGCCGTTCGTGGCGAGTTGGGACCATTCATAGTCAGGTGTCGTTCGAGGCGATTTGTGATCATTCGTGATCGGGTGCCGTTCGAGGTGAGTTGTGTGTTCCCGGGGGGACTTAGTATTATTAATGCCAGATTTCATGTTCGGGTGAATTTCTGACTTGTTTGTTATGGCGGTTTATCGTTATCTTAGAGCATGCCTAAGGACCATTCACGATCCCTTACATGAGTAAGTGGTTTAGCCGTTATGCAATCACAGATGGCATACTTTCGTCCGAAATAAGTCTTTCAACATAAAAGTCAAACAAAATCAAGTTCGGGCATAAGAAATGGAAAATAAAAGCAAAACAGGGACGTCCAAGTGCAAACACCTATATTGATGCGATTTATAGTCGTATCAGAGCATGCCTGAGAATCGTTCACGGTCCTATACATGTGTAAATGACTTAATCACGTTGGTGTGGAGTTTTCCACTTATTCGTCATTATTTCAATCAATTGATGATAAGCTGACTCTTCGATCCTGAGCCGTCCCCAGTAGGTGCATGTGGTGGTCATTCTTGTTCCACCGTCGTGGCCCTCCTTCTCACTTATTGGGATAGCAAACCATTCCGGATATGCCCCTCAACTTCATCCTTCAAGTGCCTACAATCATTTGTGCTATGACCGTTCGGTTCATGGAACAAACAATATTTGTCCGATCTTCTTTCATTGCTGGTTGGATCCATTCTCATTGGCCTTCGATAGGGAATCTGCCCCCTATTGTCCTAGTAAGTTCATTCCAAAGTCTCATTCCCTCTGAATAAGAGGTGAACCTCAGTTCCTTTCGTGGCTGCATTGGTCTGTCGTCATTGTCCCTAGCCTTTCGTTTCCCTTTATCAATTCCTGAATCTTTTTTAGAAGGATTTTCACCCTTGACTGCATAAACATCATCTCCTTCTCCTTCCTCTCTCTCTCTCTCTCTCTCTCTCGGTGTTTGCATCCTCTAACTGTAGAAATCCTTCGGCTTCATGATAAAACTCCCCTAGATCCTTAGGTGGATCCCTTGTCAGTGAATTTTTGAACTCTTCCATTACCTATGCCAGATACGGCTGCCATTAAGACCATGGATGGATCTGATTGATCCACTGATGCTGTCACTGCATTGAATCGCGTCAGAAAGCTTCTCAAAGATTTCCCAGTCCTCTACTTTAGCGCTGTCTAACTCATCACATTCTTAGGTCTCAAAATGTGAACTCTGAATTGCCTAATAAACTTCCCAGTCAACTCGGTCCACATTTCAATTGAACATCTCTCCAATTGTCTAAACCATAGTGATGCTATGTCTGTCAGATACAATGGGAAGCATCGGGCCATGACTTCCTCTGATGCCCTTAGAAATTTAATATGCCTCGTATACTTTGTCAGATGAACCGTAGGATCCTTCTTCCCATTATACATCTCCAATGATGGTAGCTTAAAATCCGGTGCGTTCCTAGCTCGCCTGATAGTAGGAGTAAAGGGACTCATATTCACATCCTCTAAGTCTTTGTTTACCAATTCACCTCCCATGGCTCGTCTAACCATCGCCGCCAGTCTGTCATTGTCGCCAAGCTATAATCCTTGTCCGTTGCTTCTGGTCCACCCCCCGAGTTCATGAGGTAATTCAGGCACATACTCCTCATCTCGTACTCATGCGCTCCTATTGGTGTTGGGTTGGACTACATCATATGGTTTCCCTCCATGGATTGGTCCGGCATTTCTTGGTGGTGTGCCCTCGAGTCTAGGTCCATCTAGATTGTTAGCCATCTGCTGATTGGGGGCTACCCTCTGCTAAGCCATTCCCTCTGCTTGATGGTTGAGCGTTTCTGATCCAGCTCCACGGATCTGAGCCCTGCATTTCCTGCTTGTGCAAATTGTCTAAGAAGAGCCTGCATCATCTCCTCTTGTCTTTTCAACATCGCTTCCATCTCATCTCTAGTGAAATAGATGGATGTTTGACCTGCTCCAGCTCCAGAGGAAGCCTCTTGACTTCCCTCATGATTAATTCTTTCTGTCACTTGCTTCCTTGCTGATGGTCTTGCCAATGTTTCCGAGAATCCAAGTTCCTAGCTTAAAAATTCCTTAGTTCAATTCTCATTGAAAGCACCAAAATGTTAACGCCAAAATTGGTCACTAACACCCAAATGTAAATGAAAGCACCGACTAACGGTCATCGATAATAGATAGAATATATGTAGAGAGTAAGAATATGAAGAACAGTCGAAATTAAAATAAAAGCAGTAAAGAATACAGATTTTATAGTGGTTCGACTGACTCCGGCCTACGTCCACTCCCGAAGTTTCCTTTTTATTGATGTTCGAATCAATTATAGTTACAAACTGATAGAGTAACCTTTAGCTTTAGAAAATAGAAAGTTAGAGAGCGGAGAGAAGAAGATCCCCCATATGGAGACCTACATGCTGTATTTATAGGCAAAACCAAGTTGTTGGGCCTCCTGAGTAGTTTGGGCCCACCAAGGCCATAGCTGAACCCTACTTCATTATGCCGACCGACCCTGAGCGGTTGGTATGCCGAACGAGGTATGATACCGAGCGAGGTGCGATGCCGAGCGAGGTGCGATGCCAAGCGATGTTCAATGCCAAATGACATCCAATGCCGAGCGAGGCTTCATGCCGAGTGAGGGGAGGTGTGTCGATCGAAGGGAGGTGTGCCGACCGAGCGTAGGTGTGCCGACCGAGCGAAGGTGTATTGACCGAGGGGAGGTGTACTGATCAGAGCTTATCTTCCAGACAGAGCCGTGCAACCCTCCCATTTCCTTACCAAATGATATATCCAAGTGAACTTCATTCTTTTAAACCTAATCCATCCTATTCTAGCCTCGATAATTATGAAGTTGGTTGGGTTGAATCTGCCTGTTCTTGGTCTTGACTAAAGGAGAGTTAACAATTATCGATTACTAACTGATAATGGGTAAGTCTAGGTGGAATAACTCCAATGAATGATATCAAAAGCTTTTCCCTTTCTTCGATATGGGTGAACTATCTACAAAAGATAGAGTGTTCATAGCATTCAGGACACTGAGCCCATCCCACATGGATAACACACTTCACTTACCCCAGTTGTTGGATGCTTTTCCAAGCAATGCTGAACCATCTTTCCTCTCCAAGCACTGCCGGTCCAAGCTCCACTTCCAAGCAATGCTGAACCTTCTCCTCTCCTAGAACTGCTGGTCCAAGCTCCACTTCCAAGCAATGCCGAACCATCCCCTCTCCAAGCACTGCCGGTCCAAACTCCACTTCCAAGAGATGCCGAACCATCCCCTCTCCAAGCATTGCCGGTCCAAACTCCACTTCCATGCATAGCCAGACCAGAGTGCTACCGAACCACCTACCTCCTTCCACTGCCGAACCAGAAGCAAGGAAGGCCACGACCGGATGACTCTCCACCGAACCAAGTGCTACCGGACCAAGGCGTTTCGGACCAACTTTGCCAGGCCAGATTGCATCAGCCCGGGCCCATCAGTAACTATATACGTCCAAGATCCCTGCCCCTAGCCTCACTCTATAAATAGAGGGGCAGGGGTACAATAAAGAGGACAAGTTTGAGAGCTCAAGCACGAATAGAACTTTCAAACAACTTTCAGATACTTGTAATAAAAGCTTTGTATTTGTAATCTGAGCGGAAAAGGAGAATAACATATAAAGTGGACGTAGGCACATTCTGGCCGAACCACTATAAATCTGTGTGTCTTTTATAGTTTAGTCCATCTATTTTATATATTTGCAAAAATCACCCAAATCATTAAGAACAACACATAATCAACTAAATTATAAGACTTGGAGGTGTTTGCCCCTTTTTTGTGCAAATATTTTTGGTGCTTTCACTAAGAAGCTTCAGCTTCTCCCCCTCAGCCTTCTTCCTAACAGTTTCGCTCATTGTTTGGAAAACATGCCTCCTAGACAGAAGAAAGATGTTAACAAAGAAAAAAGCGTCGCGACTAGAAGTATTCCGGGTCCAGTAATCACAGATCAAGGGAATCGTTCTGTTCCAACAGCAAATGGAAACCAGACAAATCCGACAGCCCCCGCCACGGAGCAACCAATTACTAGGGCAGATCTAGACAGGGTCGTGGCTGAAGTAATTAACCGCTTCACATCGCAACAAGAAGCCTTGGTGGACCAACTCATGTTACGCTTAAGGGATGCTGAAGAATCCGACCGCAACACCGAATCATGGGGCGAGTCCCAGTCTGGAGGGTCTGGGAGGCGACAAAGATCTTTCTTCTTCGAAGAGGCTAACAACAGAAACAGCAATGGTAGGAGCCGAGTCCAGACTCAGCCCAAATTCCGACCCGAGGAAACGCTTGGAACCGAACCCAACGGGGGAGGTACCAGGCAGGGATCAGATATGGATGAGCCTGTCATGCTACCTAACCATGGGAACACTAATGAACAGGGCCGAGCTGGAGTCCAGCCCGAAGTTGGAACCGAGGGAATGCTTAGAACAGAGCACAGCAGGAGAAGGTCGAGGCAAGGGCCAACTGTGGCTGACCCCAGCATACTCCCGGAAGACCGAAGACAACCGCCGGAAAATGTTAGGAGTAATAAACGGTACCATCCCTACAGGTCATCTGGACGGAGTCAATCCCGCAGAGAAGAACCAAACTCATTTCTATCTGCTCCAAATTATAATGAAAGGATGGAGCGATTGTTTAGAGAGTGCGTCCGACGGGATCAAAGAGATCGAGGGATAGGCACTAGGGTAACCAGCCCCTTCACCCGCAATATCAAAATTGCCATCACCCCCCGAGAATGGAAAATGCCAACAATGGAGCCTTACAAGGGAACCTCTGATCCTGTCGTACACTTACAGAGATACACACAGCATATGCTCATGAGCGGAGCGACAGAAGGAGTATTGTGTAAATGCTTTCCACTTTTCTTGGCCGATCTAGCTACCTCTTGGTTTTGCCATCTACCCCAAGGATCCATCAACTCATGGGAAATGTTGAAAGAAAAGTTCATCAGCCAATTTCGCATTCATGTGGAACAACCGAAGGATGCTTACTCCTTATCCAATATCAAACAAAAGCCCGGAGAAACAGTGCAACAATATCTAACCCGATTCAATGCCGCAGCAGCCGCAGTTTAGGATGCCGATGAGAAACTTATCCTAATGGCTCTCTGCAGTGTTGTACATCCGGATACTAAATTTGCTAGGAGATTAACGAAAGAAAATCCAACTACCTTACTGGATTTCTTCCATGAAACCGGAAAATATATGAGACTTGAAGACGCTGCCATTGAAAGGCAGACAGGGTAACAAACTAAGGCAGCTCATGGCAACGCACCCGCAGTAGCAAAGGACGTTCGAAGAAATGACTCCAGAGATAGTGCTGGGGGCAGGAAGGGAGAAAAGCGTTTATATAGGCTAGGACCGAGGTTTGTCTCTTACACTCCTTTGAATGAAACAATTGTCTTCTTGGCCACCCAAGACGAGGTTAGATACAAGCGCCCCCAACACAAGAAGGAATCAGACAACGCAGTTAAGTCTGGAAAGTTCTGCCGCTTCCACGAATCTTATGGGCATGACACAAATGAATGCCATCATCTCCGGGACTTAATTGAAGAACACATCAGAAGGAAGAGGCTGGAGCGCTATGTGAAAGGTTAGAACAGGACTTCAACTCCTGCCAATGAGAAACCAGGACTACCCCTCCCAGAAGTAGGCGGAGGAAATCGCAACACCAGCGGCTCTAGTCAAGAGAAGATAGTGGTCCATACCATATCAGGAGGACCACACATCGCCGACGGAAGCTGGGCGGAGATGGAAAGATATGGTAAGTCACTTAGGAACAATGAAGGCTACGTTAATTCTGTTATGGAAGAACGCCACCCGAAATGAAAAGAGGATGATGGCATCACATTCAGTAGGTGTGATCTAGAGGAAAGGCAGTACCCACACATGGATCCTATGGTCATCTCTGCCTGGTTTGGTCCGGCCAAAGTTTTTCGAATTCTAGTAGACACGGGCAGCTCAGTAAATATCCTATTTAAGCATGCTTTCGACAAAATGAAGCTGTCAATGAAAGATGTGTCTCACTGCAACAAACCACTACACGGTTTCACAGGGGATGCGAAGATGCCCCTCGGGCAACTGGACCTCTTTGTCGAAATAGGAAGTCATCCCCGCTCCGTTGTGCGGAAACAAACATTTGCGCTGATAGAAAACCACTCGGCCTGCAACGCCTTTTTAGGAAGACCAGCCTTGTCTGACTTCCAAATTATCTTGACCTCATGGTGCCTGAAGATGAAATTTCCAACAGACAATGGAATAGGAGAGATAGAGGGAGATTAAGACGCTGCTCGAGACTGCTATGTAACTGAGCTTCGCAATAACCGCAAAAAGGATAGGGGAAAGAATGCAGGGACTTCTCTCTGCAAGAAAAACTTGGAAGCATAGCAACTAATGAAAGCCCCTCCTCTTCGATATACCAGTGATCCTTTCAACGAATTAGACCCCAGGGACAAAGAGGAGGAGGCCACCGCCGACCCTACAGAGGCTATGGAATTTGTATCTGTAGACAAACATGGCCCAAGTAGACTGCTGAGAGTCGGGTCTCAGTTAAGAGCAGAATTGAAGGATCAACTCGTCGATTTTCTTCGCCACAACTTGGATATATTTGCATGGACGCACGCTAACATGACTGGAATCTCCCCAGACATAGCATGCCACGTACTGAACATCGATCCTACCAAGGTGCCGGTAAAACAGAAAAAGAGAAGCATGGGGGCAGAACGATCAACAGCCCTCGATGAAGAAGTAAAGAACCTGCTTGCCAATAACTTCATCCGAGAGGCCATCTACCCAGAGTGGATCGCCAACCCGGTACTAGTAAAGAAGGTTAATGGGAAGTGGCGAACGTGTATTGACTTCTCCAACTTAAATGACGCTTGCCCGAAGGATTGATTCCCACTCTCCCGAATCGATAAACTTGTCGACAGCACAGCCGGGCACGAACTCTTGTCTTTTATGGATGCATACTCAGGATATAACCAAACTCCTATGCACGCACCCGATCAAGACGACACTAGTTTCATCACCGACCGGTGATTGTACTGCTATAGAGTAATGCCTTTTGGACTTAAAAACGCCGGAGCCACTTATCAGCGCCTCGTCAACAAGATGTTTGCGGAACTAATAGGACGAACCATGGAAGTTTATGTGGACGACGTGCTAGTAAAGTCAAGAAAAGCCATCGACCACGTGAGCCACCTGGACGAGATGTTTCAAGTACTTGGTCGATATGGAATGAAGCTAAATCCTCTAAAGTGCCCCTTCAGAGTATCATCGGGAAAATTCTTAGGATTTATCGTCCATGCCAGAGGAATTGAAGCGAACCCTGAACAAGTCCGGGCGCTGAAGGAAATCAAGATACCTTCCACTCGAAGAGAAATGCAAAGCCTAAATGGGAAAGTGGCTGCCCTGAGCAGATTCATCTCTAAAACAACCGACAAGTGTGTCCCTTTCTTCGAAGCTATAAAGAAAGACAAGGAAAAGTTCGAATGGATCGACGAATGCGTAACGGCCTTCCACAACCTAATCGAACACCTCCAGAGACTACCGGTACTCTCAACTCCAAATGAAGGCGAAGAGCTATACCTATACCTTGCTGTGTCATCTCGTGCTCTAAGCGCCGCTTTGGTAAGAGAAGACAACCACACGCAGCGGCCAGTGTACTTTGTAAGCAAGAGGTTCACGGGGGCAGAAGCCAGATATCCTAAACTTGAGAAGTTAGCATATTGTTTACTAATCACATCACGGAAATTGCGACACTATTTCCAATCCCGTTCCATCAGAGTTCTAACCGATCAACCGCTAAGGCAGGTACTCCATCGTCCCGACACCTCCGGGCGACTGCTTAAATGGTGCACTGAGCTAAGTCAATATGATCTCACCTACCATCCCCACCGCCATCAAAGGGCAAGCCCTGGCCGATTTCATTGCCGAATTCACTACCAACGAAGTTAAGGAGTAATCTGAAATAACAGGAAATATCAAGTGGAATCTCTTTGTAGATGGAGCATCGAGCGAACAGGGCTCGGGGGCCGGTATTGTGCTAATCACCCCCAGGGGAAGGAAGCTGCACTATGCCCTAAGGTTGGAATTCGCCGCCACCAACAACGACGCAAAATATGAAGCAGTAATAGCAGGATTAGAACTTGCCTTAGAAATTGGAGTCGGTTCTTTTTGTCTTCATAGTGATTCTCAACTTATCGTGAACCAAGTACTAGGAGAGTTTCAGACTCGGGGAGAACGACTCACAACATATCTAAAGAAAACCAAGCTGCTGCTCGGTCAATTGGATCACTATTTAATCAAACACATTCCTCGAGAAGAGAATCAAGAGGCCGACGAACTGGCAAAGCATGCTAGCATGAAGAACAGCACCATTTCCGGAACAGTAACCATCTCGAAACAACTATCCCCAAGTTTCGAACAAGAAAATCTGACAGCTACAATCGAAGAAGAAACTTGGATGACTCCTATCCGGAAATACTTACAAGATGGCACACTACCCCACGAGCGTAACGAAGTTAAGAAAATCTTGAGAAAAGCTTCCCGCTACACAATACAAGAAGGCATCCTCTATCGGCGCGGATTCTCTAACCCCTTATAAGGTGTGTCACTGGAAGGGAAGACAAGGAAATCTTATCCAA
The DNA here is from genome assembly GCA_030765085.1 of Allium cepa. NCBI lineage: Eukaryota > Viridiplantae > Streptophyta > Magnoliopsida > Asparagales > Amaryllidaceae > Allium > Allium cepa. The sequence continues at coordinate 238,553,355 of CM060943.1, read as the reverse complement.
CATCCATCAAGGGAGCTGCGGAAATCACACTGGTGGGCAGACTCTGGTGAAGAAGACGCTCCGATATGGATGCTATTAGCCCACTTTAAACAAAGACGTCTTAGACTTCATCAAAAGATGCGACAGATGTCAGAAATTTGCTAAGATTCCTCGATTACCAACAAATGAGTTTACTCAGATGACCAGCCCTTGGCCTTTGCAGTATGGGGAATTGACTTGATTGGCGAACTGCCAATGGGTCGAGGTGGAGCCAAATATGCTATAGTGGCAGTGGACTATTTCACCAAATAGGTGGAGGTGGAACCTCTAAATAAAATATCTTCGGCAAAAGTTATTAACTTCTTGATCAAAAATGTTCTATGCAGGTACGGGGTTCCACTCAAAATCATATCAGACAATGGACTTCAGTTTGACAGCGAGGAGTTCGCCGACTGGTGCCAAGAGCATGGAATTCACAAAAGCTTCTCATCTGTGGCTTATCCCCAGGCAAATGGACAAGTCGAAGTTGTCAACAAAATTCTTAAGACTCTAATCAAGAAGAAGCTTGAAAAGTCAAAAGGCGCCTGGGTGGATGAATTTCCTATGGCACTTTAGGCCTACCGCACGTCTTTCAGAACATCAATAGGGCATACTCCTTTCTCTTTGGCATACGGATCGAAGGCCATGCCCCCAGTTGAGACTGTAGTTCCATTCCACCGTAGGATCCATTACAACCCAGAAGAGAACGAAGAACTCCTCCACATGTCTTTGGATCTAATCGAAGAAAGAAGAAATGATGCAGCACTCAAAGCAGCAGCTCACAAGCAAAAAGTGGCAGCACAATACAACTCCAAAGTCAAGCACCACAGCTTACATGAAGGAGATCTTGTCCTCAGGCGAATCTTCCCGCGCCCCGGGGCGCTAGATCCAATCTAGGATGGACCGTATGTAATTCATAAAGATCTCCACAACGGAGCTTATATTTTGTGAACAGCGGACGGAGAGGTGTTCCAGAGGGCATGGAACATCCGACACCTTCGTCGATAATTTTCTTAACTTGTACTGCCTATATGAAGTGAATTAACAAAGAAAATCAGTGGACGTAGGCATTTTCGTGCCGAACCACTTTAAAAATCTTGTCTCTTTTTTAACTTGTTTCTTTATATCTTGGTTGCTCGTTAACTTTATCCTTTTCTGTTGAACAAAATCCTATGACACATCACGACACAACTTCACCTGGAGAAGACCGAACAGGTACTATACGAATCTATGCCCTCGCCAATGAGACACTTTTGCTCCAGCATCCCTCTGCTGCGGGTTAACTCATTGCTCGCGACGGCCCTAAAAGCCAACTGTAATGAGCCGAGTATAAGCCACCGAGGAGGCCGAAAATAGCCTATGCAGCTTATTACGGCGTTCGGCTCACCGGCAACTGTGAACAGATTATAACCCCCAACATAAGGTGTGGCCAGCCAGGGGCAGTTCATAGTTGACAATCGGCACCCGCGCTAGCCGGCCACGGTAAATCGAATAATACCCACGATTACGTGCCATAATGGCCCGGGTAGTTACTGTGTGTGATCTCGGCTCCGGCATGTCTTAAGTACGACTGTGGTAAAAAAGAAAACTCCCCGCGGAGGCGTAAGATGGGTGACAAATGTCTCCAAGACCCACAGCTAGGGAAAGTGACTACAAAACCCGTTTTCCACGAACTTAAGCACATCGAGGGCCTTCCGTGATTGGAAGTTTTACTATTTCTTATATTTCCATTTTATTTATAAAAACTTTCCTCCTATTCTCTATAACGATCACTAAAGTACAGGACACAAAATAGGAGACACTCGCTAATGTGAATAAGAACTCACAGCTGAATGGCAAGTCACTCAGCTGCATTCCACATTCGAATAGACAAGGCATTCAAAGCTACCGTCTATAGTAAAAACTTGAAGGGAGGTACTTTCTTCTCTTATACATAAATATGTAACTATAATTTATTCACACATCACACTAACATTACAAGACATGGAATTATATTTTAAGCAAGGACTTAGCGTCAAGCACAATTGAATTACTAGCACATGCACAACTATATTTTATGCAACACATCGAAATAACAACAGCATTCAAACAGACAAAATCAGCTTATGTTATAAAGTTACACGCCAAAAATCAAGTTGTTCGTTACATAATTACAGCCCGAAAATTACATTAAAGTTTTAAGACTAACATAGACAGCAAACGTCAAATGAGCTGAAAAAATATCCAGATCAAGCCAAGGAGCCGACTGCATCGGGGCCTCGCTTCTATCCTGCTGGCCCTCCGAGGTCTACTTAACCGTCGGATCAGAGCTCCCGGCATGCTGACCAGAGGTAGTTGGCGCTTCAGAGGTCCCACATGTCCAATTCAGTAGAAGAATTCATTAAATAAACAGTAAGCAACCAAGCTATGAAAAGGCTAAAAGGGAAGACTTACCAACATCCGTTCCTTGATCGTCATCTCCCAACTGCATGCCTACCTCCTATGCAGCAAGCAGCCGCATGCCCTCCTTTACCGCCACTTTCTCTTCCTTGGTAAACTGGGTCGTAACCACATTCATCCTGAAGGTCATACCACCCTCCTTATCTGCATCAGCCTTTGCCTCTTCCAGAACCCGAAGATAAATCCTGGCCATGATCCAGGGATAGTCATCCATCCAGGATAAGTTGCCCTGCTTCCAAGTACGAAAATACATATCCTGGAGCATCTCATCCATCATCGCCTTGTTTTCCTCAAAGTCCCTCATCCGGGCTTCAGAAGCCAACAGCTTTGCAACGGCAGCATCCCTCTCCGATCGGTATCGCGAGCGGCCAGCCTGAAGGGATCTCCTCATCGCCTCCATCTCCTCCTTCAGCTTGGCTTGAGCAATCTCCGCGGCTTCAAGCTTCCCGGATAACTCCTCTACCCGCTCGAGGTCCGCCTTCCGAACATCGTCTACCGTCGCAATGGCCATATCGATCCGTTCCTTGCAGATGGTCTCCATTTTTCGCAGCTCGGCTCTGCTAGCCTCTTCCATGGTTTTCTTTAGCCGTCTCGAGGCAGCCTCGTACTGAGAGATCTGGATGGCCTGATCGACGAGTTGCTTAGCCTGGTCGGCAACCACTAGCCGCAATCTTATGTTGGCACTCCCAATTTCCTCCCCGGCCTTGACCAGTCGGGCGTGATGCCCCATCAACTTCCTAGTCTCCTCAGCAACCCGATCGATATTTGCCATGGCTTCATCCCCCATAGTTACAATCCGAGTAGTAAGCAAATCAAGATCCAGGGACTTGGCCTCATCAAGAACCCTTACCATAGGATTGCGAGGGAGAAGGTGCTCACCAGTAACCTCATCGAAAGAAATATCATGAGAACTCGGGTCCAGATCTGGATGACCCGCAAATGGATTACGAGCCAAGTTGGGATGATCAATATGAGTAACGGTAGGATTCTCTGATGGATGCGGAGAGGGTATGAACTCAGTATCCTCCTCCGTGATATCATGAATAGGCTGCGTTGGAGGCTGAGGACCAGGTGAAGGTTCGAATAAGGAGCGCCTCCTCCTTTTCTTTTGAATATCCTCTTCAATAACTCCGAGAAGAGGACGGTAGCCGACTATGTCCCCGGAACGACTGGTCGGAGGCTTTGGTTTAGCGAAAGCTTTGAGGAGTTTGAATTGTTCGAGGCGGTGCTGAATATCTGATGTCTTGGCCGCCTTACCCTTTCCTGGAATCAAAACCAAGTGTTACAAGCACGCATGGGACTATAATCCAAGAAACATGTGAAGTTAAAAAGAGGAGTCAAAAATTCACCTTGAACTGCTGGAGGTGCCTTAGCTAAAATGCTCTCAGAAGATGGACCGGCACCAGTCCCGGCCTTATCAGTTTCCTTTGGCTTCTCCACCAAGGCCGATCCTTCCTCCAACCTCTCGAAAGCCTGGCGGAAAGCATCATCTGTCCACTCTTGAATCTCCCCCGCTTGCCCAGAAGACAAAGCCCCGGCACCATCACCGCTCTGTCCTTCGCCACCATCACCTTCTCCATCACCTCTGCTCTCCTCCTTCGCCACCATCACCTTCTCCATCACCTCCGCTCTCCTCCTCGCCTCTTTCCTCCTCTACACTTTCCTCCTCCGGAACATCGGGACATGTGCTAGGGGAGGGTCCATCGGATTTCTTGAGCTTCTTCCCCCCGACGACTGGAGGTATTGAGAAGGGTTTCCTCTTACTGCTCTTTGTCGTGGCCCCTCCTTTGGCTTTGGCAGCCCTTTCCTCGGTTGTGTCTCTCTGCTTGACCACAGAATGACGTGGTAAAATCAAGTTGTGCTGTAGAAGAGTGGCATTCCTGATCAGGTAAGAAGCTGACCTCTCCCTTCCCGGAATGGCTTCTATCTCCGCAGCCATCTGAACCAAGCGATCGTTCTCCATGACCGCAAAGCCTCCTGTCGCTAGCAAGAAATAAAAACATATAAGAGGAAGCATTTCAGTCAGAATGAAAATTATAAATAAGCTTCAACTTACAGGCGGAGGTGAAGCGACGGATAGAAACGGAGTCGTCCTTGACGAAAAACCATTCTTTCTTGAACATGCTGAACTTTGAATATTAGTCAAGGACCGGCTTGAAGGACACAGCCGATTCCAAGCTGATGTATGGAGACCCTTTCTTGTAGCCCCTCAAGTTGTACAAATATCGGATCTCCCGGTTGGAAGGAGGGCGCCCGTATTTTCGCTGGAAAATGATAAATAGGCTCACCAAGATAGCGTAAGAGTTGGGTTGAAGCTAGAAAGGGGCCACCTATAGGTAGGTGATGAAGCTGACTATCCAAGCATTGATCGGGGGAATGGCCCCACACATACAGTGGTACCTGCTATAAGCAAAATATCCTTCAGGGGGATCATACGGCATGACTCCATTCCCTAACAGCACCATGAGTGCTCTATCAATCCCGAAAGAACGAGATATAACATCAAGCTGCTCCTCTTTGAGGGAGCTGGGAAAGCAGTCAGGAGGAGAGGGCCATATCCGTCCACTAGTAATCTCGGGGTGGGTCCCTGTCGTCCCGGTCCTAGCTAGGCTGGGGGCACAACGAGGGACTCTCTTCTGTATCTTCCTTATTTATCATGTATTTAGCTTGTTTTTATACTACATATGTGCGTATATGGCATGATTGCTTGTTTCGCAATTCCTATACTTCACATTGTCGTGCTATGTTTTGTGGTCTATGATGCCTTTATTTCTATGATTTCACGCATTATGTATGCATTTTTTCTAGTTTCATAAGTAGATCCGTTGTTCTTACCTAAATTCTTTGTTCGGAGAAACAAGACTATGGAGTAGTTTTCCTTTAAACTAAATGTTGGTATATGTGTGCCCCTACTTCACAGAGTTGTTCTCTCCGAACATATGATAAATGACCAGTTAATCCGAGCGATTCTAGGATGTTTATAGCTGAATCTACTTTGCAGTTCCTATCTTTAGGAACTTGTGACTCGAGCGTCTTGACTCCAGAGATTTTGATGGTCAACTATCAAAATTCTTTGCCGATTACTAGTTGTGCGACATTGCTGGACTCACGTCAACTATTTTCGATAATGGGAGTTGATCCTTGTTAGTCCTGCAATAAATGAGTTTTCCGATGTTGTCAGGACAATACTGTACTTACAGGATCTTAATAATTTGTTGATGATGCCGGAGCAATATCAAGTAGTGCTTACACGGAATGCCAGGCTTTTAAGATTGTGCGGCATACGAAATGCATTGCTTTTTGGGAGTGCTCGGCTTACAAAATGCACGGCTTTTTGAGGGTGCATGGCTTACGAAATGCACGGCTTACGAAATGCATAGCTTTTTTAGGGTGTGCGGTTTTCATAAGTGCGCTGCTTATGAAACGCACGGCTTTTATTTTGGGTCAATTTACTTTTGTCGACTTTGCAAGTAGGCATAGTGTACTTGGATATGGTTTCACTTCCCCAAGCAGCTAATGGATGATTTTTGACTCGGTTTACTTTCACCGACTTGGCGAGTAATTTGTATGAACAGTGTTTTATTGGTTCAAGAAGTTAAAGATATTTTACTAGTAAAATGGAAAGCAAAGCAAATTTTGCCTGTTTATAATGCTCACAATATAATCGGATGGCTTGTTTTAAAAAATAGTAAATACAAAGATAAAAGCTAAATAAATTAATGCTGGAGCGAGTCATGGTTCCAAGCACGAGGAATATGAATTCCACCGACTGTGGCTACTTGAAAGTGCCATCTCTGAGTTTTGCCTGATTGAGTAAAGCCCTTCTCAGTTTGGTCCGAATATTCCTGGAGCCTGATAGATCCATTTCAAGATGATATCTCATACTTCGAAGGTATGGTTGTTAACTTTGGAGTTGAAATGCCATGTTACCCTTTTCTGGTAAATCGAGGTCCTTAGCTCGGCTTTCTCCCATTTCTTGTCAATCGGATCTAATGACTCGAGCAGAAGATACTTGTTCTCTTTTTGTTTGAAATGTCATTTCCTATGAGAGGGGACTTCCAATTCAACTAGGATCATTACTTTGGACCTATATGCTAGGGCAAACAGCGAGTGTCTAGTTGCTAACTTTTGCATCGTTTGATAAGCCCATAGTGTAAGTGGGAGCTCATCAACCCTTTTTCCTTTGGCTTTCGTGAGCTGTTTTTTGATGGTGGATTTGAAGATTTTGTTTACCACTTGCCCATTTGCTTATGGGTGTGCCACTGGGAGAAACTCTTTTCAATGTAGAAACATTTGTAATAATCCGTAAATTCAACGCTTTCAAATCAAGTACCATTATCTGTGATGAATTTATGCGGCACTCCAAACCTGCAAATAAAATTTTTCGTGACAAAGTTAATTAATTTCTTAGTGGTAATAGTAGCCAATGGTTTTGCTTCGACTCATTTTTTGAAGTAATCAACAATAACGAAAGCATATTTGGCCCCTCCTTTGGCAATTGAGAGCACACCAATCAGGTCAATTCCCTAAACCGTAGAAGGCCATGGGGTAACCATTGGCGTAAATTCTATGGATGGAGTTCTCTGTATTTTAGCGAACTTTAGGCATTGCACACATCTCCTAGCGTAGTCGCCGTGTCATGGTTAATGGATGGCCAAAAGTAACCGTATTGAAGGATCTTTTTCACTAGAGTCTGCTCTGCAATGTGGATTCCACAATCACCTTCATGGACATTATTGAGGATCTTTTTGGCTTCTCTATTGCTTAAACATCCGAGTAGGAGAGTAGAGAATCCCTCCTGCAAAGAATTCCATACTGCAAGACGAACCGTGGATCCTTTCGAAGTAGCCTCTTTTGCTTGTCCCGATCCCTAAAGAGTGCACCTTCGATCAAGTAATCTTTATCATTGTCATCCACGATTGTTCTTCCTATACCATTTTTCATAGTCCAATCGATATCCATATCATCTATGTTGGGTGATGTAAGAGTTTCGACTGGAGCCTGTCCCATTGAATGAGCATCTCTAGAATTGGCTAGTTTGGGTAGGTGATCCGCTTGCATATTCCATTCCCTCAGAATGTGAGTTAAAGTGTAGTGCTCGATGTCCAGCAGCAATTTTGGCACTTTTGATAAGTAGAGGACAAGGTTGCCCCTTGTCTGGTACTCTCCTTTCACTTGAAAGATGATTAGTTGGGAATCACTATGGATACGCAATGATTTTGTTCCCAGTTTTTTAATGATTTTTTATCCTCCTATCAAAGCCTCATATTCTGTTCCATTGTTGGTGGCAGGAAATTCTAGTCTCAAAGCATAGCAAACTAATCGTCCTTCAGGGGCTTGGAGTACCACCCCTGCACCTAAACAGAATTCATTTGATTCCCATCAACAAAAAACTTCCATTATGGCACCATATATGAAGTTCTTTCTTCTTCACTATTCCACTTAGTAAATTAAACTATGAAATCTGATAGAGCTTGTAACGACCCGACTTCCTACGCCCAGGAAGACGTATCGTTTTTAAGAAAAGAAAGAGGTGAGAAAGTAGAAAAGTTAGAGAAGAAGAAGAAACAACAACATTAGAATATCACAGCGGAACGAATAAATATAATATATCACATAAGTATTTACATAATATACAACTTCAATCAGTGTTATACAGATAATACATCACATACTAGACAGTTATAGACACCTGTCTAGTTATACAACTCAATACACAAAACAACTCAACAATATGACTCAGAGATACCAACACAACGGAACCATATGTATAACTATAACGCTGAAGCCTCCTGCTCCATTGCTCCTCCAGAATTCGTCAAAGCTAACCTGAATCCCTTGGCTACTCGTAAAAAATTTGGGTACCCGAGAGTTTATGAAAAACAAAAATAAACTCCGGGTCAGACATGGGTCTGGTATGAGTAACAGTTTAAAGTTGCTTAATTTTGAATATCCTTTTGAAATAAAAGGTATCACGTAAGACTTCCCACACATAAACATGGATAAGTTTTTACCTTACGCTAACCAAAACATTTGATAGGAAATTCAGTGATATTACAATAGGTCTAGGGTTTTCAAGTAAATAGAAAATAGCCGAAATTGTTACATCTATTAAATTCCAGCTACTAGCCACAAAAGTGGGTAATACAATCAAAACCGTTGGCACTTATTGGATTGTGGATTCCATATAATGGCAGGGCTACTGGGGTACCGCCCGTCACAGTACGTGGCCTAGATCAACGTACCGAGGATCACTCCCGACCCCCTGCAACACAAGGCCGGAACCATTCCTTACTGAACAGTCCCGAACAAGATAAACCCCGACATTTGTCATGATCAACCGCCCACACAGCCGAATATAAGGGACATCTAGACAGGGGAATATCCTTGTCCTGCTTGGGCATGACCCACCTAACCTTGCTGCACCTCCCCTGTTTTAGCCATTCCCGGTTGGTGAGGCTTGAGGCTGCGATTACCTTTAGAGAATACATTTCTTAGAACGCTCATCGTCCACCTGACGATGTGCTAAAAGCATTCAATCCATACAAGTTCGTTCCGGGTTCGAACGAAACCAAAGGCATTATCTCGTTACACTCATTTTGGAATCACCCTCAGAGTTAACGACGATAACCCTTGCATTCTGAATCTTCATCTTCACTTCAGATTAACGACCTATCGTTAATTTGGAATCGATGTGGTTTTCGGATGTTCCAAATAAGGAAAACCGATCCCGGTCTCATCGAAATCCAAAACGTGTCTTTTAGGGCCAAGTTGTCTATTTAGCCTTAACAGTTTAATTTAAAATCATCAATATACACACAGATGGATAATTCACAATATAACAACAGATAATCACAGATAATCTCATAAACAGATAATCAATATTATCATCTAAACAGATAACTAATATTATCATATTTAAACCAAGCATCCATGACACCTAGATATTATTCATGTCAGACCACAATCATCAAATGAAATATCAATATCATTCATCCATAAGCAATGATTTATAATCTTACCATTTGTAATTAATTTAAAATGAATTAAATTAACTACTTCTATCTCTAATTAATTTAAAGTAAATTAAATTAATTACTTCATCTATAAATCCTGCTTATACAATCATTAATTAATTATAAATCAAATTAATTAATCATCTTCTAAGTATTCATCTTGATTAAACACCTTTGATTAATCATTCACTAATTACAATAGGTAATTAGTCTTTGATTAATTTCACAAATTAATTATTCTAAATTATTTAACATTTAATTACTTCATTTATAATTGATTACATTTATTTTTAATTAATCACTATATTATTAATTATTTCTTAATTACCCAATTCTTAATTTACATCATTAATTATATTAATTAATGATTTCTAATTTAGATTTAAAATAAATTACTTTATTTAAATTAATTTCATTTAATGATTAACACAATTACTAATCACCTTTGATTAATATCAACCAGTAATTAACTATCATTAATTAATTATATTGATAAATTAATTATTCCATAATTAATTATCTCCATTAATTAATCCTCTGATTAATTACCAAAGTAATTATCCAAATTACTTTATTAACACATCATCTTCCACTAATTACACTCGGTAATTATCATTAATTACTTTCCTAAGTAATTCCACTTCATTAACTACATTAAGTAATCATACTTATCAATTTATCAAATGATTATCTTAAATTAATTAAAATAAATTAATTAAATTGAATTAATCACTTATCTCAATTAATTACAATAATTAATTAATCCTTTAATTTCTTTTAACAATTTACAATAGATTATCTAAATTAATTAATCTAATTAATTATTAAAATTAATCACATTACTTAATTATTTAATAATCCTCCAATTAATTATCTTCATTGACTAATAACACTTCTTTAATTAATTTCTAATTCTAAATCATTAGTTTCAAATTAAATAAATAAGTCATTCTTTAATTAACTTACTAATTAAATCATTTCAATATCTTAATTTTCGATAAGATAATCCACTTCTTTATAAATGATTTCATTATCATTAAAGTGTAAAACATTTCACATTTGAATCTAAATTTTAAATTACATTTTTAATTTCATATTCAAAATGGTTATTCTTTTAAACATTTTTCCAAGTTAAAGTTCAATTATTTGTTTGAAACCAATTCCTGTTAAAAACTTGATTTTTAAGACTTGATTTAAAACCCAAATTCATTTTTTTAACCTTAGATTCAAAAGTCCATTTGAATCTATACTTTAAACTTTGAATTTAAACCTCTTTTTAAATTTCTGTTTTCAAATTTTAAATTAAATTTTAAAAACAGAACACTGTCAGGTCTTTAAATCTGAAAATCCACATCTACATATTTTAAAACCTTTATCTCATTTCAGTTTTGAATTCAACAAAATAAACTTGAATTCATACTTCTATTGAATTTAAATTTGTTTAAAACTGATATACAAATTTAAGTTTCATTTTAGATTTGTTTTAAAAAAAAATATTGCTGCCAGGTTTTACAAAAAACCCTGGAACAACAACTGACTCGAGTCAACTAAAAGGTGCTTCGAGTCTTTTGCCCTGTTGCTTCGAGTCATATACTCGAATAACCCGAGTTTTTCCCCAACACGAATTTCCCCTGCGCATAAAGTTCACCAGTACTTCCCAAATGCACGGTGCACATGCACCGTGACTATGGCCATCTTCGGCCATCCACTCAGGCTTCAACACATCACCGGCCATCACCAGACCCAAACACGATCATCCATAGCCACCTCACTTGCTTGAAACAAAATCGAGCTCGTCTCTCAAAACCTGGAACCATAAACAGTTCTTCCCCTCGAAACCTGTCAACGCGAAAACCCCGCTCCTCCAACCATCAGAAAACCACCACCACCGGCCACGACTCCGCCTTTCACCCCTCTACCCATATGCAAACCCCCGTTGAACTCGATGCACCAAGGAAATCGAACAAGCCCGAACTTCAACCCAGTTTAAAATTAGGTTTACAAAAGAAATCTCGTTGCTGTCGCCACCACGCCAAACTGCACCACCTACCACCATTTTTCCCATCACCGGGGTAAGCTCCTCCATCATCAAACAGAGCCACGACCACCCAGATACAGTGATCACCCCAAAAATTCCCAAAATGCATTTTAATTCATTTCAGAACTGCTCTCAACTTCTGGTATTAAAAATCCTGATTTAAGTTTTAAAATCCATATTTTGTTATAGTGATTCAAGTATGCTCTTGATTTTATGATTAAAGTGTTTTGATTTTTCTCTTGTTCAACTTTTCCTCTGTTATTTTGATTTCCAGCACCATATTCAATTTTCATTCAACTTAAATATACTTAAACTTTAAATCATATTGAAACAAACAGTTTCTATTTGTATTATAAATCCTAAAAACTATTAGATCAAATGGTAAAATAATTTGAATCAATTCAAGCCTGAGAACAAAATGGTTAAGCTTGTTTACAGAGACATTACTATGTACTCTGACCACATCCATATGCACAGAAGGTTTTATACATATAAATCACACTTATTTCTGGTTTTAAACTTGCAACTAGTTTAAATACTTAAGTTAGAAATTTAAGCTACTCACAGCAAATAAAACAGAACAAGTTCAATACAGGTAATTTGAATTTGCAGGTTTGAAATAAACAGTTTCATCACAAATCACCTAGAGAATAATGAACAAATAAATATTCACACCATATATTTAAGCATCCAATATCAACATGCAACAGATTTTAAAACTTAAGTAAATTTTAAAAGTGTTACTCACCTGATTTTCGAATCAGAGATAAAGAACAGATTTAGTTCCAGGCTAATGTTGATTTTACTTTTAAATTTGAATTCCTCTTGTCTTGTTGATGATGTAGTTGTTGATTGTTTCCAGGTTGCTATATATATTTAAAGTAATACTCAGGCTTCTTGTTGAAGAATAAAATGAAGATGATATATAAAAAGTGTGCAGGCTTAAGTAGGGATAGGTTTGAGTTATACTGGTACAAGATATTTGTTGTACTGTATTTGATTTTTTTTTTCCAGTTCATTCGAACCAGAGACATACATATACAGAGAAGGAAGTGTATCGGGTAAGTTTGTTTTTTTTTTATTTTACTGGTGCAGTAGCTATCTTTTGGGTCAGAGATTTTTTTTCAGTTTTGGAGGCTTGGAAATGATTTTGTATGGTTGTGAATTGACTTTATTTGTGCTAGAGTTTATAACATTAATGGTAATTGTCTTGTTTTCATTTTTCATATTAATCCATGTTCAGATACAATATGTACAACTTGTATTCATTTCATTTTTTTTAGGTTTGTATTTGTTTAAGACTTTAGAAACTGGAATGCAAAGTCTTTTGCATACAAAATGAAATGAGGCAAGTTGATAAATAAACAAGTAAAGAGAATTGTTTAATGTTCAAGTACACACAATTCAGAGATTTTTATTTTTGTTTGGGGCTGAAAACATTTTTGACATGCTTTGTTTTGTGCTAAGATGGAAAGCATTAAATGCTAGTGTAACTTATGTACATAGATATTTTATTCACTTCCTTATCTTACATATGTTTACTTATTTATTTTATTTTATTTTAACTTAGATGCTAAGCTTACATACTCTATTTCTATTCGTATGCATTGAAATGAATTTTCTCTTGTTTGCATACTTTTTCTTCCAAGTTATAAATATTATTTGCAGTTTCACTTGCTTAACAACATTCCTTATTTAAAACTACAACTATACAAAATCTAGCATACCTCCCTTTTTGTTGTATAAGCATATTTTAGTTAACTTTATATATTTTGCCTAGTCATTAGCTATTGGTTTATGAAGTTTTTACTCAAGTATAAACATAATTTTATACTTAACACAATTTAAAAAAAAAATCTTTCCTTTACTTTCTTTTAAAACTTATATTATTAAATACTTAATTTATTAAAATTACTTCAAACCTATGCAAATTTTTATAAGATTCATTTTATATTTTAAATCATAGTTTACCAAAGCATGTGTATATGTATAGACATAAGTTTAAAATAACAAATTCTATTTATTAAAAAATCCATTGTAAAGATATTACAAAAATTAATATTGTCTAACTATAACTCATTTCTAAAGATATTTTATTTTGTACTGTTTAAATATAACCCATTATTACATGAAAATAATTTATAAAAGATTTTATCTCTATGTTAATAAACTTCTTATTTATCAACCATATTATAAAAAGAACAAAACACCCCTTAGAATAAATTTAAACTTAAGCTAGAATTTCTTTTAAACAAATTAAACTTATCTTGAGTAATTTAAGCCATATAGTTATTTTGTTTAATATTAAATTAAATCAAATTCCAAATTACCAAAAAGATTAGAGTTTGAAAACATATCCTTATTTATTAAAATTTAAAACAGACCTTAACTATTTACAATATATACAAATATATATATATATATAAATAGAAAACAATTTATTAGCTTTAAAGATAATTTATCAGTTAAATATTTATTTAAAAGAAAATTTTTAAATCAATTCATAACTTATTAACAAAGATATATCAAATCAATTTTATATTTTATATAGATTATTAAATTGATATTGCTCGAAATTCCGGGATATCACAGAGCTTGTCCATTGGTAGCCCTTGTGGGCGATACAACACCCATTTTAGAGGTTGATCTGTCATCACTTTAATGGGATGAGCCTGAAAGTACAGTCATAGCCTCCTTGATGTGATCAACAGGCAATGGGCGGGTTTTTACAATTTCGAGTAATTCTTTATTGCTCTTGTGAACCGCTTACTGATATAGTAAACGGGTCATTGGAGCCTAACCTCTTCACGTACCAATGCTGAACTCAGAGCATGAGTCGATACAATGAGGTAAACGAACAAATTTTCCTCATTTATCGGCTTAGATCAGACTGGCGGGGTTTCCATATGATGGAGTAGTTTAAAAACTGTTTGGCAGGCTTCATCTCATTCGAAATTCTACTTTCTCTTTTTAATGCATTGAAGAATGGTATGCATTTGTCAATCGTTTGGGAGATGACTAAGCTCAGCGCTGCGATCTTTCCATTTAGACTTTGCAACTCCCTTTTAGTCGAGGGGATTTGACATTCTTTAGGGCGGTAATATATTCCGAATTAGGTTCAATGCTTCTTGCATTCACGATGAAACCAAGGAATTTGGCAAAAGCAACATCGAATCAGCATTTCAACGGGTTGAGCTTCATTCCAAATTTCCATAATATTTCGAACACTTCCACTAGGTTGTCTAAGTGATTCTTTAATATGCGTGATTTGATAAGCATGTCGTCCACGTATACTCCCATCATCTTCTCGATCTGATCTTTGAACATTATGTTTACTAGTCGTTGGTACGTTGCTCCTGCGTTATTTTGGTCAATGGAATAACTTGATAATATTTATAATCCAAGGTCGGTAATGAAACTAGTAATCTCTTGAATGGGTCCATACATCATGATTTGGTTGTATCCCAAGTAAGCATCCATAAATGATAATAGCTCGTAGCTAGCCATGGAGTCAACAAGCTAATCGATCTTGGGCAATGGAAAGCTATTCTTTAGGCATGATTTATTTAAGTCCGAGTAACCAATGTAAGTCTACCACATCCCATTGGACTTCTTTGCTAAAACTGGATTTGATACGTATACGAGGTAGGCTGCATCACAGATGAAGCCATTTTCCAATCACTTATCCACTTCCTCTCTCAGTGCAGCAGACCGTTCTGGCCCTAGGGTGCACCTCTTCTGCCTCACTGGAGTGTACTTAGGATCAATATTAAGTGCGTGACACACTATGTTTAATGATATCCTACACATATCGAAATGCGTCCAAGCGAACATGTCCAAATTGTTGGATCTTAAGTTTTGATTGCTGATACGTATTTCAGGCGACACAACGATTCATGAATCTACGACTAATACGACGACTAGACTCAACGACTCGATGTATGGTTCGTATATTCTATATATTTAAACTAGAGTCATGTATTATGTACATAGAGTCAAGTCTAGTTGCTTTATTAAGATCTTTCCTCAAAAATCATCACTCTCATTCATATATTAACATACATTTGCACTCGATTTAAAATTTATCATTTTCTAACTCACGTGCACTCAGGCTTCGGGAAATACATAGCTTAGTCAATTGAACTAATGCCATCAGTCGGCTGAACCTGTGCATAATATTATTTTAAGATATACACGAACCAGTCCATTGACAGGCATCATTCAGTCGACTGAATCTATGCACTTTCAAATGCAAGTGAACAATTTGAATTCGGTCGAGTGAAGGGTCTTAGTCAGTCGACTGAAAACTGTAACTGTCATTTTTTAATAGACACTTCTTTTTTGAAGAGATTTCTTCCTCTCCAAGGGATGTGGCCATTGCTATTCATACAAATCTCTTCATCCGTAGTTGCAACTCATTATCTATTATAAATATACTTGGGTTTCACTGATCAAATCACTGAATTTTCTTCTCTCTCTTGATTTGACTTGATAACATTTTTCAAATCTATTGCTTACTTGATTTCATAAAATCATTTCTTACAATCTCACTTCCATATCCTTCAAGCAATTCTAAACTTCCTATTACTCATACACTCACAATCATACACATGATTCTTGAGGAAAAGATTATAGGAAGGGCGATTACAATTGACAAATTCGTATTGCTAAAAGAACACACAAGGTAAAGACAATCAATCTACTTTGTAATCAAGTCCAGTTCTGTTGCTCAGGCAGTCAAGTCCAGTTTGATTGCTCAGGCGGTGAATCCCTAGTCGGTTGCTCAGGCGGTGTAAACTTATTCCTTCAGGTTAAGTGAGGGTTGCTAGTATAAATTCCAGAAGGAGTCTGCGATTGGACATAGAACGGGAAGTTCGAACCAATATAAAAATATCTGTGGTATCATTGTTTACTTTACTACTATTTTATTTTATAGTTACTTTTTGCACTAATAAGTTTAGTATATATATTCCATATTGCACGATCCTATAGCATAATCACTTTCATTTGGTATCAGAGCAAGGTCATCTTATAACCATAACATAGTTATCTGATATTTTAATATGAAAAACAACACTAGCATTGCAACCAACACTAGCTTTCTTGAAGTTCAATCTACTGCATGACCACCTATATTCGATGGAATGAACTATAAACTATTGGGCGACTAGGATGAGAATTTATATACAGGCAAATAGTAATGAAACCTGGAATATTACTCAAACTGAATATAACATACCTACTACAGAATATTCACAATGGTCCAACACACAAAAACTGGATGCTACTGCAAATACTAAAGCCATGAACATGTTATATTATGCATTAGACAAAAATGAGTTTAATAGAGTAAGCATGTGCAAAACGACTTATGAAATTTGGCGTACACTTAAAGTTAAACATGAAGGTACTGATAATGTAAAGCAGAGTAAAATCTCTATGCTCAAAAAACAGTTCTAGAATTTAGAATGAAGCAATATGAAACTACAAATGAAATGTACTCTAGATTCCAAGATATATATCATTATCTTTTAGTTTTATGAGAAAAATATACATATTTTGATATTGTTTCAAAAATCCTCATCTGTCTAACGAATGAGTGGGTATGAAAGCTCTTAGCAATCGAAGAAGCTAATGACATTTCAACCATTAAACCAAAAGAGTTGATAGGAAATCATATGTCTTATGAAGTTAACTCCAGGAAAATGAGTACGGGCTCAAGATAAGAAGAATATAGCATTTCAAGTAGAAAAGGATGAATCGGATTTAGACGAAGAGGATACGACATTCATTACTAAAAATTTCAAAAAGTTTTCGAAGTCTAAAAAGAGTAACAAATTCAGGAATAACAAGAACTACTCTAGCAACAACAGTAGCAACAAACCGTCATCGACTGTTCTAGAATGTTATAAGTGTCGCAAGAAAGGCCACATCAAAAAGGACCATCCTGATAAAAAGAAAGACAAATATAAGCACAAGAAAGACAGATTCAAAAAGAAAGAATTCTCTGTCACCTTGGACGTTTCAAAATCATCTTTATCATTAGATAGTGACTCAGGTAGTGACATTGAACAAGCCAATGGAAGTTTTATGGCCACAAATGACTAGGTGAGCGATCTAACTTTTAATGATTTTTTTGGAAATAGACTCTGAATTACTTAACGAACTAAGAGACATCCTAAGAAAATATAAAGAAGCACTTGAAAAATTAAATTGGTCTGAAATTGAGGTAGATATGTCGAGAGATGAGAAACAAATTTTAGAAGAAGAACTTGAAGTTACTCAAGAATCTTGTTATAATATGAAATCTCAATTCTCTATGTAAGTCAAGAGATAGAAACTCAAAAATAAAAGAATGATGCTCTATTAATTGAAAATCATGGACTTAAAGCTAATATTAAAATATCGGAATTAGATAATTCTAGTCTTAAAACAAAATTAGATGATATTACTAAAAATATCTCTAATTTCAACACAGGTAGAGAAAATCTTTCTAAAATCATAGAAAATTCTCAGACTTCTTCAAATAAAAGAGGGCTAGGATATAAAAAAGTTTCCAAAGTTATTCCAAAAAAAGAATTCCTTATATAGCAATTTTAAAAGGAATAATAATAAAATTGAAAAACCTAGTTCAAAATTTAAAAATTATTATAAATCAATTAAAATTTGGGTTCCTAAAACAAATAATTCTTTGATTAGAAATAAATATATAAAATCTTGTATAAAAACTGTTCATGAAAACTAAGATTTTATTTTTAAAAGGAATCCTGAACTCCCTTGTGTTTGACTTCCTAAGGCCTAATTTTTAAGACCCAAATAAAATGGTGGGTACCAATGTTAATTCTATATTTTGCAGGTACCACCTAAAAAGAGAGAGAAATGGATATTGGATGGTGGTTGCTCGAAACACATTAGAGGAAACAAAGAGATGCTAACATACATTACCTACTCAGATGGAGGTTCTGTCACTTTTGATGACAATTCCATAAGACATATCATCGGCGAAGGCGATGTGAGCAATAATGAGAGCAAGGACTTCTTCACCTACTGTCGGCCCTTTAGATTCTTAGATACGAAGTTGGCTATGCAATGAGAAAGCTGCTCAGAGATTCGACAAGAGAAGAATTCGAGAGTATTCGAAGGTTCATTTATTAAATTTCCTGATTTTTCATCTTATGCCATTCAAGATCATGTAAGAAGGAATGGATTGGAATCTCTAATAGATTACACTACCTATAGCATCAAAATCTACCATCTTCTGATCAAATTATTTTATGCCAACCTCAATCTAGACCGCCATACTATTCAAAACACAGATGTTTGTATTTGGACTCTTGTATGCGGCGTAAAGATCTTCCTACCACTAACTTGACTTGGACGAATTCTCACTTATCCATCCAAAGAAGAAGAATTGGCTAAAATTCCCATAAATACGGAGTCAAGAGATTAAACTAGCCATCTATTCCTCTCTGATGACATTATAGAACTCAAGGCTATTGCGCTAAGACCAAGAGCAAGAATAATGCACCGTGCATTGACTCACTCCATCAACCCAAGAACTGGAAGATATAAAAAGGTTTATAGGCACGATTTTCAATCGCTATATGCCATATGCGGTGGACGTCATGTCAATTGGGCTAAGGTAATTTTAGAAGAATTTCAAACTTTCAATCAAGGACGAATGAAAACAATTCAATATGGTGCATACATCATGGGGATAATTGAACATTTTGATGTTCCATTCCTCAACTCGGATTTCTCTACAATTGGATCATTGAACACCAAAACACTAAGCTTAATGGGTGTAACAATCCTGGTTTTGGTGATTGCATGTGAAAATAAATTATAATGATGGTTATAATTTAATAATGGAGAAAATAAAATAAATTTGGAGATGAAAATTTGTTAAAATTGTTTATTTTAAATAAACAATGGATTTTGATAAGATAAAATGGAGTTAAGTTGGATAAGTTGGAAATTAAGTATGAATAAAGGAAATATGTTGATTTGGTGATTAACTAAATTAAACAAAGATAAAAGAATTTAATTCAGCATTAATTTTTTGATATAAATATGTTGAAAATAAAGTTTAAAAACTTTATTAGGTTAGTTTGGGGTAAAAATGAGCGTTTCATGGTTTTAGTTTGTTAAAATGAAATTATTTTTGGAAATTATTGCCAAATGTTGACTTTTATTAATTTTAACAAAAAATTAGAATGTAATATGGTAAATATTGCAAATGAAATGTGAAATATTGGTTAAAAATCAATATTTGGATGTAAAAATATTTTTAACATGGTTTGTTAGGATAAAATAAACAAGAGAAATGATTTTATGTAATTTTGAGTGTTAAAAATATTGTTTTATGCAAAAATAGTGTAATTTAAAGCATTTAGTTAAAAATAGTAATTTATTGATGGAAAATAATTTTTAATGGCTAAAATATTTTTATATGTTGTAAAACATTTTGTTAAACATAGAAATATGTTGTATGAACTTATTTAGTCAAAATATGCATAAATGTAGTGAAAATATGGTGAAATAAAGTGTTAACATGAATTAACTTGGTTAAATTTTAATTGAGTAATAACATATAGGCTTTTGGGTAATAGGTTAGCCTAAAGCCCATTCTCTAAGAAAATCTAAGGAGGAAGGGGTTGTACTGTACGTACACTCCTCTTCTCGTTCTATTGTTTTCCTAAAATAAACCAGAAAAAGAAAAATGGCTGCCTTCTTTTAATTTTCAAAACTAGCTTGAAAATTAAGCAAAATCAAAAGGGAAATCAAAGGAAAAATAAGCAGATTAAAGAAAGTAGCAGGTAATCAATACCAAAATAACAAATTATCTTATCTATTTTCTGATTTTAAGAAATGGGTTGTCTATAATATTTCTTTCTTTGTTGCATGTCTTTGTATTCACTTTCTTTTAGGTTCCTAAAGCTACAAAGGCAAAAGCTTCAATCTTCCTCAAGTTTGCTCAAAAATTGTGCTAAGGTGAGTTTATAACTCACTAATCTAGCTTAAAACAAGTTTGTATGCTGGAAATTGTTGATTTTCGCTTACTGTAAAACAAAATTTGTTGGTTGAAAGTTTACAGTAAGTAAATGTTTTGGAGTCCTTCTTTTTGTGCTCATATATCTCTGTTCTTGTCATGAATTTATGTCATAATTTCTCTGGATTGTTGTCTATGTGTAATTGTTTGTGTATGTCAAATTTCATAGTCTAAGTCATCTTGGAAGTGCTAGAAATCGGTGCACAGTGTTAGGTTCGAGACAGGCAAAATTGCCTGTAGCTTCTCGCGACCATGGGTCAACCTAGGTACTGGGGGTCGACCCTAAGGTCGACCTAAGGCATATATGGGTCGACCCCAAGGTCGACCTTAGCCTTTTCTGGGTCGACCCCTGCTTTTGTATATGTCCATATTGTTTTTTCTTTACATGTGCACTATTTTGCTTTCTCTACTTGTTCCAGTGACTCTTGCAACCAATTCTTGTGATAATTTAGAGTGTTTTGAAGGGTTTTAACCTTTCAATAGGTAATCCAATAGTATTGTTGATCCGTACTTTGGATTGACGTGTTTTTTAGACGATTTCATATGCCGATTTTATGGCGTTTACGGTGATTTCTGCTGTTTTCGAGCACATGTTTTCTAAAATGATTTTGAAATGATTTTTATGATAAAATAGCTTTCAAATAATATTTTACAATATTAATAATTATTTTTAAAGCTATTGAAAATATATATTCTGTATAATAAAGAAAATTTCAAAGGTTTGTTTTCCAAACGATTCCAAAAATTGTTTTGAAAACTAGCTTTCTCGAAACAAAGTATTTTTTATATAAAACACAGCGTATGAGAAAGAGATTTAAATTATTTAGTAAAACATATGGTATGGGCCATATGCGTTTACTTTTTCGGTTGAATTCTAGACTTATTCGTTTGAAGAAAAACACATTTTATGGACCTTCAGGTTGATTGCCAGTACTGGACCTTTAGGTTATTTGGGCTTTTTAGCTGGTTGTTCTTCAGGGTGTTTGTCCTTCGAGATGTTTGACCTTCGGGTTATTTGGCCTTTGGGCCGTATGTAGCACTTTATTTGTGATAAATACTTGGCGAGCTTCGGTTATTTTGATAAGCACGTGCATCTTTTGTGATATTTCATGATTTACTTTTGATCTTCGAATGTTTTCGCCATTTCGAAATTATTGGGCCTTTTGAGCCGTTTTGAAGATTTATCATATGGTGATTTCTTTTGGTGTTTTGAACTTTTAACCGAGTTCTACAAATTGGGATTTGTGCATGGTTTTAAATCTCCTATATCTCGCCCGAGATCTCATTTTCATACTTAAACGAGACGAGACATCAAATCTCCTCTGTATCTCCCTCGACACTCATTTCATCCGAGATATTCAAATCTCACCCGATATATGGATCGAAATCTCAATCCGAGATCTCACCCAAAGTTATACATTTTTCTTATTTTCCATAATAATTTTTATTTTCATATTGATTCAAAAGAAACTACTCAATCCAATTATAATTTACCAACTTCTTAAACATATTCTTTGCTTTTTATATTAATGAGTCATAGCGAAGGTTTCACTTCTTTATTACGTTCAAATAAAAGGATATTATTCAACCATTACCAAATCAATTAAGCTAATCAAGCTACTACTCTTCTAAAAATATTTCTTTTTCCATGTAGATCAAGTATGTTACCATTTTGATTTTTACTAAGAAAGTTATAATCGTTAAATAAATTTTTGACACATCAATTTTAAACAAATAAGTACATCGGTGATATTCCCGAGATGCATTATAAGACCCGAGATGTACACCCGATACGTACTCATCCCGTCTGAGATCTCTCCCGGAGATAACTTGTGTAAAAATTTCGAGACGAAACGTGACCGAAATCCGATATTTAAAACCCTGGTTGCCATCATTTGGCGTTTATTTGAGACTTGTGATTTTCTATTTAGGATTTATATTATTGATGGATGTCATTATATTGGTTGTTGTTAATGCCGATGATATGAGGCGAATATTTGTGACTAATTGATATTGTTTTGAACTTGCCTCTTTCGAGAAACCCTTATATGATATTTTGGTAGTTGATATGTATGTTTAGTGTTGCTTTTTCTCTTTTGAGAAGAAATATTATCATTTATCCCTATACTTCATCTATCATATACTAATCAGTTTATTTAAGCTAGACTGACCCATGTATATACTCGGGTCAAACCGAGTTGTTTCAGGTTGGTTACCTGCTGTAGATTTCTGGTGTGCTACTTCCCCTGTGGATTTTCTTACTTTCTTTCCATGCTAACCATTTTTTGTGTAGTCTTGTATTATTTTGTGAATTTTGATATGTACTTATTATTTTTGACTCAATGTATATATCATGGTCTATGTACCACCACTTTTGTATCACTATATAGTGTACTATGATGCATCTGTATATATGTGTATGTATGTATGTATGTATGTATGTATATGTGTGACTGCTGTCCTCTGATCTGTTGTATTTGTTGTTATTGTATTTTTTTCTGATAGATCCATTGGCCATCATAGTTTTGTTAAACATTTATTGAGTATGTCGATCCACTTGAGAAAGGTAAAGGAAAAAACCAGGGCAACCCAATCGACGTATTCAATACTTGTTTAAGACAAATCTTACGGATGGTTGCTCCTAACCAGCCATATTCTATACATTAACAGACAGTATTACTCCGTAATGATCATTGTTAATGTGGATCTCGGGATGGGACGTCACAGCTTGGTAGCAGAGTAGAGTTCAGAGCAAAATATGATAAGCACAGAACAAAACATATATTACAGTACATTAGAGTACATTATTAATGTTACGTATTCCCTAGTCGTCACGTCCTTAATCTTTCCGTGTCCTTGGGGGTAGATATGGATTGGGAATACGTTTAGGAATGCATTTTAATTCTGTAGTATTCCATAATTGAATTAATGATATCTACCCTATAAATAATTCTTATCTTATCTTAACAAGCTTATGGATGGAAAAGGCAGAGTCGCCGATCTGATGCTGGGCCATCCAATGGCTCACATCTAGATGGTGTTTACATGTCTTCTAATCAATTCATGGAGTTTTCAGGAGCACTCAGCCTCCAGCTCCTACTCCTTCGTCTCCTCCGCGTAAGTCTAGTTTTGTGCGTATGTGCAGTGATTTCTCTCATCTTGGAGGCAAGCCTTTCAAAGGCTCAGAGTCTGTCCTTAAGGTCTAGGCATGACTTTGTACATGCAAGCATATCTTTACTCGCATGGATGTTTCACACCATCATCGATTTCTTGTAGCATCGAGTATGTTGCAAGAGCATGCTCTTGATTGGTATGAGCTTCTTATTATTGAGCTTGATGAGTCTACTCTTACTTGGATCCAGTTTAGGAAACGATTCGAACTTAAGTTCGTTCCCGAGTCCGAGAAAGCCCTTTTAGCCCATCACTTCCTTGAGTTGAATCAGTTGAGTGGTGCAAAGCTCTTTTCTCAACTTGATATTGCCATCGGTTTTCATCAGCTACGAGTTGCGGAGAACATCATTCCTCTTACCGCATTCCGCACTCATTACAGTTCTTATGAGTGCCTCTTTATGCCATTCGGTTTGACGAACGCTCCAACTCGTCAATCTTATGAATCGAGTATTCCGGGAATACTCGATAAGTTCGTCCTTGTATTCATTGATGATATTCTTATCTACTCTAAATTCAAAGTCGATCATGCTCATCATTTGAGGATTGTTTTGAATACTCTTCATCAGCATCACTTAAAGCCAAATTCTCCAAGTGCCACTTTTGGGAGAATAAGGTGAAGTTCCTTGGCCATGTTGTATCTTCTGATGGCATTTATGTCGATCCACCAAAGGTAGAAGCCATTCAGAATTGGAAAAGGCCAAAGAAATTTTCTGAGATTTGCAGTTTACTTGGATTGTCAGGTTATTACCATCGATTCATCAAGGATTTTTCTCGCATTGTTCTTCCTCTCGCCAGCCTTACTAGAAAAGGCGTTCTATTTATTTGGTCTGATAAGTGAAAAGCTTCTTTTTAGAAATTGAATGAACTTCTCACCAATGCTTCTATCCTTATGGTTCTCGAAGGGAATCAAGATTTTATTGTCTACACTGATGCTAGTCGATGTGATCTCGGTGCCTGCTTATGCAGAGAGATCGGGTAGGTGCCTACGCTTCTAGGCAATTATGCCCGAATGAAGTTCGCTCTGCCACCCAAGACTTAGAGTTGGCCGCCAAGGTCTTCACCTTGAAGATTTGGCATCATTTTCTTTTAGGCAAACGTTACATTCTTTATACGGATCATAAATCATTGAAGTATCTGTTCACCTAGAAAGAGCTTAAAATGCGGCAAGAGCGTTGGCTCGAGTTCCTAGCCTCTTATGATTTGAGATCCAGTACACTCTCGGAAAGGGGAACCGAGTTGCAGATGCGCTAAGTCGCAAGCACTCAGCTGTTGTTTCTAGAATGATAGCTAAGTGGGATATTCTGGAGACCTTACCTCTTTGTGATATTCGTGATTGTGCTTTAGATTCAGATTCTCCTATCTTATTATTTAGTTTGAAAGCTCTCCTAGCTTATTGGGTCGTATTGCCGATGCTCCATGGAAAGATCTGGATCTTTTGCTCTCATTTAGCTATGTAAGTCTGAATCCCATGACAATGAGTTGAGGGATTTCAGCATTGATATTCATGGTTGTCTTCGTAAGAAGAACCAATTCATTGTGCCTTGAGTTTCTTGTCTTAGGCGGAACATTCTTGATGATTGTCACCGTTCTAAATATACTACTCATCCTGTTAGTAGCAAGATGTATGCCGATAAGAGATGTTTGTATTTTGATAAGGATATGCATCTTTTGTGATATTTTATGATTTATTTGCGATTTTTGAATGTTTTTGTCATTTTGAGATTATTAGGCCTTTTGAGCCATTTGAAGATTTATTATATGGTGATTACATTTGGAGTTTTCAACTCTAAAACCGAGTTCCACATATTGAGATTTTTGTTTTCCATCCTAAGAGTTTATTTGAGATTTATGATTTCCTATTTAGGAGTTA
Source organism: Allium cepa (assembly GCA_030765085.1). Classification (NCBI taxonomy): domain Eukaryota; kingdom Viridiplantae; phylum Streptophyta; class Magnoliopsida; order Asparagales; family Amaryllidaceae; genus Allium; species Allium cepa. The sequence continues at coordinate 238,527,751 of CM060943.1, read as the reverse complement.
CGGTGTCTGTGGACGCCATTATATGGATTGTTGCTAATGCCGATGATATGGGGTGAATATTTGTGACTAATTGATGTTATAGTTGAACTTGCCTCTTTCGAGAAACCCTCATATGATATTTTGGTAGTTGATATGTATGTTCATATTTTCTTCTTCTCTTTGGAGAAGAAATATTATCATTTATCCCTATATTTCATCTATCATATTCTAATAAGTTTATTTAAGCTAGACTGACCCATGTATTTTATATACTCGGGTCAGACCGAGTTATTTCAGGTTAGTCGCCTACTGTAGATTTCTGCTAAGCTGCTTCCGCTATGGAATTTCTTACTTTCTTTTAATGCTAGCCATCTTTAGTGTAGTCTTGTAGTATTTTGTGAACTCTGATGTATGCTTATTCTTTTTGACTCAATGTGTATATTGTGGCCTATGTACCACCACTGTCGTATCACTATGTAGTACACTATAATGCATCTGTACATGTGTATATATATGTGTGTGACTCCTGTTCTCTAATTTTTTGTTTTTGTTATTATTATATTTTGTTCTGATAGATCCATTAGCCACCGTAGTTTTGTTAAACATTTATTAAGTATGTCGTTCCACTTGAGGAAGGTAAAGGAAAAAACTAGAATACCCAATTGACGTATTCAATACTTATTTAAGAAAAATCTTACGGATGGTCGCTCCTAACCAGCCCTATTCTCTGCATTAACAGACAGTATTACTATATAATACTCTTTGTTAATGTAGGTCTTGGGGTGAGGCGTCACAATAGGTCTCTCTAAATAGTATCGTGATTATGCGATTATCACATATGACCATTGGCTAGAGAAACAAGCTTTCGGATAACCATAACCATCCTCTAGGCAACAAGCTCCCCATGTCGAAGCTTCAACTTCTTCTCGGCCATCACCAAATCAAAGAGAATTTAGCAAGATATGAGAAATTGATTCACAAGCTCGATCACAAGAAGCCGTGAACACCATTTCCAGAAATCAATGGCTTCTAGATAAACGTCTTTCTCGTATCGAGATGAATGTCTCTTGGGTTGAGAAATCTGTGAAAAAGGTGAACAAAAAGCTCAATCATATCAAAGGTTTCTTAAACAATGTTTGGGAAGAAATCTCATGTGCACAACCCTCTTCTACATCTGTATATGTGCCTACGTCTCAATGGAAACGACCCACACTACATTTTACTTGGTCGACCTCTGAAGAAGGAAGGGAAGAAGAGGAAGAGGCAGGGGAAGAAATGGGAACTCAAGGTGGAGATTCTAGTGGTTAAGAAGGAGAAACTGAAGGGGTGAGGAAGAAGACAGGTCCAATGAAGAAGGAGATGGTGATGAGTAGGTATTCACTTTCCGTTTTCATTAATTTAACAAATTGATATGTTGTTTTCTTGCACACAATGGTAGGTTTTATTTTTATTTTGACTATGTAATATTTGTCTGACAATGGTAATGTGTCTATGACTCGTACTTTGATTTTCTATGAATTTCGAATGCCTATATCACTGTCCATGTTAACTATATGTTCATAGATTATAAATGTTATCAGTTTGGAAATTCTCCTTTTTTGTTTATGGCAAAGGGGAAGAAATATATTGCTCAATTCCTATTTACAGGGAAATATACGCATAGATTCAGAGGGAGAAACAACCAGCATAGTGGCTAGCATATATTCAAAGGGAGATATAGATCAGAAAGGCTTTCGAGATTCATTCATATTAAATGGAGTTGATCATCAAAAGGGGCGAAAATGTTGGATCTTAAGTTTTGATTGTTGACAAGTATTTCAAGCGACACAATGATTCACGAATTTGCGACAAATACGACGACCAGACTCAATGACTCGATGTATGATTTGTATATTCTATATATTTAAACTAGAGTCATGTATTATGTATATAGAGTCAAGTCTAGTTGCTTTGTTAAGATCTTTCCTCAAGAATTATCACTTTCATTCATATATTCAAATACATTTGCACTCGATTTAAAATTTATCATTTTCTAACTCACATGCACTCAGGCTTTAGGAAATACATAGTTCAGTCGACTGAACTGATGCCTCCAGTCGATTGAACCGGCGCATAATACTTTTTTAAAATATACACGGACCAGGGGACTGATAGGTATCATTCAGTTGACTGAATCTATGAATTTTCAATTGCATGTGCACATTTTGAATTCAGTCGACTGAATGGTCCTAATCAGTCGACTCAAAACTGCAACTGTCATTTTTTTCTTAATAAACACTTCTTTTCTAAAGAGATTTCTTCCTCCCCAAGGGATGCAGCCATTGTTATTCATACAGATATCATCACCAGCAGTTGCAACTCATTATTTATTATAAATATACTTGAGTTTCATTGATCAAATCCATCAATTTTCTTCTCTCTTGATCTGACTTGGATAACATTTTTCCTATTGCTTACTTGATTTCATACAATCATTGCTTCGAATCTCACTTCTATATCCTTTAAGCAATTATGAACTTCCTATTACTCATACACTCACAATCATACACATCATTCTTGAGGAAAAGAATATAGGAAGGGTGTACTATAATTGAAAAATCCATGTTGTTAAAAGAACACACAAGGTCAAGACAATTAGTCTACTTTGTAATCAAGTCCTGTTCTGTTGCTCAGGTGGTCAAGTCATGTTCGGTTGTTCAGGCTGTCAAGTCCTATTTGGTTGCTTGGGCGGTGTAAACCTATTCCTTCGGGTTAAGTAAGAGCTGCTAGTTTAAATTCTAGAAGGAGTCTGGGATTGGATGTAGAACGGGAAGTTCGAACTTGTATAAAAACAACCGGTGTCATTTTTACTTTACTACTATTTTATTTCATAGTTACTTTTCGCACTAATAAGTTTAGTATATATCTTCCATATTGCATGACACTATAACATAGTCACTTTCACAGTCTGGCATGAAGAAACTTGACTAAGTCCTGTTGTGTCTTGGTTCCAAGATGTGATCCTATTTTTAGTACCTATGTGGGATCATCCATGTCTATAGGGACATGCACTGTACTCTCTGGTAGTGCTTCTCGTCCCTCCCCCAAGCTCTTCTTTCTAGGTTCCATAGCCTTCTTGAAAATGCTATGTCCCTAAACCAGAGGCGGTTCTCTAGTTGCTATGCTGCTGGTTCAAGAATGCGGAGAGCTTTCTCCACATTCTTTCCCTTTTTTCTTTCTTGTTTCATGCAATCAACAATGTAGCATTCCCATATGACGCTCTAGTCTCCCTCTATCATTCCTACTCCATTTTCCATAGGGAATTTCATAGTGAGACAACATTGTGCCAGGATAATTTGGAAATTAGCAAGGGACAGCTATCCTAAGAATGCATTATAGGCCGAGATCTCATCAATTATCGCAAAGGTCTGAGTGAGAACAACATTCGGATCTCCTATTCTGAGTTCAACAGGAAGATCGATTGTGCCAACTGGTTGTAGTGGATAATGGTGAATCCTTGGATCATGGTTAGGCACGCAGAGCCATCCTTCATGTTAAGCTTCATTTGGTCAAACTATGTCGAAACAGAATGTTTACCGATCCTCCGGTATCAACCAACACTCATCGCATGACAACGGGCCCGATTTCTATTGTCACCACAATTAGATCTAATGGCAGAGCTTCTATTCCTTCACTATCCTTGTTTTGGAACACGATGTCATCACTGAGAATCCTCTGTTGTTTAGTAGGGATCCCATCTTCGATTGCAAAGCAAGATTCCTTTGGTGCATGTTTGAGTGACTAGCATATCTTTCCATCTCTCCCCAACTTTTTTGCACCGGATGAGGACCTCCTGCAATGTTATTAATAATAGGCCTCTGTTCAGTTCGCTTGGATCCTCTCCACTAGATCTAGATTGCTTTGCTTGGGTGTTAGGAGCATGAAGTCCGGTTGGCCAATTGGAATTTTTGGGTGTCTTCACATATCGTTGGAGCTTGTTTTCTCTAATTAGTTCCTCAATCATGTTCTTCGAATGGTGACATTAGTTTGTGTCATGACTATGGGTTTCGTGGAAGCGATAGAACTTCTCGGACTTCCTTTCTTGCTTGGACTCTTCCTTTCGAAGCAATTTTGGGTGCTCTTCTGTTCCCTAAGTTGCTAGGTAAGTATTCTCCAAGTTCTCATTCAACGGAGCTTAATCTCCGTGTTTCAGGCCTTTGAGTTTCTTTCCGCCTTCGTTACCCTTAACTTTGTTTCGATGCTGGTTCTTCCTTTTGTGGTCCCTATCATTCCTAGTAGTTACGTCCGAATTCCTACCGTTTTGATTAATCGCTACATTACTCTAAGTCTGTTCATTTAGTCGCACATTGGTATTTTTACCTTCTAACATATTTGCCTTTTTCAATCTTAAGTACTGACTAGCCTTTCGATTGAATTGTTTCATGGTGGTTGTTTGATTCCTTTTAATCCATCTTCCAAAATATGTCTCTAGATGAATCAAGTGGACTAAGGCCATGGAAATCATATCCTCGTTTGGATTGCTCGTTTCGGTGACGGTTGTGTAAAATGGTTCATGAATGATTTTAATGATTCGTTGGGCCCTTGGAAGTAACTGGAAAGAGACATCATGTCCTTTGGTTGAGCCACATGCAGTCTAAATTTTTTTCAGGAACTTCCTAGCTAGCTCTCAAAGGTTGAGATAGATTGTGGATGGAGCTTGGTAAACCACAAGGAGGTGGCTCCTTTCAAATAGATGGGGAAACATCTACAACAAATTGCATCTATTGTCCGTTGCACCATCCATATTCCAAATGTACTTGTACAAGCTCTGTTGAGGGTCAGTAATTCCATTGTAGGAGGGAAAAGCTAGTGGCATGGTGAATTTCTTGGGGTATTCTACCCTTACGATACTACCAGTGAAGGGAGTTCGGCTCGGAGCAGAATACCAATCATCGTCCTTTCTTCCCCTGCTTTTCTCCATCAAGCATCTGATCATGTCCCAAATGTATGCCTCACTTGTCCATTCATCCACAGGTCAGCTGTCAGTAGCAGCGCCAAGTATTTGTCTTTGCAAACAGTCTTGGTTGGTTGGCTGAAGCCTAGGCTCTCCAGTCTTTAGGCAAGTCACTCCTGTAAAGGTCCGTTGGCAAGCGGTTGGTCTCGTAGGTGGAGTTTGTCATTTGAGTTCAATTCACCTTCTTTAAGTCGCTCTTCTTCCTCAGAGTCAGTATCTACCACTAGTACGTCCTCCTGTGGAGTTTTCACTTTTATATTCTGATTTGCAATAGGTGCTTCTACAGTGGATGGAATGTTAACGTTTTCTTTCGTCATAATTCTTGGAACTCTGCCTGCTACTACCTTTTGCTTTTGTCTTCTATTTCTTCCATTCAAGCTGGAAATAGAAGAATGCTCTTGCTCTGTAGAAGCCACGACTTCACATGCCATTCCGGGAGTAGTTAGTGATTGAAGCGCTAAAAGAGCATTTATCTTACCCATAAAAGCTTTTTGTCTGTTTGCCATTTTCACGTTAATTTTATCAACCATCTTATTCAATTCTCCCTTAGTTACAACTCATGCTACGTTGAGGATCCTGAATCCCGATCTTCAAAGTTAACTCCTAACAGCATGCTGTTATGGTTATTGACTTCAATTTACCGAGGGTTTGTTTCTTCTCCAGTAATGGTAGCTTTTATGGATCTTCCGGAGGTAGTTCTCTTTCTTCCTCGTGCCACTGACAGCAAATCTTCAAAGTAGAGATTGAGAATCTAATTTCTTAACCTATCCGATCCAAAGTAGATAGCTAGATTCAAGCCTGAGTTAGTTTCTCAGTGGAAGCACTAAAATTTTAACCCAAAAATGGGTCAACGGCCTGGATTGAGTGTGAAAGCATCAGCCATGTTCTTACAGAGTAGTAATATAGAAAATAAATGTAAAAGGAGAAGAAATAATAAAAAGACAAGGATATTTTTATTATGGTTCGGCTGTTAATGAAGCCTACATCCACTTTGTAGCTTTGCATTAACTGACTACTTTTACAAGTTAATCGGATTATAATGTGATTAAACCTTAGTATAATAGTTCACTAGAGAATCAAAGCGGACCCCTAGATAACTATTTTGTGGGAGAAGAAGAGTCAAGAATAATATCTACAGACTTCCAATAGCCAATCCATAAGATCCCTTCTATGTTGCAAGCAAGACTGTATTTATAGGGGCTGGAGAGCTATTGGGCTAGGCTGCTTTGCCAGAAGCCTACACTTAATGATATGAAGGCACTCCAAGAATTTTATTGTGATCCAACTTAACCTGATTGATTACTGGTGATCCATAAGGCATGGATCGTTAGCGATCCATGTACTTAAGTTATTTTTGGATCATTTCCTTTTGATTGCATTCCTTAACCTATGTAGTTGCTTTCCATGTAATTTCGTAGCCAGTTGCTTTTTTGATGATGATCACATGAACAAGTTGGATTGAACTATGACTAGAATTAGATAAGTCTTTGCTTCTCAAACTAGGTAGCTTGGAAGGCAATGAAACTTGGCATGCACCCCTAGAAAAGATATTGACTCATGATGCAAGAGGTTTGAATGACCCATGAGGGTCCCTATGGATCGTCGGCGATCCATAGGTGATTGATTACTAGCAATCCGTCCTCTTAGTTTATTTTGTGTGTTTCTTCTTAAGCCCTTCTTAGCTTATTTTGTGGTCCTTTTGGTTGATGCTTGAGTTGTTTTTCCTTGGTCTAGATTTTGAAACTCCTATTGAATTCTGCTGGGCTAAAAACTCGGTTAGTAATTATTTTCTCAATTTTGAAGAATAATTTTCAAAATCACCAGGATTAATTCTCAGCTTTTAAATCCTTTTTATTTATAAATCACATTTATAAATTATACTTATATAATTTTATTTACTCAAAACACTTCATAATTGTTTATCTTTCATATTTTTAAAATTTCTTACTTCTGAGTTTGGTGTGATTCAAAAATTGCTAGTGTCCAAAATTGTCGAAAATTCCATTTTATTTTATTAAGTAGTGATCCAAATTATCTTTGGTTTAACACTTTTGTAAAGATGTTTATAATTACTAATCAATTTATCTATTGATGATTCACATTATCTTTTAACCTAATTTTCTTTATAGATCGAGTAAATCCAAATTGATACCAAGGAACCGGGTACTACCAATAGTATCATATATCCTTTAACCAGAAGGGAAAAACTTGAGAGAAGTGTTTTCCACCCGAGCATACCTCCTGTTTATTTTTAGTTACTTCTAAGCCATTCGAACTAGTTATCATAAGGTTCTTCTTTTTTAATTCCTTTATTTATAAAACTTGATTTATACCTTCATTTCTTAGGATCTTCTTATTTTTACAATTTTAGGCTCATAATTTATTTATCTTAAATAAATTTCTTGACATTAAACCAGTATAATTACCAAACAACATATAGTCAAATTGTTAAACTTAATTCACTAGGTGTTCGTATTTTTTAAATTAAATAATCAATCAATTAATGATAATAATTGAATATTACTATTCCCTTAATTTCAAATTATCACACTATCGATCAATATACATTTTCAAAATATATATATATATATATATATATATATATATATAATACCATCTTAGGTAAACTAATTTCATTTACCCAAATTTTCCAAAACAAAATCATTTTTTAGCATTAAAAAATACGCACTCATATATAATACTCTCAACTCTTTCTGGGTATCACCTACCCTATCTCTAATGAGCTACTCATTATATGGTATTACTAACCTATCTTCGATGATACATGCCCCAACCAGGCTCAGGTGTATGCTAAACCTAAGAAATGATACCAACTGCAACGACTCGCAATTTCGTATGTTTTAAGTTGACGATAAACCATACATGTAAACCTCAATTTGAACGAAAAGGTGGATAGTTATATGGAAAAGAAAATAATGACATATAACAAAGTAAAAAATAGAATCTCACATGAATGGAATAATATATGTTATTTCAACATATAATTTTTACAGCGGAATTTTTTAAATACATTTACCAGAGTTTAACTTAACATTAACATGGACGGTTATAAATATCTATCCTTACAAATGCGGAATACGGTAGTACATGAGTGTGGTGGAAATGGATAAAAATCTTCAAAAGAATATCCAAGCTCCCTACTCCTAGCTCATTTAAGATGTTCCAAACTAAACCTGACTGCTAGGCTGCTTGGAAAACTAGGGCACCTAGAGTTTAGGGGAAATAAAATAAACTCCAGGTCAGTCATCAGACGGTTGTGAGAAACTCAAAATATGAGTATTTAGAAAACAAAGGGTATACCATAAGACCATACCTCACATAAACACGGAACAAATTTTGACCTACGATAACCAAATCATTTCTACGTAAAATTCAGTGATATTATTTTTGATAACACTCCTAGAAAACACTTTTCAGGTAAATATACATAATCTTAGGTAAAATTGTTACATTATTAAATTATAGCATAGTAGGTTTACAACTAAAACCGAAGCTACTGATTGGAGATTGGATTTCCAAGCGAATAGCAAGGTAAGGGACTTACCTCTAGTACATACATCTCTAAAAGAATGTACTGAGGACCAATGTCTTCGAAACCTCTACGAATTAAAATCAACCTACCCACAGACCCATTTGGTGGTGGATAGAACCGAATATGATGACGTCATAATGGGCGTAAAATAAATCTAGAAAGGTGATATCACACCGTAATGGTAGCGAACCACTTAGCCTAGAGCAATCCATATTTCATACTTCCACGGGTGTGAGGTTGGAGGTGATGTTTACCTTTCTTAGAATATTTACACTTAAAATGCCACATTGCCATTCCCAACAACATACTGCTGATTTCTATAAAAATACAGCCTTTGAGTCTTAGAGAAGGGTGTTAAGTATAAGAGGGGTTACCTCTTATACAACAAAGTAGATGTACGCTTGTAGAGATCAATGCGCTGTATTCTTAGAAATGCAATATCAGATATTCATCTTTACAAGTTGTCTAGGAATAAGACAAACTGAAGGCATTCTCCTACCATATCCAGTCGAGAATTATTCTTAGGATTAGTGGTGAGCAGTCCTTGCATACGAAGATCCCAGAACAAAGGGTCTACTACTATTTATTTATCTCGGAAGCTTGTCTGAAATTATCAACAAGCGGTCCTTTAATTATGAAGATCCTCACCTTCAACTTCATTGCCTTTAACATGTCTTCACTTTTGAACTCGTAAATTGATTCGAGTGGTTTTTGAAAAAGAATTACCCAAATCCGACCTTGGTTCCTCTAAGCTAATAATCGATAAAAAGTTGTTAAGTAAATAGGTTCTTATCATTTTGAACTGATTACTTTTCTCTTTATCAAAAATATCTTCTAGAGACATATATCTTTAAAAAAAATCTTTTTGGTATATATGGAATCATTAAACCTCTTTTATCGAATATCTTTTTAATTAAAACCTTTTTAAATCTGAGAATAATTCCAAATCATTTCATCCTTTACTTACAAAAATATTTCCACATCATTTATTTAAATTTTAACAAAGATTTTCAAATCATAACTTTTAAATGGGTCAAAAACAATGTTATTTAAAACATTGTTCACAGTAAAATCAAAAAAAATTAATTTTAAGTAAAAGGATCCATTAAAATAATTCCAATACATATTTTTTAACTGGTTGAAACCATGTTATCTAAGATGATAAATCCAAATTAGTTAGTATTCAAGTAAAACGGATCCATAGAAAATTTTACTTGACATCAATTTCCATTTTCAACCTTTACTATAAGTCGAATAGCAGTGTAACCACCTTTCAAATTCACATGGATAGTATGGGTTCGCTCCTCAGAATTTAACAACACGTATACAAAAATTATTTCTATACGATCCTAGTTAAATTTAGAAAAATAAAATCTTTTATACTTGTCTCGTTTTCGATATTTCGACTGTATCCGTTCCTTGCCGAAGAAAAAGGCCAGGTGAGCCAGGGCATTGGTTACTCCTGAACATCTGCTTTGTTTAAGCACCTCACATTCAAATATCATGAATAAAAAAATCTAGTCTGCTCATCCACTTTTAGTGCGAGGATTAAATCACTTGATTTTTGTAACAACCCTAGATTTTTGCACGTAATTTAAATTTGACTTTATTTTATTTTTAAATTATTTTAAAAAAAATTATTTCAAAAATTTCATTTTAAAAATATAGATGTTGATTATTAAGTGATTTATAGTTCAAACAAGTATAAATTGAATATTTTATTGAAAAGTGAATTTCTGTTCAAACTGGTCAAACTTTGCCTTTTAAACTTCAAATTTAAATTATTTAAAATCTTAAATTTTATCTTAATAGATGAAATAACTTGAACACTGCTTTTTGTTTCGTTGGAAACGGACTTAAAATGTGAAAATTATGTACATTTCAATTTTGAGTATAATTTGTTTTATTTTGCAATTTCGTCTATTTTAAATTATATAAATTATATTTTCTTTGTCATATTTTATTTTAATTTCTGTTAATATGTTATTCTATGCATATTTTTGTCTTTTATTATTTTTGAAGTGATAATATAATTTTTCTAAAGTTTATTTGAATTTATTTCAATTTATTAAGCCTGGTTTCCAATTTCTGCTATTTTCTTCATTTAATTTTTTTAATTACAATTTATTTGTTTTTGTGAATTCATTTTTATTTTATGTTCTTATCTTTATTTATAAATATTTTTCAAGTATATACAAATTTTCCAAAGTTCATTGCATTTATTTTTCATATTTTCAAAACTAGTTGCAATTTTTACCGTTTATTTAATTAAATCATATATAATTAAAATTTATTTATTTATTTTTGTTTATCTACTAAATTTTCATATTTTATCTGATTTTGTATATATATTTCAGTTATATAAAGATTAAAATAAAATAGAGGAAATTTGAAAGGTTTTAAACTATTCAAATTCCACAAACATTTCTCAATAAAAAAAATACGGCCATCTCCTTGTTGTTCAAAAATTTGGTAAAAATCTTCTCTTCTCTCTTGTTTTTTTATGTTTTCCATTGAATCTTTGCATATGTTCTCTACTTCATGGCCCCACTCCTCCTACTCCAGGCCTTGGCCGACAACCACCACCCCCTTTATCTGACCATCACCCACCCTAGTACCCCTCCTCCTCAGGCCGAGCCACACCAAGGCATAGATCATCACAAAAATCCACTAAAACCATCACATGTTGCCTAGCCGATCACCTTTAGTCACCATCTCCTTCTACAACCTCTAGCCCCCACAACCACCACCTCTGGCCTGACCTCCACCCTCTACCACGTCACCCACCACCACCTGGACCCACTGGCCATGCCCCATAGCTTCTGGCCAAGCCAAACTTTAGCAATAAAATGATGTATGTTGCCTTATTCTTGCCTTGTTGTTGAAGTTGATGCACCTAGACTTATGCACCATCTCCAAACCCACCTAGGCCAACCTGTTTGAACCCAAACCCAGCCCTTAGTCCCTACCTTAGCTGAGCTTATTCCATCACTAACTGAACCATGTGAAGTTGAGAAAAAGTGCAAACCATTCGATATGGTTTTGGGTATTGATTCCTTGAATTATTTGGTGATAATTTGTGTTGAAAACTTATACCTATCCTATTGTTTTGTGTAAATGCATGCAAGGCTATTAGCTTTGTATCTCCACTCTCAAGTCATGTCCGTGTCGTCGTGCCTTTGTAGCGTCAGTGTGTGTGCGCTTTGGTAGCAATCTCCAGCTTTGAACAAGTGAGTAAATCTCACCAGACATTTATACTTATACAAATGCGAATTGACACCATTTGAATGTGTAGAACTATTATGTGATGTTATAACTGCCTGTGATTATTTATATATGATGTTAAACCTGTTAAATTTCATGTCATATCATCTGTTATTATATATATGTTGTTACTGCTCATTTATATCTGTTTATCACACTACAAGTTCCCTGTAGATTAGGTTCACTATGGGTTGAAATGATACATACCCGAACGGACTTTAGAATATGGAAAAATCGTTATGGGCTGAAATGATAAGCCTGAACGATTTTTATTTATTTATTTATTTATTTTTACTTGGGACTGCGGGTTTGAAATGATAGAACCCGGATTTTTCTTTTTAATCCGCGGATTGAAATGATATATATCAGTATCACCTGACCTAGGTTAGAAAACTATATACAGGCCCGTGGTTATATTTTATAAAGTATTTTGAATATTTTAAATATTTTTAAAAGTGAAAATTTATGAAATTTGATTTAAATTGGATTTTTAATGTTTAAATAAATAAATTTTGGATTTTTCTAGAAGTTAAAATGTAATTCAAATGAATGGTAAAAGTGAATTTTTGAAATATAACTTAAAATTGGAAATTTGGACTTTGGCTTTTTAAATTGACATTTAACTTATATAAATAAAATTTTAAGCGGTTTAAATGTAAATTTATGAAATTTGATTTAAATAGATTTTGAAATGTTTTAAAATAAAGAAATTATGATTTTTGTATGAGTTAAAAATGTAATTAATGAATGGTTAAATTGGATTTTTGGAATATAACTTAAGTTTGGAAATTTGGAAATTTGGTTAAAAATGATGTTTAAGTTATATAATTAAAATGGAAATCTAATTATATTTGGAAAATGGTAAATATGATTATTTGATTAAATTTGAGTTTAAATGAATTAATAAAGTATTATTGATTTTTCTATGTATTAAAATGGTTAAATGAATGAATGCTTAAAAGTGTAATCTTAAAATGAACTTGACCTGGAAATGTGAATTTGGTTTGAATTAAGGGTTTAAATAAATTAAATAAATTGGAAATTTAGTTTAATTTGTGAAATGATAATTTGAAAATATAAATTTTAATAAAATGTTAAATGTAAAAATGGGAAAGTTTACACTTGAATTTATTAAGGTGATTTGTGAAATCTGATTTAATTATAAAATGTTGCTTTATAAAAATCATTAATTAAAAGAGTATTTTAATGAACATTGTTGAATGTTAAAATATGATTTTTATAATGTTTAAATGGTTTAAATTGAAATTTTTGCAAGTATAACTTACAGCAGCTTTTTCTGGATGCTGTGAAAGGCTGAAATTTTCAATGTTTATGGTTTTAACTTAGTAAATGAACTCAGAACGGTTTAAAACTTTGGAATTGAATATTTGATTTGGAAGTATATAAACTTAAATTTTAAATGGTCTAAATGAACTATTTTGATTAGAATAGAAGCTATTTAAAAGGTGATTTGGAATGAAAATAAATGAATGATATCTTTGAATTTAAAAGGTATTTAAAGTTGAATATTTGGATTTGAACTTATATTATGATTTGAAATTGAAGCTTTGGAAAGATATGATATTTTGATATATATATTAAATGTTTTGAAATGAATTTTTTTTTAAAGATATGATATTTTGATATTAAAAATGTTTTGAAATGAAGTTTGGAAAGATATGATATTTTGATATATATTAAATGTTTTGAAATGAAGTTTTGAAAGATATGATATTATATATATATTAAATGTTTGAAATGAAGTTTTTGGAATATGTTATATTTTGATATTAAAATAATTTAAAATGAAGTTTGAAAGATATGATATTTTGATATTAAAATGATTTGAAAAAGGAAATTTTGAAAAGATATGATATTTATGTATTAAAAATGGTTTGAAAGGATATATATTGAAATGATTTGAAATGACTTGATATTTATTTTGGTAAATATTTGAATTTGAAAGATATGGTATGTTGATATATTGAAATGGTTTGGAATTAATTTAATCTTTATTTTGATAAAGATTTGGATTTGAAATAATATTCTATTTTGAAGTATAAATATCATTTTAAAAGTTATAACCACGGGTTATAATAACAATTGGTTGGCAAAGTGACCGGGATCGGATATCTGGCATACTCTCTGTCGATACCGAAAACCACTTTGACTAACCATGTACGCGGTGAAGATTTCAGAATGAAGTAGGATGGTGGTGAGTTTTTATGGTATGTTACGTGGACCCAAATCCCGTGAGTTAGCATAAGGTGGCAGAAACAGGAGCGGGTCTCGGGCCAGTTGAGGTCGCACCTCATAGCGGATGCATTTCTTCGATACCATACTATTACTTGTGATTGTTTGGGCGCCCCTCCGATTTTATGGGAGTGTGTTCCGCATGGGCGTATGTGGCTGCTGGGTTACCACCAGCTCGAGTGCCGTAATTGGTATATCTACCCTGGCATTGCCTTGTGTGCCGTGTCACCTACCATATCGAGCCTTTACTACGAGTTTCTATTTGTGTCGTATCTATGCAGTATCTTCTCGTGTCTCCCGATCAGGAGATATGTAGGTATTGTATAGACTATTGGCATTATTTGTGTTAAGGGGAATATTGGGTCACTCCTTAACGCTATTTAAAAGTTAGTTTATTTTACTATTAGACATTATTATAATAGCGCAATATTACTACATAGTAAATAGTTTAACGGATTCATAGAGGATGGACGGTCCCAAGCATCCTTTAAGTTACTTGTACTTTTACAACAGTTCACTTGAGTTGGTTTACATTGTATAGGTATGTATGTCCTGACTCGAGTGTTTGTATTTTTATTTATGCTCGGGTCAGCCTAAGTATTCACAGATTTGGATTTCCCCTTTATGGAGATTGGAATCGCTGGAGATTATCTGCTTATCTAGTCTTATCTATTCAAGTTCTGTTGTTCTATTCAGCTTGTGCTTGGTTGTCATCTTGAGACTTCTGTTGTACTTTATTTTCTTCTGTTGTATTTTAATTAACTCTGATATATTTATATAGTAGCTTCATGAACTACAATTTTTTTTACTTCCGCTGCATTATTAAATACTTTGTGTCTGTGATCTGTGATTATTATTTACTGTATATTATGAGATTTGCCAAATTTTTATTTACGTGTTTTGAGCAATTCAATTCCAGCATGAGTGTCTACCTATACACTTATAATGGATGCGAATGGTTGAAAATGCGTTGTTGTTACATTTGGTATCAGAGCTTTGGCTTTGAGGCAAAACTTAGAATGTTTGGTAAATTTAGTTACAGAATCACTTTCATCCAAACTTGAATCTGTTCCTCTTTGATTCAAATTTCCTTTGAATTTTGGAACGTTCCTATGGTTCCAAAATCCGTTCGCATCCCTCACTATTCAACTTCTTTTGATTCTGAAGTATCCCATAACTCCGCTTTAAATGATCTTTTTAGTGAGTCGGCGGTCTCGCCAATTTCAAATTCATTTGTAAAGGGGGAACTCCTTTATAATTAGCATCGATTCACCAAAGATTTATATCTATCCTTGGTTTAGATGGTAATATCTTTGTTATTCCAAACTCTATCTATTGAGATCGAATGTAGATTTACCCTAGAAAATCCACATTAATCTTATTCTTTAAGTCACGGTTGACCCGGTTAAAGTTGCCCACGATTTACTTAAGCTTACCCTTCTCCCTACTATGTTATATAATCATCTTGTCTTTTGTTTCCAATCTATTCTTCCAGACATTTTGAATTGTACTTATAAATCTATATTTTGTTTTATATATTGTGTTGTTTGAGTTGTTGATGTTGATTTGGGTTTCCGATGGATTCGTCTGATCAACGCTATCGATACGATTTCTAAAACACATTGACGGAACAAACTGACACAATATTATTCTAAAATTTGGTTAATGAAATAAATTTAGATATATAAGTAAATTTACGGAACTTAATAAACTGATTTAAATTCATAATTTGAAATGATAATACTTGATTTATCATTTATTGTTCTATAAATGAATTTATAAATAGTTGTTTATAAATTGATTTGGGAACTGAAATGAATATAAAACAAGAAATTTGAGAATTTAATTTTCGATGGTTTCAAACCTCGTGTTTAAGTTTTGAAGTATATTATTTAAAGCATTTTCGTAAGTATGTTTCCAAAGAATTTTAAAGTTTAAAAATCAGTGCTCTTCTCTTTGTCGCTGGAAAATAATTTCGGTGATGACTGCAGCATCATCGACATTCATTTTCGAGTTTCGAAGTGAAGAGACCGCTCTCTAGTCTTGCTACAGCTTATTTTTGGGAAATCAAATAGATTTGAATTTCTAAAATATGACTTGATTTATAATATATATAGATATATGATTTAAATTTGATTTGATAAATTATGTACGTACATTTATTTATCCCTAAAAGGTTTGAAGGAATCAGAAATTTAATTCTTAAATTTTATTTTAAAGAATAATTTCAATTATAAAAAGAAAATCAAAATTTTGGATGAATATTCAAGCATGAAATGGTTTAGTTAGAAAGTTTTATTTGTATAATACAATTGCATTCAAATATAATTTACCTTAATTTCAGAAGTTAATAATGTAATTGGATAATATACAATATAAAAGGATTTTATAAATAAAATTTGAGTGGTTATAATAAATGTTATACACTTAAATTTTAGTTAAAAAAAGATTAACAGAGGTAAATAGAATAGAAGGTTAATTGAATAATTTACAATATAAATGATGTTAAAGGAATTAAGAATAAATTAAAATAGTTATAATAAGTGTAAGAATATTTAACACAAGTGATAAAATATATTGAGAGGAATAAATTTAATTTTAATTAGGAATAAAGAGGAATTAAATTTATTAAGTACATTTTGAGTATAATAATGATTTTTTTCAAATTCATGATTTTGAAATTTTTAGTTTAAGATGATTAGATGATAAGATAGTGAAATTAGATAAATTTAAGATTCATGTAACTTGTGTAAAAATTAATTATCAATATTAAGTTGAAACTATGGAAATTTCAAACCTATTATCTTATTTTGTTTTTCAAACTTATTAACCTATTTTGTTTTCAAATTGTCTTTAGTTGTCCTTATTTTCCTCATCTTACTATAGATTGGTATAGGCATCTTTCTATAATCTTTCTTTTTATAAATCTTTCTATAATCTTTGGTACTCATTTTGAATCTGAGCACTGCTTTCCATCCACAGACCGTCGGTCAAGCGGGAAGAGTCAATCAGATTCTAAAGGATCTTTTCGTGCTTGTGTTCCTGATTCTGGACAATCTTGGGAAGATCATCTCCACCTTGTGAAATTTACCTATAAAAATAGTTATTAGGTATAATTTCAATATCCTTGCCATCTTGTCTTAATCTTATTTCACTCTATTTTTTCCGTGCTTTCCCTTTCCTCATTTCTTTTCGGGGACGAAAAGTTTTGAGTAGGGGAGAGTGTAACAACCCTAGATTTTTGCATATAATTTAAATTTGACTTTATTTTATTTTTAAATTATTTTAAACTTTTTTATTTCAAACATTTCATTTTAAAAATATAAATGCTGATTATTAAGTGATTTATAGTTCAAACAAGTATAAATTGAAAATTTTACTTAAAAGTGAATTTCTGTTCAAACTGGTCAAACTTTGACTTTTAAATATCAAATTAAAATTATTTAAAATCTTAAATTTTATCTTTTATTATGAAAATAAATGAAATAACTTGAACACTGCTTTTCGTTTCGTTGGAAGCGGACTTAAACTGTGAAAGTTATGTACATTTCAATTTTGAGTATAACTTGTTTTATTTTGCAATTTTATCTATTTTAAATTATATAAATTATATTTTCTTTGTCATATTTTATTTTAGTTTGTGTTAATATGTTATTGTATGTATATTTTTGTCTTTTATTATTTTTAAAGTGATAATATAATTTTTCAAAAGTTTATTTGAATTTATTTCAATTTATTAAGCGTGGTTTCCAATTTTCTACTATTTTCTTCATTTAATTTTTTTTTAATTACAATTTATTTATTTATTTTTGTGAATTCATTTTTATTTCGTGTTCTTATCTTTATTTATAAATATTTTTCAAGTATATACAAATTTTCCAAAGTTCATTGCATTTATTTTTCATATTTTCAAGACTAGTTGCAATTTTTACTATTTATTTAATTAAATCATGTATAATTAAAATTTATTTATTTTTGTTTATCTAATAAATTTTCGTATTTTATCAGAGTTTATACATATATTTCAGTTATATAAAAATTAAAATAAAATAGAGGAAATTTGAAAGGTTTTAAACTATTGAAATTCCAATGGCTTTTCACCTCCCGACCTTTCATTTTCCCAACTCCTCTCTTTATTGATTTTGGCCGTATACTTCATTTCTCTTCAGCCTCATCTTCATTTTCATGTGAATTACACTTCCTCAAACATTTCTCAACAAAAAATTACGGCCATCTCCTTGTTGTTCAAAAATTTGGTAAAAATCTTCTCTTCTCTCTTGTTTTTTATGTTTTCCATTGAATCTTTGCATATGTTCTCTACTTCATGGCTCCACTCCTCCTACTCCAGGCCTTGGCCGACCACCACCACCCCCTTTCTCTGACCATCACCCACCCTAGTACCCCTCTTCCTCAGGCCAAGCCACACCAAGGCATAGATCATCACAAAAATCAACTAAAACCCATCACATGTTGCCTAGCCGACCACCTTTAGTTACCATCTCCTTCTACAGCCTCTATCCCCCACAACCACCACCACCACTACCTCTGGCCTGACCTCCACCCTCTGCCACGTCACCCGCCACCACCTGGACCCACTGGCCATGCCCCATAGCTTCTGGCCAAGCCAAACTTTAGCAATAAAATGATGTATGTTGCCTTGTTCTTGCCTTGTCGTTGAAGTTTATGCACCTAGACTTATGCACATCTCCAAACCCACCTAGGCGGACCTGTTTGGACCCAAACCTAGCCATTAGTCCCTGCCTTAGCTGAGCTTATTCCATCACTAACTGAACCATGTGAAGTTGAGAACAAGTGCAAACCATTCGATATGGTTTTGGGTATTGATTCCTTGAATTATTTGGTGATAATTTGTGTTGAAAACTTATATATATCCTATGGTTTTGTGTAAACGCATGCAAGGCTATTAGCTTTGTCTCTCCACTCTCAAGTCATATCCGTGTCATCATGCCTTTGTAGTGTCAGTGTGTGCGCTTTGGTAGCAATCTCCAGCTTTGAACAAATGAGTAAATCTCACGAGACATTTATACTTATACAAATGTGAATTGACACCATTTGAATGTGTAGAACTATTATGTGATGTTATAACTGCCTATGATTATTTATATATGATGTTAAACCTGTTAAATTTCATGTCATATCATCTGTTATTATATATATATGTTGTTACTGTTCATTTATATTTGTTTATCACACTGCAAGTTCCCTGTAGATTAGGTTCACTATGGGTTGAAATAATACATACCCGAACGGACTTTAGAATAGGGAAAAATCGTTATGTGCTGAAATGATAGGCCTGAACGATTTTTATTTATCTATTTATTTATTTATTTATTTTTACTTGGGATTGCGGGTTTGAAATGATAGAACCCAGATTTTTCTTTTTAAACTGCGGATTGAAATGATATATATTCGTATCACCTGACCTAGGTTAGAAAACTATACACAGGCCCGTGGTTATATTTTATAAAGTATTTTGAATATTTTAAATATTTTTAAAAGTGAAAATTTATGAAATTTGATTTAAATTGGATTTTTAATGTTTAAATAAATAAATTTTGTATTTTTCTAGAAGTTAAAATGTAATTCAAAGGAATGGTAAAAGTGAATTTTTTAAATATAACTTAAATTTGGAAATTTGGACTTTGGCTTTTTAAATTGGCATTTAAGTTATATAAATAAAATTTTAAGTGGTTTAAATGTAAACTTATGAAATTTGATTTAAATAGATTTTGAAATGTTTTAAAATAAAGAAATTATGATTTTTGTATGAGTTAAAAATGTAATTAATGAATGGTTAAATTGGATTTTTGGAATATAACTTAAGTTTGGAAATTTGGAATTTTGGTTAAAAATGATATTTAAGTTATATAAATAAAATGGAAATCTAATTATATTTGGAAAATGGTAAATATGATTATTTGATTAAATTTGAGTTTAAATGAATTAATAAAGTATTATTGATTTTTCTATGTATTAAAATGGTTAAATGAATGAATACTTAAAAGTGTAATCTTAAACTAAACTTGACCTGGAAATGTGAATTTGGTTTTAATTAAGGGTTTAAGTTAATTAAATTAATTGGAAACTTAGTTTAATTTGTGAAATGATAATTTGAAAATGTAAATGTTAATAAAGTGTTAAATGTAAAAACGGAAAAGTTTACACTTGAATTTATTAAGGTGATTTGTGAAAACTGATTTAATTATAAAATGTTGCTTTATAAAAATCATTAATTAAAAGAGTATTTTAATGAACATCTTTGAATGTGAAAATATGATTTTTTTTTATAATTTTTAAATGGTTTAAATTGAAATGTTTTCAAGTATAACTTACAGCAGCTTTTTCTGGATGCTGCGAAAGGCTGAAATTTTCAATGTTTATGGTTTTAACTTAGTAAATGAACTCAGAATGGTTTAAAACTTTGGAAATTGAATATTTGATTTGGAAGTATATAAACTTAAATTTTAAATGGTTTAAATGAACTATTTTGATTAAAATATAAGCTATTTAAATGGTGATTTGGAATGAAAATAAACTAATGATATCTTTGAATTTAAAAGGTATTTAAAGTTGAATATTTGGATTTGTACTTATATTATGATTTGAAATGGAAGCTTTGGAAATATATGATATTTTGATATATATTAAATGTTTTGAAATGAAGTTTTTTTAAAGGTATGATATTTTTATATTAAAAATGTTTTGAAATGAAATTTGGAAAGATATGATATTTTGGTATATATTAAATGTTTTGAAATGAAGTTTTGAAAGATATGATATTTGATATATATTAAATGTTTTGAAATGAAGTTTTGAAAGATATGATATTTTATATATATTAAATGTTTGAAATGAAGTTTTGGAAGATATGATATTTTGATATTAAAATAATTTAAAAATGAAGTTTGAAAGATATGATATTTTGATATTAAAATGAGTTGAAAAAGGAAGTTTTGAAAAGATATGATATTTATGTATTAAAAATGGTTTGAAAGGATGTTTTGAAAGGATATATATATTGAAATGATTTGAAATGGCTTGATATTTATTTTGTTAAATATTTGAATTTGAAAGATATGGTATGTTGATATATTGAAATGGTTTGGAATTAATTTAATCTTTATTTTGATAAAGATTTGGATTTGAAATAATATTCTATTTTGAAGTATAAATATTAATTTAAAAGTTATAACCATGGGTTATAATAACGATTGGTTGGCAAAGAGACCGGGATCGGATATTTGGCATACTCTCTGTCGATACCGAAATCCACTTTGACTAACCTGTACGCGGTGGAGATTCCAGAATGAAGTAGGATGGTGGCGACGTTCTTATGGTATGTTACGTGGACCCAACTCCCGTGAGTTGGCATAAGGTGGCAGAAACAGGAGCGATCTCGGGCCAGTTGAGGTCGCACCTCATAGCAGACGCATTTCTTCAATACCATACTATTATTTGTGATTGTTTGGGCGCCCCTCCGATTTTGTGGGAGTGTGTTCCGCGGTGGGTGTATGTGGCTGCTGCGTTACCTCTAGCCTGAGTGTCGTAATTGGTATATCTACCATGGCATTGCCTTGTGTGCCGTGTCACCTACCATATCGAGCCTTTACTACGAGTTTCTATCTGTGTCGTACCTATGCAGTATCTTCTTGTAGTCTCCCGATCAGGGGATATGCAGGTATTGTATAGACTATTGGCATTAGCTGTGTTAAGGGGAATATTGGGTCACTCCTTAACGCTATTTAAAGGTAAGTTTATTTTACTATTAGACATTATTATAATAGCGCAATATTACTACATAGTAAATAGTTTAACGGATCCTTAGAGGATAGGCGGTCCCAAGCATCCTTTAAGTTACTTGTACTTTTACTATAGTTCACTTGAATTGGTTTACATTGTATAAGTATGTATGTCCTGACTTGAGTGTTTGTATTTTTATTTACGCTCGGGTCAGCCTGAGTATTCACAGATTTGGATTTCCACTTTCTGGAGATAGGAATCGCTGGAGATTATCTGCTTATCTAGTCTTATCTATTCCATTTCTATTGCTCTATTCAGCTTGTGCTTGGTTGTCATCTTGAGATTTCTGTTGTACTTTATTTTCTTTTGTTGTATTTTAATTAACTCTGATATATTTATATAGTAGATTCATGAACTACTATTTCTTTTACTTCCGTTGCATTATTAAATACTCTGTGTCTGTGATCTGTGATTATTATTTACTGTATATTATGAGATTTGCCAAATTTTTATTTACAACGCTATATTTTGAGCAATTCAATTCCAGCATGAGTGTCTACCTATACACTTATAATGGATGCGAATGGTTGAAAATGCACGGTTGCTATAATTTTAATAGCTTTTCTTTTAATCATTCATTAAAAAATTTAAAATAAATTGTAAACCTTCAAATCATCTTTAGAATACTCAATTATTTATTAAAAAACATTTATAAAAGATTCGGGAAAGACTATTTAGACTTAAAACTGTTTTTCAAAAGTTATTAAAAGTGCTGCAAAAAGTGCCACAAATAGTACTTTTAAGCTTATTTGATCAAAATAACTTTTCTATCATTTAGAATTCTATTTTAAAACTCAAATCTCTTTTAAAAGATTTGTAGAATTTATCCCATATTTTTAAAGAATTAAAAATATCATTTTAAAAGACCCATATTTTTAAAGAATTAAAAATATCATTTTTAAAGAATTTATAGCTTTGGTTTTCGAACTGCAAAACCGCTACTATTTTGATAATTAAATTTGCGCATAATTTATAATCTACTAAACAAAGTCTAATTTTTTTGGTTTGAAAACTATGATTATAAGAGTTTGAAAATTTCTTATTACAAATAATTTTGATTCCGATCCATCGTATAAATGGATTTAACTTTCTACGGTGCGAAATAGCGAACTACAATTAAGCGATGGGCCTATTTTTGATTCAATTTTTATGACTTGTTAGTACTTCACCAAATTGGATTTGATGTTTACAAAACATTTATAAACCATTTTAAATCATGTCAAAGGGGTTTAATGATTCCATATTACATTTATAACTTGATTCGAACAGTGATTTCCTTGTATGTACAAAGGGGTTTATTGTTTATAAAACATTTATAAACCATTTTAAATCATGTCAAAGGGGTTTATTGACGTATATTTAACGTGACTTGTTAACACCATTAAACAACTATATTAAAATAATCAAACTTGGTGATCAGAACATAGTAAACATCCATGGAAAATATATCACATTATATATATATATATATATATATATATAGTTTCTCACCATTATTAGATATTAAACTTAGGAAAACAAACTATAGTTTCGCTATGATCGAACCGGAGCTTATGGAATTAAGCCTGGGACCTTGGGAAAGCTTGACCTATGCTTGGAAAGAGGTGGAGTGCTCGGAGTTGGTATTGGAGGGTGGTGGCCGTGAGTTTGGAAGGTGGAGAGGAGGTGTCCGACTTGATTTTAGAGGTGGATTGACATCGTACATACATTTGGGTGTATTTTACTTTATTTTGGAATATTTTGCCATTGCTTTGCTATATCTTTTCTATGAATTAGAAGCCATTAATGAGCTTCAAAAAGAGGAAGAAGAGAATTGTGTGTAGAATTGTTAACAAGAAAACCTATCAACATACCCAAAGCTACTTTTTTCACAAGAAATGTTGTTAACATTTCAAAAGAAAGATTTTAGAAGTGACCACTCTCTTCGAAACCCCTTTTTGAATGAGTTGATTAGGATAGATTGTTTGCGGAGGGTGATCTTATAAAAATATTAATTGTAGTTAATAAGTCCAATCAACCCAATCGAAATGATGGTTAAGGAAAGAACACCCCCTTCGAAGCCCCTTTTTGTGTCAGTCAGAAGGGGTAATTTGTATTGGACATTTGTCTCTTTCGATTATGTCAAAAGGACCACTTTTCCCTTAAAATAGAGAATTCACTTACGATAGTATTGTTTCTGCTCTTTTGGAATGAACATCTTTGAAAGGGTTGTATATGTTATAATATGTGGACACCTTTCGAAGATATTCGTCCTGTTAGCATGGCATAGTATTCACAAATCAAATCCCCTTCGAAACGTACCCTTTCGATCAGGCCGAAAAGGATATTTTGTCCTTCGAAATGGACTCAATGTATGATACTTGAGCTCTATGCCCCATATGCAACGGAATAACATCTTGGAACACGTATGTTTCATGAACTTATTAGTATCGTAACATTATAATCATCTTTGTTTGACATTTGATATCATTAAACATGATGGTAGCATGATTCGTATACATATTATCCATGTTGAACCCATTGCATTGTAGAAGTCAAATAGAAATTGAGAAGATAAGCAAGCATCATGTGCAATTGGACATTATTCAAGCTAATGGCCGAAATGATCTTTTTGATGATCATAATATTTATTGAATCCATGCGCTTCCTCTTTTAGCATTAATCCAAATTGAGTTACAAGTAAGAGAGCTTTTCCCTAAATTGATTTAGGGTTACAAAGGTTTGATTTGCAAAGAAATAGGAGAAAGAATTTAGAATTACCAAAATTTAGTCCCCAAACTCAGACCCTTAAGGGTCGTGTTTATAGATGCAGGTTGGCCCTCTTTCTTGCGTATCCTTTTGCTTCAGTCGAAAGGTACTCCTCCAATCTTTCGCATGCATCCTTTTGGACATGGTCAAAAGGCCTTCCTTCATCCTTCTGCGTGTCTCTTTTCGATGCAGTCGAAAGGACATTCTGACATTTCTCATCCATTCTTATGCCTCCACCATCTCATTTCAGGTCTTTCGGCCCAGTCGAAAGGATTGCCTTGATAACCTTTCACTGCCATTGAAGTTTGAGTGCCTCTTTACTTTACTTTTTTACTGTATTGTTTTCAACTTTGTCGAAAGAGAGTTAGGAGCACTCTTCGCTTTGTGTTGCTATACTCTTGCAAGTGAGAGATGAGTGAGCTTTCATACAGCTTCATCGAAAGGAACGGTGAGTGATAACTAGGTCTTAGCGAAACGACTTTGGGCCTTCATGTAGGGTTTTCATCCTGCCTTTGTAGGGTTCCAACTGTTTCGAAGGGCTTGTTCCTATTTTCAAAAGGTGTGCATTGGAATCATTTCCTTAATACGTAAATTGAAAATGATGAAACCCGCTTTTTCGAAAGAAATGATTCTTGTGTGCGAGTCTATTATTCAACACCTTCGAAAGGTGCTTCGAACCCATACTAGCCTTTCTTATATATGTGAATCCATCTGCTACGAAAGGTCTAGATAAGGAAGATTGGTAACCTTACCTTCTTTTCTACCCTTTATAAAGCTTTTGTTATGCTTATCATTTGTAATGGCACTTGATGCTTGCGACTCCTTCGAAAGCCATCTCAATACTTTCGAAATGCTCTTCCTTAAACTTTGGCAAAACCCATGTCTTCAATTCTTTTAAAGCCTATCACTTTTCCAAACCTTCTTTCATACCTTTGTTCTTAAGTGAATTTTTATGGTTAACATTATGCGCCCTCCCTTTGTATGAAAGAAGCTTTTGTTCTTTAGAACAAAAATTTAACAACTACTCTGTTGGTAATGACCTCATTTCCCTGTAAAATTCAAAGTAAATAACATTTTCTATCTTTAGATTGTGACTATATGAAAATATGCTTAGTGATTTGGATAATGATGTTAGTATAATCGAGCTCTTGTAATCTACGTTCGAAAGTAATAAAAAGTAGCTGATCATCATCTAGAGTTAATAAACGATAAGAAATTTGCAGTTGTGAAGGATTAGGAACCAAGAACTTTTATTAGACAATATTAGAAGGCCCACCATCCAACTTTTGTAGTTACAAATGAAGTTCATAAATTGAAATCCCATGATATTAATAGAAAACCTGGCGTGTTTATTTGAAATCTAGGAACTTTCCATTGGTGATAACAAATGTTTGGTAAAAATGGCCACGAGCTATCATCTAGAAATAAGTAATTAAAAACCATGAATCCTTATTTGAGGATAACTAATAGGTATTTAGAAACTCCTATTGGAAATAATAATGATCCAGGGAACAAGATTCAGGTGTTGATGAACGTTGTTCAAAAGATAGTATTAGTAAACCAATGACACTGATTTGGGTATTAAGAAGATAAACCCAAAGTTTTAATTGAAGACTAGAAGTCTAATGAGATCTCAATACCAACTACCTCGGAACCCAGATTCGGGAGTTAATAAATGGAATTCAAAAATTGATGGTAAAAGACACAAAACCCAAAGTTAGCTAATAGAAAGTCTAGAAATTTAAAATTCAGATTCGGGCATAAAGTAGTGAAGTTCAAACGTCAATATTAAGAGATCTGAAAACCTAGATTCCAGTTTTTAATAGAGATAACCAGAAATAGTCTTCATACTAGAATCTTAAGCCTAGATTCGGGTATTAGTGGATGATAACCAGAAATCCATAATAATATTCTTCATAATAGAAATCTTAAGCCTGGATTTAGGCATTAGTGATCGAAGTCCAATAATTAATAGTAATAGTCCTAAAATCTAGATTTAGGTATGATGAAGACCATAAATTATTAGTAAAGACCCGAAACCTAGATTCAGGTATTAATAAATGAAGTTCCCGAACTTAATAATGAAAGATCTGAAACACAGATTTGGGTATTAATAAGTAAAGTTCAAAAATTCTTCTTTGATAATTAGTCGGAGGTTGTAGATTCTTATTCAAGTCTTCTATTCTATGCTGCTCCTTGGGTCTTGATCTTTTGACATATGTTAAACTTTTGGCTTTGTATGTTGTTGCTTTTTGATTTGATGCTTCTCGAGCTTGGACGTCTTAGTCCATTTTTTGATGTGCCACTTCTCAGGCTCGGACATCTTAGTTTGTTGTTTGATATGCTGCTTCTCAGGCTCGAACTCTTAGTCCGTCATTTGATATGATGCTTCTCAGGCTCGACATCTTAGTCCGTTTCTTGATATGTCACTTCTCGAGCTCGGACGTCTTAGTCCATTGTTGTCTAATGCTCTTGGTTAGCTTAACCACAAGCAGGACCTAAGGATTTACCTAACCTCCCTCCAGGAGGCGCCTTGACGTGGCCATAGCGTGGCACAATAAATGGCTTGTTTGGTGCCTTGGCCAGGCCATAGCGTCTCAGGACCAAATGCTTACTCTGTCCTCCCTCCAGTAGGTGTCTTGACCTGGCCGTAGCATGGCGCGATCAAGGGCTTATCTGGTACCTTAGCTAGGCCATAGCGTCGTGAAACCAAGGGCTTACTCCATCCTCCCTCTAAGAGCCACCTTGACCTGGCCATAGCGTGACACAGTCAAGGGCTTATCAATGCTTTAACCTGGCTATAGCGTGGTGCAGATAAAGGCTTACTCTAACCTACCTCCAGGAGGCGCTTTGACCTAGCCAACTTAGCATGGACTAAGGCTTTGACCGTTTAAGGTAATTTCCAAGTGTAAGGAGAATTTCACTCCCAACCATGTAGATTTCTCTTTTCGAGGAAGAGGTGCTTTATTCATTCTTGTAAGAAAATATGGTCGCAAGTGTTCTACATTCCATGTTCTAAGAACCATATTGTCATTTAGTCGATAAAACTTGTAAGCTCTAGAGGGAATTACTGCATACAATTAGGGGACCTTCCCAATTTGGTCATAGTAGTCCATCCGTAGGATTTCTTGTGTTTATCATCGTCCTTTGGATTACTATGTCTCCCTCTTGAAATGATCTTGTCTTCACTTTCTAATTGTAGTATATTGAGACTCTTCTTTGATATTCTATAGTTTGGGTAGCTGCTTCAACTCTTAATTCATGTATTAGATCTAATGATTATTTCTTTAATTCCTGATTTGAATCAAATGCATATGTGATTCTTTCATTTGAGGGTACCTCAATTTCAATTGGCAACATTGCTTCATACCCATATGTTAGAGAGTAGTGGGTATGTCATTGTAGTTCTGGTAGATGTTTGATAGGCCCAAAGTACAAGTGGAAATTTTTCTACCCAATTCTCTTTAGCTTTATTTAATCGCTTTTTCAAGATAGTCTTAATAGTCTTATTTGCAGCTTCAATGGCCTCGTTGACCTTTGGATGTGCCATAGAAGAAAAGCTTTAAAGATCACAATTTTATGGCAAAACCGAGAAACTTTCAAATTGTCTTCTGTTATCTGATATAATCTTATAGGAGAATCCGAATCTGGTAATAATGTTTTTAATGACGTATCTAAGCACTTTCCTAGAAGTGATTTTAGAGAGCGTTCAGCTTCTACCCACTTAATAAAGTAGTCTATGGCGACTAGAGCATATTTTCTCCTTCTTTGGAAATTGGCAATGGCCCAAACTAGTCGATTCCCCATATATCAAAGGGCCATGGACTTGAAATCGGAGATAACTGACTTGGTGGCTATCAGCCGATCTTTGAGTATTTCTGTCATCTTTCACATCTTCTTACATGTTCAATAGCTTGACTTGCTATTCCAGGGCAATAAAAACCACTTCTTATAAAATTTTTTGCTAACTTTACTCCGTTGGAGTTGTCTCCACAAAATCCTTCACGTGCTTCCACTATTTTAAGTAAGATAATGCATATCCTTTCTTGCAAAGAATTCCATCCACTATTGTGAAAGTCAGTCCATCGCCTGATTTTCCTAGCTTTCACTTTGTCAGATGGCAATATCCCTTTAGAAAGATATTTGACAATATGCGACATCTAAGTGTCACTATAACTATCATATGTCCTTAGATGACCGATCCTCTCATTTGGAATTTCTTCATTAATTTCTCTTTCTTCTCAATTTTTTTGTGCCATGGCTTGGGATCTAGTTAGGACTAACTATTCCTTTCCTTGTTCGGGTGTTCCCTCTTCAATGCATGAATTTTCTTAGTACTCTATTAGTATGATTTGCATTTCTAGGGCCCCCTAGAACTAGCCTTTTGCTAACGAATCTGGCTGAGAGTTTTCTCCCCTTGGAACTTGATGTATAGAAAAATCTTCAAATAAAGTGAGCATCTTCAATATTTCTCTACATATAAAGATAGTTTGGCTTCTTTACTCAGATATACTTGCTTCCTGGTTTACCATTAGTTGCGAATCACTGAAGATTTGAATTTATGGGATTTTAAGCTCTAAAGCCAGAGTTAATCCCGCCACCAATGATTTGTATTTGGCTACATTATTTGTTGCAGGAAACCCTAGTTTCATTGCGTAGTGTAGGCGGTGTCAATCTGGTGTTATTATGGGATATCGGGCTCCAGCTCCTTGCTCATTCAATGCGCCATCCACAAATAACTAACACATAAGATTTTGATCCTTTTTCGATTGTTCTCTAATGAAGTTTGTTCACTCATTAATAAAGTCCGTCAATGCTTGTCCTTTGATAACTACCCATGGTTGAAATTCAATATCATACTGGCCAAGTTCAATTCCCCACTTTACTAGCCTACTTGAAGTTTCAGGCTCACTGAAGACTTGTTTGAGTGGAAAATTATTCAATATTCTGGTTGGATGTGCTTGATACTATGCCTTTAGTTTTCATGCTGTAAATATCAAGAAGTAAGCTAGTTTTTCTATTGTCGGGTACCGAACCTCTACATCCTTTAACCATCTGCTCACATAATAAACAGGAAGTTGAGTGCCACTTTCCTCTTTGATCAAAACTGAACTAACTGCATCTTCCGATATTGCCATGTATAAGTACAAGACTTCACCGTTCTCAGGACTGGATAATATTGGTGGTTTTTCCAAATGGTTTTTTAACTCTTGAATGGTTTTCTTACAGTCTTCTACCCATTCAAAGTTTCTTCTTCTTGGTCATATTAAAAAAGGGAATGCATTTGCCAGTCGTCTTGGAAATGAACCTCCTTAGGGCTGCTACTCTACCGTTTAAACTCATTAAGTCTTTGCTAGTTTTGGGCTCAGCCATGTCCTCAATAGCTTGAATCTGGTCTTGGCTGGCCTCAATTCCATGAGCACTCATAATATAGCCTAAAAAATTCCTGGAATGAAGCCCAGAAGAGCAATTTTGGAGATTTAGTTTCATCTTATATTTCTGTAATACTTTGAACATTTCTATTAGGTATTCAAGGTGACTCTTAGCTTCACAAGATTTTACTAGCATATCATCAACATAAACTTTATATTTCATCCAATCTATTCTTTGAACATTATGTTGACTAATCTTTGACAGGTAGCCCCTGCATTCTTTAATTCGAAAGGCACTACTTTGTAGCAGAAAATTCCCCAATCTATAATGAAACTTGTATGTTCTTCATCTAGTTTAAACATGGTATCTGATTATATCCTGAGTAAACATCCATAAGGGATAACAATCTGTGTCCACCAGTTACATCAACCGACCGATCTATCCAGGGGAAGGTGTAACAATCTTTTGAACATGCCTTGTTTAAGTTAGCATAATCGATGCAAGTTCTCCACTTGCCATTTGAACTTACCAATACTAGGTTCACTAGCCACTTTGGGCAGATGATCTCCCAAATGAATCCATTTTCCATAAGCCTTTTAACATACTCTTTTAGGGCGTCAGACCATACTTTATCCAATTTTCTCTTCTTTTGTTTGATTGGGATCGTTTTCGGATTAATGTTTAGTGCATTGCACATTACCGATGGATCAATCCTACCATATCTGAATGAGACCATGCAACCATGTCTTTATTGGATTTAAGAAACTGAATCAAGTCTTTCTTCAAGCTGCTTTCCAACTCCTTCCCACTTTGACTACTTTGGTGCAATTATTCATGTCTATACATGTCTCCTTAAGGTCTTCTATAGGTTTTATTCTTTCCACTTCCCCAAGGCAATCAAATTTTGTGATGATTTCTCCTTCCTCCACGGAATTAGCATTGGTCCTCTTTCTCTTACTTTTAGGGGAAATATACCTTTCAAACATACATTTATTAGTTTTATTAGATCTTAATTTTGCTTCTAGTATTGGATGTAAAAATGCATCACCCAAAGGCTGGAAAACAGTAAAATAATCAAAGTAGCAGAATACTCCCTTTTACATTGATCAAGCATTACAAAATACATCTTGCAGGAGCTGAATTGTTCTCCACATAT
Organism: Allium cepa; assembly: GCA_030765085.1. Taxonomy (NCBI): domain Eukaryota; kingdom Viridiplantae; phylum Streptophyta; class Magnoliopsida; order Asparagales; family Amaryllidaceae; genus Allium; species Allium cepa. The sequence continues at coordinate 238,496,611 of CM060943.1, read as the reverse complement.
TGTGCTACAACCCCTCTTGGTTAAGAATTTTACAATTAGATATTTTGGCGAGGCAAAAGCATCCACCTTATCAAGTGCGGGTTGGTCAAAGAAAGCATTGTGGTATGATGGTTGGTTGATAATTACGAAGAGAGTTTGAAAAGTTCGGCAGCATGGCGGTACTCCCATCTACACTAGCAACTTCACTTGTCCCACTGGGGTCGATTCCTTGCTTTTCACCAAAAGATTGGTTCAAGGCTGGATTCTAGATTGTCTTCTAGGATGCCCATTTTATCAAAGGCATGTTTAAAAATAATTTTAACTGCGCTACTAGTGTCCACAAGAATCATGGACAGTATAGGCAGACCGATTTCAGTCGTGATCATGAGAGGGTCATTATAAAGGCGTTGGATCCCTTTCTTTAGCTCCTGGGCAGTAACTACAAGATTTGGCATCAGTAGATTGAGTCGTGGACTTTTAATCGAGGGTTCTTCTTGAATGGAGAACTCTCTAGCTTCTTCAAGGTATTTGTTCTTGGCCTCATTGCTAATCCCTGTTAGGTGTGGTCCTTCATGGATTACATCAATCCTATTCGGTGGCGGACTCAAGCTCAATGAATCTTCTTCTTCTAAGATGTTGATAGCATTTTTAGGAAATTTCTATGAACCATCACCAGTCCATTGTGCCTTTTGTTTGTCTTGGATAAATTCCTTCAGATGCCCTTCATGAATTAATTTCTGAATGATTCCAGCCAACATCCTACACTCATCAGTTTTGTGGTCATTTGCTTTGTGATAAGCACAATAATCATCCCCTTTCCTCCATTTAAGGTAATTTTTGAATTTAAATGAAGTCGGGAAGTTAACCTTCTCCTAAATCATAGCATAGATATAAGACAATGGCTTGTTTAAAGTGATTAAATTAGTGTTAGGCTCCTCCTATCTTGTTCTCTTATGTCCCCGATCTAAACCAAACCTTCCATTTTCCCTTTTAGAATTAGCTTTCTTTTTAGCATGATATAACTCATCCATTCGAATGAATTTATCAGCCTAAAAATGGAAGTCCTGCATATTCTTACATCCATGAATAAAGAGTTGTTTCCAGAATGGTGTATTCTCTATCAACCCAGAATGCACTGCAATAAGCTTCTCCTTGTCATTCATATCTTTAACCTTTAATGCTTCTGTGTTGAATCTCTTAAGGTAATCACCCAGTGCTCTGCTTAATGTTAGCTAGAATAGTACAATCAATTGTTGGATCCTTCCATATATAGAATTAGGCAGAAAACTCATAAGAAAACTATTTCCATAAATAGATCATCTTTTCATGATATTGTCGATACCATTTAGCAGCGGCCCCTTGAAGCGTTACCGGAAATAGTCTACATCGAACAACTCCTGAAGCTATATACAAATCCATTTGACTATCGAAAGCCATCAGGTGATCATCGGGGTCAGTAGTTCCATGATACTTCAGAGTTGGGTTCTTTATATAAGATGAGATAACCATTGACATGATTTCGTCTATCAAAGGTGCCACTCATTCATTATCATTTGCTTTCTCATCCAATGTCCTCTTTCCGCAGCATTTAGCATATCCTTGATTGCCTTTTCTACTATGTCTTTCAGATAAGTTTCGGTATCGTGATAACTTTTCTATTTTGGGTTGTATTCTTTTAATATCGAGCTTCCAGATTGCTCGGTAGATTTTTATAGTACCCTTCCTTGATGATCATGGTTTGTTAGATGACGCGCTTTCTTCTTTGAAGATGTCAAGTCGATTTTTCTCTTGTCCTCATTAGTGTATGCCTTTAGGTTTCTTCTCGGAGAGATCACCTCATCTCCAGTCATTGATTTTGCTACCTTGGAAGACTTTTGTGATGGTGCTACTTTGAGAAGCTCTTGCATCTTCAACAATTTTTGTTCCAAGTGCTTTATTGTGCTCGCATGTCGTCTTGTTGACCAAGGGTTGACAGTTGCCCTTGCCAACCCCCTTCAATTTGAAAGTTGGTGCTAGTTTTCTTCTGATGTGGTGGTGCGTACAACCCCTTCATCCATTCGACTAAGCCTTTTGGACTTCATTTTCCTACACCGAGTTAAACAATCCATAATTAGTCCATAAGGTGCCACAAGGTCGGAGATTTGGGACCGCCTTCTAGCGCAAAAAATGTTAACAAGAAAACTTGTCAACATTCCCAAAGCTACGTAGTTAACAAGAAATGTTGTTAACTTTTCAAAAGAAAGATTTTAGAAGTGACCACTCTCTTTGAAACCCCTTTTTGAATGAGTTACTTAGGATAGATTGCTTGCGAAGTGTGATCTTATAAAAATATAAATTGTATTTAATAAGTCCAATCAACACTATTGAAATGATGGTTAAGGAGAGAATACCCCTTCGAAGCACCTTTTTGAGTGACTTGGAAAGATTTATTTTTTAAACATTTGTCTTTTTTGATTGTGTCAGAAGGACCATTTTGCCCTTAAAAAGGAGAATTCACTTTATATAGTATTGTTTTTGCTCTTTTGGAATGAACATTTTTGAAAGGGTTGTATGTATTGTAATATGTACCCCTTTCGAAGATATTCCTTCTATTAGCATAGTTAGTATTCGCACATCAAATTCCCTCTAAAACGTCCCATTTCAATCAGGTCGAAAAGGGTATTTTCTCTTTTGAAATGGACTCGATGTAGAGCTCTATGTCTCGTATGAAATGGAATAACATCTTGGACAATATAAGTTCCTTAAACTTATTAGTATCATACACTATCATCATCTTTGTTTGACATTTGATATCATTAAACACGATGATAGCGTGATTCGTATACATATTATCCAAGTTAATCCCATTGTTTTGCATAAGTCAAATAGAAATTAAGAAGATAAGCAAGCATCATGTGCAATTGGTCATTATTATATTCAAGCTAATGGTCGAAATGATCATTCTCATAATCAAATTTTTTATTAAATCCATGCATTTCCTCTTTTAGCATTAATCCAAATTGAGTTAGAAGTAAGAGAGCTTTTCTCCAAATTGATTTAGAGCTACAAAGATTTGATTTGCTAAGAAATAAGAGAAAGAATTTAGAATTCCCAAAATTCCATCCCCTATCTCAGACCCTTAGGGTCATATTTATATATGCAGGTTGGCCCCCTTTCGTGCCTATCCTTTCACTACATTCGAAAGGTATTCCACCAATCTTTTGTATGCATACTTTTGGACATGGTCGAAAGACCTTCCTTTATCCTTCCATGCATCTATTTTCAATGCGGTCAAAAGACTTTTATTCTGGCATTTCTCATCCATTCTTATGGCTCCACCTTCTCATTTCAGACCTTTCGGCCCAGTCGAAAGGATCTCCTTGATAACCTTTCACTTCCGTTAAAGTTTGAGTGCCTCTTTTACTTTGCCTTTAATTGTACTACTTTTGACTTCATCGAAAGGGCGGTCGTAGCGCTCTTTCTTTGTGTTGCTATACTATTGCAAGTGAGAGATGAGTTGAGCTTTCATACAGCTTCGTCGAAAGGAATGGTGAGCGATAACTGGGTCTTAGCGAAAGGACTCTGGCCTTCATGTAGGGTTTTCACCGTGCCTTTGAAAGGCTCCAACTATTTCAAAGGGCTTGTTCCTACTTTCGAAAGGTGTGTATTGGAATCGTTTCTTTAAGTAGTAAATTGACAACGACGAAACCCACTATTTTCAAAGAGTTGGTTCTTATGTGCGAGTTTATCGTTCAACACCTTTGAAAGGTGCTTCGAACCCATACTAGCCTTTCTTATATATATGAATCCATCGGTGTCGAACGGTCTGGATGAGAATAAGGGTAACCTTACCTTCTTTTCTACCCTTTAGAAATCTTTTTTCTGCTTATCATCTGTAATGGCACCCGGTGCTTGCGACTCCTTCGAAAGCCATCTCAATACTTTCGGATGCTCTTCTTTGAACTTTGGAGAAACCCATGTCTTCAATTCTTGTAGAGCCTATCAATTTTATAAGCCTTCTTTAATACCTTTGTTCTTATGTGAATTTTTATGGTTAACAAAAATTATGAAGAGAACAATGGGTATTTATAGGAAAAAAGTGGAGAGAAAACATAATGATATTTCCACATAAATACATCACCATTTCTTCATCACCCCACTCCCCTCCTACCTCATCTATTTTGGTTGTGTACCCCCTATGTGTAACCATTTACTTGGACTTAGTATGTAAGAGTTTGGTTTTTTATTTACTTAAGGGTTAAATTTTAGGAAAATATCGTAGATATTATCTAGTATATATAAACATATATGTATGCGTGTGTGTGTGTGTGTATATGTGTATGTATGTATATGTGTTTATGTTTATGTTAGGATGTGCACGTGTTAGTTATATATATGCACAAGACATATAAATAAGGTTGCAACAAGTTTGAACAACTTCCGTTCTTTAAACCGTTGAAAATCGGGAAGCTAATTCCCAATCTCGCTTTCACTTATTAATTAAATTGTGTATAAATGTATATAAAACTTGAAAACTAATTTATTATAATTTTCAATCAATTAAAATGATCACTTTTTATTTATAAAACCATATAAATTAATATTAAACAATTTTTTACTAAAAGTGTTGTAATATCGATAAAGCGATACGAATATTTTATACTTCCAAAACAAGTATATATCTTTATAAAACTATTTTAAATGATTTATTATAACTTCATACCTAGTTAAAATTAATTATTATCATTTAAAATTAATTATTTTAATAACTGTAATAATTATCCAATAATTAATTCTTTATTTAAATTAATAAATCAATTATTAAATATGATGCCCTTACTGATGATGTCATAAATATAATTTATTTCCCAAAAATAAAATAAATAAGTTTTTTCATATTACTATTTAAATGGATAAATGAGTTTATGCATCCAATTCAGTGCACGACTTTTGATAATTATAAAGCTGTTTGTCGATAAAATGGTTTTCAGTCATTTTATCAATATTTTTCCAAAGTATATATTTTTGTATATATTTTTTCAAAATAAGATTGCCATCATTATTTATTATTTAAGACAATATAATCTATGTTAAAAATTTATATTTGAATATTTTTAAAACAAAATAAAATTTATCAAATTAATAAATTTACGGGTCGTTGTTGATGCCTCTCATTGGGACTTATCGAGCAGAGTGTATTGTTTATAACTCTCATTAGTACTCATTGCATCGAGAGTACTTATTGAGAATTTATGTCATAAGGTTCACGTCACTATGGAGAGCATGTGACTAGGGCACACAAGATGAGTTAGTATCCATCCTAGCGGTCATGATTATAGGGTCGCACCCAAGATTCGTGATGTCAATATGTTGAGTTGTTGAAGTTGAGATTGAGAGAAATTTCTCTCATTGGACCCATTGTCAAACACCACTAAAGGACCCATGGTCCGTTACCAGAGGCAAGCTGGAGTTATGACCAATGCATAACTTAGACTTGCAACATGTTTATGACATAAGATGAGTGTGAGTGTTATAAATACGGGAGTAACTAAGGGACTGTAGGAAATGGACTGTAGCAATTTGCATCTCTTGGGATAGTGTTATGCTACGCCATTCTCATATCTGGATGAATTAGGCAGATCCACTTATGAAGAAATATTTGACATTATCACCTCCCAAGAGACAATGATTATGTGGCATTAGAGAATTGTTATGTGCTCATCTATCATTTGAGATAACTTAATTCTAAACCATATGCACGCTTATCTTTATGTATGTCATTGTAGCGTACTTGTTTGTCATTCTCTCTTAGAGTCTTTAGACTGAGAGATTTGTTGATGTACTATTTACGTATCTATTGAGGCCATGCAGTTAAGAGAACACTGTCTCATTAGAACTATTAGTCGAGATAAATTTTGTTTATATATGTGTGTTCGTATGTATCTATACATTATATGTTATATATATATATACACATCGTATTATATATGTATGTGTGTGTGTGTCTATATGTGTGTATCCTGGAGTCATGCAATCAAGAGTAATTGTCTCTTATTAGGTTTGATAGCCTAGATATTTATTATGGATGGTTGTATTTGTTTAGTAGTCTGGGTATCAAATAATGATTCATCCATGCCACTTGTGATATCCTTGTTATTCTATGCCAATTGTTATAATATATTGACTTCTACATGTTAGACATAGTATTATAATTGTTTCGTTTATATAATACTCAGGTCAATTTGAGAGTTTCGGGTTCATGGACGATGTTACCAGCTTCTAGTTGTTGGTCATAGCGGGAGTGTAGTTGTAGATCAATGTTCCATTGTTTTGATGTAACCTCTTAATTATTTATGATGATAGTATGTATGTATTGGATGTTGTTTGCATATCGAATTATAATGAGCATTTAATTATTTTGCAGACCCACGTAGCTTATGTATTACATCTATTATATATTATCGATGCATTGTTGACTCTATATTCTTTATTTTTTGTTTTATAGTACTCATTAGCCTATCCTAAAAATGCATGTATTTATTGCTTTTTTCCAATACCAATTACGAAGAGGTGAGTAGTTTATGATTTTGAAATAGTACCAGTGATAGCCGAAGGGAATATTCATTTGTGATAGTCCAATATCGCCTCATTCTCCATATTACCAAATAGTATTACCTAGTAGCTCTTTGATAGCATGTGTATTGGGGTAAGATGTTATAGTTGGTATTGGAGCAGGTTCAGAATAATACGTTATACGAGAGACCCGAGTCTTGGCTATAGATGAGACATAGAGTCCCTATCCCCTGAGGTGTTTTGGATATTTACCCTATAATAAGGGATAATATGAGAATGCGATGACTACTGGGGTAATCATCGAGGGACAAATTTATATTTTCTTGCTACATGATATATATCTCTTGTATTTCTATGTATTAGACTCTATATGAGATACAAAGTAGTGATGAGAGTATTGAAGGTAGAAGCAGTTGTTTTACTAGTAGTGTTATCCTTATTAAACATTAGACATCTGCATCGCTTTAAATGGAGTAGCCTAATTCATTAAGGATGCATAGTAGAAGCTGATGGTTTGCTTGCCCTTGAGTGCCATGGTTATGTGGTTATTTTGATTGGTTAATTGATTTTTGGATTTCTTAATGGGAATGCATTGACTAATTGATGCTTTGTTTGTGATTAGTCTTGAGCGTTGAATTTGAAAGGATTTATCACTCAAGGCCAGAGACCTACTCAAAATTTAATATTAAAACCCTATGGTGTCTTAGGTGTTGAAATTACCATAAGGCTGGGAAACTAATAAATACAATAGCATAATATTTATTAGTGTGTGGGTGTATATATATAATTAAATAAAATGTATTGAAATAGAATGACATCGATGCTTTCTTGATGTGTGCATGAATAATGTTGAGCAATTTTTAGATGGTTAAAGTGATGTATTATTTGATTGATTTATAAAGATCATTTGCAATATAAGCAAGCACAAGTTTTAGTTTAATCTTTTTGGTTAATGTGTCAATATATATAGGGTGTTAGAAAGATGTTTTATTATGAGCAAGTAATTGTTTTATAAAAATCAAGTTTTTTAAAGCATATTTATGTGAATATTTAAAGAAGTTTTAGAAATTAATATCGTGTTAATTTATCCATTGGGTGCATTAAGAATTATGATCGATGCACCTGATCAACGTTATTGATAGAGATTTCCAAGTATTAGAATGAGACATTTGGACACAAGATTTTGGAAAGTAATGAAATGTTCTGAACTAAGCAAAATATCTTAAGTGACATTAAAACTAATGTTTTGAAATAATATTGTGAAAAATGATATAATAATACCTAGAATAATGTAATAGTTTGAAAGTATAATAGTAATTTGAGGAAAAACATTTGTAATATCTTGAGAAAGAGTTTTAAAAGAAAAATAATAATTTAGCGAAGTTTTTTAAGCTAAGTTTTGAAAGAATATCATATGATGTTATGGAAAATGATATAAATTATTTCAGGTAAGGAAGTATATATTATTTCATAAAGTATTATGTTAAAATAATGTTTTAGTGAATATTTTGATATGGAAGTATACTTATATAATTATGATAAAAATGAGAATATATATTATATATTATTTATATGGCTAATATAACAAATTGATTGAAAATAGTAAAGTTATTTTTGTAAGTTAGATATTTGAAATGACGGATGTAGCTATAGAGTATTAATGATTAGGTGAGATCGATGACGAGATGGTATTGATTATATGGTTAAAACTACAGCCAATCGACAAAGTGGGTTGCTGAAATTCCATGGCTAGACTGCATTATTCAATTTATAAATGATCGTGAAGAGAAAAATGTATGAAGTGTGATGATGCGAATTCTTTGCAGTGCATATTGTATTATATTGTTGCATGATGTCATATGACTGGCTTGGATGCTATAGATATACATGTAATATAGTGCGTTAGTGTATTAAAAGTGTGTGTGTGTATACTTATATATTTTCGACTTAACATAACCTTTGAAATAAATGCTATTCATACAATTTGAGAAAAGGATAAATTTTGAGAAGTTATCTATATGAATAATAAATATTTTTTTGAAACAAAGCTTTTGATATGTAATGTAGAGTATATATATTATTGAGGGTAATTATTTGAAGTATCCATTTTATAGATAAGAAAAGTAATTCTGTGAAACTTTCTTTCGAGATTGGAAAGAATTATTCAAAAGAAAATGTACTATATACATGCAAGCATTAACAAAGATTTTTCATTCAAGTGATGAATTGATGCGGTTTATGTGAAATCAGTTTTAGAAGTATTTACAGTGTTTATCGACTTGCATTGATAATAATTTCTTATTAAAGAGCTGTATAAATTTGATTTGGAAAATTAGTTTTTTTGAATTAAAGGAATGTTTTGTGTAATTATAAGAAACCGAGCTTTTGAATTAAAGGATTATGTTGAGGTTTTTTTGTGAACTTTTTTAGAACGAAGTGAATATTTTGGAAGGGGATTATCCAAGAGTAACTGTTTTGAATTGAGGAAAGCATTTTGAAACTTATTTTGAAACAAAGATTAATTTTGATGAGAATTTATTAAGAATATGAATGATGGTAACAAAATTCCCTTTGTTTTCTATACACAATTATTTTTACTAAAGGTTAGCTTTTTACAATTTTTAAAAGCGTATGTGAAAGTAAACAACCCTACCGTGAGGCGATTTTACTTATTTTTGAGATTTTCGAAAATAAAAGAAGATTTGAATCAAATCAAAAAAATTGGACACAATATTAGTGATAGTTTATTAAATTAAAAGATATTCTTGTAGAGAGCAACTATTGTATTTGATACTTTTAAGATCGTAAAGGTTCCAAATGTTAAATATTTTGTTTTATGTACAAGTATATCTTTGTTGAAAATTTTGTAGGTTGATGTAAAAACTTTTATTCAAGCGTTTTATAATGTTTTGTAATTTTTTTATGAAATTAGAATTTAATGTGAGGACCAGTTTGCATAATACAGAACTATTTATGAATTTAATTTTTTTGAGAACTTTGAATCTATTATTGCTCCTTTATGTTTTGTATATGTATTAGAAACTTCTAAAAATAAAGAAGGTTTATTGATTATCTTACACCTTCATCTTTGAAAAGTAATAAATAGTTGGATGTTTTAACACCTTGAAACAAATTAAGGGATTTTGCAATTATAAGGTGCTTATTTGAAAGGGATGGTATGGAATTATATAAGATATGTTTGCATATTTTGTTTTGGTGTTGTAGATTTTTCAGAATACAGTTTATACCATGGAAATTACTCTGAACTTTTTAAGAAATTTTTGATGTCTTAGTGTATTTCGATTATGGTATTAGAAGGTATCTTCCTATATTAGTTGATCAACTCATAGTCGATGACCATAGACAATGGGCAAGGATGATAATCCATTGTTTGGGAAAGCCATCATAAGGGCTAATAAATTATTATGATATTAGTTGAGCTTTGTGGGGTATGTCGATGATTTTTTATGATGCTTGGATATTTGTTTAAATTATAGATGGATGTAATAAAGCTAATAATTTATTAGCTAGTTTCCCTAAGGGAAATTATGAGGATGCAAGTTTCTTAAGAGGTGGAATTTATAACAACTCAATAATGCAGAAAAATTGATTAAAATTAATTATAGAGGTTTAATTAATTAAATAGTTTTTAAATGGTAAAATGTGAATAATTCGAGATTAAGTTATAATATTGGAGCTTATGTTAATTTAGCAATATATAGATTTTATTTGCATTTGAATAGTGAAATATTGTGTAAACTTGAGAATTATGATGATAAGATATTTGTTAGTGAGATTTGGAAAAAAACGATTTAATGGGTGATATTTATTTATATTGGACAAAAAATTTATTAGATTAATTATTTAATTAATTATTTTGGTGTTAGATATTTTCAAAGTTATGAATTATAAAAAAGTGGTAATTTTGATTATTTTGAAGTTAAATTGATATTCATAAGCTTTAAATGATTTTGAAAATAAATAAACTAAAATGCTTTAATAATTTATAAAGTTTAATAATAATTAAAAATTGGAATATGTTATGGTAAATAATGAATATTATTTAATTATTTATGTTAATGAATAATATTTACCAAAGTGAGCCTAAAATTTTGATTTGAGTTTATTATTTTAAAATAGGGAAATTCTGAGAAAATAATTTTCACAAAAATATATAATGTTAGATTGAATAAATGTGATTTTTACAGTAATTTGGAGTTGTTAGCCTAGAAATGGCACAACACCCCAAGAAAACTGTAATAAAAAATATCTAGCAGAAAAGATAAGCAACATAGTGAGAACAACAGAATTTTATAGTGGTTCGGCAAATCTTTGGATATGTCCACTAAATTGTAATTGAATATAGATTATAAATCACAAGTACAAGGGTTTAACAAGTTCTAACTGCCTAGAACAACCAATAATAACTTCCATAGTGACCGTGGTTGAGGAGAAATAGAAGATGAATAAAGTAAAAGTGTCAAAAGTACTTTTCCATATGCCATAGGTGTCGTATTTATTGGGAAATCGTCTAGCAGAATCGCCAGACCTCAATATACCAATTCTTACTATAGATCAGAAAAAGCAAGAGAGGAAGACTAAGTCCCCAGAGCCAAAAAATATCTCGGTACCAACCGAAAGTGGTCGGTACATAACTTATTTTTAGAGGGGAAGTCACTCCTTCTCTCCTCTAGTCCTCTATCTTTGATTCGTCATACTCCAAGTACTTTTATTTTGAAATCGTATTGATTCCGAGAGGTTCCAATATCACTTGCACTTGTCTGTTTCCTTCAAAACATCCTTGGAGTTGTTTACCTATACCTTGAGAAATGCATCCTGAGATGATCACTCACATCAATATCCACGTGCCATAGATTTAAACATCCATAGAGGGTGAAAAATTCATCGATACCGATCAGAAAGTGGTCAGTATCGGGCTCTTCCCTTTGCTCCAACTTTGCTCCAAGTTCTTAGGCTCATTCCCATTATCCTTCCAAGCATGTTTCCAAGTTTGTGATCCACTTCGTATTTGTTCTAATGTCCTGATTCATCTTGTGGCTGTTTAGTTAGAAAGCTGGAAAACACTTGCCTCTTAGATTATGCTTCTGTTGCAAACAAAGCATGCTCTAGAACAGGACAAGCATTTACTATTATCCATGTACGTCTGTTGGTTATCAAAGAGTTGCTTTAAAGCATTATCTCCATTCCACGGCTATCTACTTAATCGTAGTAGTAATTCCACTTCATGTTAAGGCCAAGATCTACGCTCTATAGACTATCTCATGCTTTGACTAGATGAGAAGTCCTCTCATTTTATTCTCTAGATTTTCCTTTTTTTTCCTTTGAATTTTCGTACGGGTATCGATCGCTTTAGGTCGATATTGAGTTGTTTCTCAGGTCGGCACTATAAAAGCTAACACTTAGAAATTTTTTCTCACTTTTAACTTTCTCCTTGCCCTTATATTTTCTGGCCCAACCTTTCCTCCTACCATCGATTTCTATTGGACTTTAACCCCTTGAACCGAATCACTTGTCGTTGATCACCTAGTGCTACCGCCACATCTGTAACATAGTCCCGCCTCAGGTCCTCATCCTACTCACCGTCCTCTCCCATAAATTCATGCTTAAACTGTATTAATTGACTTATATATCCAAAAGTTCAAAGGTAGTTGCCATTGGTCACATAGGCATGGCGACCCCAAGATGGTCATTGTTGGCCATGTCGGGGTCGTCAATGGCCGATCGTAGCCTAATATTGGTGATTGAGATCAGACTCTCTTCTACATTTAACTCGGTTCCTTATATGCTTCTAAGTCCACATGAGCGCCATAATGAAGCATGGTCGACCATTAATTACCAATTCAATGTCCAGTGAGATGGTTCTTTCCTGAAGAACAGCCACAATGAATGCATTTCGGCACTCGAACAATTCTAATACATAGCATTTCCAATTATTGCACTTCCGATGTTCCTGCAAAAGAGATGCCTCATGTTGCTCTGGATAGCGGTTCCATTATTAGTTATCCAACAATAATGGGTAAGATTCGGTGCATGGTTTCATCATGTGACGAGGTTCCTTTTTTTTACCATGAGCGAGCTATCTACATAGGATGGTCCATTCATTGTATGCATGAAACATGACTCACACTTCATATATTAACTCTCTCACTTGCCTCGATTGGCATTTAAAATGCAGTTTGCCAACACATGTCGACATCTGTTGGATTCTAGGGGTCGATCACGCGGGTTTAAATATAAAATAGAATTCCAAAATAAAATATACTTGACCGAGTTGAACGTCAAGTTTTCTTGGTTAGAATGACTTGCCATTCTCTTAGATTCCATATTGGCTATGGGCCACCAATTCTTACTGAATCTGGATCTACCACTGCTTTGGCTTCAACCTTCATGCCTTTTGGACCTAGGCATTCAGTTATTGTCGAACTTCAAAGAATGATAGTGTTGTCAGAACCGATGTAAGAACATCCTCCTCCATCAAACAAAAACATTGACTTAAGAATTCTAGAAAATCTGCCTGAACAGGTGCCAATGATTCTAACTATGAAGATGCTTAGAAATATATGTCAATAACATGATATTCCTAAGGATGACGTCCTACTCCCAATGAAAATCCAACAAGTTCACAATCCTCCAATGGGTTGTATGGTATGCAGTAGATATATGTGCTTAGGCGGCGATGTGCCATCTTTCAATCCATTGTTATGCACATTCCATCAATAGCTCGGGTTACCTATGCCCCTTGTACATCCCAATGGATATTCACTATCGCGTTTTTTATATGTGTTATTTATGAACTAGTTCCAGCGGCCTCCAAACTTTAGAGAGTTGACTCACGCTCTGAGTTTCAAACATCGACATGATTCACCATCATATATGACTGTCGAGACCTGGTGCTAATGCAAGGTCATTAAAGAATTCCATAATGAATGTTCATATTACAAGAACGAGTACTTCTTTGTCCAATGCCCATACGGATTCAATAGGCCTTGGCTTTTTATCATTAAGATCCTTTTCCCATCGCATTTCCCACAATGGATTCTTGTTGTCCAAGTGCTTAACATATTAATCAATTCCTTTACATATATTCTTGCCTAAGATGCAAGTGAAGAGCATACCGGAACCCCAAAAACTTTCAAGAGAATGGTTCCTACATCATACCACTACCTACCTTTTGATAAATGAGAATTTTTGCCAATGCAACCTATTCCATCCTATACACTTCGCCATTTCTGCAACCACTCCTCCAAGTAGTTCTGGAATGCCTAGCTGATCCTTAGCCCCCACTCGTAGCTCTAAAGACAATCTCTAAAGGGAAGTTGAAGGTCCATTTGGTACGGTAAACATTGAAGAGTCTGCTGATAAAGAAATGAGAGAACATGTTCCAACGAAGCTCTAAGAGAAAGAGATGAGGGAGAAATACATTGATTTCAAAAGAAAATGGCAGAGAAGGAAGAAGAAAGGGAAAAGAGAAGTAGATAGAAGAATAAGAAAGCAATGAAGGTGGAGACAGTGACTACAACATCAGCCAAGTAGGATATGAATCATTCGATGAGACATCTCCTTAAGGCACTAAATTTCAGGCTTTACCTCATCCGAAGTGTATTGTGGTCAAAACTTCAAAGCATCCCGTTGAACCAAGCACGATTCCAATAGCCAAGGTAATTCCTCCAGCTGGTTTTTTCGATGATGTCTTTGGCTCATTGGGCGATTTTGATGTTCCAATGTCGACCTCCTTAAGGAAGGCTCTTCGCGCTTCAACTTCCCTTCTGGAGATATCCTCTTTGAAGGTGGCGGGACCTTGTCCTTGTATCGTTTTGAATATGATTTATAGATTACTTAAAGGGGACACCAACACTCTATGCACTTCTAGGACCATAAACATAAATGCCTTGCATTTGCTTGAATTTCAATATTCCAAAACTTATACGATCATCTATCTTGTTTCAAGTACTGTGGGCAAAGATAGATTCAACAACCTTTGGTACGAAACTTCCATGGAGAGAAAGCACTCATCCGAACCACCTTATTCCAGTTCTTATATGGAATCGGATACTGAAGAAGAGAGAGCTCGGAGGAAAGATAAAGAGCGCAAGGTGGAAGAAGACCACCAGGTTAAGAGGGATAGAAGGAAAAGGCGGGATGAAGAAAGGCAACCTTATTGTTATTCGAAATTTTGACCCGGCTATATTCGAACTGATTGGACAAGTTAGATTCGACTGTCATCAAGGCCAGTAAATCCAAAGGGATGATTGTGGGGTCCAGAAGTCAAGTACAAATGGTAATATGAAGCCGTGGTTAAATGGAATTGAGAGATATGCAATGCAAAATGTTTGAAGTACGAAATATAGTTTAATATAGAGGAGGGATCGGCTATAATCATTCTCCAATATAGGGTTCGACATATTTCAGGGAAGCAAGTGCAATTCAATTAAAGACAATAAATATCTCAAGATCTACAAGTCCAATGTAGATGAAATTTTGTAAGCAAGATGTGGGGACCCTAGGGAGCCTACCCTAAGGTCACACCTCAAAAGGATGGAATAAGAGGGAACGACCCTTTTCCCTCTATAGGGATCGGCTAGAATCAAGAAATAACTCATATTAAAGCAACGATCGAGTAATAACTCAAGTACTACTAAACCAATTGGGATGACACTTGAAGGTAAATCACATTATAACATGGGATAGCTACCATAGGGATCACACCCCCAAATTCCTCCAAATAGGGATTAGTACCGATCCCTATTCCTTGTATTTAGCCACGCGATCCCTATTATGGGTGCATATGGTTTTGGAGATCCTTCTACCGAATTTTTAGGGAGATATTTTGTCGTCTTCCTCTATAAATATAAGCTTGTTTGTTCATTTTCAAAACTTTTATGCTGCTACTTCCTTTGTACTGTATTGTAACTAAGGATTTTCATCTGATCTCTATTGTACTCAGTTTACAAAGTGATTAACAGAGTTATCTATTTATAATGGACATAGGAAAACAATGTAGAACCACTATAAATCATTGTATTTGTGTTATTGATTTGATTATCTGCTATTTAATTGCTAATTTCTCCTATTTTCATTTTATATTCTTCATATATTTCTCTTTTAGGCATCTGTTGGTGTTTGTGCCAATTTTTAGTGCAGACACTTATGATCATAGTAAGCGGCACAAAAATTGATATGATTATCGTGGCGCATCTTCTGGCATTCCTCTGTCGTGTTTTCAATCCAAATTTCCTACACACCAAAAAAATTCATCATCACTTTCACTTGCTATTGCCATTCCCCTTCAATCCAAAAGAATTTTGCTCTTCCAGGTCTTATTCCAGCCTATCAACCCGTATGAAGGCTGCTTTCCCCAACCTTTGCTTAACCAGAGTAATGTTTGACCATGACATAAAGAATATTCCAAACAAAGTAGATCAAAAGGTCCATTGGGTCCAAGCGCTCGTTGACCAAGGCTATGAGTGGAAGTAGCTTTGTCATGCCCTCTCTAAAGTTAACCAAATCAACCAAACGAATAGTCAATCGTTTGAATATGAAAAGAAGACCTGCAACAGCCATATAGAGGGGTACAAAGAAGATTTGGAAAAGATGGAGGAAAAGAGAGATGCGGCTCTGAAAGCCAAGGTAGATACCACAAGCCCTGATAAAGGAAATAAAGAGAGCCCATACCAACATAAAAAACATTATAAATGACTTATTAAAGACTGCTCACAAGGATAACTCTATTCTTAAGACATAGCTTGCCAAAAAGGACTTGCCCTTACCATGAAGGATGAACCTACCCGAGTAAAGGGTAAAACTATCAAAGACCAGGCAGCTGATATCCAAAATCTCCATGTTGTAAAGGACAGGATCAAAGATGAAATGCTTTTGGTAAAAACAAAAAGATTGATGCTCAAGTTGACTACACTGTTGCCATGCATTATTTGAATGAGCTCAAAGAGCTGAACGCAAAAGAGAGAGAGGAACCAAATACCAATCTTTGGCAATTCTTCGCCAATGTAATATAATACAAAAATTTGTAGTGGTTGGGTAGTATTTATGTCTCGACTCTGGCTGATGCCTAGGAGGAAATTATATAATGCTTCAAAGCATACGGTAAAGGCCTCACCGAGGGTGAATTGAAAGCATAGTACCTCGACGTTGAAGATATAGCAAAAGTTGGAGAGGGAAAAGCTATCCTTGCTGTTGAAGCCGCCGCCGCTCCTGAAGCTCCTATCGACCCAAGCACATTGGGTCAAGCAAAATCATTAATTCCCAAATCTCAAGAGCCTACAATGGAAATTCTTACAATTAAGGGGACCAGCTATGAGGCCACCTAAGTTATCCCATCTTTCGCGGTAATCACTCCTATTGAACCTTATGTTCCCCGCCTCTTTGATCCACCAATTCAGCATTCACTCAAAGAGGGAGGAATCTCTAAATTTCCTATTCTGCAATTGATTCCAAGCGAAGTTTTATCCTCTGTTTCTTTAGTATTTGAAGTCCTTTAGTTCTTTCTTAAGATCATACTAACCTTTACTTCTCTGTTTTTGAAGTTATAGTCATCCTTCTCTTCCACCTCCTCTATCTTTAATCACTCAAGGCATGGGCGCTACCACTATCACTACCGACTCAATTTTTATGATCTCGATGCTAGTTGTTCCAAGTCTTTCCTCTAGCTCTATCCTCGATTTTCTTTGTTGGGATTGGATGATGTTTCCTAGTCTCAAGAAGAAGACATCACTATAACCAGTGCATCAAGCCCAACTGAATCTATTTACATGGCGAAAAAGTGAAAGATCGATATGTCCAAAGTTAAGGTTAAGACCGAGCCTGTTCTTGATAAACCTTCAAGCACCAAAAAACCAAAATCTTCTTCTCGTATCCCTTCTATCACTATCTGTCCTCCAAAGAGCAGCAACATCGGTGCTACTATAGAGACTTCCAAGCTCCCTGCCAACTGTCTTGAAGATCCCGCCATCATTATTTCCGAAAGCGACACCATCTATTCTGGAGATAGCACACCAAAAGATGATCAGGGCTAGAAGAGGCCTTGTAATGACTTAGGCAACAAGGTTGGGAATAAGAAGAAGATCTAGAAGAAATAGACTTCTTATCCATCCTCTGGTGATAGCGATACAATTTCTATTTGCTCGTTAGGGATATATCATTTTTATTTTTCCTTTTGTCGTACATAGGTCACAATTGCACAGGAGCGGCCCCCACAATCTCCATGTATAAAAGTTGAAGTAATGATAGACAACTCTTCTCTTATAGTCTCTGTTCCCTACCTCCATGGACAAGTCAATTGTCTTAATCTTTTGTTTCGCCTCACCCGTAGACCTTTAAATCCTAGATTTACAAACCTTAAATCCTTCATGCTTATTGTAATACCCCATATTTTGGAGGGACCATGATATGGAAAATTAAATAAAATAAAATTCATAACATGGTGACAATATTAATTAAATTAATAAAGTGATTTAACTGCAATAATTGCTTAAAGGAAATTTAATTAGTTAAGTGTTGGACACTTTAAAACATAATTAGATGAACCAAAGGTAATTAAAACAATTTTGGTTGGCCTTGATTAATGGAAGAAAACAATTTAAATTTTAATGGGATTGATTTAAGTAAGGGAAATAAGTTAGTAAGGCCTAAACCCGCTTACCCATATTTCTTAGCCCCGACCCTTCATTCCATCGTTATTTCATTTTTATTCACAAAACAAAACTTCTTAAGAACTCTAAGCAAGGACAACATTTTCCAAATAAGAATAAGAGGATTTCAAAGCTAGAAGATTAAAGCTCTTAAGTTTAAGGAAAGGAGAAAACTAAAATAAGTTCTCTTACGTCTTGTGAGTAAAATATTTATATAAATAGCTTTCCTAGCCTATAGGGTTGGGATTTGACTTTATTATGAATGTTTGGATGATGATAAACAGGTTTGGAGATTTGATTATTATTTTAATTATGGTTGAAAATTCAATTAAAGTGAATTAGTTGATGTTTTAGGGCAAGTCTAATCACATCCAAATGCCACGAAATTATAGTATGATATGCTTAGTTATGAAATAGAGATGGGTTTTTGATTACATATTTTTGGAATCAATGTGGATATTTTGTGAATTTCCTAAATTATGGAAAATAGTTAATTTCAGGTTAATTAATTATTATTAATAATAAAATTAATTATTTTACTTTGAAATTTTTACATCTGGTAAAATATTACAAAAAAGATTTTAGTGAATTTTTCGGACTTTTGCCATTAATTTTCTATTTTATATGAATTTTTTAATAAAGTAAAGCACTAATTAATTAAAAGGAAATTAATTTGGGTGGTTAACATTTTCTAAAAAAACTAAATGATAAGAAAGTTTTCTAATAAGATGTTGACGACAAATGAGGTTAGGTGAAAAGAAGTTGCTTAAATGGGTAGCAAATTAGTTTTTAGTTTAATTACAAAACTGCAGTTAAACCATTGTTGATCATGTAAAAATTAACTCCCAAGGATAAACTTCACACTGAGCCAAGAAAACCATCCATAAAAGTTAGAATAGAAAAGTGGACACCTTACAAGGACCTAGTATTTCAATTCGTAAAGGCAAGAAAACTATTCACGATTGCTCATTATAGACTGCGATGACATTAAATATTATATACTCAGGAGAACCAAAGTAAATGAAAGCACAATGTACATGAAAAGTGATAACTCATGATAGCTTATGATAACTAGTGATGACATAGTAGGGAAATAATGCGGGCAATAAATTATAACCGCCAGCTTAAATATATAACATAATGACTAGTATGTTCAAAAATATGACGCGAAAGCTAAAATTAAGAAAGGGAAGCGGTGCGACACTCTCGTCGATAGTTGAGGAAATGATTATTCATGAAGGCTTTAGTACTTTACAAGCAACAACGCACTCCAGATGCATGCATGCTAACTTATTAATGATTGTGAAATGTATGTTATGCCACCAAGAAACAAAGTGTAACACATACACATACATATATAACTCAAAAAAAAATGTGTATATATGAAATATAAGCATATTGTAATAACAAATTACTCAAAACATATATATGTTTATGTCTACACCTCATGGTAACAAGATACATGAAAGCCCAAAGAAGGAAATATGTAAGCGATAACTCACGTTGAAAATAAATAAATAAAACACGAAGGTAAAGATATGGTTCATGGCGGCAAAGTGAAGTTGGAGCAAATTCTCACGAAGGCTTGAGAAAATAATTTTATATATCATGAAGGCTAAACTAGTGGTGCGAATAAAATAAGGCATAGTATCCTAAAAATAAGTTTATACGCAATAGCTAATACATGAAGACAAAATGAATGAATATGCCAGAAGGTATCCAAATGATAATGGGACACGGTGGCTCCTATATGGTATGTACATGATAACCTATATTTTTATAGCACGCGATGACTAGATGGAGAAATTAAACACGATGATAGTATGGGTTAGCTTGGGATTTGCACATTACCATCAATTATGTTTTTAGTTAAACACAACGGCTATAAATTAGCCAATATACAACAATCAAACACTTGCAATATATTGGGAGGATATATTTTTCTAAGTAAAATAAAAAATACTTAGGGTACTTTAGATAATGGTTTCTAAGGTTATTGAACTATTTTATTGGGTTAAAATGAAGGGAAGATTTATAAGCTAAAATTGTGTTAACTATTTTTGAAATGAATAAAGCTTAGAGAAGCCAATAAATGATAAAGCATTAGTTAAATAAAGGATAAAAATGTTTTATCTAAAGAATGTGTAGTGTACACAATTAATGAATGAAACCATTCGCAATATTATAAGTACTAATGGAAGGCCTTTGTGGCAATAAGAAGAATAAATCCAATTTCTAATTTATGATCATTGATGTAAGGCCTTTGTGGCAATCGCATGTCTAAATAGATCATTATAATTAGGGAAGGGCCTGAGTGGCTAGCGAAGGCATGTGTGGCTATCGAATAATTGGTATCACTAAGGCCCAAGTGGCTACCAAATGTCAAACCCATGACATTATTATTGTATCGTCAAGGCCTGAGTTGCTACCAATGTCAAACCATGAAATTATTATTAGTATTGTTAAGGCCTGAGTGGCTAACAAGTGTCAAATCTATGACATAAAATTAATATTGTTGTTAGAAGGCTTATGTAGCATCTAATTGCCTAGTTACGATAACTAAGCGCGTAACATGGAGTAACGCTTGCATAGAGTTTAATTTTCTATTTATGATAAACAGATGAGAATGGGGGAGAAAGGCTCGAGGAGCATCCAGTGTTCCATTGTTAACAAAACTCGAGAGTATTAATGTGAAGCCCGTATGGCAATTTACTTATTGGTTCATAATAAAATAGAGATTAGACACTTATGGATAAACCATAATCATTAAAAACTGGAAGTTGCACTGGTAAAGTTAGGCTTGCATGGCAACCTAAGTTAGGACTACAATGGTTATTCCAGCTTATATGAAAAGAAACTTCATATTTATGTTGTATTGAAAGTGCAAGGTGCATTTATGTATTGAATTTATGCATAGGGTTGCTTTTTGTGGTATATATTTTTAGTTTCTATATATATTAATGTATATTGATGATAATAGAGTAAGGGAAAACCCATTCCATGTTAGTAGCATGGTCTCACTATATGTGCTTAGGGTAAAGGTTTTACTCATACCAAACTTATTGTCTGGCCCGTACTTTTATTATTTCCCATAAAATCATGGATACTCATTCAAGTAGGCTCTGTTTTTGGATTAGGCAGGGAACTTTTGAAGGACGAATAAAGATTCCAAAGACGAAGTAGGAGGCTTGCTACTTAAAATAAAAATATTTTTTAATTGTACGGTGTAAACTAGTATTTATAACTAGTTAGGAGTGGTGTTGGTATCTTCGTATTTTAGACACGCATTACTTCAATTTTCTTATTATATATTTACACCTACATTGGCAATGTTTGGATTTAATGATGTAATAGATTATGTAAAACATTTTGATGTAATGAAAAACACATTTAGCTACTCTGTTTACTTATGTTGTGCAACGTTAATACTAAACTCACTTTGCCATTGGAAAATTATTTCGATGATGACTACAACATCATTGATGTCCATTTTCAAGTCTCAAAGTGGGGGATGTTACACTTATTCTCATTTGATCTAACATTATTTGGAAAAGAATATTGGTAGAACTTCTATTATCCACTTGGACCTGATGTACTATTACCGGGCCAATAATAGTCATAATCACCATGGGATCAAATTAGCGCTTTGACTCCATCAGAATTCATATTGTTGAACATAATATCGTCAGTTAACATCCTTTTCTACTGAGCCGGAGCTCCATCCTCTATGGTGAAGAAACTCACCCGTAGTACATGCTTCAATGAGCTTGTGTACTGCTCCATTTCCTTTTAGCATTTATTTACTGGATGAGGTCCTCCTATTACGGTATTTATGACTATTCTTCCATCAGTACACACGAGCCCTTCTCCATTGGTTCCAGTTTAATTTCTTTGAAATTTGACCCTTCAGGTCTCATATTCTACCAGCCATCTTACGGTTCCCTCGCATACTATTGCTACCTTTTCTTCCTTATCAATTCCTCGATAAATTCCCTAAGATGCTAACACTCTTCATGTTGCGTCCATGAGTTTCATGGAAATGAAAGTACTTGCTTGAAACCCATTTTTCCTCGATCGCTTCCCTTATAGGTGGCTTTTTGTACCTCTCCATACCTTGAATGACAAGGTATATATTTTCCAGCGTAGCATTTAGAGGCATATATTCATTAGGCCCCATATTCCTTGGGCACTTCTTGGATTCATTCTGCCTAGTACTAGAGCCATGATTTCTCCTTTTTTGATTATTAAAGTTACCAAGATTTACTTGCATGTTAGCAAAAGTCTCATTGGGTTGCTTAATCGCCACATTACTTTGACTTACCTCCTTTGACTATCCAACATCGGTATTTCTAGCAGATTACCTTGCTTCTACCAATTGCAAGAACTGATTGGCCTTCAAGTGGAATTCCTCTTGTAGTAGTCAGTTGCTTTATTTTCGGCCATTTTCCAAAGTCCATATCTAGATGTATACCCCAGACCAATGCCATAAACACCAAATCTTCCTTTGATCTGTTAACCTCCATTATATTAATGTTAAACCTATTCAAGAGCCACTTTAATTACTCCTTAGGCCCTTAAGAAAGGCCCGAAAAGGATATCACAACCTTAGCCCAAGTAGTATAGAGTCTAAATTGCTCTAGACACATTTTTGCTAATTGATTGAAAGTTGATATGGATTTTTACGCAAGCCAAGTAAACATCATTACTGCAACACTTTGTAGAAAAATAGGGAAACATCTACACTGAACTATGTCCGTCGTTTTGGCACCATCCATATGCCATTCATATTTAAACGTGGTTAAGATCGGTAGTCTCGTTATACAATGGTATTGTCAATATCATAAACCTTCTGGGATACTCATACTTTAGAATATTCTCTGTGAATAGAGTTCTACTTGGTATAGAACCTCATTCCTCATTCTCTCTCCATCTATTTTCTTCCACCAACCACTTAACTATGTTCACTATGTACTCCTTGCTAGCTTGGAATTCTGAAGGTTGACCATCGAAAGTTACACCAAGTGTATGACTCTTCAAATGGTCTCGGTTTGCTTATTGACATTTAGATTCTCTAGTCTCTAGAAGAACCACTCCTTCAAGTCTTTTCTAATGCCTGACTAGCTTCGTAGCGGATGTCCGTACTCTAGCATCCTGAACTCCATCATTAAGCTCATAATCATTAACTTCGTGCTGCATATCATCCTCTAAATTAGAAAAGTCAATAGCCTCAGCTAGCCGCCCCTCCGTGGGTCCAAGATTCTTCTTATTACCGACCTAATTATGGTCAGTACGAAAATGAATAACCATAGAGGGAGCTTTTCTACATCCTCAACCCCCCTGCTACTTCAGTAGCCTTTTCTTTCTGCTTTTGTTTTCCATCTTGTCTATTCTGACCAGAAGCAAAGGCATTTTCTTCTTCAGATTCTACAAGTGAAGTCTACCTTCTTCTCCTCCTAATTCTTTATGACTACTGGTTTAGCAAAGCTATGCTAGCATCCATCCTATCTAATAGAGCCTTTTGATTCGGTCAGCCATCTTCTGATTCAGCTCTTGCATCATCTCATCAATCTCAACTATAATAACCATATCTTGAGGAGCAGGTGGTCTTGTCAATGCTGCCGCCTTTAGATTGGACACCTCATCACGGTAGGAAACTCCTTTATCTACACTAGCTATTGCTTCATTTAATCATCTAGATCTCTTAGGTGCCATTGATTCTTGTATACATATTCTTCAAATTCTTAATGAAAATTTTCCGATTCTAACCTTTGGACACTCCAATCCATGGCCATAAAACATCTCGGTATCGACCAGAAGTGGTTGGCCCTGAACTAATTTTTAAAGATGAAGTCACTCCTTCACTTCTTTGGTCTTCTATCTTTAATTTGTTATAATTCGAGTATTTTTACTTAGAAACTGTATTCAATCTAAGAGGTTGCGATGTCACTTGCATTCTCTATTTTTTTCAAAACTTCATTGGATTTGTTTACCTACCTATCAAGAAATACACCGCAAGATGATCACTCACATTAACTATCAATGTGCCATAGCTTTAGAAGTCCATGGGGAAGAAAAAAGTGATCGATACACACTAAAAAGTGGTTGATGTCGATCTCTTCCCTTAGCTCCAAATTTTGTCCAAGTTCTTAGGCCCACTTCTATTGTCCTTCCAAGCATGTCCCCAAGTTCGTGAACCATTTCGTCTTTGTCTTGATGTCTAGTTTCATCTAGAGGCAGCTTGGATAAAAAGCCAGATAACAGAAACTATTTGTTTAGTAGAAATTTTTATTATTGAATGAAAGAAAGAGAAATCAAACAGTTTTGCGTTTTATTTGTTTATAAACCCATGAAGTCCAAGCCTAAACCAAATAAGAGAATGTTATTTTCTCACTTAATTTTCTCTTGAGCATTTTAGAACTCTCATTTATTTCTAGTAGGCATTGCTTAACAACCATCTTTTTCACTTTTTTATTTTTCAAAATCAGAGTTTAACCCTACCTTTTTCTTTAAAATTTCATATTAAATAGCATAAATCCCCAAAAACTATGAAATTCACATCTCAGCTTCTGAACAAAGATCTATAACTCTAGGTTTGTGAAAATTGGATTTTGTTCAAATTAAAGTCATGTTGAAAATTATTAGTAAATGAGAAAAGAGGGATCAACGACGTACTAGAAGAAAATTTTGCTTGCTATTACTAAGGTGAGTGATTTTTCACTCACAAAATATATGTTTGGAGTGTGATTGCCTTGGTTATTTGTGTTCAATTTACATAACACTTCTTCTTTATATTCTGAACCCAATTAGACTAAAATGTTCATCGTTACTCCCACTTTACAAATTTTTATTTGATGCTTGTGTTTTAATTTTTTGGTATTAGAACCATTATAAACGTAAAGAAGTGAAGCGACAGAAGCTCAAGCGGTGAAACAAGTAATGGGTAACTAACATTATGCACATCTAGAGGAATTGGTTGCCCAGGCTGCCACTATCTACCGACAACACAAAAGGGTTGGTTTACCGCTGGTGGTCTGGAGCAGGTATGCTCCAACCATTGAATGCCACTTTGCTACAAAAATTTGAATTTTTTTTTAAAAAATTGATATAAAATATTGATTTAAAGTAGAAATTTGACGCATTCCAAATACAGAATTATTTTTGTGAAATTTTTTTATTTTAATTAAATGTTAATTATTTAATTAACTGTGTTTTAAAAATAGCTAAAAATTATTTTGGGCCTTAGATAACTATTTAAAAATCCCATTTAATTGGAATGATTTCTAAATGATGTCAATTAATTTTAAAAGAGTTTTCATTATTTGTCAAGTTTAAAGAAGAGATTTAAAATTATATCTATGGTTTAAAGTAAATAGAAATTAATTTTTGAGGCTTATATATTCATTTAAAAATTATATCCAATTACAGATAATTACAGGATGATTTTTATAAGTAATGTTGGGTTATAAAAGAGATTTCTATTGTTTTATAAATAAAAATTGAAGTTTGGAAATTAATAAGGCTTTCAATCCTTTTTTGGGTTTAAATAAAGAGGTAAAATGATTTTTTTGACTTCTAATGGAGATAATGGCTTTTAAAAGCTATAATTATATATTTTTATATAAATAAAATCTCTTTTATATATGAATGGTGTGAATTGATTATATTTTTAATGTGATGAGAATATTGAGTAAATTGAGTTATAATACTGTTTGGTATAGGACTTCTAATAATATTTTATCAGTTATTCTTTGGACATGTTACACGGAATATTATAATGTGTAGCAGTGTAATTTATGAGCATCGAATAAACGAGTGAGTAGGACCAGGTGGTATAGGGTGCTTGAGTTGATATTTTTTCGATTCTTTTAAGTAAATGGTAATTATCTCTAGTAGGTTAGGAATTTTGGTAACCATTTAGAGGCGAGTCTTTAAGGTCTAGTATTCGAGAGGTCTATTCCTCTCCAGGGGATACAAGTTGAAGATATATTAGGACCTATAGATCCATCTTCTAAGGACTAACTCTCATTATTTACTCCTGGGCTAGTAATAGAGGCTTTATTTTGTTGATATACTCCTATTGAGGTCATCGAGTCGAGAATATTGGTCACTACTCTCATTAAGACCCATGTCGAGAGTAATGTTGGGAATTTATGTCATAGGATTCATGCAACTATGGATAGAGAATGATTATGACCCTCCAGATAAGCTAGTATCTCTTAAGGTTATTTAGTTGGGAGTACATCCTCTTGTTAAAACTGTAAGTTGGGATAAAAATTGTGTTTATTTGTGTTTCTATTTATTTATGTGTTGTTTATATGTTTATATAACCTATTGTTTAAATATATCTCTTAAGACCATGCATTCGAGAGTGCTTGTCTCTTATTAGGCTTGATGGTAGAGATACTAATTATGAATGATTGTATTCATTTGGGTGTTATATGATGATTCACCCATTTTGTCCTCGAACCATTTGATGTATTCAATGATTAGACAAATGGGTAATATTATACATGCTTGGTTTTTGATGATATTAAATCATTTGAGACATGTTGATTCCTTAGGGATATTTATATGCCACTTGTGATATCCTTGTTACACCTTGCCATTTATTATAATATGTTGACATCTACGTGTTAGTCATAGTCTGACCTCGTATGTCATTTATAAAATACTTAGGTCGGTGTGAGACTTTTTAGGTTCAAGGACAATGTGACCGGCTTGTGGTTGTTGGGCATAGTGGGAGGCTAATATAATTGTAGATTATTGTTCTATTGTTTTGATGCAGCCTCTTATGTATTTATAATGATGGGATATATGTATTGGATGTAGTTTTTATATGAATTATAGTGAGCAATTGATTCTTGTATAGAACCACATAAACTTATGAAATTCACTTATAATATATTGTGGTGCATTATTAACTTTATGTTACTCTATATTTTCCATTTTATATTGTATATTGTTCTATCATAGAAATGCATGTTTTTGGCTTTGTGTTGATAATGCTTTCATAGGTGAGTAGTTGATGATTTTTGGGATCCTTATTGGTGTTAGCCCAAAGGAATTTTCATGTGTGAATGTCGCCTCATTTTCCATGTTATCATGCAATTACCTAATATATTCTTTGGTAGTACGAGATTGAGGTAGATGTTACACCATCCATCATCTACTTAGTAACTATAAATACCATATGCCATGAAATATGAAAGGGGTTGTAGATTGATTTCTATTATTCTCATAGCCTAAACTTCACCACTCACACCAACTTAAAACCATAAGCTCTTAAGATCAGCAACCTTTTAGTTTTAAGCGTAATCTTTTATTATTCTCTTGTAATTTCTTGTAATTGTAGGATAGGATATAATAAGCGATCTTCACGGTGGACATAGACAATTTTAGCCAAACCACTTTACTCCTATGTGTCATTTATGTTAATTTGCTAGTTTTCTCTTTATTCCATATTCTTAACCTAGTGTTGCAAATAACCTTTGCTTTCTCAAATGCATTAGTCTAATTTCAAGGTTGGTAAATTTATTAGTTAACATTATGGAACTAGAAGGAGATCCTTCCCTTAAAGCTCTCACATTTCTTCATCTTCTTTTCTCTACACACACTTTACTATTTCACTATGTCAAAACCTAATGGCAAGAATGAACTCATTAACTCTAATCACCATGAAATACCGAAACATGATCACCAGTGTTTCCATCCCTATTGTTGGGCTCAATAAGGAAAGATGGCGAAGTGTGCTCCAAAGCTTGAATAGCGTGTGAACTCTAGCTTGCAAGGAAATGAATTAAGGATAAAGTTGGATGCTCAGACAACTGTGAACTTTGTTCCACTATGCCCTTCAGCGGTCAAACCGACTCTTCCCCAATCTATCCATCTTGTACTTATAAGCTCATGAATATAGCTAAGTCTTAAGGAAAAGCACTGCCTAAAACCTAGGTCGTGGATGTTAATGCCCGTCCAAGTAGATATGTTATGCATGTGCTAAGTCATATTGTTAACATTGACCCAATGATGGTCTCATAAATGGACCCAAGGTATCTTTGTCCTCCTTCAGCAGAATGATAACCAGCTTTTGATTACCTCTAAAAGCTAAATGGAGCTCGAGATTTTAGGTTCGAGCGTCATAACGTTGGTGCTCATGCCATTGGAAAAGTGCCAAGCGACCCATCAGCGCACTCTCGATCCCATAGGGTGCAGCCAGACCTAGATCAAGAGAAGAGTGGAATGGTCATTTACGGTCGCCTTTTGCGCATATAGAGAGGAGGCCTTCCACTCTAGCTTACCATAATCACCATCACTCTCCAGCACCTCATTGTTATCGAACTCTCATTCCGTAGAGACATCAACCGTGTCGAGAGTCGATCATTAGCTAGACAACCCATAGTATGCCAATGTTTGCGTCCAAAAATAAATAAACATCCTTTACTAGCAACTTAACAAAAAGCAAGCTTGAAATACTTTGGGTGAAGCCTTTTCTGATGAGAAGAATATCGAGCCATTTTCTAAGGAAATCCTAAACACTTATATTCATCGACAGTATGCAATATCGCCCATTGAAAAGTATGATGGGAGTGCTAACCCATCTGATCACACTACAACCTTCAACTCCATCACATGCTAGAATGCTTTATGGCCAAGCAAAGTTCCTACACTTCCCCTCCACTCTCACATGACCAGCCTTATGTTAGTTCCTACACCAACAATTGGGCATCATCCATTATTGGGCTTAGCTATGTGCTAATTTTAAGACTGGATTCTTCATTTTAAAGATCCATCTTATGATTGCTAGCGATCTAGGTAACATCAGACAGGGGCCGACCAAGAATCTTCAGTCATATGTTAGTCGCCTCAAAAAAGAATTCACCCAGGCTAGGGGTGCTGACACAAATAATCTAGTCATGGCCCTTTGTTAAGGGGTTTGGTGTACGTGAAGAATATGGAAGGAGCTTTAAAAGTAGTCGGTTACATCCCTAATTGACTTCTATAAATAAACAAATGATATTATAAGGATGGAGGATGTGACACCTCGCACCTCTAGGCACCCTAAAAATCGGACATGAGTAGAAGAGGCGGTATCATAAAATGATTAAAATATTACAGCGGAAGAAAACTATCACTAATTATAAATTAATAGCAAAACAGCTTCATTAAAAAACAACATTATCCCAAATTTATTTCTGAAATCAAAAGTACCAAGTAGTCTTTACCAAAACATAAAACATAACAAAGTTCACAATATAGGTCCCAATACATAGAGTAAAGTATGAAAAAGAGAAATGAAGTACATGAAACAAAATAAACAAAAGCTGATGATAATAACTGCTCCAATGACCCTCCAAGCTGCAAAGAACTACAACCTAGACCTGCCCTATTGTGATTTGGGGAAAATGGGAGAAATAGGAATGGGTCAGACATAAAGTCTGGTGAAAGGGAAAAAAATGAAGCAAAAAGAATAAAACAGTTTAATTCTTGGTATTCCTTGAATATGACAGAGGGTGAATAATATAATGCAGTGAATATTTCTTGGATACAGTTCCTAAGAAGCCAAAGTCCATGGTCACTCTAGGGAAGTCAACCGTGCAATAATACTAAACATCAATCGGCCTGCCGTACCTACTGTCCTTGCCTATCCACATGCTATAGAGTGAAAGTCGTGCTCTTCACCTGTGCACTGTGACTAAATGCCTCTTATGTATGATCGGCGCCGACTCAAACAACCTCCCAGGACCCCAAAGTTGCGCTCAGGCTCCGCCAAATTGGACTCCTATCCTCCTATCTCCTCGATCACTAACATGGACCTGTCCCTATCTAAAGTGTCGGTCTTTTAAAAGAGCGCCGACAGTTGGGTCGCCTGCACAAAATCCTCCAACGATCTGACTAAAGAAGCCTATGTCGGAGCACACTTGTCATGTTCCATCCAGTCGATCTGCTTGAAGAAGCCTACGATCGCGGATGTTATCTATCCTACATACTAGCAACCTATGAAATCTAACAAACATCCTTGCGAGCCTACTTGCCCGCTCCTAGTAAATATAGCCAAAACTATATTTTGGCCTTAAATGCATGAAACACATATCTCGACCGTTACAAGGTCAGCCTACCAAATCGCTTCTAGATTAACTAATTTTACCGTTATTGTTCACAAACTGTTTATTTCCATTAATCCTCTTTAGGCCATTTTTACAACCGATTTGTTTATTTCACAATTTCCCTTTTTCTTACATAAATGGTATTTCAATTTTACGTCTGTTCAGTCCGTATGGTTTTTCTATAATTTCTATGCCATTTTGTTACAGATTCACACTAGCCTTTAAGGTCCATTTAATTTACATTTTTTTCCACCCTAATTTACGTTCTCCTTTTATAGATTTAATTTGCACATAATTTTTATCCAATAGCCACAAACCATTTAATTACACAAAATTCCACTTTTACATTTTTAGGCCACATATGAAACAAACAATTATGCCAATTATACATTCCAATTTTATTCCAAAACCATATTCAAAATTATGTAATTATATCAATGAAAACCATAATTTTATTCAAGTAACATATTCTAAATTTATTCAACTAACATGTTCTACCATTAGAAATAGAATAACAATTCAAATTCAATTTAATTAAACTAATATTATTTACGCCATGAAACATAAATAACAAATTGTTTGTTCCAAATTTCATCCCAAACATGAATTAGAATTTAGAAGTGATAGAAGAAGAAGATACAATAATCTACATAAATTTCATTCTTATTTATGCCATAAAACGTGAATAGACAATTTATATGTCCCATATTTTAAACCAAACATGAATTAGATTTGAGAAGTGGAAGAAGAAGAAGAAGTTGCAATACTTTACATCTATTCTCAATTAATAACACAAATTAATTCATATTAACGTGTCAGAAAAGAACTGAAATCGAACTATTTTATTTTTTTGTTTAATATTAATTCCCACTCACCTGGCACTTGAGCTTGTGTAAATCCAAAAAAGCTTTGCTTTAATCTTTCTTCCTTTGATTCTTCTAAATTTCTCAAATCGCTTGAATATATATAGATAATTTAATTTGGTAGAGATTTGTTTATTTAGTAGAGAAAAGGAGGAATAATAATACATGCTAATTTTACTATAGAATTATGGCGACGGGTGAATAAGAGATTAGGTTGAGGTTAGATGGTTTATTTTAGATTATCTGAGTGAATATAATCCACAGATTATTTTAGATTAAATCTGGTTCTTTCATACGCTTAATGGTTATCCATTCTAGCCCATACAATCACTCAACCAATAAAATTTAGCCATCTCATCCTATTACATCACTGGAGCGAATGGGAAGCCGCCACATACTAGAAACAACGCTGAAATACGTAGGAAAATCGTGGGAAACGAACCATCTAAAAAAACATCGCTCTAGATTTTGGGCGATAACGGGATTTAATCACTAGTCGATAAAGAAGTCAACACGCTCCTTTACCACTGTACCAAATGCGCTTTTAATTTTTTTTAATTATATTTTCCATAAAATATCGGGGTGTTACATTCTCCCCTCTTAAAGGATTTCATCCTCAAAATCTTCAAAGACGGAAGAATGTAACTAACAACCAGCATCCAAGAACTACATCCATCTACTCAACCATCATCCTTTTCTACCATTGTCCTTATTTTTAACTATAGCAATTTATGATTTATGCAAAGTGAAATGCATATGAACTTATCAAATGCAAAAGGTAGTTGGTCTATTGATTTAATTGACCTCCTGTAATGCAAGTATGCTTATGCCATGCAACCAAATGTATGCAATTACCCTAGTATAATTGATAATTCTATATATATGTTTCAATCATTCACCCAAACGCACTATCGATATGCAACATCCATTTACACACACACAGGTATATACATACATATACACACAACCATGTGAAAATGCAATAGATAACATGCACGCATATGCAGGTGTGTGTACCTAGTTGGCCAATTATCCTAATAAATATCTATCTGGTGCATGTAATGCATCCCTTCACAAACATTGGCATCAACTTGCAATCATTTTCATCCACGAAACATAACATGCCCTAATGACATGTTTAGGACCAAGATACCACCCATAAGTTTCACCTAAAGATTATTAAAAAGCCCCTAACTAAGGAAAGAACAAAGATTAAAGATTGGATATTTGAAGTGTACCTACAAATAGAAAAGGATATTAAGTTTGAATTCTCTCCTCAGATTCCCATGTGCACTCCTTTGGGTCATCTCTCCACTGAACCTTCACAGGACGAACTTCCTTGTTGCGTAATCTCTTGACACCGTGTTCCAATATAAGGGTGGGTATACAGGCACAAGTGATTCGCGCTCTACCTTCACTTCACTTCGCTGATCAGGTTCTACTGTTACCGTAGAATCATGTAGACACATCCTATGATGTGAAACATGAAAACATCGTGAACTCCTACCAACTTATCTGGAATATCAACTCTGTATCACACTTTTCCAATCTATGCGGTAATAAAGAAGGTCCTACAAATCTCGTTGCCAACTTACCCACTAAGCTAAATCTCATAACGTTTCTTAGAGGAGAAACCTTGACAAAAACCATATCTCCAACCTTAAACTCCAAATCTGAATGTCTTCTATCGGCGTATGACTTTTTCCTATCTTTTGTGGTCTTCAACCTCTTGCGAATCAAATCCACCTTCTTGAAAGTTTCCTTCACCATGTCTGGTCCAAGCAGGATCCTATCGGTGGTATCCCACCAACAGGCTGGCGATTTACATGGTCTGCCACAGAGAGCCTCGAAGGGTGTCATCCTAATGCTTGCTTGATAACTATTATTATGCGCGAACTCCACCAAAGTTAGGTAGTCTTCCCAAAAGCCTCTAAAGGCAATGATGCGCAATCTGAGCAAATCTTCCAAAACCATATTTTCCCTCTCAGTCTTTCAATCTGTCTGAAGGTGATATGTCGTGCTAAGATTCAATTCATTTAGAAGGTTTGTGAAGACTCCTCCAAAATTCACTGGTTAATAATGGATCTCTGTCGCTCACAATGCTGGCAGGAACTCCATGAAGCCTAACTATCTCCCTTACATAAAGAATCACCAAAGAAGCTGTCGTCCTATTACTCTTGATGGGTATATAATGAACGCTCTTCGTCAGTCTATCCATAATGACCAATTGCTCGTGTTCCCTCTCCATGACCTTGGTAATCCATCCACGAAGTCCATAGAGACGCTCTCCCACTTCCATAATGGAATATCCAATGGTTGCAACCGTCCTCTCGGTTTCTTCTATTCCGCCTTTACCCTTTGGCAAGTGATGCATTTTGATACATACTCCGCCATTCTCTTCTTCATTTCGAGCCAATAGAATACCATCTTTATATCCCGATACATCTTATCACCACCGAAGTGCACTGTCATCCTAGAATGATGTGATCGACCAATACCGAATCTATTAAATCCTCACTATGGGGAAATCTACCATCCCTTCTAAGCCATCCCCTAGTGTCCATGGTATAGCACCTAAGATGTGGTGCTAACTCTCCTTTACCAAGCTTATCTAAAATGACCTTTAACTCTTCGTCCTCACCTTGCCTTGTTCCGCTCTGCTCCATCAAAGTAGCCTGGATGTCATAGGCTACTAATAATCCCGAAGCTAAATCTGATGGAGGTTTAATCAAAGGTAGAAATGTACTCCAAATGCTTCCATTCCAAAAATTGAGGACCAAAAACCACTTTGGGTCTACTCAACGTATTTTCCACTACATTACCCATATATAGAGTAAAATATCGAAAATTGAAATGAAGTACATGAAACAAAGAAACAAAAGCTGAAGATAACAACTACTCCAATGACCCTCCAAGCTGCAAGGAACTACAACCTAGACCCGCCCTCCTATGATTTGGGGAAAATGAAAAAAATAGGAATGGGTCAGACATATAGTCTGGTGAATGAGAAATAAAATAAAGTAGAAAGAATAAAATAGTTTAATTCCAGGTCTTCCTCCGATATCGAAGAGGGTGAATAATATAACAAAGTGAATCCTTTTTAGATACAGTTCCTAAGAAGCCAGAGTCCATGGTCACTCTAGGGAAGTCAACTGTGCAGTAATACTAAACGTCAATCGGCCAGTCGGACCTGCTGTCGTTACCTATCCATGTGCTACAGCGTGAAAGTCATGCTCTTCATCCATGCACTGTGACTAAATGCTTCTTACGTCTGACTAGCGCCGACTCAAACAACCTCGCAGGACCCCAAAGTTGCGCTTAGGCTCTTCCAAAATGGACTCTATGCTCCTATCTTCTCGGCCACCAACGTGGACTTGCCCTTATCCAATTGTTGGTCCTCCGAAGAGCATCCGTAGCTGGGTCGGCTGTGCAAAATCCTCCAACGATCTGCCTAAAGAACCCTACGTCGGAGCACACTTGTCATGTTCCGTCTGTGTCAATTTTCCTGAAGAAGCTTACGATTACGGATGCTATCTATCCTACGTACTAGCAACGCATGAAAGGCAACAAACATCCTTGCGAACTTACTTGCCCGCTCCTAGTACATACAACCAAAACTATATTTTGGTCTTATCTACGTGAATCACATATCCAGACCTTTACAAGGTCTGCCTACCAAATCGCTTACAGATTAATTAATTCTACTGTTACAATTTACATACTGTTTATTTCCATTAATCTGCTTTAGGCCATTTTTACATCCATTTTGGTTATTTCACAATTTCTCTTTTTCTTACATAAATGGTACTTCAATTTCACGTTCCTTCAGTCCGCATGGTTTGTCTGTAATTTTTATGCCATTTTGTTACAATTCTACACTAGCCTTTAGGGTACATTTAATTTACATTTTTTTCTACCTGAATTTACGTTCTCCTTATGGAGATTTAATATGTACAAATTTTTATCCAATAGCCACATTATATTTAATCACACAAAATTTCATATTTACCTTTCTAGGCCACATATGAAACAAACAATTTGCCAATTGGACTTTCCAATTTTGTTCCAAAACCATATTCAAAATTATGTAATTATTTCAATGAAAACCATACTTTTGTTCAAGTAACATATTCCGAATTTATTCAACTAACTTGTTCTACCATTAAAAATTGAATAACAATTCTAACTCAATTTATTTAAACCAATCTTATTTATGCCATGAAGCATGAATAACAATATATTTGTTCCAAATTTCAACCCAAACATGAACTTGAATTGAGAAGTGGAAGAAGAAGAAGATACAATAATTTACATAATATCAATCTTATTAATGCCATAAAACTTGAATAGACAATTTATATATCCCATATTTTAAATCAAACATGATTTAGATTTGAGAAGTATAAGAAGAAGTTGCAATAATATACATCTATTCTCAATTAATGACAAAAATAAGTTCATATTAATATGCCAAAAAAGAACTAAAATTGAACTATTTTATTTTTCTATTTCATATTAATTCCCACTCACTTGGCACTTGAGCTTGTATAAATTTGAAAAAAAAATTCTTTAATCTTTCTCCCTTTGGTTCTTATATATTTCTTAAATTGCTTGAATACGTATAGATAATTTAATTTGTTAGAGATTTGTTTATTTACTAGAGAAAAGGAGGAAGAATAATACACGTTAATTTTACTGTAGAATTATGGCGATGGCTGAATAAGATATTAGGTTTAGGTTAGATGGTTTATTTATAGATTGTTTGAGTGAACATAATCCATTAGATTATTTTAGATTAAATCTGGTTCTTTCATACACTTAGTGGTTATCCATTCCAGCCCATACACATCACTTAACCAATAAAATTCAGCCGTCTCATCCTATTACATCACTGCAACGAATGGGAAGCCGCCACATCTCAGAAACAATGCTAAAATACGTAGGAAAATCGCTGGAAAATGAACCGGCTATAAAAAGTCATCGCTCTAGATTTTGGGAGACAACGGGACTTGATCCCTGATCACTAAGGAAGTCAACATTCGCCTTTACCACCGTACCAAATGTACTTTAAATTTCTTTTTAATTATATTTTCCATAATATATCGGGGTGTTACATTTTTCCCCTTAAAGGATTTTATCCTCAAAATCTCCAAAGACAGAAGAACGTAATTGACAACCAGCATCCAAGAACTACATCCATCTACTCAGCCATCATCCATTTCTAACATTGTCCTTATTTTTAACTAATGCAATTTATGATTTATGCAAAGTGAAATGTATATGAACTCACCTAATGCGAAAAGGTAGTCTACTGATTTAGTTGACCTCCCGTAATGCAAATATGCTTATTCCATGCAAACAGATGTATGCAATTACCCTAGTATAATCGATAATTCTATATGTATGTTTTAATCATTCACCTAATCGCACCATCCATACGCAACATCCATTTACACACACACACACATATACAACCATGTGCAAATGCAATAGATAACAGACATGCATATGCAGGTGTGTGTACCTAATTGGCCAATTATCCTAATAAATATCTATCTTATGTATGCAAAGCATTCATTTGCAAACATTGGCATCCACTTGCAATTATTTTCATCCATCAAACATAACACGCCCTAATGATATGTTTACAACCAAGGTACCATCCATATGTTTCACCTAAAGATTATCAAAAAGACCCAAACTAAGGAAAGATCAAAGATAGAAAAAAAATTTGGCAAAGCCAGCGGGGTTGTATGGACCCCTACCAGATTTTATTGCAACAACAATAAAAATGACTCAAAACAAGCTTTGAATCAAATATGAACTAGGAAAAACACAAAAGAAAAATAAAATAGAGTCAATGAGCCCAACCAATAATCAAGTAATCTGGGAAAAGGCTAGCACTCCCCTTCAATTGCATGTAAATTCTTTCCCTGATCTCATACCATATAGATTCTAAATTCTTTCTCTGGTTTTCAAACACAATTGCATTCCTTTCTCTCCAAATCACATCCACATAAATTTTAATGCAAACAACTAATTCTCTTGCCTTAACATTTCTCCACCTTGTAGCTTTAAATATAATGTTCCAGTCAATGTTAGAATTTACAGTGGAAACAAGACTCCTAGATTTGCAAACAATTCTGTCCACCAAGAATAATAATGCCGGGCAATCAAAAAAAAGATGATCAACTATTTCTTCATGCAACTCACAAAACACACACTCAGGGAAACAAAACATACCATACTTATTCAAAACACTTCTAGTCAACAGAGCATGACTAACAACCTTCCGCATCATCATATTTTCTCTAGGGACCGAATCACTAGTCCAAATATTAGTGTACCACTTAGCAGCAGGCAAAACAGTAGATCCAGATAACTGATTGTACACCAATTTGATAGTATGTGGCTTCAGGTTCCACGAAACAGAGACAGGATGGTTAGTAGAGAAAAAGATGCTTTGAATAACACACCAAAGCTGCCTGATCAACTGGTTACTGTTGTATGGTAGCTGCATTCTGCCATCAGAGAAGTAGTCAAAGGCCTTAGCATCATGGTGTACACCAAATTGAACAATCAGAGAATGGTCAAACGTTTTAGATAGGATCTTGCCTTTACTCACCCAAGGGTCATGCCAAAAACAAATAACAGAGTTAGGTTCAACATGATATTGAATCATAGGAAGGAAAACATCCCTAAGCTTCAGAAGATTTCTTCAAGTCCAACTGCTTTGTTGAGGTATATCCATACACCAAAAACTCATATTCTTTATATTGTATTGCTATGTCCATTTAACACTTAAACTATCCTTCTTATTCAGAAGGCCATCAAAGTGCTTACTAAAAGCAGCAATATTCCACTTCTTAGCATTAATAATTCCTTGCCCACCCATTTTTAAAGAAGAATCAAATTTTGAAAAGGAGCAAGGCAACAACTTCCTATTGTGAATACTCCCGGTCCAAAATATCTATACATGGAAGACCTAACAAGGAGCAAAAGCTTACCAGGAAGGATAAGAGTACGAGCCCAATAGACAAGGGGAGGAAACACAACAGATTTAATAAGAACAAACCTTCCACTTTGAGATAGGTTTCTATTAGCCTATGCATTCATGACAGAAATAATTTTATTGAATAGGGGAAAACAATCAGCATTGGTAATTCTTCTAGTAATTAAGTGTAGACCAAGGTACCTCATATCTGAGTCCATACAAGAGAATCCAAATTGTTGATACAATACAGCGGCATAATCATCACTAACACCAGCAACAAGCATAGTAGATGGTTGATAGAAAGGCCAGTCATAATGAAGAAGGACTGCAGTGCCTCTAAAATTCCACTCAAAGAGATAACCTCAGGCTTAGTGAATAACATAACATCATCAGCAAACATAATAGAGTAAATTTGATGGAGAGAGCACTTTGGGTGATACTTGATGAGATTTTGAGAGTATTTAGTTTTTAGAATAATAGTGAATACTTCCATGACTAGCAGAGATAAATAAGAGGATATAGGATCACCTTGACGAATTCCTTTTTAACTTTTAAAATACCCAACTTGCCTACCATTAATAACCACAGAGAAGGTAGGAGTGGATATGAAAATGTACACCCAAGACACAAAGATTTTAGGGAATCCCATCATGGCCATAATCCTTACAATAGAAGCCCAATGAATAGAATCATAAGCTTTGGATATGTCTATCTTAAGAGCAGCGGAAGGAGAAACATTTCCTCTGCTATAACCTTTTAATAATTCTTGGGCAAGTAGTACATTATCAAGAATGTTCCTAGAAGGAATGAAAGCTGCATGATTGTGAGACACAACAGAAGGCAGAACACAAACGAGACGGGAAGCTAGAATTTTGGAAATACATTTGTAGACCACATTACGACATGATATAGGCCCGAAGGAGGACACACTGGATGGAGGAGAGACTTTAGGAATTAAAGCAATGTTTGTGGAATTGACTTCCTCTAATAATTTACATTTGTTAAAGAAATTATGAATAGCCTGACAGAACTCATGGCCAAGCACACTCCAAGTAGAAATGAAGAAAGTAACATTGAGACCATCAGGCCCACTGGAAGATTGCTGGTTCATAGAAAAGTGGACAGACTTTATTTCTTCATCAGTGACAGGCTTATTAAGTGCAGCAGCTTCATGCAAAGATAGACATGGAAAGGCAAGCGAAGAGATTTGGTTTAAGTCAGGACCGAACCCAGAAGAGTTGCAAAGAAGATTAGTGAAGTAATTAATAAAGGCTTTGTCAACAGTTTCAGAAGAAGAAAAAAAAGGAACCATGTTCATCAAAGATGCTAAAAATATTTTCTCTAGCATATTTAACTTTTAAAGAATCGTGGAAGTATTTAGTGTTCT
This sequence comes from Allium cepa, assembly GCA_030765085.1. Lineage (NCBI taxonomy): Eukaryota > Viridiplantae > Streptophyta > Magnoliopsida > Asparagales > Amaryllidaceae > Allium > Allium cepa. The sequence continues at coordinate 238,457,069 of CM060943.1, read as the reverse complement.
TGTCTCCTTCTTCAAGTCAATTGTAGTGAAGTTGTTGCCTTTTCATACAAGCTTCCAAGCAAAGAGCATTGTTAACCCCCATGAATAATCTTCCTTCCTCAACAGCGGCATTCTCATCTTCAGGATGCTCCATCATGTAGTCTTGGTAAATCTTCAATTGCTCCTTCAAGGAGGAAGAAAGCAGGCTGCCCGATCCAAAAGTGGAAGAAGCCCACAATTTGAGAGATTGTTTGATGCTTTTTAACTTCCTGTAAAACTTAAACATAAAGTTACCAAAGCAATTAAAATTAGAGTGAACTTGAGAAACTAACACAAGAAACGATCATGCTTAGCCCAAGCATTAAAAAATTTAAAACTTCTCTTTTCTCTTCGTAAATGGTAACCAAGAGTCAAAATCAATGGAGAGTGGTCAGACAAAATGGGTTGAGGAAGAAACACAGACAAGGAAGGCCAAGTATTGAGAGATGTGATATTACAAAAAGCATGGTCAATTGTTGTGAAGGTTCGAACACCACTTCGGCTTATGTTGTTCCATGAATATTTGGCTCCCGATTTGTTAACCAATATAAGTTCAGAGTCTGATATTGCAAAATTAAGGGGAGCAAGATCTCCAGGAAGGAGAGGAGATCCACCATATTTATCATCATAGTCAAAACAAGAATAAAGTCTCCTAAAAACAACCCTAGGATAAGAGTTCTGACGAAGAGGAGGCAGGGAATTAAATAGTAGATTTCTGGATGGAGCAGAGTTGTCAACATAAACGAAGGTAATGTAGAAGGAAATTTGTGTTAGAAAAACAAGGACGTGATATTGAATGAATTGTCTTGAAGATAGAATAGGAGATAATGTCAACACAGCAGGATCATAGAGAATAAGAATTCTGCCATATGAAGCAGATTCAAGTTTATGATGGAAGGCCCAAGCTGGATTAATATAAGCAGACGCTCTAAGGGATAAAGGAAGATTGAGTTTAGTTTCAAGAAGACCAAAGAGACAAATGTCATATAAGGAAATAAAACTTTTCACCTGATCTAGTTTCAAGTTGCAGTGGGCACCTCTGACATTCCAAGAAGGAACTTTTTTATTCATGGGATAATTAAAGAGATAAGTGGGGTTTATTTCCTCTCTATGCTGAAGCAACTAGGAAATTTAAAGTGTACCTTCAAATAGAAAAGGATAAGAAGTTTGAATTCTCTCCTCAGATTCCCATGTGCACTCCTTGGGGTCATCTCCCCACTGAACCATCAATAGATGAATTTCCTTGTTACATAATCTCTTGACGTCATGTTCTAATGTACGGTTGGGTGTACGACACACAAGTGATTCGTACTCTACATACACTTTCCTTAGCTGATTGGGTTCTACCCGAAATCCAGTAGGCACTTCCTCAAATGCGAAACATGAAAAACATTGTGAACTCCTGGCAACTTATCTGGAAGATCAACTCTGTATGCCACTCTTCCAATCCATGCGGTAGTTGGGAAGGGTCCTACAAATATCGATGCCAAAATACCCACTAAGCCAAATGTCATAACATTTCTCAAAGGAGAAACCTTGACAAAAACATATCTCCAACCTTAAAATCGAAATCTAAATGTCTTCTGTCGGCATATAACTTTTGTCTATCTTGTGCAGTCTTCAACTTCTTGCGAATCAAATCCATCTTCTCGGAAATTTTCCTCACCAAGTCTGCTCCATGACAGATCCTATTTGTGGTATCCCCCAAAAGGCTGGTGATCTACATGGTCTACCAAAGAGGGCCTCGAACAGTGCCATCCCAATGCTTGTTTGATAACTATTATTATACGCAAACTCCACCAAAGGTAGGTGGTATTCCCAAGAGTCTTCGAAGTCAATGATGCACAATCTGAGCAAATCTTCCAAAACCCTATTTACCCTCTTAGTCTTTCCATCTATCTGAGGGTGATATGCTATGCTCAGACTCAATTCCGTTCCCAAGGCTTGCTAAAGACCCCTCCTAAACTCGCTGGTGAATAATGGATCTCTGTTGCTCGTAATGCTGGAGGGAACTCCATGAAGCCTAACTATCTCCCTTGCATAAAGAGTCAACAAAGAAGCTTTCGTCCTATTACTCTTAATGGGTATAAAATGAGCGCTCTTCGTCAGTCTATCCACAATTACGCAAATGCTTGTGTTCCCTCTCCATGACCTTGGTAATCTATCCACGAAATCCATAGAGACGCTCTCGCACTTCCATAATGGAATATCCAATGGCTGCAACCGTCCTACGGGCTTCTTCTGTTCTGCCTTTACCCTTTGGCAAATGATGCACTTCGATACACACTCCACTACCCTCTTTTCATTCTAGGCCAATAGAAAACCCTCTTTATATCCCAGTACATCTTATTACCACTGAGGTGCAATGTCATCCTAGAATTATGTGACTCAGCCAACATCGCATTTACTAAATCCTCATTATGGGGAACACAAAGTCTACCATCCCTTCTAAACCATCCCCTAGTTTCCATAGTATAGTGCCTAAGATGTGGTGATGACTCTCCTCTACCAAGCTTATCTAAAATGTCCTTTAACTCTTCGTCCTCACCTTGCTTTGCTCCAATCTACTCCCTCAACGCAGGCTGGATGTCGAGGGCTGCTAACAATTCCGGAGCGAAATCTGATGGAGGTCTAGAATCAAAGGTAGCATTGTACTCCAAATGCTACCATTCCAAAAACAAAGGTATTAAAATCACTTTCATCTACTCAATGCATCTGTCACTACATGACCCTTGCCATGGTTATAGGAAATCTCATAGTCATAAGAGGCTAAAAACTCCATCCATCTTTGCTGTCTCAAATTCAAGTCTTTCTAAGAGAATACATACTTCAAAAGACTTATGATCCATGAAAAGCTCAAATCTTTCTCCTAAGAGATAGTGCCTCCTAGACTTGAGAGCAAAAACTATAGCTGCCAACTCAAGATCATGCGTCGAGTAGTTCTTCTCATGCATTTTCAACTGTCTACTCGCATAGCACACTACCCTACTCTCTTTCATCAGTACTGGCCCTAGCCCCGTACCATAAGCATCCGTAAACAATGAAAGGCTTGGTTCCGTCCGGTAATACCAATACTGGCAAGGTAGTCAAATCCCCCTTCAATCGACTAAAGGCATCCTCACACTTGACATCCCAAACAAAAGCTAAGTTCTTCTTGGTAAGGCGGGTAAGTGGAGCTGATATCCTACCAAAGTCCTTAATGAACTTCCTACGGTAGCCGCAAGACCAAGGAAACTCCTTATATCCGTGACATTCTTAGTGGTCTGCCAATCCTATACCGCCGCCACTTTTGTCGGATCTACTGCAAATCTATCCTCCAAAATGATGTGTCCCAAAAGCAAACCTCATCCCTCCAAAAGTGGCACTTGAAGAACTTCGCTTTCAACTTCTGTGCTCGTAGGGTCCTAAGCACTTCTTCCAAGTGAATAGCATGCTCCTCCTTGCTTTGCGAATAAACCAAAATGTCGTCGACGAACAACACCACAAATATTTTCGACGATTCACGAAATACTGAACTCGTCAGGTCCAAAAAATATGCCGAAGTATTGGTTAGCCTAAATGGCATGACTAGCCACCTAAATAACCCATCCGGAGTCCTAAATGCAGTCTTGTCAATGCTATCCTCTGCCATACTCAACTGATGAAATCTCGTGGCCAAATCGAGCTATGAAAATACCTTAGCTACTACTAGCTGGTCGAAGAGATCGTCTATATGGGGAAGAGGGTAATGATTCTTCTTCGTCGGCTTATTAAACTCCCAATAATCAATGCAAAGTCTGAGAGAGACATCCGCCTTAATGGCAAAGACGACGGGTGCACCCCGCTCAGAAATGCTCCTATGAATGAAGCCCATCTCTAAAAGCTCTCCAATCTACTTGCTCAACTCAAAACACTCCTTAGGAGCCATATGCCTTATCAGCAAAGCAACCAGTTTGGCATTATTGACAAGATAAATCTTGAACTTGATCTCTTTTCGAGGTAGTAGGCCAGCAACCTCCTCGAACACATCTAGAAAATCTCTAACAACGGGTACCGAACTCAAACTATCAGGCGATAAGTCAAGAGAATAAAGGTATCTCAATATGACTGATCCTCTAGGATCACAAGATACATCCAAGTTACATCCACTATAGGTGCCTAACCGCACTACCCTCTTATTGCAATCAAGAATAGCACCATACATGGATAGCCAATCGACACCAAGAATCATCCCGGACCCAAGCCCAATACAAAGGCACTATAGTCAAAATCAACCCTTAAAATAAACAATTTCAAATCCTGACATAACATGGATAAATAGGTCGATCCTCCTATATGATTTGATACTACTACCATGTCGGTCACTAAGCAAGCATCAAGATCAAGACTCTCTACCAGAGTACTAGATATAGAAGAGTGCGAAGCTTCAAAATCAAATAGGGTATGAACAAGAAATCAAAGATAGATAACACACCTTCGATGATCACGTTCTTTCCCTTGTCCACAACCGGACGATACTAGAGGAAGGAGCTGCCTCCAAAACATAAGCCTGAGCAGGCTGTGAAGGTGTCTGTGAACTGTCCTTGGGCTTCGACGGACAGTCCTTTTTCATATGCCCTACTTAATCGCAAAAATAACACCTCAATCTCAGTCGCTCTCCTGCCCCTCTATAATCCTTAACAAAATGACTCGGTTTCCCACAAGTATTGCATTTCCAGTCCTTCCTTAGAACTTTCCTCTTTCCACACGACCATTCTCCTTCTATTCTCTTTTCTTTCCACTGCTTCTTCCCATCACTCTTCTACGCCACATCTCCTTTCTTCTCAGTATCAGCAAGTAAATCCACCTCTACCAATCCCTTAAAAGTGGCTCCCATCAGAATGTGGCTCACCGCCAAACTCTACAGTGGCTGACTCAAACCCATAACGAACTTCAGTGTCTTCTTGTGAGGAGTATTGATTGGGTCTATTCCAAATCTGGGAAGCTCATTGAATTGATTAACATATTCCCTAACTGTCATATCCCTTTGCTTGAGCTGTATAAATTTCTCTAGCTGCACTCCCTCTTCAGCCTACGATAAGAATTTCCTTTCAAACCTAGTACGAAAATCCGCCCAAGTCCAATTATCAGCCTCGACCTCCATAATCTCCCCACAACAAAGAGCCTCTCCCTACAACTGCCATGAAGCCACCTGCCTCCGAGCCAAGTCCTCTAATCCCATAAATCCAAATATCTGCTCACAACTACGGATCCACGCTCTCGACTCAGTATATGACTCGGTGCCAAGAATGGCTTGCCTCCTAAGTTGGTGTAGTCCTTACATAACTTGGAAAAATTAGGAATGCCTGGCGGACGAGCTAGAGCCCCTTCGCTGGAGCAACATCCCTAGTTGGTGAGTATAAAGGAAAAAAAAGTGTACGGTTCTATCGGTTCGACCGATCGGACCTTTGGAACCTTGAACCTTAAGTCGACAGGTTCGACTTACGGTTCGTTTTTCAAAACTATGCATATATGTACTGCAGGAGAAATTAGATTGATACCGTCACCATGGATTCACAAGTGCAAAGTGGAAAAAAAAATACAGTGACAGGATAAAAGAAACGATCCAATTAAATGGTAACATGGTTTAATAAGCTTTCAAAAATTAGTTCCTTTGACTCTTCTACCGATTCTTGCTTTCAGGTGGTGTTGCTGCATCAAGTTCTTTATCACCATCCCACGGAGAAAAAAAAATAAGCCAGAGTTTGATTTTGCAAGCATAAAACAACATGCATCAATGTCGTGTGTAACTTTCACTTATGCATTTAGTTGTTGTCCAATACAAAGTTTTGTTGTGAATACCTTGCCCAAAATTATAATGCTTTTCTAACCTCTGTAAGGTATAGGGTTATTAGTATAAATTATTTTTTGGCACTGGGTTATTATTTTATAATAATTAGTGTAGTACGAAATATATATCATGAAATAAAATTTACAATTCATTCTTGGCAGTGTTGAGGTAAGTAGATTAAATTAATTCTCCTCTCGATTTGATGATGGTTTATTTTGAGTGTAGAATATGTTGAATATGCGCTTTGCGCTATATGATTTTTGTTTGATGATAATAAACATATATACATTCACTTAAATGTATTTGTTAACGTACTATTTTATTTTTCACAGAATAAATAAATATTTGCTGAATAAAAATAAATAACACAGTTTTTGAATTCAAACGAATATTTTATTCAAACAAATATTTATTACATTTTTGATAGTACAATTTCAAGCTCTCACTATAACTATACAACTTTGATTACAATACACGACATTTCACATTTACATCACAACCTCACTACATATCACTCACACTCATATTTATCTTCAACTGCATTCCAATTTGAATCCAGCATCTGAGAAATCTGCAAAAATATTTACTAACGCAGCAAAATTGAAAAAGAAATATTTTTGCGATATTAAATGAAATATGATTTTTTAAAAGTGATATTGCCTCAGTTACTTGGGTTGTTCGTCATCATATTTTTGTATCTGTGCATATCAGTATTTTATCAGGGACAAAAGTGGCTGCAGTACACTGTGTGCACTGCCTCGCCTACTTGTGTGTGCAAAACAAAATGCACAGCTAACAAATCAAGTACAAAATCAATATGATACCGTTCAATATCCAAGAGACAAGACTAAGGCAACATGAATTGGAACTGCACTAAAGGTTACAAGATGATCAAGAACCAGTGACACAAGGCATAGGACTGCAACAATTAAGAATATATAGAGAACAAGCTACCATGAGTCGAGTACATGCTACAGCAACATTGGACCCAACATCAAAGACAGGCCAGCAAGATACAGTGCTAACACTATGCAGTGTACAACAGTGTGCAACAGTTCAAGTATGAACAGCGCATAGAACAATAGTGTCACAATGTCACAGCAGTGCCAAGAAACATCAATGCTACAAGAGAGGTGAAGCACAATCAGTATAGTATGCAAACATGTAGTGGACAATGTCACAGATTCAAGTACTGCAACAAGTCGATGCAAACATACATGAACAGGCAGTGCATCAATAAACCATACAGCAGTCATGTATGCAACAGGTTCAAGGCAAGAATTGACTATAAGAGAATGCAAACAACCAACAAACTCAACACTAAGATAAAAATGAACAGATGAACCAAACATCAAAGTGCACCAGTGATGCAAGCCACGAAGCAATGAACAGAGTAACGAAAATCGTCAATGCAATACACAGTATACATGAATGGATTGCACGGGTCAGGGAAGAGACATGTACAATTACTCAAATCAGAGAGCATATGCATCAACTACAAGCAGACGCAACTCGATCAGTAACTCAAGTTGAAGCAATGCCCAATGCAACAGTTTGAACATTCCAAAGTCAGAAAAAATCACGTGTAATCAAGGAGTTGATTAAGTAAAACATCTAAGTCATGCTATGCAGTATAAACTCATACGAAAATTATCCAATCACAAAGCCGAGAAATACAAACCAGGTCAAAACCGTGACTAAAAGAATATACGAGAATGGACGAAGTTGAAAAGGTCAGATATCATCACATTCAACAGTGCAAAATCAATCAGAGAAATGAGATTGACAAAGTCAAATAAATCATCAGCATTAAAATGTAATCGAACGGCAAAGCAACGAGATTGACAAATTCAAATAGCATCAGACGAACGAAATTATAGGAACTGAAACCCTATATAAAAACCCTCATCATCATCGGCATAATCATGAAGTTCGAATACGAAAATCAAACAGCAACAAAGCATAAATCACATACCGAATCAAAGTCGAACTTCATCAACTCGAAGTCGCCAGAGATAGCAACGCGAATCAATCGAGCAAGGCAACACCAACCAGAGATTCAATCAAATCCAATAGGCGCTTCGAAAGCCCTAATTTGAATCACGAACGAAAGCCCTAAATTGAATTAAAGGGACGAAGCCCTAAAATTGAAAAAGGAACAGCCGCCATCAAGAACAAGGAAGAGACGGGCTAGAATATAAAAGAGGCCGGCCTATTGTTTTAAAAGGGAGAAATTTTTTATTTAAGGGTTTTAAATTTAATTAGGGTTATTTTTATTTTAAATTGTTTTTTAATTTGTATTTACTTTTAAACAGTTTAAATTTCTAGTCGTGTGGCTAGGGTGCAAACTACGGAGTGTAGTTTGGGAATTTGCAACTCGGTAGTTGAGTTGTGGTCAAGGTTTTGAGCGTAGAGTTAGAATAGTCAATAGCGGATATAGCGAGTTTACGTGTGTAAGCGAGGGACTTTCTAATTTCTAGTAGAAACCTTGGGGCAGCACGTAGGCAGGGTTTTGCCGAAGCTGGGTAAATTCTGTGTTGTTCTGTTCTGCATTTTATTTACTTTGCTATTTATTTCTGTGCTGGTAATATTCTGTGATCTGTGTTAATATTAGTTTATAAGCTTCCGCGATTAATTTTTATAATTAACACTATCACCCTATTCACCCCCCCTCTAGGGTGAAATCGATCCTACAAGTGGTATCGGAGCTAGGATTAGAAGCCAATTTATTTTTAAAAATTTGATTTTTCAAAAACCAGTTTTTGTTTAAAAATTTGAATTTTTAAAATGGCTTCTTTTAATAACGCTTTTGCAGAGGGGCAGTCGATAGTTAGACCACCAATGTTCAATGGTGAATATGCTTATTGGAAAAATAGGATGGAAATTTTTCTGAAAACCATTGACGCATGGAATATTGTTGAGACAGGTTATAGAATACCAACTATAACTGTAGATAATCAGGAAATAGAGAAACCAAAGGATCAATGGACAGAACTAGAAAATAGATTACAAAATACTAATGCTAGAGCTATGAATTCTATTATCTGTTCATTAGATCAATTTGAATTTAATCGTGTCTCACATTGTCTAACTGCGCAGGAAATATGGCACACGCTCGAAGTGACTCACGAAGGAACATCTCAAGTTAAAGAATCTCGCCTTGCAATGCTAAGCAGCGAATACGAGAACTTCAAAATGGCGAAGGAAGAAAATGTCAAAGAGATGTACGGACGACTCTCCAATATCGTATACAAATCAAAAGCTCTCGGAAAAAAATATACCGAATTGGAAATAGTCCGAAAAATACTCAGAGTCCTTCCACGAAACTTTGAAGCAAAAGTAACTGCCATACAAGAATCGAAAGATTTAAAACAACTCAAAGTTGAAGAACTCATCGGAAATCTCACCACATATGAGCTAGAGATGAAATTCAAAGAAGAGCGTGAAGAAGGAGATACTCGAAAGAAATCGATAGCTCTCAAAGGAACAACTAAAAGTGATGACGATGACGATGATGATGGTGCAGAAGAACTAGAGTTGTTAATAAAGAAATTCAAAAAATGGCATCGTAAACACGGAAATCCAGCTCGAAATCAGGAATTGAAAAGCAGAATATGCAAAACATTTGACCACTCAGAAGAACAGAAGATCATCTGTTACAAATGCAACAAACCCGGCCATATCAAGCCCGATTGTCCACAAATTAAACTCAGCCATGGAAAGAAACAGAAAAAGAAAAGTTTTGCAGCCACTTGGGATGAAATAGACGAGAATGATCAAAGCACTGGCAGTGAAAGCGAAAAAGCAGAATTGTGTCTTCAAGGTGATACAACTGACAGTGACGATGACGAGCCAAGTGAGGTATCAAAACTTACCCATTCTGAGTTGCTTATATATTTTCATGAAATAAACGGCTGTTATGAACGACTTAGGGAAAAATACGCCAAACTTGAATCTCAAAAGGATACTTTGATAGAATGTAATGAACAATTTGACCAATTAGTTAAAACCTATCAGAGTAGGATCCCTAAGTGTGATAAGTGTCCAACATTCGAAGAGGAAATTAGAAAATCAGAAATCAATATAAAATCACTTGAAAATGAAATTCTGATTTTAAAAGAAAATGAAAATACTAGGAGAGAAAATTCTATCAAAAAGTGCACTCAATTGTTGAACGAAAATAATTCTCTCAAAACACAAGTCTAACAATTATCAACGACTTTAGATAAATTTTCAAAAAGTGAAAAATCGTTGAATATGCTATTAGGAAAGCAAACTGTTAATACGGTTAGACAAGGACTTGGATATAATAATTCGAAAACTGTTGAAAGCAATATTAATCAAGTTAATTCTATGTGCACAATTTGTAGAAAATATGGACACAATCACAATAATTGTTGGTATAGACCCAAACATGAGAAAACTATACCAATTTGGGTTCCAAAAGGCACAAATATAAAAACTCTCAAAGTTAAACAAATTTGGGTGCCGAAGGGAACGATTATAAATAGTTTTGGGTCTCCACAAAATTATTGTTATAATTATTCTGCCACTAACAACCATGGACCTATAAAAACAAATAGGTCACATAAAACTTCTCCCGTGTAGGTGTGGTGGCAGGCTAAGGAACAACAACGGTGTTATCTGGTTTTTGGCTGTTCCAGAAACACAAGGGGCGACAAAGCAAAGTTCCTTAGCCTAGTATAAAGGTGACAGAATCATAATGAACAACACGAGAAATATCGTAAAGGTAAAGACAGGTAAAGGTATATTTATTTAAATGATATATTAAATGTGATAATCTGCACCATATTCTGAATTAAAATCAGCCAATTATATGATGATGATGATTTCATGATGTTTTTGATTCTGACTTTATTCAACATTGTTAGCCAATTATATTCTTATGCCAAAACACTATAAAATTCTCTAGAATTACTTGATATATAAGTTTGGGATAAAAATAGTGTTTTTTTTTTGGATGATAATACTTTTGGTTATAATATTTTTGGCTAAATCTATATTCACGGTTTCTTTTATTTACATGGCTTCATCTTAAAATCCTAATGAATTCTATTTAAATATTGTGAAAAGGATTTTAAGAAACTTTATGAAATTGTTGAAACTTCAAGAAACTGTTTTGAAATGATTGTTGAATTACTCATGAATATAACTGTTTATTCTCGGCTTCTAAAACTGACAATGATATTTGTTTGATTGACACGATTTCAAATTCAAAACCAAGAGAATTTCATTTAAAATTTGTTGGAAACAATTCTGAGATAGTTTGTTGAAATTTCACAATCTGGTCTTTGAAATCCATCGAGTGAATATTGAGTGAAAATTTCTGATGCAGATTACACTGGTAATATAGTTGATAGAAAAATTACTAGTGGAACGTGATTATTTCCTGACACATTCATTTGCTGCATCGTTTTTCAAAGAGAATGTCTGCATATTTTTCATTTGAAATAATTTTTTTTAATAGCAGAAAATTTTCTTATAAAACCCCTTCTAGAAAAACATTTTTGACCTTGTATCGGATTAGTTATTTAAGAAAACTTGATTTTATAACTATTTTTGAAATCGATTTTAAATAACTATATTAACTAATCTGACCCCCTAATAATTATCTGAAAAGATATATAGTGATTGAAAATAAGATGAGTATTGATATTAATCATATATTATGACTCGAGACAATATAATTAGTAAATTTCTTTAGAAATTTAGACAAGAGTTATAAAACTTTTTATTGGTAAAAATTCCATGACCATCTCTATATCTTTCATATTTCTAACGACCATCACTCATCAAAAATTCTATATAGTATGTCAATATGTGGTATTTTAAACGGGAAATCATTTGTGCTTCAATTTATTATACTTTTAGCAATAAAATAAATATCCAAAGTTTTCACTCTCATTTAAAAGTCCTCACGGTTATGCATGGGTGAATTACTTGGATTTTTAATTATGTGCTTCCATGCTCATTTAAAAGTCCTCACGGTTATGCATGTATGGAACGCATATCAAAATTAATTGGTTAAATAGACAAGTTGATTCTAATCCCATTTAAAAGTCCTCACGGTTATGCGTGGTTAGAAGATACTTGAATTCATTTTTAAAATAAAAATAAAAAATTGTGAATACTACTAATCTCATTTAAAAGTCCTAACGGTTATGCATGGTTAGTAGATATTCAAATATCCTGAAATAAATATACCACAAACAGACATGACTATATGGTTTTATTTGTTGAAATCATTCATATCATTCTAAAGTGGAATATGCGTCAATTAAAGGATCTATGATTTTTGTTTGATTTTTTATCAAAATTTAATTTTTATATTCAATTGAGTTTTAATGTTGAATTAATATCGATCACTATATCTCTATTTTTCTATTACTATTATACTTTTGCTGATAACAAAAGGGGGAGAGAAAAGTTAAGATTTTGTAAAAAGGGAGAGAAAAGGTCAAAGAAGTTTTCAATATGCATATAGACTCATTTGCACATTTTTATTTGTATGCATATACGTAGGGGGAGTCATATATGTAGGGGGAGTATCATATAGAAAGGAAGCATTCAAATAGGGGGAGCAAATGAAATTATCAAATACATTTAAATATTCAAAATCTTAAATATATGTTTGTTATCATCAAAAGGGGGAGATTGTTGAATATGCGCTTTGCGCTATATGATTTTTGTTTGATGATAATAAACATATATACATTCACTTAAATGTATTTGTTAACGTACTATTTTATTTTTCACAGAATAAATAAATATTTGCTGAATAAAAATAAATAACACAGTTTTTGAATTCAAACGAATATTTTATTCAAACAAATATTTATTACATTTTTGATAGTACAATTTCAAGCTCTCACTATAACTATACAACTTTGATTACAATACACGACATTTCACATTTACATCACAACCTCACTACATATCACTCACACTCATATTTATCTTCAACTGCATTCCAATTTGAATCCAGCATCTGAGAAATCTGCAAAAATATTTACTAACGCAGCAAAATTGAAAAAGAAATATTTTTGCGATATTAAATGAAATATGATTTTTTAAAAGTGATATTGCCTCAGTTACTTGGGTTGTTCGTCATCATATTTTTGTATCTGTGCATATCAGTATTTTATCAGGGACAAAAGTGGCTGCAGTACACTGTGTGCACTGCCTCGCCTACTTGTGTGTGCAAAACAAAATGCACAGCTAACAAATCAAGTACAAAATCAATATGATACCGTTCAATATCCAAGAGACAAGACTAAGGCAACATGAATTGGAACTGCACTAAAGGTTACAAGATGATCAAGAACCAGTGACACAAGGCATAGGACTGCAACAATTAAGAATATATAGAGAACAAGCTACCATGAGTCGAGTACATGCTACAGCAACATTGGACCCAACATCAAAGACAGGCCAGCAAGATACAGTGCTAACACTATGCAGTGTACAACAGTGTGCAACAGTTCAAGTATGAACAGCGCATAGAACAATAGTGTCACAATGTCACAGCAGTGCCAAGAAACATCAATGCTACAAGAGAGGTGAAGCACAATCAGTATAGTATGCAAACATGTAGTGGACAATGTCACAGATTCAAGTACTGCAACAAGTCGATGCAAACATACATGAACAGGCAGTGCATCAATAAACCATACAGCAGTCATGTATGCAACAGGTTCAAGGCAAGAATTGACTATAAGAGAATGCAAACAACCAACAAACTCAACACTAAGATAAAAATGAACAGATGAACCAAACATCAAAGTGCACCAGTGATGCAAGCCACGAAGCAATGAACAGAGTAACGAAAATCGTCAATGCAATACACAGTATACATGAATGGATTGCACGGGTCAGGGAAGAGACATGTACAATTACTCAAATCAGAGAGCATATGCATCAACTACAAGCAGACGCAACTCGATCAGTAACTCAAGTTGAAGCAATGCCCAATGCAACAGTTTGAACATTCCAAAGTCAGAAAAAATCACGTGTAATCAAGGAGTTGATTAAGTAAAACATCTAAGTCATGCTATGCAGTATAAACTCATACGAAAATTATCCAATCACAAAGCCGAGAAATACAAACCAGGTCAAAACCGTGACTAAAAGAATATACGAGAATGGACGAAGTTGAAAAGGTCAGATATCATCACATTCAACAGTGCAAAATCAATCAGAGAAATGAGATTGACAAAGTCAAATAAATCATCAGCATTAAAATGTAATCGAACGGCAAAGCAACGAGATTGACAAATTCAAATAGCATCAGACGAACGAAATTATAGGAACTGAAACCCTATATAAAAACCCTCATCATCATCGGCATAATCATGAAGTTCGAATACGAAAATCAAACAGCAACAAAGCATAAATCACATACCGAATCAAAGTCGAACTTCATCAACTCGAAGTCGCCAGAGATAGCAACGCGAATCAATCGAGCAAGGCAACACCAACCAGAGATTCAATCAAATCCAATAGGCGCTTCGAAAGCCCTAATTTGAATCACGAACGAAAGCCCTAGATTGAATTAAAGGGACGAAGCCCTAAAATTGAAAAAGGAACAGCCGCCATCAAGAACAAGGAAGAGACGGGCTAGAATATAAAAGAGGCCGGCCTATTGTTTTAAAAGGGAGAAATTTTTTATTTAAGGGTTTTAAATTTAATTAGGGTTATTTTTATTTTAAATTGTTTTTTAATTTGTATTTACTTTTAAACAGTTTAAATTTCTAGTCGTGTGGCTAGGGTGCAAACTACGGAGTGTAGTTTGGGAATTTGCAACTCGGTAGTTGAGTTGTGGTCAAGGTTTTGAGCGTAGAGTTAGAATAGTCAATAGCGGGTATAGCGAGTTTACGTGTGTAAGCGAGGGACTTTCTAATTTCTAGTAGAAACCTTGGGGCAGCACGTAGGCAGGGTTTTGCCGAAGCTGGGTAAATTCTGTGTTGTTCTGTTCTGCATTTTATTTACTTTGCTATTTATTTCTGTGCTGGTAATATTCTGTGATCTGTGTTAATATTAGTTTATAAGCTTCCGCGATTAATTTTTATAATTAACACTATCACCCTATTCACCCCCCCTCTAGGGTGAAATCGATCCTACAGAATAGTGATTTTGTTTTTTTGTACTTTTACTGAACAAATAGATGGTTGTGGGACTTTGAGTTGGCACTTATTACATGTAACTGCTGCTTTAAGAAGATGTTTCGAACAAATTATATTAATAGGAGAAACAAATACAATTGAAATTGAAGGAGCATTAATAATAAAGGAAAACAATCTGCATAGGTTCTAAATAGTAATAGCACAAACAGAGGTAGTTACTGAGTACAAAGTGAGCATTGATGACAAATATGGACTATATTTTGGGACAATTATGTAGGTTCAATATTAACTACAAAGATAGTTATAACCACAAAGTTAAAGAGTAGAATTCAGTAATAAAATGTAGAAGTGAACCAAACTTAGGTTCCCATTCAACAACAAAATTTTATGAAATGGATGCCATGGATATATGTCTGTTTATATAAATATAACTTTCAAAACTATAAAGTGGTAACCGGGGGAACAAAATTTTCTTCCACAAACCATGATGACTCTTATTTGGACTGAAACTAACTGATGCCATGAAGGTACAACTCCAAAAAATTCATTATATCTTGGCTCTCCTCGACTTAAATTTTACTCATAATTTCTATGGGAACATGCTACACCAAACTAATAAAAAAGTAAAAAAAGATCCAGATGGTTTTAAAACATAAAATAAAGGCAATATGTTAAAGGAATATACTATTGATATTTTTCAATATTTGAACTGTTAGATTATACAGAGAATAAACTCAATGCAACCCAAAACGATTGCCTTTATATGTATTTATTAGCCATTGATAAGTCCCAAAGGTCTAAGAGGCTTTGGTTTACCAAAGAGAAGTACACTAATGAGACAGTTTACAAAAGCAAAACCTCAGAGATGATGAAATATGCCTACGCCTCGCAAACGTACACCGATCACCAATGCAAAAGGCGCCCCAAAAGTATGGATCGATATAAAAGTTATAAGGCAGTCAGAATCGAATACGCTGTGGAAATAACAAAGCTTAGGATTGTCCGTGTCTACCGACATAAAGTGGGAAGGAATACTCTATACAATCGGTGGGAAAGGGCGATGTAAATGTTAGGTTAAAAGATGTTGGGGGAAAGGTATATTCAGTGGATAGTGGGTGTGGATGGAAGAGAGAGGGAACAGTTGCTGCAAAGGGACAAAAACAGAGGCACAAAATTGTTAAGTAATGAAATGTGTCGGGGAGAAAAAGGAGCGGTTTTGAGGGTACGTGATAGGCTGGCGGTTATTTTGTTAAAAAAATAAGAACCACTGAATGAGCATTATTTTGAAATGGAATGATCAGGTGTGTCCCCGTCAGCGTTTGGAAGTTCCTGGTTTAAGATATAAGTAATAGATTCAAATGTGTCGAAATTTTTTTCAAATTTAGGATGAATGGAAAACTTCAGAATGATCATAAAATTGCCCATCATGCTTCATTGACACTATTCTTTTAGTGAATCCATTGAATTCCTTATGGTAGTGATGCCAAGACCTATGTATATCGACACTATTCTTTTAAAACCTATTAATATGCAAACCTAGCTTTTATATTCGAAAACGTTGACACACCCTATTAAGTGCGAGATCCAAATTATTAACCCTATGGCATTTTGTTTTATAAATAAATGATTTTAACATATTTTAAAGGGTGTAGGCCCTCATTGGCTATAAACTACCTCATTTACCAATATAAAGGTTTTATATAGTTTTGGCTCTATGGCCTATGGTTTTGAAGTGAGATAACTTCCAAGAGATTTTAAGATTCATTAATATTACATTATAAAAGCATACACCATGGCATAATTATATTGGATAAAATAAAGGGTTATATTTTCCTTGTTTTGAAAGCATGGTTTCAAGGGTCAAATCATTTATTAAGAAAGTGTTTTAAAGGAAATAGAAAAGGGTGTTCAGCCCAAAACTTTACTAAAGAGATTATTGTTCTTATCAATTTTGGATAGATTGTCATAAGATAAATTTGACTTAGAGATTAGAAAACCAAATGAGGCTGGTGTAGAGTAGCACTTTATGCTTCAGCTTTTGGCCCCTACCTGATATAAGTCAAAATTCTAGTGCAAAGGGCTTTGTCAAAGGTAAGATTAAAAGTAGGTGTATGCACAGAAAGGAATATATAACGACAGATTGGTTATAGGTTGGCCTGCAAAACCTTTAGGTTCATAGTAAGCCTAGTAAAACTATGAGATTGATAGATAGTCAGATAAACACTAGGATAAGTGTATTTGGATAGACCGTCCAGTTTTCTTCTAACAATCGGTTAGAAAATTTAGTATATCTGGTTGGTCCGAGTCATACATATAGGTTGGTAGTTACCCTGTGAAAACTAGTATGGATAATCCACTAATTTGATTAATAGTCATGATTACCCATGTTGCATGCACACACATTATTGTTTATATTTTCTATTTAACCAGTTTGGTTGTAGAAAATTTTATTCGTAAAAGATATGTTTTAAAAAGGGATATTAGTAAGAGAAAAACCCGTTCCACTTAGCGGCATGGTCTCATTAAATATCTATAAAACTAGGATGACATATTATTATTCACACTAGGCTTTGACTCATGTCTATGTGTTCCCCCTAAACTCTCGGGTGCTCAAAATTTAGTTTGAGTAGGTCGATAATAAGGGTTTTTTTAGTTTAAGTAGGTTTTCGATGAATAAAGCTTTCAGAGACATACAGGAGGCAAAACTAGCTATACAGAAGTCTATCTACATTATTAATCTGCTATATTGACGTTATTTTGTTGAAGTGTATGAAAAACAAATGCTATAACTGTGAATTAATAACTCTAATTAACCAAGCGGGTATCTTCATATCCCGCTCTTGGAGTATTTTGTAATAATTATATTTTATCTGAACCTGGGTAACATTGGGATTATGTTATAAATGCGAAATATTATCTTTGGAATGAAATATGAAAGTTTTCTTCTTTGAAATTGTGTTTGAAATTACTTCATATTCTTATGCTTTTGATATTATGGACACCGCTAACATGACCGCACTTTGTCACTAAAAATTAATACTATAGATGACTGGAGCATCTCTGGCGCTTAGTTTCGGGCCACAAAATGAAGGATATTTTAGCTTGGTAACAGTGCATAGGTTTTTGTAAAACTAAATAATTTTGAACTTAAAAAAAGACATTTTGAAAACATAATTCAAATGAATCAGAAAATAAAATTCGGGTATGGGATAACACTAAAGTAATATACTTATATTATCTATGTATAAGTGTACATTTTATCTCTATTCTCCCTCTCTTAGACCATTCTTCGATATCTTAGTAAGGTTTGAATGCAGATTTAAAAAAGTAAGATATGGAGGCAGGAAAAAGAAGAGTAAACCATGATGGTGGAAGTCCCACTACCAATGGAAATGTCAGGTTCAATACTAGAAGGAATCTGGGTCGACAAACAAATATGAATTTAGTTGTTGGATCACCACCGGTTCATATGGGAGCAATGTATTAGTTCCTTTTCAACATGGTACAAGTAGGAGCTGTTGTGGAATTAGTTGGATGAAATGCTAGAGTAGCTAATCAAGAAGTTTCGGCTGCCACCAACGATGTTGTTTTAAGTATGCAAGCTTGGAGGGAAGCCATTTATTGGAATGGGGATGCAACTGAAATGGATAATTGGTTGCTTTATTATGAAAGGATCTTCGTTGATATTGGTTTGAATGATGAATAGAAAAGGAGAATGCAATCCAGGTAATTGCAAGGAGCTACATTGTACTGGTGGAATAGTATGATTGTTGGAGTAGCAGAGGAAACTTTGACTTGGGCTGAATTTGGAAGGAGGTTTAAAGAGACGTTTATTTTGAAAATTTCCAAGTCAACTCTGCTAAGAAAGTTTGCTGAGTTGGTGCAAGGTGATATGATGGTGCTTGAGTAGACAACCAAATTCAAGGAGCTATCCTAATATGGATATGCTACCATAAACATGGTGATTAAGAGAAATGAGAAGTTCATCCGTGGGTTAAGACCTGAGCTTGCTAAGGAGAAATTGCCACATCTTAGGGATCCATGTGATGTAGTCATGGAGATGGCTTTACGAAATGAAGAGATGGTTGCTTTGTTTGGTAATAACAAACCAGCATAGAGTCAGGGTGCATAGAATCAGAAGAGAAAGTTTTACCACATAAGGGAGCTAAGAAGGGTGGAGTTGCCAAGAAAGGGAAGTCAGAGGTTATGCGTTACAAATATGAAAAGAAGGGAAATTATGCTCAAGTGTGCCGAACTGGAAAGGGAAAGAAGTCGTTGGAAAGAAGAACATTAAGTGTTTTAACTACGACCAAGTAGCACATTACAAGAACAAATGTCTGAAAGTGGCCATGGAAAAAAGGAAAGTATTTGCTTTGGAACAGGCTCCCTTGAGACCAACGGCTGAAGAGAAAGGAAAAGCTATGATGGGAGGTACACTTTTGATTCATGGCTTACCTATTAGAGTACTATTTGATGCATATGCATCACATTCTTTTATATCTCATTATTTGGTAGATAAGCTTAACCTAGAACCCTCATACCTAGTTACTTCCTTAAGGACTGCAAATTCGATAGGAGGACATGCAACTCTAGTGATGAGATGCGACCAATTAAAGTTTGCATCATTAGGTCATATATTTTTCTGCAGTTTGCATTTGTTTGATTTCGTAGGCTTTGGGACTATTTTGGGCATGGGCTGGTTAAGTAAGTATGATGTTTGGATATTTTGCCACTATACAGAAATATCACTAAGACACCCTAATAGTAGTGACCGAATTGTATACTCAGTAGAGAATCAAAATTTGTATGTTTGTGCTTTGTTAGGCACAGTAGAGGAGTAAGACGAGTTAAATTGGGTTTTCGTAATTAGAGAATTTGTAGATGTTTTTTGCCCGTTGCAGGACTACTACCAAAACGAGCTATTAAGTTTTGAATAGATCTTGTTGTTGTAACTCAACCCGTAAGTAAACCACCTAGCAGAATGACACCTACCGAGATGATAGAGCTAAATGTGCAGCTAATGGACTTAGAAGGAATTTTTTTTATTAGACCAAGTAGTTCGCCTTAGAGAGCAGCCATGGTGTTTGTGAAGAAACTAGATGGGCCATTAAAGATGAGTAATTATTGTAAGTTGAATATAAAGATGATAAAGAACCAATATTCTTTACCGATAATTAACGATGTATTTGATCAGTTGAGTGGAGACAAAGTATTTTTTCAATTGGATTTGGTGTCATGGTTACATTAATTTAGGGTGGTAGAGGATAGTATTCCTTTAACGATGTTTAGAACAAGATATAACTATTATAAGTGGTTAGTAATGCCATTCGGGTTGACTAATGCGCCAGCATTCTTTGTGGATTTAATGAACCGAATTTTGTATGAGCACTTGGATAGGTTTGTATTGGTATTTATAGACGACATTTTGATATATTCTAAGGATGAAAGAGATAATGAGTTCATCTTAGGATAGTGCTTGAGACACTGAGGCAGCATTAATTAAAAGCAGAGTTTTCAAAGTGTCATTTTTGGAAGAAGGAAGTGAATTTTCTTGGTCATGTAGTCTCAGAAAAAGGGTTGTTAGTGGATCCAACTAAGATAGAAGCTATAAATAATTGGAAGAGACCTGAGACTGTGTCAGTGATAAAGATTTTTCTTGGACTAGCTGGCTACTAGCGAAGATTCATTATGGATTTCTCTTGTATAGCAGCGTTGATGACTAAACTAACAAGGAAGGGCGTGAAGTATGTTTAGATCAATAAATGTGAGGAGACATTCCAGAAACTAAAACATTTATTGACCAATGCGCCCATGTTAGTTGTTCAAGTTATTGACCAACACGCCCATGTTAGTTGTTTCGGATGGAAATTAAGATTTGGTGGTATATACTGATGTGTGTGGAATAGGATTAGGAGCTGTGTTAATGCAGAGGGGTAAAGCGATTGCCTATGCTTTCCGATAGCTTTGACTGCATGAAGTTAGATATAGATCTCATGACTTAAAGGTGGTTGCTGTAATATTTGCATTGAAAAGGTGGAGAAATTATTTTTGGAAGAACGATTCGAGTTATATATGGATCACAAGTCTTTAAGGTACTTATTCTTTCATAAGGAGTTGAATATGAGATGGCAAAGATGGTTAGAGTTTTAGCTGCTTGTGATTTTGGAATTGAGTATACACCAAGGAAAGAAAATAAAGTTATAGAGGCGCTTAGCATGACACATTAGAATGTGGTGTTAGCTATGTCGGCTGGATGGAAAGATTTCGAAGCATTGACTAGTTGTAGTGTGCAGTTAAGATCCACTATCTGTTCCAGTCAGAGTACGACAATGTTGTCTTTTTTGGAAGATCAACTAATATAGATCAAAAGAATTACTTCTAATCAAAGAATGATCCATTATTAGCTGAAAGAATTAAAAGACTAAATGGTGGAACTAAGATTGATGATTTGAGTGATTTTTTCTTAACCAAATGGATGGTTGAGAAAGAAAGGATGGTTATGTGTTCCAGATATGGTGACCTACAGCAAGAAGTACTTAGGGAATGTCATCGATCAAAGTTTACTATTAATCCTAGAGGAACTAAGATGTATCAGGATATGAAGAGAAATATATTCTAGGAAGGTATGAAAAGAGATGTAGACTTGTGGGTAAAGCAGTGTTTGAATTGTTAATAGTAAAAGTCGAGCATCAAAAGCCAAGTGGATTGCTTCAGCTTTTAGATATATTGGTATTGAAATGAGATTCTATCTCTATGGATTTCATAAATGGGCTTCCAAGGTCGAGTCGAGTAAATGAAAGTATCTGGTTATAATGGATAGAATAACTAAAAGTACACACTTTATACACATTAAGTTAACAAGGATGACACCGGTTTTAGCTAATTTATTCATAAAGAATATTGTTTAACTGCAAGGGATTCCTAGTAGTATAGTCAGTGACAGAGATTCTTTATTTATTAGTGAATTTTGAAAGAGTCTACAGGAGGTTTTAGGTAATACCGCTTATCATCCATAGAAAGATGGGCAAACATGGAGAGTCAATAAAGTACTTGAAGATTAGTTGAGAGCTTATGTACTAGATTTCGGTGGGTCATGGGAAGACCATTTGCACTTAGTTGAGTTTTCCTATAATAATGTCAAGCTAGTATGGGAATGACGCCTTTAGAAGCTATATATGGATGGCTGTGTAAATTACCCGTACGTGGGTTACAGACCGGAGATAGAATGATTCTTGGTCCAAATTTAGTAAGAGAAGCCATAGAAAAGATTGAGTTGATTCAAAACAGAATGAAGGAAACTTAGTCTAGGCAGAAATGTTATGCAGATAAGAGATGGAAAGACTTAGAATTCTTAATGGAAGATCATGTTTTCATCAAAACTTCACCGATGAAGGGTGTAATATGATATGGAAAGTTGGGGAAATAAGCTCCTAGGTTTGTTGGACCATTTCCTATTATAGAAAGGATCGGGATACTCGCTTACAAGATAAAGTTGTCGAATAGTTTTGCAGGAGTCCACAACATTTTTCATGTTTCTCATCTAAGGAAGTGTGTTCGAGATCCAAAGACTACTATTACTCTGACTGCATTAGAAATTTAGTGGTAGAACCAGACATGACCATTATTAGGCAGCGAGTTCATATTATGGCTGGGGAAGAGAAGAAGCTATGGAGCAAGACAGTCAAGTTAGTCAAGGTTCAGTGGAGTGACAACGAAAGAGATTGTACTTGGAAAACAGAGAGCAGGATTAGGGATACTTATCCTGATTTATTGTGATGGTTGTTTTATTCCTTTATTATATGTTTGTTGTTATCGTAATTTTGAGAATGAATTTCTTTAGGATGGGAGTCTGCAACAACCCTAATTTTAGTTAACATTATTTAGGAGATGCAATTGGATAAATGAAATGAAATAATGTAAAATAGTAAGAGGATTGAGATTTGATAATTAGTACGGGTCGAGCCTTAATTAATGAACTAGTGGAATTAATTAGGACATTAATAGGTAGGAGGAGTTCATGAGAAGGTTGAAAAAGAAAAAAGTTACATTTCCTTATACAAACCCCCACGTCCTTTCTAACATATTCATTTTACACTTATAGAAACGAAATTAAAGCTCAGGCCAGCCATTGCCAAAGGATTCAAGAAGAAGAAAAACTTAGGAAAACAAGATCAAAGCTTAGGGGAATCAAATCAAATAGAAATCTCAACCTTCTTAAACCATTCAAGGTGACCAATAGTTATGCATCTCATGTTTTAATTGTTCTGATTCTTTTCCTCATATTATGCCATGCTATGATAGTTTGATATGATTATATGTTCATTAGTGAATATATGGAATTTATTTACGAAACTAAGTGATATGTTCAAGTTAGATAACTTATCATATGATACCCAAATGACTTGAAATTTTAATATGATGTTAGAAACATTATTTTGGAATTTTTTTTCAATTTCATAATTTTCTAGTTAAATGAGAATACTTGGTGAATTTTCTAAGGTTGGAAAATGAGATATTTGGGGTTAAATTGTTTAAAATAATTAAATTATACTTTTGGTCCTGAATTTTTTTATGCAAAAGGATATAATAAATAATTATTATTACATTAGGGAATATTTTCTAAGTGTTTTTTTATTTTTTATGAATTATTTGAACTATAAAAGCTTAATTATTATAATTAACTATTAATATAAAAGGTGTGGCTAGCGAATTGTTTTAGGAATGATAAACCTACCATATGGCAGTTTTCTGGAAAGGGATTTTGATAGATTAACCAATAAGATTTTTTTCAAGAATAGAAATTGGTGGAAAGAAATTTCCTTTAATAGTATAAAAGTAGTTTTCTTATAAATTCTGGTTGTGCCACTCCGAAGTTCACGATGCTGCATTTCATCATTCCGTCTCCACGATTTCTACATCGATCAAGATTAATGCATACGGTATCAACTTCAATTGATATGGAATGCATTGGCTTGGTCGAAGTGAGAATCCAAGCATCAATGTCGACATTGTGAACTTCGAAGTGGATGAGGCTGCTTTCTTTAACTTATTGATGCCGCTCATTATACTATACCGTATGTTTTCTACAATGTAGCCGACCCCATTGGTTTCGAAGTGACCCATAGAAGCAATAGTGGTGCCATATGTTTTATACAGATTGACTTTGATAATATAGGCAACTATGCCACTTTTGTTTATAGCGATGTCGATGATAACGATGTCACCTTTGTTTCTTATCGCCTATGTTCGATGTGGGCTATAGTGTCATTCTTATTGACTTCGGGTCTAAAGCACCGATTAGTCTCCTTAAGGTAGTGATTTTGAGACTTATCTATGTCAATACAGTTCTTTTAAAACTTATTAATATGTAAACTAAGCTTTTATATATGAAGACATAGAAACCTTATGCGGTGTGATGTCTGAAAATGCGGTGTGTATACAATTATATGTGCTAATATAGTACACACGGATCGTGTAATATGGACTACAATATAAATGCGGAAATAGATGATAATAGCATAGTAAATAAAAAATAGAAAAATCACACCAGAGATTTTTATACTGGTTCGGAGCACCGTCCTACGTCCAGTCCCAGACTTCTATCTGGATTTTCACTATTAACTACCTCGCTTCACCCGGAGGAACAGGTTTACAACACCCGAACGGGATTTCACGCCTCTAATACACTGAGGACTTCAACACTTGCCTCTTACAACACAGAGGACTTCAACAAAAGAACAAATACAATTGTTGTTGACAACTTGTGCTCTTGAAAACACGGATTTGTCACTAGCAGTACACCCTTCCTATAATCTTATCCTCAAAGTATGAGAAATGTTGTTTTGAAAAGATTAAGGAAAGTATATTACTTATTGAATCAAAGGATATGAAATAGTTTCAATGATTCAATAAATAATTGAGAGCTTTTAGAATGCAGGAGTATGTATAAAGTAAGATCAGAGATTAGATTAAAAAGAATATGAAATCATATGTTTTTAATCAACGAATTAGATGAGTTTATATAGATAAGAATGGTTGTAACTCTTTGTGAGCAGTTGCCATTAAGAGATATGATCTTTGGTGAAAGGTAAGAGATGCAACCTTTGGAGAAGAGAAGTGTCTTTTGGAAAAATTGCTTTCTGTTTAAAAACAGTCGACAGGTTAAAAAGTGACCAGTAGACAGGAATTTAGATATATATACGTTATGTGTATGTGTGCACGTTCAGTGTGCAAATTATGCAGGAACGGTCGACCGCCTATATTGTGACCGGTCGACCGGTCCCTGTAAAGTTGCACACTGAATGTGCAACTATATTCCAATTGTATATATATTAATTTTCTTGAAAATGCATGATTATTTGAGGATAGATTTTAACAAGTTTATCACTAATATAATATCAAATAATCAATCTACAATCTATAGTAATATATGTAGCTCTAATGACCTTGTTTTGTCGATCGCCTTTAGTTATTTGTCAGAAATCAAAACTTTCATAAAACTTATGACTCAACATTCTCCCCCTTTTTGATTGATGACAATATATATCTGCAAATCTGAATCTCCCCCTGAGTATGTGATCTCTTGAATTCTTATATATGTATGTTCCTGCAAGCAATTGTTAGCCCTTTCTCCCCCTTTGTCATCGACAAAAAGGAGTAACAGATACTAGAAAAGTAAAATGAAGATGATATGCATAGCAAAATAAATCATTAACACATCCAAAACATAACAGAGTATACTACAGATCATAATGTCAAATGAAAAACAAGAATAACGACACTATTTAGTACAAGTGTCGATGAATGTTTTTAAAGTGCTAAACCATAATAGAATCTAGGATGAAGCAGATCGTATCTCCTCTTCTTCATCATCATCGTCGTCGTCATCATCATCTTCTTCTTCTTCCTCATCATTGTTTCCTCTAGATGATTCTCCATGTCCATGTCCACTCATACCTGTAGACTCGTCAGATGATGTCCAGGTGAAAACAGGAGCAGCAGGACGTTTTCCTCGGTCTTGTGCTTGAACAGAGGTGGATGTGGAACATGATATAGCATCCCATAGCATTCCAAAGAATGACTTGACCTTATTGTAGCGCTTATCAATTTTAGAGTCCATGCGCTTGAGACGTGATTCAAGCAAAAATTGGTTACGCGCAATCGTTTCAAGTGATTCTTTTGTGGATGACTTTGATTTTAATAGTTTTACTTCATCGGAACGAGGACGAGAGGAAGTTGCTCGATGTTTTCTTGGTCCTCTTTGTTGCCATTCTTCAAAAGGCATAATCTCAAGATAAGGTGGAGGAAGCTTCATTCGTTTGATGGTTATGGAGTCAATGCATTTTGGTTTTGAGGTTGCAGAATCAGGAGGATTGACCCCACAAGCTAACAAAAGTCGCATGATATATTCATTGTAGAAGAAATGAGGCCGTGTTGAGTTATTTACCTTGAGAATTTCATCAAAAAGCATGTGTACCCAATTGATTTGGATTTCACCATAAATAGCATAGAGTGCTTTGAAGTTTTCTTTATATACTGCATCATAATTTCCAAGTCTAGGAAAAAGAGAATGCATCAAAACACGATGAAGTAGTCTGGCTGTCGGTCGAAGTCCAATAGACTTAGTGCCATCACTATTGTCTTCTATGAACTGATGACTGGTACTATTTCGAGTGAAGACTTCGCAGAAGGTAGATGAAAACTCTTCGCCTCGATTTGGTATACCAAGTATAGAGGCAATTCTAGCATGAGTAAGAAAAATTTGCTTGCCACAGACCACAGACCAGATGACGCCGTTTGGATTATCAGGTTGATACTCATCAAGATTCATATTGGCGTAAAACAATTTGATCATCAAATGATTTATCTCCACACTATTTTTTGAAAAATCTATTAATGGAGTAATGTTGGAATTATTGGCTAACCTCCGAACTCCATAAGCCGTGAAATCATCAAATTTGATGAAGGAGCCTGGATGAAACTTGTAATTTGTCATCTGATTCCATTTTGTTACAGCAATTGGACTTTGAAGCCATTTTTTGACGGAGATGGTAAGAGATGAAGTTTCAAAGGTTGCTCCTTTCTTGGATTTCTTTTGAGGAGGAGCCATTGTTGGAGGATTTGAGATTTGGGAATTGAAAATAGGAAACTAGGGTTTGTGATTTTGGGTAAAAGAACAGCTTGAGTAAAAAGTGAAAGAGGGTAGAGGGAAAAAATGACGCATAAGAATATATAAAAACTGAAAATACGTCAACCGGTCGACCTATGAAATATGGCCGGTCGACCGTTTTCAACCAGAGAGCAAACGGTCGACCGGTTATATATGGGGCGGTCGACCGGTTTTGGCCTGCTGAGCAAATCATGTTATTTTTCATGTTTTTATAAAATATCAACCTATATATATTATATTTCATTCTTAATACAAAATATAACCGTTATTACACAAGAGATATATAAATATATAATAACTATATATAAATCTAATGAGAAAGTTCGTCATTAGAATTATCGTTGTTTCCTTCAATACGTTTTGACCATGGACTCCATTGTTTCTGAGCTCCTTCATTCTTCTCATAGTTCCGATCCCACGAGCTAGGACTTTTAGATGTTGATGGCCTAGACGGCATTGGTTCATGCACGTCATGCTTGTTGGAACCGCGGAAAAATGTTGCCAACTTTTCTAAAACGGATAATCGTGCCGATGTCCATTGTTGCTCGTGATAAAGTTGACTTTGCCCGTAATGGAGCTGTCTCTGAAGGTCTATCTGATGTTTCTGGTAGTGGTGTATCTCATCGATTTGTGCTTTGGTACGAGGAGAATAGAACAGTGTCCTCTTCACTCGTTTTGAATTTGGAGTTTTATCAGACATACAAGAGCATTGATGATGACAACTTGATTTTTGTTTTGGAGTTGTAGGAGAATAAAATTCTTCCGACTCAGAACTCGTAATTGAAATGTATGATTCTTGAGCACATTTATCACAAATGTGAGCCATAGTGTATGTTGTATAGAATATTATGGTTAGATAAAAAAGATGAACAAAATATAAAAATTTTGCAAGCTTATATACAAGTTTCTTATGTATAAACCTATGGATGTGAGTTAATGGAAAATTTTAACCAAGAAAACATAAGCAGAAATTTTATTTTAACTCTAAAAATAGCTCTCTTTTTAAAACTGAAATTATAAAATAAGAAGGAAAGGACGATCACTAAAAGAAAAGAAAAAAAACGAGTAAAGAGAATTTAACCATTAAATAAAGCAGTGGCTTATATTTAATGTAAAAAAAATAGTTTATGCAAAAGTTATGGTTAAAGGATAACTAAAAAGAATAACTAAAGGATAACTAAAAAGAAGACGTTCTTTAGAAATTACTTAGTCAAGATTTTTTCTTGAAATTAAACCAAGCTCTCTTCGTAATCTAATAAAATTAGATTCGAGTAGAGGCTTAGTAAAAATGTCTGCTAATTGATTGTCAGTGTGAACATATTCAAGACATATATTTCCTTTGTCAATATTATCTCGAAGGAAATGATGACGGATATCAATGTGTTTGGTTCTAGAGTGATTTACTGGATTTTTAGAGAGATTTATAGCACTAGTGTTATCACAGTATATAATAGAATTTAATAAATGAATATCAAAATCTTGAAGTGTTTGTTGCATATATAGTACTTGAGTACAAGCGAGAGCTGCTGATATATATTCAGCTTCACATGTTGATAGTGAAACACAATTCTGTTTCTTACTGAACCAAGAGACAAGTGATTTTCCAATAAAATGGCACGTACCACTTGTACTTTTTCTATCCGTTCATGAGCCACCGAAATCAGCATCACTATATGATACTAATTCAAATGGACATTCTTTTGGATAAAAAAGACCGAAATCTTTTGTATTATTAAGATAACGAATTATACGTTTCACTGCTCGTAGATGTGATTCCTTTGGATCGGCTTGAAAATGAGCACATAAACAAACACTCATTATTATATCTGGACGACTAGCTGTAAGATAAAGAAGAGAACCAATCATGCTCCGATATAATTTCTGGTCAACATTCTTACCACTTTCATCTTTTTCAAGATGTGTAGTTGTACTCATAGGAGTTGGTTTACCAGATGTATTTTCTAATCCAAAGCGTTTGATAAGGTTTTCACAGTATTTTTCTTGATTGATAAAAATGCCGTTTGAAAGTTGCTTTATTTGAAGTCCAAGAAAATAAGATAGTTCTCCCATATGAGACATTTCGAATTCTTTGGTCATAATACTTGCAAATTCTTTGCAAAGTTTATCGTTTGTTGAACCAAAGATGATATCGTCTACATATATCTGAATAACTAGAATATCTTTTCGAGAATGTTTAATAAACAAAGTTTGATCGACTTTGCCTATTTGAAATCCTGAGCTAATAAGATAGCTACGTAGTCGTTCATACCAAGCACGAGGTGCTTGTTTTAAACCATACAGAGCTTTCTTAAGTTTGAACACATGGTCAGGATATTTTTCATGTACAAACAAAGGAGGTTGTTCGACGTAGACATTCTCTTTGATAAATCCATTGAGAAAAGCACTTTTGACATCCATCTGATAAAGTTTGAAATTATGGTGACAAGCAAAAGATAATAGGATTCTAATAGCTTCTAGTCGAGCAACTGGTGCAAAAGTTTCTTCATAATCGATACCTTCTTCCTGATTATATCCTTGTGCTACTAATCTTGCTTTATTTTTGGTGATATTTCCTTGTTCGTCGGCCTTATTTTTATAGACCCATTTAGTACCGATTACTGACTGATCAGTTGGTCTTGGAACAAGTTCCCAAACGTCATTGCGCTCAAACTGATTTAGTTCTTCCTGCATGGCAATGATCCAGTAATCATCTGTAGCAGCTTCTTTTGGATTCTTAGGTTCGATATTTGAGAGAAAAGCGACATGACCCATTTGATTGAGTTGACTCCTTGTTCTGACATGTGATGTTATTTCACCGATTATATTTTGAGCCGGATGATCTCTTAATATTCTTGGTGGTGATTGTAACTCACATATTTGAGGAATATTCTCAATAATTATTTCCGAGTCAGAATCAATATTTGTGATGATTTGATTGTCAGTGACTATTGATTCGTCATCATCTGATATAGTGTGAGGGTGCTGATAGATTTCATCAAAAGAGACATGAAGTGATTCTTCAATAGTTTTGGTTCGTTTATTAAATATTCGATGGGCCTTACTTCGTTCCGAATAACCGACAAATATTCCTTCATCGGCCTTTGGATCAAATTTGCCAAGCTGGTCTTTCGTATTTAAAATAAAGCACTTGGAACCAAAAACTTTGAAGTATGAGATTTTAGGCTTCCTTTTGTTAAATAATTCATAAGGAGTATTCTTGGTAAGAGGTCTTATGGATACACGATTTAAAACATAACAGGCAGTTGCCACAGCTTCTGCCCAAAAATGTTTTGGTAAGGTGGTTCCATTCAATAATGTTCTTGCACATTCTTGTAAAGTTCGGTTCTTCCGTTCTACAACTCCGTTCTGTTGTGGAGTTCTGGGAAACGAAAAATTATGATATATACCTTTGTTTGTACAAAAATGTTCAAATTCATTATTTTCAAACTCTCCGCCATGATCACTTCTTATATTTTTTAACTTTAATCCCTTTTGATTTTTGAATTCTTTTGACGAAAGATTTGAAATGATCGAAAGTGTCACTTTTATTTTTTAAGAAAATTGTCCATGTATAACGAGAGAAATCATCAACAATTACAAGCACATATTGACTGTGATTTATTGATTGAACTCTAGTGGGTCCAAATAAATCCATGTGTAGTAACTCAAGTGGTTGTAATGTTGATATGACTTTCTTGGATTTAAAAGATGATTTGGTCAATTTTCCTAATTGACATGCATCACAAATGTTGTTAACTTTAAAACTCATTTTGGGTAGTCCTCTAACTAGATTGTTTTTGGCTAGCTTGTCAATAGTTCTGAAGTTTATATGACAGAAGCGTTTGTGCCATAGCCATGGATCATTGTCATTAGCCACAAGACACATATCTGAATTATGATTAATATTCATATTCAGAATATAGATATTTCTGTCTCTATAACCTTCGAAAATCAAATTATGGTCTTTATCTAAAATACTACACTTATTATTTGAAAATGAAATTATAAAACCCTTGTCACATAACTGACTAATACTAAGCAAATTGTGTTTTAAATTTCTAACTAGCATGACATTAGTAATAAGAGGTAAGTTAGATGTACCGCAATTGCTCACATCGCCTTTTCCAATGATATAGCCTTTTGAATTGTCTCCAAAAGTGACGGAGCCACCATCTGAATATGTAATATTTGTTAATAAACTCTTGTCTCCCGTCATGTGCTTTGAGCAACCACTGTCCAATATCCACTTTCCTCTTTTCTTAAGTGGGACCTGCAAAAAATAGAATTAAGTCCATGGTACCCACTTTTTATAGGGTCCTAAGAGTTAGGTCTTAGGAGTCCAAACCCATTTGGGTCCGGTATCCCCTTTATATATATAATTATTATTAAAATGCACAGTATTCATGAATTGCTGAATGTATTTGTTCCTAATCAAATTGTTATTTGTTTTAGGAACCCATATTTTGATAGTCTTGACATTTTTCTTTTGAAATTTCACAACTGGTTTTGGTTTGGAATATAATAAACTAAGATTTTTCTTAGCTTCAGTTTTTTGTACTTTCTTTTTCCTTTTATTTCCAAGATGTTTCTTGATTTCTTGTTTGTTATATCCCAATCCTTGTTTGTCTGAGATAGATTGTGAACTTTCAATGATTTTTGTCAAATTTTCTCGACCTTTGTTAAAGTTAGAAACATTTTGAGTAATGTCATCAAACTTTGTTTGTAAGCTAGCTTTTTCTAGGTCTAGAATTTTGACTTTTGCTTTAAGCTCATGATTTTCAGTAGTGAGAGCATTATTTTTCTCTTTTTGAGTTTCTATTTCTTGACTCAAAAGAGATATTTGAGAGTCAACATTAGATGATGATTCTTGAATATTTTCAAGTTCCTCTTCTAATATTTTCTTCTCATCTTTTAACATATCTCGTTCAAGCTCTGCTCTACTTAAATCTGCTTTGACTACTTTTAATTGACGTTTTATGTCTTTATATTTGACTATCAATTCAGCATTAATATCAAGTAATTCATCAAATGTAGGAATTTGTACCTCATCTTCTGTTGCCATAAAACAAACATTAGCTTGTTCATTCTCTGAATCACTTTCACTTTCTGATGAAGATGACTCTGAATCATCCCATGTTACTGAGAAGGCTCGTTTCTTAGATTTGTCCTTCTTATATTTGAATTTGTCATTTTCTGACTTCTTCTTTTGTTCTGGACAATCCTTTTGCATGTGTCCCTTTTTGTGGCAGTTGAAACATTCTATAGCAGATGAAGATGGTTTGTTTGATCCAGATTTCCTTTTATTGTAACGACTGGCTTTTCGATATTTTAGGAATTTTTTGAATCCTTTCGCAATGAATGCCAAATCTTCGTCTTCAGAATCTGATTCATTTCCATCTTTCTCAACATGAAATGCTACATTTTTCTTTTCTTCTTTCTGTTCTTTTCTAGCCTGCAAATTTGCTTCATAGGACATTAAATTTCCTATCAATTCATCTGGCTTCATGACGGAAAGGTCATTAGCTTCTTCAATTTCTAATACTTTTCCTTCCCATTCACTAGTCAGAGAATGTAGGACTGTTGAAACAACATCGAAATCAGAATACTTTTGTCCTAAGCCAATAAGTGCATGGTGAATAGTTTGAAACCGTGAATACATGTCATTGATTGTCTCATTTGGTTTCATTTTGAAATTTTGAAATTGACTTTTTAGCATGGCTATTTTGGCTTGTTTAACCTTGTTAGTACCTTCATGAGTGATTTTTAGTGTTTGCCAAATTTGATATGCAGTAGTGCAGATACTAACACGGTTATATTCATTTTGGTCTAATGCACAGAACAACATATTTATTGCTCTTGCATTTACGGCTGCTGCCGTTTTCTCAGCTGCAGTCCATTCTGAATAATCAGTTGTTGGATTCACTATTTCTCTTTGAGTGGCATTCCAAGCATCATAGCTATTTGATTGCATAAAGAATGACATACGTTTTGCCCAATAACTATAGTTAAGACCATTGAAAAATGGAGGTCTCTGTGTTGATTGACCCTCCGTGTAAGTGGTGTTTTGAGTGCTAGTGCTTATGTTATTTGCCATATTACTATAATATATCAAATAACTGTGTTACGGTTATATGATGACCGTGCTCTGATACCAAATGAAAATGTGGTGCGTATACAATTATATGTGCTAATATAGTACACACGGATCGTGTAATATGGACTACAATATAAATGCGGAAATAGATGATAATAGCATAGTAAATAAAAAATAGAAAAATCACACCAGAGATTTTTATACTGGTTCGGAGCACCGTCCTACGTCCAGTCCCAGACTTCTATCTGGATTTTCACTATTAACTACCTCGCTTCACCCGGAGGAACAGGTTTACAACACCCGAACGGGATTTCACGCCTCTAATACACTGAGGACTTCAACACTTGCCTCTTACAACACAGAGGACTTCAACAAAAGAACAAATACAATTGTTGTTGACAGCTTGTGCTCTTGAAAACACGGATTTGTCACTAGCAGTACACCCTTCCTATAATCTTATCCTCAAAGTATGCGAAATGTTGTTTTGAAAAGATTAAGGAAAGTATATTACTTATTGAATCAAAGGATATGAAATAGTTTCAATGATTCAATAAATAATTGAGAGCTTTTAGAATGCAGGAGTATGTATAAAGTAAGATCAGAGATTAGATTAAAAAGAATATGAAATCATATGTTTTTAATCAACGAATTTGATGAGTTTATATAGATAAGAATGGTTGTAACTCTTTGTGAGCAGTTGCCATTAAGAGATATGATCTTTGGTGAAAGGTAGGAGATGCAACCTTTGGAGAAGAGAAGTGTCTTTTGGAAAAATTGCTTTCTGTTTAAAAACGGTCGACGGGTTAAAAAGTGACCAGTAGACAGGAATTTAAATATATATACGTTATGTGTATGTGTGCACGTTCAGTGTGCAAATTATGCAGGAACGGTCGACCGCCTATACTGTGACCGGTCGACCGGTCCCTGTAAAGTTGCACACTGAATGTGCAACTATATTCCAATTGTATATATATTAATTTTCTTGAAAATGCATGATTATTTGAGGATAGATTTTAACAAGTTTATCACTAATATAATATCAAATAATCAATCTACAACCTATAGTAACATATGTAGCTCTAATGACCTTGTTTTGTCGATCGCCTTTAGTTATTTGTCAGAAATCAAAACTTTCATAAAACTTGTGACTCAACAATGTCCAGGTTATCGGCCCTAAGGCCTTATGTTTTATCAAATAAAAGACTTTAACGTATTTTAAAGGGTGAAGGCCTCACCGGCTATAACCTTGCCACGTTTATCGATATAAATGTCTTATATTATTTTGGCTTTATGGCCTATGGTTTTGAAGTGAGATAACTTCCAAGAGATTTTGAGACTCATCAATATTACTTTATAAAAGCATATATCATGGTATTATTATTTTGGATAAAGTAAAGGGTATATTTTCCTTGTTTTGAAAGTATGATTTTAAGGGTTAAATCATTTATTAAGAAAAAGTTTCGAGGAAATGGCAAAAGGATGTTTAGCCTAGGATTTTACTAAAGAGATTATTGTTCTTATCACATTTAGATAGACTGTCATATGATAAATTTGATTCCGAGATTAGAAAACCAGATAGGACTAGTGTAGGGTAGCGCCCTATACTTCAGCCATCAGCCCCTAGCTGATATAAGTCCAAAATTCAAGTGCTTAGGGCTTCGCCTTCGTCAAGGGTAAGGCTAAAAGTAGGTGCACACACAAAAATGAATACATAACGATAGATATGTTATAGGTTAGTCTAAAAAACCTTTAAGTTCATAGGAAGCCTAGCAAAATTATGAGATTGACAAATAGTTAGGTAAACACTAGGATAAGTGTATTTGGACAAGCCGTCAAGTTTTCTTCTAACAATCAATTGGAAACTTTAGTACTTTCGATAGGCCTAAGTCAGCCATGTAGGTTGCTAGTTTCCCTATGAAAACTAAACAATGGGACAGACAATCCACTGATTTGACGAATAATCGTGATTACCCATGTTGCAATCATGCATATTATTGTTTATATCATCTATTTAACTAGTTTGGTTACAGGAATTTGTTTTACAGAAGATATATTTTAAAAAAGGATTTAGTGAGGGGAAAACTTGTTCCACTCAATAGCATGGTCTCACTGAATATCTATAATACTGAGATGGCATATTATTATTCACACCTATCTTCTTGTTTGACTCGAAGTTTATTTTTCCCCTTAAACTCCTGGGTGCTCAAAATTTGATTTGAATAGGTCGGTAGTAAGGGCGTTTTAGGTTAAGTACATTTTGGACAAATAAAGCATCCAAAGACATGCAAGAGGCAAAAACAACTATGTACGAGTCTACCTACATTATTAATCCATTGTGTTGAAGTCATTTTATTGAAGTGTATGTAAAGACAGATGCTATAATAGTCTATTTGTAACTCTGATCAACCAAGGGTGCATATTCATATGTCGCTCTCAAAGTATTCTGTAATCATTATATTTCGTCCGAACCTGGACAACGTTTGAGATTATGCAACGAATATGGAATACTATCTTTGAAATGAAATGTGAAAGTTTGCTTTGAAATTGTGTTTAAAATTATTTGATATTCTTGTGCTTCTGATATTATGGATACCATTAACATGACTGCACTTTGTACTAGAAATTAATACTATAAATGACTGAAGCATCTGTAGCGCTTAGTTTCGGGCCTCAAAATGGAGGATGTTACAGTTTCCTTTAAGCATTTGTAGACAATAGTTTTTTTTACAAATAGTGATTTTTGTTATCCCGCTTTTCGGGCAAAAGCCGTGATACCAAAAGATTGATCAAAGACAAAAGACAGTTCGCTTCAGAGATTGATCGCACTTCATTCCGCTATGGATATCGATGAATTCTGTCCGAGTCCGGATCGGGCCACAAGTGATAGGGCATAACAAGAAAGGCCATAGAAGCCACCAATTCAAGTTTCGAGTCAATCCGAGATCATATGCTCAAGTTATGACGGATTCAAGTTAAGGAAGATGGACGTCGCTCGGTTCGAAACCATCACTGTCGAACCCAACTAGTTCGAAACCATTTGTTTCGAACCCATAATGTTCGAAACCAACCAGTTCGAACCCAACAAAAGAACGTAAGTTCGAATCCATCAGAGTGCTCCTAACTTCGAATCCATAAGACACGCTACCGCTTCGACTCCATGTATTTCGAATCCATCAGACGTTCTCTACTTCGAATCCATGACCTAGACCTTACTTCGAATCCACCAAAGCAGCTATACTTCGACTCCATCAACTATGCGCTAGTTCGAATCCATCTTCACAAGACTACAAGCCCACCATGCGGCATCGCGCTGTCTTCGAATCCAACATGCTAAGACAACTTCGAATCGATCCAAGGTAACACATTTGGATCGATTCGAACAAACACCATCCCCATCGATTCGAAGACTCACTTCGAATCCAACCACACGCAAAAGACAGGATCGACTCGAAGAGAGGCGCCCTGGGATCGGTTCGAAGTACTCGAATAAAACAGGTCGATTCGAACGAGACCACTTCATCGATTCGAACCAACAGAAGGCCGAAGACACCAATTTCGAACCGATCATAACTTCCAATCCACTGATCCAAATCCCATGAAATTTTTACAGTAGTTCACATGCATGTTGAAGAATGTCCACACCAAATTTCGCCTCGATTGGATGCTTCTTTGATCGATTCGAAATTCATTTCGAATCGATCCCAAACTGGGCACGGACTTCGAGAACGCGGGCTTATGGGCCCCCCTCACGTGCCAGGCAACCTCCCTGAGCTTTAGGCGAGAATTTGGCCTTCCACACCTATAAATAGAGCCCCTGGTCATTCAGAAAAGGGAGGGGAGAATTTGGAGAAGAAAAATAAGCCTAAACGCTGCCGGAATCACTCCATACCACCTCCTTTGCTGATAATTTCGAATTTAAGTTCATTTTCTGCTGTAATTTGCTTAAAAACACTTGTAATCTTCAAGTATTAAGGAATAAAGTGATAAAGCTTCATAGTGGACGTAGGCGCATAGCCGAACCACTCTAAATCCTTGTCTTCTGTGCAATTTACTTTTCTGTGATTTGGAGTTTTGTTAGATAGTCCTTATTTCTAATTCAAGTTCTTCATTTACTATCTCTTCAAAAACTTCCGAAGGGTGTTTGCCCAATTTTGGTGCAAACATTTTGGTGCTTTCACTGAGAAAGAAAAGGAACCAGTTCTTTCTCCTGCTCCGTGGATCTATCTTCGATACCGGATTGCATAAATCTAAGAGGGAGATCCAGACCTCAAATTCGGATTCCTTCTATTCTTTTCAGATTTGCTAAAAATCTAGGACAGGAATCCAACCTTCAGGATGGTTAGTACGAGAACCACTTCCAACGTTGGTAACCAAGAAGGTCAGGATAGGCAGAATCCCGCACAGCTACAGTCAGCCAATCAGGATGCCGCTGGGCAAGCGAATCAGTCAGGTCCAGTTACAAGGCAAGAATTCCAAGCATTACTCCAGGAATTAACTCAAAGCCGACAACAGCTAACTGAGCAGCTGCGTGTCAATGCTGAATTGGCTAACCAACTAAATCGTCAAGGGCGAAGGAAATCAAAGAGGGACCATGCTCCGCATTCTTCCACGGAAAGCTCTGCCTCATCCGACTATGGCGGCAGATCTACACGCCCCAGGTTAGACGGAAGTCATGCTTCTGGTCTCCGGCAAACGTTAACTGTTGGACAAATAAGGGTTGGCCCCTCTGCTAGCTTTCATACGGGACCTTCCTCTCGAGGAGGCACTGTTCCACAGCACACTGCAGATAACCAAGCCACCGCAGTTGACACAGGAGTTGACATCCGAAATCACTCCAGTCCGAACTACCACCCACAGGAACGTGCCCCAGGATCGAATATCCCAGAAGACGTTGAGCCAAGGAGGCGAGATTCGGATCGTCGACAGCGCCCGATCCCACCTCGCACTGTGGAACCCGACCACACTTTGGCTCGACACCCGTCGAATGCGGCAATGCCTGATCTCTCAGCTATGGTCCGCCAAATGGTTCGCGAAAGTCAAGGTTTAACAAATGACGATTGGGGGATCTCTCGAAGTCACACCCCGTTCACAGATGACATATTGTATGCTGAGCCTCCCCGGCGATTCAGAATGCCGACTCTGCCTATGTATGAAGGAAACTCCGACCCTAGCCAGCATATTCTAAAGTATGAATGGTCGATGACTGCTGCCAGAGCTGATGATGCAGTGAAGTGCCGTAGTTTTCCTATTTCCTTGGGGGGGATTGCGACAATGTGGTTTACACGACTACCACCACGGTCTATCTCCTCGTTTGACCAATTGGCAACCAAATTTATCGAACAATTCCGTATGCACATCGCCAGGCCTAAAGACGTAAACACTTTATCTAGTGTCACTCAAACCCCTGGGGAGACGCTCAGGCGATACCTGGAAAGATTCAACGCCGCCTGTGCAGAAATTACTAACCCCAATGATAATTCAATCTTGATGGCTCTGACTAAGGGGATTGATCCCGACTCTGATTTTGGAAACTGGCTAGCTGGGAAACCTCCCGCGTCGTTGGATCGTTTCTATTCCAAAGCCGCCCAATTCCTGAGGCGTGAGGATGCGAAACAATCTAGGAAGCAGGACGATGCGAGGCCCAGCAATGAAGGGATTCAAAGCAATGTGGCCGTTAAACAGTCAGGAGAGGGCTCAGGAAGAGTGCAGTTGAATATTCAGAACAAGCAAACCCAGCCAAGGAACGGCGATAATAGAAGTAAGAAGCAGGATCAGAATCGCGGCCCGCGACGTAGGGCGCAAATGTTTGAAAGTTATACACCGCTGAATACGACGTTAGAAAACGTATATCTACAAACCTGTAATGCAATGCAATATAAGAAGCCGACTCCGAAGCCATCATCGGAGAAACAGATCCAAACGGGGAAGTTTTGTAGATTTCACGAAAGCTATGGACACAACACCAATGATTGCAGGCATCTGCAAGACCTTATTGAGAAACTGATCAGAGAGAGGAAGCTGGATCAATTTGTGCGGGCACCGCAAGCCGGTAGTGCGGGCCCGTCAAACCAAAATCGTGCACAGAACCAAGAAAGACAAGAAGAGCCCGCTCGTTCAGGCGGAAGATTGGTCATAAATACAGTCAGTGGTGGCCCTCATCCAGCAGATCGAAGTTGGAGGGAAATGGAATCATACGCCAATTCGATCAGACACGTAAGTTTTGAAAGCTGCAGTACACTTTATGAAGGAACTCCGGCTAAGCAACAGAAGACGATGACGGATGACATCGTATTTAGAAACCGAGATGCTGACAAAGTCGAAGCCCCGACCATAGACCCACTAGTCATATCCGCCCAGGTTGGTCCTGCTTGGATGAAGAGGATCCTGGTAGACAGTGGAAGCTCAGTAAACATCTTGTTCAAAAGGGCATATGATCAGATGAAAATGGAAGCCAAAGATCTAAAGCCTTGTCAACATAGGATCCACGGCTTCGATGGAAGTGCTAACATACCCACCGGAATGGTGGAATTGCCAGTAGAATTGGGAAACGGAGAACGCCGTAGAGTTCGAGTGTTACAGTTTGTTGTCCTGGACATCCATTCACCCTATAATGCCTTTTTGGGCCGACCAGCCCTTGCAGAATTTAGGGCAGCAATTGCCCCGTGGTGTTTGACTCTAAAGTTCCCAACTGACCACGGGATTGGGGTCATTCAAGGGGACCAGGCTGCCGGGAGAGCCTGTTACGTTGCTGAACTACGAGAAGCACAAAAGAGGGAAAAGGGAAAGGGCGTGGAGGAATCTCTCCACGTCCGCTTTGTCGACGATTGACAACTAGCGCCTGGGCCTCGGCCCGGGCACCACGACCAATTCCAGAAGGATCTTGACCCTCGAGACACTGAAGATAATGATGAATCCAAAGAAAGTCAGGCCTCCCCAGCCGAGATGACAATCGATGTTCCAATTGATAACGATGACGATTCGAAGGTCTTGAAAATTGGGTCTCAGCTAAACCTGCAAGCTCAACAGGAATTGGTCGAATTTCTCCAAGCGAATCTAGACGTATTCGCCTGGACGCACTCCGATATGTGTGGAATCTCGTCGGACATCGCGAGCCACACCTTAAATATTGACCCGCGGTACATCCCGGTCAAACAAAAGAGACGCGGTATGGATCCAGAGAGATCTGCCGCCCTCAAGGAAGAAGTCGATAAATTGAAGACGAATGGGTTTATCCGAGATGCTTTGTACCCGGAGTGGGTATCCAATCCTGTACTTGTCCGCAAACCAAATGGAAAATGGAGAACGTGCATCGACTACTCTGACTTAAATAAGGCTTGTCCAAAGGACAGTTTTCCACTTCCTCGAATCGATCAACTTGTGGATTCGACGGCCGGACATGAATTATTGTCTTTCATGGATGCTTACTCTGGGTACAATCAGATACCCATGCATGTGCCTGATCAAGAACATACGAGCTTCGTAACTGACATAGGACTATATTGCTACATGGTCATGCCTTTTGGTTTAAAGAATGCCGGAGCAACTTATCAACGCTTAGTCAACCGAATGTTTGCCGACCAGATCGGGAAAACCATGGAGGTCTATGTAGATGACATGTTGGTAAAATCACGGTACTCCACTGATCATGTCAAGGATTTGGAATCAATGTTCAAAGTCCTCCGGAGGTATGGGATGAAGCTAAATCCGTTAAAATGTCATTTTGGGGTTGCTTCCGGAAAGTTCCTTGGGTTCATCGTCAACGCCCGGGGAATAGAGGCCAACCCCGAAAAGATATGGGCAATCAGGAGTCTTCAAACCCCGAGGACCATGAAACAGGTTCAGAGCCTCAATGGAAAGATTGCAGCGCTGAGTAGGTTCATCTCAAGGTCAACGGATAAATGCATACCCTTTTTCGACCTAATCCGAAAAGGGAGGCGAAACTTCGAATGGACTACGGAATGTGAAAACGCATTTCAATCGCTAGTCCGGCATCTTTCCACACCACCGATTCTTTCAAAACCTGTTGATCATGAACAATTATACCTTTATCTGGCTGTATCTGAAAACGCTATTAGTGCTGCATTGGTTCGGGAGGAAGACCGAACACAGAAACCAGTTTATTATGTCAGTAAACGATTGGCCGGGGCCGAGAGAAATTACCCAAGGCTAGAAAAGTTGGCATACTGCCTAGTCATCGCCTCGAGAAAACTCCGTCCATATTTTCAGGCTCACCCTATCATTGTGTACACCGATCAACCGCTACGACAGGTCCTCACACGACCCGAGACATCTGGCAGGTTACTAAAGTGGAACATTGAGCTGAGTCAATTCGACATCGCATATGTTCCAAGGAGAGCCATACACGGTCAAGTCTTAGCAGATTTCATTGCCGAATTCACTGTTCCTGAAGACTTACCTGAAACTAGTGACTCACCCGAATTTGTATGGAAGATGTACACTGATGGCGCATCCAACGATCGGTGTTCGGGCGCAGGGATTGTGCTTGAGACTCCCGAGGGCCGATCCATCTGCTACGCCTTAAAGTTTGATTTCCGGGCAACCAACAATGAAGCTGAATACGAAGCCTTGCTCGCCGGGTTGAAGTTGGCCCGAGACCTAAGAATTATCGCGGTAGAGATATACTGCGATTCTCAGTTGGTGGTATGCCAAGTTCGGGGTGAATATCAGGCCAAGGATCGAAGACTAGCCGCTTATCTAGCCCGGGTCCGAGAAACACTAGATCAGTTTGATTATTATGCCATTTTCTACATACCCCGAGAGCACAATCAGAAAGCTGATGCGTTGGCAAAGTCGGCAAGTACAGGCGAAACTCAACACTTGGGACTCGTCCCCGTCGAGACATTATCCTGTCCAAGCATTGATCGAACGGAGAACGAATTCACATTTGAATCTACCTCCGAGAAGGAATCATGGATGACTCCCTATCAAGATTACATTGAGCATGGCACACTACCCGAACGGCGAAGTGAAAGAAGACAGATTCTCCGAAAGGTGTCACGATTTGTCATTCAAAACGGAGTTATGTATCGAAGAGGATACTCTGTTCCTCTTCTCCGGTGTATCTCACATGACGAAATCAAGCGAGTGTTGCGCGAGGTGCACGAAGGAGAATGTGGCGATCACACTGGGGGGCAAGCACTTGCCAAGAAAATACTTCGATACGGATATTATTGGCCTACCGTTAACCGCGATGCTATGGATTATGCCAAAAGATGCGATAGATGCCAGAGACACGCTCGGATTCCTAGAGCCCCGCCTTCTGAAATAACCCAAATGGTC
Source organism: Allium cepa (assembly GCA_030765085.1). Classification (NCBI taxonomy): domain Eukaryota; kingdom Viridiplantae; phylum Streptophyta; class Magnoliopsida; order Asparagales; family Amaryllidaceae; genus Allium; species Allium cepa. Next base: position 238,414,536 of record CM060943.1, on the reverse strand, counting down.
AGTCCGTGGCCATTTGCAATGTGGGGGATGGATATAATCGGTGCATTGCCTTTAGCTAAAGGGGGTGCAAAGTACGCCATAGTTGCGGTTGATTACTTCACCAAATGGGCTGAGGCTGAGCCCCTTGCAACGATAACAACAAAAAAGGTGATCAACTTCGTGGTACGCAACATCATCTGCCGGTTTGGTCTCCCGCATACTATTATCACCGACAATGGAGCCCAATTCGACAGTGCTGAATTCAAGGACTTCTGTCTGCGATTTCACATCCGTAAGAGATTCTCAGCAGTAGCGCACCCACAAGCAAATGGTCAGGTCGAGGCCGTCAATAAGGTTATCAAGTCTATATTGAAGAAAAGATTGGAGAAAGCTGGGGGCAAGTGGGTTGATGAACTACCAATGGCTCTGTGGGCGTACAGAACGACTCACAAAACTGCGACCGGACACACCCCTTTTTCTCTATCCTATGGCTCTGAAGCAGTTATTCCAGTCGAAATGGAAGTTCGCTCTCACCGTGTGACATACTACGACCCGAAAACAAACGGTATATTGCTTGCTGAATCCCTAGATCTGCTTGATGAGAAGCGAGAAGAAGCCGATGTGAGAGCAGCTGCATATCGAGGTCGAGTCGCTCGAATATACAACGCCAAGGTCCGCCCACGAACTTTTAAATCCGGCGACCTGGTACTTAAAAGAATTTACCCGGTTCCTTCACACATGAACCCAAATTGGGAAGGGCCGTATACGATTTCACAAAAGCTCAGAGATGGCACATTCAAGTTATCAACAGTTGATGGCCTCACTTTACCAAGAGCCTGGAATAGCAGAAGCCTCCGTCACTACTACATCTGACGGGCTTTGTTTATCTATTTCTTATCAACTTCTTCTTCAGCATTTTTGTTTTTGCATTTTGAAATTTGAATTTGTAATAAGGCAACTGATTTTGCCATGTTTCTTTCGTTTCAGCAATAAAATGCCATCTCTTCGAGCCAAAAGTTGTGATTCACTGAAAATAACACATTATATCACGTTGCACGAAGAGCTAAATTCCATCACACGGTGGGATTTATTCGAACAGGGAGTAACTGTGATACGACCTGTCGCTCATTGAGTGAGACCCGAGCTCGGGGGCAGAATACAATACCAGCATTCGCAGGGACCGATACACGATAATCCTTTTACCGACTCCAACTTCCCGGAGTACGAATTGGAGTATAAACATCCAATAAATCGTTCCCAGAGTGCGAACAGACTCCAACTTCCCAGAGTGTGAATTGGAGTATAAACATCCAATAAATCGTTCCCAGAGTGCGAACGGACTCCAACTTCCCAGAGTGTGAATTGGAGTATAAACATCCAATAAATCGTTCCCAGAGTGCGAACAGACTCCAACTTCCCAGAGTGTGAATTGGAGTATAAACATCCAATAAATCGTTCCCAGAGTGCGAACGGACTCCAACTTCCCAGAGTGTGAATTGGAGTATAAACATCCAACAAATCGTTCCCAGAGTGCGAACGGACTCCAACTTCCCAGAGTATGAATTGGAGTATAAACATCCAATAAATCGTTCCCAGAGTGCGAACGGACTCCGACTTCCCAGAGTATGAATTGGAGTATAAAACATCCAATAAATCGTGCCCAGAGTGCGAACGGACTCCAACTTCCCAGAGTATGAATTGGAATATAAACATCCAACAAATCGTTCCCGGAGTGCGAACGGACTCCAACTTCCCAGAGTGTGAATTGGGGTATAGACATCTAATCCAGATTCTCAAAGCGCGAACTATGTTCCAAACATCGATAACACTCAGAATCCTGGAATGCGGAACAGATTATCGATCTCAAATCGTCATGAGACCTCAAAAGGGGGGCGTGTGCCCAAAGGCTTGCAATAAACGCAATCAGCCACCAGAATATGAGTATTATTCCCCGCAACTAAGGGGCAAAAAGCTGGGTGTTAATCACTGGCTTAAGTGATAATATAATCAGAATCCGACTCATTCATTAAGTCACGACACGAAGCTGTAAAAATACTGAGCGGATACAAAACAAACGCTACAAGGCATTTAGGTAAGAAGAAAAGAATAATTTCCCATTTCATCGGCCAACAAAAACAGGTTTGATTACATGGCAAGTAAAGATGCTTCGATTAAGTGGAGGCCGAATCCACACATACACATGGCCCAAAAAAGAACAAGAGAAAAGACAAAAGAATTGTTATCCGTAAACTCTTGACAAAGCAAAGGGCTCACTCTTTCTTCCTCCGATGCTTCTTCCTCGGAGTCGAGCCGGTAGACCCACTGCCTGGCTTCCTGCGAGACTTTTTGCCTTTCTTAGGAACGTCCTCCGGGTCTGGCATAATATCGACATCTTCCTCAGAACTGGAAGGGATGGAGATCCTTTTATGAGGGCAAACCGAAGGCATGGGAGCAGTAACAGATACATGTTCAGCGACACTCGAGACGATTACCGCGCCACCAGGAGAAATCATCATTAGAGAAGATAAGCTTGGGGGAACGGCGTCACCTCCGGGACCAACTGTCACTGTCTTGGCCATCTCGGCACTTATCTCTGTCAAAATCTCCTCCTCTCGAGACAGTTGAGCTGCGCTAGGTACGCCAGTGGTCGTCACAATCGAACTAGAAACTGGAGCAGCTCCGCTCGTCGCAAAAGAGAGGTCGGGCACGGGATCAAGAGGATGACCAAATAGCTCTTCAAACATTTGAACGTCGAATGACATCGATCCTCCCTCTCCTATGTCACCAACCATGGCGGCGGTTGAGATCGCCTCAGTGACAACAACTCCATGCGTGGGATATAAAGCCGAAGGAACAGGGAGCACGGGTGCGACACTCTCGGTCTCTAAACAACAAAAAGTAGAGCTGTCAGACCAAGAAATTCCCTCGAAAACCAATGTCTTAAGACGTAAAGAGAGTAGTCAAAATACCCGCTTTACCTTGCCTTGGAGCCTGAACAAGCTCGGGGGCGAGAGCCGTGCCCGAAGACATTTCCGGTTGGTCCGGATTGTAGGCTGGAATAGCATGCGAATCAACTACAGCAACAGCTCCGGACGAAGTCGAAATGGGGACTTCAGTATTCTCGCTATGATGCACAATGCCCGAACCTTCACAAACCTCCGTTTGATGGACTCCAAGTCTTTCTTTTTCAACGGAAACGATTGCTTCATGAAGAGTCCTCCTCTCATCCTCGCTGAGCAAACGCGACTCAAGCTCAAACTCATCTAATACCGAATCCGGACAAGACATCCTCTTGTTTTCCACCAATTTCTTCCAAGCATTGTAGAGAGGCATCGAGTAATCCCCTAGCCAGGAGAGGTTTCTATACTCCAGTACATTGGCATTATATGTGTCCAAGAGATCGTCGAATTCGGCCTCCATTTTGAACCTCTCCGCTTGGACTCTCTCCTCCACCTCCGATTCAACCTCCTTAACCCTTGCAATGGCCGCATCGCGCTCAGCTCGGAAAGATACAGCCTGCTCACACGCTTTTTGCGCAGCCACGTTCGCGTCGTCTTTTTCCTTATTCATATCAGCAAACTTAGCCTTTAGCACCTCCAGTTCCTTAATTGCCGCATCGCGCTCAGCTCGGAAAGATACAGCCTGCTCACACGCTTCCTGTGCAGCCACATTCGCGTCGTCCTTTTCTTTATTCATGTCGGCAAACTTAGCCTTTAGCTCCTCTAGTTCCCTGACTACCGCATCTCGCTCAGTTTCGACATTCTTGTATCGATGGCCTAAGTCTTCAACTAATGTACAATGTGCCTGTTGCATTTTCGCCATCTCGACCAATGTTTCATCAACCTTCTGTAACGACTCGACTTCGGCCTTGCGGGAAGATTCCGCCTCAGATTGGAGTATGTCGACAATACGACTCTTTTGAGCCAAGTCGGCCTCTAGCTTCTCGATGACTTGGGCCCGGTCGAAGGCAGCTTTGGAAGCCTTAACGGCCGCTTTGTACCATTCTTTGTACTGAGCGAAAAAGTCCTGGGTGTAGCTGAGCGCCGTAATCGCGGCATCATCGGGAATTCTTTTAAGATTGGGGGGAAAAATACAAGCATCAAAGCAGATCTCTGGAAAATCTTTCCTCAGTTGAGCAAGCCTGATGGCCCCTTCGCCAGAAGACTCAATAAGGGTCTCTTCCGCAGACGTGGAAGTCGCAACCCCGATTCGAGAACGATGTGGCTCAAGCCTCGAAGCCTGCGAAGATGGCTGATGTCGCAGAGGCTCGGATGTTTGGACATGACTTCGGGATTGCGGAGGAGATCGAGATGGGGAGCGATGTCTACGATCTCTGTCTGATCGTTCCTGGCTAGAGTAACCTCGATGATGATCCTTTGCGTGGTACTCCTGGCCATGTTGCCTCCGGTCGCGATCGCGATCAGGGCCCCCACGCCGAGATTCATGATAGGTTGGGGGGTGATGAACTCTCCGGAGTTTGTCCAGTGTAGTCTGACGGCCAGCCATATTACCTGAAAAAGAGATGCAGTTCGGTTAAGGGCCAGGCAAATTAGATATGGCAAGTAAAGCAGTCATGTAGTGTCATGAAGGTGTATGCAAATGTGCAAAGCCTCCGACCAACCAGAAGTATCGGCTGCACTAACGGGTAAAAGCTCGCTTATGTTTAACGCTTCCCGAAGCTCAACCAACCCGGACTCGTGATAAAGAGAAACGCATTCCGGGATGGGAACGTCATCCAGACCTGCGAAAATGTTTCCTGGTTGACAAATAGCGGAGTCAGAAGAAATAATCCCAGGGATCGAGCGAGACACGATTACAGACTTCCGTCTCTTAAATTTAGGAACAACAGCCTTGCCTTTCTGCTTTTTTCCCGTTTTGGGAAAGCCAGCCGCTAGTCCGGTGTCATTAGGCGTCCTCTCATCATCGCTCATCTCTCTTATCGCTGCACCGGTTTTCTTCTTTGCCCTCGGAGCCGATTTCGCCAACCCCTTAACGACAGTACTTTGGTTCGTCTCAATTAAGCCCAGCATCCTTAAGTTATCATCAGTTAAGACCGAGTCAATGTGCCGCAAGTCACCCGGAGTCTCTTGTAAACTTCGGATGACGCTTCTGTATTGACCGCCGTCCGGCCTCGATATGATAGCTGTAATGAAAACACCTGATGTCAGTTCGAATGTCGACAATAACTATTAAAGAAGGCTTACGTATTTTACGGCACTCACGTCTGGACAGCCATCGCCTAGCGAATCCTGGGGGGCATCGGACAAAAAACCATTCATTCTTAAAGTAACTAAGTCTGGTCCAGGCTCCCGTCACAACCTGGCAGTTTCTAACTGCTTCCAGAAAGGTGAAAGACGGACTATCACCTCTACTCTTGAAATTGAATATGTGTCTAATCTCAGCTGGCTTAGGCGGACGAAAAAGGCAGTCCATGAATAAAATGAAAACACTATTCAGCAACGCGTGCCCGTTGGGGTGAAGTTGCCCGGGAGCTATTCCAATAAACGACAGCATCTCCCTGATATATTGATTAAACGGAGGAAGGGTTCCGGCCGCACAGGCATGACGATAGAAAGCAGTGTAACCCTCGGGTGGATTGTGAGGTCTATCCTCAACTCCAGGGAGCAAAACGTCATCCAGGGACAAGTTATGTTTCAAACATATCCGGCCTAACAATGCTCCAGAAATATTGGATCGGACGGAGTCTATGGGATCCTCGATAAGTAAGGCCTCCGGCAACTCGTCCGGAGCAGGGTCTATCACTTCAGGAAGAATCTCTGGAACTTCTAGCGCTGGATGGAGCAAGCTCTGTAACTCTTGTTGTTCAGAACCCGAAGACGCCATAATTAACTAACTCACGAGAAGGCAGCGTCAAATACAGAGAAAACCCGTATATTCCCCGGTGTGAAGTATATGAATGTGACGTGCAGTGGAAGTGCATAACTGAAACAAATTTTACGGGATTGGAACGCGGAGTCCGAACGACTAACCCTCGGAGTCAAAAAAACGAAAGCGACCGTCATCGCTGACCGTCACTTTCACGTCACTCCAATACTACTGGCCAACTCAAGTATGAATTCGTTATATGTGTTTGAGTTATGGTGCCATCGACGAGCTCTCAAAAGAAGGCAGGTCAAGTCAACTTTAGTCATGCAAGGCCAAAGCTCGTCGGAATCAAGTATGCGAAGGAAATTATTAAGTTCGTTAAAATCCGATTTAAAGTTGGTCATAGTTCAGAGGATGAAACAAATCGAAGGAGTGGAAATTCCAGAAACAAGAACGCTCAAATCGATCGACTCGATTCGACACAAGTCAGATCGATGAACTCCGAGTCGGTGCGCTCCAATGCCACGTAGTTCGACTCGACGCAACCTGGAAACGGAGGAGCAGTTCGAACCCATGAAACCCCACCTGACTTCGAACCGATCGAAGACGAGCTCCTTCGAATCCATCTAGAGCGGTTCGAATCCATGGAGTTTCACCTGATTTCGAATCAATCGGAGTCGAGCCCCTTCGAATCGATGCACGTATCATTGTTTCGAACCCACCAGTAGTGAGCATCTTCGAATCGATCAGAATGTCGCCGTTTCGAATCGATCACCGCAAGTCCTTTTTTTCCTGTTCTCCTGCAGTCATCGATTCGAAGTTGCACGCTCAAAGCCAACTCGAATCGCTCACCCCTGGATCGATGCGAAGACAGTGAAAGACAGTACTCTGATCGACACGACTCAGATGTTTGCATTCCTCAGTTCCGTGGAGTCGACCTACGTCGTTCAAATCTCACCACTCTCCAAAATTTCCAGAAGAAGGGATGAAACAATGCCGAAAAGTTCCAATTCTATCGTTCTCAACTCGAATCGACCCCTTGGTTACCTGATTTGATTTGGTTACAAGTGGAAGCCTGAAGGAATTTGATCGATTCGTGAAAATCCCTCGTTTGATTTGGCTCTGGAAAGTCGATTCGAAGAAACAGCTAAAGCAATGGTAAAAAGTGAAAATGGAGTCAGCCTCGTGTATTTATATGGATTCCAAAAAGGGATTAGTGTCACTTCAACTCCCATCGATTCGAACGACCAGTTTCGAATCCATCAGAAGTCTCGACTCCATAAGAAATTTCGAATCCATAGAAATTTCGAATCCATCAGAAGTTGCGACTCCATAAAAGTCTCGACTCCATAAGAAATTTCGAATCCATAGAAATTTCGAATCCATCAGAAGTTGCGGCTCCATAGAAGTTTCGAATCCCTGGAAGTTTCGAATCCATCAAAAGTTTCGAACCCATCAGAAGTTTCGAATCCATCAGAGACAACGACGATTCGAGAGCCATTAATTCATACAATCATAACTTCGAATCCATCAACAACCACTGATAAACACTCTTTGACTTGAGTCTAAAATCATTCCAGGAGAAAATCGGGACAGAATTCGGCAGCAAGCAAAAACCAACATAACTCGTGAACGCACGACGTTAACAAGGACGAAAGCTAATGAACGTGTACACGTATCGAACTAACATTCGATTTTGAACATTTACAGGGACCAAATATTCACCCGGTTGCAACAACGACAGCCAATGATCAAGCGCAATCACACACAATCAACCATATCAAGGCAAGGTTACGACAATTCTCTAATGAGTTTCAACGAACAGAAAACAATAATCTTCAGAATAACATGGCGACTATTCAAAGCACGTCATGTGCCCACAAGACGTACTTTGGGGGGCAAAATGTTATCCCGCTTTTCGGGCAAAAGCCGTGATACCAAAAGATTGATCAAAGACAAAAGACAGTTCGCTTCAGAGATTGATCGCACTTCATTCCGCTATGGATATCGATGAATTCTGTCCGAGTCCGGATCGGGCCACAAGTGATAGGGCATAACAAGAAAGGCCATAGAAGCCACCAATTCAAGTTTCGAGTCAATCCGAGATCATATGCTCAAGTTATGACGGATTCAAGTTAAGGAAGATGGACGTCGCTCGGTTCGAAACCATCACTGTCGAACCCAACTAGTTCGAAACCATTTGTTTCGAACCCATAATGTTCGAAACCAACCAGTTCGAACCCAACAAAAGAACGTAAGTTCGAATCCATCAGAGTGCTCCTAACTTCGAATCCATAAGACACGCTACCGCTTCGACTCCATGTATTTCGAATCCATCAGACGTTCTCTACTTCGAATCCATGACCTAGACCTTACTTCGAATCCACCAAAGCAGCTATACTTCGACTCCATCAACTATGCGCTAGTTCGAATCCATCTTCACAAGACTACAAGCCCACCATGCGGCATCGCGCTGTCTTCGAATCCAACATGCTAAGACAACTTCGAATCGATCCAAGGTAACACATTTGGATCGATTCGAACAAACACCATCCCCATCGATTCGAAGACTCACTTCGAATCCAACCACACGCAAAAGACAGGATCGACTCGAAGAGAGGCGCCCTGGGATCGGTTCGAAGTACTCGAATAAAACAGGTCGATTCGAACGAGACCACTTCATCGATTCGAACCAACAGAAGGCCGAAGACACCAATTTCGAACCGATCATAACTTCCAATCCACTGATCCAAATCCCATGAAATTTTTACAGTAGTTCACATGCATGTTGAAGAATGTCCACACCAAATTTCGCCTCGATTGGATGCTTCTTTGATCGATTCGAAATTCATTTCGAATCGATCCCAAACTGGGCACGGACTTCGAGAACGCGGGCTTATGGGCCCCCCTCACGTGCCAGGCAACCTCCCTGAGCTTTAGGCGAGAATTTGGCCTTCCACACCTATAAATAGAGCCCCTGGTCATTCAGAAAAGGGAGGGGAGAATTTGGAGAAGAAAAATAAGCCTAAACGCTGCCGGAATCACTCCATACCACCTCCTTTGCTGATAATTTCGAATTTAAGTTCATTTTCTGCTGTAATTTGCTTAAAAACACTTGTAATCTTCAAGTATTAAGGAATAAAGTGATAAAGCTTCATAGTGGACGTAGGCGCATAGCCGAACCACTCTAAATCCTTGTCTTCTGTGCAATTTACTTTTCTGTGATTTGGAGTTTTGTTAGATAGTCCTTATTTCTAATTCAAGTTCTTCATTTACTATCTCTTCAAAAACTTCCGAAGGGTGTTTGCCCAATTTTGGTGCAAACAATTTTGTCCAAATTTTGACTTTCATGTGCAGTTGTGTTAAATAGCTCTGAAAAATAATTGATGGCCTCCTCCTTAATTTACTAAAAATTTGTGATTATTTTCCCATCCTCTCCTATAAGTGGAAGTTTGTTTTGTTTTTCCTGCCTACCATTTTGGAATGGAAAAACTTAATAGGTTGATCCCCTTATGTCAGCCAATTTACTCAAGGCTTTTAATACATTTCCTAGGCTTCCATATGCAGTAATTCTTGAAGGTCTGTATATTAGTTTTGTATGTTTAAATGAGTTCTTCATTGTGCAGATTTATGAGATGTTGCTGGTAGATAGCGTTGTTATCTACTTTGATTTCATCGCATTTTTCAAACTTTACCTGCCTCTATTCCAGTTTTTCCAATTGTTTTTATTACTATTTTGAGTTTTTGAATAAAGCTATAAACTAGGCTTCCCTGAATATTGGCTGAATTCCCCCTATTTATGCTAACATGATTACCATTTTGAAACAACCATGCATTATTATACTTGGAAGGTTTATTTGTGAATTGGGTTGAAATTTTGGAAAAATTAATGTGCATTGATGAGTGGAAACTAATAAAGTGTTTAAGAACTAAAATATTTAAATTTGAAATAAGTGTAAAAAAATTATGATTTCCCCAGACTATCAATTTTACTATACGTTAACCTAAAAAAGGGATTAATACCCTGAACTAAGTGTGAAAGCATCATCCTTGTCTTATAGAGCAAAAATATAGAAAATAAATGTAAAAGGAGCAGAAATAATAAAGTGACAAGAAGATTTTTATAATGGTTCGGTTGTTAACGAAGCCTACATCCACTTTATAAGCTTTAGTATCGACTGACTACTATTAAAAATTGAATTTAGTTAAAGTTGATGAGGTTAGAATAAGTCGCAAGTGCAAGAGTTCACTAGTGAATCATAGTGAACTCCTAAATGACTATTGTGCGGGAGAAGAAAAGTGAAGAATAATCTCTATAGAGTTTCAACAACCAGTCCAAAAAATCTTCTTTGTGTTGTAGGTGGGATAGTTTTTGAAGCGGTAGGAGAGCATTTGAGCTAAAGCCAACTTGTCAAAAGCCTCTACTTAGTGCTAGGAAGAAATCCATAAAAAGTTAAGGCGACCTGAGCTAACATGATGGATCGCTAGTGATCCATAGGTGATGGATTACTAGCAATCCATGCCCTTAAACTATTTTTGAGTCTACCCTTTTGGGTTGGCTTCCTTTCATCAATCATAAGTCATTCCCAACCTGTTACAGCCTAAGACTTAGATTCTGCCTAAGTGTAATCTATACATCACAATCATTCTGATTTCATTTGGAGTTATTACATCACACATCTCTAACTATCCCGTGTCCATCCAGGATTTACATTATTACCATTTTGACTATTATTTAGAATTATATCATCATATATCAAAATAATGTATATATCAAAACAACATTACAATATATATTAACATCACATCAAATATCAAAATTATCCTGTGTTAATCTAGGATTTATCGGTTTTATTCCATTTATAAGTCATTCAAATCCTTTTATTAATTCAAATTGGTTCGATCTCTCCGGATCGTTTAATTTTTAGTTTAATGTTTAAGTTAAGGGGGACGATCTCTCTAGATTATTTGTTTGTTAAGTTAAAAGGGATTAAATAGGCCATCTGCCCACTCTCCGACAAGGTGACTTACTTCTTGCACTCCGGTCCCGTCTCTCTAGTCCGAACTCCAGGCAATAAATATCGTACAAGTCCATCCACTTGATTTTCTGGCAAGGGGACTTACACCTTGCACTCCGATCGCGTGTCAGGACCTAAGGTGGTCAATATTAGTCATCACAATCAAAGTGGATTTTTCAAAATTCAAATATTCAAATCAAAAAAAACAAGAAGAAATCAAACAAGCATGAAAAGAAAGCAAAGATCCTAAATGTTTACCTCGAAGATCTAACTAAGAGCATGCCTAGAGACCAATCTGTACTTCGTACATGTGTAAGTAGTCCCAGGTTATTACTGTCATAAATAGTCTTCTCAGGCATTCGACACATTGTGTGCTTAAGGATCACTCAGGATCCCATACACTTGTAAGTAGCCTGAGGTTATTATTATCTAAATATTAAAATAAAAGTGAGGAAAAGAAACAAAAAAGTAAACCATGGGATCCGGATCCGGCTCCTATCTACCTCGATCATGGGATAATTTGTCTTGGCACAAATCTCTGGGCGTTTCTTGTTGCATTTGCCGCGGATGGTGGCTGTTCTGCTATTCTACCGCAATTCTATTCCTCACGTACACAGCTAGTTGTTCCGAACCAGTTCTTCTATCAAATCTAGAAGGTGTCGGCACTCATTCATTCATACCCATTCGGCTCATGAAAGATGCAAAATTTTCCAGATCTTTTCTCTCGATCAGTGGGCTCCCTCCTAGGTAGCCTTTGGTAGAGGTTCTACCCCCTAGTATCCAAGTATATCCTCTTTGGGGTTTTAGTCAAGTCAATGTATGAAGAGAATCTCGGCAACTTCCTTTGTTTTTTCGGCTCTATGAAGTTGTCATCGGTTTTCCTTCTCCCATAGTCTTTTCCAATTCCAACTCTGGACGGTTTCCTATCCTCTACATCATTTAGTTCAGCATCCACCTCTTCATCCTCGGCTTTACTGTCTTCTTGATGCAAATATCTCTTAGCTTTGTAGAGAATTCTCCAAGATTCATTGGTGGATCCCTTTTCAATACAACTTTGAAATCATTCTTACTCGCGACTCTAGATATTTCTGCCATTAGGATAAACGACAGATCGGACTTGTCGACCGCAGCTGCCGCCGCATTGAATCTTCTTACATAACTTCTTAAGGACTCTCCAAGCATATGTTTTACATTTGAGAGCGTAATTACATTCTTCGGTTGTGAGATGGGAATTCTAAACTGTCTCAAGAACTTGCTCACTAAGTCAATGCATTTGCTTATGGACCCATTCTCCAACTATCTGAACCACATTAGAGCCAAATTCGTTAAGTATAATGGGAAGAACTACCCCATTGTCACCTCAGAAGCATCCAACACCTTCATATGTTGGATGTATCTCATCATATGATTCGTCGGATCTATCTTCCCAGTCGTACATTTCCATCATCGAAAGCTTGAAATCTGTAGGATTTCTTGTATTTCGGATATCAGCAGTAAACGGATTCCTGTTCATGTCTTCCAGACCCTAGTTTGGGGATCCTCCTATAATGATCCTTCGTACCAATTTAGCAATTCAGTTCTCATCGTCAAATGAAAGCCTCCGTCCTAAAGCAATATTTTACCCCCAATTCCTATAGCGGTATCCTGGGATGTACTCTTCCGGCTGCACGCCTATGTTCTAATTCATTACTCTAGCTTAATTCATACTTGCATTCCATCGAGGAAGTTCTTGTACATATTCTTTTATCAGTTGCATACTAGTATTTGGATTAGCTCTCGTACTGCTAGTTCCTGGTGTTTCAACAGTCACTCTGTCATTGGGATTGATTCCCATATTGATTCCTGCATTTCCCTTAAGTATCGGTTGCTCTGGGCATGGAGGCGAGACTCTATCTTGTTCCAATCAAACTTCGACAGCTTCTGCATTATTCCCTGGAGTTTGATTCATATTCCCTGTATATCTAGCCATCCCTTGCTACTCCATCTTCTAAAAGAACCCGTCCATCATCCCCTGTTGTCTAGCTAAGATTCTATCATGCACCTCTTTCATTATCTTTTCCATCTCCTCTCTAATCACATAGTTGAGTTGATGAGAATTTAGGGACATATCTTGGCTGCCCTAGGCTTTGGTTGATTTACTCCGGCTCTAGATCTGGTATTAGGCCTGCTCATCTTCTCCTAGTCTTGGATTCAAAGTTCAGGTCTTCAGATCTAGCCATGAGTTCAGTGCTCTCAGTGAATGCACCGAATTTCATCTCAAAAATTGAATCGACACCCTAGATTGAGTGTGAAAGCACCAGCCCTGTTCTTACAGAGCAATAATATAGAAAATAAATGTAAAAAGGGAAGAAATGATAAAGATACAAGAAGATTTTGTTAGTGGTTCGGCCGTTAACGAAACCGACATCCACTTTATAAGCTTTATTATCGAATGACTACTATTACAAGTTGAATTCGGCTATAAGTTGATGAGATTAGAATAAGTCAGAAGTGCAAGAGTTCATCGGTGAATCAAAGTGAACTCTTATATGGCTGTTGTGTACGAGAAGAAGAGTGAAGAATAATTTCTGTAGTGTTCCAACAGCCAGTCCAGAAGATCCTCTTTGTGTTGTAGGTAGGATTATACTTATATAGGTAGGAGAGCAATTGGGTTACGGTCGACTTGTCAGAAGCCTCTACTTTGTGCTTAGAAAAAGTCCAAGGCGACCCAAGCTAACACAATGGATTGCTAGCGATCCATGGGTGCTGGATCGCTAGTGACCCATGCCCTTAAACTATTTTTGAGTCGATCCTTTTGTGTTTCCTTCCTTTTATCTATTTGAATGCCTTGTCCAAATATCATGTTGTTTGGAGTTATTTGCTCATCCATTTTCTTGGGTCATCTAGTCTAGAAGAATCATCCATAACTTGCTCAAAACTTAACGAAATTAGACAAAACTTTGCAAGTACGCTCTAGAACGTGTCTATGATCTACCCTAAAAATTTCAGGTGAGGGAGACCAACATCCAGGTGTCTATGGATCAATCTAACCTTATCCAATCAAGCCAATTTTTGGTGAGTGCCTTCTTTTATATAATCTAGTGTTCACCCAAAATTTCCAGTCAATTTGACTCCATATGAATTCTCTCGGACCATTTTAAGTTAGCTCTTTTGATCAAAAAGTGGGTAAACACTATGAGGTAAAAAGTTCAACCCCCTTTCCGTTTGAAAAAAATCCCTGTTGCATTCATATCCTTTAATCCCATATTGAGGAACAAAAGCTTGAAAATCAATGTCTACATTAAGAGTATTATTTGTTGTTACTCACTAATAGTTGTTTACTGTATAGTTGAATTCTCCAACAAGTATACATGGAAAAGGGAATTTTTCAGCATCTTCAAATAAGTTATTCCACAAAATCTCCTTTTTAGTTGCCAAATGCTTTGCATGTATAGTATTCATTTGGAATTTTAGACCTACTTTATTAGTTATAATGCTGCTAATGTGTTGATTAGGCATTGAGACCATATCAACTTTTTAAGTATTGTTGTTCCACAACACTAAAATCCTCCTTTACTACTAAAGTTTTTATCTTATACTGATGTCCACTCATTACTTATAGAGTTGAAGAATCTAGCAATAGTTTTTACTAGTTAACTTATGTTTAACTAGTCCTATAGTATCAATATTCAATGAGGTAAGATGTTTAACATTTTGTTTTCTTGTAAGGAAACTGAGTCCCCTCACATTTCACACTGATAATGGCATTAATTTATCAAATCGCTCAAAGCATCCGAGCTGCTTGGAGCAGTTAAGATCTTTTTTGACTTCTTTAGCTTCTTTGCCATTACTTTTAGATAAAATGTGAACTGCTCCATGATGGATTAATTATATTATCTTTGTCTATAATGTCTCCCCAGTCAGTTGTGATTTCTCTCCTTTTCACTCTTCTTAACCATCTGATTTACAATCGATAACTATATGATCATTTTGATGGTTCCGATAGGGGGCATTGAGGGGTTTTATGAAAAAAAAAATTCTTGCAAAGGAGACAGTTGAGTAATGTGGATCGGAATCTGCAGGGGATGGGGCTTCAATAATCATGGCATGTAGTTCTGTTTGGCATTCTTTGGAGGAGGAAATTTCAGTTGTCGAGATTGAATTAGGCTATCCTTGGGATTGGAAAGCCTGGCCAATTAGAATTAGTGACTGAGTTTACTATATTACCTGGTTCACTGTCAGTACTAGTTTGTTGTTGAGTACGAGATACACAATTTTGGGATTCGTTATTTGTATAATTTGGATTGGGATAAACTACACTATAGCACTTTTCATTGTCATTTCCGTTATAGCTGTTATGTGTCTTAGTATTATTGGTGGTTGCTGTGTTGTTTGTATCAATATTCAGTTAGTTTTCTTATATACTTTATTTTACCCTCCATGTAGAAGTTGTTGTTTCATTATCTATTGGCTCAATCGCAGCATTCTTTTGATTAACTTGAATGTTAGTATTAGAACTAGAAAAACTTAATGATTATGTAGCAATGTTCTTCCGTGCCATCTCCTTTGAGCTATGACTGAGCTTCAAAACCCAAACCATCTCAAACATACAAAACTGTTGGTTGTCCAAAACAGTCTCCGTTTTTAAGTGCTATTGATTTTCTTTCGTATTCAACATGTTGCATGTGTAAGGTTTCGTTTTCGTCCAATATTGCTGCCTCATTTGGAAAGGAGAATTTACTATCAATTCCAGTTAGCACTCTAGTGTAAGATATCTTAATTATGCTTTGCATTTAGTGGTCCGCATTAATCGGTCTACCTAACACTGATGCGATGCAACTTATGCCTTCCTCCGACCAAAACTCTAATCTTAAACCAGGGAATCTGACCCAAATCAAAATTGATTGTAGGAATTTCTTATTGAAGTTTAGTCTTGGGGACCATCTCTTCATCATCATTAGTCTTCTGTAATAGAAGTGTGTCCCTCCTCCAACACTATTTTATAAGCTAATTTAATAAAAAAAACAATCATAACATAAAAACTGTTTTCCTTAGAAATATTTATTAGTTACCTTCAGGTTTCTAGAGACATTCTATATACACCTTGAAGTATTAATAAAATGGTTTGTACCAATCACATATTCTTTCCTACCTCTGTAGCAGTTGTGGACATCTTAGCACATCAGAGCGACTTGAAATTAGAAGGGCCGTGGAACATTAGAGGGGTTGCAATTAGGATTTTCTCCCCTGCAATGACTTGAGCCCAAGATCTAGCATTTGTGGGATGTGCGGCAGGTATTGGAGGGTATAAGAGGATCCAACTTGGCAGAGCTATAGGTTTTCGGTTAGGATCTATACCTCTTCCACCACCAATCGATTCTCTACCAATTGAACCACATTTTTCCAATTTATCATTGCTTGCTGCATTTTTTATATGCATTATAGTTTTTCTTGATATAACTTCAATAAACCCTTCATCATTTGGTGAGTTAAAAGGAGTAGGTTTAGAACTTTAGGCCCGAAGGGTTGAAGGGCTATAGTTCTGTGATGGAGACATTTGAATTACTTGGCAAATTGATGTGGCCAATCATATTTAGAGAATTATTAGACCTTTGGGATGAGAATAGCATATTAGGGGGGAGGAGGGGGCTCATCTGCTGCCATAGATAGGGTTTCTTAGAAAGAAAGAAAATTATTTATTCAACGATTGAAATTTGATAGTGCAGCTCCATCGCTATTCGCTATTGTTTGTAGCTCCTCACTTTTATGGAGGCCTATTTTGGGTATAATTAGATTGCAATGAAAGGCCTGTACCAAGAGAACACTTCATTCATTACAAATATCGGCTTGTAGTGCTATTGTGACATACCTTTTATGCTATGAAATGCGAGAACTGCCTATCAACATCTCATCAATCAAATGTTCTATGAATAGATCGGTCGATTTATGGTGGAGTATGTGGACGATATGCTGGTAAAGTTTGAAAAAGCCGAAAAGCATATATACTGGTCAAAATTTTAAATATACTGCGCCGATACAACATGAAGCTGAACTCAAAAAAACTCCTTCATTGTCTGGCTCGGTAAATTCCTTGTCTATATTGTGAGTGCCAAGGGTATTGAAGCTAATACCAATAGAAACCACGTCATCTAAGACATGCAAGTCCCTAGAATTGTGAAGCAACTACAAAGCCTTTAAGCAGCATTAAGCCTCAAAGGCTACTAACCAATATCTCCCTTTCTTCGAACTCATAAAGAAGGGGAAATGGTTTACTTAGAACGATTAATGTACAAGGTCAATTTAGGAGCTGAAGTAGCATTCGGTCACTCCTTCGGTACTATTGAAGCCCGTCAATGTGGAGAATTCATACTTGTATTTGGCAGTGACATGTCACACGATCAACACTTCATTAATTAAAGAAGATGAGAAGATCCAATGGCCAATCCACTAAGTCAGCAAGAGGTTGTCAGGCTTACAAATAAGATATACAAAGCTGGAGAAGCTTTCCTTTTACTTGCTTTTTGTAGCCTGGAAACTCCAACCGTACGTTCAAGCTCATCCCATCAAAGTCCTGAACAACCAACTTTTAAAGCATGTAACCGGAAAAAACAGAAACGGCTAACTATTGAAGTGGTATGTTGAGTCGGGTAGCATCATATGTCATTCCAAACTCATTCTTTTATTAAATGCTAGGCTATTGTAGATTTCATTGCTGAATGTTTGTGCTCAAATAGCAGCGAAGAAGAGACCATTACTAGCTAGCAAGTTTGGCAGTATATATGTGGATGGAGCATCCAACAGAATGAGGATAAGGGATGGCAAGGCCCTTGTCACACCCAAAGGTCTTGTGTATTTTCAAGGCTAAAAATTTAATAAACATGTTTGCTAAGTTTAAGCTAGAGTTGATACCCAGTTAATAGAATGCCATGGATGATCAACTGGCTAGGACAACAAGTTACCAAAAATAACTCACTCTTTGAGTCCCCTTAGAAATTAGAATCATCTTTTTATATGAGCCAGAAAGAAAATGGAGATCGATGCATCATCCATAAACAAATGGATGGCACCCCTTGTTAATTACTTAACAAGTGGGTGACTTGCTGTTGATGGTAAAGAAGCCAAAAAGATTCTCTAATGGGCCGTCCATTACATGATCATAGAAGAAAAGCTCTACAAATGGAGATACCCCACACAAATTATGTGGTGCATGTCTGAAGATAAAGCTGGTTAAATCTTGAAAGAACTATATGAAGGGTTCTGTGGGGATTATGCTGGGGGATAAAGCTTACCCAGAAAAGGTCACCCAGTAAGGCTACTATTGGCCTGCTATGGTCAAAAATTCCATGGACTACATTAAGAAGTATGACCATTGTTAGTGGTTTGCCAAGGTTCCTAAGGGCTCTCCTACCCTCCTTACACATATGACTTCCCCATAGTCATTCGATACATGGGGAATTGACTTGATAGTAAAGCAGTCTAATGCCAAGGGAGCGTACGATCATGTCATAACGACATTGACTACTTCACCAAATAGGTCGAGGCCAAACCCCTTAGTAGGATCACTGTCCCCAAAATATTGAACATCTTTATAAAGAACATCGACTGATGTTTTGGCTTGTTAAAGAGAATTATCATCGAAAACGACACTCAGTTTGAGAGCACACACTTTCAAGACTTCTGTGCTAGGAATGAAATCGAGAAATGCTTCACTTTCCTTACCCATCGTTAAGCCAATGGACAAGTCGAGGTTATCAACAAAACCATCAAATCAACACTTAAGAAATGCCTCACAAAAGCTAAAGGGAACTAGATTGAAGAACCATCACTAGTTCTTTGGTCCAATCGCACCTCAACTGCACTTCAATCAACTATACTCCTTTCTCGCTTTTCTATTGGTACATAGTAATGCTACCCATCGAGGTAGATATCCCATTTTTTTTGAAGTCTTAACTAAAAGCCTGAGCAAAACAAAGAGTTACTTGAGCTTGGGCTTAACATAGTTAAAGAACAAAGAGCCAAAGCCAAACTCAGCATCGAAGCCTAAAGAAGGAAGACAACCAAGTACTACAATCAGGAGCAAAGCTTCAGCAATTCATTGTTTGTGATCCAATTCTATCGAGTACTCGATCCAAACTGGGAGGGGTCGTCCGTTATAAGTTCCATCTTAACAAATGGTGCGTACCGCCTTTCTCACCTGGACAAAAAACACAAACCCTACACCTAGATATTGTGCACCTCCAAGCCTATTTGTATGAGAACTAGCCACAATCATAAGGCTATGTTATATATATTTTGGGAAGAATTCATCAAACAGTTCAATGCTAACTTTGTTTGACACTATCACCAAGGCTGTCCAACAAGAATGAGTTATTATGTGATCATTACCTTATTTAGGGACTGCCGACTTCTGCGACCAATGATCACTCAAGCCATTTAATGCTTGCCTGCTGGCTATCTAAGGAGGATAAATACTGTGCAGACATTTAATTTCTTGGTGACTACCAATCTATGTGTGTTATTGAGAGAACCTTCAAGCCCATGCTTAGGTTCGTGCTAGGAGTGCTCGACACCTCTATATGTTGTCCAACGAGGATGAGTTATTATGCACTCAATACATTGTTTGGGGACCACCAACCTTTGTTACCAAGGACGACATAAGCCTCGGCTCCCTTCCTTACCAGTTGATTATTCACTAGGGCGAATTATCATGCATTCACTTAGTTGTTTAAGGACTGTCGGGATGTTTAACAGGAAGGAATCATAATTATTCATTTCCTTACTTGAGGACTGCCCATTTTCCATGTGAGTATGCATGATATGACTATCCTCTTCATGTTGGACTGCATCGACAAGATGAGAAGTGACCACAATGTACCTATCTCCCATATGTGGCACTATTTCCCGGACTAGTGCTATTACCTTGAAGTGTAGTCTCCATAGTGTAGGCACACAAATATAAGCTGGGCTCAATATCAACTATTAACATGTCAACTAGGAGAACCTTCATGTCACTCAGCGTTTAGGCTCATGTTGGCTACATACCACTCAATCTTGTCACGTGTCACCTAGGGGAACCTTTGATCCACTCAGCGCTCTGGTTTATGCCGGGAACACCCCTCTTTATTAAACAACTTACATGCTTGGTAACCTATTGCTCACCTCAGTACTTACTCTCGATGGGACTCTCAATATACACCCGTTCCCGAGCCTACATGCTAGCTCAACATACATACAAGTTAATCTCAAACTATGTACATGGTTCCCATGAATGGGTCATTCTTACCATCTATCTCAGTTCCATACTGTTATTTTATCTATTGTGGAAAGATATAAGCACAGAGAAAAGGGAAATGTATCTACTACTCCAAATATGCTATCCTACAAGCTACATATAGACATACAAGAATAGACAAAGCAAATGACACTTCGATAAATTTCATAAAAAAGATAATTTCATTCATCTATAAAATGCGAGACACAAATCCTACCCTACTAAGCATACAAAAAGAATGAAAGCATTTACAATGCCAGTTCACTGGCCGATTTAGTCAAGGAGCCAATATGCTCCCTTGTCAAATTGGCCGGCAAGACCACCCCAACTGCCTCCATCTTGGCAAATACATCAACCCAGGCCACTACGAGGGCCTTAATGTCAAGAATACGACACGGGTAGGTTATAGTTTTATCTAAACAAGGCCTTGATCATGTTCGTCAACTGATTCTGCCACATGATCCCTGCTACCTCCTAAGCAGCCTCCACGTCGGCGGATAACCAGCACTTTGTCATGTTCTATGCTAGGTCATTCTATAGGGCATCGACCTCCTTCTTTGATTTCTCTAGCCCCCTTAAGGTCCTCAACCTCCTTATCTCACCGGTTTTGCCTCAACCAATCTTTCACTGCCTTCATTACTACTGTCATTGCCTCTAAACCTCCCCTCTGGCTTGCCTGCACATCTAAACCTCATTTTTAAACTTTATAAAATTGACTTGGACATGGACAGAGCGGTGGCGGTCTAAAAAAAATAGTTAGAAAATTCAATACGCAAGAAAGAGAACTCAAAGTTTGGGAAGCTTATGAAAAGGGCATCCCATATGTGGGCATCAATCACATCCTCCCCGGACTGCTAGTTCCATCCAGATTAGGACTAATAGGTTGACGCTAGGATCTTAACTGACATCATCAAGAACGACCTCTATTGTAATTTAGGTCATAATGGTTTGAGAACTGGTAAACGTATAAAGATACATGCCCCACCGACACCCATTTTCCCCTCGTCCAACCCTTACTAATCAAAGACAAGTGCCTACTTGGCGAAAGGAGTAGGGGTCCAAAAGACATCTTCTTCCTAACCCTCATCTTCCTCCTCTTAAGTTCATTCGATAGAGGCACGTGCTCGAGGCTGGGAGGCATCTTAATGACCTCATTGTCTGCTATAGGTCCCTTAGGCATGAGGGTCGCGATGGTTTGGGTACCGAAATGTAGGTTGTTAGAGATATCAAAGTTGAATTGCTAGCTACTACAATATGAACAAGAGTTAGTTAGTGCAAAGTAAAAGAAAGACAAGAATAAGAAAACTACCATTTGCACTGTCCCAACCTTGTTTATTGATAAAGGGTGGGAATGATGAGCCGAACGGCTTACACTAGTTTGGTCTGTCCTGGCATAAGGCTCAACCGGAGGCATAGCATTATATCTAGGATACAAGTAGTCCTCTATAGGAATTTTCTCAGAGGAGGGACCTGCTCTGACACTCAGCTCTTGTAGCCCTCCCTCAACCTTGCTTTCCTTATAGCTCGCCTCAGTATGCTATTCAACGGTTGGCGTTTTGCGTCGATGGATTGAGATGCCAATTAATTATTGTGGGTCTCACTAGACTTATTAAGGTTAGATTTTCCACACTCTAGGATCCACACCCATGATAAGGGCATCGTATCCACTTTTCGCCTCAGCGATCTGCCTACCTATGTTGTTCCAAAATTGATCCTGGAACAATCCCATTTTTCTTAGTTACTTTCTAAACCGATTTCTTTATTGGATTATCCCACTTAGCAACCATCATTAGGGTTCCCCTCATTAAATGACCCCATGGAGGTTTGCATTGATCACGAAGATTCTCAAATTCTGATAGTTGGCGATAGCCATCTTCAGTAGATTCCAGTTTTCATTTAGTATCCTAAAACCGATGCCGACAAAGGCAAGAGAGACTCATTTCGATGGGCAAGTTAAGCAATGGAAAGCAAGAGAAAAAGGAAGGAAAAAGATAGCAACAAGAACTTACTAGAGGTTCGACACTTCAGGTGTTGTAGCCCATAGTTCACTTCGTGGGGCGCAAAGAAATATTTCCCCATTCATCTCGGTGTCACTTAGTTGGGAATTGCCCATGTAATTGGCTTGGTATTTGTTTGAAAGTGGAATTATATGCTAGTTAGGTACCCAACTTCCTTCTATACCCAAAAGACTATTTCTATAAAGTTAGCATTCGACTTATGAAGGTTGAGATCCAATGAGAAACATAGACTCCGTATAATAACCAGTAGCTATTGGAGGTAAGCTGACAAAGGGAAATCCTATAGGCTTTAAAGAATAGAGACAAAGTAGGGGTGGAGGAGAAGCATGACTCCTAACTAAAAATAGCCTAAAGAGAAGGTGGAGAATCCTAAAGGAGGTTGGTTAGGATTGTCGACAAAAATGGGATATCCAACCATCCCGAGATGGCCATCTAACCAAGTTAATTTTCCCATCTCTAGCTCAAAGGCATTGAGGCTAGCAAAGCTAGAGGAGGTAGATATGCTAGTAGAAATTGATCTAGAGGTGGCTATCCGAAACGCAAGCACCCTAAGTTAGATACATCCTCGATATTTTTGCCTAGCAGCACCCAAGGGAACCATCCGGGGTAGAGGCTAGATTTCTATCTTCATGGCGTGCCCTGGGTCGGGAACCACATGAAGGTCGACTCATAACGTAAAAACCAAAGCTAAGTAATAGGCCTCGGTCCCTATCTATTACTCTATTTTTTACATAAAGCCCATAGCTATTGAATTAGAACTGGTTCACAGCCTATTGATAATATTATCACTAATATCACTACTTAAAATAAGAGGCCCACTATTGAGTTTTCTAACATAGATCGGCCATTTCTAACATAGCAGCGATGGTCGATAAATGTCCAAAGATGGTCAGAAAAGTGTAGATTTTTACCACAATGTCATACCAGAACAACAACATAATCAAGCATTGTGGAAAAGACAATAAACAAAAAATGGCAAAAGAAAAAGTTACGACAGCATAAAACTTTCCAATGGACATGGCTTCTGCAGCAGTGGAGAAGAAGGATGGAAGTACTTAGTTTTAATTGAATAAAGCTTGAGAAGTCAAGGCATTTTTGGTGGTTTTGGACAACTTTAACGGTCGAGAATTTTAGCTGCTTCTGTAAAGAATGGAAGAGGAGAGGGCTGAGCCTATTTATAATACTAACCGGTTCATTATAGCTATTGGATTCGAAGAGTCATTAGATCTTGATTGTTTAGGTGTCATCAATGCCCTTTTCACTTCATACATGTTGGAAACATGAGCTGCCGCCATGTCTGGAAAAAGCAAACCATCTTAGCCAATGAGAAAGCGCCTCGAGTGGCATATATTAAATGCATGACAAAAGAACTGGTCAGTAGGATCTTTATGATTTTATAAGCTTGCCTCCGCTCATAAAGATGGGCTTAGGGGTAAAATATTGCTTAAATTTCTAACAAGTGCAATTAACAAGCCGGTTCAACAAAACCCAACCTGTAACAACCCGTGATTGCAACTACCAAATAATAAATTAAAATTATGATTTTAATATAACTGGAGATATTAATAAATTTTTTAATGTGGCTAATTTGTTCAAAATTTAGTTATTTTGAATAAATTAATATTTTTGGGCTTAAGTGTAAAATGGAGCATTTTATGGAAATTAATTAGGAAAATTAGAAATTTATAAAATTGCAAAATTTTATGTGTAAAATAGTGCAATATTTGATTTGGGAATTTAATTTGCAATTTATTTGCAAAATGGTGATTTTTTTTGGCTAATATTAAATATAAACGGTGTTTTGGGAAAATTAGGGGTTAAAATGTAAAATATTGTTGATATAGGATTTTATGAAATGGCTAAAAAAAATTGTTAATATCTTTTCATAATTTTCTATGGTTTGAATTGTATTTAGTAATTTGTATGTAGATTCTACTTAGAGAAAATTGCCTATCTATATACACATGAATAATACTAAGTCATAATGGGTATTAGACCCAATAATCCTATTCATTAGCCTACAAATTATCTTTTACTCTCCTATTTCAGCCAATACTTCATTTCATTACCACCAAACCCTAATTAGAAAGCTCCTAAACCTAGCCATGGCCTCCTAAGAAAAACTCCAATCTACACCAAATCAAAGAGAGTTAATCCAAACCATTAAAAGAGGTAATAACAATCACAAAACTCACCTCTAATTCATTTTTTGATTTCTGAAATAAATTAGTAATCATTGTTTTTGTGCTTTTTCATTGACTCAAGCTCATTGATCTTCATCTTCTTGCTTGGGGATTGTTAATCTTTGTGTTTGATCATTCTCTTTCTTTGTGAAAGGTAATAAATGCTAGTTAGAAACCCATTTGATATTTGCTATGGTTGGAATGTTGGTTTGCATGTTTCTGAAACTGTTTTGGAAAAAAAAGTGATTAATTTTAGTTCAAACGTCCAACTTCGCGACCTCGCTGCGAGTAGGTCTGTTGTCGGATTTCATCGATTTCGGTCTCGTTGGAAAGATAAGGTCGAGATCTTCAACCTCAAAAAATTTGGTTAAGATCTGGGTGGGTTTGATACTTCGTTTTTATTGCCGAAGTATCACCCAGAAACTGTTTTGAAAAACAGTGATTAATTTTTGTTCAAACGTCCAATTTCGCGACCTCGCTGCGAGCAGGTTCAATGTTGGATTTCATCGATTTTGGTCTCGTTGGAAAGATGAGGTCGAGATATTCAATCCAGAAAATTTTCGTTACGGTCTGAGTGTGTTTGATACTTCGTTTTTATTACCGAAGTAGCACCCAGAAATTGTTTTGAAAAACAGTGATTAATTTTAGTTCAAACGTACAACTTCGCGACCTCACTGCGAGCAGGTCCTATGTCGGATTTCATCGATTTTGGTCTTGTTGGAAATAAGAGTTCGAGATCTTCGTCCCTGCAAAGTTTGATGTAGATCTGGGTGTGTTAGTTACTTCATTTCTATTGCCGAAGTAGCACCCAAAAACTGTTTTACAACAGTGATCATTTTCAGTTATCGTCGGACCAACTTTGAGACGTTGCCATTTCTTTATTTCAAGTCGTAACCGAACAATTCTTATTGAATATCAAAGTAGGATTACTGTACTATGCTCCTGCATATTTTCATCAAGATCTGAGTTCACATATCCCTTCGACCATGTCGTTGAAGTTGAACCTTTGCACTGTTTTGACAAAGCAGAGTTTTGTGATTTTTGTCCGACTTTGGGACGACGCCTTTTCTATGTTTCAAGTCGGAATTTCCCAATTCTTTTTGTAGTTTAGAGCAGGGATGTTGGTCTACATGTATGCCAATTTTCATGCCATTAAGACTCTTTTTGCAGGTTCAAATCTGCCGTCAAACTAGTGGCTTCGACTTGTTTTCAGCGATTTTATACTAGGTATAATTTCGACTATTTTTCTGATATTTTCCGATTTCTTTGAGATTTTCTCTAAACTTCATTCACGGATTTTATAAATCATTTTAAAGTGATTTTCCATCAAATTAACTTTTGAAACTTGTTTAGAATTATTTTAAATATTAAATTAATTACTCCAATAGGAGAATTTCAAAGGCTGTTTCTAAAGAGGTTTTCAAACGATTAAAAATCCGCTTTCTCCAACTATTTTCTAAGTAAAATATACACTCTTTTGCACATCGAGCAAAGTGGAAAGGTGATTAAATGGTTAGGTAAAACACGGACCATGAATCAGCGTGTTTATCTTTTCGATTAATCACCGACCTATTCGATTGATCGTTTTGGCCTTTTGGCCTAGTTTACCGATGACATGAGGTGAACTTTTTACTGCTTTGAGTGTGGAAGCTTACGATTGGTTAATAAATCATTTAGTACGAACGTGGGGTATGGGACTCACGTTACTACTTTACGGATTCCTTGCTAAGAGTTTGTGACACATTCCTACCGTTAGTGGTAAACGAGTACTGGACCTACGAGCCTTTACCACTGCGGCGTGTTTCCTGAGTGATACCTTTGGAATAGTGTCTTCGGACTGTCTCCCCTGGGTTTATTGCCTTTGGGATAGTGTCTTCGGACTGTCTCCTTCTGGCTCATCACCTTCTGGATAGTATCTTCGGACTGTCTCCTTTAGGTGTTGCCCCTTAGCTAAAGTGATGGGTGTGTCACTGGGGTATATTTTCTGTGTGATTGAGTACAGTACTAGCGCGCTAATGTTTTCCTGTGAGATTTATATTCCCTCATGTAGCGACATTCGGTGATGGTTTTATGCAACAACACGATATAAGCGTGACTATCTTGTGGAACTTGTTTTATGCCTACACTGGCACTTGTGCTTATGTTACGCCGATGATATGAGGCTTGTTATACATCTCTACTTAGATGTTTGTTTCTTCTCTATGTGAGAGATTTTGGTCTTTATTACCATGATACATGTTTCTTTTGGAAATTATTATGTTATATGTTGCCTCATTATCTTATCATGATTATTGTTCAGTTTATCTAACTGATTTGTTTAGCTAGTCTGACTCGAGTATTTTATGCTCGGGTCAGACCGAGTTGTTTCAGGTTAGGTCACTTTGGACTTAGCTTGCTTTGGTGCTTCCGCTTTGGATATGTCTGCTATACTACAGATAGCTTTACTTGTTATCCATCCTTTATGATACTCGGATATTATGACTACCTTGTGTATATTCTTTTGACTCACGGATGTGTGAGTAGTGTCTTTGTACCCACTTTTATGTTTGGATATGTACTTGATGTTGTATTGTGTTGAGACTATTTGCTTAATATCTGATGTTGTTCTGTGATGATGTTCATTTTGCTATTATGCTTTGTCCTGATAGATCTTTTAGCCACTGTAGTTTTGCTTTGGGTATTTATTGAATATGTCGAACCACATAAGATGAAAAAAATAGATTCACTTTTCGACGTGTTCAGTAGATAGTTAAAGTAAGATTATACATGGTCGCTTCCATTATACTCTATTGTCCGCATTAGCACACGGTATTATCTATTAATACTCTTTGTTAATGAGGCTTTCGGAGTGGGGCGTAACAGCTGGTATCCGAGTGAGGTTTAGAACTAAGTATAATAAACACAAAACAGTAACACTTAGTACAATACATCCTAGTATGATTCAAATATTACAAAGCCCTTTCCTTATGACATTGGATATATAGTTAGGAATATGTTTAGGAATACATTTATATTCCGCGGTATTCCACTTTGAATTATCGATCTTTGAATCGTGGTTAACTCGTATCTTATCTTAACTTTCAGTATGTTTGGAAGAGGTAGGACCCGTCGTTCTGCGGATGTTGGGCAATCTGGTGGCCCACATCCGGGAGGCGTTTTTATGACTACCGTCAGGTTATGGAGCTTGTTCGGAACTATCAGCCTCCTACTCCAGTTTTTGATGCACTGCGCAAGTCTGCCTTTGCGCGCCTTTGTAGTGATTTCTCACATCTCGACAGCAAACCGTTCAATGGCTCCGAGTCTGTTCTTGAGGTCCAGGCATGGATCCACGTATGCGAGCGCATCTTTTCTCGCATGACTCTTCCTGATCATGACAGAGTTCTTGTAGCTTCCAGTATGCTTCAGAACCGCGCTTTGGATTGGTATGAGCTTCTCATTGCCGAGGTCGATGAGACCACTCCTACTTGGGATCAGTTCCGTGAGCGTTTCGTGCTCAAATTTGTTGCGGAATTTGAGAAGATCTCTCTTGCCTACTGCTTTATTGATCTTAAGTAAGGGGAATCCACTGTTTCAGATTATGTTTCTTCTTTCGAGGCCCTGTCCAAGTACGGCCTCGAGTTCATTAGCATACCACATAAGAAGAATCTCAAATTTGTTGAGGGTCTAAATAAGTACCTCAAGAAGCAACTGATGCTTCAACTCAAGCTTTCATTCGAAGAGCTTGTAGATTCGGCGCTTCACCTTGAAGTAGTCGAGAGGGAGAAGGATAGTGATGATGATGTTGAGGTGCCCAAGCACCCCAACAAGAAGAGGTTTTTCCACAAGCCTAATTCTTCCTCTTTCCAAAAGAAGAAGAAGAAATTCATCAGTTCTGGTTCTTGTTCTCAGCCTCAGTCTCAGCCTAGTGGAACACCTTCCATTCGAAAGCGTTTCAACTGTGTATCTACCGACCATATGGTTAAAGAGTGTGCCAAACCTCTTATCTGCTGCTATTGTAAGAAGGAGGGTCATCTTATTTCCGCTTGTCCTACTGCACCTTCTAGATCTGGCAAGCTTAATGCTGCCAAGGCTTCTGCACCTTCATCTCAACCTCGAGGTACGCATCCTTCCATTCTCGAAGGTTCTATTTTATTTCATGATCAGTCTATTAGAGTTCTCTTTGATACGGGTGCTTCTCACTCATTCGTATCAAAGGAACTTGTTGACATTAAGTCTTTGGATGTTTCTTGTTTGGTTTCTTCTCTAAGGATTGTGAATCCCATTGACGGATCCACGACCCTTAGCTTGCTTTGTGAGAATATTGATATTGATCTTTTTGGCTTTTCTTTCCGTGCGAATCTGCACGTTATGGATTATTTGGGTTTCGACATGATATTGGGGATGGATTGGCTCATTCGATACGATGCCAAGATCATTTGTTCTGAGCTGGTACTATTACTTAGTCACCCTGAATCTTCCGCTCAGTTAGCTCTTGTTCTTCGGGATGTAGATATCTGTGAAGCTTCTCTATGTGCTCTTGATTCACGAGATGATGATTGTGATATATCTCGTATTCCTTTTGTTCGGGATTACCCCGATATTTTTGAGCCAGTTTCGAGTTTACCGCCTAAGCGGGCTATTGAGTTCCGTATTAATCTCATTCTCGGTTCTCATCCAGTTAGTCGTCCTCCCACGAGGATGTCTACAAAGGAAAATGAGAAACTCAAGAAGCAATTAGTAGAACTCGAAGCAAAGCATTTTATTCAGTCCGGTTCTACGCCGTGGGGAGCCGCGGTGGTCTTCGTGAAGAAGTCCGATGGTTCTCTTAGGCTTTGCATTGATTACCGCAAGCTTAATGAGGTGACCATCAAGAATCGTTATCCATTGCCTCGAATTGACGATTGTTTGATCTGTTAAGTGGTACGAAGGTCTTTTCTCAGCTTGACATTGCCATAGGATTTCATCAGCTCCGAGTTGCGGATGATAGTGTGCCACTTACAGCTTTCCGTACTCGATATGGTTCATTTGAGTGGTTAGTCATGCCATTCAGTTTGACGAACGCTCCTGCATTCTTTGTCGATCTCATGAATCGAGTATTCTGGGAATATCTCGATAAGTTTGTTCTTGTATTCATTGACGACATTCTAATATATTCTAGATCCGAGACAGAGTATACCCACCATTTGAGGATTGTCTTGGATACACTTCGTCTTCATCATCTTAGAGCCAAATTCTCCAAATACCACTTTTGGGAGAATGAGGTTAGGTTCTTGGGTCATGTTGTATCTTCTAAAGGCATATCTATCGATCCTGCCAAGATCGAAGCCATTCATAATTGGAAGCGACCTGAGAATGTGCATGAGATTCGTAGCTTCCTGGGATTGACGGGATATTACCGCCGGTTCATAAAGGACTTTTCCCGTGTTGTGCTTCCATTGACTACCCTTACTCGTAAGGGCGTCCACTCTATCTGGTCAGACAAGTGTGAAGATTCTTTTCAGCGACTGAAAGAACTTCTCACTCGTGTTCCTATTCTTGTGGTTTCCGAAGAAAACCACGATCTTGTTGTCTATACTGATGCATGCGGTAGCAGTCTCGGTGCCGTTCTCATGTAGAAGGATCGGGTGGTTGCTTATGCTTCTGGGCAACTACGTCCGAATGAGGTTCGTTGTCCTACTCATGATCTTGAGTTAGCTGCCATTTTCTTTACCTTGAAGATGTGGCGCCATTATTTATTGGGAGAACGTTTCATTTTTTATACCGATCACAAGTCCTTGAAATATCTCTTCACTCAGAAGGATCTTAATATGAGGCAGCAGCGATGACTTGAGTTCCTTGCCTCATATGACCTTGACATTCAATATATCTCTGGCAAGGGTAATCATGTAGCAGATGCGCTTAGTCGTAAGCATTCAGCTGTAGTTTCTATGATGATAGCCGAATAGGATATTCTTGAGACATTATCTATTTGTGATATTCGTGATCGAGCTCCGCCTCTTGATTCTGCGATATTATTATTCGGTCTAGAAGCTCGACCTAGCTTACTGGATAGCATTGCCCATAATCAGTGGCAAGATCCAGATTTATTGTCTTTCATTCATCTTGTTGAAACTGGATCCAGTGATGAGACGCATCGGATTACAGTATTGATTCTCATCAGTGCCTTCGCAAGAGGAACCATGTTATTGTGCCTTCTGATTCTGCACTTAGGTGAGACATTCTTGATGATTGTCATCGTACTAAGAATACCATTCATCCTAGTTCTAGCAAGATGTATGCCGATATGTGTCGCTTGTATTATTGGGAAGGCCTGAAGCGTGATGTTGCAAGTTATGTGAGCAATTGCATGACTTGTCAACTTATCAAGGCCCAGCATTAGCGCCCTTCCGGTCTTCTTGAGGTTCCATTGTGGAAATGGGATCAGATTTCGATGGATTTTATTGACGGTCTACCTCGATCGAGGTCGGGCCATACTTCTGTTTGGGTCATCGTTGATCGATTGACCAAGTCTGCTCACTTTAGTTCGATTAAGTCCACTCGGACTGCTCCTCTTTTGGCTAAGCTTTATGTGCAGGAAGTCGTTCGACTTCATAGTATCCCTAGTTCCATTGTTTGTGACCATCACCCGTTATTCACTAGTCACTTTTGGAACTGTCTTCAATTAGCTTTGGGCATAAATCTAAATTTTTCTACTGCTTATCATCCTCAGACTGATGGTCAGACTGAGAGAGTGAATCGTGTCTTGGAAGATCTCCTTCGCTGTTGTATCCTTGATTTTGGAGGTAGTTGGGAGGACCATTTGCCACTTGTGGAGTTCTCCTACAACAACAGTTTTCAGTCGAGTATTGGCATAGCACATTTCGAAGCCTTATACGGAAGGCCATGTCGTTCTCCATCTTGTTGGTTAGAATCGGCGAGAAGCTTATTCTTGGTCCAGATTCAGTTCGGGAATCTTCTGAGAAGATTATTATTATTCGTCATAGAATGAAAGAGACGCAAAGCCGTCAGAAATCCTACGCGGACAACCGTAGGAAGCCTCTTGAATTCTCGATGGGGGATCATGTATTTATTCGGGTATCTCCTATGAAGGGGGTTGTGCATTTCAGCTCCACTGGGAAATTGGCTCCTCGCTATGTCGGACCATTTCCTATTACGGAACGCATTGGCCCCGTAGCTTATCGCGTTGCTCTGCCTGCTCATTTTTTCGGAATGCATGATGTGTTCCATGTTTCTCAGCTTCGCAAGTGTGTTCGCGATCCTGATTCTGTTATTGATCCGCTTATTATACCGGATTTAGAGATTTCTCCTGATCTATCTATTGACCAGCAACCTCTTCGTGTGCTTGATTCAGAAGTTAGACGCCTTCGAAACAAAGAGGTCCCGCTTGTTAAAATTCAATGGTCGTCTAATCCTAAAGACTGGACTTGGGAGACTAAAGAATTTATCGAGCGTACTTATCCTGGTTTTCTATCTTCATCTGTTTCTGGTGAGTATCTTTACTTCACCTTTGTTTGATTTATTTTGAGGATTAGATGTTATAGATAGCTTCCATATTTAAGGAATTGCGGGGACGCAATTTTCTTAAGGGGTGGGAGTCTGTTACAACCTGTGATTGCAATTACCAAATAATAAATTAAAATTATGATTTTAATTTAATTGGAGCTATTAATGAATTTTTAATGTAGCTAATTTGTTCAAAATTTAGTTATTTTGAATAAATTAATATTTTTAGGCTTAAGTGTAAAATGGAGCATTTTATGGAAATTAATTAGGGAAATTTGAAATTTATAAAATTGCAAAATTTTATATGTGTAAAATAGTGCAATATTTGATTTGGGAATTTAATTTGCAATTTATTTGCAAAATGGTTATTTTTTTTGCTAATATTAATTGTAAACGGTGTTTTGGGGAAATTAGGGTTAAAATGTAAAATATTGTTGATATAGAATTTTATGAAATGGCTAAAAATAATTGTTAATATCTTTTCATAATTTTATATGGTTTGAATTGTATTTAGTAATTTGTATGTAGATTGTACTTAGAGAAAATTGCCTATCTATATACACATGAATAATACTAAGTCCTAATGGGTATTAGACCCAATAGCCCTAACCATTAGCCCATAAATTA
Source organism: Allium cepa (assembly GCA_030765085.1). Taxonomy (NCBI): domain Eukaryota; kingdom Viridiplantae; phylum Streptophyta; class Magnoliopsida; order Asparagales; family Amaryllidaceae; genus Allium; species Allium cepa. The sequence goes on along the minus strand of CM060943.1, from coordinate 238,382,153 downwards.
TCTTTTACTCTCCTATTTCAGCCAACACTTCATTTCATTACCACCAAACCCTAATTAGAAAGCTCCTAAACCTAGCCGTGGCCTCCTAAGCAAAACTCCAATCTACACCAAATCAAAGAGAGTTAATCCAAACCATTAAAAGAGGTAATAGCAATCACAAAACCCACCTCTAATTCATTCTTTGATTTCTGAAATAAATTAGTAATCATTGTTTTTGTGCATTTTCATTGACTCAAGCTCATTGATCTTCATCTTCTTGCTTGGGGATTATTAATCTTTGTGTTTGATCATTCTCTTGCTTGGTGAAAGGTAATAAATGCTAGCTAGAAACCCATTTGATATTTGCTATGGTTGGAATGTTGGTTTGCAAGTTTTTGAAACTGTTTTGGAAAAAAAAGTGATTAATTTTAGTTCAAACGTCCAACTTCGCGACCTCGCTGCAAGCAGGTCCGTTGTCGGATTTCATCGATTTTGGTCTCATTGGAAAGATGAGACCGAGATCTTCAACATGCAAAATTTGGTTAAGATTTGGGTGACTTTGATACTTCGTTTTTATTGCCGAAGTAGCACCCAGAAACTGTTTTGAAAAACAGTGATTAATTTAGTTCAAACGTCCAACTTCGCGACCTCGCTGCGAGCAGGTCCGATGTCAGATTTTATCGATTTTGGTCGCTTTGGAAAGATGTGGTCGAGACATTTAGCACTACAAAATTTGGTTAAGATCTGGGTGCATTTGATACTTCGTTTTTATTGCCGAAGTAGCACCCAGAAACTGTTTTGAAAAACAGCGATTAATTTTAGTTAAAACGTCCAACTTCGCGACCTCGCTGCGAGCAGGTTCGACGTTGGATTTCACCGATTTCAGTCTCCTTGGGAAGATGAGGTCGAGACATTCAACCTTGCAAAGTTTGGTTTAGATCTGGGTGCGTTAGATACGTCGTTTCTATTGCTGAAGTAGCACCCAGAAACTGTTTTACAATAGTGATCATTTTCATTTATCGTCGGACCAACTTTGAGACATTGCCATTTCTCCGTTTCAAGTTGGAACCGAACGATTCTTATTGCATATCAAAGTAGGAGTACTGTACTATGCTCATGCAAATTTTCATCAAGATCTGGGTTCATCCGTCGACCATGTCGTCGAAGTTGGACCTTTGCATTGTTTTGACACAGCAGAGTTTTGTGATTTTTGTCCGACTTTGGGACGACGTCATTTCTTTGTTTCAAGTCGGAATTGCCAGATTCTTTTTTTAATTTGGAGCAGAGATGTTGGTCTACATGTCTGCCAATTTTCATGTCATTTGGACTCTGTTTGCAGGTTCAAATCTGTCGTCGAACTAGTGACTTCGACTTATTTTCAGTGATTTTATACTTAGTATAATTTCGACTATTTTTATGAGATTTTCCAATTTCTTTGAGATTTTCTCTAGATTTCGTGCATGGATTTTATGAATCATTTTAAAGTTATTTTCTATCAAATTAACTTTTGAAACTATTATTTATTATTATTTTAAATATTAAATTAATTACTCCATAATAGGAGAATTTCAAAGGCTATTTCTAAAGAGGTTTTCAAACGATTAAAAATCCATTTTCTCCAACTATTTTCTAAGTAAAATATACACTCTTCTGCACTTCGAGCGAAGTGAAAAGATGATTAAATGGTTAGGTAAAACAGGACCATGAATACGTGCGTTTATCTTTCCGAGTAATCCCCGACCTATTCGATTGATCGTTTTGGCCTTTTGGCCTAGTTTACCGATGACATGAGGTGAACTTTTTACTGCTTTGAGTGTGGAAGCTTACGATTGGTTAATAAATCATTTAGTACGAACGTGGGGTATGGGACTCACGTTACTACTTTACGGATTCCTTGCTAAGAGTTTGTGACACATTCCTACCGTTAGTGGTAAACGAGTACTGGACCTACGAGCCTTTACCACTACGGCGTGTTTCCTGAGTGATACCTTTGGAATAGTGTCTTCGGACTGTCTCCCCTGGGTTTATTGCCTTTGGGATAGTGTCTTCGGACTGTCTCCTTCTGGCTCATCACCTTCTGGATAGTATCTTCGGACTGTCTCCTTTAGGTGTTGCCCCTTAGCTAAAGTGATGGGTGTGTCACTGGGGTATATTTTCTGTGTGATTGAGTACAGTACTAGCGCGCTAATGTTTTCCTGTGAGATTTATATTCCCTCGTGTAGCGACATTCGGTGATGGTTTTATGCAACAACACGATATAAGCGTGACTATCTTGTGGAACTTGTTTTATGCCTACACTGGCACTTGTGCTTATGTTACGCCGATGATATGAGGCTTGTTATACATCTCTACTTAGATGTTTGTTTCTTCTCTATGTGAGAGATTTTGGTCTTTATTACCATGATACATGTTTCTTTTGGAAATTATTATGTTATATGTTGCCTCATTATCTTATCATGATTATTGTTCAGTTTATCTAACTGATTTGTTTAGCTAGTCTGACTCGAGTATTTTATGCTCGGGTCAGACCGAGTTGTTTCAGGTTAGGTCACTTTGGACTTAGCTTGCTTCGGTGCTTCCGCTTTGGATATATCCACTATACTATCGATAGCTTTACTTGTTATCCATCCTTTATGATACTCTGATATTATGACTATCTTGTGTATATTCTTTTGACTCGCGTATGTGTGAGTAGTGGCTTTGTACCCACTTTTATATTTGGATATGTACTTGATGTTGTATTGTGCTGAGACTATTTGCTTATTATTTGATGTTGTTCCGTGATGATGTTCATTTTGCTATTATGCTTTGTTCTGATAGATCTTTTAGCCAATGTAGTTTTGCTTTAAGTATTTATTGAACATGTCGAACCATATGAGATGGAAAAAAAATATTTCACTTTTCGACGTGTTCAGTAGATGGTTAAAGTAAGATTACACATGGTCGCTTCCATTGTACTCTATTGTCCGCATTAGCAGACGGTATTATCTATATAATACTCTTTGTTAAAGAGGCTCTCGGAGTGGGGCGTAACACAACCCAGTCCAAGCTGACCTAGCACATCAAAGCTTGGCCAGTTCATATCAGCTCAAACTAAGTCTAACCCCAAGCTAGCCCCTCTATTCAGCAATACTCCAGGACTATGGTCCGTCGACTCAATTCAAGACGGCTTCGATATAGAACTCATTGGACAAGGCCTAACCCAAGCATGACATGTCTCAAGCCTAACTTCATTACGAACCATTTTGATCAATCCCTGGCAGCCCGTCTCATCTTCCCACAGGCGGCCTGCAGACCCCTTGTAACTTGGTCCTTAAAGTCATTCATCTTTTCTCGGGAAGCTTCGATAGCAAGAAACCGCCAACACAACCCAAAAGAAGCTACTTAACTATCTTGCCATATAGACGTGCAAAAGTAAACGTAAGTCGTATATCCCGCGTGCTAGATATTATAGCAGATATGCCAAAAGCATGCATAATCATGTAGCATGCCACAAGCATTAAATGCACATTAAATGCAAAGCATGCACCTGGTACGGAGGGGCAATTAGCATACTTCTCAACCACACATTCCTAACCATTTTACAATTATCCTCCATTAGCCATTGTAATCAGATTGATGGCCAAGCATGTTTCTCGCCTGTTTTACAACGCAATCTTGGCCATTCATCATCCATCTCAGCTACTATAAATACATTATGCCATGCAACATGAAAGAGGTTTAATATTGATTTCTATTTATTTTTACAGCTCATTATTCACACCTCACAACAACTTATGGCGCTATGCTCTTAAGATTAGCAACTCTCTTAGTCTTAAGTGTAATCTCGTTGATTTTCCTATAATTCCTTGTAATTTTAAAAAAGAAATATGGTAAGAGATCTTCATAGTAGAAGTAGGCAAACTAAGTCAAACCACTCTATACCACTATATCATTTGCTTTAATTTGTTATTTTCTTCATATTCTACATTCTTAAGCCCATTGTTAGCAAGTAACATTTGATTTCACAAATGCATTAGTCTAATTTCGAGGTTGACTAATTTATTAATCAACAAATAGATTCTCTCCCACCGATATGAAGGTGAACTGGCTTAATTTATGTAGATTTAAATATAAAGGCCTAACTCAAAGAAAGAGTAAATTAACAGCTCAATTATTTTAAAACTTCTCAAAGTTATTATGATTTAATTTCAATGCAAGTAAATAATAATAATAATAATCTTGCTTTCCATTATTTTGCTTCCTTTATTTAATCTCCATGCTTAATCTTATATTTGTACGTATATACGTACATATACATAAATAAACGTACATACATGCGCGCGTACACCCACACACATATATATGTATATGTATGTATGGTATGTGTGTGTATATATACACACACACTTATACATACACATATGCGTGTGTGCATGTGTGTGTATACAGAAAAATTCTATTGGGACATAAATTGTAGACACAATTGGTGACATAATTAATCTCAACCATTATAATGCCTCGATTTCCACCTCCCATGTGTATACAAAAATATCTAACGGCTAATACTTGTGTTAGATTTTATGTTTAATTTTGTGTCTTAATAGACATCCCTATACAAAACACGGAGATGTGTATATATATTAAAAAGGATAAATTTTCTTTATTAATAACTTAATAATTACAATCATGTATAAAATAATCCCAATAAAGTTACACCATTTAAAAAAATTAATCTTGGCCCAACTTATTCATTAATGGGCCCAGCCTACCTTCGTCCACCTCACTAACAACAAAACTCTAGTACTTTCCAATTGAGAATATCTAACCACATTTCCCTCCCCCGCTTCATTTCATTACTTTAGTTGAACGAACTACTCATTTTCCTCTTTCATACATTTCCATGGTGGGGCATGAGAACTCTTTCTAAAGTTTTGTCTTTTGCAGCTCAAATTTTCATAAACGTCGTTGATCCCAACCTGATGTAGTCAGATTTGGACATATCTAGACTTCTCCCTCTAAATCAACACCACCAATCTACTTTTACATTTATGCCTCCATTCCATTCTTGCATGTCTTCTATCATGGATCTAGCAAATTCTCTCACTCATTTCACCCTTTTATATTTTCTGATTTGTGCTCTTTCTTGGCTTTGTGTTTGATTTTGTACAACTGTTTTCATCATGATATTAACTGGCTTCAGTAGTAGCTGTCAGAAAACCATGCATTCAGAAGTAGCTCGTGTTTAACATGATTTATGCAAACCAATTTAACTAATTTATGGACTTTGTAATAAATGTTAAGATTCCTTATAATTTGTAACACTGTCAAACATGGTCTCTCTCCATGAGTTAGAGTTGGACAGGGACATGACTGGACTATGGAGGTGCATCTCTTAGCCTCAAGGAACCTATAACTGGAGAAGCATGACACGTTGTCTTCTACGTTGGTGAATCCATTGTGTTTAAATTTGGATTGTTGAATTCTTACAAGGCAAAAAATTTGTTCACACACCGATCTTTCTTTTTGTGGTTTGGATTGAGAGAATAAAATATCGTTCCTCTATCTCCGAATCATCCAAACACATGCTAATAACACAATTTTTGTTATGTCTTAGCTTTTGCATTTGATCATTTTGTCTACTATACCGAGTATTTCATTGCTGACTGATACTACGAATTTATGATTCGCTGGCCAGTTTAGTCTGATACGACACCGTTTCTACATATATGCACTTAACTTGCATTTAAATAAAAGATGATCAACGCTTTTATTTTTCTTTATGACACTAAACCTAGACTAGATCTATTGCTAAACATCTTTGAATCAACTTATCTTTTGTTGGCAAAAGGTTATTAATAGCTTTAAATAGACAAAAAACAACTTTGGTGTAGTGGATCCTACCCTAAACCCAATTGCACCATAAAACATTGTTATATTTACTCCATTTCTCTTCGCACACTGCTCTGAAGTTATACTCGCCAAAGTCCAATATAATAATCTTATTCCTTGTATATTTTTATCTCTCCATCCAACTTCTCAATATTCCATTAATGCTATCTCTATCAACTCTCCACTCCTCATTTTCTAAAATTTCGTCAACCAACATGTTCTGATCCCTCACTCTCACCGTGGTATCGACTCATAATTTATTGATTAAACTATCCCCTTTTTGTTTCATCACAAAGTTAATGGAATTTAGTATGCTGCAAGAAGTAATGTTTGAAGGTGCAGATAATGATTGTGTTACTTATATATATATATATATATATATATATATATATATATATATATATATATATATATATATATATATTAAATAATCATCAGACACTGGTATTGGTTTGTTTGTATGTGTATCTAGATTGCGTTGATTATCTATATGACATATGTATATAGTTGAATCTAATAGCGTGGAATAGAGTGATATTTGATAAGAATTAGTATAAATTGCTAACCCAGGTTAAACTGATTTATTGCAATTTGAAATTAATATGGAATTGTGATAAATACAAATTATAGGTTCACGGGTTGGTTAGTTGGAATTCATATTGTAAGTTACTTTAATGAAATTTGGTTATCAGCGAAATAAAACGAATGAAAATCCAAAATTAAAAACCCTAAACAGCGGCGATAGGTTGACCATGTTTACTAGAGCGGTTAATAGCACCGGTTAGCATTTTCTAAGCATAATTCGAACCTCGTCCTAAGGCTAGGTTATAAATAAAATCATGGAGTTATATAATATATACATGTTATTTATATATGTGTGTGTGTCTGAGTATAGCTAAGGAAGCTAGTTCCCTATGTGGCGACACTAGGATGTCGGGGGTTTGGGTAAATATTATTTATCCAGCAGGGGTCGATATTTAGGGGAGATTCTATTACAAATTTCCACTCATAGGAGATTCTACGATGGATGTGCAACACTGATGATGATGCTTGATGAATTATGTGGCCCAACACCAACGGGAGTTCCTTAGTATTTACGATGATGTGATGTAATGCTACATTATCGTTTATCCTGCCACGGTGCGATAAGAGGCATTACATACGATTGAGAGATGGACATGGATGCAAACGATGAGACACTCCGACGAGTAGGCATTGTAGGTCCTCCTCGATTCATTCCTAGGATATATGTAGTCGTAGTTATGGGAAGTTTAGTCTTATGTGAAAATTGTAGGAAAACCTATGTTGGAATAGTTACGTGTCGTCGTAGTTGTGAAAAATATAGTAGTATGGTGAAAATTATAGGAAAACCTACGTGGAATAGTTCTAGAAGCTATTAGCCTATCATTAGTAGTTTTAAGGTTCGATTAGTTGTTCGATCCTAGGTATGAGTCTACATAAGTCATTAGTGTACGTGTATGTTAAGCTAAACCCCCTTAAGTAAGGAAAACATGTAACTCACGGACACTTATATGACATTCTAGGTCACATAGAATATTATTAAAGATAATTACATGCGATCACCATATATTAATGATGTACTCATTCATAAGTCTTTTGTCTAACCCACCCCTTTTTCTTTTTTTTCCCACCATAGGAGGACAGGGCAATAGGTGATTGGCCTAGTGTTAGTACTTGGAGAGGCGAGCTTGACATCAGAGTTGCTTTTTATTTTATTACTCTTCGTGTATTATATATCATACTATGTTATGTATTTGTGTACACTATGGATTTGACTACATATTATTTTGAGACTGTGTTTTGAATATTTTCCTAAATGACTATTTTCAATATTTATAATTTTCTGTCTTCCATTGTGAGATCTGAAAGTGCTGTATTTCTTAAATTTTCTCCTTTTTTAGTATTTGAAATATTAAAAAATCTTGACAGCTCATATTTCTCGACACCGATACGAATTCAAAAGTCACCTTAGACTTTGGATCGGTGTGTCGAGAGGCGTGGCTTGTCATATGCACTGCTATTTCAAAGCAGTTTGAATATATAAGAATTATGGATACTATACATAATCTAGAACTCTTCACGCAACAAGTTCTTAAGATTAGCAACCTCATTTGTCTTAACTGCTTCCTTTTCCTTATTATCCTCTTGTAAATTCCTGATAGCTATAAGAGAGAAATATACTAAGAGAACTTCATAGTTGACGTAAGCGATATTGTCGAACCACTCTATATTTGGCATCATTTACTTTATTTGCTCATGTTATTCTTCGATTCCATTCAAGCATTGCGATTAGCAAGTTACCTTTGCTCTTCGCAATGCATTAATCTAATTTCCATGTTGGCTAAAAATCTATTCTATACATATGCATGCACGTATATATATGTGTATATATCTGTGTATATGTGTATTTGTGTGTGTGTGCGTATTTACAAATACTTTAGAAAGATTTAATGCAATATGAATGTTTGTATTAAATCAATCTATAATCACTTTAGCTTAATAGTTATGTATATGTGTTTAAACATCCATATTATTTTTTTGTATAAGATTTGTATATTAGAAACATTTCTTATATATATATATGTATGTATGTATGTATGTATGTATGTATATGTATATATATATATATTCTAGTTGAACAATTTAAAATTAAGGCAATAATATATACATATAAATAATGAATATATACATGGTAGTATAAATCCCAATATCTACACACATACGCCTATATATATATATATATATATATATATATATATATTGATCATGTTATTATTTGTTGTTTTTGTCATTTTAAACATATTTTTGTAATATATTATCCCTTGTAAATTGATTGGATGTAGTATTGATTAAAAAAATTCAAAAGAGTTAATTTGGAACCAATCAATGTTGCCCTCTTTATCTCTTTCCTTTAGATCTTGATGTAATTATATCTAGATCTAATTTCATGTTTGTTCTCATCCTTGAACGCCAAACGATAACATTAACAATATCTTTACATTTTTATCAATTCTTTTAAAATATAAATATATTTGATATATTCATATCCTTTCAATTTCACACTTAATTAACATAGATTTGATTAACAAGAATAAGACAATATTAATAAAATATGATTTTGCTAAAAATAACTATATTAGATATGGTGAACCCATTAGACTTCATAGGCCCACCATGATCCAAATAAAGAAAAATTTTAAATCTACCATTTTCATCCGCTGTATAAATAAACTGGGTTTCTTTGCTTTTATATATGTATTTTAATCTAATATTTCTCTTCAAAAATTGAGGTTTTCGTTTGATTTTAGAATATTTCAGTACTGATTGGGGTTTGGAGATGCTTCGGAAATGTTATAAATAACTATATGTGATTGAAAATTTAAGGCTACTAACCTCAAAGTGGGCAATGTGGTAGTCAGAAGCCTATCTACAATCAACCAAGGTAATGTTGTCATAAAAGTGGATGATCGATTTAGAAAACTCCCACGAGTACCAATCTGTCTAGTCTATGATAAATAACAGTACATAATTATCATTTAATTAACATAATACACATGCAATCATGTAACAAATTAAAAGAGTTTTTGAAAGTGTAGCACCGTGTATAAAGCAATAATTTTTTAATACATATAACCCTTTGGAAGTTGCTGTCAATCACGAAGATGATCAATCGTCAACTTAGGTGCTGGAATCAAATGTACGAGACAGGTCGTCTCATCTATTCACCTACAAAGTGGTCTTTGGTTAGAATTTTAGTTGCATGAAACCTAACTAAGGATAAAATTGTTGCGGAAGCCTGTCCCAAGAATATCACCCAAGTCACAAGGGGATAATACTGGATGAAAATAATAATATCTAAAGTTAAACAATGGTGAAGATAGTTCTAACACACAAAGAAATCAAGAGAACCAACACAAAAGATTCCATCCAATAACCGTTTATATTGATTCTCAAAAACGATTGTTTATAATCGATCCACCAAATAAAAATAAACAAAACAAAAATAGAATCAGTAACCTAACTAAGAATAGAATCTTGATCTCTATGGCAATGGCTTCTTAGTGTTTGGATAAGAAGAACAAAGATAGAAGAAGAGAGAAATACCGAATACTTTTCCACACTTTTCGACTCTTTCTTCGATGCTCTATTTATAATAATCAATTACTTAATGACCAAATTAATATGTATATGGCAAAAAATAAATTGATTAGATAATTAGAGAGAGAAATAAAAATAACAAAATATGCCTTTCAATAAGGGGAAATTCAGATTTTCTCTTACCTTATTTTGTATATTTGTTTCCTTCTAAATGTGATTTTGTACCACCAAATTTTAACACTCCACCTTGATGCAAAATCACATATCTCCAACATACATTCAACCTCCACCTTCAACTAAAACGGATTTTAAAAGTGAAAAATAAGAATGTGACCCTATCGAATAAAATATAAAAGCCAACCATCTTCAGATCAATTGCCACTCCCTTCTTCTCAACCACACCAAATCACAACAACCACCACTGTCTACAAGTGATGCATCCCCTACCATGAGATTCACAACACCATTTGGTCTAAAAAAATGTTTATAATACCACAGAGACCTCCATAAAGTCTTTGTGGATTTTCCTAATCGACACCCTCTACCACTTAAGCTGAGCTCTCTAAATGATTACGATTGATATCTCGAGCATCATCAAAATGAAGAACCCTATCAAAAATATGGCTACCAACATAACCATCAAAAGTAGTGCACACATTCACCTCACCACCTACCTATGGACTGGACACTTTAACTGTCACTCACTTCCTAATATCGACCACACAACCAAGTAATCTATAAAGATTTCATCATTTAATACGTTTCTCATCATAATACGATCATCCTTTATCACTCTCAAAACTCCACTTGGAGTCACATAAATGCAACCACGGCGATCCAACTGACCAAGAGAAATGAAATTATGCGAACTAGCAGGTACATGTCTCACGCCTAAGACTTCGCTAACCACACTATCAAACCGAATAGATCTAATAGCACAAACCGGTAGCTCTACTCCATTGGTTGTCCTAATCATGTCTATAGTTCTCTCATGAGAAGGAAAACACATCACATCACTACATGTGTGAAAACTAGCTCCTGAATTCATCTTCCAAGGCTTAACATCACTAATGAGGGCATCACAAGAAGTATCACCGTCACTACCTTCAGCTATGTCGACTTGTGTATCGCTATCATCGTCGCTATGTGTAGCCTTCTTTTGATCCCTCTTATATGGTTCACACCTATTGTGTATATGACCTTTTTTATAACAATAATAACAAAATATATTTTTCAACATACCTTTAACATTAGGTACTTTCTTCTTTGGTTTTATATCCCACTTTGAGTCATCTGCTACCATAGCCTCATCTTGAATTGATCTCCAGATTGACCATTTCCTTCTAAGTTCTTCATTCAAGAGACTGCTCCAAACGGTATTCGAAGAGATGGTTTCATTAGCATTAGAATTACTCGATGTCAAAATTAATGTTTCCCATATCTCAGAAAGTGAACTCATCAATAAAAGAGCCTGCAATTCATCATCAATTTGATATGCATATACGTCAACTGATTTATTATATCTTGGAATTCGTTCAATGCTCTGCTATAGACTTTCTCCTTTCAGCCTCATTTGCATCAATTTTCAAGCAAGAAAAGCCTCATTATTAGCACTTTTTGACTCATATAAAGATATCAACTTATCTCATAAAGCCTTCATGGATTTACAACTACCCACATAGTGGAAAACTGAATCATCAAGGTACCGATGAATCAAAACAATCGCCTTCTTGTCCATCTTTTTCATTTTTCCTTCTCTGTATGTAAGTGTCTCTTCCCATCATCTTTAATTGACTCATGAAGATCGTTCAAATAAAAAAAATATCCATCTTAGGCTTCTAAATACCCTAATTTTTTCCATTAGAAGAGAAAACATCGAGAAGGAAATTAAACCTGATATCTCAAAACAATTAGATAAATCCAAAATTACTCTATGTCTTGCAATGATCTGGATCTGATACCAATTCATTAGGATTTTACTTGCATGCAACCTAACAAATGATAAAATTATTGTAGAACCCTACCTCAGGTTCTTATATTATTCAAGTCACAAAGGATAACATTAGATGAAAATATTAATATTTGAAGATAAACATTGGTGAAGTTAATTCTAAAATACAAAGAAATCAAGAGGACCAACACATAAGATTCTGCCCAATAACCATTTATATTGATTCTAAGAAACAATTATTTAAGTAAACAATATAAAAATAGAATCAATAACCTAATTGAGAATGGAGTCCTAATCTCTATGGCAATGACTTCTTAGTGATTGGAGAAAAAGAATAAAGATGGAAGAAGAGAGAAACAACTAAAACTTTTCTATATTTTCCACTCTCTCTTCTAAGCTCTATTCATAACAATTAATTACCTAATGCAAGTTAATATGTATCTGGCAAAATATAAATTGCTTAGCCAATTAGAGAAAGAAATAAAAAATCAAATTTGCCTATTAATTAGAGGAAATCCAAATTTTCTCTTTCATTCTTTTGTATGTTTATTTCCTTCTAAATGTGATTTTGTATCACAAAATTTTAACACTTTTACGTGTTTTGATTTCTCTTTGGGGTAGCATTTCATTATTTTCTAAAGAAAACGTATTATAATTGAGGGGAAATGGGAAAAGCTGAGAAACTATACATGTACAACATTGAGTAGCTTCTAGGTGTACATAAATTAGACGTCCAACATGCAGGTTTTTTTGTAACATCTCCTATCTAGAGGCTCAAAGCTAAGCGCTACAGGTGCCACGGTCATTCATAGTATTAACTTCCGACGACTAAATATGGCTATGTTAATGGTATCCATAATATCAGAAGCACTTGAATATGAAGCAAAATCATATTTCTAAGAAATAACATTTTACTGATTACATTTCAAAACATATGTTTCACATTCAAATGACAAAATCCCATAATCTTTTCCAGGTTTAGATAAATATAATTATTACATAAATACGCCAAGAATGACATATGGTGATGCCTCCTTAGTTGACTAGAGTACTACATAGACATAACTGTTTTAAATACAAAATAGCGGAATAAATCGAAACGAAAGGGCAACTCCTATATAGCTATCCGTCGTCAACCTGCTCGTCTTCGAAAGCTTTATTCGTCAACCTACTGAAACCCATAAGACCTTAACCCTCAGCCTACTCAAATTAATTTTGAGCACCCGAGAGTTTAAAAGAAGACATAAACTTCGAGTCAGACATACACCCTGGTGTGAATAATACTATACATCTCGGTTATTTGATATTAAGTGAGACTATCTGTATACAAATATACGTTCCTTTCTATGTGTAATCATAATTTTAGTCTTACCTGTGACAAAGCCCTATTGTTGGAATTTTGGACGAAATTAGCTAGGACTAGCAGCTAACATATTAGGCATGACCATATACCGGTCACATTTGGTATTCTAATATCCGAGTCATTTTATTTAGGGTAACATTCCCTTAAATTTTCGTTGAAAATCTTTTTCATCTCAAATTGATTTAAGTCCTTTAAACCAAACTTAAAAAAGGAAAATATATACTCCATGCTTTACTCAAAATCACCTTGATGTGTTATATACATGAAAACATTTAAACCTTTGAAAGTACCCCTTTCGAACCCATTGAAAGAATCCCTTTCGTAACGATATAAACCCTTTCTTTAATCTAGGCCAAAAGGCCAAAACCTTCCTTTTGAAACCATTTACATAAATCTTTCAAAACCATATAAATACCTTTTCCTTCGAAAGCTAAAAACCTTAGACATCCTATCTTTAAACCCTTTAAACATAGCCTTTAGAAACTATCGAAAAAACCTTTCCTCTAAACCTTTCGAAACCATTACGGAACCACCCCTTCGAAACCATTCGTTCAAGACCTCTTGAAACAGTTGGAAAACCACTCCTTCTAAAGCTTTTGAAAGCATTAAAACCTTAAACCTTTCGAAAGCATTAGGGTTCAATTGTAAGACATGTGGAAACAACCTTTCAAAACCATTCAAAACCATCCCTTTCGAAATCTTTGGGTTAATTTTTTAAAATTTCTAAGGCTCACAAACAACAGGGTCGAAAGCACTTCTTTCGAAAGCCAAAACCTAAGTAAAGAAGTAATGGTGTCGCAACCATCCTTCCAAAAGCATTGGAGAAGCGCCAGCAAAAGGGCTTTGACCTAGTCGAAAGCATATACTCCAAAACAAAAGCTCTTTAAAACCATTCTTTTTAAATCATTGATCTAGTCAAAGCAAATGAAGTCGAAAGCTATACTGTCAAAAGCAAAGCAAACACATTTTTATTTAAAACAAAACAGTGCTTCGATCCCTTCGGAACCCCTAGTTTCGACCTCATACCGTCCACCTTTTTTCAAATTCGTTGCGCACTAAGTCTTTTTATGGCATGTGCATTTGTTTCGACAGTGATGGAGGCGGAAGAACTAAGTCAAAAGCCATCAAAGTTGGAAGCAGGGTGCCTAAAGTGGTGAAACATACATTTTACATGTAAAACTGATTTTTAACCTTTTTAAGCAATCTTTTCAACTAACCTGCCCTATTTGTCTTAACCTTATTGGCCGCAAATTTTCTTTTCAAAAAAAAACTGCCTACAAAATACAAATTCTCCTTTTATAAATATATAAAAAAATTAAGTCCCATACCTTAAATATTTTTATATATTCATCAAAACACTTAGGAAAATACTACAAAAATTCCAAAAAATCTTTTTTAATATGTTTTCTTACATATATAAATTTTAGACCCAAATTATTTATAATTTAACCGTAAATTATTTATAACCCAATAAATCATTTTCTTCACTAGAAAATTAATATAAAATCCACATTAATTCGAAAAATTATGAAAATTGAAACCCATTTCTAAAATATCATCTCTGAACTATATCTAAAATTGCAAGGTGTGTGGATGTCAATAAATAGGGTTTTCACATCAAATATATCAAAAAATCTATGTGAACTAGTATAAATCATCAACAAGCATATATAAACATTTTGCCCTTCAAAATCATGGCTAAACAATGCAAGATAAATTTGGATTTCCTTAAAGCCGAAAACATTTAAAAAATAAGATATGTAATCATTATTCATCTTAGATTTGTGATTTAGGATGTGAGATATGATCTTGATTAAGTGATTTGATTCTTCCCCTTGAATCCTAGCTTTATCTTATTCCTCTTTGCTAATGGTGGACGGACTTAGACTTAAAATTTTGATAATGAAATGAACATATGAATGAGTCCTGTATAAGAATATTCTTATTCCAACTTTACTCTTATCTATTTTATTTCATGTTATCTTGTTTTGATTTCCTCATTAACATGGCACGACAACCCTTGTTAATCTCAAATCTCAATCCATTAATCATCATATTACATTATTTTATTTTATTTAGCTAATTAAATATCGTAAATAATATTATTAAAAATATGGGATGTTAAGTTTCCCTTATTTTTTTATAACCAAACAACCAAATCACATTCACGAATTATGAAATTAACTGCACAATTTTAGGGAAAAAACATATTTACATCATGTATGTTGCATACGGCTCCTTCAAACATTGAATTCAATGGTCACATCATATTTACATTTAGTTATAAATGAATTGTAGTAAAGGTAACATAATCTATAAAGATATAAACTATAATTAGTAAAAATAAAATAAAAAAATAGAAGAGCATACAATTAGCTATAGCAACACTATAATAGTTTTAAGTGTTGCATGCGTTTTAATAAAATAGCAGTAAGTTGTACATCCTCTGAACCAAACAGTATTACAAAAACTTCATTTTCTGAACAAACATATATACATGTATTATCCGTCTTCAATATTAGATGTAAGCTCGTACATTTCATTTTTCGCCTTCTACTACTAGACGACTACCTTGTATTATGACATACATTTCTATTAGATGTAAGCTTATACATGTCTTTTTCATCTTCTACTTTTGAACAACAATCATGTAAGCTCAATGAACCTTATGTATTATCCAGTTTACAGATCAAAATAATAATAGTTCCCTTTTTGGTTTCACTACTCCAAATTTGTCAGATTAAAAGAACCATTTTTTGAAACTATTTGGTAACTGTTATATACTATGCTACATTCATACCATTTTATCTAGAAATCCCTTTCTTTACACTCCATCGTATAATAATTTTCTTATAGTATAAGTTCCTCATGAACAAGGGCATACCTATATGAGGCCTAGTAGGGGTCACCGCCTCCACTAAATTCTTTATTTATTTATTATGGAATTAGGCTTTGTAGGTTAGTAGGTGTAATGACCCACCCTTTTGAACGGTTTAAATCAACGATAGATTACACATGTCAGACCCAAACCATTCAAAGGGAGGATTGTTATGAGGTTGATAAGAAAAAGAAGAGGAAAGAAAGAAAAACAATAACAGAATCTCACAGTGGAATGATAAGATATAATAATCAAATAAACAGTTCATGAAGCAGTTTTACAAATAACATTTGATTGCACTTTTACAGTCCAGATTAGAGTTACATACAGCAAAAATAAATAACAGTGCAGCGGAACAACATGATGTAGTGGAATAAGTATAATAAATAATAATAGTACTAAATCTTCATCTCTGTCCTCCAAAAAAGCAATCTTCGATACACTGATAAGCTCAGACTGGCCCGAGCAAATTTTTAAAGGCAAAACACTCAAGTCAGAACTAAAAGATCTTATGTAAGTTAAATTAACAGTAATAAATATGAGTTAACGGTGCTAGAGATATTTACGGGTTTGACATCTCTTATCCAGTGTCTAACGTGACTGCAATAACTTAAGAGATGTTCAGGATTACATCTTATAAGCATCCGTTAAACTATTTATATACATAGTACAATATGCTATTATAATAGTGTCTACAATAAAGTAAAGTATTAAAATAGTGTTAAGGCGTTACCCATATCCCCCTTAACAAATTTTATATAACGCTGTAATCTATACAGTATTGTAAACTCCACCATAAACTGGTGGGCTATCAGGAAGCACTCCATAGGTACGACAAAAACCAAACTCGTAGAAGGCGCGATAAGATATGTGACACGACATGTGAGGCAATGCTAGGGTAGGATTCTACCATTTTGCGGATCCAGACTGTGGTAATGCATAGCAGCTACTACCACCCACCTCAAAACACACTTCCAAAATCAAAATCGAGGGGTGGCCACCAAATCAATCACAAATCATAATATGGTATCGAAGAAGCATGTCTGATCCGAATTGTGACCTCACTTGGCCCGATGTGGCTCGTATTTTAGTCACATTAAGCTGACTCGCAGGAGTCAGGGTTACGCTAATACCTCATACATAATCATTTGCCAAACCATCCTACTTCATTTTGGAATCTCCACCAAATATACAGTTGTTAAAGTGGTTTTCGGTATTAGCAGAGAGTATGATAATATCCGATCCTAGTCTCTTTAACAACCAAACACTTATTTAACAATGGATGGTTTTTTACATTTCAAAAGTCAATTCATAATTAATATCAAAATATCATATTCGATTTCGAACCATATCACTTTCAAATCATATTCACTTTCAAAATCATATTCACTATTGAAATTATCGATAAGATGGGTAAATTAAATCCAATTTTCAAAATCGTTATATTTACTCAATTATGTCATTTAAATCCTAATTTAGTTTATCACATCATTTAATCATATTTGCTTTTAAATCAAGGGTGTAAATATAACTACTTCCATCCTATACAGTCTGGAATTTAGTAAATAGTTTAAATGGTTTAGTATAGTTGGAAAATAAATTTTAAATAGTTTGAAATACTTTAAAATAATTTAAAATTGGATTTAAAATTGTTCAAATAAAATTTAGATAGTTTAAATAGATTTAAAATAGATTTAAAATAGGTTAAATAGACTTAAATAAATTAAAAATAGTTAATTTAGTTTCATATAGTTTAAATGGTTTAAATAGATTAAAATATACTAAAATATTAAAATAGATTAAATGGGTTAATTAGTTTAAAATAGGTTAGATTATATTAAAATAAATTAGAATAGTTTAAAACAGATTAACTTGGTTTAATAGTTTGAAAATCTCAATAATCGGGATTTTTAAAAGGATATATCTCAACAGTTTATATTAAATTTGTAATTAACATCAAAGTTAACTATCTCTTCCATTTAAACAAATCTGGGCCATATCCAGATTTCAAATCAAAACCCAATTCAAATCCTTGAAATATCAATTTAAGCTATTATAATTTCAATAGATTTCAAAGTTACAAATTTCAAATGTTTTCAATAGCTCAATTTCGATAAATTTCATATAAACTTCAAATTCAACTTTAGAATTTCAATTTAAATCCTTAAGAAATTCACTTAAATCAATTTCAAATTTTCAAATTAAATCCTTTAAAGAATTCATTTAAAACAATTCAATTTATATAAATCAAATTCTATTCCAAAATATCATTAAATGAATTCAAAATTTAAGAATATAAAAATCATTTAATTTAACAAATCCGGTGTCCGTATATAATTTTCTACCCTATAGTCATGCGATACAAATATTTATCATTTCTATCTGTAAATATTTTAAACTTTATGGGTATATATTATTTTAACCCACAATCCCAAATAAAAATTCAAAATCCATAAAATCGCTCTAGTCTATCATTTCAAGCCATAATGATTTCCATAATCTATAGATCGTTCAGATATGTATCATTTCAACCCATAATTATTTTCCTAGCAATAACCAAGGGCACTTACAGTGTGATAACAATATATTAATATAACATCCAGTCATCCAATATCAACAATTAAACACCCATCGCAATAACCATTTAAACAAACTAATAAATAGTAACAATCTACTGATTATCAATAACAGGTATTAAATTGACAATTAAATTCAATATTAAATTAAATGGTGATTAAATGCAATAAAAGTCATATTAAACTAGAATGACAATTTAAACATACAAAACATCAACCAATCAATTTCTTATCACATCATAAATTCAATTTAACAAACATGAGATAATATAATAATCGTGATTGGTTAAAATACCTACCTTTGATTTCGAATTGATTTGAAATCCAAAATAAGGCCCAATTTGAATAGTCTCATATATCGTCCAAACCAGTTTCGAAATGTCTGGAATTTAGATACGAACAAACCGTGCATGAATCCGACCTCGCACGCAAAAGATATTGAGATTAGAATAATATACGATTTTAAATCAAAATAAATAATGCAATTAGATTTCAACACACGTCACCCCATGCTATGTTTCCAGGCACGAGAACCTATCCTCCCGTTCGTCAATTTAGTTCATCGCGCCATTACTAGCACATCGAACTCCACCACCTCCAAGCCAGAGATGCGCCTCCTCCTTCTTCTCCCTCAATGCTGGCCATGATCCCCCTAGCATCTTCGTTCAAGAGAAAATAGGCTAAACCGCTGCAACTTCAGATGGCCATAGCCGTCGCTGTGGGCCTTCAATGAAGAACATGGCCGTTGATCTGATCAGTATTGTCGAGCTCTTCATTTTTTCAGTTGGATCCGTTACCTGAATCGGCCTCATGTGGCTCTGATGAACGTGTGCCATTCGATCGCTAGGGTTGGAATGCCTTAGATGGCGGCTGAGGGTTGGTGAAATAGTATTTGAAATTGATTTACGGAATTTAGTTTTTTTTCTGAGCTACCATTAGAAAGAAGGATAGAACAGACAGATTTCTTTGTACTGTAGAAACAAAAAGACTATTAGGGTTTGAAAAACAAAACTATTTATATGAACAAAGCCCGATAAAAAAATGAACACGTATCAAATTGGTACAAACGACAATGGCGACCCGAAAAGCCCGTTCTGCCCCTGAAACGAAAGTGCGTAATCCCATATATCAAAATAGTTGTTTTCAATATATTTAAACTCAATGGAATAGGTTTCAAGTCCTAATTCCATCGTATGAAGAAGTTAGCTTTTAAAATCAGCTTATTTTAAATTGAATTCAATTAAATTGATTTCTCCGTGTTTCGAGCCCGTACGATCAAACGACAAGTCCGATCGATACGAAACTTGAAATCCTACAATAATTCATTGTTATGGACCCGATAAAACTATTTCTATCGAAATCCGAGACAGTGGCCAAAATGACTATTTTCACATTAATTAAATAAATTATTATTAAGTAAATTAAATCTTTTTTTTCAAATTTAACCACTAACAATTTTAATCATTTTTGATTACTTAGACATTTACAATAATTCAAAACAAATTTATATATCAATTCAGTGTTGAATATTAAACTATTTACGGTGTTCCATTTCAACAGTAAAAAAATCCAATCAATTATATTTTAATTTCAATAAATTGATTTAATTTGATTTCAATCTTTTTATTCAATCAATCGTTGCTCTATGGACATAGTTGACATTCATTTATTTCTTATTACACTAATATTCTACAATTATCATCTTAATTTACATTAACGTAATATTTAATCACATTTAATTGCAATTGATTTCCAAATTTGATTCGGCAGATTAAATAGGTAACATATAACAATTGTCACCATTTACTTAATTTAATCACAATTATAACTTTATTATCTATAAACAAATGTTATAACTACTTACACAGCACTGATTTCATTTTCAATATCAGCCAATTCCAATTTATTATGTATAATTTCAACATTGACTCCAATATTAAATTTTATTTCTTTATTTAAAATCTATAATCTATTATGACTTTACAATCATTTCAATTAATTGGACTTACATTAGAATGGTTATCAATTACCTTACCTTAACATTATTACATTCCTTCTAGTTATTTCTATTATTAATAAATAGCAAATTTGTATTTCTTCCAGTATTAAATTACAAAATCTTACTAAATTTAATATTTTAATTATCAGAAAATTACGAGTCATTACGCTCTCCCCACTCAAAACTTTTCGTCCTCGAAAAGGAAAAAGAAGGAATTAAGGAATTAATCTATCTTATTCGAAGTATTCAATTTATAAACAATTCATTTACATAATTAATAATTTAAATAAAATATATCAGTTTATAAACAATTAAATCCTTTTATATTCAAGTTTAATAAAAGTTTAAAAACATTTCAACTTTCACAAAAAAATTCTAAGTCCAAAATTCACAGAAAATTTCGGCAGAGTGTCCTTTGTATGGAGAGGTCTGGGAGAAATAGTAATATCAATAATATTCATATATACATCGTATTTCAAAAATAAATATCCCAAGCCATGAGGAAACAATACAATATCACTATAAAACTGTAATCCAAAAATGTACCTATTTGTTAGACAAACTACGCTTATTTATGAAACCAAAAGCAGTATTTATTGCTTCCATAAACTTGTATTTCACTTATATAATCCAAAGAAGTTAATAATTATGCAAATAGGAAAAATTTAAGTTGTTTAAATCAAAAGCAAACAAACCTACACAGCATAACAATGACCACTTGCAAACAAAACCATACAATCATCATATACAATCAAACTAATCAAGCATCCACCCATAAAAACTAGACAAATGGTTTGTTCAGGTTCAGAAACTTTTAATTGTATGATAGATAAACTACTAAGTATACCATACACTCAACAGTCTTAGATAAAACATAATAGATTATTCATACATCCTAGACAATTTAAAGTATCACTTCCCAATCATCCCATGAGCCAAACAACCAATAAATTCAAATGTCATGTAGATTTTTTTTTTCTTCTTATTAATATCCTCTCATATTATTTATTATTCTTCAGTTTCATTCATTTATACAATGCTTATTTTCATAAATTTACATTCATTATTACAAAAATTTCATTTCTCATTTATATATACATTGCCAATTTTCATTACTTACACAAGTTATTTCCATTTCAATTATTCAAATCATCAATGAATTAATTATTGAAGTATTGCATATATTTTATTTTCATTTAATTCATATTTATTGTTTACCTTAATTTCCTCATTATATCAATATTCATTTGTGAAGCAACTCATTTTTTCTTTTCACCTTTGTCCCTTTTATATATAGTATTCCATTATATTATCTACTTTATTATAATTGGCTTTAAACATCACTTAAGTTTATAGTCATTTACTTATAGTATTCACTTTTCTATTACATTTCATTAGTAGCATTTCAAATTATTAACTTAAGTTTAAAACATTTTATTACATCAGGATTCTTATTTATCGAAGTAATTCTATGGACACTTTCATTATACTTAAGTTTTACATGTATAATATTCTATGACATATTTCTATTAACATTTCAACTTTTAACATTTTGGTGAGTTACATATATGTGTCCTTTAGAATATAATTGAATCTTACACAAGTTTATCTTATTTATTTAAGCTGACAAAATGTTCAATAGTTACATTTTCTTATTTTCCATATCCTTTGATTTGCAAATCAAATTTCCAATCTCATATATATTTCATTAATTATTTTTTTTCTAATTCTTATTTTTCTCATTTCATAGTTTCCAATTATTAACATAGTCAAGATTTCATTCATTATAATAATTAAAATATCAAACTTACAGAAACTTAAGAACTGAATACCAGGTTTTCCTTTTTAATCTTTTAACATAATATATATATATATATATCCTTTATAGATCAACAATATTTAGGAATTCAAAAATTAAGATTTATTCATCAAAATAGATATGTAGTAAAATTGCTACAGAAGTCTTCCCACTTTGAAACTTGAAAATGAACATCGATGATGCATGCGCTTATCACCGAAATTATTTTCCAATGATAGAGAGGGGAGTACAAAACTTATTTCCTTCCAAAATTCCTTTAAAACACTTCTTTCAAATCATATTGGAATATTTATATTCTCTCAAAAAAAATATTGGAATATTTATATCGGAAAATACTTCCAAACAATACTAATATTATATTCCAAAATCTTTCGAAAGAAATTTCCAAAATCCTGAAACTTAAGTTCTCAAATTTTCAAATTGTATTCATTTACTTCCAATCCCATTTCGCAACTAATATTTATAAAATTTCACTTCCTAACAAATAAGTAAACATATCACATACAATTATATGCATATATAAATATTATTCTTTTATATATAAAATATAACACTAGGAAAAATTATTTCATTTACTATATTTCAAAATAAATATTATGTCATTTTTCCTATTAAGTGTTTAGAAATCCCTATCAATACCATAGCATCCTATGTACTGACTGGAATTTATGAATACTAAAAGAAATAAATTAACACAATACAAAACCTTTTATAAAACTGAAAAATACGATCTCTCATATATATGCACTCAACGACTCATCCTAGGGTATTACTACCCTATCTTATACGAGTTAGACCCCACAAACCTACGGTTATCGCTAAACCTAGCTCTGATATCAAATGTAACGACCCACTCTTGTGAATGGCTTAAATCGGTGATCAAACCACACACGTTAGAGTTAAACCATTCAAAGGGCGGATCGTTATGGGGTAAACAAGAAAAAGAAGAGGAAAGAAAGAAAAACAATCACAGAATCTCATAGCAAAATGACAAATCAAATAAACGGCTCATGAAGCTATTTCACAAATAACATTTCATTATAGTTTTACAATATAGATCAGAGTTACATACAACAGAAATAAATAACAATGCAGCAGAATAACATGATGCAGTGGAATAAATATAATAAATAATAATAATACTAAATCTTCGTCTTCGTCCTCCAGAAAAGCAACCTTCGATACACTGAAAAGCTCAGACTGAGCCGAGAAAATTTGAAAAGACAAAATACTCGAGTCAAAACTAAAAGATCGCTTTTGAAAGGAGTGTTTTTTGTATTTTGAAAGGTATATCTTTAAGTATTTTGAAAGGAAGGTTTGAATACTTCAAAAGTTATGTTTTAATGGTTTTGTAAGAGGAGGCCTAAGGTTTCAAAAGCCTTAGTTTTCAAACAAAACATCCTATCTCATTTTTAAAAGTACACCTGTGGAAATATGAAAGAGTTTTAAAATGGCATTTACGATTTGGAGTTTTTGAAGAAGTTTTTCTTGCTAAAGATAGTGGGTTAAAAGTATTAACCATGTTTATTTGAAAAATGATTACAATGAAAGTAAACCATAGATGTTTATATATTATGTTTGTTAGTCCCTGAGAAGATGTTTTTGATGACAACAATCTTAGAATAAGATTATAAAATATAAATGCTAATATTATAGTTTAGACATATATGTATATGTAGGATTTAACCACGCAGGTACCAAGAATGAAGACTGTACAGTATAGAGATTCAAGATTGAAGATATCAAAATTGAAGACTCATGAGTGTCAGGGTTATCAAGAGTTCAAGATTTCAATAATAAGTAATTTAATTAAGAATTTTGTTAAAACTCCTAGAAAAGCACTGGCATCTTAAAATTCATTTTATTCATGGAGTGGAATCCACTTCGAGCCGTTAAAGGGATGGAACCCTAAGTAGGATGGAACCTACGAAAAATCTAGTGGAATATTGTTTTGTATCCACTAATTTTTATTCAAATGTTTTACAAAATTATATCTTGTTTTCAAAATGATTTCAAAATCTTCCTTTTAAAAGAATCGAAAACATCTATCCTGGTTTTAAAATGCTTTTAGCCTCAAAATAATCTTTATCTTCAAAATCAAAGTATCCTTGGGTTTAAACTATCTTTTAGTTATAATGTATTTAACTTTTAATATTTATACTTAGACTTAAAAATACAGTAAAATTTTATATATGCCAAAATATTATTCTCTATACTTATTTATGTATTTTAACAATAGTTAAGTATATTTATAAAGTTTAAAAATAGTTTTAATATAAGATAGAAGTTATTTTCAAAGAAAAACAAATTATCAAAAATTACTTAGGCCTGTCGACAACCCCTAGGGACCCTTGTCGACATGGTGGCAGTTTATTGCAAAAAATTTGAATTTCAAAGGATGTGTCTATTCGTCATATCCTTTCACGAATGAACATGGCTATTGTTCCACTATAAATAGGGGCTGTTTTAAATGAACTTATATTCATATTTTCTCTGATTTCACTCCTCTTCTTCTTCCACATTTCGTTATACACATTTTTACCATTACTCTGTCGAAATCACCATTGAATCTAACTAGATCATTTCCGGTTTGATTCTCTATCACTGTATTAACAAAATCCCAGTGCTATTCAGAGTTATAGATTTCTTTGTAATTAATTGAGTGAGAAAAGGTGTGATTGTAGCCTGTAAAATCAATCAAGCGAGAAAAGGTGTGATTGTAGCCTGGAAAATCAATTGGGTGAACTTGTTGCCCGTAAAATCAAGTATCTCTACCCAGAGGATTGCGAATCTGGAGTGGTGTACCTCATGGCCTTGAAATCGAGGGTGTAATTGTAAAAATTTATTTTGAAAGGAAATCCGTACTTGTGTTGCAGGACTGGATGTAGGGTAACTCCGAACCAGTATAAAATCCGGTGTGTTCTTTCCTTTATTGCTTTTACTATATATCTGCATCTGTGTTTGATTCCGTGATCATATATGTGTCTGAATATTGCATACATTTGTGTTCAAATTAATATAAAATCAAAAAAAATTAGTAATTCCAATAAACACTATTCACCCCCTCTAATGTTAATTCTAGCTTTAACATCCGTAATCCGCATTTCTCACATTTGGTATCAGAGCAAGGTTTTCAAAGTTTTCATAATCTGAATTTTGACAAATTTTAAAATGGCAATTTTTTTGATAAAATTATTAACACTATTTTCATATGAATATGTCACAAAATCATCATGATATTGTTGGTTAAAACTATGTTTAGTTATTTTAAAAAGTCACTTGATTCTTTAAAAAGTTATGTTGTTTTGCAGGAGAAGAGTTATATCTAATGACCGTTGGTTAAAAGATACCAAATAATCATTCATCGATCAAGAAGAACAAATCGATATATAATGGCAATCAATAATGAAATGGGTACCAGATCAATACAAAACTTTTGGTTCTCATCTACAACTTGACTTGATATTGTACTTCTCTCCATCTGCTTTGCAATGCCACTGGTTTCGTGCGAATCCATCAAGAAATGACATAGTTAGGGTCAAATGATGTTTTGGTGAACAAAGGGAAAAAGAAAGCAAACTGTCAATGGAATTCTTCAAATTATATCTAAATATTTGAGTATTTTGTCCCAACTCCTTTAAAATATTGTAGTCCTTGTTCCCACGGTCGTTTTGATGGGTGGAACATCAAATTCCGATCAAAATTGAGTGAGATATGACAGTTTGAAGTTGGCTATCCAAACTGAAAAACTGTGTACGGGATTTTCTACATTTCTCCTATTGATCGGCCTGTTGCACCACAATACCATCCAAATTCATCACCAAAATATTACTAGATCGTAGCCCTTGCCTTCCTCTTCGATTTTCCACTAGTTTCATCCAATTCCTTTAAGAAACAAAGGAGACATGCCTTCTAGAAGTTTGATAGTATATAGAAAAACGGGAAGAAGAAAAAGAAGAAGAATTTTTATGAAAAGTTGTGACTGTTGGGCCTATTTATAGTGGTTGAAGTGTCCATTCATTTAAAATTCAAATTCAAAGTTTTGGCGCCAGGTTAGTCAATCTATTAAATCATTTGCATCTTTCTCATACAGTCTTCAAATTCAGAAAATGAACATACTACGCTGATCAGAAAAATGAGCCCGTCATAATAGAATGGATCTTATCGTCAAATTTTGAAAGATGTAAATGTGTGGTTCATGGCAATGGAAGAACAACAAATTTAGAAAGATAGAGGAGTGCAAAAAATGGTACGCTTTACTATCATTTCAACTTTATTGTTGCATTTAGTTAGGTATAGAACTTTATCTCTTTTATAAGTTTTGATATTTTAGTCCATATATCGACACACCATAATTAAGTCTCTTAAAATGTGTTCTTTCAAATAAAATCTTACAACTAATTTATTACAACTATACTAAATAGAAAAGCATACCTTCATTCATGATTTCAACTTTTCTAATGTTATGTTTACTTCTCATACTCTATTTCTTTTAAGATACTAATTTTATATCTTTGAGAAATTAATAGAATGAATTTATAATGTTAGAATAAGGCTCTATTTATATATTTCTTCAACTAATAAGATTGCACCACATTATATGACACTTGTCATGTAAGTAGATAGTGACATGCATGCAAAATGTCACGTGTCATTACACTTGTTCTATAATAAAAGCATTTTTACATGCATAATGCAAGTGTCTTTACACATGTTTTTTCCATAATTTTTTATATTTTTTTAAGTTATTTATAATAAATAATTTGATATATATATATATATATATATATATATATACATACATACACACACACACACACACATATATATGCTTGTCAAGTAGATATTACTTATCACTCATGTTTATCTTATAATCTCTTACCGTAGTATATATATTTTCATATCATTCTGCATATGATTATTATTTTACTTCACTATCATTTTGTTTCCTATTACGTATCATTATGCATCATATTTCATATCACATTTCATTGCATATTACATCATAAATTACAATGCATGAAATATCATAATCATTTGCATCACAAGTTGCAATTCATTTTGCATATTATCTCGTGCTACATTGAATATGTCATACATTTCATACTGCATTGCAAACTACATATTGCATACATATATACATAATGAGTGTATTTTATTTAGGAGGAGTTTGTAGTATTGTCTTATAGTATAGGATTATTAGTTTTTTATTTGTTTGGTATGTTTTGATTGACTTGTTTGATTTGATTGATTTGTATGAATTGTTTGACATGATTGGATTTGATGTGCGTGTTGATTGGATTGTTTTAAATATACTTATACATATTTATGTATTGAATAATTATAATATAATTATGTTAATGTCTTTCACATTTCATTTACTATACTTTGTTCTAATATTAGTTTAAGGGGGAGATTTTTATTTTTATGGTTTTAGGATGGTTTTTGTTAATGACAAAGGGGAAGAATTATAAAATATGATAGTTAGGCATAGATTAAGGGGGAGTTATTAGTTTTAGGGGGAGTTATTAGGATAGAAGTAATATTTTATAAACAAAGATTGTCAACATCAAAAATGGGGAGATTGTTTGTCCCTGAGAAGATGGTTTTGATGACAACAATCTTAGAATAAGATTATAAAATATAAATACTAACATTATAGTTTAGATATATATATATATGTATGTATGTATGTATGTATGTATATGCAGGATTTAACTATGCAGATACCAAGAATGAAGACTGTACAGTATAGAGATTCAAAACTGAAGATAGCAAGATTGAAGACTCATGAGTATCAAGATTATCAAGAGTTCAAGTTTTCAATAATAAGTAATTTAATTAGGAATTTTGTTAAAACTCCTAGAAAAGCACTGGCATCTTAAAATCCATTTTATTCATGGAATGGAGTCCACTTCAAGCCCTTAAAGGGAAGGAACCTTAAATAGGATGGAACCAACGAAAAATATAGTGGAACATTGTTTTGTATCCACTAATTTTTATTCAAATGTTTTACAAAATTTTATCTTGTTTTCAAAATGATTTCAAAATTTTCCTTTTAAAAGAATCAAAAATATCTATCCTGGTTTTAAAACACTTTTAGCCAAAATAATCTTTGTCTTCAAAATCAAAATATCCTTGGTTTTAAACTATCTTTTAATTATAATATATTTAACTTTTAATATTTATACTTAGATTTAAATATATAGTAAAATTTTATATATACCAAAATATTATTCTCTATACTTATTTACGTATTTTACTATAGTTAAGTATATTTATAAAGATTAAAAATAGTTTTAATACAAGATAGAAGTTATTTTTCAAAAAAAACGAATTATCAAAAATTATTTAGGCCTGTCGACAACCACTAGGGTAGGGACCCTTGTCGACAAGGTGGTAGTTTATTTCAAAAATTTGAATTTCAAAGAAAGAGTCTATTCGTCATATCCTTTCACGAATGGACATGGCTGTTGTTCTACTATAAATATGGGCTATTTTAAACGAATTTATATTCATATTTTCTCTGATTTCACTCCTCTTCTTCTTCCACATTTCTTTATATACATTTTTACCATTACTCTGCCGAAATCACCATTGAATCTAACTAGATCATTTCTGGTTTGATTCTCTGTCACTATCTCAACAAGATCCCAGTGCTATTCAGAGTTATAGATTTCTTTGTAATTAATTGAGTGAGAAAATGTGTGATTGTAGCCTGTAAAATCAATCAAGCAAGAGAAGGCGTGATTGTAGCCTGGGAAATTAATTAGGTGAACTTGTTGCCCGTAAAATCAAGTATCTCTACCCAGAGGATTGTGAATCTGGAGTGGTGTACCTCGTGGCCTTGAAATTGAGGGTGTAATTGTAAAAATTGATTTTGAAAGGAAATATGTACTTGTGTTGCGGGACTGGATGTAGGGTAACTCCGAACCAGTATAAATCCGGTGTGTTCTTTCCTTTATTGCTTTTACTTTATATCAACATCTGTGTTTGATTCTGTGATCATATCTATGTCTCAATATTGCATACATTTGTGTTCAAATTAATATAAAATCAAAAAGAATTAGTAACTCCATAAAACACTATTCAACCCCCCTTTAGTGTTAATTCTAGCCTTAAGATCCGTAATCCGCATTTCTCACAATGTTATGATCAGTTATTATGTGTGCTTCTTCTATAAACATATTCACTTTATAATTAATCTTATAACTGCATTTTAGGGTTTTAAGGGCAGTATAACCAGCTAGGTTGACCCATTAGTGAATATACATTGATTTAACTCCTGTGTGAGTAGAATTTCATCCAGGAGGTCTAATAGACTAGAATATAGGATACCCAAAGACTGATCAAAGAATTATTGGTTTGCATAGGTTCTTAGTAAGCCCACTAAAACTATGTATGGAAACAGTTATTGGCAGGGGCCAATAGGTTCTTAGTGATCCTATGAGAACTGTGTCCGGAATAAGTTATTGAAAGAGTTCAATCGGTTCATAGTGATCCTTTGAAAATTACGATATGAGAGAAGTTATTGGAGAACCCAATAGATTCATAGTAAGCTAATAAAACTATGATTGGAGAAGTTATTTGAGAATCCAGTAGGTTCATAGTAAGCCCATGAAAATTATGACCGGAGAAAGTTGTTGGTGGGTACCAATAGGTTCATAGGGATCCTATAAAGACTATGATTGAGTGATAGTATTGGTAGGAACCAATAGGTTCATAGTGATCCCATGAAAACTATGAAGATGTACGGGTATTCCATAAGTATTAACAGGTTATTAGTCAACCCATAAAAACTAATAGGTCAATAGCGACCCTAGAAACTATAATTTGAGACAAATAGTTAGGTTAATGGGGATAGGCAATCTAGAGCATATTGCATGTTTGCATTTCATCGAATTATCTTTTATTATGTTATGTCTTAACTGTTGTGGATGTTAGTGCACAGTGTATGGTTATTATAAGTTGGGTTAATATACTAGTGAGGAGAAAACACGTTCCGCTAAGTGATGTGGCCTCACTAGATATATATATGGTTCGAGATGGTAGGTTAATATTTATACCGGAATCTTTTCTGACTCAAAGTTTATGTTTTCTCCATAAACTCTCGAGTGCTCAATTGATTTTGAGTATTTTGAGAGTTAAGCTTTTCAGGTTCTCCTTTAGACAAAAGCTTCTGGAGACGTGCAGGAGGTAAGCTAGCTAGTAAGAGCTCTTTCTGTTTGATTCCACTGTGTTTTGGATAAATCGAAAAGTTGTTTAATTGCCTATGTTTAGAATCTGATCAACCAAGGGGGCTCTTCATATGTCGCTCTTGGCATATTTTGTAATAATTATATTCCTCTGGACGTGGTTTATGAATTGGAATTATGTAATGAATTTGAAATGTGATTTGAAGTGGCATGAGAAATTTATTTTATGATTTCAAAAATTGTTCGTATTCATGTGTTTTTGTTATATCAATGTATCTAATAGTACCACATTTGGTCACCCAGAATTAATAACTATGGATGATTGTAGCATTCATAGCAATTAGTTTTGGACCTCCAAATGGAGGATGTTACACTTACGCATATACATATATATATGTATGTATGTATGTATGTATGTATGTATGTATGTATGTATGTATGTATGTATGTATGTATGTATGTATATGTATGTATGTATGTACATATAATAAATTGATAATAAATAGAAAATATGTATACAAAGAGGCCAGTGTGTCCATTGGAGTGCAAATCCCAACACTTAAATACGGGCACATTAACCATATATACATATGTATGTGTGTATTTGATACACGTATATACTTTTTATATCTTCATAGACAAAACCAAATCTTCATATTAATTTACTAAATAAAATAAATATTTTATTTATAAATTATTTAAATTGGATCTAAATTAGTTTAGACTTCGTAAGCCCAGTAAGATCTGGAATGGAATTTCATTTGAAATTCACTCACTTAACCCACAACGTGGTGGCGTAGTTCCAACAATGGTATCCAAGCCCAATAGCATATGCGTTCTAAATTAGCAGTATTAGGCTAACTTATTAAAATCTACTCATTTCGTATGGTTCCTATAAAAGGAGCATCGAAGGTTGGGTTTGGATGATCAAGTACACTAACTTATTTGGCAACTTGCCTGGCCCGAAAGGTGATGTTTGCTCAAAAGTTATCCCTAGTATAAAGGCTCAAATTGATTTGGGTCTTGGGCCAACTTTTCAAAATAGATTTTAAAATTAAAAATAATATTTTAAATTTAAAAGTTAAACTAAAAATAAGCAAATATTTCATAAATGTTATAAAATTATTTTGAAAATTAAATAATTATTAGCGAAAATAACTAATTATTAATTAGATTAATTGAGTAAATAATTAACTAAAGGTTAATTAATTAAATCAAATAGCATATATATTGATATATGTAAAGTTATCTTAAATGTTTAAGGTAATATATACGATAAATTAAATGTTTAAAGTAATATATATATATGTATATAATTTTGATACTTAGTTATAGTTAATTAAAATAGTTTCAATTAAATAAATTAATAAATTATATAGAATATATAAAAGTTATAGTATACTATTCAATTTAAAATGAATAAAATTAAATTACTTAAAATGTTAATTAATTAATTAATATTTAATTAACAAGATTACACATAAGACTAATATAAAAGTTAATTAAAATTATAAAATGTTACATAAGAATTAAACCTATATAATATGAATGTATAATAAAATGTGAAACTATAATAAACCCAAGTTAGATTAAAGGAATAAATACATAGGTATAGTACGTATATCATGATATCAAATGTGTTCGAAACTTGAATGACGATGGTATCTCGTAAGAAATACATTATTCCATATGTGGTTTAAGTAGATGTATTGAAAATCATGAACCTTTAATATAAATGTTGTAACAACTTGCTTTTTAGACCTTCGATTCAACACCCAAGAATAGAAAAGATAAGCCGTTGGGTTGAGATAAGGTATATATAACGATCCAAAATTTCACTGCTTTGATCTGCGAATATTTAATTAATTTTAAATATTCAATACGTTAGTTTTATAACGAAAATAAAACTCTTTTAAATGATAAATAATGACGGAGAAATAGTTTTATACTTTTGTATATAAAAATAATAGTTCGAAGAAAAATAGAAAATTTGGCTGGAATTCGTTTTTTGAATTTTCGATTTTTCAATGGCTAAAAATTATCGACAATATTGTAATCAAAAAACATATGTATATACACATTCATTTAGAAATAAATTAGGATATGCATGTATTCATGTATGCATTAGTTAAGTGTATGTATGTATTTATATACTTAGATAATATAATATAAAACTATATAAAAGTAAACATCGCATCATGGAAACACGTTTAACCATTAAGTACAAGCATTTATGGCACGTTGGGTTTGATTTGAAGGGGGAGGAGGCCATAAGTACAAGGGGAGGTAGGCTTGGTGATGAGGTGGAAGCGTATAAATGGAGGGCAAAGGACAAGGGCATAATGGTAATTTCCTTTACTCATTTTATATAAAAGCTTTTCTCCATTTTCTTTTCCCTTATTATTTTCAATTTTTCCATTTTTTCCAAAAGTCTTCATCTTCCTAAAAGCTTCATGAAACCTTTTAATGGCTTCCATTCATAATTTTAAGTTTTTAAAAATCCAAATTTGAAGTTTAGAATAATTTCAAACTTGTTAAATCCAACTTTTCATTTTAAAACTTCTCCATATTCCTCCCACTTCATTCGATAATAATTACTACTCCAAATCAATTTCAAACCATATAGAATTCTAGTGGCTACAACTTTCATTTCAATTACTTTTTCAAATTTCGAATACTATTGGGTCAAAATTGCATTTCTTTCTGACTCGTTTTTGGACCCATATTTTCAAGCCCGAAAATAGCGCTCCTTCTTTTGACCATATATCCCTCAAAACAAATCGACATTAAGTGATATTTTATTCAAATTGTAGAGAAAATAATTTCCTAAAACTTTTTTTTATGACTTGTCAAAATTTCGAGAATAACATGATCAAAAATAAGTTAGAAGATGACCTATTTTTGAGTGATTTTTGTGTGATTTTCCAAGCTTTTAGTGAGTAAACTTATTGGTTTAATTTAAAGATTTAAACTTTATTTAAGTTGAAAATTTGTAGTATTATATGCGTTGTTAATCTTGTAAAATGTTCGGTTTAAACAAATTTGTGGTGTTGTTATATATATGGATGCTTGAATGACATCTTATATTAGACTTAAGTTTGAAGTTTGGATGTTGTTATTGCATGTAAAGTTATGAATTTGCTTCATGTATATGGTGTTTTATGTTTGTTTATGAATGGATATGGTATATGTTGTATACTAGAAGATAAGTTAGCATCTTCGTTTGGGTTAGCCAAAAAAAGACCCTTATGTGAAAACCATGGGTTTAGTTTAAATTCAAAATCATTTTCAAAAGTTTCAAACTTGATTTTAGTTTTCAAACACTTACTTATATTTTGAAAAGTTAGTAAAAATTAAGGTGCTAAGCTTTAAAAAGAAAAGTTAAGGACCAATTTTCTTTAATGGCATCCATAGTGATAGTTGCAATGGATGCAGTCCGCCTAAAAATCCAATTTCTACAAAATATTGTTTTCATAATTAAAAATGTTTTTAAAATAAAATAAAAATGTTTTTAAACTGTTTTAGAAAGCTAATTAAATTTTAAATAATTAATTAAGTTTAGTAATTAATAATTGATTAAGATTAAAACAGAGTTTATTAAATTTAATTGAGTGAGATTAGTACTAATTAACTATCTTTTAAAGTTACGATTAATTTTAATTAATTATTAAGTTAATTAAAATTTTAAATTAACTATGATTTAATTATATAATTTATTTTAATTAATTATTTGTTAAATAAAGGGTTAATTATTAATCAATTACTATTCAAGTTAATTTTTTTTTTATAAACTCAACCTAGAGCCCTGATGAAATCGAAGGGATAGGAGGAGCCCCCTCGCGCCAGGTCCGACCACTCACACTTGGGATTTAGACCAGCCCAGCACAGAGACTTGATGCCCCCCACCAATATTTGTGTATTTAACGGGGACCCGTCTCCGCGCCTTGAGTGGGAGTAGGGCAGACGGGGATCGAACTCGCGACCTCTTTAACATGAGGCAAGTATCTTATCACTGCGCCACTACTTGCGGACAATCAAGTTAAATTTTAGTTAAGTATTTAATTAAAAACTTAATTAAGATTTAATTATTTTAAATAAAGGTTTAATTTATTATTTAAGTTTACAACTAAAGGTTATTTAATTAATCAATCAAGATTTATTAATATTAAATTATTAATAATGGTTTAAATTATTATTTAATAATTAATATATGATTAATTACGATACAATTTTTTAGTTAATAATTCATTGATGTTTAATTATTTATTTAAGGTTTAATTATTTCTAAATTAGTAATTAACTTAACTTAAGATTTAATTAAGTTCAATTAATAAAGGGTTTGACTAGTAATTAATTATTTTAAAAGGAATTTTAAGTTTTAAATGCTTTGTTTTCTCAAGAATCAAACTATTTTTAAAAGCACTTCATTCCACAGATGGTTTGAACACAAGGGATTCAAGTGTAGATACTGTTAAGTAGTCAAACTACTGTGAATGAATGATAATGCTAATTGATTGAATTGTTTGGACATCTGATAGCAGAATAAATCCCCGTTCTGCTATTATCTAATGGTCGTTTGTATGGACATGTGTTATAGTAGAATAAATGTGACGGGCCGAGGTTTTCGACCCTTAAAAGTCGACATCAATATGCCCACTGTATAGAATGCCGAGCGATCGAATGTCAGAAACACCAGTTCAATTAGGATGAAGAAGAAAAAGGTAGAAGAAAATAGAAACAACAACATAGAATCTCACAATCGCAGCGGAATAAAATATAATGTATAATAACAGATTTTTGTGCAAAGGAATTTATAACTATTTAATACTTACAATCATTAGAGTACAACAATTAATTCATCAATCTGAATAGTTAAAATAACTTGTCCTTATACAGCAGCAGAACAAATTAAGTACGAAAAATATGTCTTTGTCATCCAACTCGTCTCTTGGGATGCATAACATCCTTACTTGAATCTGTAATGCTCGGTCTGACTTGAGCATTATAATAAAATAATACACAAGTCAGTCTACAAAACCAGCGTGAGAAAAACACACTCAAATTGGATTAATATTATTATCAAAATCCTTTGAAAAACAAAGGTATCTTGTAAGACCACGTTACACATAAACACGACGGGTTTTTCCCTTATAATAACCATAACATTTTTATCAAAATCATCTGATATTATAATAGTGTCTAAACAAAGTAAATAGAAAATAACTGAAATGCTTGCATCTCATGTTTCAGCATCGTCGGGCATAATAAAAACCATACGACGCTTATTGGAGAATGTCTTGCACACAATGACTAGGCATTGGGGTACCATCTACCATAGTACACTTCTAGAAAAAGGTACTAAGGACCTCACCAGGATCCCTTACAACATAAGACCGGCCATATCCCTAACCAGGATAAAACCAGATATGTTATCACCCCGGGCGTTCCTACCCTTATCGAGAGCTCTTTTACATGTGCCACCATATCCATAATTAATAATATGTCTGGGGGTATCTAGAAAAGTGATAACATACCCTAGTTGAGTGCGATCCACTTAACCTTGCTGCATCTCCCTTGATTTTCAGTCATTTCGATTGATGAGGCTTGAGGCTATGATTACCTTTCAAGAACAATTTCACTTAGAACGTTCATCGTCCTCCAATGACGATGTTCTGATAGCATTTTTCCATACAAGTGGTTCTGTGTCTGGACAAACCAACCCACCATCTTCACTTATCTTCGCAATATCCATTCGAAACGTTCAAATGGGATCGAAATGGTTTTCGGATAATTAAATCTGATCCCGATCTCTTCGAAACGATCAACGAATTTGGCCAAAATCGATAGTCGATTATTTAACTATTAATACAACATCCAAAAGCAGACATTAGGCCTTATTTTAATTTTCCCAAAATTTATTTCAAATATCTTTATAAGATATGTATTTAAACAACTTCTAGTATTCCAACATTTGAAACCATTTCAAATCCTTATATATTCAATGGAATATTTCCAACCATTCCAATACTTAGAATATACTTTTTTACTCCATTTAATGTTTGAAACTTAGGAAATATTCCATTCATTCCCTATTTCCTATTTTTTTCGAAACCACTTACAATTATTTGTAAATTCCTTGACTCGTTTATAACAAAATCTATAAGTTCCAGAATTCCTTAATTAATTCCCTTTAATATTTTCAAAGTTAAATATACTTGCTTATAACTACAATTTCCCTTCCTACTTCCGTTATGAATTTTATTTCATTTTTCGAAGTTCACTTTTATTCAACTACTTTGGAAATTTTCTTTCTTTTTCCCCATTCCATTTTGAGAAATCTCTTATAAATCCTATATACTAAATAACCCCGTTTCCAAATTTCCAAGAAGATTTGTAAATAAATTAAAAACATTACAAAACTATATATATTTAATAAGTATTAAAAAGAATAATAATTTATTTTCAAGACATTTCAAGTAATTATCCAAAATATTGAAACACTTTATATAAGATCACTTTCAAAGCTGGTTTTAAAATTTAGGATTTCTTTTAAAATAAATGTTAAGTTTTGGAAAATTTTACTTTTCAATGTATTTCAATTATACTAGTTCAAAATTGCATAGTTTATTAAATAAAACTTTCCTTTTTTAAAAGTAACTTAATTTCTTAGTAGTAATATATATATATGTATGTATGTATGTATGTATGTATGTATGTATGTATGTATGTATGTATGTATGTATGTATGTATATGTATATTTTAAATCTCAATAACCAAAAATTTATAAATTCTTCCTAATTTTCATCACAGCGCTTCCATTTCGATCTACTTAACCATTTCCACTTCAAAAATAGTATCCACTATTTCTCTCTCACCCTATTTCCATAATCTAATATAAATTCTCCCTGTAAATTTATATTCCCAATTTATCATCTGATATCGATTTCCTTTATTTACAAAAATTGTTTGTAAATTCTATAATTGCTCTGAGTTTAACTTGTTTATAAAAACAATTTCATTTATAAAATTCCATGTTTATAAGTCCATTCTCTTATAAATTGTATATTTTTTTTATATCAATTCAACCACTTTCCATATTTCTAGAAAATATCGTTTAAATATCCATTGTTAAAAAAAAAATATAAATTATTTTAAAATCTCTATTTAAAATGTTTTTTACGAATAGTTAAATACATATCAATTGTTGTTTTTATCCAAATCAATTTCTTAAAAATAATCCAAATTTCGATACAAATATATTTAAATTCAAATTCTCCTTTTAAATCCTTTAAACTCCAAAAATAATATTTATGGTATTTAAAATACCAAAGTTAGGCCAGTGCTACTATAGCATCCAATAAACCATATCACAACAATTACCTATAACAGATTTTCTAACACATCATATATTTTTTTCAATGAAAAAAAAACAATATAATTTTAAAGAATCCAGTTGGATCCCTCCAACCTGTTTCTCTACATTCACGGATGTTAGACAACAATAAAAAATACCAATCCCACTTCAAGGGGAATATCACGGTATATAGGGTCATCCGCTATTATGCAGGACGCATAGGGTCTCATCCGTTAAATATGCGGGAGTACTAATCCGACTACTAATATATATACTACTATATATATATATAACGTCCAAACGGATAATAATTTATAAAATCAACTAAATAATTAATAATTTAAATTCAACATTTTTAAATTATACTATCAATCCAAATGAGTGAGATTTTACTCACCTTGAATTTAATTGGCAATCTATTCCAACTTTAAATTAAATCAAATGACTTTTAATTTAAATTAAAAATTTCCTAACGACTTCGAAAAACCGAAGTTAATTCCTATGCGTAGATTTTCCAAATATGAACCAAACTTGACTTGCTTAATGATTTTTGGACCTTGTATGCAAATTATATTAAATTTTATTAACATACGATTAACTAAACAAATGTAACTTATTTTGATTTTATTAAAAAAAAATTAAACATTAATTACATTACCAAAATTTTAATCCATGACCAACTGATAGTCACGTGATGAATGCACGAACTCAACCCCTGTCCATAACAACACCGTTGTCCCTCTTCGCCTC
Source organism: Allium cepa (assembly GCA_030765085.1). Taxonomy (NCBI): domain Eukaryota; kingdom Viridiplantae; phylum Streptophyta; class Magnoliopsida; order Asparagales; family Amaryllidaceae; genus Allium; species Allium cepa. The sequence goes on along the minus strand of CM060943.1, from coordinate 238,343,298 downwards.
CAGTCAACTCCGCAACTTCATCAACGTCACTCCTTCTCTTCTCTAGCCACGCCACATTTTTCTGAGTTGCCACCTCCAACAGCCACGACTTATTGACCATCTAGCTGACGCTTGAATCAAACCTTATACCTAAAGTCGTGAAACTCCCCCCATTCTCAATCGCGTCGTCGTCGCTCAGGTCGCGACACCCTTCCTCATCTCGATCGTCCTACGTGTGCGCGTTCCTTCCCTAGACAATGTGCCACACCCCCTCAACTACGCCAGCATCCCACCTTCGCGAGCTACCACTTCGAGCGCCGCCCCACATCCACCACGCGCGTGCTTACGAACGTGCCGAGCCTTCCTTCGTGCCCTCGATTGGAACATCGATTCCCTTTTTTTCAGAGCAACTTCGTTTGACTGAAGGGGAATAGAGAAAAGGATGCATGGATTTTGAAATAATGAGAAGAGGATTTTGTTTAGATTTGGTTTTAGATTTTTTAAATGTTACGGCCATTTCTTATGTTAACTAAAAAAAAGGGAGGGAGGATAAAGTTCGGTTCGATTTCGTTTTCTTTCTTTTTCTCGTTTCGAAGATTTGAAAAAGGGAAGTCGTGATTTAAAAGTACTAAAAGGATGAAGGTCATGTGTTTGAAAGGGTAAGGTCAAATCGGAGGCCACAAAGAAAAGAAAGAAAGTAATAGTCAAGTCAAAACATATATGTTTATTATTTAAAATTTCAAATCATCTCAATTACGTAACTTAAAATCTTGAATCCCTACGAGGCATGCCGCTAGAGTTTATAATGTTATAACCTTTATTCCAAACGCAATGGGAAAGATTTCGAGTCATAATTCAATCGTATGGAGAATATTGCTTTTTGGACCTAATTATTATACTAAAATTTTGATATTAAATTCAATGCGTTTATATGCCGTGTGGAGAAATGATAACTCCAAATGAAATGAAATTTGAAATTCGATAATAATACAATATTACGGATCCAATGGAACCTATTTCATCTAATTCTGAGACTGTGCCCCGGATTGCTCTTTTTAATCGTCGATTAAGTCGACGATTTTCTAAATTTACGAAATTGCTTGAAATTACAGTTTTAAAAACTAACTAACTCAATTCTATTTCAAATAAAATTTGTATCAATGTTATAAATCATTTCGATTTCATATTCAACTCCAGTTCATCTATTTAAATGATTTTTTATTATTAATTCAACCATTAAATTTATTAATTAAATCGCTTTATTTGGAACTTAAGTTTTATTACACTATTTTTGATCAATAAACTTCATATTAAAATTCTATTCACATTTCAAAACTCAACATTTAATATAAATTAAATGTTCAAAATCAACGACCGAAATCCGTGTCGTTACATTCCTTCCCCCTTAAAAGAATTTCGTCCCCGAAATTTCTAAGGTAGGAAAATGCTCCAAAACCACTAACTTAAGAAAACCCTGCTTAGCTAACACTTGATATTCACTTTTCTAAACCCTTTAGTTTTATCCGAACATTTAGTACCCATTTCTAAACCACAATCTCTGATTTCGATTTTCAATTTAAACATCAACTTTCTAGCTAACAAAAGTTTCCAAAAAATTTCTAACACCCTAAATTTTCAAAATTTTTTGGCAGAGTCTCCCTTGCACGGAGAGCCTTTTGCAATATGACAAGAGAGATAAAAATGTATACATTGACCCACGTGGTCGAAAAACAAAATATGTATCAATATTTATATTTTACGGTATTTAATCCAAAAATATACCTTATTTTTTGCGTTTTTAAACAAGCAGCTTATTTTATATGAGATTTCGCAAACCAACTCTAGCCTAATAGCCTCTGGGTACCTGTCATACTCAATTTAACCAAGAAAGTACCAAAATATGAAAATCAATAACATTTCACTTATTTAACAACTTAAACACATAATTTTCCATTAACAACCATGTCATAGCATGAGTTTATTAATAACCATCAAGTTCTAACATTCGATTATTCATTTCAATCGATTTATAGATCATTTCATTCAATTTGAATGATTTACAACCTAATAATTTGCATTCAACTCATATTTATACTAAACAATTTCATATCCATTTCAAAATTGATTCTCTATCATTTTAGTTGCATTCCATTCATATCCACCTTCATTACATTCGTATCCATTTTATTAAGCTCAGAATCATCCCATGTTATTTACTTATGCATTATGGTTTTATTTGAGCCAAGCTTCCATCCAAAATAATTTACTTAAATTGATTCGTTTATCTCCATTTAATTCAATTCTATAACTTAAATTTATTTCCCTTACCATTAAATTTCGATTCAATTTTTAGATTGATTCTCATTCAATCAAATTCCATCCCGTTTACTAATTTATTTAATTAGTTCATTCATTTAATCCACTTAAAAACTTAACTTCATACTAATATTCATTTAATTGACATCCCAAGCCATATTCAATTTATTTACACTTAAATTGAATTTATTTATAACTCAAGATATTTTTATTTCAATCCAATTCCATTTTATTCAACAACATCTCAAAATATATTTAATTCGCTTATAATTAAGTCGAATTTTATTTATAACTCAAGGTCCATTTCCAATATTCACTTTTAATCCACAATCCAATTCTATTCAATCAAGCTAAGTTCTATTTTTGTATTCAGGTACTAATTAATTATCTAATTGGTTCACTGCCATTTTATAATTCCATAATCTGATTTTACTTTCAAAAATCACTTCACTTAATTTTCTTGAGTTCAAATTCTTTTTATAATTCAAGTTTGGATTTTATTCTCTTTACCAAAATATCAAACCATTTTTATTTTGGGTTTTCTTTTTCACATTTCAATTTACAAGTTACACAACCTATTTTTTTCACATATCCATCAATTCCATACTCGAGTATATTCATATTTTATTTTAACTCAAGATTACACATCTTTTTATAGTCTAGGTATATTTTTATTCCATTAGTTTTAAATTCTATAAGCTATTAAAATTTATTTATTCACAATTCCAATTTTCACTTAAATCTTATTTCATTCCAAATTTATACCTTATGGTTATATAATTATTTCACAACTCAAAATTTATATTTACTTCAATTCGACATTGTTTCTAATTCAATTAAATTTTATAACTTATAGTTATATATTCACTTTATAATTCACATTTGCAAATTTAATTCAATCCAACATGATTCGAATCCAATTAACTTTTTATTTAAATTCAATTCATTTTAACCAACATTTCAATACCATATTCGAATTATTCATATTTAAACTAATTTCATTCCAAACAAATTTAATTTCAGTTCATTCAATTTAATCAGGTAAGAATTCAATTCAAATTTCAAATCTTTCCACATTTCCTTACTTATAATTATTAGTTCATTTAACTTACACATTCACATGCACTTATATTTAGCTAACTTCATCGCATTCTATTTATTTCATCAATTATTATAATCACTTCCTCTAATTTATTTTCTTTAACTTTTGTTTAAGTTAAATTCCATTCCTACAAATTTTCTTTTACAAATCCAATTTATTTAGATTACATGTGTTAAATTTTAATTTCATCTTGAAGTTCACATTTTCCAAGTTTATTTTCAAAAACTTATTCTCTTCTGATTTCACTTCCCATTTAATTGGAAATTTCAGAATTCAGCACCCGATTTTTATTCAATCATTTGTAATGACATATATTATAAAAATCTTTTTTAACAAACCATTTTCTTCAAAATTTTTAGCAATCCATCACCTTGAAACTCGAAAGTGAATACTAATGATGTTGCAGTCATTACCAGAATTATTTTCCAGCGATTGAAGTGAGTTTAGTGCTATTCCTTCCTAAATCTATTTAAAACCATTTTTCTATTCAAAAATATCCCAAACTAATAATACTATTTTTTACTTTCAAACGCTTTGGAAAATATTTCCAAAAATCTCAGGAATTTCAAAGTTTCCCAAATACTTAATTCAAACAATTTTAATAAGAATCCGTTTGTATAATTTATACTTATATAATTTTCATTTGCTTATATAACCATTTTCAGTTTTATAATCTTATTTTGATTATATAATAATAACCAAACACATCAATTCGCTACATAATAATTTTAGAAAATTATTTATTTATATAAAAATATATCTTTGGGTAAAATTATTTCATTTATCCCATTTCAAAACAATACTATGTCGATTTGCTCTATTCAAGTGTTTAGAAACCCCTATCGATATAGTTGTACGGACTACGCCGACCAGAATTCATAAGCCACTCAATAAATCAACCAACACAATATAAAACATTATATATTCACTAATAAATTCTCACTCATATCTATTAATACACTCAAACTCGTTGTAGAGTACTACTGACTCTATATATAACGAGTAATCCCCACTAAAGCCAAGGTTCTCACTTAACCTTCAGCTCTAATACCAATTGTGACGGACTGGGGTTTTCGACCCTCGAATTTCGACATCAATACGTCCACTATATAGAATGTCGAGCAATCGAGTGCTGAAAACACCAGTTCATTAGGGTGAGGAATAAAAAGGTAGAAGAAAAAAGAAACAACAACATAGAATCTCACAATCGCAGCGGAATAAAATATAATATATAATAACAGATTTTTATGCAAAGGAATCCATAACTGTTTAATACATACAATCATCAGAGTATAACAATCAATTCATCAATCTGAATAGTTATAGTAAATTGTCCTTATACAGCGGAAAAACAAATCAAGTACGGAAAATACGTCTTTGCCATCCAACTCGTCTCCTGAGATCCATAGCATCCTAATCTGAATTTGTAATACTCGATCTGACCCAAATATTATAATAAAATAATACACGAGTCTGTCTGGAAAACCAACGTGAGAAAAACACACTCAAATTGGATTACTATTATTATCAAAATCCTTTGAAAAACAAAGGTATCTCATAAGACCACATCACACATAAATTAACACGATGGGATTTTCCCTTATGATAACCAAAACATTTTAATCAAAATCATCTGATATTATAATACTGTCTAAATAAAGTAAATAGAAAATAGCTGAAATGCTTGCATCTCACGTTTCAGCATAGTTAGGCATAATCAAAACCGCACGACACTTATTGCAAAATGGATTTCATACATGACTAGGCACTGCGGTACAACCTATCACAGTACACTTTTAGCAAAATTTACCGAGGCCTCACCGGGATCCCCAACAATGCAAGACCAGACCTATCCCTAACCTGGATAGAACCGGATATGTAACGACCCAGGATTTTGGACATTTGAAATCAGAATATTTAATTGATTTTTAATATTTAGAAATTAATTGTTAACTTGAATTTCAAATATCATTATTTGGTAATTAAATTATTGAATTAAACAATTGGAAATTAGGTAAAATATGAAATCGGGAGTTTTGAGCTTGTTAAAATTAATTAAAAGTCTTGTAAAAAATTTATTGATAATACTAAAGATAATAAAGGTTTTAAATTCGAATTTAAAAGCGATTTGTTCAGTTTTGAAAATATATCGTTTAAATTGAAATTTAAAAATAATCTTTCGAGGCACAATCTCGGATTTCGACGAAACTAGTTCCACTGGATCCGTAATAGTGTATTATTTCAAATTTCAAATTTTATAGCATTTGGGGTTATCGTGTGACCGTACGGTATATAAACGCGCTAAAATCTATATCGAAAATTCAATATATAACTAGGTCCAAAAAAAGCTATCTTCTACATATGATTGAATTAGGACTTGAAACCTTTTCCATTGCGTTCCAAATAGGGGTATAACATTATAAACGCCTAGTGGCATGCCTCCATAGGATGTCAGGTTTTTAAGCTAAGAATTAAAGACAATTTAAATTTAAAATTTAGATATAATATATATTATTTGACCATTCAAATTCCCTTCCCATCAAACTTTTTCTCTGCACTTTTGAAGCACTGTAGCCTTGCCTGTATACACTACCTTCTCTTCAACATCGTGTCTTGCCCCCTCTCCTTCTTTTTATCACGCCGCTTTTTCCCTTCTTTCAGTTGAAAGTCAGTTCGAAATCGTTCATTGCATGCTACCTTCAGGATTTAAAAACCCGGCCTCAATCTTATCTTCATTTATGAAATCAAATCATTTGTTTTTTTAAAAAAAAAGGGCAGCTGAATCAAAGCTATAACTCTTTCAAAACAAATCGAGCGTGAATTTTTTCCTTCCTCTGGCAATGCTAATCTCGAGCCCATCTTGATTGAGCGAGTGTAGGGCACATGAAGGAATAGTCGAGCCAATCATCATGAAGCCCGAATGCGAGTTCTTTGGTGGTAACTCATTGGGGGTGCGACGTTTGCAGCCAAGGCAGAGGGAAGAGGCACCAACGACTTCGGCAACTCGGTCTGGAAGGGGAAGGTCGGCCTCGCGCGTGTAAAGGGTAGCTCGGCGATTGGGCTGATGGTTTGGGGTGGGCCTGGTTTCGAGCAAAAGCTCATCGCTTCATTTTCCTATTCGTCTTTAGGTGATTTAAATTTTAAAAATTTTTATTTTAATGCTTACTCAAGTTTAAGCTGGTAAATAAATTGTTGATTATTATCACTTATAAGAAATTAGCAGTAAGATATAACACGGTTTTGTTTTAAAATCATTCGGTTATATATATAAAGTAGAAAGTACATATAGATAAGATTTAAATTTATAGTAATTTTTTATTTTGTAACTAATTTAATTTTTGAATCAGAGCTGCTGGTTTAAATAATAATAATAATAATAATAATAATAATAATAATAATAAACTTTTGTATTAAGATAGAAACGGTTTTGCTCTTAATATTTAAATCTATATTTATGTATACTATAAAGAAAAAGTGTAGTATAAACATAAATATATATACATATGCCTACTTTAATTTAATTATATATATAGGTAAATAGGAAAATTAGATATAGAAAAGATTTTAAAAAATATATATATAGGAATTTTAAAGGTTGAAGAGTTTATATAAATTAGATTTTTGAATCCATTTCAAAGGAAAATATATAAATATAAATTATATATATAAAAATATATATACATATTTTCAAAAATAGTTTATTTTAAAATAAGGGATTAAGGTGATTAATTTGTTTAATAAACTTATTTAATTAATTTAGCTACTAAAGGATTTTAAAGGAAAATTAGTTTGAATTAAAATTATTAGTTAATAAAAATTATCAAAAAGGATAATTGACTATTCGATTATTTAAAATGTTAATAAATCATATAATATTTAATACAAGGTCGAAAATCAGGGAGAGACAAGCCGAATTGGATCGGATTGCAAAACAAAAATCAAAGGTGAGTTAATCTCACTCAAATTGGATTACTAGTCAATTTAATTGGTTAAATTAAATTATTGGATGATTTCTTGAATTGATAATTATTATTAGTCTAGATATGATAGTGTGTGTATATATATATGTATATGTATATGTATATTGGAGTGTTGATATTCCTGCATCATATGGCGGATGAGACCCTATGCGCCTCGCATAATAGCGGACGACCCTTTATACCTCGATATCCCCCTCGAAGTAGGATTCGTATTTTTATATTGTGCTAACATCTGTGGATGTAGGGAAACAGGTTGAAGGGATCCAACTACTTTCTCAAAAATATTGAATTTATTTTCATATTCAGTTATATGAAATGTTAATTAATCTATGATATATTATGTTGGAAAATTTATTTACCCGATGTTAATATATTGCTGGATATTTTATGGCATTTTAAAATATAAATATTGAATTTTTCAACGGGAAATAAAAAGGGAAAAATCTAAAGAAAGAAATTTATATTAAGGATGGATAAATTTAAAGGGTGAATTGGAAAAAAAACAAATAGTTGATTTTAAAAATCCTACTTAATAAATTCTAGAATATGGGAAAAGGATAGGGTCTTTAAATAAATGTAAATTAAAAGGTTTTAAAATTAAGGATTTAAGAAATATTGATTTTTAGGTGCAAAGGATTTATTTTTAAATTTAAGCTTTAAACGAGTTGGAAAAAAAGATAAAAGGAGAATTTTGAAATAAAGTATGAATTTGATATTTAAGATTTAAATAAGGTTGTTAATCAAAATAAAGGAGAAAAGCTGGAATAAATGGATTTTGGAATAAATTTTGGCAAATCAAAATAAATTTTAAAATGGAATAAATTCAGAGTATCGATCGGGAAATCGATTAAGTGTTTTGGAACACTGTGATTAAAGGAAAATGAGATTATGGAATTTATAAACGGGGTTTATAAATTAAGTGAAATATTTATCAGTGGATAATTTTAATTTATAAATTCACGGTGGGAATTTATAAGGAAAAGGGTAATTTGTTTTAAAAATAGAAAGAGAGTTTTATTTTTAAAAAGTATGGAAAAGAAATTTATAGGATTGCGACATAAATTAAATTGGGATAAATCGAGAAGGATTTATAAAGACTTTAACAGGCTATAGATTGGGATGAAAAGTGTATTTTCCTAAAAAGCCAAGTATAATTTCAAAGGAGATTTTTATGTATAGATTAAAGGTTTTAAAGTGGTTTTGAAAGAATGTTTTAGAAAAATTATTATTTAGTTTTTTTTAAACTATTAAAGTAAATATTTGTTTATGTTAATTATAGTAGAAATTATTTTTAACAGGTTAAATTAGTATTATAGTTTAAAGGATAACTATTAAATATTTAACCTTATATTTCAGTTTTATTGTAAAAGTAGTTTTGGCTAAAGCTTTTCTTGGGAAATTATTATAAAATTTTATAGCGACTATTTCGAGTAAAGTGATTTAAGTAGTTTTATTTTGAATGTTTTAAACGTATATTTTTCGATAAAGTGATTCGATTTATTTAAAAGCTATGTTTATAAAGGCTTAGTGCTTTTTAAGGGAAAGAAAATAATCGGTGGATGATTATTTAATTTGATAGTTAAATAACCGACTATCAATATTTTGGCCAATGCGTTGATCGTTTCGAAGAGACCGGAATTGGATTTAATTATCCGAAAACCACTTTGATTCAGTTTGAATGTTTGCAAATGAAGATCGTGAAGATGATGAAGATGGTTATTCGGTTTGTCCAGACCCAGGGCAACTTGTATGGACGAATGCTATCAGACCATCGTCAGGAGGACGATGAGCATTCTAAGTGAAATGTGTTCTAAAAAGGTAACGCATAGCCTTAAACTTCATGAACTAGGAATGTCTAAAACAGAGGAGGTACTGCAAGGCTAAGTGGGTAGCACCCAAGTAGGGTAAGGTCATCCCTATCTAGATGTCTCTTTTTGATCTTGGCTTAGTGGGCGGTTGCTAATCCCAGCAGCAAGATGATCTTATTCGGACTATCCAGTAAAGGGTAGCTCCGGTCTTGTGTTGCAAGAGATCGAGAGTGGTCCTCGGTACGTTGATCTAGACCACGTACTGTGACGGGTGGTACCTCAGTAGCCCTACCATTGTATGGAAATCCAATCTCCAATAAGTGCCTTTGAACTTGTTTCTATACCAATTATGCTAGAATTTAATGAATCTAACAATTTCAGCTATATGAATAGTATTTTTACTTAGACACTATTATAATATCATTGGATTTTAATAAAAAAATGTTTTGGTCAACGTAAGGTAAAAACTCGACATGTTTATTTGTGGCGTGGTCTTAACAGATACCTTTGACTTCAAAGGATTTTAAAAACTTTAATAATTCAATTAAGTATGTTTTCCCACGCTGGTTATCCACGCTGACTTGGATGTTATTTTATTATAATACTCGTGTCAGACCGAGTATTACAAGTACATGATAGGATGCTTTAGGGCTCAGGAGACGAGCTAGAAGGCGGAGACATATAACGCGTATCTAACTTATATTTCGCTGTGCAGTGTAAGCTATGTATTCAGTTTTTTGAGGATAAGTTATTACAACTGTCCAGTTGTGTGGTATGGGTTGTGTTATACGTTGATGATTGTAAGCGTTATATAGTTACAAATTCTTTTGTATACAAATCTATTGTTATATATTATTTGTTGTTCTGTTGTAATTGTGAGATTCTGTTTGTTTTTTTATCTTCTTATTCTACCTCTTTCTTCTTTAACCATAATGGTTTGTATTTTCGACCACTTTGAGTTAAACTGATGGAGAATATTATCGACTCAAAGGGGTACGGATTTGCGGGCTATTACAGGATATGTTATCACCCTAGGTGTTCCCACCCTTATCGAGAGCTCTTTTGCATGCACTATCGTATCCATAGTTAATAATATATTGAAGGGTATCTAGAAAGGTGATAACATACCCTAAGTTGGTGCGATCCACTTAGCCTTACTGCATCTCCGCTGATTTTCGATCATTTTGGTTGATGAGGCTTGAGGCTACAATTACCTTTCAAGAACAATTCCAGTTAGAATGCTTATCGTCCTCCAATGACGATGTTCTGATAGCGGTCATCCATACAAGTTGTCCTATGTATGGACAAACCAACCCACCATCTTCATATATCTTTACGATGTCCATGGTAACATTCAAACCGGATTAAAGTGGTTTTTGGATAATTAAGTCCGATCCCGGTCACTTCAAAACGATCAGCAAATTTGGCCAAAATTGATAGTCGGTTATTTAACTATCAATATAACATCCAAAAGCAGACATCGGGCCTTATTGTAACTTTCCCAAAATTTATTTCAAATATCTTTAAAAGATATGTATTTAAGCAACTTCAGTATTCCAACATTAGAAATCATTTCAAATCCTTATATATTCAACGGAATTTTTCCATCCGATCCAATATTTAGAATATATTTTTTTACTCCATTTTAGGTTCAACACTTAGGAAATATTCCATTCATTTCCTATTTCCTATTTTCCCAAAACCATTTACAATTAAATTCCTTGACTCGTTTATAACAAATTCTATAAGTTTCGAAATTCCTTAATTAATCCCCTTTAATATTTCCAAAGTTAAATATTCTTGCTTATAATTTCAATTTCCCTTCCTACTTCCTTTATGAGTTTTATTTCATTTTTCAAAGTTCACTTTTATTCAACTACATCGGAAATTTTCTTACTTTTCCCCATTCCATTTTGAGAATTCTCTTATAAATCCTATATACTTAATAACTTTTCCAAATTTTCGAGAAGATTTATAAATAAATTTAAAACATTACAAAAATCTATATATATAATAAGTACTTAAAAGAATAATAAAAATTTATTTTCAAAACGTGTTCAAGTAATTATCTAAAATATTGAAACACTTTATATCACATCACTTTTCAAAGCTGGTTTTAAATTTAGGATTTTTTAAAATAAATGTTAAGTATTTGAAAATTTTACTTTCCGATGTATTTCAATTCTACTAGTTCAAAATTGCATAGTTTGGTAAATAAAACTTTCCTTTTTAAAAAAAACTTAATTTCTTAGTAATAATATATATATATATATATATATATCAATAAGTAGTAAAGATATTTTGAAATATAATGGCGACTATAGGAAACCCTAGTAGCGATCCTAATCCCATGGAGATTGAGGAAGGTGAGATGGGCTTGCAAGAGGTGAGGTATAATGACAAAGGAAAGAATCAAATAAAGGTTAATCTGCAACAAAAAGGAGGGAATCCACCAATCGATCTGCGCCTGTGGTCTCTAATCTTAAGAAACAACTGGAACTTAAGGAAGGTGTTAGATCGTGGGCAGAAGCAATTGCTGGAAACACACGTATTGATGGTGGGGTTAATAAATTTGATCATCTAGAAGATGCAAATGTGGTCTACGCTGACTTAAACGATGAGGTATTTAATTCAGCTAAAAACCTATGGTGCAATTCTACATATATCTATGTAGCTGGGAAAAGACCATATTATATACATCTTAATGCCTATATTAAAAGAGAATGGCAACCGATTAGTAAATGGGATGTATTCCCTAGGGAGAATGGTTATTACCTCACCAAATTCAATAATGAATTGGATTGCAAGAAGGTGCTGTATAGAGGGCCATGGTCTATTGATAGTAAACTTATATTCACCAAAAAATGGAAGCCTAATTTAAGACTTGAGAGGGATATGCTTGAATCACATCCTGTATGGTTAAATTAATGAATATAGATCTATCCTCATGGAATGTTCGCAGTATTAGCAGACTTGTTAGCCTTATTGGAACACCCCTTGCAATGGATGATTATACCAGGAATATCAGAAGACTAAAATATGCTAGAGTTCTTGTAGAAATTAAAGCAAGTGAAGCAATTAAAAATCAGGTGCGTGCTAAGGACTGAAATGGTAATATTTACATACAGAGGTAGAATATGAACATATCCCACCAGTTTGCATCAAATGCAAGTGTTTTGGACATTCCACAGACCAATGTGAGATCGTGTCCCCTCATAATCCAAGTGTGGAGGCCAAAAAATACAGCTGAGACTAGTCAGACTGTTCAATCGCAAAATTTACAACAAAATGAGGTACAATCTGAGCCTATTACCGAAGAGATAGATATCAACACAGAACAATCTAATATAGAGACTAATAACAAGAAGGATATACATGATGCCCGAGAGAAAGTAGATAAGGAAGCTGCTCCATCACTGGATACAAAGTCCAAGGTACTGCATTTGTCCATAATTCTGATGAGAATTCATCAATATGTATACATGTTACGACAGAAGAAGAATATGAAATCAATAATATTGTCTTAGAAAGAATGGACTCAGATAAAGATATAGAGGATAGTAATCCAAATAAGTTTAAAAAATCCAATCATGCTTACATAAATCAATTTAAAAAATAGAACCTAAGGGAAAGATGAATTTGACTCGTGAGGTATCTCCTATGAAATTGAGGAGCAGACCTCTACAGTCGAAATGTCAATAATTAATTGGAATGTAAGAAGTCTAAATAATGACACTAGGCGTTTCGACCTTTTAAATCTTAGAAGGACTAATTCTCATTCTACTCTGAGTATTTTAGAAAATAAATTTAGCACTGATAACTTAACATTCTTTACTAATTCTCTAGAGGAAGAATGGAAATACATTCATATAATGATGTAGGAGGTAAAGGTTGTATATTACTTTTATGGAATAAACAAATTTGGAATTTAAATCTCTTGGTGAAGGATAATCAACATATTACCGTTAGCGCATCTAATGTAGGTGGGCTTAACATGATTTTAAGTTGTGTTTACGCAAGCAACTTGGCTTCTCATCGGGCTCACGTTTGGCAAGCCATTAAAAATGTTGGTAAAATTGTCAAGAATCCCTAGATTGTTTTGGGGGATTTCAACTCTATGCTTAAGGCAGAAGAGAAAAAAGGAGGTCTTACCATGAGAGTTTCCCATCTAGAAGAATTCAACAACTATATCATTGGAGCGGGACTGCTAGAACCCATCCACTGTGGCCTGAAATTTACAAGGAGAAGTAGAGAAAATAAAAAAATATCATGTAAACTTGATAGAGTTCTAGTTAATGTGAACTGCATTAACATATTTTCGAACATAAAAGTTAACATACCCCCTATCAACTAGTGATCACTGTCCTATCCTTGTTAATTTAGTACAAAAACGTGTGTATGATAAAGTTAAGCCATTTGAATATGCCAATCACTGGCATGAATTAGAGAGATACAATCAAGCCATACGATTTAATAATATACCTCTGGTAGAGGTGTATCAATGCTACAAACTACTTCATATTCTCAAAACAGAAAAAGGAAAAATTAAAAATTGGAATAGATGCAGACCCAAGGATGGAGATCAAATATCCATCATGCAAAAACAATGTGAGGAACTTTTTTTAATGATAGACAATGGTACTGCCAATGATGAGATAGGGAGGAAATACTATCAAGCCCAAGGGGATCTAAAAGAGGCTCTCAGTGCTACTGAACTCAAGCAAAAAGCCAAAGAGAAATGGATTGCTGAAGGGGATGAATGCACCTAATTTTTTTACACTAAAATGGCAATTCGAAGTAACATGAACAATAATTTTCATCTTACTAACAAGGATGGAAATGTATTATCTAATGTAGCAGATATTAAGGAACAAGCATCAAATATTATTATGACATGTTCAATGGGAAACAAACATCAACTTACCAGACATTAAATGTAGGAGGCAAGTAAACTCCAGGAGTAGAAGAATGCTATCTAGGCAAATTAGTGAAGCTAAGGTGCTGGAAGCTCTACAATCCATTCACATTGACTCCAGCCCCGGTCCAGATGGCCTTAGATCCAAATTCTACCTCCTACATTGGAATGTCCTGAAAGAATAAATCATATCAGCATTGCAAGATATTTTTCAAAGTGGTAAATTTGTAAATCAATCACACCTTAATCTGCCTTATTCCTAAAAAAGACAATCCATCAAAAATTGAGGATTATCGGCCTATTGCTTGCTGCAATGTTCTATACAAAATTCTAAGCAAGATCTTATGAAATAGAATGAAGGTTATCTTACTAGATCTCATTTTTGAATGTCAAGCTGCATTTATCAAAGGTAGAAGTTTCTCCGAAAACCCTCTTATGGTTCATGAACTACTTAGAAACTTTAACGAACCAGGAACTGATAAATTTTGTAACCTCCATAAAGCATATGAAAAAATAAATAGACACTTTTGTTAGTCCCTTAGAAGATGGTTTTGATGACAACAACCTTAGAATAAGATTATAAAATATAAATACTAACATTATAGTTTAGATATATATGTATATGCAGGATTTTACCATGCAGGTACCAAGAATGAAGACTGTACAGTATATAGATTCAAGACTGAAGATATCAAGATTGAAGACTCATGAGTATCAAGATTATCAAGAGTTCAAGATTTCAATATAAGTAATTTAATTAGGAATTTTGTTAAAACTCCTAGATAAGAACTGACATCTTAAAACCCATTTTATTCGTGGAATGGAATCTACTTCTAGCCCGTTAAAGGGAAGGAACCCTAAGTAGGACGGAACATATGAAAAATCTAGTGGAACATTGTTTGTATCCACTAACTTTTGTTCAAATGATTTACAAAATTATATCTTATTTTCAAAAGATTTAAAAACCTCCCTTTTAAAAGAATCAAAAATATCTATCCTGGTCTTAAAATACTTTTACCCTCAAAATAATCTTTATTTTCAAAATCAAATTATCCTTGGTTTTAAACTATCTTTTAATTATAATATATTTAACTTTTAATATTTATACTTAGATTTAAATATAAAATTATAGTAAAATTATATATATATTATTCACTATACTCATTTATGTATTTTAACTATAGTTAAGTATATTTATAAAGTTTAAAATAGTTTTTAATACTGGATAGAAGTTATTTTCAAAGAAAAAAATTACCAAATATTACTTAGGCCTGTCGACAATCCCAAGATACCCTCGACAAGGTGGCAGTTTATTTAAAAAATTTGAATTTCAAAGGAAGTGTCTATTCGTCATATCCTTTCACGAGTGGACATGGTCGTTGTTCTACTATAAGTAGGGGTTGTTTTAAACGAATTTATATTCACATTTTTCTTTTATTTTACTCCTCTTCTTCTTCCACATTTCTTTACATTCAATTTTACCATTACTCTGCCAAAATCATCAATGAATCTAAGTAGATCATTTCTGGTTTGATTCTCTATCACCATCTCAACAAGATCCTAGTGCTGTTCAGAGTTATAGATTTCTTTGTAATTAATTGAGTGAGAAAATGTGTGATTGTAGCTTATAAAATCAATCAAGTGAGAAAAGGTGTGATTGTAGCCTAGGAAATCAATTGGGTGAACTTGTTGCCCGTAAAATCAAGAATCTTTACCTAGAGGATTGTGAATCTGGAGTGGTGTACCTCGTGGCCTTGAAATCGAGGGTGTAATTGTAAGAATTGATTTTGAAAGGAAATCCATACTTGTGTTGCGGGATTGGATGTAGGGTAACTCTGAACCAGTATAAAATACGGTGTGTTCTTTCCTTTATTGCTTTTACTTTATTTCTACATCTATGTTTGATTCTGTGACCATATCTGTGTCTGAATATCGCATACATTTGTGTTCAAATTAATATAAACTCAAAAACAATTAGTAAGTCCAATAAACACTATTCACCCTCCTCTAGTGTTTATTCTAGCCTTAATATCTGTAATCTGCATTTCTCACATTTGGTACCAGAGTAAGGTTTTCAAAGTTTCATAATATGATTTTTCAAAAAGCTTTTAAAATGGCTATGTTTAAAAAATTTGTTAACACTAGTTTAGAAATATTCAGATCATCATTGTCTCTTGAGTCTGCATATAATCAATATTCAACTTCAAGTTGTCTACCAAAATTGTATGATGTGCAGGAAACATGTTTTATGGGTGTTGAGGAATCAATCCACAATGGACAAATTGTGCAGATCAAAACGAATAAATGGATGCTCTAGACACATGACTGGTAATCCAGATATGCTGAATGATATAATATACAAAGACGGACGACTGGTTAACTTTGGAGACAACTCATAAGTATATGTGATTGGCATTAGCAAAGTCGGTAACTCTGAAACTCCTATTATTACAAATGTTTTGCTAGTTAAGAATCTGAAATATAATCTACTAAGTATTAGTCAACTTTGCGATAATAGATATAAAATTAAATTTGAAAAAGATAAGTGTCACATTGAAGATAATAATTCAACCATAATATTTGAGGGAATTAGGAAAAAGAATATTTATATTCTTAGTATGAAAGTTTCAAATGATAACCTGTGTCTTTTGGCAAATACAAGTGACCCTTGGATTTGGCATAAGAGATTTGCGCATTTGAATTTCAAACACTTATCTAGACTGACATGATCTAGTAAGAGGTCTCCCTAAAATGAATTTTAAAGTAGATAGATTATGTGATGCATGTCAATTAGGAAAACTTAGAAAAAGTTCCTTTAAATTAAAAGATATGATTTCAACTTCAAAACATCTTGAATTACTTCATCTTGATTTATTTGGTCCATCTCAAATTCAGTTAATAAATCATAGTAAATATATTTTTGTAATTATAGATGATTATTCTAGATTTACATGGACAATATTTTTGAAACATAAAAGTGAACTTTTGAATGTTTTAAGAACTTTACAAAAAGGATTCAAAATAAACTTTTTGTAAAAATTATAACCATCCGTAGTGATCACGGTGGTGAATTTGAAAATGAAAAGTTTGAGGAATTCTGTAATAAAAAGGGAATAACTCACAATTTTTCATTTCCAAGCACTCCACAACAAAAAGGAGTAATAGAACGTAAAAATAGGACGATTCAAGAGTGTGCGAGAACTATGCTTTCAGATAGTAAATAACCAAAATATTTTTGGACAGAAGCAGTTGCTACCGCCTATTATATTTTTAATAGAATTTTAATTAGACCTTTAACTCATAAGGCATCTTATGAACTTCTTCACACAAAGAAACCTAAGGTATCTTATTTTAGAATCTTTGGAAGTAAATGTTTTATTTTAAATACAGAAGGTAACTTAGACAAATTTGATCCTAAATCTGACAAAGGTATCTTTATCAGATATTCTAATAGAAGTAAAGCATACAGAGTGTTTAATTTAATAACTAACACCATCGAAGAAATAATGCATGTTTCATTCGATGAAAGTCTCAAAAATTTTGAAGATACAAGTGATGAAGAGAATCTAATCACTCAAAATCAAGAGTCAACTGAAACTAATAATGAAATTAATCATCTTAATAAAAAGATTAAACTTTTAAAAGATCATCCTATAGAAAATATACTTGGAGATATGCATTCGGTTTTTAAAACTAGAAATCAACTAGGTAAAATGAGCAATGCAGCCTTTATATCAACTATTGAACCAAAAAATCCAAAAGAAGCATCAACTGATGATTCATGGATTTTGGCTATGCAAGAAGAACTAAATCAATTCACTAGAAATGATGTTTGGAAACTTGTTCCTAGACCTGAAAATAAAACTATAATTGGAACAGAATGGGTTTATAAAAATAAAATGAATGAACAAGGCGAGGTTGTTAGAAATAAAGCCCGGTTAAACGCTCAAGGTTATTGTCAAGAAGAAGGAATAGATTTTGATGAAACCTTTGCTTCCATAGAAAGATTAGAAGCCATTAGGATTCTACTTTCTTTCGCAAATCATAATAATTTCAAATAATTTCAAATGGATGTTAAAAGTACCTTTTTAAATGGATTTGTAAAAAAGGAAGTATATGTTGAACAACCACCACTTTTTGAAAATGAAAAATTACCAAAATATGTTTACAAACTTAAGAAAGCTCTATATGGTTTAAAACAAGCTCCTAGAGCCTGGTATGATAGACTAAGATCTTACTTATTACAATCAAACTTTGAAATTGGTAAAGTAGATAATACTCTTTTTATTAAAAGAAATAAAAATGATATTCAACTAGTACAAGTTTACGTAGATGATATCATTTTTGGATCAACTAATTTTGAAATGAATAAAGAATTTCTGAAATAATGAAAAAAGAGTTTGAGATGAGTCATACGGGTGAATTAAACTTCTTTCTAGGATTGCAAATAAAATATTTAGATAATGGTATCTTTATCAGACAAGAAAAAGATGCTAAAGACCTAGTTAATAAATTTGGTTTGACTAGTGCAAGTGGAAAATCCACTCCCATGGCAACCAATGAGTACCTAAGTAAAGAAGATCTCTCGAAAGATGTAGATCAAAAATTATATAGAGGAATGATTGGATCACTACTCTGTATCACTGCTAGTAGACCTGATATCATGCATAATGTTTGTCTCTGTGCAAGATATCAATCCCAACCTAAAGAGACCCACTTAAAAGTTGTAAAACGTGTCATAAGATATGTTAAACACACCCTTGATTATGGCTTATTTTATCCTAAAAATGATTCTTTTGAATTAATATCTTACTGTGATGCTGATTATGCTGGTTGTAAATCAAACCGAAAAAGTACAAGTGGAACTTGTCACTTTTTGGGGCATTCTCTGATTTCCTGGTTTAGTAAAAAGAAAAACACAGCTTCTTTATCAACAACTGAAGTGGAGTATATTTTTTCTGCTTTGGCTTGTTCTCAAGTAATATAGATATGCAACACACTTTAAAAGATTTTGGTTTAAATATCTCAAAATCACCAACTTATTGTGACAATACTAGTACAATAAATTTATCCAAAAATCCTACTCATCATGCTCGAACTAAACATATTGATATAAGACATCATTTTCTTAGAGATAATATAAGTAAGGAAGTAATTACTCTCGATTATATCAATTCCGAGAACCCAATTGCTGATATCTTAACAAAACCCTTAAATAAATCTATATTTACTAAATTAAGAAGCGAACTAGGTATTTGTTCAATAATTGAAATATAGAATAACAAGGTATAATTAAAAATTAAATTAAATTAAATTAAATAGTAAAAATATAGGTACCATGTCGACAACCATACCTTACCCCCGTCGACATATAACGATTTTTTTTCTTTTGAAATTTTCCCACCAAAATTCAAATGAGTGGTTATATATTCTTCTTATTTCGAAATTTTGTTCATTCTCTCTATCCTTTCTCTAATCTAACTTCTGAAAACAATAAAACAACGGCATCCTCCTCCAAATCATATAAAAATTCAACCTTTTCGTTCCCTTTCGCTTTTACTGGACCATTTCAACGAACTACGCTTGCATGAGTGATGAAAATGGAGGATTCCTTGAAGGACGCACTGGAACTAATGACTGAAATTAAAGTAGTGCAACTCAGAATGGCCAAAGAACAAGAACGGCAAGGCAAAATCCTTAGAAACTTACAAAAGTTTCTAATGCACAATCACGCCAATCCCATCTTGATTGATGAAGAATCTTCAGGAGATCATGTGCAAGAGGACAGCGAGGAAGAAGAAGAAGCCCTCATGGAAGAAGAGCACGCTGGAGATGACGACAAAGTTTTTTGCGTTGGCGAAATGTGCTTTGACTAGGATGGAAATCTAGTCGAACAACGTGGAAATTTATGTTTCCACTACCCAAATTGTTCAGTTCATAGATCTCTCATTTTCAAGGATACACATTAGTTTCTTTTCACTCTTTCTTACCGTTGTATGATTTTACTTATGTTTTCTACGCAAATGTAAATATAACAATATATAATTAATAAATGATTTGTGTTCTTATATTTGAATTCTCACATTACCACTATTATAAGTATTATCATATATGGATTCTTAGTTAAGATAGCTAGTAATTAAGACTAAGTTTTAGGTTTAGAATTAAGTGTTGATTATTTATGATAACACTATCATTATAATCACATGTCATATAGTATTAGATTAAGGAGGAGTTATATAGTTTGGAGTTAGTTTTTTGTTGATTAAAAAGGGGGAGAAGTATAAAATAGGATAGTTAGGCATATATTAAGGGGGAGTTATTAGTTTTAGGAGGAGTTATTAGGATATAAGTAATATTTTATAAACAAAGGTTGTCATCATAAAAAAGAGGGAGATTGTTAGTCCCTGAGAAGATGATTTTGATAACAACAACCTTAGAATAAGATTATAAAATATAAATACTAACATTATAGTTTAGATATATATGTAAATGCAGGATTTAACCATGCAGGTACCAAGAATGAAGACTGTACAGTATAGAGATTCAAGACTGAAGATATCAAGATTGAAGATTCATGAGTATCCAGATTATCAAGAGTTCAAGATTTCAATATAAGTAATTTAGTTAGGAATTTTGTTAAAACTCCTAGAAAAGGACTGACATTTTAAAATCCATTTTATTCGTGGAATGGAATCCACTTCGAGCCCGTTAAAGGGATGGAACCCTAAGTAGGATGGAGTGGAACATTGTTTTGTGTCCACTAAGTTTTATTCAAATGTTTTACAAAATTATATCTTGTTTTCAAAATGATTCAAAACCTTCCTTTTAAAAGAATCAAAAACATCTATCTTGGTCTTAAAATACTTAGCCTCAAAATAATCTTTGTTTTCAAAGTCAAATTATCCAACTATCTTTTAATTATAATATATTTAAATTTTAATATTTATACTTAGATTTAAATATAAAATTATAGTAAAATTTTATATATATTATTCTATATACTTATTTATGTATTTTAACAATAGTTAAGTATATTTATAAAGTTTAAAATATTTTTAGTACAAGATAGAAGTTATTTTCAAAGAAAAAATAAATTACCAAAAATTACTTAGGCCTGTCGACAACCCCAAGATACCCTTGTCTACAAGATGGCAGTTTATTTCAAAATTTTGAATTTCAAAGGAAGTGCCTGTTCGTCATATCCTTTCGCGAATGGACATGGCTGTTGTTCTACTACAAATAGGGGCTGTTTAAACGAATTTATATTCATATTTTTCTCTGATTTCACTCCTCTTCTTCTTCCACATTTCTTTACATTCATTTTTACCATTACTCTGCCAAAATCACCATTTAATCTAACTAGATCATTTCCGGTTTGATTCTCTATCATTATCTCAACAAGATCCTAATGCTATTCAGAGTTATATATTTCTTTGTAATTAATTGAGTGAGAAAAGGTGTGATTGTAGCCTGTAAAATCAATCAAGCGAGAAAAGGTGTGATTGTAGCCTGTAAAATCAATCAAGCGAGAAAAGGTGTGATTGTAGCCTGAGAAATCAATTGGGTGAACTTGTACCCCGTAAAAATCAAGTATCTCTACCTAGAGGATTGTGAATCTAGAGTGGTGTACCTCGTGGCCTTGAAATCGAGGGCGTAATTGTAAGAATTGATTTTGAAAGGAAATCTGTACTTGTGTTGCGAGACTGGATGCAGGGTAAATTCGAAACAGTATAAAATCTGGTGTGTATTTTTCTTTATTGCTTTTACTTTATTTATGCATCTGTGTTTGATTCTGTGGTCATATCTGTGTCTGAATATTGCATACATTTGTGTTCAAATTAATATAAACTCAAAAAGAATTAGTAATTCCTTTAAACACTATTCATCCCTTCTAGTGTTTATTCTAGCCTTAAGATCCATAATCTGCATTTCTCACAACTTTATCATCCATATGCTTAATTCTATGGGGTTTCCAGTAAACTTTGTAAATATTATAAAAGAATGCATCTCTACACCTACCTTCTCTATCTTGATCAATGGTATACCAAAAGGACTTATAAGATCCAATAGAGGTATCGGACAAGATGACCCTCCATCACCTTACTTGTTCACAATCGCTATGGAATACTTCTCGCTACAAATGGAGATGGTTATTCACCATAAGAGTATCCAGCCTATTTTTAACATCCAGCCTATCGTGAGTCACTTACTCTATGCGGATGACTTAATCATCTATATAAATTCCAGCTATGAATCAGCTAAAACAATTAAAGAAAATTTTCTTAGCTTAGAAAAATATGTTGGTCTTAAAGTTAATGAGAAGAAAACAAAATGCAATTTATACAAAGCATGAAACAATAAAGCAGAGGTGTTGGGTCTCTTGAATGTGAAAGAAGGCATTCTTCCTGTGAGATATTTAGGTGTTCCGCTATCCTCCAATAAGATCATAGACGGGGAGTGTGCATCTCTGATATCTTCTACAAGAGACAGACTACAGGGAAGGAGCTCCAAACTTTTATCACTTGCTAGGCGAATTGAGTTGGTGCATACTGTTATACACTCTAAAGTTAATTTCTGGCTGCAAACTTTTCAATTGCCTGATGCCTCAATACATAAAATTGAAAAAGTTTGTGCATATTTCAAATGGAAGGGAGGTATTCATAAAATCAAATTTGAAAATTTGTGCCGACCAAAAGATGAAGGAGGAGTGTGCCTCAGAAGATTTAAAGACATGAGAACAGTTTACCCTTTGAAACAAGCATGGAGAATTATCAATGGTAAGGGCTTATGGGGTAAATGGATGAGACAAAGATACGTTAAAGGCGATTTATGGCAAATGTCTATAGATAATAATGCTTCATCAAACTGTGAAGCAATTCTGAGAGCAAGAAATATCCTTGCCTCATGCTACACCCATGAAATAGCTATAGGGGAGATACAGACCTATGGAGAGACCCCTGGATACGTGGAAAATCCTTAATTGATATTCTTGGTCTTAATACATTTTTTGATTTTGAGTGTCCAGATAAAAGTGTACACGATGTGATATATAACAATGGTTGGAATTGCTCCTCCTTACCAGTAAATGAAGATAAAAAGGAAAAAATTCAAGTTATGCCAATTTATAGTGGGAGAAAGAAGGACATATGGGTGAGGAATTCCACTGGTAATGAATTTAGCACTAACTCTGCTTGGAATGAGATTAGACAAAAAGATAATAAAATAGAATGGAGCAAAATCATATGGGATCATGCGAACAGCCCGAAGATGGCTTTTACAACTTACACAGCTATAATGAGAAGACTACCTACCAGAGACAGGTTATCAAAATGGGGGTGATAAATGATACTGCTTGTGTCATATATAATCAGGAAACCGAAACACAAGAGCACTTGTTCTTTGACTGCAATTTCTCCAAATTGGTGTGGAAATCGTTGAAAAATTCTTCTGCTCAAACAAATAATTTAGGAGAAGCGATTACGTACCTGATTCAAAGTGGCCACAGCAAAAACATGGAAGCCAAATTGAATAAAATCACTATAACTTTGGCTGTTCGTAGCATTTGGAAAGAGAGAAACTGCCGCGTGTTTCAAAACAACTAAAGAAGTCATTTTGAGGTCAATAAGCTTGCAAAAGGAGACATGCAGACTATCCAAAGGAGGATTAAAATTAATTCCATTACCAAGCTGGTACGAGATGAAGCTCGAACTGTAGAAGTGGACCCGAGCTATCCATTGGAAGAAATCCCAAGTACAATCTATCTTCACCAGCCGCCATGACGAAGGAGGAAGGAGAAAGAAGCTATAGTAGTTCTGGAATGTACTTACTTGATATTAATGTAATGTCGGACTAGCTTATATAACATAATGTAATTTTAGGCTAATGCTTAGGCTGAAATGCCTTAATAAAATTCTTACCCATTTACAAAGAAAAAAAATCTCAATAACCAAAAATTTATAAATTCCTCCCAATTTTCATCACTTCGCTTCCGTTTCGATCTACTTAACCATTTCCACTTCAAAAATAGTATCCACTATTTTTACCCTATTTCCATATTATAATATAAATTCTCCCTGTAAAGTTATATTCTCAATTTATCATATTATACTGATTTCCTTTATTTATAAACATCTTTATAAATTCTATAACTCCTCTGATTTTAACTTGTTTATAAAAACAATTTCATATATAAAGTTCCATTTTTATAAGTCCATTCTCTTATAAATTATATATTTTTTATATCGATTTCAACCTCTTCCATATTTCTAGAAGATATCGTTTAAATATCCATCGTTAAAAAAATTCTTAATATAAATTAATTTAAAATCTCTATTTAAAATAGTTTTTACGAATAGTTAAATAAACACTAAAATCAATTGTTGTTTTTATCCAAATCAATTTCTTAAAAATAATCCAAATTTCAGTATAAATATATTTACATTCAAAATCTCTTTTTAAATCCTTTAAACTCCAAAAATAATATTTATGGTATTTAAAGTACCAAAAGTTAGGCCAATGCTACTATAGCATCCAATAATCCACATCACAACAATTATCTATAATAGATTTTTTCTAACACATCATATATTATATATATGAAGAACAATCAATATAATTTTGAGGAATCCAGTTGGATCCTTCCAACCTATTTCTCTGCATCCACGGACATTAGACAACAGTAAAAGCAAACCAATCCCACTTCGAGGGAGATATCATGGTATATAGGATCATCCGCTAAATATGCAGGAATACCAATCCAACTACTAATATATATACTACTACATACATACATACATACATACACACACACACACACATATATATATATATATATATATATATATATATATATATATAACATCCAAACTGATAATAATTTATAAAATCAACTAAACAACCAATAATTTAAATTCCACATTTCTAAATTATACTAGTAATCCAAATGAATGAGATTTTACTCACCTTGAATTTAGTTGGCAATCCATTCCAACTTTAAATTAAATCGAAAGACGTTCGATTTAAATTAAAAATTTCCTGCGACTTTGAAAAACCGAAGCACATTTCTATGCGCAGATTTTCCAGATACGAACCATACTCGACTTGCTTAATGATTTTCGGACCTCGTATGCAAATTATATTAAATTTTATTAACACATGGTTATCTAAACAAATGTAACTTATTTAAATTTTATTAAACAATTTTTAACATTAATTACCTTACGAAAGTTTTAATCCATAACCAACTGATAATAACGTGATACTGCACGAACTCAACCCCTGTTCACAACAACATCGCTGCCTCTCCTCGCCTCCAGCCAACGTCGCTCCTTCTCTTCTCCATCCACCCACATTATCTGAGTTTCCACCTCCAACAGCCACGACCCACTGACCATCTAGTTCTTGCGTGCCTCAAACCTTAAACCTAAAGTCGTGAAACTCCCCCCATTATCGATCACGCCATCGTCGCTCAGGTCGCGACACCCTTCCTCATCTCGATCATCCTACGTGTGCGCGCTCCTCCTCCAAACAATGTACCGCACCCCCTCAACTACGCAAGCAACCCACCTTCGTGAGCTACCCCTTTGAGCGCTGCTCCCCATCCACCGTGCGCGTGCTCGCGAACATGCCGAGCCTTCCATCGTGCCCTCGACTAGAACATCGATTCCCTTTTTTTGAACAACTTCATTTGAACTGAAGGGGAATAGAGCAAAGGATGCATGGATTTTTAAATAAGGAGAAGAGGATTTCGTTTTGATTTGGTTTCTGATTTTTAAATGTTGCGGCCATTTCTTGTGTCAACTGGAAAAAAATAGGGAGGGAAGATAAGATTTTGTTCGATTTCGTTTTCTTTCTTTCTTTTTTTCATTCTGAAGATTTAAAAGAGGAAAGTTGTGATTTTAAAGAATTAAAAGGATGAAGGTCGCATGTTCAAATGGGTAAGGTCAAATCAGAGGTGGTTGAGAAAAGAAAGAAAGTAATAATAAAGTCAAAACATATATGTTTATTATTTAAATTTCCAAATCGTCTCGATTAAGTAACTTAAAATTTCGAACCCCTATCGAGGCATGCCGCTAGACATTTGTAATATTATATGCCTATTCGGAATGCAATGGAAAAGGTTCCAAGTCCTAATTCAATCGTATGGAAAAGATAGCTTTTTAGACCCAATTGTTGTACTAAATTTTTGATATTAAATTCAACGTGTTTATATACCGTATGGCCAAAAGATAACTACAAATGCTATGAATTTTAAATTCGATTTAATGGAACTAGTTTCGTACACAATTTTACAGATTTAATGGAACTAGTTTCGTTAAAATTTCGAGACTATGCCTTGGATCGCTATTTTTAATCGTCGATTAAGTCGACGATTTTCTAAATTTACGAAATTGCTTAAAATCTCAGTTTGAAAAACTAATTCAATTCTAATTTGAAAAGAATTTATATCAATATTAGAAATCATTTCGATTCATATTCAACTCCAATTCAATTTTTTAAATGATTTTTAATTATTAATTCAACAATAAAGTTTATTAATTAAATCATATATTTGGAACTTAAGTTTTATTACACTACTTTTGATTGATAAACTTCATAATAAAATTCTATTCACATTTCAAAACTCAACATTAAAATAAATTAAATTTCAAAATCAACGACCAAAATCCTTGTCGTTGCAATAAATCCTCATTCTGCTGTAAATTGTTTGAATTGTTTAGACATCTATTTAGCGGGACAAATCACCATCCTACTATTATGTTATTTGGACATGTTCATAGTAGTTAGTTTATATGGACATGATATTTCCTAATTTGGATATGAAGTATATTTACATATGTTGAATTATGTAAATAAAATTGTTGAATGACCTAAAGTGAAATTGAAATTAAATGGTAATTTAAATAAGTACCAATGGGATTGCTAAGCCTCTTTTTGAAATTATAAATTATGGTTATAAAATTTGCTCTAACTCTTCAATCAGTTTGGGGTTTGAAAGTTTATAAATGGTTTCCAAGTTATATAATTATTTTATAAAAGTATTTATAAATAATAATTTGTTTATAAAAAGGGTTTTACTAAATAAAAAGGTTTATTTAAAGTGGTTTAAAATGAGATTTTGTGAATGATATTTTGTAATGTCAAAGATATTTTATAAAGAGTTCTACACATGGAAGAGATTTTATAAATCATTTTAGAGATTTTAAAAAGAAATTTAAATCTAGTTTGAGGATTTATAAGGAGGTTTGTAATATGAAGTGAACTTATAAAAAGAATTATTATACGGGATAAGTGAATGGATATTATAAAGTGAATGGTTTTATATTAACTGATGTTTTGAAAAGGGAATTTCCTGGCTATTTAATATGGAATTTGAGAAGAAGAAATTTTTCAAATTTTTTTGGTAAATATTAATATTTTTGAGATAAGTAAAAATGTTTTCCAAATATAAAATGTAAAGGGTTTTGGGAATAGTGTTTCAAAAAGATCTTTTGATCAAATTTTGCAAAGTGTTTTAATTAATGAAAGATTAATTAATAAAGGCTTGGTACATCTCATAAGGAATTAAATCAATGTTTGAATGTTTTTATATTAGATAAATCACTGACTATCAAACTTTGAAAATATCTAGAAGAAACATGGAAATTATATGGTATGGTTACCGTCGGTGAGGCTATACTGTACGTATAAACTAATTTTCATTCTTCTAGGATAAATGATAAGGAAAATCCATCAACTAATGGTTAGGAGGTAATCTCCACTCTTATCTTTGTCTGTTTATTTCCTAAAGAACCGGGATTGAGTTTACCAGAAACTATCGAAAGTTGTCTCGAAGAGATCAAGATCAGATATGTTATCCAAAAACCACTTCCATCCAACTCAAGCGTTTCGACTTGAAGATATCTTGAAGAATATGGAATCGAAGATAGAGCTTTGAAGTGCAAGGGCTATTTCTATTAATCCTAGAAAGGATTCCCCAAAAAGGATGTAATAGAAGTAGTGCCTTCGATTTCGTTCAGCCAAGAATGAACTTGTATGGATGAATACTAGCATTGCATTGATGCCTAGAGCACAGCGTAAGAATTCCAAGTGGGTTTGTTGATCAAAAGGTAAAGTCGTGACCTCACAAGCCTCACAAACTGGAAAATGGCAAAAACAAGGCATGTAGTAGAGCAATATGTACCATTAGGAGTCGTCATCCCATTCTAGATCGTTCCTTATTAGATTTGGTTTGTGCGCAAACACCGTGGTAGTATAAGACCTCGATGTAAAAAGGGGTAAGAGAATCCGGCTTGTCATATTAAAGGGGCATGCCAGTTCTGTGTTAGCAGGGGTCAAGAAGTTCTTGGCACCACGTACATTTTCTAGAGGTGTATCATCGTATGGTAAAACCCATCCATGTTTATGTGCCGCGTGATCTTATGAGATAATTTTGATTTTAAAAGGGTTTTAAACATAATAATTCAATTGTTTTGGCTTACTCACACCAGTCTCATGTCTGACCCAGAGTTTTCTTTTCTTTTCCTAAACTCTTAGGTGCTCAAATTTTTATGGGCAGCCAAGTAGCTCGGGTTTTTCCACTGGATTCATTTTGGTGGAGCTTTGAGCAGGAGGCTTCATTGATAGCTAGTTATTATCTTGTTTTCCCTGTATTATATGTATCTTATATCAGTTAGGTAGGGACGGGTTGTTACAACTGTCTAAGGGTAGAATTTTATTAGTATGACTCTGATGTATTATTTTTGAAATGAATTTTTAAAGCATTATATTGATTAATATATGTTTTCCATTGCGTTATGAGATTCTGTGATTTTTTTAGTTTCTTCTTATCTTCTATCTTCTTTCTTCCCCTTTAACGATCAGTATTTCCAGCACTTGAATGCCCAACGGGAAATACAGTGAATGTATTATTGTCGATTTTCGAGGCTTGAAAAGTCCGTTAGTTATAGCGCGCGTGCGTGTGTATATATATATAGTTACATTCACCGGTAGATATCAAATACAATTTTAACTATTTCTAAACACTTTCAGAATCTCACAGCGATAAATCAAATATAATATATCAATGACTTAGCTACATTAGCATAAACAACTGAAGTGTTATATATATATATATCTATATCTGTTTGAACAAATATAGGTACAATCTAAACCCATATACACATGGTCAAATCCTGGTATAACACTTATAAACATCATGAACACTATGTGCAGATAAATCTCCATCATTGATATCGTATCTTCACCCAACTCCATTGACCTAGAGATATATAAAAATGAAAGTAAGAGTGGGCTAGACATAAGTTTAGTGAGTGAACTATACTCTAATCTAAGTATGATACAAAATTAATATTATAACATTATATGAATCTATCGTTCATTCACGATACGTTTAATCTTCCACTATACCTAACGGTCGCCATTATCTAACCACATCATATCATATTTATATAGACTTAAACCTTTGTCTGGACTTATGCCCTCCAGGGAGCCTATTGTCTGCCATCACACAATCATAATAGGACACACCTTCCCTAAGCCTATAGGGAGCTTATCGTCCTCGTGCTACCTAGGGGACTCACGCTTTGGACTAGCCTTGTTTCGTACGGGGTCGCTTAACATCCACTCACATCCACTGGACATCTACTTATGTCACAGATCCATATCCGTATTTATTTACATGCTCTGGGCATTTATCCTTCATCCTAAACTTGTTCTTGTTCATGTTCACCATCAAATCAGAGTCTCATATCAAAGCCATACGTACCCATTTTTATATACTCATTAAATCACAATCAAGCTATTCAACATTCATTTATTTCATATTGTCAACGTATCATATATTTTATTCGTTTCATACCGTTGGCATTACGGTTGGGCCATTTGGCCAAGGTTTAGGTTGTAAGTTTAAAATGAGCAGCATTGCACCAGTCATAATCCATCCGTCGACTAGTTTATGTATTTCCTGTATCTTCTTGGATTTGGGTAATTTGTAGGTTTCGCTACCATTTCAGCTACGACTACCATCGCTTCGCCTAAGGTTATCATAGAACGTCCCTAGATCCTAATTTTTTAAATTTCCCTGTCCAAATACATCAATTGTTTCACAAATTTAAGTATTATACTTCATATTTTCCAGAATTTTACTTAAACCTAGTTTTTAATAAGTTTAATCAACCCAGATCCCACCAGCCTTGATTGATTTGAAATTAAATGTATGTACATTAATTACTACTCTACTTATAGCCTAAAGATCATATTGTAACATTAAAATTGCATTATACAAGGATTCGAGCGTAGATTACTCACAAATAGCCAATTCCAGTCAATTATCTTGCTATCTAGGATTGATGCTCTGCCAATCTTCGAGATTTCATCATAATTCACTGCTGGATTATGTCCCCATCTGATAGCTTTGCGTTGCATCTTGTTTCGTTTGATCTGGTTGAGAATCGAGTGAGAAATATGGATGTGATTACAAGTGATTATTTTCTAAAATGAAGAAGAAGAGAAGAAATACAGAATATTTTCGGAAATGAGAAAGAGCAGGGTCCGTGTATTCATTTAGGATTTTAGGAGGGAAACATCCGACCATCAATTACAATTCAAACTCAACCTGTTTAGCTTCCGTTCGACCCATTTACCATTTCGTCCATAATTTTCTCATACGTACAATAATTGAAACAAATGAAATACTGTGCGAATCAGATAAGCAAGAAGGTTGCAACTACGTGAGCTTCATCATCAAATTCCATTATTTATAAAATTATCATTTTGCCCCTCCTTATATTTAATTTATTTAATTAATTCGTTAATTCCAATATTTTTCACAATATTATATTACTTATATTTAATTAAAATTTACTCAAATTTTCGGGGTATTACATTCTTCCCCCTTAAAATAATTTCATCCCTGAAATTCCTAAGGAACAAAGAACGTATCATGTTTTCTCATATCACACAAATATCTAACATATAGTCAATCATACAACCACTTACCCGAATAATCATCCATACAACAAAGGAATCAATCCGACCAAGCTTTCATATATAACGTAAAAAAAAGATGGGAAATTAAAATTTATCAAACAGTTGAACATATTCTATTAGCATACACATACACACATACCTACAAGGTGTTTGTGTGCTTTTATAAAATACAACCAACACATAGCGTCATGATATGTATGCAAATACATATGACATCATATACACAAATATCTAACATTTAGGGCCTTGTATGAATGAGATGATAGTATGAACGTTAGCATATCACATGGTAAACATATATATAGCAAAAAATTAAGAGGTTACAGCATACAAAACATATCAAGATAATAATTAATGTATACATAAATAAAAACAACAATGAGTTGAATCAATAATTCAGCCAAACCTATATATATTAACTAAACTAATAATCAATCAAATGGAAAATGCTTTAGAAAGAAATCGGATCCTCTCTCCATTTTCCAATTATCCCTATGCAAATCGTTTTCCCTAAAACAATCAAACAAAGACCACTACTGGCATAACTCATTCGAAAACACCTATCTCAATCATAGATGTATGTTTACATCTTCTTCAATCTCTGCTACCATCTTGAATCAATAATGCTACAATACACAACAATGGGTAGCCTTAGCACAAAATTCCGACGCAAAATTATAGTTTTTCATACCATCCCTAAATGCACATACTTAACACCTAAATTATCTATCGGCAGTTTCCTAAATTCATCTTTCGAATTGCCTCGGTAAAGCAACTCAAAATTGGTCAGTGTCTTACCTAAACAAATCCAAAAGACCTATGTCTTTATACTATTTCTTCTTTACCTAAGACATCCAAAGTAACCAATGGCTTAACCTGGTGAACATAACAAATCTTCCATCCAAACTTCTGATCTAGCTCAAGTGATATCATTACGCTTATAATATCACTTCTTCAAATGTCCAATGAGTTTTGATACTCAAAGTATCACTTCCTCAATTATCCAAATATTCTTACAAACCTAAAACTAAGCAAAAATCCAAACAAGAGAAATCCTATTCTATTCAACCAATGCAAACTTATAAATAAAAATCCTAAATCTAAGTGGAATTCTAACCTAAGAAAAATTCTAACCTAAGATAGAGATAGAGTTACACCTCATATGCAATATAAATGTTGTACCTTTAAGTCGCTACTCCGAAGAGTTTCTTAGAATAGACAGTATCTCTTCAATCCGAGGGATGTTGAAAAGAACCCATCTACTCGTCACTCAAAATCATATCCAAACTTTACAGATTCCTTTCCAGTTGAATCACATCCACATCTTCTATGCTTGCAAACTATACACTTTCTCTTTGGTCTATCAAATGAACTTTTCTTCAGTCGCCACGGAGCACCTAAGTCCACATCATTCTATGGTATTTCTTTATTTTAATTTAGTACCCATTCAGTATAATGCATCTCTTCTTTAATTCCTCAAATCAGTTTACCCCCACTAGCTCAAAATATGTTATCGAAATTCTTCATCTGTACGAAATACTTCTCATATAATTCTTGCCACCAATTCGAATTGGAATACCTTTTATAAATAGAAGTTACAATTCTCCACAATTCTTTAACCTCCAAATCGTAACTATCCATGCGGTTCCAAAATTTTCATTCCATTTGCCAATAATACCAGACCAAATCAAGGATATCTTTTACACTCAAAAGCCCCAACTTAATATCCTTTGTAACCAAAACTCAATACTCAGTTCATATTCTAAAAATAGCCACCAAATGTTTTCCTTTCCCATATATCATTTATTACCTTGCTATTTTTCTATAATATGGACAAGACAACCCAATATGGGTAGTGCCTCACCAATAAAATCAAATCAACAAAATACTAACACAGTAACATCTTACACCAGTCTATCTAGGAATATCCAAAAAAGGAATGATGTCTTAGCACAGTCAACATTACATCAAATTCCTTTCATATCCAATCCAAATCATATACTCGCAATCACATATATTACTCTAATACTGAAAATATATAACTATCGCTCCAAAACATATACAAAAATCACATGCTTTGAATATCCATCTACAACATCAGATCAATGAAACTCATCCTCCAATCAACTTAAACAACTTACCTTTTTGTCATTATCAAAGAACAAAGTAATCTAAATATCATTCGCTTCCATCTTCGATCATTACCCCAATAACACACAAGAAGAACATGAATATCAATTATTTTTATTTATGTACTATGGGCAGATCACCCATCCTGATCACATAGTAGCATCATTAGGTCATGGAGACCCTATCCTAAATGAATTTTAGACCATCCAACTAAAATCTTCATTCACAACTCAAAATATTTTGAATCAATTGGTTAACGGGGTCCAATAAGTTGAAACTCCAATACCACTTATGCCTCTTATACTAACCAGCTTCAAAATTTTCCAATATCCATTAAGTATAACTTAAGTAATAAAATCTTAACCAATTTATTCTGTTATTTGGTAATCATCTTTTCTCTAATTTTCTTCAACACAATAACTCGGATTCACTTTCTTTTTCTAACAATAACTACAATCTCTTTTCCTTTATCTAATTCCATGCGGTAATTGGGATTATGACTTATGAGAATATCATGTCCAGCGCACTAACCATTATCCGCGCCACATTTATTTCTGCATTTAACATCTTCCCATAATGATTCGTTCAATCTACTTTAAATCACATTTATTTACACACTTACTCCTAAACTATTTGGCATCATATTACTTATCCAAAATCACAACTCACTTTTAACTCGTAATATATTCTCCATTCTTTATAACCACGCATATTTGCACTAAGGCCGCCTCTAGTGCATATCCTTCTTGATTTCTAACCCACGAAACAATTTTTTAAATTTGAACATTCAAAATTTCTCTTCACATTATAAAAAATAGTAAAACAGTTTCTATATATCAAATTTTAAACTTCTATTTTCTTTTTAAAATACTTCCTTAATTTTTTAAAATATCGTTTTACTAAAAAGCTTATTTACTTAAAACCATAAAATATAATATTTTCATCAAATATTTACTTTGTCTTCACATTTTAATCTCAACACCACTTAATTTCTTTTAACTTCAATAACTTAATTTTAATCACTTTAAAACACATTTGAAACTTAAATAAAACATAGTTATCTTCTAAAATACTTTTTCTTTATTTCAAAACATCATCTCAAATAATATATAGTACTTTTATTCAATGTTTTAGTACACTTTATTTTACCTTAATTTCCAATACTTTTAAACAATATTTTCTAAATATTTGAAAATACATATTAAAAATTCACTTTTCCTACTTACTTTATTCATATCCAACTCAGAAATGATTTTCATACTTCAATAGAATATACATATTTCAGTTCATTCTCTATAAAATCCTTTGAAATATATTTTTATTTAGAATCCTTTTATAAAAATTCTTCGAATACTTGTAGTCTTATGCAAATGCAATATCAATTTATAAATCCTCTTATAAGCAAAACTTAAAATTCTAGTTTCTATTTATCTCTGTTCTAGTTTCTATCCATATTGACTTATTCATCCACTACCATCCATAATTGGGATTCATTAGCAACTCCTCAATAAATAGATAGCTCAACTAGAATAGTTACATACATATTCAACCCCTAGATAATATATATCTTATAGAAAATACAATTACGCTCTCTCAATATGTTCCTAATCATATAACCTATGCTCTAATACCAAATGTAACAACCTCCTTTTTCGGCCCTCAAATTGAACACCTGAACCGACATTTACACTCAAGAACCAAAAAGGACAAGTCTTTAGGTTGAGATGAGATATATATAGTTACAGTCACTGGTAGATACTAGATATAGTTCTAACTGTTTATAAACACTTTTAGAGTCTCACAACTAAATAAATCAAATATAATATATCAATAACATAGTCACATCACCATATACAGCTGAAGTGTTATATACATATGTTTGAACAAATATTGATACAATCCAAACCCCAACACATATGGTTTAATCCTGGTACAATGCTTATATATATCATGAACACTACGTACAGATAAATATCCAACATTGATACCTTATCGTTATTGTTTCATGGAGATTTGATCAGGCAACTCGATACTCGACCCCTATGGATTGTTCGACATATCATTACGGTCGGCATCCAGCAAGTACTCGGCATTTAGGAGCGCTCGACATAAGGGGACACTCGGTAGAAAGGAGCGCTCGACACTCTCGGCACTTAGTAGCATTCGACATTGGGAAGTGTTCGGCGGACAGGATGCCCGGCATTCAGAACGTTCGGCTCCACTTCACTCAGCATGCTTCCATATTGCTCGGCATCCTTGGTGTTCAGCACCACTACGTTCGGCATGGCAGGATTTTCCAGCAACAACTACCGTTCGGCCTAACAATTTCTCGGCCTAAGATCGTTCGGTCGAGACATGGTTCGGCCTAGGTAACGTTCAGCCAAAATACCGTCCGGCCTAGGTTCTGCTCGGCATACAAACATCATTCGGCCAAATCACTGGTTCGGCTTCCAGTATCGTTCGGTGCAAATGCTTCCCACGGCACTTAAAGCATTCAGCTTCGCTATGCTCGGCATGAGGAGACCGTTCGGCATAACAAGGACGCTTGGCATAAGATCGTTCGACATCCAGAGATTGTTCGGCCTCCCGAGAACGTTCGACAACCAAAGATTGTTCGGCAATCTTTCAATCTCGTTCGGCTTCGGTTAATTGCTCGGCCAACTCTTCCTACGTGACACCACATCGCTCGGCATGAAGACGATGGATCGGCATTTGGCCATTCGGCATGTTCGGGTCGGCACACAGAGTATACTCCATTTGGGTCGTGATATCCAGCTCCTAGGCCCACCAGGGAAGTCCAACCCACCTTCGTCTATAAATAGAGAGGCAGGGGAACAGTGAAAAGGATCCTTTTTCGAGAACACTGAGGAGACTCTTCAATTTTTTATACTCTCTTCTTTTTCATTCAAACTTGTATTCAAGTGATTGATTTACGGATTGTATCTGTACTCAAGTAAAGGAGATAGTAATAAAGATTAACTTCAAAGTGGACGTAGGCAGTTATGTCGAACCACTATAAATTTGGTGTTTTTGTCCTCTGCATTTAAATTTATATATTGTTCTCTATTTTTATTTACTTTCTTTAATAATCTCTCTACACAATATTTCTAAGGGTGTTAGTGACCAATTTTGGTGCTTTCACTAAGAATTGAATTCTCAGGCTGTTAGCATCTGCTTTGTAGCTACTGGATTGCATAAATCCCCTAGAGGAGATCCAAGATCATTGACAAGGCATCTGTTGATTCGATTCAGAGTTATAACCAACAACTCTACCATGGGGAGACCACGAACCAGATCGGCTTCCCATAACGCAGATGTCCATGAAACTGCTAGCGTATAACAAGTTGGACCTAGAAATCAGCAAGCAACAAGAGGTGTAGGGCCCTCCACCCAAAACCAAGAGGAAGTTGTATCCCGAACAGAGTTCAACGACTTGATAAGAGAACTCACGGAAAGTAGAAGGCAACTGGCTGACAAATTCAAGCCAACACTAACTTTATGACTCAGCCCGCTCAGCAACAACGCCAGAATGCTGGAAGTAACCCTGCCCCTTATTCTGAATCAGATAGCTCAACCTCAGCTGACGAACCTCCTAGGCATAGGCTTCGTAAGGATGAAGGTGCACAAGCAGGCGCTGGGAATCAATCCCGCGAAGAGACCGGATACCTGAATCTCCAAGACCCAAGTCAGGCGGGACATCAACACGCACGGTCATATGGAACGGAACCCAACCTTCCATCCTCCATACAAACTTCGGACTTAACAGCTATGGTCAAGCAGTTGATGAGAGAAAACCAAGACTTGACCAATGAAGGTTGGGGAGTGTCCAGAAGCCATACCCCTTTTACGGATGGTATCCTGCAGGCTGAGTACCCCAAGAAGTTCAATATGCCGACTATCCCAGCCTACGAAGGGAAGACTGATCCCAGGCAGCATGTGATGAGGTACGGATGGATGATGGATTCTGCAAGAGCTAATGATGCAACCAAGTGTAGGTGCTTCCCAATCACTCTGTCCGGAATTGCCACCATGTGGTTTACTCGACTTTCCCCGCAATCTATATCCAGCTATGACGAATTGGCAATGAAATTCATATACCAGTTCAGGATACACACCGCTTGTCCAAAGGATGTGATGTCCTTATCAAGCGTAATCCAAGATCCGGGAGAGTCATTGAAAGCATACTTGTAGAGATTTCATGTTGCTGCTACTAAAGAGAGAAATCCAAATGACCACGTAATTTTGATGGCGGTAATACATGGAGTGGATCCAGACTCTAAATTTGGAGATTGGTTGGTGGGAAAGCCCCCAGCCATGCTGGAGCGTTTTTATTCGAAAGCTCATCAGTTCATAAGATGGGAAGAAGCTCGATGGACGAGACGAGACAAGGCACCAGGGCCTGCTCAGGAGACTGTAAAAAATACCGTCGCCATGAAGCAAGCTGGTGAAAATTCGAGAAAAGCTCAAGCCAACATCAAAAACAAGCGTGGACAGCCTAAAGGATCCAAAGGTAGGAATCCCGGGAAGAAAAGAGAGACGGGGAAGTCAAGGATCCCGACCTACAATGAATACTCCCCGCTCAATGCATCACTTGAGAACATCTATTTGTCAACTTGCAACACTTTCCAGCATAGAAAACCATTCCCAAAGGAATCAACGGAGGAACATAAGCGGACTGGGAAGTACAACCGCTTTCACGAGTCTTATGGGAACAACACAGAGGAGTGCGGGCACCTCCATGATGCTATTGAAAAGTTGATTAGACAGTAGAAGCTGCAGGAGTTCGTCAAAGATCCACAAGACAGAAGACAAGAGACGTAGGACCCCGAACGTGGGCCAGCTCCACGCGAACCAGAACTTCCTGCTCGAACTGTGGGTAGATTAGTTATCAACACGATTGCGGGTGGACCTCATCCTACGGATAAGAATTGACAGGAGATGGAGCGATATACTAACTCTTTAAGACGTGCGGGATATGAGTGCTATTCGAATGTGGAGGATGGGACTCCTGAAAAATAGCAGCGAACGATAGATGATGATATTGTATTCAGGAGCCGAGATGCGGACAAGGTGGAGGCCCCTACCATCGACCCGATGGTCATATCTGCGACAATCGGGCCGGCGTTTGTGAAGAGAATTCTAATTGATTGTGGAAGTTCCGCTAACATCATCTTCAAGAAGGCATATGACCAAATGAAACTGGAAGCTAAGGATTTGAAACCATCCAATGCCAGAATCCATGGTATTAACGGCGCAGCAACGGATGCAGCGGGATATGTGGAGTTACCAGTTGAACTGAGGCTAGGCGAGCGTAGGAGGGTGTGAATCCTACCATTCATAGTGTTGGATGTTGACTCTCCATATAACGTATTTCTAGGGCATCCAGCCTTGGCAGAATTTAGGGCAGCATTATCCCATTGGTGTCTGACATTAAAATTTCCCACAGACAGTGGTGTTGGAGTGGTACACGACGATCTGGCGACCGGACGTGCCTGCTATGTGGCTGAGCTGAGAGAGGCTCAGCGTAGAGAGAAAGGAAAGGTTGCGGACCGCTTCGTCCGCATCCGAAATGCTGATGATTGACAAGTAGCGCCCGAGCCCTGGCTCGGGCAACATTCTCGGATCTATAGAGACATAGATCCGAGAGACGATGATGGGGAACCTAGGGAAACCAATGCAGCACCGACTGAACTCACAATGGACATCCCAGTTAGCCAGAGCGACCCATCACGAGTTCTTAAAATTGGGTCGCAACTCGACCCTTTAGCCGCTGAGAACCTTACTGATTTCCTCCGAGCGAATCTTGATGTTTTCGCTTGGACTCACTCTGATATGTGCGGGATTTCCCCAACAGTTGCGAGTCATATGTTGAACATAGACCCCGAGTACGTTCCTGTAAAACAGAAAAGGAGAGGCATGGACCTGGTGAGGTCCGCAGCTCTCAAAGAGGAGGTGGACAAACCCAAGGGCAACGGGTTCGTCCGCGACGCCCTCTATCTCGAATGGGATCTAACCCAGTGTTGGTAAATTAAGAAAATGGAAAGTGGAGGATTTGTGTTGATTACTCCGATCTTAATAAGGCATGCCCGAAGGATAGTTTCACTTTACCTAGAATCGACCAGCTCGTCGACTCTACCGTCAGACATGAATTACTATCATTAATGAATGCGTACTTTGGATATAACCAAATCCCAATGCACCTCCCAGACCAAGAACACACCAGTTTTGTCACAAGCGTTGGGTTGTATTGCTATGTAGAGATGCCCTTTGGATTGAAAAACGCGGGAGCAACTTATCAGCGTCTGGTAAATCAGATGTTCAAAGACCAGATTGGTAAAACGACGAAAGTTTATGTGGATGACATGCTCGTGAAGTCACGACAGTCAAACGACCACGTCCGAGACTTAGCGGAAATGTTTGACATACTCAAGCATTATGGAATGAAGATCAATCCTTTGAAGTGTATGTTCGACGTAGCATCAGGATAGTTTCTAGGTTTCATTGTGAATGCGCGGGGAATCGAGGCTAACCCAGAGAAGATCCAGGCTATCCGAGATATACAAGTTCCCCGAACCATAAAACAGTTGCAAAGCTTGAATGGAAAGGTGATCGCGCTGAGCCGATTCATATC
The DNA here is from genome assembly GCA_030765085.1 of Allium cepa. Classification (NCBI taxonomy): domain Eukaryota; kingdom Viridiplantae; phylum Streptophyta; class Magnoliopsida; order Asparagales; family Amaryllidaceae; genus Allium; species Allium cepa. The sequence goes on along the minus strand of CM060943.1, from coordinate 238,303,445 downwards.
TAGGGCCACAGACAAGTGTATTCCTTTCTTTGATGTCATAAAGAAAGGAAAGAGGAATTTCCAGTGGACATCCGACTGTGAGGAAGAATTCCGAGCTCTTGTAAGGCACTTGGAAAGTCCCCCGATATTATCGAAACCAATAGACCACGAAATGTTGTACGTATACTTGTCTGTATCCCAGCACGCTATCAGCACTGCCCTGGTTCGTGAGGAAGACCGGGTTCAGAAGCCAGTTCACTATGTTAGTAAACTCTTAACGGGGGCAGAAAGAAATTATCCAAAGGTTAAAAACTAGCTTATTTCTTGGTGATGGCCTCACGCAAGCTTCGCCCGTATTTTCAAGCACACTCAATCAGTGTCTATACCGATATCCCTTGCGACAGATACTGCAACGACCGGAAACTTTCAGAAGGATGTTAAAATGGAATATTGAGCTAAGTCAGTTCGACATTACCTACCTACCGCGATGGGCCATACAAGGACAGGCACTAGCTGACTTCATTGCTGAATTCACTATGACAGACGAATCAAACGATAACAATGTCATTCCTCCCGTTCGATGGAAGATGTACACCGATGGGGCATCTAACGACCGTTGTTCGGGGGTTGGCATAGTTCTTGTGACTCCTGAAAACTGATCGGTTTGCTACGCTTTGAAGCTCGAATTCACAACGACAAATAATGAAGCCGAATATGAGGCGTTGATCACCGGCTTAAGACTTATTAAGAACTGGGAGTAAAATCGGTTGAGATCTTTAGCGACTCTCAACTGGTGGTATACCAAGTGCGAGGAGACTACCAAGTGAGGGGGCAGAGACTTGCCCCATATTTGGTCCGAGTCCTGGAGCTGCTAGCGAATCTTGAGTACTATAATATTTCACATATCCCACGTGAGCAAAACAGAGCAGCTGATTCATTGGCAAAATTCACAAGCACTGGTGATGCGCAACAAATGGGATTATTTTCTGTTGAGACCCTCAATGCTCCGAGTATAGATATGATGGAGGTAGATTTCATGTTAGAAACAGAAATCGAGAAGGAATCGCAGATGAGCCCAATCAAGCAGTACCTGCTATTCGAGATCTTACCCGAAGAAAGGAGCGAAAGACGATAAGTCCTTCTTAAGGATTCTCGCTATGTAATGCAGGACGGAATAATGTATCGAAGGGGATTCTCAACCTCATTACTCCGATGCATTGCCCATGATGAGATAAAACGAGTCCTGAAGGAAGTCTATGAGGAAGAGTGCGGTGACCATATTAGGGGGCAGACATTAGCGAAGAAAGTCCTCCGTTATGGGTACTACTGGCTAACTGTGAATCGAGATGCCACAGACTATGTAGAAGATGTGGCAAATGACAGATATATGCAAAAATCCCGAGAGCCCCGCCGACGGAGGTCACGCAGATGGTTAGTCCCTGGCCATTTGCATAGTGGGGGTTTGACCTAGTCGACTCTTTACCCATGTCCAAAGGTGGAGCGAAATATGCAATAGTTGCGGTCGACTACTTCACCAAATGGGCAGAAATAGAGCCTCTGGTCACAGTAACCACCAAGAAGGTTACTAATTTCATCGTACGAAATATCATATGCCGTTTTGGCCTTCCACGGACCATCATTACAGACAACGGAACTCAATTTGAGAGCAAGGAGTTCAAAGATTTTTGTCAGAGATACAGCATTGATAAGAAGTTTGCAGCGGTTGCTCACCCGAAAGCCAACAGACATGTGGAAGCCGTAAACAAGATAATCAAGTCCATATTGAAAAAGCGTCTGGAAAAGGCTAGAGGCAAGTGGGCGGATGAACTTCCAACGGCGCTCTGGGCCTACAAGACCACCTACAAGACCGCGACCGGCCACACTCCATTCGCATTGGCATATGGCGCAGAAGCCGTCATACCCGTGGAACTTGAAGTTACATCACATCGGGTAACTCATTGCGACCCCGAGTCGAACCAGAATCTTTTATTGGAATCATTAGACTTCATTGATGAAAAATGCGAAGAAGCCAACTTGAGAGTGGCCGCATACAGACGTAGAGTAGCAAAATATTATAACGAAAAGGTCCGACCAAGAATTTTTAGTGTGGGAGACCTCGTTTTGAAACAAGTTTTTCCGATCCCGTCTTATATGAATCCCGCATGGGAAGGCTCATATATCATCGAACGGAATCTTGGAGAAGGAACTTTCAAGCTAGCGACCGTCGTGCGACACTCCCCCGAGCATGGAACAACGAGCACTTGCGGCATTATTATACTTGCTCTATTTCTTTCATGTATTAGTTGCACTTATTTCCAGTACACTTTTATTTCTAGTTCTTGGCATGTAGTAAGAAAATTCAGCTTTTGAAGCCATCTTTTCCATGAATGACTAATGTTTCTGCGTATGATGATCCTATGACAGGCAAACGAAACCGTGTGATAGGCAAACGAAACCGTATTATTCTAGCTAACGTACGAACGAGTATAAATGATTCAAAATCTTTAAGTCCCTAGAGTGTGGACTGGAGTACTCTGAGTCCCCAAAGTGCGAACTAGAGTATAAACGACTTAAATCTCTAAGTCCCCGGAGTGTGGACTAGAGTACTCTAAGTCCTCGGAGTGCGGACTCAAGTATAAACAATTCCAAATCTCCAAATCCCCGGAGTGCGGACTGGAGTACTCTAAGTCCCCGAAGTGCGGACTCGAGTATAAATGATTCAAAATCTCTAAGTCCCCGGAGTGTGGACTGGAGTACTCTGAGTCCCCAGAGTGCGGACTAGTATAAATGATTTAAATCTCCAAGTCATCTAAGTGCGGACTGGAGCACTCTAAGTCCCCGGAGTGTGGACTCGAGTATAAACGATTCCAAATCTCCAAGTCCCCGGAGTGCGGACTGGAGTACTCTAAGTCCTCGGAGCGTGGACTCGAGTATAAACGATTCAAAATCTCCAAGTCCCCAGAGTGTGGACTGGAGTACTCTGAGTCCCCAGAGTGCGGACATAGAGTACAAACGATTTAAAATCTCCAAGCCCCCGGAGTTCGGAATGGAGTACTCTAAGTCCCCGAAGTGCAGACTCGAGTATAAACGATTCCAAATCTCTAAGTCCCAAGAATGCGGACTGGAGTACTCTAAGTCCCCGAAGTGCGGACTCGAATATAAACGATTCCAAATCTCCAAGTCCCCGGAGTGCGAACTGGCTACTCTAAGTCCCCGGAGTGTGGACTCGAGTATAAACGATTGCCCCCGGAGTGCGGACCGGAGTACTCTAGGTCCTCGATGTGCGGGCTAGAAAATATTCTAAGTGCTTGGAGCGCGGTAGAAAAAGCAGATAGCTCTCAAAGAATTTCCGAGCTATATGAAGATGAACTAAGAGGTCTATTATATTCACAATAGCTTGGATTTGAATCACAATCACAAAGAAAATTGAACGATAAGAGCCATGGAAAGACAGAAAAACTAAGTTTTATTCATCGAACATAAGTTTCCATTAAACTCCTTTGAAGCTCGGAATCAAAAGTTTATTTGCACAAACTAAGAAAACAAAAGTACTTGCCTAATCTAAACCGACTCTCGTTGAACGAGAGTAATGATTACTTCTTGTGCTTCTTCGCCTTCTTCACCTCCGTTGTCTTCTCAGATGACTCCTCTCCTCTGCGTTTACCCTTGGTACCCTTCTTTGATGGAGGAGTGACAGTCGAAGAAGTATGAGGGACATCCATAGGTTTAGACCTATCAGGGAGAGTGATCTTCAACGGCTTATTCAAAGGATCTTCAGGGTCCACGGTTTGAGGTTCGACCTTAATCTTGGTCGTTTCTCTCTTCTCCTTCTCCAGCCGCTCCTTCATACTCAGCTCAGATGTGTGTTAAGAGGCGTCTGTGATCTCTACTTCGTAACTCCCCTCGGTGGGTGAAGAAGTCTTAGATTTGTCTTCATCTAGCGCCCCAATCACTTGAGCATCTGACCCGGGAGCTTCTCCTGCCTGACTGGCCTCACCTATCTTTTCCTCCACCTCCTTGGCGACATCGCTCCTCGGAGTGGGCCCGGGATCAGAAAGACCTGTGCGAAAGCATGAAAAACAAGCATTAGAATACAATAGTCCTTCCTAAAGAATGACGACATTCGAAATCTTAGAGCGAAGAGTTATCTACCAGGTTTCGGCAGGCTCTCAGCCGTCAAGGGGGTCTCACCCTCCGGAATGGGAGACAGAATATGGATGCCAAGGCCGAGGTCCTCTGGGTTGTAACCAATATGATGCTCAAATGGATTGAGTATCGGTCGATCGGCCGATCGAGTAGGCACATGAGCCGGAGGCACGGCCCCGGATGGACCCATAATAACTTCTTTCCCTTTCTTTGAGGGAGAACCTTTGCCATATATAGTTTTGCTGCAGACAAGTCCGAAGGCTCGTTTCCCTTGAGGAATTCTTTTATCAAGGCTTCCCCGTCAATATCTTCGGTACCGTGCTCGGCATTTCTGATTTCGATTAAAGTCTCCCATGCCTCGGCCAGAGATTCAAGATAACCCTCGTCCAAGTCGATGCATGAGAACACGGGCGTTGAATTGAGCGATTAGCGGGTCAAACATATTTTTGACATCCTCCCTGCCTTCTTCTCTAGCCGCCTCAAGACGCGAGTCGATATCGATGGACGTTATCCTCTTGCCCTCTTCACGGGCCTCACTCTTTAACGCCTTAACCCTGTAAAGCTCACCCTTAAGTTTTTCTTTTAAGAGTTGAGTGGCCACAATCTCGTCACAGTATCGTTGTGACTCTTCTAGGGCAGTCGTTTTCTCTTCCTTCTCCCTGCGAAGCTGCTCCTCAAGTTCCTTGACTCGGAGGCTGAGTGCATCCCTCTCCTTTTGAACTGAGTCCTTCTCTAGAGCCAAAGCCCCACATCGTTCAACCGCCACGTCGAGTTCTTTCTTATGAGCCGATTCCAGACGAGTGACGGCCTCAGCAGTGTCCTTGGCACTCTGATGGGCGACCTCAAGTTCAGATTTATAAGTTGCAATCTCTTCGTCTTGGGCATTAATGATATCTTTGTCTTGGATGGCCTCAAGCTTCAGACATTCGATTTCATGCTAGCGCTCCACGGAGACTTCAGAAAGTTTTTCAACCAAATGAACAAACGCGTCGTGTTGAACATAGATGTCGTTTGTACAAGCGATGGCCTCTGCTTGACGTGTCCTGGGATAGGATGAATCGCCGGGAGGAATTTTAGGCCGTCGAAGCAGATTTTCGGAAATTTATCTTTAAGTTTGGCCAGCCTCTCCGATACTGATGGGTCTGTTATGGGAGCAGGAGGAGACGGCTTTGAAAGTTTGCCTCTCTTGTGAGAATCTCGGGACTACCGAGCGGAAGAGGAATCAGAGTGTTGGTCCCGAGAAGCATCAGATTGTGACCTCTTATGGCCGCGCTTGTCTTTACTTTGCTCTGGGTGAGAAGAGGTGTCCTGGTGGTATTTCGGCTGATAGTAAGTTTTCCTTCGAGATGACGAGTCCCGGGAATGATAGTCTTTATCGCCGTCACCATCTCTATCTCGACGTCTCTTGAGACCCGAGTCCCGTCCGGACTGATAAAAAATAGACGAACCACGAAGACGACCGAATCCATGTGAGTTCCCCATGTCACCTATACATAATTCAAATAACAGCGAATTAGCAAAGAATAGTGTGACGACAAAAGTCTAAGTACGAATTGAAGTGCAAGTGTTCATGTGTGTCCTAGTGTTTCCCTCCAACGGACCGGTCGCTTTGCTAATAGGAGTTTTCTCTCCCTGACTCTGGGTTAGAGCGCCCGCGTTGCCTCTGATGGACGAAAGAAGTTGGAATGCCTCCGGATCATCAAAGTCATAATTGAGCAGATCATCCGGAATGGAGAGGTTCGATAGGCCCTTTAAAGAACTTTCTACGTGCTGCGAAGAAGCCTCTTTCTCCATCGGAATAAGCGTAACTTTCGAAGTTCCGCCAACCTTCTCCTTTCTAATCTTGTACGTCAATCCCTTTTTCCTCTGCGAAGGAGAAGATGACGTTTGGATATCGTGCACTTCGACTATAGGATCTTGAGCGGGACCCAAATTCTCACCTTGTGCTGCGGGTGGTTGATTCTCTTTGATTTCCCCCTCTTCTTGTACATCAGGGGTGTGGTGTGATGACGACTCAGCTAATTTTTTCCCCTTACCGGATGCGGGCTTGGGTATGGAGACGCCCTCGGGAAGGCTTACCCGACGACCCTCTACTAACAGTCCGAATCGCGATAGTGACTCATTAGAAATGAGAGTTGGATGTCTCGTTCCTCGACGGGAAGAGCTCTAATAGCTTCAACGGCCTCAGAATATCCGCGGTCATCAGGACATGGATTGATACCTGAGAAAATGAAACAAGAGTTAGAAAATGCATAGCCTCGAGCAAAACATGAGTATCGTTCCAAGAAGAAGACTTACTTCCTTCAACCCGTCTCCTCACGAAACCAGGGGCATTTATGGTTCGTTTCGAGGAACACAAAGGAGGGACTATCTCTCTGCTTCTTGATCATATAAATATATCTGATGTTGCCAGGAGTTGGAGGCCTAGAGAAGATGGTCATGAAGAGTATGTAAGTGCTATAGATGAAGGCGTGACCGTTTGGGTGCAGCTGCGACGGGGCGACGTCGATGTATTGCAGCACGTCTCAAGAAATAAATTGAACGGTGGCACGCTGCCAACCTAACACATGAATTTATTACACTCCGTGTATCCGACTGGGGGTAGGTGTGGCCGATCGTGCCCCGATGGAACCAGCACGTCGTCAAAAGATATCCCGTGAATGGAACATATTCGCCGGAGCACTACTTCATTGATTTTTGAAGCCTGTGAATCAACAGGGTTGTCCTGGAGAATCGATGCCTACAGGGCATCGGGGGCTAAGTTATGTGTAGGGGAGTTGGACGGATTTGAGACATCTGCGACTTCCTATCGAGAGGATGGCCCCGGTTTGTCAGAAATCGTGGCAGAACTGGGCTTTTTAGACATCTTCAATAAACAGTGAATTCGACTAAGCACCTGCGTGAACTGTACTTGAAAAATGTTCGACGTTAGAATTAACAACAAAAATATTCCCCCCATGTGGTGTGTGAACTAGTGCGATCAATCGTGTGTAAACGTTGAAATATTGAAAGTCACAGAGTTAATAATATGAAATAGAGCTCCGAATCATCGCCTTCGAAGACCGTCATCGCTGACCGTCTCCAAAAGCCTGCCTTATGGTGATTACAGTTTCGGATTCAGGAAACGTTGGAAGAAGTTATCCGATTATGTCAATTTAAGCTCATGTTTATGTCTGTTGAAACTAGGAGGTTATCAGTCCGAGTCAGTTCGATACACTAGTATGCTAAAATTTCTGTCCTTGTTTTGTTATGTAATTAGGCATGGCAATTGATCGTTCGGCCTAAGTTCGGTCCGTCCTTGAGATGATTCGGCATCCATGGTTATTCAGCCTATAAAATGTGGTTCGGCATTTATGTTTGTTCGGCCTAAGTATTGTTCGGCTGAAATATGGGTCAGCATTCATGGTCGTTCGGCCTAAAGGTTGTTCGGCTTAACTGTCGATCGGGCAAGCTATCGTTCGGCGGAGCTATCGTTCGGCAAAAATCGTTTGGCCTAAATAACGCCCGGCCTTAGTCCTGCTCGGCCAAAGTAACATTCGGCATCCCCACTAATTCATGCGTCCCCCCTAACCTTCAATTCCACTGTTCAACAAATGGTGAGTCACGTCGAACCAGGGTTATGTCGAGCCTTAACACACGGCACTCCACCCTTGACTATAGTTCCATTTTTTCCTCTCCTCCTCCCTCCACACCGAACAACAAGAGCAGATCGCTCGGCGAGTCATTCCAGGTCATGCCGTCCGGCATCCTAACCACCTCCTACTCCTCCTCTATTCTTTCTTTTCTTCCAGTCTCGTTCGGCACGAAGAGATCGAGCCGAACCACAACACATCACCCAACAACTCCTACGTGTGATCATCCCCGGTCATTTATGTAACGTCCTGAAATTTTCTACTTTCGAAAATTCAACATCGACACTCACTTTATCGACTGCCGAATATCGAAGGCCGAAAACTGAGAAGTTATGGGTTTTAAAAAGAATTTTAAGAAAGGAAAAAAGAGAGAAGTAGAAGAAGATAATAGAAAATAAAGGGAGAGGAAGATAGAAAAAAAAAGAGAAGAGAGAAAAGAAGGTAGAATATTTTAAAATGGAAGAAAACAGAAAGAAAACAGAACAACAGAATCACATCAGAATCTCACAATTCGCAGCGGAACAACATATAATAATAAATGAATAATCTTTAAATAAAGAACTATATCAGTTATTACATCACATTATATTTCATTACATCATATCATATCATCAGAGTGTACAACAACATACAACAATGAACAGTGCAGCGGAAAAGAAATACTATATAAACTAGTAATACGCCATGCCATCCAGCTTGCCTCCAGCAACTCTAGAATATCCAGAATATCCTGATAAACCTAACTCTTAACTGCCCGTGTGGAAATTGGTGGGCACCCAGAGTTTAGGAAGGAAAACAATAAACTCCGAGTCAGTCATGTGACTGGTGTGAGAACTCAAAACAGTTTATTTATCTTTAAAATCAAAATAGAGGAATATTTTTAAATTCAATTCGCAATGCTTTTAAAAATGTAACTACCATAAGACCTCCCACCACACACACAATGCAAACGCAGACTTGGAGGAGATTTCTTCTTATGTTAGTCAAAGATGCTTGATACGCATTAAAATAAAGCATTTGATATTTTTATTAGTGCATAGTGTAGAACAAATTCTTTCGAAAGTAAAGATATAAATCTTAGCCAGCATAGGTACCATTATATTATGCCTACTAATAGCTACCATATTAAATGGCAGGTTCTACAACTAAAACCGTACAAGATCGTATTGTTTCTTTGGATTTCCAACAAATGGTCAGGCCAAGGAACTTCCCATTGCCACATGAGAATGCCTCTGGAAAGACATCCCCGAGAACCAAACCGGAACTCTGCCAACACAAGGCCGGGTTACCCCTAACTGGGTAACTACTGACACGAGCACGCCATTCCCCGATCGTAAACGACCTTTTCACGGGATCCCGATAACCAACAACCACAAAGTAATAAACTCGTAGTAACCACATAGGTTAAATATCTGGGCTCCATACCATGATACAACCTCTATCCAGAAGGAAATGTACATACCCTAAGGGGAGCTACAGCAACCCCTAATAACCTTGCCGCATCTTTCCTGTTTTGACCATTTCCGGGATGTGAGGCTCGACGAATTCACGTCCACAAAAACACACTTTGTACAAAAAGCCGTGCTTTGGGTCAACAAATGATCAACACAATGATCACTAAGATAGACGATCAAATAAATGATCCTATCACAATAATCAACACAATGATCATTTCAGCATCACTCAGCATGTCACATTACCAAAATGGGATATATTGCTGATAACTTCAACTATATAACCTTTGAGCTCGTACGTCTCAAAGAAGGGTGTTAAGCAAAGAATAAATTCTCCGCCACCAACAGAAATATATTTGAATGAAATCGGCTTTATATCTCAAATTGTAATGTCAGGCATACAATCCATACAAGTCTGTTCCGGGATCGAACAGAACCGAAGGCACTTACAAAGAAGTCCTTGCAATCCGGATATCCACAATCCTGATCGGATTCACCATCACATATGGAGAACTCAATACCGGAGCAACTCGGTGCAGAGTCAATCGATAGTTCATCCTATCACTCTTGCAAATACCGGTCTTCAACACCGATCTTCAATGCAATTCACAACGACGTATCACATATTCGGAATGGGTTATACGACCCCATGGTCCTTTCCCGGTTAACCCGAATAGTGAGCGCTTATTCAAAAATAAGTGTGCATTCAAATTCAATCATATTCACATCAAATACCCATTCAAAGGGAAATACTGATAGTCGGTTATTGAACTATCACTGGATATGCACACATCAACAGATTCCAAATAATTTTCCAAATTATTTATTTTCCAAAATATCTTTACAAGATATTTAATTTCAACACTTCAAAAATAAATCAATATTTATTTTCAAACAAAATCCACTTTCACATATAAATTCCTTAGTGAATTTATATTTCCAAAATATCCATGCATATGCGATTTCAATAATTCATTTCAATTTATCCTCAAAAAGATAAATTCTAATTATTCACTTCATATTGGAAAACATTTCCATACTTATTTATTTATAAGTAATTCACAAATCTTTTTATTTTCAATACTTAGAAAATATTCAATATACTTAAATCGGATTTAAGTATATATTTCATTCTTTAAGGAAATCATTCACTTAAACATATTTACTTGGGCCAAAACGAATGTTGCGTAAAACATCGTTACGACAACCCAAAATCACTAGTATAGGGATTCGAAATTTAATAGATATATAAATCCCAATACTATTCTAAACATTTCCTTTCGGAAATCATTTACTATAACAACAGTGTTATAGTCCACCATTTCCTTTTATTTCTCGAAAACGTCTATTTCAACAATAAATGTTGAAATCTATGGTTTCGAATCTCAACATGTTTTAAAACATCGTTAGATCGTTTTAATTCTATTTAGAACATCATATCTAAATCAATTTTCTTTAACATATTATTCACTATTCAAAAATGTGAATATACTACGTTAATAAATATCATCCTTTCTATTCATTTTAATTCAAAGGATTATTCACTATTCAAAAATGTGAATATAACTCCATTTCTAAGTTATAACAATTAACTTATCAAAATAAGTCGTTTGCGAATTTATAAAACAACGTTTATAAATTCCATTTCTATTTATTTATAAAAACTTCCTTTTTATAAATTCCTTTATTAACCTATTCCCGTTTATAACTAAATTATAAACTAAACGTTCACATTATAAGTTAATTACTTATAAAACGATTATTTTACAAAATCGTTCTTTTTAAAGACTTTTCAATTTATAAACCTTATAACTTATAAGATTTATTTATTTAACCAAATCTATTCTTCAATTAACTTCACAAATTTATAATCTTACTATTTATAAATTTCATTTATAACTTCACAGTTTATAATTCTATAAATTTCATTCATTTATGAAATTCACTTTCACTACATTCAAACACTTATAAAAACTCGTTTTATAATGTCTATATTTCAATTTATAAATATCCATTTATAAATCTCTAAATATAAATCAGTTTATATTATTATTCTAAAACGTCTTTAAATTCCTTTATGATTTCATCATTTCGATTTATAAAAGAATCAAATTTTATAAATCCTATATTTAAACTTTTATCATATATTCAAAAATCCAATCTAAATTATTTTATAAAATCATTAGTTCATATTTCTCAAAAATCGACTTTTAATCGTATTTCTAAAAATCAGCTTTTTAACTATATTTCACAAAAACCATAATTTTTATAACTTTAAAAATTATAACGTTTATTTATTTATAATGGATCAATTCCAAAAATATAGTATATTTTCAAAAATCACTTTAAAAATCATTTTAAAATCCCAAAATCTGGGTCCAATGATGCTACACACCAAATAGTCAATCCCGACTAACAACGATATCATATATCGATATGATAATCCATCAAATATCAAAATATATGAAATTAAATAAATACTGTTGAGGAATCCAGTTGGATCCCTCCAACCTGTTTCCTGCATCCAAAAACATTAGCACAATACCAATTTCGCTCCAGTACGAAATTATCGCGGTATATGTTCTTATTAAATATTATCCGCTTACTAACGGCGTAATAGGGTCTCATCCGCTAAACAAAAAATGCGGGAAATCAATCAACTGCAATATATACATATGCCAATATATATATTGATATTATATATAATACCAATTTCACTGTTTATGAAATATTCGCGGTATATGTTTATATTAAATAACATCCGCTTACTAACGGCGCATAATGTCTATTTTAACAATCAATAATTTATAGTCATCATTCAAACATGCATTCAAATATTTTAAATCTAACTATTTAAAATAAAATCGAAATCTATTCGATTGAGTGAGAAGTTCTCACCTTGGTTTTAATTTCCGTTTTAGCTTTTATTTCGAATAAAATTAAACGCGCGTTTAATTTTACCCGAAATTCTCACTAACTCCAAACGACTCCAAACCAACTCCACCGCGTAGTGCTCGTCCATACGATTCCAACGCAACTGAGTTTGCATTTTTTCGACCTCGTATGAAAAAGTTATGATTTTTACAAGTTTGCACGTATTTAAACTTAATAATTACAACTTAAACTTTATAATTAAAACCTACAGCTCATATTAGCCATCAGATCCCACCACCATCAGATCTCCACCCTAGAACGCAACTTCCCCCTCCCTCTCTTCTTCACGCAACACTCCCAGAACAAACACACGCAAGTTTTGAACCCATCCATCAAAATTAGGTTTTGATACCACCATCTCCTCGCTCGATGAAACCTCATCACGTCGCCACCACTAGAACGCCCATGACCCAAGCTAGGTTCGGCCCAACCCTGGTGGAGCTCGGCCACCCCTGTAGCACGCAGTTCGAGAATGAACTCCAGCCCTTTGAACCCAATTTGCCGCCAATCCGTGAAGCCATTCGCGATCATAGCCGTTGAAATCCAAGATCTCATCATCCTCTACGAGTTTCTAGTTGAAACTTTCTTGAATCGATGAATGGATTGAGAGATTTTGAGGGAGGAAGTTGATGATTTTCTGGCCATTCAATTGTAGGTGGCGGCTAGGGTTAATTAGGGTTTGTATTTTTTTTTTATGAAGAGGTAGGGGCTATTTATAAGGAACGAGCGACACTATTCATCCCAGAAATTTCGAACTCCGATTTAGACGCCGTAACCAGCGTACCTAGGGTTTATCCCGCGTTCCGGACACAATGGAACAGGTTTCGGAAGCTAATTCGGAAGTATGCGCGAGTTATGGCTGTAAACGCTCAATTTAAATTAAACCGATTTAAACCGATTTCTAGGCGTTTTAATTTGTACCGGACAAACGGTAAATCCAAACGACTTGAAATTTGAAACCTTACAATAATATCACATTACGGATCCGATGAAACTGGTTTCGTCGAAATCCGAGACTTTTTGAAAAATGGCTATTTTGACTCGCCAAATTTAAATTAAAAATAAATCGATGCGTTTCGAGCTGCCACGATCAAACGATAGCTCCGATTGATACGAAAATTTAAATCCGGTAATAACTAACTATTACGGATCCAATGGAACTGGTTTCGTTCAATTCTGAGACTGTTCAAAAATTGACTATTTTACAGTCGATTATTAAATATTAAAATATTCAATTTTCACAAATTAACTTTTAATTCGATTTTAAAAGTTCTAAAATATTTCTATAACTCCAGTATGATTAAATAAAATTTTCCAAATTATTTACAATCATTTTTAACTCAATTTTTAATTATTTCCATAATTTAACGTATTAAATTATTAATTTAATTATCCAATTAAATCCAATAATTCAAATAAAAATTTATTTGACTTAAAAATTCACTTATAAATATTTAAAATTAATTAAATATTCAAATTTTAATTTATAAAAATTCTGGGTCGTTACAATCTTTCCCCCTTAAAAGAATTTCGTCCTCGAAATTACAAGTAAGAAAGGTTACAGAATCTATTAATTTTCCAAAATCCATAATTAAACTTCTTACAATACTTTACTAAGTTTTCAAATCATACTTAGTTATCTTTTCAAAAACAACTACCTATTGTTTAACTTTCAACTTCAAAATCAAAGTTGAAGTTTTCAAAATTTTCCCAATTTTCTCAAAAATTTTCTAACGCCTTAAATTTTCGGAAAAATTCGCCATAGTCTCCTTTGCGCGGCTCGATCCGAAAAAAAAAAAAATGACAGTATATATATCACAAATATACATCTCATCAAGTAATGAGGCATCCCGAAGGGAAAAAAGTGTAAAAGTACGATATTTAATCCGAGATATGTACCTTATATTTTATTAGCAAGCATATACGGCTAATATAGCGCTAAAGCGAACTCCAAATGCGAAGCAAACGCGATCCGCACCTACTAAACACTTAACAAACAATATGAGAACATGCACATATGCAAATAATCTCAATATACAACATATATCTCCATAACAACTATATATGCTAACATAGCATATGCAATAAAAGCAAACATCAACCAACTAGCATTCAACAAATTCATAATCAACATATTCATTTATATTCTCATTAATATTCAATGAAATAGGTTTTCACTTTAAATTACATTTGATTCATTTACATAGGATTTACTAACATTCATTCTCAATTCAATTAGTTTACATTTACTAATTAAATCTAATTCACTTTCAATTCTTATTCAAACTTATTTACTTTCAATTTGAATTCAATTTCATAGCTTTACATTTCACTAATTCACTTTCATTAATACTTAATGAATCTTATACAATCAATCAACCATCATCTAACAATCATATTCAATATCAACCAATGTTTATTAATTGCAACCAAATTCCTTTGCTTATATTCATTCAATTTGATTTAATTAAATTGATTTTCATTCCAATTTATTCAACTTCTAATAACATTAGATTTTAATGAATTAACATTTATATTCATTATTTCTTATCAACTTTATTCACATTCAATTGATTATCATTCAATCCATTTATTCCATGCAATTACAAAGTTGAATTTCATTTATATAACTCAAGTTCATATCCATCACTTAACTTAATTAATTTACTTTGATACCCAAAATCAATTCCATTTACATTACTTAAGTTATATTTCATTTAACTTTAAATTTACCATTATTTACAACTCATATTCATATAATTTCACTTTTTATATATATAAGTTTATTTCACAATTGTAAATCACCTTAATTATAATTCAATCCTTATAATTCATTTGCTTATACAATTATTCTTTTATTTAGATTATTCAAACAACCTAACAATCAACTTATATACATTAATAATTCTGAAAATTTATTTCTTTTATATATAAAAATATACTGAAGGTAAAATTATTTCATTTACCCAATTTAAAATCAATATTGTGCCGAATTGTTCTATTCAAGTGTTTATAGATCCCTATCAACAACGTTAATTACTCGTATTAACCAGAATCCATATACCACTCAACAAACCAATCATCACAATATAAAACAATTTTTATTCACTAACAAATACGCTCTCATATCTATTATTACACTCAACTCATTCTAGAGTACTGCTGACTCTATCTCTAATGAGTAATACCCAACAGAACCATGGTTGTCGCTTAACCATCAGCTCTGATACCAAATGTAACGTCCTGAAATTTTCTACTTTCGAAAATTCAACATCGACACTCACTTTATCGACTGCCGAATATCGAAGGCCGAAAACCGAGAAGTTATGGGTTTTAAAAAGAATTTTAAGAAAGGAAAAAAGAGAGAAGTAGAAGAAGATAATAGAAAATAAAGGGAGAGGAAGATAGAAAAAAAAAGAGAAGAGAGAAAAGAAGGTAGAATATTTTAAAATGGAAGAAAACAGAAAGAAAACAGAACAACAGAATCACATCAGAATCTCACAATTCGCAGCGGAACAACATATAATAATAAATGAATAATCTTTAAATAAAGAACTATATCAGTTATTACATCACATTATATTTCATTACATCATATCATATCATCAGAGTGTACAACAACATACAACAATGAACAGTGCAGCGGAAAAGAAATACTATATAAACTAGTAATACGCCATGCCATCCAGCTTGCCTCCAGCAACTCCAGAATATCCAGAATATCCTGATAAACCTAACTCTTAACTGCCCGTGTGGAAATTGGTGGGCACCCAGAGTTTAGGAAGGAAAACAATAAACTCCGAGTCAGTCATGTGACTGGTGTGAGAACTCAAAACAGTTTATTTATCTTTAAAATCAAAATAGAGGAATATTTTTAAATTCAATTCGCAATGCTTTTAAAAATGTAACTACCATAAGACCTCCCACCACACACACAATGCAAACGCAGACTTGGAGGAGATTTCTTCTTATGTTAGTCAAAGATGCTTGATACGCATTAAAATAAAGCATTTGATATTTTTATTAGTGCATAGTGTAGAACAAATTCTTTCGAAAGTAAAGATATAAATCTTAGCCAGCATAGGTACCATTATATTATGCCTACTAATAGCTACCATATTAAATGGCAGGTTCTACAACTAAAACCGTACAAGATCGTATTGTTTCTTTGGATTTCCAACAAATGGTCAGGCCAAGGAACTTCCCATTGCCACATGAGAATGCCTCTGGAAAGACATCCCCGAGAACCAAACCGGAACTCTGCCAACACAAGGCCGGGTTACCCCTAACTGGGTAACTACTGACACGAGCACGCCATTCCCCGATCGTAAACGACCTTTTTCACGGGATCCCGATAACCAACAACCACAAAGTAATAAACTCGTAGTAACCACATAGGTTAAATATCTGGGCTCCATACCATGATACAACCTCTATCCAGAAGGAAATGTACATACCCTAAGGGGAGCTACAGCAACCCCTAATAACCTTGCCGCATCTTTCCTGTTTTGACCATTTCCGGGATGTGAGGCTCGACGAATTCACGTCCACAAAAACACACTTTGTACAAAAAGCCGTGCTTTGGGTCAACAAATGATCAACACAATGATCACTAAGATAGACGATCAAATAAATGATCCTATCACAATAATCAACACAATGATCATTTCAGCATCACTCAGCATGTCACATTACCAAAATGGGATATATTGCTGATAACTTCAACTATATAACCTTTGAGCTCGTACGTCTCAAAGAAGGGTGTTAAGCAAAGAATAAATTCTCCGCCACCAACAGAAATATATTTGAATGAAATCGGCTTTATATCTCAAATTGTAATGTCAGGCATACAATCCATACAAGTCTGTTCCAGGATCGAACAGAACCGAAGGCACTTACAAAGAAGTCCTTGCAATCCGGATATCCACAATCCTGATCGGATTCACCATCACATATGGAGAACTCAATACCGGAGCAACTCGGTGCAGAGTCAATCGATAGTTCATCCTATCACTCTTGCAAATACCGGTCTTCAACACCGATCTTCAATGCAATTCACAACGACGTATCACATATTCGGAATGGGTTATACGACCCCATGGTCCTTTCCCGGTTAACCCGAATAGTGAGCGCTTATTCAAAAATAAGTGTGCATTCAAATTCAATCATATTCACATCAAATACCCATTCAAAGGGAAATACTGATAGTCGGTTATTGAACTATCACTGGATATGCACACATCACCAGATTCCAAATAATTTTCCAAATTATTTATTTTCCAAAATATCTTTACAAGATATTTAATTTCAACACTTCAAAAATAAATCAATATTTATTTTCAAACAAAATCCACTTTCACATATAAATTCCTTAGTGAATTTATATTTCCAAAATATCCATGCATATGCGATTTCAATAATTCATTTCAATTTATCCTCAAAAAGATAAATTCTAATTATTCACTTCATATTGGAAAACATTTCCATACTTATTTATTTATAAGTAATTCACAAATCTTTTTATTTTCAATACTTAGAAAATATTCAATATACTTAAATCGGATTTAAGTATATATTTCATTCTTTAAGGAAATCATTCACTTAAACATATTTACTTGGGCCAAAACGAATGTTGTGTAAAACATCGTTACGACAACCCAAAATCACTAGTATAGGGATTCGAAATTTAATAGATATATAAATCCCAATACTATTCTAAACATTTCCTTTCGGAAATCATTTACTATAACAACAGTGTTATAGTCCACCATTTCCTTTTATTTCTCGAAAACGTCTATTTCAACAATAAATGTTGAAATCTATGGTTTCGAATCTCAACATGTTTTAAAACATCGTTAGATCGTTTTAATTCTATTTAGAACATCATATCTAAATCAATTTTCTTTAACATATTATTCACTATTCAAAAATGTGAATATACTACGTTAATAAATATCATCCTTTCTATTCATTTTAATTCAAAGGATTATTCACTATTCAAAAATGTGAATATAACTCCATTTCTAAGTTATAACAATTAACTTATCAAAATAAGTCGTTTGCGAATTTATAAAACAACGTTTATAAATTCCATTTCTATTTATTTATAAAAACTTCCTTTTTATAAATTCCTTTATTAACCTATTCCCGTTTATAACTAAATTATAAACTAAACGTTCACATTATAAGTTAATTACTTATAAAATGATTATTTTACAAAATCGTTCTTTTTAAAGACTTTTCAATTTATAAACCTTATAACTTATAAGATTTATTTATTTAACCAAATCTATTCTTCAATTAACTTCACAAATTTATAATCTTACTATTTATAAATTTCATTTATAACTTCACAGTTTATAATTCTATAAATTTCATTCATTTATGAAATTCACTTTCACTACATTCAAACACTTATAAAAACTCGTTTTATAATGTCTATATTTCAATTTATAAATATCCATTTATAAATCTCTAAATATAAATCAGTTTATATTATTATTCTAAAACGTCTTTAAATTCCTTTATAATTTCATCATTTCGATTTATAAAAAAATCAAATTTTATAAATCCTATATTTAAACTTTTATCATATATTCAAAAATCCAATCTAAATTATTTTATAAAATCATTAGTTCATATTTCTCAAAAATCGACTTTTAATCGTATTTCTAAAAATCAGCTTTTTAACTATATTTCACAAAAACCATAATTTTTATAACTTTAAAAATTATAACGTTTATTTATTTATAATGGATCAATTCCAAAAATATAGTATATTTTCAAAAATCACTTTAAAAATCATTTTAAAATCCCAAAATCTGGGTCCAATGATGCTACACACCAAATAGTCAATCCCGACTAACAACGATATCATATATCGATATGATAATCCATCAAATATCAAAATATCTGAAATTAAATAAATACTGTTGAGGAATCCAGTTGGATCCCTCCAACCTGTTTCCTGCATCCAAAAACATTAGCACAATACCAATTTCGCTCCAGTACGAAATTATCGCGGTATATGTTCTTATTAAATATTATCCGCTTACTAACGGCGTAATAGGGTCTCATCCGCTAAACAAAAAATGCGGGAAATCAATCAACTGCAATATATACATATGCCAATATATATATATTGATATTATATATAATACCAATTTCACTGTTTATGAAATATTCGCGGTATATGTTTATATTAAATAACATCCGCTTACTAACGGCGCATAATGTCTATTTTAACAATCAATAATTTACAGTCATCATTCAAACATGCATTCAAATATTTTAAATCTAACTATTTAAAATAAAATCGAAATCTATTCGATTGAGTGAGAAGTTCTCACCTTGGTTTTAATTTCCGTTTTAGCTTTTATTTCGAATAAAATTAAACGCGCGTTTAATTTTACCCGAAATTCTCACTAACTCCAAACGACTCCAAACCAACTCCATCGCGTAGTGCTCGTCCATACGATTCCAACGCAACTGAGTTTGCATTTTTTCGACCTCGTATGAAAAAGTTATGATTTTTACAAGTTTGCACGTATTTAAACTTAATAATTACAACTTAAACTTTATAATTAAAACCTACAGCTCATATTAGCCATCAGATCCCACCACCATCAGATCTCCACCCTAGAACGCAACTTCCCCCTCCCTCTCTTCTTCACGCATCACTCCCAGAACAAACACACGCAAGTTTTGAACCCATCCATCAAAATTAGGTTTTGATACCACCATCTCCTCGCTCGATGAAACCTCATCACGTCGCCACCACTAGAACGCCCATGACCCAAGCTAGGTTCGGCCCAACCCTGGTGGAGCTCGGCCACCCCTGTAGCACGCAGTTCGAGAATGAACTCCAGCCCTTTGAACCCAATTTGCCGCCAATCCGTGAAGCCATTCGCAATCATAGCCGTTGAAATCCAAGATCTCATCATCCTCTACGAGTTTCTAGTTGAAACTTTCTTGAATCGATGAATGGATTGAGAGATTTTGAGGGAGGAAGTTGATGATTTTCTGGCCATTCAATTGTAGGTGGCGGCTAGGGTTAATTAGGGTTTGTATTTTTTTTTTATGAAGAGGTAGGGGCTATTTATAAGGAACGAGCGACACTATTCATCCCGGAAATTCCGAACTCCGATTTAGACGCCGTAACCAGCGTACCTAGGGTTTATCCCGCGTTCCGGACACAATGGAACAGGTTTCGGAAGCTAATTCGGAAGTATGCGCGAGTTATGGCTGTAAACGCTCAATTTAAATTAAACCGATTTAAACCGATTTCTAGGCGTTTTAATTTGTACCGGACAAACGGTAAATCCAAACGACTTGAAATTTGAAACCTTACAATAATATCACATTACGGATCCGATGAAACTGGTTTCGTCGAAATCCGAGACTTTTTGAAAAATGGCTATTTTGACTCGCCAAATTTAAATTAAAAATAAATCGATGCGTTTCGAGCTGCCACGATCAAACGATAGCTCCGATTGATACGAAAATTGAAATCCGGTAATAACTAACTATTACGGATCCAATGGAACTGGTTTCGTTCAATTCTGAGACTGTTCAAAAATTGACTATTTTACAGTCGATTATTAAATATTAAAATATTCAATTTTCACAAATTAACTTTTAATTCGATTTTAAAAGTTCTAAAATATTTCTATAACTCCAGTATGATTAAATAAAATTTTCCAAATTATTTACAATCATTTTTAACTCAATTTTTAATTATTTCCATAATTTAACGTATTAAATTATTAATTTAATTATCCAATTAAATCCAATAATTCAAATAAAAATTTATTTGACTTAAAAATTCACTTATAAATATTTAAAATTAATTAAATATTCAAATTTTAATTTATAAAAATTCTGGGTCGTTACAATTTATCCTTACCTCACATCATTCAGCCCTAAAGATATCCTAATAGAAGTGTGATTCCTCCATCCACGTAACCCTTTCGGCTACGGTCCTAATTTACAAACTTAAGGCTCTTATTGAAACTGTTTAATCATGGAAAGGATTTAGATAGAGGAGACAATACCTAGTTGGTAGATCGAGACTTATGAAGGATTGATTAAGTCTTTAATATATGATCAACAGGCGAAGTTTGCAAGTATAAGATAGCAGAGGTAAAAAGTGAAAAGAGAAGAAGGGGGAAGACGTTGGCCTTTATAGGGAAGAAGAAGAAGGCGAAACGACGATGACCGGTAGAACTGGTCAAAGCAACATCGTTCGACATCAGTTTGTTTGGTATACGTGGGATCGTTCGGCTTCGGTCATTTCGCTCGGCCTTCACACTACGTTCGGCACACACCTCCACAACTTGTATTCACAAGAAAAACAACCCCCAAGTATGATGGGCCAGAGTTTGAAGCAAAGCACAAAGGACACATAGTACAAAGCGCATCACGTTCGGCCACGCGATACGCTTTGGGGCGCAAGTGTTTCCTGGAGATTTGACAAGGCAACTCGGTACTCGGCCCCTCTGGATCGTTCGACATATCATCACGGTCGGCATCCAGCAAGTACTCGGCATTTAGGAGTGCTCGGCATAAGGGGAAACTTGGCAGAAAGGAACGCTCGGCACTCTCGGCACTTAGTAGCGTTCGGCATTGGGAAGTGTTCGGCAGACAGGGTGCCCGGCATTCAAAACGTTCTGCTCCACTTCACTTGGCATGCTTCCATATTGCTTGGCATCCTAGGTGTTCGGCACCATTACGTTCGGCATGGCAGGATTGTCCGGCAACAACTACAGTTCGGCCTAACTATTGATCGGCCTAAGGATCGTTCGGCTGAGACATAGTTCGGCCTGGGTAACGTTCGGCCAAAATATCGTCCGGCTTAGGTTCTCCACGGCATACAAACATCATTCGACCAAATCACTGGTTTGGCTTCCAGTATCGTTCGGTGCAAATGCTTCCCACGGCACTCAAAGCGTTCGGCTTCGCTACGCACGGCATGAGGAGACCGTTCGGCATAACAAGGACGCTTGGCATAAGATCGTTCGGCATCCAGAGATTGTTCGGCCTCCCAAAAACGTTCAACAACCAAAGATTGTTCGGCACTCTTTCAATCTCATCCGGCTTCGGTTGATTGCTCGGCCGACTCTTCCTACGTAACACCACATCGTTCGGCATGAAGACGATGGATTGGCATTTGGCCGTTCGGCATGTTCGGGTCGGCACATAGAGTTTACTCCATTTGGGCCATGATATCCAGCTGCCATGCCCACCAGGGAAGTCCAACCCACCTTCGTCTATAAATAGAGAGGAAGGGGCACAGTGAAAAGATCCTTTTTCGAGAACACTGAGGAGACTCTGCCATTTTTTATACTCTCTTCTTTTTCATTCAAACTTGTATTCAAGTGATTGATTTACGGATTTTATCTGTACTCAAGTAAGGGAGATAGCAATAAAGATTAACTTTAAAGTGGATGTAGGCAGTTACGCCGAACCACTATAAATTTGGTGTTTTTTCCTCTTCATTTAAATTTATAAATTGTTCTCTGTTTTCATTTACTTTCTTCATTAATCTCTCTACACAATCTTTGTAAGGGTGTTAGTGACCAATTTTGGTGCTAACAATTATCTAACTCCATTAACCTGGATATATATATATAAATGAAAGCAGGAATGGGTTAGACATAAGTCTGGTGAGTAAACTATACTCTAGTCTAAGTATAATACAAAATTAATACTATAGCACGATACGAGTCTATTTTTCATCCACCATACGTTCAACCGTCTACCATACCTAACAATCGCCATTATCTAACCACATTATACCATTTTTATATAAACTCACACCCTGGTCTCATGCTCTCCAGGGAGCTTATTGTATGTCGTCATGCAATCGTAATAGGACACACCATCCCTGGGCCTATAGGGAGCTTACCGTCCTTATTCTACCTAGGGAACACATGCGTTGGACCGGTCTCGTGCCCTATAGGGTCAATTAACATCCACTCACATCCACCTAGACATCTACCTTCATCACGATTCAGTAACCATATTCGTTTTTATATTATGGGGCGTCTATCCTAGACTCATTCCTATTCACGTTCACCATTGAATCTGAATCTCGTATCAAAGCCATATATACCTATTTTATATACTCATTACATTACAACCAAGCTACACAACATTCATTTATTTCATATTGTCATTGTATTATATATTTCATTCGTTTCATATTGCTTATATTAAAGTTATGCCATTTGGCCAAGGTTCAGGTTCTCGAATTAGAACATGCATCGGTGCATTGGCCATGGTCCACCGGTCGGCCAGTGTACGTATTTCCTTTGTCTTCCTAGGTTTGGGAAATTTGTAGTTTCGTCACCATTTGAACTCTGGCCACCACGCTTCAACTCGGGTTATCATGGAACGTCCTTAGATCCTAATTTTAATTTTCCTAGTCCAAAAACATCATTTGTTTCATTAATTCAAGTATTATACTTCAAATTTCCAAAATTTTACTTAAACTTAGTTTTTAATACTTTTAATCAACCAGATCCCTTCCAACCATGATTAATATGAAACTAAGTGAATGTACATGAATTACTACTCTACTTATAGCCTACAAGTCATATAACATTGAAATTACATTATATGAGAATTTGAGCGTCTATCACTCATAAATAGCCAATTCTAGTCAATTATCTTGATGTCCGGGATTGATGCTCCATCTACCATCTAGATTTCGTCTCCAACTGCTAGATTGTCGCCCTATCTAATAACTTCACATCGCTTCTTGTTTTGTTCAATTTAGTTAATAATTAAGTGATAAATAGGGATTTGATTACAAGTTGTTATTTTCTAAAACGTAGAAGAAGAAGAGAAATACAAAATGTTTTCTAAAATGAGAAAGAATAGGTTACGTATATTCATTTAGATTTTAGGAGGGAAACTTCTAACTGTCAACTTTCAAATTTAGACTTAACCCATTTGGCGCTCGTTCGACTTGTTTACTTTTTTGTCCATAATTCTCTCCTACGGATTCCAATTGAAACAAAAAAAGTATGCGACTTAGAAAAACAGGACGGTCGCAGCTGTGTGAGTTTCGTCGTCAAGTTCCATTGTTTGTAAAATTAACATTTTTCCCCTTTTTATATTTAATTTATTTAATTAATTTGTTAATTCCAATATTTTTCACAGTATTATATTACTTATATTTAATTAAAAATTTACTTAAATTTCTGAGGTACTACAAGTATAATGACCCACATTTCGGAAGGTTTAAATCGACAATAATCCACACCATGTCCGACTTAAACAATCTGAAACATAGATAATCAATGGAGTTAAGTAAGAAAGATAAGAAGAGAAGAAGGAAAAAAACACAAAATCTCACAACGGAAACGATAAAATATAATAATCAAATAAACAATTCAAAAGCTGTTTACTATACATTTAACTATAATCTATACACATTTATTAGAGTTATGTCTATGCATCAGGGATAAATAATCAATACAGCAGAATAGCATGGTGCAGAGGATAATAATAATAGTAATATACCAAAACTACGTCTGCGTCCTCCAGAGAATAGTCTTCAATACACTGAAAAAACTCAGGACTGACTCGAGCGTAATGAAAAACAAAACACTCGAGTCGGGACTAAAATACTCTTATGTAAGTCAAATCAATATCACAATTATGAGGGCAATAACTTAAGAGATGTTACAGGATTTTCCATCTCCTAAGGATCCGTTAAACTATTTATATATAATAGTATACGCTATAGTAGATAACGTCTATCAGTAAAATAAATATCAAAATAGCAGTAAGGCTTTACATTGATCCACCGTAACACATTTACAATTTTAAACCAAAATCATAACGGGCTCGTATAGGGATAAATATAACAAGGCACGTGATGCAATGTCCAAGGTATTATTCTACCAGTTTACCCTTTCTGCCTAGTCGTAACTCATCTGTGGCCGACCGCGACAATCAATCCAAACGAAAAATAAGTTGCACCCATCGAATCCAAAACCACAATAGTAATATGATGGATCAACGTCGCTAGAGTTAGCTAACCTCAATGGACAGACATAGGCTCCTGTTTTAGTTATGAAACGAATGTCAAGGCTATCCATTATCGTTCTCTTACTTCGTTCCAGTAAACGTCGCCTATTCAACCACTACATTGTGGATATCATCCACCGCGTACACGGTTCTCAAAGTGGTTTCAATATTGAAAGAGAGTATTTCAATAAGAGGTCCCGGTCTCTTTAACAACGAATCGTCATTTTACACAGGTTGGTTCTTTTACATTATGAAAATAATTCGTACTTGATATCAAATATCGTATTCCTTTCGATAATCAAAACCATTTCGAAATCATCGTATTTACTCAAAAATCTTATCCATTTCGAAATCATCATATTTACTCTAAAATCATATCCATTTCAAAATCATCGTATTTACTCAAAAATCATATCCATTTCGAAATCATTGTATTTACTCAAAAATGTCAATTCAACACGATATATCGATTTCACTTCAAAACTTGATTCGAATTATAGTTTTGGTTATAATTCACTTTAACCCAATTCGCATTTAAATCCAAGATTTAAATAATAACATTCCATTCTTTAAACAGTTTGGATTAGAAAATAGTTTTAATATAGCCAAATAGTTTAATAGAAAATAGTTTGAGAAATGAAATGGTTTATATAGTAAAATAGTTGGGAAAATAAAAATAGTTTGAATATTTAAGGAAAATATATTTGAAATAGTTATACTAAAATAATTCATTTAAAAATATTATCCAAGCCAAACTAATTCAAATTCCAAAATTTCCAACCCAAATCAATTTCCTTTTTGATTTACTCGATTAAATTACGTTTTCAAGTCGAATTTGAATTCTATTCCAAATTTATTTCACTTTCAGTTTCAAATTAATTTAAATTCCAATTGCAAATTAATTTCAACTCCAATCCCATATTTTAAACCATTTCGATTTATATCACTTCCGAGTCCATTTCCAATTATCAATTTAAAACACTAAAATCAAATTTTCTTCAATATCCAATTTAAAAATCCAAAATTTTAAATATGATTCAAATCCGAACTAAATTTCAAAATATCGTTTTATCACTTTTACTTATCAAAATTCAAAGTTCGAATAAAATCCAACCTTAAAACAGTCGATTTCTGAATTCAAATCGTATTTTGATTATAACTTCAAATCTCCAATTCGATTATATATAAAAAAAATTCGTTTACAAAATTTAAATTCTTCATTTCGAGCTTAAGTTCGAAAAATGATTTGATTTCCATAAATTCAATTTTTTTATTCCTTTAAAACAAATCATTTAAATAATTTCAAAACGAAAATCTTAAATCATTTAACTTAACTAATCCGGTGTTCGTATATAATTCTCTATCCTATGGCCAAGTGAATCAATTATTTCGATTTAGTTCCAGGGATGGATATACCATTTCAATCCAAAATAAGTAGGTATATATATCATTTCAATCTATTCTTTAATTTATTCAAAATAATTTAATTTACAGTTTTATATACTGTAAATAATATACAGGGTGATAACAGAGTTTACCAAAATAATTAGCCATTTAATCATTCAAATATCAACCAATTTTCATCCATCACAATAAATCAACCAATAGTCAATAATCAAAACAATCAACCAATTATTGAAAATCAAGGATTTTACAAGCAGTTAAATTCTAGTTTAATCTACTATCAGTTCAATCCTATCAATAAATTCAGATGTCAATTAATGTTAATTTAAATTTATCCAATAACCATTAATAAATTTAAATTACTTTACGATAATAATTTTACTAACATAAAAATAAAATAGTCAAACGTGAGCGTAAACACTCACATTTTTATTTGAAACTGAAAATAATTTTAGCTCCAAATAAATTCCAATTCGATCCCACGCTAAAGACAACGCCGATACGAATCTGCTGCAACTAGATTTGTCGAAAACGGACCTTGTACGAACCATATATACGATAATTAGCATTACGATAATTATAAAATAAATCAACTTAAACACAAAATTAACTAACCCTTCATTCTCATTAATCTGATCTCGCACTGAATTGGAATAACGATGATTGAATCCCTCCTCGTTCTCTTCGCAGTTGTGACCCGCGACATCATCCTCTCTTTTTTTCGCGAATAAACATCGTTGTGCCACCGGGCTTGAATCGCATCGCCTCAATGCTTCCACCATCGCACACTCATAGGCTGCCTCGCCTAGATCCACGCCATGCCACCCTTGTTTCCACAGCCGCCATGCTAGTGAACAACCCAAAACCCTAACCTCAAACTGCAATCGACATGTATCGTGCGCTGGGGCGGGCCGCCATCGGTGTCGTATCGTGTGCGCGCGTGCCCAGACAAAGACGTGAACCTAAACCCTAAACCAAATCGCGTGACTGGCTGCTCGTGCCGTCGTAACCCCGTCAAAGCAATCTTTGATTTGTTTGTTTTTTTAGAGAGATCGATCCGCTTCTTATTTTTTTTCGTTCATTATTTCCTCTTTTTCGATTTTTTTTTCATATAAAGGAGGCTTTCGTTCATTATGTCCTCTTTTTCGATCTGGTTTTTTTCATATAAAGGAGGCTTAGGTTCGAAAAAAAGGTAGAAAAATGAATATTAGATGAGGGAATGCAGTAATGCACGAGAAAATGGCAATTTTCCTTTATTATATTATTATTTGAAGTATAAAATATCTAGCCTAAGCCATTCGAAATTCCTCGAGCTCCAAAAAAAATGTGCCGCCTGGCGTTTATAATGTTTTACCCACATTCCGAACGCAATGGAACTAGTCCCGAAGTCTAGATCGATCGTATGCGGAAGATAGCTTTCCGAATCGAATTATTTATTTGAATTCCGAATTTAAATTCTATGCATTTCAAACTCGCACAGCAAAACGACAAGTCCGAATGCTATGAAACTTGAAATCCTACAATAATTCACTATTACGAATCCAATGGAACTTGTTTCGTCGAAATCCAAAATAGTGGCCAAAATGGCTACTTTTAATCGTCAATTAAAATATAAAATATAAAATTTAAATTATTCACATTTAACTCAAATTTTTATATGCTAAAATCTTCATTTACATTTAAATAAAATTTAAATCAACTTCCGAAGTCATTTACATTCATATTAAATCAAGATTTCAATTAATCAAATAATCTCCAATATTAAATTTAGATCATTCAATTATCCAACAAATTAATATTAACAAATCATTAAATTTTATTTCTACTCATATTTATCCGATAATTACATGAAATTTAATAACTTAAAATAATCAAAAGTACGGGTCGTTACAACAAGTGTTATCCTACACCATTTTGTATATTAATAAATTATTTGCATACATTTCAGTTGTTGAGCTTTCCTCAAGCTAGAGATGTTATATGTGGTATTATTAATATATAGAATAGATGAGGTAAGACACATCCACATATTTGTTGAGCTTTCATCAAGTGTGTGCATTAGGCCATCACGAAATAATAGGCACAATTGAATAACCTCTCTTTATTTGTTGAACTTTCCTCAAGGTAAAGGTGAGATTAAGAAAGTCCACGAGGTTAGGAATTGTGTGTGATACAACTGATAGGGTGTTATTCATCACATGTGGGCCTATGACTTATTGAGCTTTCCCTAAGACTATACCTACTAAAAAAATCGAAAGATTTCTATGTTTCCTCTTAGGGTTTTTGGAAACATAAAAATCTAATCGGAGCTTATTAGTAAAATGAAATGTGATGTTTAACCTTACTAATATTAAAGAACATCTACGATGAATTTAATGTCCTAATCTACTAAATTAAATTTGTAGAAAAATGTCTACATCAAAGTTCTTAGTTGAAAAAGAACTCGCCAGACTAACTACATAGAATAATTAAGAGCAGTTAAGATAGCACTCATGTGAACACCCTCCACCTTTATATCCAAATTATTGCTACTAAGTAATATTGTTGGATAATACAAAGAATGAGATGATACAACGTACATATGAGAAAATTCCCTCGGGTGGTACGTATTTAGACATCGAATATAACTTGCCCTAAAATGTACACAGTATTAGCACAAAGCAATAAACATGTGCCTCTAGAAGAGGTGCAGACAACCCATACTCGACCAGATCCAACCCACATAAACCTCATCCAACCAACCTAGTTTGGGTCGGATATGGGTTACAATTTGTAACCTATATCACATACAGGTCGGGTGCAATATTTTATTCAACCCGGCCCTATTTTAACACAGCCCATCCCTACATAAAAAACTCAATCCATATCATCCTATGTAAAATTAGGACAGTTAAAATTTAGAATAAAGTATATGTATTCTTGAATATATATTCTAAAAAATATATCTGATGCCAGTCCAAGTAGAATAAGAACAACCAAAACACATATGATTGACTAAGAGATTTTGAGGAGTTTTGTAGGTGCCTTTTTATGTATTTTGAAATGAAGTTTTTACCATAGTATGTAGTGAATTAATTATATATGATGTCTTTTATAATGAAATTCTTACCCTTACCCTAGATCGCTTAACCCAAATCATACGTAAGTAAGATGTATCAGTAGTATGTGCAATCTACCACTTCATTAGAACCAGAAGGAAGACTAATGGTTGTGTTCCTACTCCAAGAGCGTTCACCTAAATGGATCTACTCCTACAGTCTTCACTTGCATCGATGGACATTATGGCACATATCCACTAATGGCTCATCTACGCATTACCTCAATCACGACCCAGCTTTGCCCCTATGGGCAACAAATTGCTAGCCTATGCGCCATAAGGGGCAATAGGGAACCTACCCTATGGGTCACTTGACCCAAATCCCGTGATAAAATAAAATATCCAATAAAAGTGTCGTGGATCCAGGGCACGACCTCAAGATTACGCCGCTATGGTAGATTTTATCCATCTGGCTCTCTCTAACACTGATAGCTGGAGTACATTATTAAAATGACACATATTTCTAATAAATATAAGGGCACCTACCCCGGTCATACTGATAAGCATCACCTCACGTAAGTACAATCTCATAATCTTATTCCCGTCACGTAAGTGTCATCTACTTAAATGAATAACCGAATACATATAACAACAGCATCTCATACCATTAAGTGATACTTAAACATTTATTCACTACTCATAAATCACACTCAATCTCTACTATATTCTATATAATGATTCCAAAGAATGATCGAAGAAATATCATCGAAAATCCCATACCAGACGGTATTATAACTCCGTTTCTTCAGATTCCCCGCTACACATAATTAAAATCATCATAAAAAATATCCCAAAAATAGGAATTTCACTAATTAATACTGATGGATGTCATCGCTATATCATATCAAAGCACTCATCAATATCAACAGTGAATCATTCATAATATCCAATTCAGTTTAAAGAAGAGAGAAATCAAAATAGTATAAAACAATAAATTAATCAAATATATATATATATATATAATCTTAATATAACAAAATAAGATCATAAAAAATGTGTAATAAAAATTTCTAGAATTAAATTAAATATTAAATTGTCCTTAAATTAACAAATACATATTTTATTTAAAAAAATTTAAATATAACATAATATACTTCTAAATAAACCTATTAATCACAAAAGTTATCTTTAAAAAACTTAGATATTAATCAGAAGATATTTCTAACTTTTAGAATTCATACATGTTTATAAATAATTATTTTTAAACCCAAATTGGTTTTTTCTTTCGATAATCAATAGGTGTAAATATATCTAAATACTAAAAATTTTGAATAAAATTTTTCATATAAAATTATCTATTTACTTTTTCCCATATCTCATATTTATTTTCAATGCAAATATAGTTTATTTACAAATTGTTGGGCGTGTTCTCACCCAAAAGACCCGATCAAGGACTACCGGTCCAAATCCATGCTACCGAGCCAAAGCTAGGAAGGCATTACCGGACCAACCTACCTCCACACATCACCGGATCACTTCACCACCGGACCATCTCCATCCACTCACCACCGGACCATGTCCCACCGAACCAACCTACCTCCACACATCACCAGACCACTTCACCACCGAACCGGTCCATCCCCGAGTCCTAGCCGGACCAACCACCACCGAACCAAGCTCACTCCCAACCTACCACCGGTCCAAACAACATACCACTCTCCACCGAACCAAGACGTTATGGATCAACTTAGTCAGGCCAGATCGCTTCAGCCCAGGCCCACCAACAGCTATATACATCCAAGACCCCTGCCCCCAGCCTCACTCTATAAATAGAGGGGCAGGGGTACAACAATGGTAGACAAGTTTGAGAGCTCAAGCACGGAGAAAACTTTCAAACAACTTTCAGTTACTTGTAATCAAAGCTTTGTACTTGTAATCTGAATAGAAAAGGAGAATAACATATAAAGTGGACGTAGGCACGTTCTGGCCGAACAACTATAAATCTGTGTGTCTTTTACAGTTTAGTCCCTGCTTTTCATATATTTGCATAAACCACCCAAATCACTAAAAAAAACACAATATCAACTAATCCATACGACTTGGAGGTGTTTGCCCTTTTTTGTGCAAACATTTTTGGTGCTTTCGCTGAGAGGGATAGGAGCTCGAAGCTTCAGCTCCTCCCACTCAACCCTTTTCCTATCAACATCGTTTATTGCTTGGAAAACATGCCTCCCGGAGGGAAGAAGGATGCTAACAAAGGAAAGAACATTGCAACTAGTAGTATCCCAGATCTAGTAATCAGAGATCAACCGTCCGGTTCCAACAGCAAACGAAAATCAAGCAAATCCGACAGCCCCTTCTACGGAACAACCAATTACAAGGACGGATCTGAACAGGATTGTGGCTGAAGTAACTAACCGCTTCGCATCTCAACAAGAAGCCTTGGTGGACCAACTCATGTCACGCTTAAGGGATGCTGAAGAATCCAACCGCAACACTGAATCATGGGGTGAGTCTTGGTCTGGAAGATCTGGGAGACGACAAAGGTCTTTCTTCTTCGAAGAGGTAAACAACAGAAACAGCAATGGTAGGAGCCGAGCCCGGACTCAGCCCGAATTCCGACCCGAGGAAACACTTAGAACCGAACCCAACAGGGAAGGTACCAAGCAGGGGTCGGATGTAGCTGAACCTGACATGCTACCTAACCATGGAAACACCAGTAAACGAGGCTGAGCTGGAGTCCAGCCCGAAGTTGGACCCGAGGAAGTGCTGAGAACAGAGCCCAGCAGGGGAAGATCAAGGCAAGGGCCAACTGTGGCTGACCCCAGCATGCCCCCGGAAGATCAGAGGCAGCCATTGGAGAATGTTAGGAGTGACAGACGATACCATCCCTACAGGTCGTCTGGACGGAATCAATCCCGCAGGGAAGAACCAAACTCATTTCTATCCGCTCCTAGTTCTGATGAAAGGATGGCGCGATTGTTCAGAGAATGCGTCCAACGGGACCAAAGGGATCGGGGGATAGGTGCTAGGGTAACCAGCCCCTTCACCCGCGATATCGAAACTGCCATCACTCCCTGGGAATGGAAAATGCCAACAATGGAACCTTACAAGGGAACCTCTGACCCCGTTGTACACTTGCAGAGATACACACAGCATATGCTCATGAGCGGAGCAACAGAGGGAGTGTGGTGTAAATGCTTCCCACTATTCTTGGCAGATCTAGCTACCTCCTGGTTCTGCCATCTACCCCACGGATCCATCAACTCATGGGAAATCTTGAAAGAAAAGTTCATCAGCCAGTTCCGCATTCATGTGGAACAACCCAAGGACGCTTACTCCCTATCTAATATCAAACAGAAGCCCGGAGAGACAGTGCAACAATATCTAACCCAATTCAACGCTGCAGCGGCCGCAGTCCAGGATGCCGACGAGAAACTTATCCTAATGGCCCTCTGCAGTGGTGTACATCCGGATTCTAAATTTTCTAGGAGATTAACGAAAGAAAAGCCAGCTACCTTACCCGATTTCTTCCATGAAGCCGGGAAATACATGAGACTTGAAGACGCTGCCACTGAGAGGCAGTCAGGGCAACAGGCTAAGGCAGCTCCAGACAGGGTTCCCGCTGCAGCAAAGGATGTTCGGAGAAATGACTCTAGAGACAATGCTGGGGGCAAGAAGGGAGAAAAGCGCTTATATCGACCCGGACCAAGATTTGACTCTTACACTCCTTTGAATGAAACAATCAAAAACATCTTCCTAGCCACTCAAGACGAAGTTAGATGCAAGCGCCCCCCGCACAAGAAGGAGTCAGATAACGCACTCAAGTCTGGAAAGTTCTGCCGCTTCCACGAATCCCATGGACATGACACCAATGAATGCCACCATCTCCGGGACTTGATTGAAGAACACATCAGAAGGAAGAGACTAGAGCGCTATGTGAAAGGTCAGAACAGGACTTCAACTCCTGCCAATGAGAACCCGAGGCTGCCCCTCCCGGAAGTAGGCGGAAGAAATCGCAACACCAGCGGCTCCAGTCAAGAGAAGATAATGGTCCTTACCATATCAGGAGGACCACACATTGCCGATGGAAGCTGGGCAGAGATGGAAAGATACGGTAAGTCACTTAGAAACAATGAGGGCTACGTTAATTCTGTCACAGAAGAACGCCACCTGAAACGGAAAGAGAATGATGACATCACATTCAGTAGACGTGATCTAGAGGGAAGGCAGTACCCTCACATAGATCCTATGGTCATCTCTGCCTGGTTCGGTCCAGCCAAGGTTTTCCGGATTCTAGTAGACACTGGAAGTTCAGTAAATATCCTATTCAAGCATGCTTTCGACAAAATGAAGCTGTCAATGAAGGATGTGTCTCCCTGTAGCAAACCGCTGCATGGCTTCACTAGAGATGCAAAGATGCCCCTCGGGCAACTGGACCTCTTTGTTGAAATAGGAAGTCATCCCCGCTCCGTTGTGCGAAAACTAACATTTGTACTAATAAAGAACCACTCGGCCTACAACGCCTTTTTGGAAAGACCAGCCTTGTATGACTTCCAAATTGTTCTAGCCCCATGGTGCCTAAAGATGAAATTTCCAACAGATAACAGAATAGGAGAAGTAGAGGGAGATCAAGACGCTGCTCGAGACTGCTATGTAACTGAACTTCTCAATAACCGCAGAAAAGATAAAGGAAAAAATGCAGAGACTACTCTCTGCATGAAAAGTTTGGAAGCATAGCAACTAAAGAAAGCCCCTCCTCTTTGATATACTAGTGATCCTTTCAATGAATTAGACCCCAGGGACAAAGAGGAGGAGGCCACCGCCGAGCCTGCAGAGGCTATGGAATTCGTAGCTGTAGGCAAACATGACTCAAGTAGACTATTGAAAATCGGATCTCAACTAAAAGAAGAATTAAAGGAACAACTCATTGATTTTCTTCGCCACAACATGGATGTATTTGCATGAACACACGCAGACATGACAGGAATCTCCCCAGACGTAGCATGCCACATACTGAACATCGATCCCACCAAGGTGCCAGTAAAGCAAAAAAAGAGAAGCATGGGGGCAGAACGATCAGCAGCCCTCGAGGAGGAAGTAAAGAACCTACTGGTCAATAACTTCATATGAGAAGCCATCTACCCAGAATGGATCGCCAACTCGGTGCTGGTAAAGAAGGCTAATGGGAAGTGGCGAACATGCATCGACTTCTCCAACTTAAATGACGCTTGCCCGAAGGACTGCTTCCCACTCCCCTAAATCGATCAGCTCGTGGACAGCACAACCGGACACGAACTCTTATCCTTTATGGACACATACTCAGGATATAACCAGATCCCTATGCATGCCCCCGACCAAGACCACACTAGTTTCATCACTGACCGGGGATTGTATTTCTACAGAGTAATGCCTTTTGGACTTAAAAACGCCGGAGCTACTTATCAGCGCCTCGTCGACAAGATGTTTGCGGAACTAATAGGACGAACTATGGAAGTTTATGTGGATGACATGCTGGTAAAATCAAGGAAAGCCCACGATCATATAAACCACCTGGACGAGATGTTTCAAGTACTTCGCCAATATGGAATGAAGTTGAACCCTCTAAAGTGCTCCTTTGGAGTATCATCGGGAAAGTTATTGGGATTCATCGTCCATGCCAGGGGGATTGAAGCAAACACTGAACAAGTTCGGGCTTTGCAAGATATCGAGATACCATCCACTCGAAGAGAGATGCAAAACCTAAACGGGAAAGTGGTCGCCCTAAGCAGGTTCATCTCTAAAGCGACCGACAAATGCATCATTTTCTTCGAAGCTCTAAAGAAAGACAATGGAAAGTTCGAATGAACCGACGAATGCTCGACATCCTTCCTTAACCTGATCAAACACCTTCAGAGACCACCAGTACTCTCAACTCCAAATGAAGGCGAAGAACTATACCTATACCTTGCTGTATCGTCCCATGCTTTAAGCGCCGCTTTGGTGAGAGAAGACAACCGCGCACAGTGGCCCGTATACTTTGTAAGCAAGAGATTTACAGGGGCAGAAACCAGATACCCTAAGCTTGAAAAGCTAGCATACTGTTTGCTAATGACGTCACGGAAACTGCGAACTATTTCCAATCTCATTCCATCAGAGTTTTAACCGATCAACCGCTAAGGCATGTACTCCATCGCCCCGACACTTCTGGGCGACTACTTAAGTGGTGCATTGAACTGAGTCAATATGATATCACCTATCATCCTCGCACCGCTGTCAAGAGGCAAGCCATAGCCGATTTCATTGCCGAATTGACTACTAACAAAGGTAAGGAGCAATCTGAAATAGCAGAAGATATCAAGTGGAATCTCTTCGTATATGGAGCATCAAATGAACGAGGCTCGGGGGCAGGTGTTGTGATAATCACCCCTAGGGGAAGGAAGCTGCACTACGCCCTAAGGTTGGAATTCGCTGCCACCAACAATGACGCAGAATACGAAGCAGTGATAGCCGGATTAGAACTTGCCCTGGAGATCGGAGTCGGTTCTTTATGCCTCCATAGTGATTCTCGACTTATTGTAAATCAAATACTGGGAGAATTCCAGACTCGAGGAGAACGACTCACAGCATATCTAAAGAATACCAAGCTGCTGCTCAATCAATTGGATCACTATTTAATCAAACACATTCCTCGAGAAGAGAATCAGGAGGCCGACGAACTGGCAAAGCAAGCTAGCATGAAGGACGGCATCGCTTCCTGAACAATAACCATCTCAAAACAACTAGCCCCGAGTTACGAGCCAATGAATATGATAGCTGCAATCGAAGTGGAAATTCGGATGACTCCCATCCGGAAGTACTTACAAAGTGGCACACTGCCCGACGGGCATAACGAAGCTAAGAAAATCTTAAGGAAAGCTTCCCGCTACACATTACAAGAAGGCATCCTCTACCGGTGCGGCTTCACTAGTCCCTTATTAAGGTGTATCGCTGGAAGGGAAGCCAGGGAAGTCTTGTCCAACATCCATCAAGGAAGTTGCGGAGATCACACCGGAGGGCAAACTCTAGCAAAGAAAATACTCTGATACGGGTATTACTGGCCCACTTTAAACAAAGACGCCTTAGACTTCATCAAAAGATGTGACAGATGTCAGAAATTTGCTAAGATTCCTCGACTACCAACAAATGAAATTACTCAAATGACCAGCCCTTGGCCCTTTGCAGTATGGGGAATTGACTTGATTGGCGAACTGCCAACGGGCCGAGGCGGAGCCAAATATGCCATAGTGGCAGTCGACTATTTCACCAAATGGGTGGAGGCAGAACCTCTAAATAAATATCTTCGGCAAAAGTTATTAACTTCTTGATCAAAAATGTTTTATGCAGGTATGGGGTTCCACTCAAAATCATATCGGACAATGGACTTCAATTTGACAGCGAGGAATTCACCGACTGGTTCCAAGAGCACGGAATTCACAAAAGCTTCTCATCTGTGGCTTATCCCCAGGCAAACGGACAAGTCGAAGCTGTCAACAAAATCCTCAAAACCCTAATCAAGAAGAAACTTGAAAAGTCAAAAGGCGCTTGGGTGGATGAACTTCCCACGGCACTTTGGGCCTACCGCACATCTTACAGAACATCAACAGGGCATATTCCTTTCTCTTTGGCATACGGATTGGAGGCCATGCTCCCAGTTGAAACTGTAGTGCCTTCCCACCGTAGGATCCACTACAACCCAGAAGAGAACGAAGAACTCCTCCACATGTCTTTAGATCTAATTGAGGAGAGGAGAAACGATGCAGCACTCAAAGCAGCAGCTCACAAGCAAAAAGTGGCAGTACAATACAACTCCAAAGTCAAGCACCGCAGCTTACAAGAAGGAGATCTTGTCCTCAAGCGGATCTTCCCACGCCCCGGAGCGCTAGATCCAATCTAGGACGGACCCTATGTAATTCATAAAGATCTCCACAACGGAGCTTATATTTTGTCAACAGTGGACGGAGAGGTGTTCCAGAGGGCATGGAACATCCAACACCTCCGTCGATACTTTTCTTAACTTGTACTGCCCATATGAAGTGAATTAACAAAGAGAATCAGTGGACGTAGGCATTTTCGTGCCGAACCACTTTAAAAATCTTGTCTCTTTTTAACTTGTTCCTTTATATCTTGGCTGCTTGTTAAGCTTTATCCTTTTCTGTTGAACAAAATCATGTATAACAACATTTCCATTCTGGACACTTCACGGCACAACCTCACCTAGACAAGACCCAACAGGTGCTATGCGAATCTATGCACTCGCCAATGAGACACTTTTGCTCCAGCATCCCTCTGTTGCAGGTTAACTCATTGCTCGCGACTGCCCTCAAAGCCAACTGTAATGAGCCGATTATAAGCCATCAAGAAGGCCGACTATAGCCGATGGCAGCTCATTACAGCGTTCGGCTCGCCGGCAACTATGAACCTACTTTAAGTCCCAACATAAGGTATGGCCAGCCAGGGGCGGTTCACAGTTGACGATCGGCACCCACGCTAGCCGGGCACGGTAAATCGAATAATACCCACGACTACGGGCCATAATGGCTCGGGTAGTTACTGTGTATGATCTCGGCTCCGATGTGTCTTAAGTACGGCTGTGGTAAAAAATAAAACTCCCCGCGGAGGCGTAAGATGGGTGACGAATGTCTCCAAGACCCACAGCTAGGGAAAGTGACTACAAAACCCGTTTGCCACGAACTTAAGCACATCGAAGGCCTTCCGTGATTGGAAGTTTTACTATTTCTTATATTTCCATTTTATTTATAAAAACTTTCCTCGTATCCTCTATAACGATCACTAAAGTACAGGACATAAAATGGGAGACACTCGCTAGTGGAAATGAGAACTCACGACTGGATGACAGGTCACTCAGCCGCATTCCATCCTCAGTCACACAAGCATTCAAAGCTACCGTCTACAACTAAAACATGAAGGGCGGTACTTCCTTTTCTTGTACATAAATATGTAGCTATATCCTATTCACACATCACACTAACATTACGAGACGTGAAATTATATTTTAAGTAAGAGCTTAGCATCAAACACGATTAAAGTACATGCACATACACAGCTATATATCTTATGTAACACACCAAAATAACGACAGCATTCAAATACGACAGAATCAGCTTATGTTATAAGAATAAAATCATTCGCTACAATGACATAACTACATAATTACAGCCTGAAAGTACATTAATGTTTTGAACTAGTATATTCAGGAATGCCAAGTAAACTAAAAAAATAATCAGCTGCAGCAGGGCTCCGCCTCTATCCTGCTAGCCCTCCGGGATCTACTTGACCGCAGGATCAGAACTCCCAGCATGCTGGCCAGAGGTCCCACCTGTCCGATTCGGAAAAAGAATCCATCAGATAAATGATACGCAATCAAGTTAAGAAAAGATTGAGAGGGAAGACTTACCAGCATCTGCTCCCTGACCATCATCCTCCAACTGCACACCCACTTCCTCGGCGGTAAGCAGTCGCATGCCCTCCTTCACCGCCACTTTCTCCGCCTCAATAAACTGGGCCGTGACCACATCCATTCTGAAAGCTACACCACCCTCCCTATCCTCCTCAGCCTTAGCCTCCTCCAAAGCCCGAAGATATATCCTGGCCATGACCCGGGGATAGTCGTCCGTCCAGGACAGGTTGCCCTGCTTCCAAGTACGGAAGTACATGTCCTGGTGCATCTCATCCATCATCCCCTCGTTCTCCTCAAACTCCCTCATCCGGGCCTCAGAAGCCGACAGTCTTTCAACGACAGCATCTCTCTCCAATCGGAGGCTGGGGGCACTAAAGCAGACTCTCCTTCGTCCTTGGATTTCCTCTTATCTGATCGAGTTTCCACTTTATGAGACATTTATCTGCAACACAAGGAAGCACGTTGTTAGAAATAGAGATACAAAAAGCAAGTGCGTACAGTCTAGAATTTCATTCATAAGTCGAAACGTAAAAGGCTAAAGGTTCATTCAGCACTCGGAATCCCCAAGTTCGTTTGGGAAGTCGAAGTCATCAAGCTCATTTGGTAGATCAAAATTTTCATGTTCATTCGGTACTTAAGGTCCCCGAGTCCATTCAGTAGTTCAAAGCAAAAAAAAACCATTCGGCAGAAGATGGTCTCACCTGAATCGGCAAAGATGAGAGTTTGATCCGGCTAACACGTTTGATTCGGCTGAAAGGGAATGATGGAAGCAGGAACCACATACTTATAGGCAAAAATCAGCAACCGGACCAATTGGTTCGGCACTAGCGACCAGATAGGGGTGTCCCGGATGAATAACTTAAAACAAAGCACGCCATATACAAGCATATGCCCTACTTTGGGGGGCAAATGTTGGGCGTGTTCTCACCCAAAAGACCAGACCAAGGACTACCAGTCCAAATCCATGCTACCGAGCCAAAGCTGGGAAGGCATTACCAGACCAACCTACCTCCACACATCACCGGATCACTTCACCACCGGACCATCTCCATCCACTCACCACCGGACCATGTCCCACCGAACCAACCTACCTCCACACATCACCGGACCACTTCACCACCGAACCGGTCCATCTTCGAGTCCTAGCCGGACCAACCACCACCGAACCAAGCTCACTCCCAACCTACTACCGGTCCAAACAATATACCACTCTCCACCGAACCAAGACGTTCCGGATCAACTTAGTCAGGCCAGATCGCTTCAGCCCAGGCCCACCAGCAGCTATATACATCCAAGACCCTTTCCCCCAGCCTCACTCTATAAATAGAGGGGCAGGGGTACAACAATGGCAGACAAGTTTGAGAGCTCAAGCACGGAGAAAA
The DNA here is from genome assembly GCA_030765085.1 of Allium cepa. Taxonomy (NCBI): domain Eukaryota; kingdom Viridiplantae; phylum Streptophyta; class Magnoliopsida; order Asparagales; family Amaryllidaceae; genus Allium; species Allium cepa. The sequence continues at coordinate 238,263,000 of CM060943.1, read as the reverse complement.
CTTTCAAACAACTTTCAGTTACTTGTAATCAAAGCTTTGTGCTTGTAATCTGAATAGAAAAGGAGAATAACATATAAAGTGGACGTAGGCACGTTCTGGCCGAACCACTATAAATCTGTGTGTCTTTTACAGTTTAGTCTCTGCTTTTCATATATTTGCATAAACCAACCAAATCACTAAAAACAACACAGTATCAACTAATCCATACGACTTGGAGGTGTTTGCCCATTTTTTGTGCAAACACAAATAAAATGTACACTTACAAAAATCAGATAATGCGGGACTCGAACAATGGTTTGTTAGCTGAAAGGCACAAGCCTTTACCACCAAGCTACTCATAATTTTGTGTAAGTATTAGCACTACCGATTAACATGTGGTGGTCAATCAGTTGGAGCTTGGTTGACCTCTAGACCCATCCCTGTCGCACATTTCAGTCCATCATTCGATCGATTTCTGACCTCCAATCACTGCTCCTTGCCGTTAACTCCTCCAAGTCAATGCACAAGATATATATTTTTTTATTTTTTTCATATGCCCCAAAAATTATTAATGCTAGAGAGGGGGAATTGGGTAAAATGAATTTGACTTTTGGTCCTTGGATAAAGAGAGGTCTAGGAAAGAAAAGACGGTTTGAGGATATATTTGAACACCACTATGTACAATTAAACCCTTTTTCATTTATTTAATTTAAACACTACACTTAATTTTTATTGCAAATTAAATTAAAATCCTTTTGTTTACCCATATAAAATCACATTAATTGTTATCTAATTGAAACAATATTAAAAATGTAAATCTTATATACATATAGAAAATAACAAATAAGTCTCCAGATGATTACCCCAGTAATCATCATGTACACCTACTATCCCTTTAGTATAAGGTAGCTACCCAATACACCAAACAGGACAGGGACTCTAAGTCTTATCTAAGGATTTGACTTATGCATCTTATATAAAATGTATTGACCTGGACCTTGCTCTGATACCAACCGAAACATGCCAGTTCTATGTCTATAAAAATTCTACTATTTAATATGACTATATTTCCAATTTGAATTAATTTATAATATTATTTAAAATATATTTTGATAGACTTTCTGAAATATTTAAATTAAATGTTCGCCTATCTTTGTGAATTAATCGATTTTATTAATATCTAATAATATTCCATTTTATTCATTTCAACCATTTGGATATTATTCATGATACAAAAAAATTATCCGAGTTCAATATATTTTATGAAAAAAGGAAAGTTGATTAATGAAGGTTAATCGAAGGAAAAAGAAAAATGCAGACTAGCTTCACAATCAAAATTATTCACGGTCATTTCATCCTCATCCTTATCCTTCCGCTTTTCAATTTAGACACCCGTCCTTCATTGACAGGAATCCTCTTTCATTGTGATCATCCTACAATTGTGTTTGTTTCTTTTGTTGCAAGAGCGTGGGAAATTTTCCAAGAAATTGTGGAAATCCGGTTGTATGTTTCAGTTGTGGGGATTTTGGACATCTGAAGTATTCTTGTAAGCGTAAGATCGTTTTTTCTATTGTAAAATTTTTAGAAGCTTTGGGGTTTAGGTTTTGGTTTTGGAAGAGAAGAAGTAAAGAGGAAGAAGAGAAGTTAGTCCCACATTATAGAAAAATGAAGACTATATTTGTATAACTATAGCCCTCTCATGTGGATGTTGGGGCCTTGGGGCTTCCACATGTTTGCTTTGTTGGGAGGAGAGAAGTCATCCAACACCACACAAGCGCCGCCGTCATCCGTCCGTCCGACCAAACCGAACCGGGCCGGGTCGGGTACGAGTTTTGGGTTCGGATCCGAAAATATTTTTTTGGACCAGATGTGAACAGTAACGGCCAATTTTTAGCCCGTTAAGGACCCAGAACCGATTTTCTGAAATTAGAATAAAGGGCGGGAAATTGCAACAGTTTTCTGAACGTTGCAAATATGAATGGACGCGACGTTGAAATTTGAATCTATTCGTAACAGTTGCGGACCGTTGCTAATGGTCGTGACACTTCGCGAATGGACACCTCTTCACCACTATAAATAGCAACGCCCAGAAATCATCACAGGCAGTTTCGAATCCTCTTCTTCTTCCCCGAACAGTTCTGCAACGCCAGAAAACCATTGTTCTGCTTTGTGACGCCTCCAAGGTGTTGCAAATTCAGAAACCGTTGCAGAATTGCTCTCTTCTTCCTCTTCATTCTATTCTTTATAAATTGCATCATCATAGACTGTTTTCTAAAGTGTTCTTGGTCAGATCAAAGTCGTACAAACTTTGAATCCGATTATGTTGTTATAGGGCTTCATTGAATCCTGAAAGTCGATAGTTCAATAAACCGTTTGTACCTGGTGGGTTGAACTATTGTCTGAAAGAATCTATTCCATAGATCCTTGAAGTTGGAAGTACAACATTGTCTTCATCGCAATCGCCATCAAATTCGCCTCGAACAGCAAAATCCCTAATAAATTTCAGACAATATTTATCAACTATGGAAGGTTCGAGCGCTTTACAAGTTATGAATCAGCATCTAACTCGATTGGAGCGTTTTGATGGCGACAATTTCACACGTTGGCAAGAGATGATGAAAATTTCCTGATCACCGTCAAGTTGTTCTACATTTGGAAGATAACTTGGAAGAAATCTTGGAGGAAACTGATAAAGATGATGATGCTCTAAAGGCTAAATGTGCAAAGCGCAAAGAGGACGATTTCCTATGCAGAGGCCATATTCTGAATGTGCTATCTAACCCAGTCTACAATGCTCATAGGACTTTGGAAACAGCGAAGACACTCTAGACTGCACTGGAGAATAAGTACCGCATATCCGAAGCAAGTAATAAAAAGTTTCTTATTTCTAATTTTATAGATTTCAAAATGGTCACCAATAAGTCCATAATTGGACAAGTAAGCGAAATCTTACTGTTGGTGAATCAACTTAAAGATGCTGGAATTGATCTCCCTGAATCTTTTGTTGTTGGAGTTATAATTTCTAGACTTCCGCATAGTTGGAATGATTATAAGAAAAAGAGAAACATGCGGAAATGGATTATAATTTAGACGGTTTACAGCATCATCTTCGTATTGAAGAAGACTCTCGTAAACGCGATCTAGATGATAATCCACAAATTGAGTCTTATTCTAAGGCAAATAATGTTGAAATTACTGATAAATTAAACCAAAGAATGAGACATAGTTTAAGAAGAAAAATCATTCCAAAACCAACAACAAAAAGAAAGGTGCTTGTTATTTTTGTAACAAGCCCGGCCACTATGCCCGAGACTGTCGTCTGCGGAAGAAACAATAAAAAGTGAATGTGGTCGAAGACTCGCTTGTGGCTGTAGTGCAAGAGGCGAACTCCATTAGTGGCAATGATAATGATTAGTGGTTCGATACTAGAGCAACCATTCACATTTGCAAAGACCGTAATTTTTTCAAGAGTTACGAAGAAAATAAAGGAGAAGCCGACGAAGTTACCGGAGCAAATAAGGTTCCAAGCAAAGTTCTGGGAAAAGGCACTATAGAACTTCCTCTCACCTTTGGAAAAGTTCTTACACTAGTCAATGTATTTTATGTACCTGATATGTGTAAGAATTTGGTCTCTGAATACCTTCTTAACAAAGGAGAATTCAAGATGGTGTATGAGTCTGATAAGCTAGTGTTGTCTAAGAATGGTAAATTCATTAAACAGGGATACTCTTGTAACGGCATGATTAAGTTGAATCTAATAAAGAAATCTTCTGTTTATATTGTTGATTCTATTCATTTATGGCATGGTAGATTAGGACATGTTAACTATAAATCCTTTAGAAATATGAATAAATTAGGATTAATTTCTGATTGTGATTTCGATACCATCTCTAAATGTGAAATATGTGTTCAAGCAAAAATACACCGGAAATCCTTTAAGTCCGTAGAAAGGAAAACTGGTTTGCTTGATTTGCTATATAGTGATGTGGGTGACTTAAAAAGTCATATCACCTATGGTGGTAACCAATACTATATAACATTCGTTGATGATTATACTAGATATGCATATGTATATCTAATGAAAACTAAAGATGAGGCTTTTGATAAATTGAAACTTTACAAAGCAGAGGTTGAAACACAATTAGGAGTTAAATTAGAATACTACATTCAGATAGTGGTGGTGAATATTTCTCAAATGAATTCACCTTGTTTTGTAAACAACAAGGTATAGTTCACCAATGCACTGCCCATATACACCACAACAAAATGGTGTTGCTGAAAGAAAGAATAGAACTTTGGTAGAAATGGTTAATGCCATGCTCATAAGTTCTAATTTACCTTATAACCTATGGGGTGATGCTATGTTATCTGCATGTTATGTTTTAAATAGAGTACCACTTAAAAAGAATAATATTTCCCCTTATGAATTATGGTTTAATAGGAAACCTAACCTAACTAGACTTAAAGTTTGGGGTTGCTTAGCATATGTTAGAAAACCAAACCCTAAATGACCAAAATTAGGAAATAGAGCATTTAATGTGTTTTCATAGGATGTTCACTTAATAGTATAACTTATAGATTTCTTATTCTTGACACTGTAGAAGTTATAGAATCTGTAGATGTACAATTTTTCGAAAGTCAAACTGTTGAGATCCCATTAAGATCATCTAGTCCAGAACCTAGTATGACTAATGATATCAATGATGATGATTATGCTCCTGCTCAAAACAGCAAGGAAGTGTCAGTACCAGATAATAGTACTGAACAACGGAGAAGTAAAAGAGCAAGAATAGAGAAGGACTATGGTCCTGACTTCATTACATATCTTGTAGAAGGCAGTAAGAATGAAGTCCTTAATGTGACTAAATATGTAATAAATGTCGATGATGATCCCAAAACTTATTCTGAAGCTATGGGTTCCAGAGATTCCAATTTCTGGAAAGAAGCTATCAATGATGAAATGAATTCCATACTGTTAAACCAAACTTGGGTTTTAACTGATTTACCTTCTAGTGCTAAACCTATAGGATATAAATGGATATTCAAGAAAAAGTTGAATACAAATGGATCCATTGATAAGTTTAAATCCAGATTAGTTACTAAGGGATATAAGCAAAGACATGAAGTAGATTACTTTGATACATATGCTCCAGTTGCTCGCATATCTTTTATACGTTGTTTAATTGCACTTGCATCAATTCATAAATTAGTCATACATCAAATGGATGTAAAGACTGCTTTTCTAAATGGAGATTTAGAAGAAGAGAGATATATGGAACAACCTAAAGGTTTCAAAACCCCAGGCCAAGAAAAGAAAGTTTGCAAATTAGTGAAATCTCTTTATGGCCTGAAGCAAGCTCGCATGCAATGGCATGAGAAGTTTGATAAAGTTGCACTGTCATATGGATTCATTGTTAATGATGCTGATAAATGTATTTATAGCAAATCGGATAACAACGGTATTGTTGTAATATGTTTATACATTGATGACATGCTAATATTTGGTTCCAATATATCCTGTGTGAATGAAACTAAAAAGTTTCTGTCTTCTAAATTCGATATGAAAGATCTAGGAAAGGCTGATGTAATTTTAGGAATTAAAATTGTTAGGAAAGAGGGGGAGTTATTACTAACTCGATCTCATTACATAGAGAAATTCCTACAAAATATGGTCATTGCGTTGACAAACCAGCACCAACTCCTTTAGATCCTAGTATTAAATTAGAAAATAACACTGGACGTACTATCACTCAACTAGAGTATTCCAGTGTTATTGGTAGTCTTATTTATGCTATGCATTGCACTAGACCAGACATCGCACATGCTATAAGCCTGTTGTGTCGATTTACGAGTAATCTAGGTTTCGTACATTGGAAAGCTATTTCCAGAGTTTTAGCTTATTTGAAAGGAACCATTGAATATGGTTTATCTTATAAAGGATATCCTGCTGTAATAGAAGGATATAGTGATGCAACCTGAAACAACGAGAATCCAAATCTAAGTCTACGACTGGATGGATCTTTACATTAGGAGGCGCTACTGTGTCTTGGGCTTCCAAGAAGCAGACCTGTATTTCTGACTCAACAATATTGTCCGAATTATTGCATTAGCAGATGCATGTAAAGAAGCGGAATGGCTTAGGAATTTATTAATGGAATTCCCTTTATGGAAGAAGCCATCTCCAGCAGTCTTGATTAACTGTGACAATCAAGCAACGATATACAATGTGTCTAATAAGACATATAATGAAAAGTCTAGACATGTGAGTCTAAGACATCAAACGGTGAGACAGTTGCTCAAAAGAGGAGTTATAGCTGTTGAATACCTGGAAACGAAGAAAAACTTGGCTGACCCACTTACAAAGAGTCTTCCAAAGGCAGTGGTTTCTATAAAGTCACAATAAATGGGACTAAGGTCTATGAATGAAGGTTGATCATGCTTAAGAGAAACCTAACTTATGTCTTGAAAAGGATAGACAAAGTTCAATGGGTACCAACAAGTTAAGAGAATGATTATGGAACACTAAATCGATAATCCCATAATATTTAGTGTTGGATTCTGCAAGAACAAAGGATGGATATATATCCTTAATAAGTCTAGAAACCTTAAAAGGTGTATCGCAGAAACACCTTAAGAAAGTTACCTATATGAGTATGGAAATCAGGCTATTTCCTAGGAAAGTAAGATTGCTTTCTAAGTAGACTCATGAACCAAGATTTAAGCACATGGTCATTAACGTGCTGAGCGATACAGAACGCTTTACCTAAGGAAATCAACATGTGTGATTGTTTCGGTTTTATCATTAGGGATACTTGGTTCAAGATTCGTTCACCATAGAATCTCGATAAGGCTTTGAATGGTTTACACTAAGTAAAGGTTCAAATCCAAAAGATACCTTTTATTTATGTGTTGGTTTTTACGATGATGCAAAACTTGATCTTAGAACTACATAGGCTTGATCCCACTTGGGTATGTACGAAGTCACTCTAGTGATGCAGCCGTCCTATTTATTTATTTTCTTATTTTGAAAATTGGGGGAGATTGTCGTAAAATTTTCAAAAGCTTTGGGGTTTGGGTTTTGGTTTTGGAAGAGAAGAAGTAAAGAAGAAGAGAAGTTAGTCCCACATTGTAGAAAAATGAAGACTATATTTGTATATGTATAGCCCTCTCATGTGGATGCTGGAGCCTTGAGGCTCCCACATATTTGCTTTGTTGTGAGGAGAGAAGTCATGCAACACCACACGTGCGCCGCCGCCGTCCGTCCGTCCAACCGAACCGAACCGCATCGGGTACGGGTTTCGGGTTCGGGTCCAAAAATATTTTTGAATCATATGTGAACAGTAATGGGCCAAATTTCAGCCCGTTAGTGACCCAGAACCGATTTTCTGAAATTAGAATAAAAGGCGGGAAATTGCAACGGTTTTCTGAACGTTGCAAATATGAATGGACGCGACGTTTAAATTTGAATTCGTTCGTAACAGTTGCGAAATGTTGCTAACGTTCGTGACGCTTCGCGAATGGACACCTCTTCACCACTATAAATAGCAATGCCTAGAAATCATCACAGACAGTTTCGATTCCTCTTCTTCTTCCCCGAATAGTTCTGCAACGCTAGAAAACCATTGTTCTGTTTTGTGACGCCTCCAAGGTATTGCAAATTCAGAAACCGTTGCAGAATTGCTCTCTTCTTCCTCTTCATTCTATTCTTTATAAATTGCATCATCATAGACTGTTTTCTAAAGTGTTCTTGGTCGGATCAAAGTCATACAAACTTTGAATCCGATTACGCCGTTATAGGGCTTCATTGAATCCTGAAAGTCGATAGTTCGATAACCCGTTTGTACCTAGTGGGTTGAACAATTGTCTGAAAGAATCTATTCCATAGATCCTTGAAGTCGAATGCACAACATTGTCTTCATCGCAATCGCCATCAAATTCGCCTCAAACCGCAAAATCCCTAATATTTTCCTTAAAAAGGTTGTTTCTAAATCTAAATCGGTTGATTCTTGTTGGGTTTTCAGGAGAAACTTACTAGTTTATGGAGGGATATTACTTTATATTTTGGGTTGGTTGCTAATGATAGTTTTCTGGTTCGATTTAATTAGATGTTGGATTCTTTTGATGATATTTCCCCTAATTGCCTAGATTTAAGAGTTAACAGTAAGTTCGATGAGAAATTTCAATCTTGAATCAGTATAATGTGAATTCTTATGGTAGGAACGGTGAGATTTTTCCTAAGAAAGTAGGGGTTAAAAAATTACCTATGGAGGAGGGGTTTGTAAATGTTTGCATTATTGTTCATAACTTTGATTCATCTCATTCAGAGGGGTTTATTGATGAGCTGCTGCTTGACCCCGATGTTATTTTCTATAGGAACAATCTTCTTAATTATAGTTCTAACTATAAGGAGGTTGATTCTTTTGTACCCATGGCTAACAAATTAACTACTATTATTAATGGAAATAGTACTATAGAGTTCTTAATCTCTTGACTCTTTGGTGGCTACATTAGAGATGCAATCTCAACGATAGAGATTGATACTAGTTGTTGTTGTAAAAAGTTTGTTAACTCTAATGACCTTCCAATGTTGTTTATATGGATTAGGGTGATAATTCTAGGATATATGAGGTGGTTCTAGATGATAATACTGAGATTTTTGTTAAGAATGTTTTCTTAGATGATGTCTTTCCAATGTAATGGGTTAGCAAACATTACTACATCATTAACAGTTCTAAAGACAGCAGTTACTGAAGAGCAGTATGATTCAGATCATACAATTGTAATGAATACCAAGAGTGTTGATATTATAGAGGAATCGGCAATTAGTTTTTATATCGAACCTATAAAGTTCATTACGTATTGTTGTTATGCATCTTTAAAAGGCTTTATACCTCCTCCTATTCAAGTTTGTGATTCTACTCATACTTCCACATATGCAGTTTTTGGTAAAAGAAAGAGTAAGGGTAATTCTATAGTTAATATTAGAAGAGGTCCCAGATTGCTGAATATTAAAGCTCTTATTTTTTTTGCAATCCTATGTAGGCCTGTAAACGGATGCAATCAGATACGGATAGTGCTGTATCCGTGTCCGTATCCGAAAATAAAAATCCATACCCGAATCCGTATCCAATATCCGCGAATATCTATTAAATAATATCTGTATTCGTATCCGTAGATATCCGAAAATATCCGTATCCGGCTTAACGAATACGGGTATTTCCGAATATTGAAATATCCGAAAATATCTGCATTCAAACTTCAAAATGTAACTGCAATTTAACTATTTAATTTGGCTTTAAAAAAAGATGAAAAATTGTAATAATACATCAAATTAACAATAACTAATTCGATCACATAAAATCAATACGATAATGTTTCATAATTCATCGTATAATCCATAGCCTAATTCAATCACACAAAATCATAAAAAACATAAAGAAAAGACATCATACATGTTTTAAATTGTAGCAAATACCATAATTTATCTTAATAGCACACATACAAACTAAAATATTGCGTTCTTTCTCCATGGAGTGGTTGAAGCTTCAAAAGATGACCCTGCAGAAAAATATAAACGTGTATATTAGTTTATAAACAATTAAATTTCATAACTAACCCAAAACTTTTGTATATCTGACAGTAGAAATGCACTTGTACATCCAGTTTCTGAATTTAGGTGGGAAGTTCATCCTATCAAATAAGGTCATGATGGCTGTTTGACAGTATCAATGGCTTTCTTTACATCTATTTTAATCATAGCCCGGGGAGATTTGTATGAAGCAGAGTAACCATTAAGTAGCTCATGTATCAGCAGAACATTGCATAGAATACTTCTATTGGGTATGAAGCTGGTTTGATTAGGAGATATTAGAGTCTGTAGTGCAGACTTTAGCCTCAAAGCAAGAATTCTTGATATAGACTTGTATATGACATTGCAACAATTGCATGAAAATTATTACCCAGGCTTTAGAAGATATTATTGATGCGTTACAACCAAGAATCCATCAAAGACTTAAAACTACAATCTACAATTGAATCCAAAATAATAACCCTGAAAAATTATAAATTTTCCAACATTTCTATTTATGAATACTATATTGACTATTAATTCACATGGTTGCTAGAAAAAATATGTAATGAAAACAAATGAAATTTACTTGTATATTCATATGAGTGAGTTATATACATATCTAAGCTATAATCATAACAAAAGTTTAATAATAGATTCATAAAGTTCATATGAAATTATGAATGCAATAATACTTTTCATAGAAATGGTGTGAGATTCTGAAACAGCCAAAGTAGTAGACTGCCCTATTCATTTCCTTATTTTTGTTTGTCTAACCAATCAAAACATCCAAATTTTTAAATAAAAGTTTACTACACAAATATCCTTACCAAAAGCACACATAATGTACAAACAATGAAGAACAATAGCAAAAAGCACACAAATATGGTAGAAGTTTGTAGATGTGGTTTGAATGTTGATGCATGTAGGCAAAAGTACTGCAAGTGTGCTTGGTTGGTAAAGTTTGAAGTGTTGTTGCAAGTGTGGTTGCAGTGAAGTGTGGTTGGTGAAGTATGTAAGGTTGGTGAATTTTGAAGATGGTGGAGATGCAGGCGGGGGAATGTGTAGGCAAGCGCATGCTATAAATACATTTGCTACAATTAAGTTGTTCATAAATCAAGAACACTTACCATTACCCTTTGCGAAGCATGTTTATAACGAAACCATAGCATCATCAACGAACTCGACCTTGTGACCTATTAAAAGTTTAAAAACAAAAGAACTAATTCATATATGGGATGGTTATTGTGTTGAAAACATATAGAAAAATATAATAGTTTTACCAATATCGAATGGCAACCAATCCTTTATACAACTCAAAGCTTCTACAATATCCGAAGATAATGAAGATCTACTCTCGGAAATCAATCTTCCTCTAGCACTAAACGATGATTCGGATGCTACGGTTGATATCGGAACGTCTAAAATATCACGAGCGATCCTTGCAAGTATTGGAAAAGTTGGCCCATTGGTTTTCCACAATGTCAAAATATCAAAATTTTCCTCATCTTCACCCATTGGTAACAATTCATCTTCTAAATACTTATCAAGTTCCGTTTTCGAAGCTTGAGAGCTACCAACTTTTTCCTCTACATAATTTCTCCATTTTATATCCATTTTTGTTCTCTTCTTAGAACCAAAACTAGAGGAATCAAACGTATCACACGAAGAATTGTTAGATTGCCCCTTAGAAGAAGTCCATTCCATTTCATATAAAGTAAATAGAGATTTCAAAGATTCACGAATTTTTGCAACATGAACTTGTGCACGATCACCATAAACCACATCAAAGAAAAATTCAATATAAGTCAATCTATAACGGGGATCTAAATCCGTACCAATCCTCATCATTAGATTGCAACTGCTCCAATACTTGTCAAACTTAATTCTCATCTTTTGGGCCATACATTGAATATACTCATGTTCATGTGGCTCCCAAGTTAAAATACTTTCATTGACATCGCAAATGCTTTTAAAATATAAATTAGCCGTAGGATATTTAACACCCGAAAACTTAAGTGTAACTTCATAAAATATTTTCAAACATTCACATATTTCTTTTCCTATTTCCCATTCTTCGTTTGATGGCAACCATTTGTAATCGTGGGTTAAATCAACCAATCGCTCAAATGCCGGACGCACTTCAAGAGCACTTTCAAGCATTAGATATGTTGAATTCCAATGTGTTGAAACATCATAAGACACTCCTTTCCCAATTAATCGAGTTTGAGTCAATGCATTTTTCCAATTTTGTTTTCTCATATGTGATGATTTTGTATAATTGACGCTTTCTCTAATTCTTTTCAATAATACCTTGCACCATTTTTAATCATCTTGAACAATTAAATTTAGTATATGCGTGCAACAACGCATATGAAATAATTCACCACCAAGAGGCACCGCATTTGTAACAACTAACCATTCTTTTAAATCTCTTATTATTACATTATTATTTGACGCATTATCAACCGTAAGTACAAATAACTTTTTATCAATATTCCATTGCAATAATTTTGATTTAAGAGAAGCGCTAAGTGCGGACCCAGTGTGTGGAGGGGGCAAATCATAATAACCGATGACTATTTTGTAGTTTCCAATCATCATCAATAAAATGACAAGTTATGCAACAATAGCCTATGTTTTGGTGTTCAGAGGTCCACAAATCTGTAGTGAGGCTAACACGGGTTGACAAGCAATCAAATATCTCTTGTAATTTGTCTCTCGTATCATTATAGACTTTTAAAACATCACATCGAACTATATTTCTAGAAAAGAATTTAACTGTTGGATTAATACTTCTAACATACTCTTGAAAATACGCATGTTCAGTCATGTTAAATGAATAATCATGCTTAGCAACCATATGTGCAAAACACATTCGGCTTCTTTGTTGATCAAACTTCCAACTCGATAATTTAATTGGTTTGTTGGGAGAACTTTTGATAGTCAATAGTTGTTGTCCAGATATTCTTAGACGAGTGGGATTTTTTGAACATGATTTTAGATGATTTTTCAAGTGGGTTGTTCCCATTAAAGTAGCTCCATTAAATAATCTAGAACAATGTTTACAAGTGGCTTTAATAGCACCTTCCACTACTTTTCTATTAAAATCTTTCCATACATTAGATTTCAAAATTATTACATTTGAAGGTGTGGATTTGTCTACATCCGTAGAAAGGTTTTCAGATACTTGTGTGTTTGGCGAACTAGAGTCTTTAACCATGTTTGAACTTTTTCAATTTTCTTCCACGAGTACAACGTCATTACCACAAATATCCTTGTTACTACAGCTTGACGAGGCGTTCGTAATTTGCAAAACTCTACAATACCAAATAAAATATATGCCATTACTATGTAAGTTTATTACAAATACGTCATTTTATCAAACAAGTCATTGTATCACAAATAACCAAATTTCATTGTGCTTAAATTTCATTACTGTCTAAAATAAATTTAATAAGTTAAGTATGATTTGTACCCATATTTAGAAATTAATTGTGATGGTTATGTTAATTTTACTTCTCAAGATTCAGGTTACTTAAAAGAAAATTTCACATCCTGCACAATTGGAGATTTTAGAAAAGCAAGGCTGGAAAATAATGAAGTTTAAATATCATAGGAAGAAGAGAAATCACTCTAGAGACTAACACAGACTGCCCCCTCGATATTCAAGAATGTGACCCATGCTACCAACAAGCAACTTAATTTAATCTCTACTTGCTTGTGTGATGATGATGTTTATACTAATGTATTCGATGGTGTTAATTGGAAGCTCAACAAATGGTAATTCGAGATAGCTGTAGGAAAGAAATAGAATATAATCCATATGAAAAATGCAAAGATTAGCAACAAACATGTCAACGCTACAGTTAGATCGATTTAACAAACATGTTAATAGTAATAAGATATAAACTTATACCAGAGGAAGAGTAGATCATAGGAGCCATGACTACGTCGGCAACAGTCCAAGTTCAGATTGCAGGAGATGATTATCGATGAAGATACCAGGAGCAATCGTCGATCGTAGGAGCTAGGAGTAATCGTCACACCTGGAGCAATCGTAGGAGCAACATGCGATTCAGATTGTAGGCGCAACCGCGATGATTTAGGGTAGATTTAGAAATTAGGGTAGATCTAGGGTTTTCGAATTTTTTTAGAAAGCGGCTGTAAAAATGAATGAGAGAGATAGAGAAAGAAGAGTGCGTGGTCAGCTAGGGTTTATTATCTAAATTCCTTTAGTCGTGGATATGGAATCCATCGGTTTGTATGAAATTCCTTTGAAAAACTGAAATAGGTACTGAATTTTAGTTATAATTTAAATTACCCATGTACTTAAAATAGTAACTATTAGAAATATACTTAGTTTCGGATCGGACGGATATTTATTATGGATATAAAATAACATATTAAAATAGTAATAAAATAACTTCGAACCGGACGGATATTTATCGGATACGGATACGTATCCGAAATATGTTTCGGATATCGGATATCCGCATCCACTTTTCGGATATCGGATAATTATCCGCTTTTCAGATATGGATGCGGACGGATTTTGGATATTTTGGATATTCATTGACAGGCCTAATCCTATGCGTGATGGTGATTGGTAATAGGGGTGGTATCAAGTTTCAAATCAACATAAGTTCGAGTAAACGGCACTTGTTACATTGGAGATTGTGTGTGGTTCGTGAAGTTGCGGTATGAGGTTTTTTTTGTTTTCTGTTGCAATGTGATGGTTCTGAATGTAGTGAATATGTTGTATTGCTTCAGTTGTTAAGTGTGAAGGTGCTGCATTACACTATGATGGTATAGTATGTGGACAGTGTTTTGGTTTTACATTGAAGTGTGAAGTTGCAATGTGTGAATTAAGTGTGTAGTTGCGCTGTGTCTATGGCTAAGAAATTGCAGTATGTTGGTACAGGAATGAGGGTGTTAACGTGTAGTGAATTGACTAATACGTTATGAGGGTGAAGCTATTGTATGGAGAAGTAATGTATGGGTATTAATGTGAAGTTGCAGGGTGTGCATCAAGTGTGAAGTTATAATTTGTGTTTGGTTTGTGAAATTGCAGTGTGTGGTGTGATGTTTGTGAAGTTGCAGTGTATGGTTTTGTAAAGTTGCAGTATATGGTTTTGTAAAGTTGCAGTGTGAAGTTTCAGTGTAAAATTTGATGAAGTTTTATGGTGTGATGTTTTCTGAAGTGGCAGTGTGCGGTGTGATGTTTCTGAAGTTGCAATGTATGGTTTTGGGAAGTTGTAGCGTGGATTTGTGGGAAGTTTTACAGCGTAATGTTTTGTGAAGTTTCAGAGCATGTTTGTGAAAATGAAGTGTATGGTTTTGGGTAATTACAGTGTGAATTTTCTGTTGCAGTGTGTTGTTACAGTGCGGGCATTTAGTGCATCGGTAGTATATGAAGATGTTGCCATCAAATATCAAATTCAAACAATTTTATTTTTATTAGCTTTATTTATTTATACGGCATAGAAAGCAGGGTTGTTGCAACTCACGTATGAATGCTTATGGTTTCCAATTACCGAACCTCCTAGGATTAAACCCATTGAAGACGAGGATCCCCAAATAATAATAACATATAAAAAATGGGTTACAAACTTAGAAATCGCCCAAGTTACGTACCATCTATATTAGAAAAATCGATGCAGAGACAAAATGAAGACATGACTGCCAATCAAACCTTTGATAGCCTCAAAGCATTGTTTGGGAAGCAATCTTGTTATGCAAGGTGTAAGATTACTAAGAAGCTGTTCAAAACAAAAATGTCAATATTATGAAAGTGGACGAATACATCTTAATGATGAAAGGCTATGTCGATAGACTTGCTCAAATAGACGTGACAAAAAGCAACAAGCCGTAAATGGACTTGATCTTGGATTGTCCTACTCCATAATCCAAGCCGTTCATAATAAACTATAATATGGAATCAGTCGTTCATATTAAACTATAATATGAACTAGTTGAGTGTAAGCCTCGTGGAGCCGCTCAATATGCTGAGATCGGCCGAGTTTTCGTTCAAGAATCAAGGCGCAATTCTCGAGGTAAAAGCGAAAGTATCATCTTTAAATGGTTCAAAGAAGAAGAAACAGGTTGACAAGAAAAATTAGAAGACTGCTTCAAATGATAAGTATGAGTGCCATCGTTGTCACAAGAAATGGCACTGGAAACAAAACTATCTGGATTACATAAAGAATGTCAAACAGAAGAAATAAAATAGATATGTCGCTCCTACAGGTATATTTATGATTAAAAATTGTTCTGCAATCAAGAAATATCTTGGGTTCTAGATACATATTCTGGAACTCCTAAATGTAATATGTTATCATGACTTAGGAATAGGCGTCATGTAGCAAAGAGTGAGATGAGACTCCAAGTTGATGATGGATCTCTAGTAGATGTAAGTGTAGTTGGAAACTATCACTTAGCTTTGCCCAATGGTTAGTGTTAATTTCGAATAGTTGTTATTATGTCAAAAAAAATATTTGTGGAACAATTTCAGTATCAAAATTGTCTAAGACTGGATATATTTTTATTGTGTTGATAATACTATGAACATTATGTTGAATGGAAATAAAATTTGCAATGATGTTTTAGAGAGTGGCATTTATGTTATTAATACTAATTACGTATGTGCTGTGAATAGTTCTTTGAACGTTGATTTTAATAATAATTATCTATGGCATTATAAGCTAGGTCATATATGTGAGAAACAACTACACAAATTTAGAACCAAATGTTTTCTACCATCCTTTGATCCTAAATCATTTGATAGTCATGTCTTAAATGGAAACGGACAAAGCAACCCTTTAGTGGGACCAGTGAAAGGGTTAATGAACTCTTGAGTCTCGTACATATTAATGTAGGTGGTCCAATGCCTATAGTTACCAAAGATAGTATTCTTATTTTTTTAAGTTTTGTTGATAATTTCTCAAGACTAAGATATCTGTATTTTATGAAGAACAAATCCAATGCATGCGAGAAATTTAAAGAGTATAAGAATGAGGTCGAAAATAAGATGAACCATGAAATTAAAATACTTTAATTTGATTGAGGAGATGAGTATGTTGAACAAGAGCTCCAATAATTTTTAAAAGATAATATGATTATCTCCCTGGTTACTCCACCCTACGTTCTGCAAAACAATGGTGTTTCAAAGTGAAGGAATGAAACCATATTAGATATGGTTCATTCCATGATGAGTAAAACTAAGTTTCCTCTTTCTTATTAGGGATATGCACTAGAAACCGCAGCACATATATTGAATTTCATACCCACGAAAATTGTGCCAAAGACACCATATGAGACGTGGCACAGGAAGAAACCTTGCATAAATTATTTGAAGGCATGAGGTTGTCTAGCTTACATCAAGAACATTGGTCCTAACAAACTTGAGACATGGTTAGCCTTGTGTAAGTTTATAGGATATCTCAAAAACTCTAGGGGATATATTTTCTACAACATCGAGGAACAACTGGTTATTGTTTCCACTCATGTTGCCTTTTTTGAAAAGTAATTTGTATTAAAGAAATTATTACTGAAGTTGTAGACTTAGATGAGATCGAAGAAACTAACACAGATGTTGAATCAATGAAAGAACCAAATTCACTTGTATGTGAGAACACCCAACCTATTAGAAGGTCTAATAGTGAATCTTACACGACAGAGAGATACTACGGTTTTCTTATGGATGACAAGAAAGAGGATTATGTCCTAAAATATGATGCTCCTTTCTCATTCCAACGGGAACTGAAGTGTAAAGACTCTGCACTATGGCTTGGAGCTATAAAATCTGAAATGGACTCCATATATGAAAACAAACTATGAACTTTAGCTAACATGTCCAGAGGGATAAAATCTGTCAACTACAAATGGAATTTTAAGAAAAAGCTAAATGCAAATGGACAAGTGGAAACTTACAAAGAAAGGCTAGTTACAAAAGGATTTAATTACATTCAAAGTGTTGATTATGACAAAATGTTTCAACTATAGCAATGCTTAAGTCTATTCGGACAGTTATAGTATTATTGCATTTTATAACTATGGAATTTGAAAAACGGATGTGAAATAGCATTTTTAAATGGTGATTTAGAAGAGATCATTTACATGTTGCAACATGAGGGTTTGGAGGTCAGTGCGAATGAAGGAAAGGCTTGCAAGGCTTGCAGTTGTTAAGATCCATTATGGTCCTAAATAAGCTTCAAAGAGTTGGAATAAGTGTTTTAGTAAGAAAATCACATAGTTCGGTTTTTATTAGAACATAGAGGAAACGTGCACATATCGAAAAGAACAAGAAAGAGCTATAATATTCTTAGTATTATACGTTGATTATTTACTATTTTGGCAATGACATTGCATTGTTGCAACCAATGAAAGCTTAGCTTTCGAAGAATTTCTCCATAAAGGATTTTGGAGAATTAGCCTATATATTAGGTATTAAGATTATGAAGATAGATCTAAGCAGTTGTTGGGATTATCCCAATCCATATACATAGATTTTATACTCCAATCCCAACTTGATATGGTGAAATGTTCCAACGTGGTCTGGAATTGTCCTTTCTAAAAAGGATGCTCCTTAAACTAATAAGGAAAAAGAGTGTATGAAGAGGATAGCGATTGCATCAGCAATCGTTTCTATAATGTGGGCTATGTTATGTACTAAACTAGATGCGGCTTCTACATTAGGATGTATAAGCCGATATAGTCTAATCATAGAGAAAAAGATTGTACTTTCGTTAATTGTATACTTAGTATTTAAGAAATATTAAGGACTTATTCCGTATATATGGGATGGAGACCTCCCTATGAAGGGGTATACAACCTCCAGTTTTCAAAATGATATCGACGGCAATAAATCGGTGTCAGGTTACATCTTTACTTTAAACAATGCGAATGTTAGTTGAAAAAGTTCCAAACAAGAAATGATAATTAATTCCACAATGGAGGTTAGATACAATGGAAGAACGGGGATAGCCCACAGCAGAGTTGCAGCGCAAATTTCAAAAAAATACTTTTGGATTCTTATTGGGCCTATGTAGTCTAAGTGTAACTAAGATCCAATCTAATAAAATTTTAAATAAAATCATATTTTATTTAGTTTGGTAAAACAGAATTTTAAATTTAGTTTAAAATTATATGTAATATAATGAATGTTTCAAATACATTCATGTGTTTTAATGGTAAAAGCAACATATAAGTTGTACATTTTATATATATATATATATATATATTTCATAAGGTTTTATTTTGATTATGGTGGATGGTATTCCATAGGTTTTTATTTCATCTACAAGTGGCATACGAAAGGTGACCCATTATCTCCATATTTATTTTGTGTTGCTATGGAGTTCTTTTCATTACTTATGGAAGATGCTACTATATTTCAACATATTCAGCCTATTTCTTCCATTTAGCCTATAACTTCATATTTATTATATGTTGATGAAGTGATGATATTTTTAAGTGTTATGACATCTAATGCAACTGCAACAAACTCTATTATTAATTAATTAGCAACCACGGTAGGTTTAAATATTAATCAACTTAAGTCCAAAGTATATTTCAGTAAAGATGTGACAAATAAAAATCAAATTGTGTCTGTATTGGGGATGATGGAAGATATAATACCTATTAGATACATGGGTGTTCCCCTATCTGTTGATTACATGCATGCTTTAGAATGTATAGCATTGGCGAATAAGGTGCTTCGTCAATTCGATGGATGAGATAGTGCGTTGGTTTTAATAGCTGGTAGAGCAGAGTTAATACAACGCACTATCACTCCTATGGTTCTATATTGGATGCTTATTTATCAATTACCAACATCTATGTTGAACTAAATAGAGAAAATATGTGCTGATTTTTTATTGGCGTGGGGGCAGAATGCGAAAAATATCATGGGAACTATTGTGCAGACCTAAGACAGAAAAGTGCAATTGCTCTGCAGGTTATTACAAGATTTACGCCAAACCGCATTACTAAAAATCTTATGGACTTTATTAACCAAAGACAGCATTTGGAGTTTGCAGGTGAGACATAAGTATTTGCATAATTAGAGGTTTTGGGTGATGGCCATTAATAATAAATTCTCTTCTACTTTGAAATATATTTTTGGGCAAGGGATTTAGCTACTGCATTATTATATAGAGTCATTGTGAATGGGGAAGATACATCTCTTTGGTTCGACCCCTAGTTGAATCATGTAATGACCCGTTTTTCCGTACACTTTGAATCGACAATAAACCACACATGTCTAAATCAAATTGCATGAAAAGATGGATCATTAAGGGTGGAAAGAAAATAAAGACAGAACAGAATCTTACACGAATGGAATAAAATATATTATTTCAATAATAATCTTTACAGTGGAAAATTTTAAAATACAATATCAGAGTATAACCTAGATTCAGCCTAGACAGTTATAACAACTGATCTTACAAATGCTTACGAACAACAAAACAAATGAAATAAATGCAGCGGATGATGGAATACGTCCATACGATGATGGAGATCTCCAACTCTCCTCTGAAAACTCCAACCATCTTCAGCTAAACCTGAAATTACTCGGATCTGACCTGAGTATTAAAAATACACGGATCAGGCTTGATAAACCAGCGTGAGATACTCGAAATTTTAAATACATAGATCATGAAGATGTTGTCAAAACCTTTGAAAAGAAGGATATCTCATAAAACCACGCCCATACATAAATACGGACGGGTTTTTACCTTATGATAACCAAAACACTTTTATACCAACATATACTTGATATTATTTTCAATGACATTCTTTTGAAAACACTTTTCAAATAAACTTATTCAAATAAGGTATCAATATCTGGATTAAGTCTAAAGTAATATATCCGGACTATGTCAACGGAATATACCGAATGAAATATACCGAACGGAATATAAGATACTTGAAGGGATAGCTGAAATGTTTGCAAGTCATTACAGTTATTTTAGGAATACAATCAAAACTGTAAATCTCGTATTATGATTGGATTTCCAACATGATAGGAAACTAGTGGAAAGATCAATCCGCATCCACGGCTTACGTCCAAGACTCAGACGACGTTATACAACAACACAAATGGCTAAAAGTGGATACAATATGTGAATAACATCGAAGGACTCGGACTTCATGCATCCCTGCTATGAGGCCCAGACGTATCTGGTACCTAGGGCTCAGAACATCTGATAATCCAAATCACTACTATCCGAAATGCGAGCATATATCTAACCACATAGAATCCCATCATAACTGGAGTGTGAGGCTCACGAGGCTTCGCTCAATTTCTTCAAAGCCACGTTTTTCATACAAAACCATGCTTTGATCATAACAAGTTCCACTTTGAATGCCACACTGCCACTCATTTGATCACTATTTGACTCCCACAAGCATCAAAACCTCTGAGCTCGTATGTCTCAGAAAAGGGTGTTAAGCTAAGAGAAGTTCTCTTCACAGCCATCAAGCGGATGAACATTTGTAAAAGTCAAATGTTGTGTCTCAGAAATGCAATGTCAAACATTCGTCCATACAAGTTCATTCTGCGACTGAACGAAACCGAAGGCACTCTCGTACTACCACTAGTAGCAAGTAGTCCTTGCAATCCGAAAAATCTTCACATTGAGGAGACCACTGCTATAAATAACTCTTAAATGGGAGTGACCCAGAGCACGTCAACAAGTAGTCCTCACGCTGGGAAGATCCATGGTCTTCAATAAACATCATCTTCAACATGTCTTCACTTTGGAACGTATACATTGGTTCGAAGTGGTTTTCGGAGAGGAATCATCCAAATCCGACTTCGGTTCCTTCGAAGCCAATTATCGATAAAACAAATGTTAAGTTCATATGCGGATATCAATCATTAATCAATTACTTTATCTCTTATTTAAATCAAATATCTTTCATAGATATATTCTTTTCAATTTATTCTATTTTCTTTCCAAGAGTATATGGAATCATTAAGCCTCATTTATCAAATTATTTGATTTATTTAAACCTTTCTTAAATTTTGGAATAATTCCAAATCATCTTCTCTTTCACTTAGGAAAACCTTTCCAAATCATTCTTTTACTCTTAATCAACGATTTCTTATATTCAAATTATAGCTCTAACTTAGGGAAAATATTCCCAAAATCATTCATTAAATCTTAATCAAAGATTTCTTTGTTAACTTCAAATCATATTCTTGCAAATCGAAGATTTTCATAATAGAGTACTACTGCCACCTTAGATATGGTAAATTTCATCCCCAGGGACTAATGGCAATTAATCCTACATCATGAAGATCTTTCTTCAATATGTTTTATTTCAAAAATTAGTTTGAAGGGATTTTCGGATAGGAATCATCCAAATCTAATCCCGGTTTTTCGGATAGGAATCATCCAAATTCGATCCCGGTTCCTTCGTGCTAATCATCGATAAAAAGATGTTAAGTAGTTAATCAACATTCAAAGAATTTGTTTCTTTTATCTTGAACAAACTTAAATATGATCTTTTAGAGCATCCGGACTTTCCTTTCGATCTATTCCACCCCTCGCCTAAAAAGAGAAAAAATAGGCCAGGTAAGTCCATGGCACTGCTTGCTCCATCCCTAACCTTAGTTAAACACATTATTTTTATCTTTCTAGATCTCACAGGCGGGACGAATGTACTAGTTGTTTCCTCATACTCAGTTTGTTGTTATATTCAATCTTCTTCACTTTTTGTTTAAGTGGTATAAATAATTCGTCTTAACCATTTATTCAAACTCTTATTAAAACTTTCAAATCAGCTTTACCTTACATAATTATTTCTTTAAAATCATTTAAAAAGTTTTAGGAAAGAATTGTCAAGTTTAAAACTATATTTCAAAAGGTTATAGAATTCACAGCATAAAAGTGCCGCGGAAAGTGCTACATAATCTTATTTGATTTAAACAACTTTTTAATATTTGAAAATTCATATTTTCTACTCCAAATCTCTTTTAAACCATTTTAATAGATTTATCAAATTTATTTCATATTTTTAATCATCTATAAATATCATTTATAAAGAAATCCTTTTTTGAATTCCAAACTGCAAAACCGCGATTTTTTAGAAAATTGTTTTGGGCATATTTCAAAATCTACTTGATGAAATCTAGACTTTCTTTCTTAATCGAAAAACTATTATCATTGTGGACCAAATAATTTGTATTTCGAAGAAATCCGACTAATAAATCATTGTCTATGTTAATTTGAAGTTACATGTCAAAATTTACAAACTACCGCTACGCGACGAGCTCGATTTTGACCAATTTTGTGAATTGCTTCAGAACTTGTCCGAAACACTTCAAATTTGTTTTAAATCATATTTAAACTATTTTACTTATTTAAAACAATATTTTCATCATTCTAAACTCATTTTTCATTTCATTTCATATTATAACATTATATTATTAATAACATTTCCATTTTTTTAGATATTTTGACATCATTAAGAGGCTAAATAATTTCCATACGCGCATTTTTATGGATTTAATTCTTATTCAATTAACTATGCTTACTAACCATTTCTCTTATCATTTATCAAACCAAGTTATCATCCATATCACAAACATTTAATCAACCAATTTTGCATCCAAGTTATCAAACATGTAATCATCTAACATATTTAAAATTTCAAATCATTATACTTGAAATAATTTATGGATTAATTAGTAAATAAGAGTACTCACGTTTTACCAAATTGTTTAACTTTCTACCAACATTCATTTTTTCCAACACTTCACTATTGTTTTCAACTTCAACTAACTTCAAACAATTCGACGGAACTTCCGCAGCATCTTGAATTTTCTCCTAGTTACTTGGAATAAAATTGGCGGCACTTCTTCTCTTTTTCTTACTCCGGAGCTTTCCAACTTGCTTCCTTCTCCTCCATAGGTTCGGCCTTGCCCTATTCTACACCTTCCTCCATTATTTCTTCCATTTTTAGATGCTAAACCATGTTTTAGTGGTGTTCTAAGGTCTTTGGCAAAGTTTGGAGGTGTTTTGACTTTGTGCGATATGGTTTTGAAAAAGTTAGCAAGGAAAAGAGAAGAGAAGAAGCCATTAGAGAGTGGAAGAAAAGCTTGAAAAAGGAAGAAGAAGTGGAAAAAGGTGAAAAAGTTGATACTTATTTATAGAAAAAATTTTGAATTAAAATAATATTTTGTAAAAAGACCAAAATACCATTTACTTACCTTTTAAGCAACCTTATTTTTTCAACACTTAACATCACATTTAAATTCATTACTTTATGTCATTTTCACTTAAGTATTAAGTAAAGAATATAATAATTATGTTTGGTTTGATTTGATGTTTACCTTTTGCTTTGAAATGACATGTTTGTCTTTTTGTGCGTACTTTTTATTAATTATATTCTAGAATTTTCTAAGTATGTTTAGTAAAAGCAAACTTGATTAATGAATTAACTAATACTTATACTATTTGAATATATGTTTCTATATAAAAAAAATAAAGGTGCGACAACGTTGCAACAACTTTTTATTGACAAAACGTTGATTTTCAACAAAATGTTTTACGGTCACATTTTGACGTTTTAGTTAAACTATTTATTTATGTAAACCAAATTAAAAAATGAAATTTTTAATTCTTTAAATGAATTAAAACATGTCACTTTATATGTTAAAATCATATTTAAATAATATCATACACTTTTTTTGATTTTCCATGGCAGCTCCCGCCCATCCCCTTTCCTATTCCCTGTCCTATCAAACTGTCCCCTCCCTTATCGGCTACTGTTCTTCCTCCTCCTTCCCCTATGGCCCCCTTATCGAACTCCCCACCTACCTTACCCCCACCTGTACCACCGCCACTTCTTTCAAACCCAACTACTGGCTCTTCTTCCTCTTCCTGGTCCTCGCTTTTCAAATCTAAGCCACGCAATGCTGGTCAATATTCTCCGGTTGAAATTCCTCTTGACTACAATGGAACTACTCATGTCCCTCCTAGTGTTGTTATTCAAGCAGGTAATGAAGTGTGGCGAGATTGGTTGGTTGGTTTCTTTCTGGATAAGCCGCTATCCTACTTAACGGTGATCAACTATCTGAAGAAACACTGGAAGCTCAAAGGGGACATCACAGTTAAATCTGATGGAACCTTGTTCCTATTCAATCTGTCTTGTGCCGAGGACAGAAGGAAGATAATTGAATCAGATTCTATTTTCATTAGGAACAAGATTTTCATTATGAAGGCTTAGGATCCAACAATAGGCAATAACTGTAGTACGATAAAAACAGTCCCAGTTTGGTTAAAATTAACCAATATACCAATTTTTGCTTGGTCTCTATTGGGTATTAACTGGCTTGCCTCGAGAATTGGCAGGCTCTTATGTTTGGATTCGTCAACTAAAAGAATGGAAAGGATTGGTTTTGCTAAATGCTTAGTGGACGTCTCGCCAAATGCTGATTTGATTGATGAGTTTCCAGTGCAATTGCTTGATGGTTCTACTCAGATGGTGCGGGTTAGCTACCTATGGAGACCTGAAATATGTACAGTTTACAAAGAATTTGGCCATTTCACAAACCAATGCTCGTTGCTTTGTGCGGATAAAGAGGGGATTTAGGTGAATTTGGTATCTCTTGTGAAGGACCAAGAGGGAAAGGAGATAACCATGGGATACCAAAGCAATTCATGAAAAGTAAACAAGTCTGGAAGAAAGTTCCTCAAAAGAAAGTTAAATTTGTGGAAAGAAATTCTCAGTTCAGTCCAGTGCACGTGGAAATTGGTGTGATTGTTGAGGGTGATGGGGAAAAATCTGATGAGCAACATCTAGTAGAGAATGGAAGCAATAATGATAAGGGTGGAAATGAAATTGATGAGGACATTGGACGAGCTATTAATCTGCAGGATTGTATACTGACCCACAATAAATTTGATGTTTTAAATAATTTGAGTAATGTAGATGATGAGGAGAATGTAATTAGCAATGGTGATGAAGTTGATGTAGGGGAGGAATTAGTAGAAGAGGTTAATGAATCAATTTTAAGGCTTATGACTGATCAGCAAAATAGAAATGAACTTAATGCTTCTGGAAATGATGATACATGGGTGTTGCAATGTCAATCTATGGACAAAGCAAACTTTTTAGTGCTTGATGTTATTAACCTCCTGAAGCAAGATAGCCGAGCTGAACTGATTAACCAAGAAAATGCTCATAAGGCAGAAACTGCACAAACCATGCACAATCATGCACAGTTTTCATTTTCCTCTCTACAATCAAACTTTAATTGCAAATCACAACAAGACCCTATTTCTGATGAATTTTTCTGCTGCATGCTACAATAGCAAATAACTTACATAATTTTCTCATCCCATCATTCATCTCTCTCTCCAAACTCTTCTGCCCCTTCCCCCTCTGCTTCTCAACTAAATACTCAACCAAAGCAACCATACAACTTTTTAGGAACGATTCCTGGATGGATTTCGCTACCTGATCCTAAAGATTCATTAGAAGTCATCAGTGCCTCTTCCAAGAATGGTCAGCATAAGAAAATAAATAAAATCAAGAATCACAAATCAGAAAAAATCAGATTACAGTCTCCCATCACGAGGAGCATGTCAGAAGCAGCTCTAATCTCACATGTTTAATCCATGATACATAGTTTTGGTGCATGGAATATTCGAGGAACACAATACTTCCTCAAACTTGACCAAGTAAAGCAATTAATATCCACTCACGAGTTGTCAATCTTTTCCATCCTTGAAACTAAGCTCAATCTACCCCTAACTATTTCAGCAGCTAAGTACATTAATCCTACCTGGTCCCTTGCTCATAATCTTTCTGAAGCGAGCTATGGACGAATAATGGTGATTCATAGCCCGGTTGATCTTTCTCTTGATCTCATTCATGCTACACCTCAAATAATGCATTTTCATGCAAATTTCTTCAATTCATCCTTCTCCTTCTATATCTCCTTCGTTTATGCTTTCAACTCTATTTCCACAAGACAATCGCTCTTCAATTTAATACCTGCTCTCAAGCAAGAATCACATCCATGGGTTATATTGGTAGATTTCAACAGTTACTACAACTTGACTGACAAGCATGGAGGCATTCCTCTCAGCCAAGAGATACGGCCGTTGAATATTGCTATTTCTGACTCAACTTTAATTCCTATCCCAAAATCAGGTGCTATCTTCTCTTGGAACAATAGGTCTAGGAGTGGTGTTCGAACTTTTTCTACCATTGATCATTCATTTGTCAACTTCAAAGCCCTTTCTTCTTGGCCCAATATATCCACAATTCTTCCGCTGCCTGTTCTTTCTGACCATTCCCCCTCATCATATCCACTGGGAAGCTGCCACAAAGAATCAAAAGAGGCTTTAAATTCTTTAACTCCTGGGTTAATGATCCAGAATACAAAACTGTCTTGCAGACTGCTTGGATGAATAATAACTTTTATGGAAATCCAATGTATATTTTTTGCAGGAAGCTCAGGGCAACAAAAGAAGCTTTAAGGGCATGAGCTAGACTCAAGTATGGCAATGGCAATCTCAAATTGGTCAATCTCTTAGAGCTGCTAAAGGAGGCACGGGACTTGATGATGGCTGAACCTGACAATGTTGACCTTGCTCAAAAGGAAACTGCTCTTTTCAATGAACTCAACAATGCACTGGCAACTGAGTGTGATATGAAAAGACAACAACTTCGAAACAAGTGGGCTGCAGATGGGGATAGGAACACCAAATTCTCTCATGCCTCCCTAAAGGAAAAGCACTCTAAAAATAACATCACTTCCATCATGGATGAAGCAGGTACCCTACACACTTCCCCTGAAATGGTTGACAATGACTTTTTGAAGTATTACACTGCCCTACTTGGAAATGATAATAATTTCTCTCCTGAGCTCGATCTACTATCTAATATTAATCTGCCTAGAGTTAATAATGATGAAGCCTTAAAACTGGTGGATAAGGTGACAAATGAAGAAATTAAGAATACCCTCTTTTATATGAATAAAAGCTCGTGTGGCGGTCCTGATGGCTTCAACGTGGTTTTCTTCACTACTGGATGGGATACTGTTGGTGGGGATGTCTGCAGGGTTGTCAACAATTTCTTTGACAAATTTGAACTTCTCAAATCTGTTAATGCTACGAACTTAGTATTAATCCCAAAAAGCTTGCCTGTAGTTTCTGTCTCTTCTTTTAGACCAATCTCCTGCTGCAATGTTGTCTACAAATGCATTTCCAAAATTTTTGCCACGAGATTGGTTGTTGTTCTCGCTCGTGTTATTTCTATTAACCAGGCGGCCTTCTTGCCTAAAAGAAACATCCAAGACAACATTATGCTTTCCCATGAATTATTAAAGGGTTATAAACGTGTTAATTCAACTCCAGGTGCTATGTTGAAGCTTGACTTAAGGAAGGCCTATGATACTGTTCAGTGGATATATATTGTGAGAATCATGGCTCTTATGGGCTTCCCAAAAGTCTTTATTGCATGGATATACGAGTGCATATCTACCCCTTCCTACTCCCTTCTCTTGAATGGGTCTAACTCTGGTTACTTTGGTTCTGAGCAAGGAATTAGGCAAGGGGACCCTTTTCATCCTATGTATTTCTCTTGGTTATGGAAGTCTTAACTTGCTTATTAAAACCATTATTCGATAATAGGCAGATACATTACCACTCCAAGTGCAAAGAACTTCAGATCACTTCACTTCTATTCGCTGATGATATCATGATCTTTACCAAACCGAATCAACATTCTATTGATAGCATTATGGGAGCTCTTCATAAGTTTTACCTAATGACAAGGCTTAGACTAAATCATAGTAAATCAAGTATATCGTTTGAGGGGATAAATACCATGCAGCAGCATAACCTGGCCAACTCAGCCGGATTGCAGACTATGGACCATGACATGACTTATCTTGGTCAGCCTCTATGTACTTCTAGGGTTACCCATGTAGACTGTTGGCCGCTGTATCAAAAAATTACTACTGTCATGGGAAATTGGGCGAATAAATTCTTAACTCAAGCCGGCAGGCTAGTTCTTGTCAAGTCAGTTAGCTTTTCGTTGATGGTCTAATGGTCAAGAGCTTTAATTCTTCCAATCAAGGTTTTGAAAATGGTGAGAAGCGCCATAATGAGATTCTTATGGTTTGGGTCCATTCATTGCAGAAGGACTTTCCCCTGTTCCTTTTCCACTATAGAGAAGCCTAAAGCAAAATTGGGTTTGGGTTTGTGCAATATTGAAGTTTGGAACAAGGCAGCCTACAGTCATCACCTTGATGCACTAATGCAGAAGAAGGATAACTTATGGGTCAGGTGGGTACTCATGTATAATGTTGGGGCAAACAATTTTTGGCATATGGAGGTTCCGCAGTCTTGTAGTTGGATTTGGAGAAACATCTTGAAGTTGAGAAGCACTTTACTTCCCTATGTTCAGATCGTGCTTTCTGATAGAAGCACTTGCAGTTTCTGGCATGAGCCATGGATTAGTAAGGGAATCATACTTAATCAGATATTCACGTCTCAACAAAAATTTCAATCTGCTATTAGACTGAAAGCTTTGGCTATTGATCACATTGTCAATGGTCATCTTGTCTTGCCTTACTCCAATAACCAGATAGTCAGACCGATCTGGGGACAATATGATGCCATCAGTTATGTTATGCGGGATCACGACACGGTCCTTTGGAATGGTAAAGACCATGCTATCTCTAGCATTTACAATGCATTACTTGGCATGGATTTGTTGCCTAATTGCAAGTGGAGCAAGGCAACTTGGGCTGCTTACTCTCCTAACAGTGATAATCTGTTGCTTTGGAAGGTGAGGAATAAAGCTTTGTTTACCAGAGATAGGTTAATTGGGTTAGGTATGTGTGTCCCTTCCTGGTGTGAATTATGTCACACTCATGAAGAGAGTTTGTAGCACTTGTTTTTTGAGTGTGAGTACGTTTTGCAACTTTGGAACAATTTGATGATCAGATTAGATAGGGTGGTTGCATCTTCTTTTTTTGCTGACCAATGGGCATACATATGCGATTATGTTGAGGGATGAGGACAGTTTTCCTTTTTTGTTTTCATTGAAGAAGCTTTTGAAAAGAATATGGGAAGAAAGAAATAAGAGGGTATTCAATGGAATCAACAGGAGTCATGAGGTGTTATGGATATCTTTGAAGCATGACATATTGATGGGGATGAGGGGTAGTGTGCATACCTTCCTCGATCACCAGATTGATCCGTGGATCAGCTAGATCTCCTATGTTTTTCTTCTTTGTTTTCCCTTTTGTTCTTTCCTTTTTTATTTTGACTTCTCTGTGCAGTGTTTTCTTTTTTAATAAATCTGGTAAGGGACCAGTTTTAACCCCGCTTGCTCTGCAAAAAAAACTCTAATTTTATAGTGTATGTAGAACAAACAAAATGCGACAAAACTTGATTATTTTTGTAGAACGATTATTAACCTACTTTTAAATCTTTTATTATACTTTTACTATCTTTATTAAATGTTTTCAATAGGATTTATCTTTTTAAATAAATATGTAAACCTATTTATTTAAGCATTTTTTTTTTAACAAAGCTTAACTTTTGTTGATTTGTTCTAAAATCCAAATTTACGCTTTTTAAATTATCAACTATAAGGAAAAATAATTTCTCTATTAATATATATTATATTTAACTTATTTATTTAAGTTTTAAACCTTTTTAAATTTAAAATAAACGAAATCTCTCATTTTCAAGGTAGCGAAATTACGGGTCATTACAAATCACAGAACTATGGTTGATATACTAGGTTGGCACAAGATTTTGCTATGTCTTGGTGCTAATGCTAATGTTAAATACATTATCTCAGAGGGCTCGCTACAAGCACAAAAACTAACTTCTACCAGAGAGCTTTGTTCTCTAATATATAGCATTAATTTGGCAACTGATTCTAATACTGATCACTGGAGGATAGTAGGTAATACTATTTCAAATTCTCAATAGTCGGGCAATATATTATACATGTTTCTCTTACATTTGATTAGGGTAAGGATGTATGGCACCATACTATGGCTTGTAAGGTCTGTTTCACTACCTACAAAGCATGCCTGAGGATGTTGGCTACTAAAGATAGATTAAAATCATGGGGATTAATTCACACATCAGATCGCGTCTTATGTAATCAAGTAGAGGAAACACATAATCATCTACTTTTTACTTGCACATATAGTAATTATCTATGGAGTAAGATCTAGAGTCTCATGTTCCTTCCATCGATTGCACATCCCGAATTAATCAATGAACAGGAGTACTTCAACCGGCGATTTGGAAAAAAGGAATTGTTTGTGATATCGCGCTAATTGCTACTACAACTTTGATTCACCTAATCTAGCTTGAGCATAATAGGAGATTGTTCGAAAGGAAGAGCTGCACTATGGAGTAGAGATGGAGACTTTTCCATTTGGAAATGAAAGTTCAATTTCACGAATGGGTTAGATTTGAGAGTGAAGAAGACAAGGATGTAACTAGGAGCTGGAATTTAGCATTGACCTTGGGTTATTGTAGTGTAGTTTATTTTTATAGTTTCTATGTAATGTTTGGGCTGGGCTGGGTGCATTTTCCATGAAGGTGGTGTATTGTATCTTTTGCTATTTATTTGTGAAGATGTATAAAGATTGATGCGCTCTTTTTCCTTGCTACTCTGACAAGGTTTTTAAAGGAGGCAGAATCTTTATTGTTCTTTTTCATCATTAATAAAGAAACCATTTTAAAAATATGTATATGTGTGTGTGTGTGTGTTTATGTAAATAAAAATATGACCTTTTGTCTCTTTCTCTTAACACAAATAATTAAATAAGGAAAGAAAATGCCA
The DNA here is from genome assembly GCA_030765085.1 of Allium cepa. NCBI lineage: Eukaryota > Viridiplantae > Streptophyta > Magnoliopsida > Asparagales > Amaryllidaceae > Allium > Allium cepa. The sequence goes on along the minus strand of CM060943.1, from coordinate 238,231,610 downwards.
TAAAGGTATAGAGAGAAACATTTCATCTCTCTTAAACTAATTAATTGACATTTACTATAGAATTTAACATGCATATCTGGTCCATGTTTTATTTTAAAAACTGTAAGTAATAGTAGCATATGCATATATAAGTTCAACTTACATTTATACATAATATATTAAAAGGTATTTTACTAATAGACAAAAGTTAACTTGTATTTTCAAAAGGAAAATTGATGAATTAAGTTAAACCATTATAAAGAACAAAAGGTGGAGGACTTTCCTCCTTCCTTTACTCATTCAATCAATGTCATTCAGTAATTAAACTCTTTAATGTATATATGTGTATAAAATTAATTTTTACCATTCTCATATTTTGAGATCTAGAATTAGCAAATATAAATCAAGTATCAACTTAGGAAGAATTTTAAAGTTAAAATTATGATTTTACACAAACGTAAATTTTATAAACCTTGAACTAAAACAATACATTCACACATGTATAGTTAATTTCAAGCTATGTTTTCAAATTAAATAACAAATGAATATGTAAAGTTTGTGATTTAACACGTGTAAGAATTTGTACTTAACAATTTACAAAAAAGTCCGATTATATTTTTTTTCAACTTTCAAAAGTATACATTAACAAAAAATTATTTCAAACAACAATCATATAAAACTTATATTTAATTCTTAAATGATTTCAAATAGAAAACATATGTATTTTATATGAGTTGAAACAAAATAAAATCATATAAATAAATAATTCTTAATACAAGAACAAAGGGACAACTTAGGCACATATAAATTCGTGGTAAAATTTTAGATCTAAACTGTATAAACATCATGAACAACTAATTGAATGAGATGTAATATGTCATAGCTTTAATGTTAAGAAGATAGACATGTAGTCAAAAGGGAATAGCACAAAATGGTTCTAAATCAAATTAGTATTATAAAATGTAACAAAAAGGGAATTTGTTCAAGTTTAATGGATAAACTTATATTCAAATGTGATATGTTAGAGATCTAATCATATGAATAAGAAGATTATATGAATAAATAAAATGAAAATTTTACCTTAAGATGTAATCAAAAGAACGCACCATGAATGATGATATCTCCTTAATTCTATGAGATCCACACCCAATCCTTGCAAGTAATGGATGAACCACTTGTGTTTCATTATTATTTTTTATGTTTGCATATGATTTGGAGTTGAAAATCTTGGACATTTTATTTTTTCTACCATGAAAGGTTAGGAGGAGCAATTGAGAATAAAAATAAATGAATGAGAAAGAATAGTTGTCTTTCAAAATGAATTAGTGGATATGTTTTTATTAAAAGAATGAAACTTTTTCATTCTTTAATAAAAACTTCTCTAATTAATTCCCTTGATTATCCCTTTCTCTCCACTCCTCTCTCCTTGCACGATATGGCTTAAATTACATGCCACCAAATGATATAAAATTTTCATAAATCACTACATGCAATTAATTTTTATTTAAATTACATCGATAACGTATATCAATATGTGCAAATATAACTTTTATAAATGCATTCAAATAATTACAAATAACTCACAAACATCAACTAAATTAAATATTATTTAATATTTCGTAAATATTATTTAATTTAATCAATTTACAAAAATTTATCAATTAATTAAATCATGTGGTTTTTTGAAGAATTCATCATTACATTTGTGCGACTCAAGGTGTAAATTCAGTCAGTAATTAATATCAAACAATTTGAATATTAACATTCGCACATCACCTTAGTTAGTGGTGTGACATTTTGCCTGAATTTATCTGTTACACATCTTTTAGTGAAAATCCAATTTTCATTGTTATAAACGGTGCCCGATGGTGACAATTATGTACACCAACTCTCTTTGTCAAAACTATATCACTTTGAACTTATAGAATTTGTAATTGTCAAAATTCCAGCATCGTCCACATTTAACTTTATAGTCCAAATACACAGTCCTTGGTTTAAAATAACAATTACTATTAACCAAAATGCTCTGACCAAAGACTTTGACTTTAAGTTGACTTCAGTTAACCATAATACAAACCACATATAACCTAGGAGATGAATCTTCTCTTGAATAGTGTTTCACTTCCAATACTTCCACTCGACCCAACTATAGTTGTTTGATGGACGTCGCACCATGATTTAACCATAATCAAAGTAGAGTTTCTATATTGAAGATCGACGGTATTCTCAAGTCAAGAGAACTGTGTAAATAAATCACATCGATATTTTCTGTTTGACCTCGGTTATATAAACCAACTAAATACTATCAAGTGAATCATTTCATAGTTATCCAATAAATACCGGTATGTAATCTCTCGGTGCCCCCAACAGCTATGAGTAATACATTATCCAACATTTAGAGAGCGTTACATGCTCCAGTCTCAATACATCTTGATTAGGAATATTTAAAAAGGTTTGTTAATTTTCATTATGATAAATTACTCATGGCTACAACATTTTGTAACTATTATCACAAACATTCCATTTACGGATTTTCTATTAAATATATACTTTTAATTAAATTAATTAATATACAAAATATTATGTTAAGTATATAATAAAAAGAAAACACCTATTATTTCGAACAAGATTGGTTATCGAATTAGATATATGTAGCAAATTACATAATTGCCCCTAGGGCATACTCCTGACTCTATCAACATCGCCCTCAACGAAGCAGCTTAGGAAACATTCTGGATGTACAAATTTATGGGTGAGTTAGGGATCATTCCCAACATGAAGAATCCAGCGACATTATTTTGTGACACAAAAGTGGTGATGCAGATTACAAAAGAGCTTGGAGAACGCAAGAAATCGAAGCATTTTTTTGGGAAGTTCCACCTCATTCTCGAAAGAAGTCGTGATTCAAAGAGTAGATACAAAAGACAACAAAGCAGATCCATTCAGAAAGGCATTCCTTGGTCTGTTCTTAACAAATGGATCAAAGGGGTGTGATTATGGTTCCATACTTGACCTTAAGTGCAAGTGGGAGATCGATATGGTTAGGGTATAACATATAAGAAATTATGTAATTTACTATAATTATTAACTCTGTAATAAAATTTAGTTTGAAATAAAAGGTTGTTTTCTTTCTATTATATACTGGTTATGTTGTATGATATTAATTATTTTTTGATTAAACTAAATTTAACAGAAAATCCATAAGTGATATGTTTTGTGATAGTAGTTACAATGCGTTGTAACCATGAGAAATTTATCGTAATGAAAATAAACATATGTTTTTAAATATTCCTAGCCAAGGTATATCAAAACTGGATATTGGTACATCCATCGAGACTAGAGTTTGTAACGCTCTCCAAATATTGGACGGTGTATTACTTATGGGTGTTGTGGGCATCCAGGGAGTATGTACTAATAGTATTTGGGTAATTATGCAATGATGTGCATGAGAGTTTCTGTTGGTTAGTATAACTAAGGTCAAATACAGAATATTAAAGTGACGATATTACACAATTCTCTCAACTTGATAATACCGTTAAACTTTACTGTGGACACTTCACTTCGATTATAGTAAAACCGTGGGACGATGTCCATCTTATACTATAGTTGGGTATGAATTGAAGCATTTGAAATGAAATGCTTTTCAATAGAGAATTTTTCTTCACAGTGATATGAGTTTAGTATTATGGTTTGTAGTCAACTCAAAATAGAAGTCTTTGGTCAAGGTAGTTGAGCTAATAATAATTGCTATTATCAAACCAATGACTTTGTGTTTGGATTATGCAAGTTGAATGTAGATGATATTGAAATTTTGACCAAAGCTAAATTCCATAAGTCCAAATGTGATATAGTTTTGACAAAGAGAATTAGTGTAAATAATCATCATTACCACATACTGCTTAAAATAGTAAAATGGATTTTACCAGAATTGTGTGAGCGATCAATTCGTTCAAAATGTCGCATTACTAGCTAAGTGACGTATGAACATTAATTTTCAAAATTAAGCACTAACCAAATTTATACCCATATGTGGCACAACCGCAATGTTGAATACTCTAAAATACCACATGATTTAATCAAATTATAATTATTATAAATTAATTAAACCAATTAACATTTATGAAAAATTTTATAAAATTTTATTTGATTTATTGGAATCGGTATTTTAAAAAGTGTGTATATTATAGTTATATATGTACGCATCAATATATGATATCAATAAACATTTAAATTAGATTTAAAATGTATTCATATTGACTAGACTTAGAGATGCATTTGGGTCCATAAGCCTATAGGTATGGCCGACCATTATTTGGAGAGGAGGGGTGTGATATTTGCTTATAATATGAGTTTTGAATTAGTAAAGAGAAGAGGTAAAAAGAGAGATATAGACCCCCTCCCCACTTTTTGCACTTTTCTTTTCTTATTTAAACTCATCATCCCCCACATTTGTTTTTTTTAACCTTTTGGCTTCCCTTTTCCAAGCTTTGGCCACATGGCATATCCTTCTTCCTTCATCATTCCCAAATAAAAATTAAATAAAAACCAATGCAATACGAAGGTGTAACGACCCGCCTTTTTGGACAGTTTAAACCGACGATCAAATACACATGCCGATTCCAAACCATTCAAAAGGGCAGATGGTTATTGGGGTAAATAAGAAAAGAAAAGAAAGAGAAATAAAGGAAATGAAACAACACAGAATCTCGCAGCGGAACGATAAAATATAATAGTCAAATAAACAGTTCATGAAGCTGTTTACTATACTTTGACAATTATTTATACAACTTTTGTCAGAGTTATACATATACAGCAGAATAATTAAAATAATGCAGCAGATAGCATGATGCAAGGGTAATAATAGTAATAGTAAACCAAATCTTCGTCTTCATCCTCCAGAATAGATCTTCAAAAATCTGAAAACTCAGGACCGACCCGAGCATAATGAAAAGACAAAACACTCGAGTCAGGACTCAAATATCCTTATGTAAGTTAAATCAATCGTAAATAAATATGAGTGTAACGGCGTCAGAGATGTTTACGGGGTTTGACATCTCATATCCAGTGTCAACGTGCGTGCAATAACTCAAGAGATGTTACGGGATTTTCCATCTCTTAAGGATCCGTTAAACTATCTACTATGTAGTAATGTACGCCAAGTAGATAATGCCTATCAGTAATATAAAGTATCAAAATAGCGTTAAGGCGTTACCATAATCCCCCTTAACACATTTTTATAATGCCATAGTCTATATAGCACCGTAAGCCCCATCGTAAACTGGTGGTTATCAAAGGGTACCCTATAGGTATAACACAAAACAAAACGTAGTGGTCGCGAATAGGATAATCAGTATGACAAGGTACATGAGGCGATACCAACTAGGATACTAGTAGTTGCGTGATCCGGACTGATGTTGAGCATAGCCAGCAGCTACCCCAACACCGCGAAACAACACTCCCAAATCAAGGGGTGCACCCAAATCGCATCACAAATGTAATAGATATGGTATCGAAGAAGTGTGTCCGCTAGAGATGGCGAACCTCAATGGCCCGGCGCGGCTCCTGTTTTAGTCATGTCAGGGGTCATCCAATATCGTTCTCTTTCTTCAGTCAACGCGTTCACCAAACCATCCACTTCATTCTGGATCAACACTCCGCGTATAATAGTTATTAAAGTGGTTTTCGGTATCGACAGAGAGTATGTCCATATCCGATCCTGGTCTCTTTAATAACTACGTATTATTACACCGGTGGCTCTTTTATATTTCAAATCGATTCATAATTGATGTCAAAATATCATATTCGCTTCAAAAATCAAGTCCATTTCAAATATCATCATATCTATTTAAAATGTAAGGTTCCGTTTCAAAAATCATTTTCCACCTCAATATCTCATTTCGATTTCAAATCATTTCGAATTTTAATTTAGGCTGCAACTTCATTTAACCCAATTCGTATTCAAATTCAAGATTTAAACATAACATTTCACCTTATTAACCAGCTTGGAATTTTAGAAAATAGTTTTAAGTAGTTTAAAAGTAGTTTTAAATAATTAAAATAGTTAAAATACTTAAAATCTTAAAATGGATTTAAAATAGATAAATTAGTTTAAAATAATTTAAATTGGGTTAAGTAGATTTAAAATAGATTAAAATAGTTCAAGTATTCAAAAATGGTTTATATAATAGAGTAATTTGAAAAACAAAATAAAATAGCTTCTAAACCAATTCATTTCAATTATAACTTCCCAATTCAAATCAATTTCAATTTCCATTCTACCGATTCAATTTCGTTTTCAATTCAAATCAATGTCAAATTTGACTTCAAATTAATTCAATTTTACATTCACCTTCAATTGATTCAATTTCAATTTATATCGATTTGGAGCTTGATTTTTCAAAATATCAATTTATAACACTTAACAAAATTGTCCTTCGATATTCAAATTTAAATCCCAATTACAAATAAGATTCAATTTCAAGCTCTATTTCAAAATATCATTTTTATATCGCTTTTACTTAGTAATACTCAAAGCTCGAAATAATGTTCAATCTTTAAAGCAAATAAATTTTTGAAATTCAATCATCTCCAAATTTCAAATTTCAAAGTCTCAACTTAAATTATTTAACAATTTCTTTTAACCCAAAATTTTATTTCAACATTCCAAACTCAAATTTTTCGATAAATTCGATTTCTATAAATTGATTTTACTTATAACTTTTAAATTAAAACATTTAAAAAAATTCAAATCGACGATTTTTAAAAATTATTAATTTAGCCAATTCGGTGTCCGTATATAATTTTCTATCATATGGCCAAGTAATTATTTATTTAAATTAAATGTCAGGGATGAATATATATCACTTAAATCAAAACACGGTTTCATATGTATGCATAACAGGATATATATAAGCAAATAAACATCCAAACATTTAAATATCAACCAATAGCATCCATCGAAATACATCATCCAATAGACAATACAATTCATGGCAAATTCATAGTTATCAATGTCAGGTAATTTAATCGCAATTCAATTTTTTTATTTCAATTTAACTGTCAATTTAATTTTCAACGATTAATTCGAATGACAATCTATATGACAATTAAATTTTATCAAACAATGACAAATAAAATTCATATCACTTCATAATATCAAATTTAACTAGCATAAAGATATTTAGTACGTTGTAAGCGTTATAAAACACTCACCTTGATTTCCTGTTGTTCCGGCGTTTTATTTCGAATAAAATTAAACGAGCGTTTAATTTTACCCGAAATTTTCTGTAACAACCCGCATATTTGTCGATTTTATATTTAAATATTTTATCGATACTCGGAATTTAGTCCAAAAAGCTACTTTTTGCATACGGTCGAATTAGGACTCGGGACCACTCCCATTGAGTTTAAAATGCCGTTTGCGATCTTTTTGAGTATAAGCTTCGATATGCTTGGAGAAAGTTGATTTTTGCTACTTTTTCACTTAGGGTTTTGGTTTGGGCTGAACCCATTAGCCACTTACTAACTCAGTCCCAACCCACTCCAACTCTTCATTTACTTCATTTCCAATTCCTAATACTCAAGCTTTAGCAACAATGGTGGGAGAGATGAGAAATTAAAACTCAAGCCCTAGTTTCCTTTTGCAAATCAAGTTCTAGCTCCAAACTAATAGAAGAACTCATTGGTAAGCTTCTCTTCTTCTTCTCCAACTCAATCTCTTATTCAAAAATTCCTAAACCTAACTTTGGGAATGTTCTTCTTTTAAAGCTTAGAATCAAGCTTCTTGAGTTGCATTTGAAAAGTAGTTGATTCTCCTTTGCTTTCAAGCATCTTCTTCAATCATTTGGGTTCAAAGGTGAGATTTTTATCTCACATCTATGTCTATGATTATCTTCGATTGTTAGGAATAAATTCATAACACATATTCATGTGTATTTGATTTTGATTTGGATAGGTTTTGTGAACATTCCAAATTTTTAGTGTTTTGAGTTCAAATCTTCAAAAATCATAGCTTTGTTGTTTGAACTTGTTTTTGGTGATGCATCGAAGAGCTTATAGGGCCTGGTAGTCGATTTGCATAAACCCCTAGTGACTGTGCTCGCTCGATTGCATTTTGATGAAGATTGCATCTTCATTTTATAGGCTGGAAAGCAGCCTTGATGCCAGTCAGTCGACTGGACCTTTGAGTCAGTCGACTGGCTGTAGCACATAGGCATTCCGAAGGCAACTAACAGAGGTTCGGGTCCTCTGTTTTCCCTGCATTCAGTCGACTGAATTTTTAGGTCAGTCGACTGACTGCAGGAAATTATTTTTCATACCTCTGGTCCAGTCGACTGGACCTTTTAGTCAGTCGACTGACCTGCACCTATTTGCCTAATTGTGCATATTTGTGCATATTTTTGCTTGGTTTCCAAATTCCATCGATTCGTGTTATTTCCCACTTGTTGTTTCTACGACTTTAATGACTTCTATTCTTGGAATTTTTGGGAATACCCATTTTGATGGATTCGGATCGATTTCTTTGGATTTTTATTCACGTCTTTGAATGTGAATTTTGGTGGTTGATTGTTCTACAATCATTTTCGTGTTTTGTCACTTTAAAAATATAAAGGTTTCAATACTAGTAATAAATATCAAAACTCTTTCCTCAAACGATTTCAATACTATTTTAATACCAAATTCGTTTATAAAACCGTTTTCCAATCTATTAGTATGTACAAACCTTTACCTCACTCGTATGAGAAATCTAATTAAACGGCTTAGTAAAACAAGTGGTATGAAACGCTTGCGTTTACTTCGTCAGTTAATTCTTGGACTTGTTCGATTGAATCTCTTGTGACAATTTTCTAGTGGAGATCTACAATTTGTTCGTAAATATTTAAGTTAAGCTAGTGGTTATGGGGCATGAAGCTAAGCTCATATACTTACTAGCTTACTGTAATTGACACTTCTTGATGATCATGACGATCATTTTTGTGATTTAGACTAGCAATGTGCGATGTCTCTTTGTCTACGAGGGAGACTAAACCCCGTTTGTGTGAGTTTCAACTCACATATGTGGGGTAGCGCCCCATGGTCTTCGGGCCGTTCGTGTGTCAAAAATTAATGGCTAGCTACCATGAGATAGCGTCTCGTTCATGTGATACATATGTTGGTGAGTTTTCATGCTCCCGTTCGTGTGATAGGCCTCCCCCCTATTTTGTGTGATTTCTGGATTTCGTGTGTCGAATTCTGGAATTTTCTTCTTCACCTATTTTTATGATCTCTATTGATATGATTTATCAATATTTGTGCATTGGTGAATTCGTGTGTCATTGACTGGATTTCTTGAGATGATTTCTAGAATTTATGCTTCACCAATTTTCGTGATTTCCATTGATAAGTTTTATCAATATTTGTGCATTGGTGAATTTGTGTGTCATTGACTGGATTTCTTGAGATGATTTCTAGAATTTATGCTTCACCAATTTTCGTGATTTCCATTGATAAGTTTTATCAATATTTGTGCATTGGTGAATTTGTGTGTCATTGACTTTTGTGATTGACATTGATATAATCGTCAATGATTGTGGTTTGATGAACGAAATAAGGAGTATAACATTTCTTTGATTCTTGTGTAGATTTTGTGATTTTGATTAATCTCTTGATGATTTTCAATTACTTATATATATATATATATCACAGCTTAGCATTGTGATTATTGTGTGTTTAGTCATATCTCTTATTCTATATCGTTTCATCTGATATTTATAGTTAGACTGATCCGTTTATTATTTTCTTATTAAATAATACTCGGGTCAGACCGAGATGTTACAGGTGCTTCTGCTTGACTTCCCCCTAGGGATTCATTACTCTGACTTTTGGCAAACTACTTAGATTAGTAGTTTATTTTGTTGTATACACTTGAGATATAGACTCATAGTTGTATTCTTTTTTATAGCACGTGTTGCTATTCTTTTGTATTATTGTGGATCTTTTTGACCACTACTTTGATATACACTTCCATGTGTTAATTATGTATTCATATCTTCTTCTGCCTTTGTGATATGAATTATCTGTGACTGATTTATGTTATGTTTATTTCTGTATTTGTTTCCGAAGATATTATAGCCACTGTGTAGTAGCTTTGAGTTTGTTTCGGTATGTCGGATTTCCTCTTGATAAATTATTGCATGTTATACTATCTGACATATCGATGCTCACACAAAGCAATTACACGGATGGTCGCTCCTCAACAGCCTTATTCTCCGTGCTAGTTGACAGCATTCACCGTAATGTTCTTGACTAGCGTGGGTATAGAGGTGGGGCGTCACAGCTTGGCATCAGAGCAAAACTTCGGAACAATATGGAATGTTATAACAAGGATCATCGTCCTAAGTCTTTCTTAGGAGTCATGCTTTAGGATTTTATTCGAGTCTTCGTACCGGTTCATCCTATTTTCTTTTATGATTCCTTGTTTTATCTATCAAGAATTGCTTGATATTGAATTTGGTGAATAACCTTTTTCTTCTTCTTCTTTCTTTCTAAAGAAAGAGAAATGTCTAGACCAGGCCGCCGTAGAGCCGTACCATCTAGCACTCCACCTCAGGATGGAGTTTTTATGATTGCTCAACAGCTTCTTGATTTAGTGACGAATGCTCAAGCAGCTGGAGCTAACCCGGAACCTACTCACCCAAAGTCGGGATTTGCACGCTTGTGCAGCGATTACACTAATTTGGGTGGGGAGCCATTCAAAGGTTCCGAAACTATTATTGAAGTACAGGCTTGGCTAAGGTCATGCGATCGAATCTTTTCTCGCATGAATCTTATTGACCTTCACCGAGCTCAGGCGGCCTCTAGTATGCTCTGAGAAAGAGCATTGGACTGCTACGAGCTTCTTATTTCTGAGATTAATGAAGCGGATCTCACCTCGGAGCAATTCCGGGAACGTTTCGAGTTGAAATTTGTACCAGAAGCAGAGAAAGTGACATTGGCTCGACGATTTATAGACCTTGTTCAAGGTGAGTCCTCCGTGACTGATTACGTCGCCTCCTTCGAGTCGCTTTCTAAATATGGGGTTGAATACATCAACACCCCTTTAAAGAAGAACCAGAGGTTCGTCTGTGGCTTAAACAAAAATCTCAAGAAGCCATTACTTCTAAAATTAGAAGTTTCTTTCGACCAACTCGTTGATATCGCTCTTCGTCTTGAAGAGGCGGATAGGGAGAATGATGTTGAAGTGGTGGGTCCCAAACCAAACTTCAACAACAAGAAGAGGCCAAACAAATTCAAAGGCCCTTATCCTAATAAGAAAGGGAAGCAAGCAACTCCTGTTGAAAAGACCTTTTCCTCTACTCAAGGGAAATGCTATAATTGTGGTTCGAAAGACCATTTTGCGAACAAGTGTTCAAAGCCTCGTACTTGTCGCTATTGCAAAAGCCCGGACCATTTTATGCATGTATGTCCCAAACTTCAAAATATGAAGGAGGGAAAGCTTAATGTTGCTCAAGCCCCTGGCAACACATCTCGTGGCCAAGGTATTTCAAATTTTATTCTGGATGGAATTATTTTATTTCATGATCATCCTATTCGAGTTCTTTTTGATACGGGTGCGTCCCATTCTTTTATATCAAAAGAACTTGTTGATACTTTTTCTTTGGATGTTTTGTGTTTAATGACTTCTTTGAGAATTGCGAATCCGGTTGGTGGATCCGCGACAATCAGTTTATTGTGTAAAGATGTCGAGATTTTTTTGTGTGATTTTTCTTTCCAAGCCGATTTGCATATCATGCGTTATTTAGGCTTTGGAATGATTTTGGGAATGGATTGGCTTAACCGTTATGAAGCTCATATCCTATGTCCTGAGAGGACTATTCATCTTCGACATCCTCAATCTGTTAAGCAGATTTCTATTAATCTTAAAGATTCAGATTCCATCTTGGTTGCATCTTTATATTCTTTAAATCGCCGTGATGACGACGATGATGATGAGAGTGATATTATTTCTCTTATTCACGTCGTTCGTGAATTTTCTGACATATTCGAGCCCGTTTTAGGATTACCACCTAAGCGAGCAATTGAGTTCAGAATTAATCTTATTCCTGGAGCTTAACCTATCACTCGTCCTCCGTATCGTATGTCCAATAAAGAAAACGAGGAGATGCGTAAACAATTATCCGAATTGGAGACGAAGCAATTTATTCGCTCTAGTTCCTCGCCTTAGGGAGCTTCAGCTATTTTTGTGAAGAAATCCGATGGAACACTTAGACTTTGCGTTGACTACCGCAAGCTTAATGATCTTACTATCAAAAATAAATATCCTTTACCTCGGATTGATGATCTATTCGATCAACTTAGTGGTGCTAGAGTCTTTTCATAATTAGACTTAGCTACTGGATTTCATCAGCTTCGTATTGCAGAGGATAGTATTCCTTTGACATCGTTCTATACTCGTTATGGATCTTATGAATGGCTTGTTATGCCATTTGGCCTAACGAATGCTCCGGCTTATTTCGTTGACCTTATGAATAGAGTTTTCAAAGACTTCCTCGACCGGTCTGTTCTCATCTTTATCGATGATATTCTTGTGTATTCTAAAACCGAGGAGGAGCATGAAAAACATCTTCGGATTGTGTTGGAAACTCTTAGGAGTAATCAATTAAAGGCAAAAATTTCTAAATGCCACTTTTGGCAATCTCGTGTGAAGTTTCTCGGTCATGTTATTTCCGAATCCGGAATTTCCGTGGATCCTTCAAAGATTGAAGCGATTCAAGATTGGAAGAGACCGGAGAGTGTGACAGAGATTCGTAGTTTTCTCGGATTGGCGGGCTATTACCGTCGTTTTATCAAAGACTTTTCTAAGGTTGTCGTGCCTCTCACTAGCTTAACGAAGAAAGGTGTTAAATACATTTGGTCGGACAAATGTGAAACTTCTTTTCAGAAATTAAAAGAACTCTTTTCTGATTCTCCTATTCTTGTTATTCCCTAGGGGAATCAAGATTTCGTTGTTTATATCGATGCTAGTCGCGTTGGTTTGGGTGCCGTTCTTATGCAAAGAGAACGTGTTATTGCTTATGCTTCTAGGCAATTGAAGCCTGCTGAGACTAGATATGCCACTCATGATTTAGAGCTCGCGGCTATTGTTTTCGCCCTTCGTATTTGGCGTCATTATCTTTTAGGAGAGAAATTTGTTCTTTACACCGATCATAAGTCCTTGAAGTACTTATTCTCTCAAAAGGAACTTAATTTGCGTCAACAGCGTTGGCTCGAATTTCTTGCACCATATGATCTTGATATCCTTTATACTCCCGGAAAGGGAAATCGCGTTGCGGATGCACTTAGTCGAAAGCAACAAGCGGTTGTTTCTATGATGATATCCGAATGGAACGACCTCGAGATTTTATCCACTTGCGAAATTCGAAACCGTATTTCTGATTTATGTTCATTTCTTGTTTTATGTAGCCTTGAGGCTCATCCTTCTCTTTTAGACCGCATTCTTGAAGCTCAAGGGCTAGATCCTGAATTGGATCTTCTTGGCCAAAATGTTAAGGATAAAATTGGTATTGAAGGTTTGAAAGACTTTGATATTGATTCTCGTGGCGGCATTCGAAAATTTGGTAGACTTATCGTACCAAATATTAGTGATCTTCGAAAAGATATTTTAGAAGATTCCCATCGCTCTAAATTTACCATTCATCCCGGTAATAGTAAAATGTACGCGGATATGAAGCGACTTTATTATTGAGAGGGAATGAAACTTGACATCGCTAACTTCATTAAGCGTTGCATGACTTGCCAACTTGTTAAGGCCGAACATCAAAGGCCCGGTGGGTTATTGCAACCTTTAGAAATTCCAATTTGGAAGTGGGATCAAATTTCCATGGATTTTATAGATGGCCTTCCCCGTTCTTGTTCGGGTCATGATAGCTTATGGGTGATTGTTGATAGGCTTACTAAATTTGTCTATTTTATTCCCATTCGGTCTAACCGAACCGTTTCTCTTTTGGACAAGCTCTTTGTTAAAGAGATTGTTAAATTACATGGAGTTCCTACTTCTATTGTTAGTGATCGTGATCCATTGTTTACTAGTGGATTTTGGAAGAGTCTTCAAAAAGCTTTGGGAACGAAGCTTAATTTTAGCACCGCTTATCATCCTCAGTCCGATGGACAAACCGAGCGTGTGAATCAAACTCTTGAAGATCTTCTTCGTGCATGTGCTCTTGATTTTGGTGGAAGTTGGGAAGATCATATTTCACTTGTTGAATTTTCCTATAATAATAGCTTCCAATCTAGTATTGGTATGGCACCTTTCGAGGCACTCTATGGAAGGCCATGCCGATCTCCTTCTTGTTGGCTTGAGGCCGGTGAGAAGATGGTTTTAGGTCCAGATTTTATTCATGATTCCACAGAAAAGATTGATCTTATTCGTCATAGGATGAAAGAAGCCCAGAGTAGACAAAGATCCTATGCCGATAACCGGAGAAGGAAGTTAGAATTTTCTGTGGGAGATTTTGTGTTTGTTCGTGTTTCACCTATGAAAGGTGTTGTACATTTTAATCGATCGGGAAAGTTAGCGCCTCGATATATTGGGCCATTTCCTATCACCGAACGTATTGGTTCCGTGGCATATCGCCTTTTATTACCAGCTCAATTTTCTGCTATTCATGACGTGTTTCATGTTTCTCAATTACGGAAATGCCTTCGAGATTTCGATTCTATTCTTGAGCCCGGTGTTGTGGAAGAGATTGAAGTTTCACCTAATTTAACTTATGAGCAACATCCTATTCGTATCATTGCTTCGAAAGTCAAACGACTTCGAAATAAAGATGTTCCGCTTGTTAAAGTTCAATGGTCTTCAAATCCTAAGGATTGTTCTTGGGATTCTAGAGAGTTCATCGAGCGAACACATCCGGACTTACTTTCTCGTGCTCTTTGAGGTGAACTTCTTATTTCAAACTTCTTTTGTGTTGAATATGCTTTTATGGTTGTTACTATATATCTTCTTCTTAAATATTGTGAGGACGCAATTTCTTTAAGGAGGGGAGTCTGTAACAACCCGCATATTTGTCGATTTTATATTTAAATATTTTATTTAAATATTTTATCGATACTCGGAATTTAGTCCGAAAAGCTACTTTTTGCATACGGTCGAATTAGGACTCGGCACCACTGCCATTGAGTTTAAAATGCCGTTTGCGACCTTTTTGAGTATAAGCTTCGATATGTTTGGAGAAAGTTGATTTTTGCTACTTTTTCACTTAGGGTTTTGGTTTGGGCTGAACCCATTAGCCACTTACTAACTCAGTCCCAACTCACTCCAACTCTTCATTTACTTCATTTCCAATTCCTAATACTCAAGCTTTAGCAACAATGGCGGGAGAGATGAGAAATTAAAACTCAAGCCCTAGTTTCCTTTTGCAAATCAAGTTCTAGCTCCAAACTAATAGAAGAACTCATTGGTAAGCTTCTCTTCTTCTTCTCCAACTCAATCTCTTATCAATTTCAGAAATTCCTAAACCTAACTTTGGGAATGTTCTTCTTTTAAAGCTTAGAATCAAGCTTCTTGAGTTGCAATTGAAGAGTGGTTGATTCTCCTTTTCTTTCAAGCATCTTCTTCAATCATTTGGGTTCAAAGGTGAGATTTTTATCTCACATCTATATCTATGATTATCTTCGATTGTTAGGAATAAATTCCTAACACATATTCATGTGTATTTGATTTTGATTTGGATAGGTTTTGTGAACATTCCAAATTTTTAGGGTTTTGAGTTCAAATCATCAAAAATCATAGCTTTGTTGTTTGAACTTGTTTTTGATGATGCATCGAAGAGCTTATAGGGCCTGGTAGTCGATTTGCATAAACCCCTAGTGACCGTGCTCTCTCGATTGCATTTTGATGAAGATTGCATCTTCATTTTATAGGCTGGAAAGCAGCCTTGATGCCAGTCAGTCGATTGGACCTTTGAGTCAGTCGACTGGTTGTAGCACATAGGCATTTCGAAGGCAACTAACAGAGGCTCAGGTCCTCTGTTTTCCCTGCATTCAGTCGACTGAATTTTTAGGTCAGTCGACTGACTGCAGGAAATTATTTTTCATGCCTCTGGTCCAGTCGACTGGACCTTTTAGTCAGTCGACTGACCTGCATCTATTTGCCTAATTGTGCATATTTGTGCATATTTTTGCTTGGTTTCCAAATTCCATCGATTCGTGTTATTTCCCACTTGTTGTTGCTACGACTTTAATGACTTCTATTCTTGGAATTTTTGGGAATACCCATTTTGATGGATTCAGATCGATTTCTTTGGATTTTTATTCACGTCTTTGAATGTGAATTTTGGTGGCTGATTGTTCTACAATCATTTTCGTGTTTTGTCACTTTAAAAATATAAAGGTTTCAATACTAGTAGTAAATATCAAAACTCTTTCCTCAAACGATTTCAATACTATTTTAATACCAAATTCGTTTATAAAACCGTATTCCAATCTATTAGTATATACAAACCTTTACCTCACTCATATGAGAAATCTAATTAAACAGCTTAGTAAAACAAGTGGTATGAAACGCTTGCGTTTACTTCGTTGGTTAATTCTTGGACTTGTTCGATTGAATCTCTTGTGACAATTTTCTACTGGAGATCTACAATTTGTTCGTAAATATTTAAGTTAGGCTAGTGGTTATGGGACATGAAACTAAGCTCATATATTTACTAGCTTACTGTAATTGACACTTCTTGATGATCATGATGATCATTTTTGTGATTTAGACTAGCAATGTGCGATGTCTCTTTGTCTACGAGGGAGACTAAACCCCGTTTGTGTGAGTTTCAACTCACATATATGGGTTAGCGCCCCATGGTCTTCGGGCCGTTCGTGTGTCAAAAATTAATGGCTAGCTACCATGAGATAGCGTCTCGTTCGTGTGATACATATGTTGGTGAGTTTTCATGCTCCCGTTCGTGTGATAGGCCTCCCCTCCTATTTTGTGTGATTTCTGGATTTCGTGTGTCGAATTCTGGAATTTTCTTCTTCACCTATTTTTGTGATCTCTATTGATATGATTTATCAATATTTGTGCATTGGTGAATTCGTTTGTCATTGACTGGATTTCTTGAGATGATTTCTAGAATTTATGCTTCACCAATTTTCGTGATTTCCATTGATAAGTTTTATCAATATTTGTGCATTGGTGAATTTGTGTGTCATTGACTGGATTTTTTGAGATGATTTCTAGAATTTATGCTTCACCAATTTTCGTGATTTCCATTGATAAGTTTTATCAATATTTGTGCATTGGTGAATTTGTGTGTCATTGACTTTTGTGATTGACATTGATATAATCGTTAATGATTGTGGTTTGATGAACGAAATAAGGAGTATGACATTTCTTTGATTCTTGTGTAGATTTTGTGATTTTGATTAATCCCTTGACGATTTTCAATTACTTATATATATATATATATATATATATATATATATATATATATATCACAGCTTGGCATTGTGATTATTGCGTGTTTAGTCATATCTCTTATTCTATATCGTTTCATCTGATATTTATAGTTAGACTGATCCGTTTATTATTTTCTTATTAAATAATACTCGGGTCAGACCGAGATGTTACAGGTGCTTCTGCTTGACTTCCCCCCAGGGATTCATTACTCTGACTTTTGGCAAACTACTTAGATTAGTAGTTTTTTTGTTGTATACACTTGAGATATAGACTCATAGTTGTATTCTTTTGTATAGCACGTGTTGCTATTCTTTTGTATTATTGTGGATCTTTTTGACCACTACTCTGATATACACTTCCAGGTGTTAATTATGTATTCATATCTTCTTCCGCTTTTGTGATATGAATTATCTGTGACTGATTTATGTTATGTTTATTTTTGTATTTGTTTCCGAAGATATTATAGCCACTGTGTAGTAGCTTTGAGTTTGTGTCGGTATGTCGAATTTCCTCTTGATAAAGTATTGCATTTTATACTATCTGACATATCGATGCTCGCACAAAGCAATTACATGGATGGTCGCTCCTCAACAGCCTTATTCTCTGTGCTAGTTGACAGCATTCACCGTAATGTTCTTGACTAGCGTGGGTATAGAGGTGGGGCGTCACATTTTCACTAGCTCCAAACGATTCCAATCCAGGTCCATAGTGTAGTGCTCAACAATACGAACCCGTCGCAATTTGTTTCGTCGAATTCGGACCTCGTATGACAAAGATATGATAGTTTAAAGTTAACACGAATTTTTATATAAATTAATTACAGCTTTAATTAAATTTTTAAACCTAATCCATCATCACCGTACGTCCCTGCTCAAAGAAATCCAGGCCGCTCCCCTTGCTTCTTCCTCACGCACGTATGCTCCAGTAAACGAACGAAGAAAACGAACCCAACATTATACATTAGGGTTTGCTACACCACCGCCTCGATCGACCGAGACGCCATCACAACCCCACCATATCGCGCGCCTTGCCGAGCTCTACTCCCCATGCTCGACCACACCCCCCTAGCGCCGCCACCGGCCAGGAAAACGCAACCAAAACCGGCCCCTTCAAACACCAATTTACGTCGATCCGCTGACCCAATCACGATCATAGCCGTTGGATCTGTAGATCACAACGTGCTCTTCAACTTTGCAGTTAGGAGTTTCTGGAAATAGCATGTGGATTCGAAGATTTTGAGGGGAGAAGACGAGTGATTTTCGGCCTTTGAATCAAGAGGGTGGCGGCCGGCTTTAGATTAGGGTTAGGGTTTTAGAATTTTGCAAATGGAAGATATTGAGGTGCTTATATAGAAAAAACGCGAACACTATTCATCCCGGATTTTCCAAACTCCAAACGAAGCGTGCCGGTTGGCGTTTCTAAGGTTAACCCCGCATTCCGAACACAATGGAACGTGTTTCGAGAGCTAATTCGATTATCTGCGGAAGTTATGGCAATAAACGTTCGATTTTAAATTAAATCGATTAAACGATTTTCTAGGCGTTTAGGCTTGCCCCGGACAAACGGTAAATCCGATTGACATGAAATTTGAAATCTTACAATAAAATAATGTTACGGATCCGATGAAACTGGTTTCGTCGAAATCCAAGACTGTTTGAAAAATGGCTATTTTAACTCGTCAATTAAATATTAAAATATTCAATTTTCACAAATTTACTTTTAATTCGATTTTAAAAGTTCTACAACATCATTCTAACTTTAATATGATAAAATAAAATTTTACAAATCATTTTTTTTAATCATATTAAATTCGTTATTCAATTATCCAATAAATTCCAATTTAAAAATCTTATTAACTCTATTATAATCCCAATATAACTTACATTCACTTTGGAAACCAATTTGAATCATATTAAATCAAATTTCAATTATTCACTCTATTTTCATATATTAAATTTCAATATCAAATTAATCATATCAAATTCGAAATTTAATTATTCAAACATTCGTAATATTAAATTTAAACAAATTTTATTATTCTTGAATCACTATCTTTTGAGATATTCAAAAACGAACTTAAAAATTTAACTTTTGAAACGAATTAAAATTATAGAACAACCATTTCCATTATACGGTTATTCAATTCCCATTATTAAATTATTCAATAAATTCCAAATATTAAATTTAAATAATTTCGATTATCCAATAATTCATTATCTTTTAAAATATTGAAATTGAACTTATAAGATTCAACTTTTAAAACCAACTCATAATTTAGAACACTATTTTCATTTTACAGTTATTCAATTATTCAATAAGTTTTAAATATTTAATTTAAACAATTTACCTGTTCAATATTCAATATTTGATTTAAATAGATTTTACTTATCAATCAATTACTCTATTATACCCAATGGATTCAACATTTATTATTATTCCAATGACTTACAATTTTTTCTAACACTAAATCACGAAACCTTATCAAATTAGCTATTTTAATTATCGAAAATTTACGGGTCGTTACAAAAGGGATGACGATCTCTTCCATTAGCTATGTTTCTGCAGAAAAAGAATTTGATGTAAGAAGTTTTATGATTCAACATTCACGTGCAATATCAAGGCCATAATATAGATAATATCTAATAAATATGTATTTATATATGTATTCATTTATGCTATTACATATGTATAGATTAGAACTATGAATTATTTTGAATTTATATATTTGTTTACTATCGGATTTGTATACGTATATATTCATACGCATATTTTTTTTATTACATATGTGTTTTTAAATTTTTGGCCACTTTACAAAATAAATCATTATCGATTCAAGAGCTAAGTGATGGAAATATTGCTCCTTACTTTTTCCTACTCTTTGACGTGTCTACGTTGTCCTTGCCCATTTGGACGGTGTAATTTCTTTTTGACTTGTCCATACTGTTATTGCCAGCCTCTCCCACATCCTTTCCATCTCTTCCTCTCTTTACCAATCTCCCACCCTCTTTTCCCGCCACTCTATTGAATCCTCATGTCCCAATTCAACCCCATTTTGTTGTCCCACCTTCTGCGTTAACCTACCTCTCCTTTCTAGTCAACACAACAAGAAAAGTTGTTTTTATAAGGTCAATAGATAACACTTTATTTCATTTTCATGTCAATTGATTTTATTTAAATTTATTTTATTTACAAAAGGGATAAACATGTAACATTTTTGCAAGGAGGGCTCCCTCCGTTATTTTCTTAGCCGCCTTTTTTTTGGATTACTAGTGTGAACCCGTGCTTCGCATACGGATGTGACCATAAATATGGATGAAAATACATACCACATTTAAAATTGAAAATTGAATTAGCAGTAAGTTGAAGTGCAAGGGGAGATGAAAGAAGTGTAGATAGGCTGAAATAACTTGTTGCGCTGGTTGATAGGTCCAAAAATGTGTGATTCAAGTCACTTTATGAAACCGTTGTTCTCGGTTTTTTGTATCTGGAGGTACCTACTGTAAATAACATATGGTCTCATCCTATAAGCTCTTTGTCAACCATTTGAAAAATAGAACACTGAAAAAAAATTAGATATGCATAATATTAGTTTTTAAACAATGGGACTATAAGGGTAAAAGGGGAGCACGAATATAACGACTGCCTATAGACATTTAAAGTGCATAGCCGTTGACAACATCTATTTACAAATATGTAGAACTAATTACCCCGGTGTTTTGTAAATTCAACATAACTATAAATAGCATGAAAACAACCATTCCATTCTTTTATAAGCAGGTAAAGAAAAAATGCCCAGAATGATATCTATATGCAGAAAAATATGAAACGTAAATGATTTATGCTGATGCAATCTATACAAAAACAAAGAAAGAGAAGCTGAGCTGTTATTAAGAAAATGATGAGCTATCACGTCAGTCATAATAAGGATATTTATAAAGGTTATAGCACTGTACAGCAACTTGGTCCTAACATTTTAGTTTAAATAATATATATATTGATTGTTGGTAAGCTATGAAATTGAAACGCGGTAAGAATCCATAATCATATAAAAACTAGTATGAGACCCGTGTTTTGTACACGGGTAGATGGTACTATAATATAACCTGCAATCACTTTGGTGGTAAAATATATGTTTATAGTTCAAAATATAAGCATGCATGTAAAAAAACATATATAAGTTGGATAGTTTATTACAAAGAGGTATCATTTGGCAATCAACATATAAGTATTCCTTGCTAAAGCCAGAACATGAGATAAAACTTCTGCTAAAGAATTGGCAGTTAAAAGAGACTGCTTCTAAATAGGTCCTAAAATAAAAGGTTATACACATGAAAGCATTAAGCATTCTGTGCAATCAGTCACAAAACTGTTTAAATGGATATGGTCAATCCAAGACTACATCATATATAGCCCCAAACAAATACAGTAGTGACCATATACCAGTATGTTCCTTTTTAGGACATAGAAAATAAGCCACAGTAGAAACATAAACAACCAAAGAAGATTAGTGTAGAAATAACTTTATGGATATGCCAAAGCCATTAAAATAACCTCCAAGACGACCGTAGATAACCTGACTGAAGTTTCATCATTAGAAGAATGTATGATGGAAAGTAAATGGAGCTAATACATCGGATTCCCAATTGGCTATCCACTTATGTTGAATTATGCTTACTGAAGGAAGATTATAATCAACATTTTGCGTTAGGAGGAGCAACCACCTTTATCTTCATGCTGGGTAGAAGCCAACATCACATTGACCAATCATACTCACAACAATAGTAGTTTATAGTGATTCCATGTAGGCTCCTTCATAATCTTACCAGCGTCAACCATCCTAATCTGCTCATAAGACTCAATTCCTAGCTTATAACATGTATATTTTTGCAAAATCAAAAGCCTTCCCTGTTTTTCCATTACATATTTGTGTGTGTGTGTCTTTATTTTTTGGGGAGGGGGGCTTTTCAGTTATGAAGCAAAAAAACAGTGAAATATGGAGATAAAATATATATATTTGTCACTAATTGTTTACACCATAGAAAGAAGAATTGAATTGAACAAAAGAGTTGTTCGAGATAGGGAGGCTTAGTTATGAAGAAAAAAATAGTGATATACGAAGATAAAATATATATCTGTCACAAATTGTTTAGTCCATAGAAAGAAGAATTGAATTAAACAAAAGAGTTTGCCAATATCAGTATCATGTGGATAGAAGTCTTCCTCAGTTGTTGAGTTGAGCATAAAAGCTTGCAAAACGACCACTAATTGTTACACTTTCGATAGAGCACTAAAGTCATGAGCTAGCCGAAGCAGCATCATGTATTCATTCAGTAATTGTGTGACTATACTTCGAAGAAAAATTTTCCAACTGTTACTTTTGATCCGAATTTACAATCGTGCAAATTATTTATATATATAATCATCCAAGTTCAATGATAAAATAGAAGTAGTCATTAAAAAAATTAGCAATGATTGAAATTATTGGATGCTACTGCACCACTGGCCTGAATGTTAATATTTTAAATACCATAAATATATATTTTTTAAATGGAAGGAATTAAAGTGAATTTTTGATATAAAAAATATATTTATATTGGAATTGGGTTTATTTAAAAGAAAATGAATTAGAAAAAGTATATTTGATTTTAGTTATACTTACCAACTATGAATTTTAAATGGAGATTTTAAAACAAATTATATAAGTGAATTTATAAATGATATCCTGGAAATATAAAAAGAGTTGAAGTCGATATTAAAAATAGATTTGAAATCATAAATGGAAGTATTAAGGTAATGGATTTATAAATGGAATTCTTTTATAAAAAATGAGATTGTTTTTATAAGATGAGTAAGACCCAAAGGGAGTATAAAAAATTATAAACGATGTTATAAATAAGTTAAGCAATATCAGTGGATATATTGGAAAATAAATTCGTAGAGTGAAATTATATAAAATGTGGTAAGAAAATAGTAGATACTATTCTGTAGAGTGGAAAAGGTTAAGGAAATTGGAATGAAAGCGGTGTGATGGAAATCGAGAGAAATTATAAGTTGAACTGGTTATTGAAGTTTTAAAAATATATTTTAAAATTTAAGAAGGAAGTTTCATTTAACGGAAAATTTTATTATTTAAACTATGGAATTTTATAAATTCTAACTTTTAAAAATCAGCTTTGAGAATTATTTGTTTAATTAAAGATGATTTATTAATGTTATAAAAGTATTTTCGATATTCCAAATAATTACTCGAACATATTTTAAAAATAAATTATTTGTCTTTTAAATACTTATTATTGATATATATATATATATATAGTTTTAAAGTAATTGAAAATTTCATTTTTATAAATTCTCTCGAGATTCGAAAAAGGGGCTTGTAAAAGGATATGATTTGAGGAGATGAAATTTATTTAAGATTTCAGAGATTTTGGGAATAAGTTACAGAAAAATTCTTTGCAACGTTATTGTTGAAAAGATTTGAAAAAATAAGACTGGTAATATTTTCCTAAGTATAAAAAATAGAAATTTGGAAATATTTATAAGTGTTGAGGTGTTGGAAGTATACTGTTATGGATTTAAGTAATTGAAAAATTGTTTTACATGTTGGGAGGAATTGATATATCTTTTAAAGATATTTTGTAAGTAAATATTTTGGGAAAATTTATAACAAGGCCAGATGATTGCTTATGGATGTTTAATTAATGGTCAAATAACCGACTATCAATAATTGGCCAATCACGTTAATCATTTCGAAGAGACCGAAATTATCCGAAAACCATTTCGATCTGGTTTGAACATAACGAATGAATACCGTGAAGATGATGAAGACTGTGATTCGGATTGTCCAGACCCAGGACAACTTGTATGGACGAATAATATCAGAACATCGTCATTGGACGGCGATGAGCACTCTAAGTAAAATTAACCTTGAAAGGCAATGCTTAGCCTCAAACCTCATCAACCAGGAATGATTAAAACAGGGGAGAAGCAGCAAAGCTAAGTGGGTCGCACCCAAGTAGGATATGTTATCACCTTTCTAGATGTCCTTGGAAACCTATTATTTAATGATATGGTTGTGAATGGAAGGAGCGCTCGATAGTAATGGTGGGAACACCCTGGGTGATAACATAATCGGTCTACCAGGTCAGGGGTGGGCCAGTCTTGTGTAGCAGGGATCACCGCTTGGTCCTTGGTATATTGTTCTAGAGGTGTACAGTGGTGGGAGGTACCTTAGTGGCTCAGTCATTCATTGGAATCCATTCTCCAATACGAGCTTACGGTTTTTTTTGTAGAGCCTATGTAACGACTTAATTTTTCGACGTCCGAAAGTCGACATCAATACGTCCACTGTATTAAATGACGCACTGTCGAATGCTGGAAAACCAAACCGTTAAGGTTTAAAGAAGAAGATAGAAGAAGAAAACAGATACAGTAACATAATCACACATTTCGCAGTGGAACAAATATAATAGATAAATGAATAATCTTTTAAAAACAAAGAACTATATTTGTTATTACAATACATCATCGGAGTATATACAATACAACACAGCAATGGCAATCATTATAACTTGCCCACATGAAAATGAACTTGCACCAACCCAAACGCAGCGAATAATACATAGTAAAGTGATATGTCTCGCCATCCTGCTTGAACTCCTGATCTCCATAGCATACTTCTAGACTTCGCTTTAGAATAATGATAGCCTGACTCTAGGCTGCCCGTGTGGAAAATTATGGACACCAAGAGTTTAGAAAGGGAACAATAAACTCCAGGTCAGCCATGGGACGTGTGTGAGATCTTAAAAACGGTTATTTTCACAAAGAAAATAAAAAGAAATCCGCTATGCTTTTAGAAAATGAAACTACCATAAGGCCTCCCACCACACACACAATGCAAAAGCAGAATTGGAGGAGATTTCTCCTTATGATAGTCAAACATGCTTGATATGCAAAATCATTTTTAATATTATCATTAGTGCATAGTGCAGAAAACATTTCAAAAGTATAATATTAATCTTAACCAACATACAACCATTATTGTATGCCTACTATAGCTACCATGTTCAATAGCAGGTTACCGCCACATTCCATGGCAGGTTATACAACTAAAACCGTACCAGACGCGTATTGTTTCTTTGGATTTCCAACAAATGGTCAGGCTAAGGAACTTCTTACTGCCACATGCGTACGCCTCTGGAGGGACGCCTCGAGAACTTAACCAGCTCTCTGCCAACACAAGGCCGAGTTACCTCATGCTGTAATACAGCTATAACATGAATAACTACCATGAGTATGCCATCCCCGGTCATCACCGACCTTTATCCGAGGATCCACAGCCATGAAGCAACAACCACAAAGTAATAAATTTGCAGTAACCACATAGGTTAAATATCTAGGCTCCATACCATGATACCACCCTTTTCCAGAAGGAAATGGACATACCCTGAGGGCGCTACCCCCAAATTGTCTTGCTGCATCCTTTATGTTTCGACCATTTCCGGGTTGTGAGGTCCGACAAAGTCTCATCCACAAAGCTATGCTTTTCACAAAAGCCATGCTTCGATCAACAAATGATCAACAGCACTTCGTATGCCACATTACCTAATTGGGAATGTATCCCTAGTAACCATCAACTACATAACCTCTGAGCTCGTACGTCTTAGAGAAGGATGTTAAGCTAAGGGAATAAATTCTCCGCCACCGAAAGAAATGTATTTAATAGAAATCAGCTTTAAATCTCAAAGTGTAACGTCAGACACACATCCATACAAGTCCATTCTGGGATCGAACGGAACCGAAGGCGCTTCAAAGAAGCCCTTGCAATCCGAATATTCACTAATCACGTCCGGACTCCCCATCACAAAGGGTGATAAAATCTCTATACCAGAGCAAATCGGTGCAGAGACATTCGACAGGCAATCCTTTCGTTTTCGAAAATTCTCGGTCTTCAACACCATCTTCAAATGCAATCACATTTCGTCGTATCATTATTCGGAATGGGCTTTATGACACAAAGTCCTCTTCCGGCTAATCCGAATAACAAGCGCTATTTTAAAAATAAGTGTTACATTCAGATTTCAAGCAAATCACAACAAATTTCCACTTTTATCTTTTAAAAAAAGATCCATCACAAAGATTCAATGTGGTTTTCGGATATCCATTTGGAATCTGACTCCAGGTCGCATCGAAATTCAAATGCCATTTAAAGGCCAATATTGATAGTCGATTATTTAGCTATCAATCAACATTCTCAACAATTCCCAAATTTTTAAATAATTTTCCCCCAATTATTTATTTTTCAAAATATATTCGCAAGATATATTTTTAACATTTCAACACTTTGAAAACAAATTTCAAATCATTTTTCACATTTCAATCCTTTGAAAACAAATTTCAAATCACTTTCCTTACATGGAATAAATTTCCAAATATTTATTTCCACCGACAAATTGCCAAGTTTAGATACTTTAAAATAATTTAAATTACTTGTCCAAAATATACTTGGAAACATTTAGAATAAAAACTATTACTAAACACTTATTTAGATATTAGCTATGAAAACATTATACCAATATCTCATATAAAACTTCAAGTCCAAACTAATTTTAAAATAAAATTAGTAGATAGAGTATAACTATTTAAATAACCATTTTCTAAATCAAATATTAATTAAATCTTTAAATAATCACTTATTTAATTAAATTAATAATATTCATTTTAAAGATTTAAAAAAATTGCAAAAATAATTTCTCCAACAATATTTTTTTTAAAAAAAACAATTCTAGAAATTTTAATTTATACTTCAAAAGCTACTTTGAAAATATACTCGGCTTTCCAAGGGAAAATACACTTTCCATTCTAAAATGGTTCATTTAAGTCAATCGATAAATCATTCTTGATTCAATTTAATTTACATTCCAAATTCGTAAATTTCTTTCCATACCTTTAAAAATGAACCAATATTTATTTTTTAAAAACAAATTTCCCTTTCCTTTACGAATTCCCATTATGAGTTAAACTTTCAAATATCCACTAAAATAGGATTTCCAATTCGATTTTCCAAATATTCACTTTCAAACACCAAATCCTTGTCTAAATTTATTTCCAAAATTTATTTCAAACGCCAAATCAAATTCCATATTGATTTCCAAATTTATTCCCAAACACCGAATCAATTTCCAAATCGATTTCCCAAATATTTATTTTTAAACACCAAATCACTTTCCAAGTCGATTTTCTTAAATTTGTTACCTTTTAAAATAAATCCCTTTATTAAAATCTTTTCCCATATTTTGGAATTTATTTGATAAGATTACAAAAATATACTTTTATACTTTTAAATTCCTTCTTTTAAATTTGTCCAATTCTCAAAATTTAATTTACCATAGATTTTCTACTCGAATTTCAAAACACCATTTTTATTTATTTCTGGTATCCTATGATACCAAAAATTTATTCGGCTAAACCATGGCCTTCAGTAATTTCAATCACAGGTATAGTCATACATAGATTATAAATAAACCAATACACAACGTATGAAACAAATTCAAATGTTTGAGGAATCCAGTTGAATTTTTTTCTTTCTTTTCTAAAACGAACGCGTGTTATATTAATGAACATGTGTTTGAGGATTTGTTCAACATGTCTGATGCTATAGTGTTCAATGAAAAATATATTATTTATATTTAAATTTTAAATTCAAATTCAAGTTGTCTAGCAATTGCAACTCACAATCTCGATCTCCAATCGAGACATGCTGCTAAGCGTTTATAATGTTAAACCCCTATTCCAAATGCAATGGAAAAGATCCTGAGTCCAAATTCGATCGTGTGGAGAAGATAGCTTTTTGAACCAGTTATTAAATTAAAATTTTGATATAAATTCAGCACGCTTATCAACCGTACGGCCATATGACAACCCCGAATGCTTCAAAAATTGAAATCCAATAATAAAATACTATTAAGGATCCAATGGAACTAGTTTCGTTTAATTCCGAGACTGTGCCTCGGAAGGCTATTTTTAAATATCGATTTAAACGATATAAATTCAAAACTGAATAAATCATTTTCAAACTAAATTCTGAAGCTTCCATTATCTTCAGTATTATCAATATTAATTTCCTAAGCCTTTGAAATATTTTTAATCAGCTTAAAATTGAAGATTCAAATTTTTACCCAACTTCAATAAATCAAATTCAATAATTTTAATTGCCAAATTCGTAGTTATATTTGAAATTCAAGTTAAATAACTTTCAAATATTTAAAATCAATTAAATATCTCAGTTTCAACTGTTCCAAAATTCTAGGTCGTCGCATTCTTCCCCGCTTAAAAGAATTTCGTCTCGAAATTACTAGTTAAGAAGAATGATCCTTAACCCGTTTATCTTTTCTCAATTCTAATAGTCTTTAACGACAACCAAAACAAATCTATTTATTAAAGACCCATTATCGCTTCAACTAACTTTCCAAATTCAATCATAAGTTCCAAACAACATTGTTTCCTTGATAAATCAAATTTAAATTTATATTCAAATTTTAAATCATTAAATTTATCAAAAAACTTTCTAACTCTCTAATTTTTCAAAAAATTTCGCCAGCGTCTCCTTTGCATGGGTGGCACGGTACGACTACAAAATGGCACCACGGGCCCCAAATTTCAAAAGAAAACAAAAATCCAAGTGGCTAGACAAGAATATTATCAAATTTCATATAGAAATTTAAATACATACCTTTGTCGAGTAAATTAAGTTATCTTCGAAATCAAATCCAATTCTCTTTTTCTTTATATCACTTGTATATCCTGCTTATCATTTCACACATCTCTTTACAAAATTTCAATATTCATTTCATTCAAACCTGTACGATACACATATATCATTCGTAGGCAGTACCAAATTCAATCGCTCACTCGATCACACAATTTCACTTTCGAACTAATATCATCCACCCGTCTTTCTAGTGCGGACTCAGATTTGGTTTCTTGATCAGAAACCATCATTCTTCTTGCATAGCCGTAAATTATGATAGAGAATTTCCAGAATCAACCAAAAATCCATATCCATGGTTCGCCGTTGAAAATCGAGTCAAAAATTCTAACTCGGATCGATATAAATATCTTGAAATTCTATGCTCGAATTCTGGATCAAATCGTTATGTGAATAAAATAATATATGTACATCCTACGTATTAATTTCAATTTATTATTAGATATATCAATTTTCTTTTATTCATATTGATTATTTTCATTCCCTTATTCACAATTACCATTTCACAATTCCCAGTTTAATCTTTATTCGCTTTTCAATTTAGAATATTTTCTCAACTCTAAATTTTACTTAAGAATTTTACCAATTCTCCTTAAGTTCGATACAAATATTTTGTATATTTCTTATATTTATTTTCGGTTCACCATTTTGGTTTATAACTACTTAAATTTAAATTGATTTCCAATTTCACATGAATTCAATTTACCTTTCATTTATAAATATTGAATTCAAATTATTTTAAACCATATTTATTTTTTCATTCCTTCAATTAGTTTCACTTAATAATTTTGTTTCAGTACTTCGTTTTGTTTATTACAAATCAAATTCTATTCCAATTCCAGTTCAATTTACTTACAAATTTGAAATGAATTTCAACATTCAATTTCACTTTCATTTACTTTCATTTACTTGCAATTATAAATTATTTATTCATTCACAGTTTTATTTTCCACCTCAATAAATTTATTCCATAACTATTTTTATCAGATTCCAGAGTCTTTTCAACATTTCAAAATCATTTTTGAAATCAATTCAAATTATCTTTTTGAATTTCCAAAACCGAACCCAGTTTTGCAAACAACTTTTATTTAAAACAATTTGGCAGCAAGTCCTCTCCTGGAAACCCGAAAATGAACATCGTTGATGCTGCAGCCATCACGTAAATTATTTTCCAGCGACCGAAAAGAGTTTAGTGCTTTTATCCCTTTGTAAAATATTTCAAAATATTTTCAAATCTAAATTCCATCAGATTTCAATCCAATTCAAAATATTTCCCAAAATAATATTACTATAATTTTCCAAATCTTTGAAAATCATTTCCAAACTCAAAAGGGATTTTAATTTTTTTCACCGAAATTTAAAATTTCAAAACTTCTCAATCTATTTTCAATCAATTCTCTGGAATTCTATTTCAAATTATAAATCACATTTACAATTTATAAATCTAATTTGTATATGAATTTTATTCTCTGCTTTTGATTATGATTTCAACTTCTTATTCAATAATCAATGATAATAATTTAATATTATCACTTCATAACAATCAAGCAACCACATATACTATAATAATTATGGAAAATTATTCCTTTCATTTACAAAAATAATTTGGATAATATTATTTCATTTACCCTATTTTAAAACAATACTGTGTCGAATTGTTCTATTCAAGTGTGTAGAGATCCCTATCAATAACGTTGATGTGCACGTAAATGTGCGTATTTTTACCACCATATTTATTCTATTTAAATTAAATAAATTATCATATTGGGTATTTTAACTTGTTTTAACCAAAATTCATATTAATTCCAAATTTTCACATATTCATCTTCATATAAGGGCAAAATGGCTATTTGTGTGCGTATATTAATTTGAGAGAATTTAATTGGAAATTTCTATATTATTTTGTAGGAATTTATCTTCTCATATTAGTGGGTTCATGAAGAAACATGCATGCACAAAATGGATATAAAGGAATGAAGATGGAAATAATTCAAAGTGAAGATCATGGAGGACCCCACCTACCCACCTACCTTAATGTACAAATTAAAGGCTAATGCATATGCTTATGGAGTTAATGGTTTCATGTACGTTTAATGGGGGATTAAGACATGTTAATGATTACTTGACCTCCACACTTCCTAAGGGGCATTTGGGGCATTCCCCAAAAAGTGAATTAGGGTTTTAAAACTTGTATATACACCCTTATGTTTCATGTAATATCCATCTCTTCTCTTAGTCTCTCTTAGGCCTCCTTCTCTTTAGTTTAGTTTAGATCAAAAATAAAATGAAAGCTCCTTTTCTCTTTTCATGGCTACTTAGCCATTTTTATTTTATGTAATCTTTTTTTATGCAATTTAATACATACTCTTTCCTTTTCATGTTCATTTACTTTCATGTTGTAGTGTAGATCTCTTCTCTTTTATGCAAGTAGAATAATTTTTCCTTTCATTTTGCTCTCTTTTTCCTCTTCTTTTTATTCAATGTTGCTTGCTACATTTGTTGATATGATGACAAATATGAGAGGCTAAACCCCTTCAATTTAGGGGTAATGAAGCTCTCTAATTAATGTAGCTTCAATATTTTGTCAATTCATGCTCTCTTTTTGTGCTTAATGAGAATGATTGAAGTATTTTAATTTGTTGTCTTTGCTTTGAATTTGATAGTCTATATTGTTGACACCAAATAGGCTATGCTTAAACAATCACTAACACAAATGCCTCTTTATGAATATATGATTATGGCATAAGAAAGTGATTTGAAATTAAAATTTGATGTTCTATGTTTCTAATCAATAGTTAATAGGCCATACTTAAAATAGATTTCATTTTCATTTTCTTTGTCAAGTTTCATGAAAGTTAGTAAGTATTTTAAGGGGTGTGTTATAGTTTGATGGCTTATGTTGGCTAATCAATAGCTCAAATATGCCATACTTATGATAAACACATCAATTAAAACAATAATGACCATAAAAGAGAGATCATGATTTCATGTGTTGAACTACATGATCTAGAGAATGGATTTATTCTCTAAATTGTCATTTAACTCTCATATTTGCATTTCTTTTCTTTTTGTTAGTTAGTTCATTTTCTCATTTTCTAGCTTAAACACACTCTCGACCTTGGTATAATTTGATTGAGTAGAATTTTAAAATCATTAATTCCCTGTGGATCGACCCGTATTCGCCACGTGCTACATTCGTACACCGTGCGCTTGCGGTTATTTTTATTTCAAAATTCGTTCGACGGTTTTCTAACTCGATAGAATTTCCTTCGACGAACAAACGTTAATTACTCGTATTGACCAGAATCCATATACTACTCAACAGACCAATCAACACAATATAAAATAATTTTTTTATATTCACTAACGAATACGTGCTCATATCAATTACTACACTCAAACTCATTCTAGAGTACTACCGACTCTATCTCTAACGAGTAACACCCAACAGAGCCAAGGTTGTCGCTTAACCAATTGCTTTGATACCACTTTATAATGGTCTAGGCTTTTCAACCATCGACAACAACCACTCTCGACTGGTAGGCTTTTCAACCATCCCAGCCCCGCCGCGGCATACAATGGTGCCCTGCCCTTGCTTTTACGGCCAGCCTTTCGACTTCTACACCTAACCGGTTAACCAACCCTTCCCCAGGGACATGTAGGGGTAAGAGTCTCTTGTTTGCCACCAAACGCAAAGCGAAAACCCCCTATCACGTTGTATTAAGCAAGGTCAATCATGGGACTGGTGTGAGATCTTAAAAACGGTTATTTTCACGAATAAAATAAAAGAAATCTGCTATGCTTTTGGAAAATGAAACTACCATAAAGCCTCCCGCCACACACACAATGCAAACGCAGAATTAGAGGAGATTTCTCCTTATGATAGTCAAACATGCTTGATACGCAATATCCTTTTTAATATTATCATTAGTGCATACGGCAGAAAACATTTCGAAAGCATAATATTAATCTTAGCCAGCATACAACCATTATTGTATACCTACTATAGCTGCCATGTTCAATAGCAGGTTACCGCCACATTACATGGCAGGTTATACAACTAAAACCATACAGGGCGCGTATTGTTTCTTTGGATTTCCAACAAATGGTCAGGCTAAGGAACTTCCAACTGCCATATGGGTATGCCTCTGGAGGGACGCCCCGAGAACTTAACCAGCTCTCTGCCAACACAAAGCCGAGTTACCCTACGCTGTAATATAGCTATAACATGAGTAACTACCACAAGTATGCCATCCCGGTCGTTACCGACCTTTATCCGAGGATCCTCAACCACAAAGCAACAACCACAAAGTAATATATTTGCTGTAACCACATAGGTTAAATATTTGTGATCCATACCATAATACCACCTTTTTCTAGAAGGAAATGGACATACCCTAAGGGTGCTACCCCCAAATTGTCATGTTGCATCCTTCCTGTTTCGACCATTTCCGGGTTGTGAGGTCCGACGAAGTCTCGTTCACAAAGCTAAGCTTTTCACAAAAGCCATGCTTCGATCAACAAATGATCAGCAGCACTTCATATGCCATATTACCAAATTGGGAATGTATGACTAATAACCATCAACTACATAACCTTTGAGCTCGTACGTCTCAGAGAAGGGTGTAAAGCTAAGAGAATAAATTCTTCACCACCAATAGAAATGTATTTGATAGAAACCAACTTTACATCTCAAAGCGTAACGTCAGACACACATCCATACAAGTCCTTTCCGAGATCGAACGGAACCGAAGGCACTTCAAAGAAGCCCTTGCAATCCGGATATTCATTAATCACGTCCGGACTCCCCATCACAAAGGGTGATAAAATCTCTATACTGGAGCAACTAGGTGTAGAGACATTCGACGCGTAATCCTTTCGTTTTCGAAAATTTCGGGTCTTCAACACCATCTTCAAATGCAATTCCATTTCGTCATATCATTATTCGGAATGAGTTTTATGACACAAAGTCCTCTTCTGGCTAATCCGAATAACGAGCGCTTATTTCAAAAATAAGTGTTACGTTCAGATTTCAAGCAAATCATAACAAATTTCCACTTTGATCTTTTAAACAAAAGATCCATCACAAAGATTCGATGTGGTTTTCGAATATCCATTTGGAATCCGACCTCCGGTCTCATCGAAATTCAAATGCCATTTAAGGCCAATATTGATAGTCGGTTATTTAACTATCAATCAACATTCACAACAATTCCCAGATTTTTAAATAATTTTCCCCTAATTATTTATTTTTCAAAATATGTTCAAAAGATATATTTTTAACACTTCAACACTTTTAAAACAAATTTCAAATCACTTTTCACATTTCAATCCTTTGAAAACAAATTTCAAATCACTTTCCTTACATGGAATAAATTTCCAAATATTATTTCCAGTGAAAGTTTGCCGAGTTCAAATACTTTAAAATAATTTAAATTACTTATCCAAAATATACATGGAAACATTTAGAATAAAAACTATTTCTAAACACTTATTTAAATACTATCTATGAAAATATTATACCAATATCTTATATAAAACTTCAAGTCCAAACTAATTTTAAAATAAAATTAGTAGATAGAGTATAACTATTTAAATAACCATTTTCTAAATCAAATATCAATTAAATCTTTAAATAATCACTTCTTTAATTAAATTAATAATATTCACTTTAAAGGTTAAAAAATAGTTTACAAAAATAATTTCTCTAACGATAATTAAAAAAAACAATTCTAGAACTTTTAATTTATACTTCGAAAGATACTTTGAAAATATACTCGACTTTCCGGGGGAAAAAAACACTTTCCATTCTAAGATGGTTCATTTAAGTTAATCAGTAAATCCTTCTTGATTTATTTTAATTTACGTTCCAAATTCGTAAAGTTCTTTCCACACCTTTAAAAATAAACCAATATTTATTTTTTTTAAACAAATTTCTCTTTCCTTTATAAGTTCCCGTTATGAATTTAAACTTTCAAAAATCCACAGAAATAGGATTTCCAAATCGATTTTCCAAATATTCACTTTCAAACACCAAATCCATTTCCAAATTGATTTCTAAAATTAATTTCAAACACCAAATCAAATTCTAGATTGGTTTCCAAATATGTTCCCAAACACCGAATCAATTTCCAAATTGATTTTCCAAAGATTTATTTTTAAACACCAAATCGATTTCCTAAAATTTGTTAGCTTTTAAAATAAATCCCTTTATTAAAATCTTTTACCATATTTTGGAATTTATTTGATAAGATTACAAAAATCTACTTTTATACTTTTAAATTTATTCTTTCAAATTTATCCAATTCTCAAAATTTAATTTACTATAGATTTTCTACTTGAATTTCAAAAATTCAATTTTATTTATTTCTAGTATCCTACGATACCAAAAATATATTCAGCTAAACTATGGCCTTCAAAAATTTCAATCAAAGGTGTAATCATACACAGATTATAAATAAACCAACACACAACATATAAAACAAATTCAAATGTTTGAGGAATCCAATTGGATCCCTCCAATCTATTTTCTTGCATCCACAGATGTTAGCGCAACAATTAAGTACCAATTACACATCGAGGTGGAATATCGCGGTATATGGGATTATATAAATCATCCGCTATTAAACGGCGCATAGCGTCTCATCCGCTATATAATGCGGCAAAACAATCACTCCAAATATATCTATATGCATATGTGTATATATGTATGTATGTATATATACGTATGTGTATATATACACACTACCATATTCAAACAGTCAATCAATAACTGAAATTCTATTTTAATTTGAGTGAGAAGATCTCACATTTGCTTACGCATGCAACCCATTTCCATCACGACTTGTTTTCTTCACTGTATTAGACCTTGTATAAACATTTATACAATTTATTAAAATTCGAAATAATCGAATAACAAATTTTCATTTGATAATTTTAATTCACCAGTGATTTTATTTTGAACTAATGCTTTTAATTTTAAACCAATCCCTTTTAATAATTTATTTAACAAAAATTGAAACTAAATTTCCTTTAAATAAAATATTTTTAACATAACTGAATAAATCAAAATATATATGCATATTAATTCTTTACGAACTACATATATAATTATAAAATAACCTATATATATTTCCTAAAAATCTGGTTTATATAAACTTCCAATTAAAATTCTTATTATTATTATATTTTTCATTTTTTTTAACCGTTTATAAATAAATATATAATTATAAAATTCCAGTAAATAGCAAAATAATTTTTCATAAATGGATTTTTCTTTTACTGTAAAATCCCTTTTCTGAGTTATACATATTTATTTTATTTTTAAACCTTACTTTAATTCAAATACTACATTATATATATATATATATATATATATATATATATATATATATTACGTATTTGAATTAAACGAAAAAAAGGGAAAAAAATGGAGATACGATTATACCTCACTGCCGAACTATAACCATACATGCGGCCCCAAGTCGATTCAAAGCCCTAGCTACCGCCTAGCTTCGATCCTCTCGAGATCGATCTCTACTCGAACTACTGCCTCGAAACCGTTGCTTGTTGTCGCTATCTCGTGCTCCGCCTGAACGATAAGCTTGACAACCCTAAGAATGCTCGAAACCCTAAGATGCATTGCCTACGACGCAACGGCCGCTACCCAAGTTTAAACTCCCTTATACGCGTGCGAGCGCGCGACTGCTACCGTAAACCTCACGACGAGGCGCCCATCTCCCCCCTCGACCTAGATGCCTCGCTGACTTGCCTCAAGACATCGTGCATCATCCTCCCACAAGTGCCCTTCCCCAAATCAATTCCAGTTATTTATTTTTTCGAACGAGGGCTTGATCTGCTTAATTTAAAGATCGAAGAATAGAGGCCATGGTCCTCTTTTTATTTTAAAATAAAAGGGAAAGATTTCGAGAATGAAAAAAGAATTTTCGTTTTCGTCCATTTTGAAATTGAACGAGGCAGCGATTAAAATTTTGAATTGAATTTGTTTTTTCTTTCTTTTCTAAAACGAACGCGTGTTGTATTAATAAACACGTGTTCGAGCATTTGTTCAACGTGTTTGATGCTACAGTATTCAGTGAAAACTATATTATTTATATTTAAATTTTAAATTCAAATTCAAATTGTCTAGCAATTGCAACTCACATTCTCGATCTCCAATCGAGACGTGCCTCTAGACGTTTGTAATGTTAAACCCCTATTTCAAACGCAATGGAAAAGATTCCGAGTCCAAATTTGATCGTATGGAGAAGATAGCTTTTTGAACCAGTTATTAATTAAAATTTCGATATAAATTCAGCACATTTATCAACCGTACGGCCACACGACAACTTTGAATGCTACGAAAATTGAAATCCGATAATAAAACACTATTACGGATCTAATGGAACTAGTTTCGTTAAATTCGAGACTGTGCCTCGGAAGGCTATTTTTAAATATCGATTCAAACGATACAAATTCAAAACTGAATAAATCATTTTCAAATTAAATTCTGAAGCTTCCATTATCTTCAGTATTATCACTATTAATTTCCTAAGCCTTTGAAATATTTTTAATCAGCTTAAAACTGAAGATTCAAATTTTTACCCAACTTTAATAAATTAAATTCAATAATTTTAATTGCCAAATTCATAGTTATATTTCAAATTCAAGTTAAACTAACTTCCAAATATTTAAAATCAATTAAATACCTCAGTTTCAAATGTTCCAAAATCCTGGGCCGTCACGGTCTAGTATGTTGGAATTTAATTAACGTAACAATTTCAGCTAATTGAATAAGTATTTGTATGTAGACACTATTATAATATCACTGGATTTTCTATAAAAATGTTTTGGTTATCGTATGGTAAAAATCCCGTCGTGTTTATGTATGATGTGGTCTTACGATATACCTTTGTTTTTCAAAGTATTTTGATAGCTCTAATAATTCAAATTGAGTGTGTTTTTGTCACTCTGGTTTTCCAGACTGACTTGGGTGTTATTTTATTATAATGCTTAGGTCAGATTGAGTATTACAGATTAAGGTTAAATGCTATTGAGCTCAAAAGACTAGCTGGAGGAGTTTCAGACGTATTTTCATACTTGACTTATATTCCGCTTTGTAAGGACAGGTTATATAACTGTCTAGTTTGATGTATTGATTGTTGTACTCCGATGATTGTAAGTATATAAACTATTAGAGATTCCTTCATATAAAATCTGTTACCATATGTATTATATTTTGTTCCGCTGCTGTAACAACCCGCATATTTAACGGTTATATATTTAAATGTTTTATTTAAATATAGCATCGTTAGTCAAATTTTTGGGTCCGAAATGTTACATTTGCAAACGGCCGAATTAGGACTTGATACCACTTCCATTAAGTTCAAAATGGCGTTTGCGATCTTTTTGAGTATAAGCTTTGATATGTTTGGAGTAAGTTGAATTTTGCTACTTTTTCTAGTTGGGTTTTGAGTTTGGGTTCAGCCCACTAGCTAACAAAATACCCTAACTCAGTCCCTCTCCTTCCATTCACTCATTTTCCATTCTAAAACTCAAGCTAAAACTGAAAATGGGGGAAAGGAAGAAGAATTAGAAATTCCAAGCCCTAGTTCTTCTTGCAAACTTGAATTCTTGCTGCAAAATCAAAGTGAAGCTATTGGTAAGCCTCCTCTTCATCTTCTCCAACTCTTTCTTCTTCAATTTCAGAAAGTTTCCTAAACCTAACTTAGAAAATACTTGTTTTGATCTTAGATTGAAGCTAGTAGATTTAAAGTGGAGAGTGGTTGCTCTTCTCCTTGCATTTGGGCTTCTCATCTTTGTTTGTGAGTTAAAAGGTGAGATTTTTTTCTCACATCTTTGTCTATAACTATCTTTGATTGTTGGGTATGAATTCCTAACACTTATTCATGTGCACTTGCTTTTGGTTTGGATTGAATTGGTGAATATCCAAATTTTTAGTGTTTTGGGTTCAAATCATTAAAGATCCTAACTTTGATGTTTGAACATGTTTTTGGTGATGCATCGAGAAGCCAATAGGACCGGGTAGCCGATGCGAGTAATCCCCCAGCGTCAGTGCTCGTCCGGTTGGGAATTGAGTGTGTGTGCACTTCAATTAATAGGGTAGAAAAATGCAGAACATCAGGTTCGGCCGACCGACCTCTCTGAGCCGGCCGACCGAAGCTATAGCCGAAACATTTCTGGGCTATTTCAGTCGACCGAACTCAGAGTCCGGTCAACCGACCTACTCTTGTTTCCCTATTTTTCCTAGTGTGCCTATTTGTTTGCGATTCCAACTTTTATGGATCTAAGTTGATTCCAATTAGTTGTTTATGCATATTTGACCTTGATGATTCCTTTTTTGACTTCATCCATGGGTTTTATAAAATAATCTTTTAATTGTATTAAAAGCTTGCCTCTCTAATTTATAAATCTTATTTTAAAATGCACACACACAATTTCGCACTTCGAGCGGAGTGGAAGGGAGATTAAACGGTTAGGTAAAACACGGACCATAAATCCATGCGTTTATCTTTCCGATTAATCCCCGCCCTATTCGATTGATCGTTTTGGCCTTTTGGTCTGGTTTACCAATGAGATGAGGCAAACTTTGTACTGCTTTGAGTGTGAAATTAATTAACGGATAGTAAACCGTTTAGTGCGAAAGAGTGGTTATGGGACTCACGTTACCACTTTTCGGATTCCTTTTTGAGAGTTATGACACATTCTGCCAGTTAGTGGTGTCCAGTACTAGGCCTCCGGACCTTCACCACTACGGTTTGTTGCCTTTGGGATAGTGTCTTCGGACTGTCTCCTTCAGATTTGTTGCCTTCGGCTATGTTGCCTTCGGGTTTGTACCTTCGGATTTGTGCCTTCGGGTTTGTTGCCCTATTGTATCGCTTTCCGAGTTGGTCATTCATCTCCGCTCGAGTGATATTGGGTTTGGAGTCTTCGGGCTCATGGATCCTTGTTTATACAGTACTGAGCACGTGCAAATTTTATGATGTTTCATTGATATGTATATTCCCTAGGTATCGCCCTTCGGTATTGGTCTTTTTGAGCCACACGATATATAGCGATTACCTTGTGGAACTTGTGTTACCTTCATTGGTATTTGTTATTGCCTTTTTGGCTTGTTTTGGGATATTCATATCCTTTGTTTATTTTTGTTGCCGATGATATGAGGCTTGTCTTGTTATGATTCATCTTTTGTTAGATGATTGTATTATCTCTTTTAGAGATATTTGTTTTACTTTATGACTTTGCAGGTTTATTGTTGTTCAGTTTATCTAATTGATTTGTTTAGCTAGACTGACTCGTGTATTTATACTCGGGTCAGGCCGAGATGTTTCAGGTTAGGTGAATTTGGACT
This sequence comes from Allium cepa, assembly GCA_030765085.1. Classification (NCBI taxonomy): domain Eukaryota; kingdom Viridiplantae; phylum Streptophyta; class Magnoliopsida; order Asparagales; family Amaryllidaceae; genus Allium; species Allium cepa. Next base: position 238,191,065 of record CM060943.1, on the reverse strand, counting down.
TAGCCTATTTTGCTTCCGCATGGACTATTCAACTTGCTCCTTTTTGTTATAGCTTTTGTGTAGTCCCTTTTTATTGTAACTCTGATATGTATTATTTTGGATTCGTCTGTATATTGTGGTTTGCTATACCACTTGATGTGTATCAGTTTGTATACTCTGTTATGTATCTGTACATGTGTATATGATAATCTACCGTTCTGTGATGTATATTACATTTGAGTTGTTATATTCTGTTCTAATAGATCCTCCAACCACCTATGGTTTTGTTTTAAGTATTCATTGGATATGTCGTTCTGCTGTGTATGGTTATTATCGATGTATTCAATAGATAGTTAAAGCAAGGCTATAGATGGTCGCTCCTAACCAGCCTTATTCTCCATGTTAGTCGATGGCATTACCTCGTAGTGTCCTTGGTTATCGTGGGTATAGAGGTGGGACGTCACAGCTTGGTCGGGTCAGGCCGAGATGTTTCAGGTTAGGTGCATTTGGACTTAGCCTATTTTGCTTTCGCATGGGCTATTCAGCTTTCTCCTTTTTGTTATAGCTTTTGTGCAGTCCCTTTTAGTTGTAACTCTGATATGTATTCTTTTGGATTCGTCTGTATATTGTGGTTTGCTATACCACTTGACGTGTATCGGTTTGTATACTCTGTTATGTATCTGTACATGTGTATATGATGATCTACTGTTCTGTGATGTATATTACATTTGAGTTGTTATATTCTGTTCTGATAGATCCTCCACAAACCTATGGTTTTGTTTTAAGTATTCATTGGATATGTCGATCTGTTGTGTATGGTTATTATCTATGTATTCAATAGATAGTTAAAGCAAGGCTATAGATGGTCGCTCCTAACCAGCCTTATTCTCCGTGTTAGTCGACGGCATAACCTCATAGTGTCCTTGGCTAGCGTGGGTATAGAGGTGGGGCGTCACAGCTGCGAGTGTGAGACTCTGTGTTGTTGTTTGTATTTCTCTTCTATCTCCTTCTTCTTTACCCTAATGAACAGGTATTTCCGGCATTCGACTACTCGGCATTTTATACGGCTGATGTATTAAGGTCAATTTTCGAGGGTTGAAAATCTCGTTTATTGCATTTGGTATCAGAGATGAAGGTTAAGCGAGAACCTTGGCTCTGGTGGGGATTTACTCATTAAAGATAGAGTCGGTAGTACTCTAGAATGAGTTGAGAATATTAATATATATGAGAGCATATTTATTAGTGAATACAAAATGGTTTTATGTTGTGTCAACTTATTGGCTAAGTGGTATATAAAATCTTGTCGAATAGTAGGACGCCACTAAATCGATAGGAATTTCTAAGCACTTGAACGTAATAAACAGACACATTATTGTTTTTCAAGCGGGTAAATGAAATAATTTTACCCAAATTATATTTTTATACAAAGGAAATAATTTTTAGAAATTGTTATGGTATAATTGGAGTGTTTGGATGATAATTTTATAATCAAAACAAGATTATAAATAGTTTATATAAGATTATACAATAGAGTTAAAAAACTAAGACTTGACTAAAACCATAGTTTGAAAAATTAAATCCCGGAGGTTTTTGGAAATGTTTTCCAAAATATTTTGAGATAAACAATAGTATTATTAATTGGAGATATTTTTGAATGGAAAATTGTTTTAAATGGATTTTTGAAGGGATAACTGAAATCACTTCGGTTGTTGGAAAATAATTTCGATGATGATCGCGACATCACCGCTATTCATTTTCGAGTTTCTAAGTGATGGATTGCTGCCGTGGTCATTGTTTTGGATTATTTTGAGGAAAAACAAGTTTTGTTTTGAAAATTCCAAAGGGAAATTGTTTGGGATGGAACCAAGTGAATTTTTAAAATTCCAATGGAACGGTAGGGTTATATATATGTATATAATTAGTTTTAAAGTGATTTAAAATAAATGTCGGGTGTTTGAATTCTGGAATTCTTATTCAAATAATTTAGAGAATATCAGGAAATAAGTTATGAGCTTATAAAAATTGAAAATGATTCTAAATAGAAAACAAAATTATGGAATTTGTGTTTTGGAAATGAATTTTTTTTCAAAAAAAAAACTCAACCTAGAGCCCTGATGAAATCGAAGGGTAGGAGGAGTTCCCTCGCGCCTGGTCCGACCACAGACACTTGGGATTTAGACCAGCCCAGCACAGAGACTTGATGCCCCCCACCATTATTTGTGGGTTTAACGGGGACCCATCTCCACGCCTTGAGTTGGAGTAGGGCAGTCGGGGATCGAACTAGAGACCTCTTTAACAGGAGGCAAGTATCTTACCACTGCGCCACTACTTGCGGACGAAATGAATTTTAACTGGAATAAAGTTTAAATGGATAAAATAAACTTAAGCAAAGCAAATGGAATAAATAAATGAAGTGATTATAATAAATAGGATTTTAACCTAAGTGAGTTAAATTGAACTGAATGAGTAAAATTTAACTTAAGCTAAGTTAATATTATAAAAAAATTGGTGGAGTTTGTATTGAATTGAAATAAAATTGAATTGAGATATAAATGATTTTAAATGGAATAAATAAACTTCAATAGCTTATAAAAATTGAAATGAATTGAATAACAATATATTTAGGCTAGAAACAAATATATAGTCTCAGGTTAAAAATAAAATAGGAATATGCCTGAGTGTAGAATTGATGGAAGTATGAAAAATAGTTGTGTGACTTATAAAAATTGAAAAGTAAAATAGAAAACCCGCAATAAAACTGGTGTAATATTTTAAAGTGAAGAAATAAAGTCCAAACTTGAATTATAAAAATAAAATATTGAATTTTAAAAGGAAGTGTACTAATCCGGATAAATTAATTAATTGAATATGTTAATGGAATTTAACTTAGTTAAATCAAATTGGATTATTAATTAAAAATGAGTTTTAAAGTGAAGCTTGATTTATGAATAAAATTCGATTTAGACTATAAATGAACTAAATATGATAGGAAGTGTTGTCAAATGAAATGGAAATCAAATTGAAATAGAAAAGAGTTGCAAATAAATCCAATTTAAGTATAAATAAGTTGGAAATGGCCTTGATAATAATTAAATGAATTTGAAAATGGAATTGAATAAGGAATTAAATTTAAAATGGTGGAGTGGATAAACTCGTTGAATTAGTGTGTAAATGGGATGGAGTTAATTGAATGAGAATTAATCCAAAAATGGAAATAGAATTTGGTCGCAAAAAAAGGAACTTTGGCTGTTTGATTGAAAATATTTTAAGTAAATTAATTGGCTTAAGTTAATATAGATGCTTGGTTTCGAGTGAGTTTGTAAAGTGGCCATTAAATAAAATAGCCCGGAATGTTTCCGAGCTAAATTAAATGGATTTGAAAATAGTAAAAGATGGATTTGAATGGAATGCAAATTAAATTGATTGAGAATCAATTAAAATTGAATAGAGCTAAATATAAATTGATTTGGGATCGATTCAAAATAGTTATAAACTAAATGGATATTTTATTAAATAGATATGGTCAAAATTTGCATGGGAAAATTATCATTTGGAGTAAACGGAAGTAAATAAAATTCTATGAATTAATAGAAGCGAATAAAATTGATTTTTAAATCAATTAGAATGAATATAAGTTTGTTTGGTTAAAAAATAAATTGAACGCATGTAAAGTGAGTTGTAAATCACTCAAATGGAATGGAATGATATGAAAATTGAGTGAAAGCAAATTGAGCTAGTATCGAAATCTTAATGTTGCTTATGGATAATTGTTTAGTATGCAATACTTGTGGAATCCATGTATTAGCTATTTAAAATAAGTGAAATGTTATTAATTTCATAGGTTTGGTACTTACATGTTTAAATTGAGTAAGTACAGGTACCTGGAGGCCATTTGACATGTTTAAATTGAGTAAGTACAGGTACCTAGAGGCCGTTTGGCTAGACTTGGTCGCACTAATTGCAAAATAAATAAGCCATTTGCTTAAAAACGCTAAATAATTGTACGCCTACGCCATAAAAGAAAGAAAAATATAAAATATTGTTATATATTGTATTTTCTGACCATGTGGGTCGATGTATATATATTTATCTCTCTTGTCATATTGCAAAATACTCTCCGTACAAGGAACACTCTGCAAAAAAATGGAAATTTTAGGGTGCTCGAAAAATTTTGAAAATTTCTAGAAAATTTTGTTAAAAACAAATTGAATTAAAAATGAAATTGTGTAGGATCTAGATTAACCCTAGAGGGGGGTGAATAGGGTTATAACAAATTTTCTCGATTAAAACACAGAAACAAACTGCAGAAATAAATATGCTGAAAAGTAAATCACACACAAAATTTACCCAGCTTCGGCAACCCCTGCCTACTGCTGCATTCCCAGATTTCTATTAGAATTAAACAGTCTCCCGCTTACAAACACTCTAACAGACTCGCAAACCCTGCTCCCACTTACAAACACTCTAATAGACTCGCAACCCCTGCTCCTGCCTATAGAGTTTTGCGAACTCGCAAACCCTTGCTCCCGCCTATAGAGTTTTGCAAACTCGCACACCCTGCTCACTGAACTAATTCTAACTAGACAATCTGACACTACCTACAACCTAGGTGGTGATTTACCAAGACTTGATTCAAAGAGAAAATTTAAAACAAACTAAAACAGTTTAAAAACTAAAAACCCTATTTGAAATAAAAAATAAATCCACTTTATAATAATAAAGGCCAGCCCAATTCTTTTTCTCGTTCCTTTTTCTTTTGGCTTGGCCGTTCCTCTTTGTCGAATTAGGGCTTCGGTTCTTGTGAGAATTAGGGCTTTGTGATGCTCTTTGCTCACTGCTTCTCTGATAATCGATTGTCTGGTTTGCATTGCTATTGCTCGCTCATTCTCTGATGATCGATTCTGGTTGCTTTACTTGCGCTTCGTTCGCAGCTGCTCCTTTGATCGAGTTGATAGATTATGGTATGTATTCTCTTTCGTTGCTCGTTTAATTGTTTGCTTGAACTCGATGATTGAATTTGCCAATGATGAATGGTTTATATAGGGTTTTTAATCCTTAATTTTCATTCGTACAATATATATTTGAAATTATCTCTGCCGATCGTTTATGCTTGGATGCTTGCGATTTTTCCTTGACTAATTCATATGCGAATATTTTCGTTGCTTGGTTGACACGGTTTTGAATCAATTTCATGATGACCACGGCTTTAATTTGTGAAACGTTCGATTTTCTCTTGTTTGATACAGCAGAAACTTTCCCTTTTTATTTGTTTTGACTTATTCAAAGATGCTTATTTGCGTTGAATTATGACTTCGGCCATGTTTATTTCTGAGTTTCAACATTATACTGCACTTTTGTTATATGAACTTGCTGATGTTTATTGTCGGTCACTTGATTGATTTTAGCCTTGACCGCCTTGATGCTGTAACCATACTTTTGGCATGATTGTTCTGGTCTTGTTTGTGTATTTTTTTGATTTTATTTGCATGTTACTATTCTCTGTTGCACTTGCTCATTTGCACTGCTTCATCATGTTGTATTCATCCCTGTACTTGTAGTTGTATAGTTCATCTGGCTTCACATGTGCACAGAGTTGTTTGCTGTCATTAACACTTTCACGTATCACTTGATTGACTCATGTATTGTAGTCTTCATGTATGTTGGATTGTTGAATTCACTACTGGTCTATGTTCACATGCTTGAACTCCTGGCCTTGTACCTGTAGTTGTATTCATGTACATTGCATTTTGGTCTTTACATCTATTCTGGTTAGTCTGACCTGACTTGATGCTGTAATCTTTCTTGCTGAGTTCCTGTACTTGCATTCACTTCATTGTCACTGTTGCTTTGTGTAGTTGTTAACTGCATTACCTTATAGCAGTTGCTCGGCCCTGTCATGATTCACTGTCATGATTCACTGTTTGTTGCAGTCCATGTTACATGCATTGAGTAACTGGTCTTTGCATTTCCAGCTTCATCACTGTTTCACTTCCACCCTGTTGCATTGTTGTTCACTTGTCTTGTATCATTGGTACATGTACATTTCTGCTATATTCTTGCTTCACTGCATCTGTTGCAGTTGCTTTGTACTTTACTGTGCTGTTGACTTTGTTGTATACTTGTGGTCTTCATTTGTATTTCACTGTTGGAGTTATTGTGGCTCTATATCTTGTGCAAATTGAAATAAGAGATTTTGGATATGAAATTGAAACAAATTGTTTAGGATGGAAGTAAAAGATTAGAAATGTGAAATATCGAATTTTCACTAAGTGGGTTTTTGGATAAAGTTAATGGGTTTGGAGCATTTTCCTACCTTTTTGCAGTTTCAGGGACGAAATTAGTTTAAGAGGGAAGGAACATAACGACTCGGATTTTTCGATGTTTGATTTGGAATATTTAAATGGTTTTAAATATTGAATTTGAAATATAGGTTGATTTTGAATAGGGAAATTTACTTTTTAATTTATAAAATAAATTCAGAATTTAAATATAGCAATTTATTGGATGATTTAAATAATTGAATTTAGTAATTGAGTATTGGTTAAATTTAAAATCAATATTAATAATAATGAAGATAATATAAGTTTTAAAATTGAATTTAAAGTGATTTGTTCAATTTAAAAAAAAAGCTCGTTTTAATTAACTTTTAAAAATAGCGATCCGGGACAAAGTCTTGAAATTCGACTAAACTAGTTCCAATAGGTCCGTAATAATGTATTACTATCGGAATTCAAAGTTCATGGCGAGTTATTGTTTGATCGTACGAGATATAAAGCGTTGAAATTAATATTGAAATTCAATATAAAAATTGGGTCCAAAAAGCTATCTTCTCCATACGATCGAATTAGGACTCGAAACCTTTTCCACTACGTTCGGAATAGGGGTTTAACACTATAAATGCCTAGCGGAACGCCTCGATAGGAGGTTAAGATTTTAAGCTAAAAATCGAGACATTTTGTAATATAAATAATATATATATGTAAAATTGATTTGACAAATAAACTTCACATTAGTACTTTGCCCCTCTCATTTCAAAACACTGTAGCCTTCACTCCTCATGCAACGATCTCGTCTTCCTTTTTCTTTTAATACTACACAACCGAACAGTGGAAAGAGGAAAAAATGAATTAAAACTGAATCCGTTCTTCTTTGCATTTCAAAACAAAAGCACGCATTCATTCTTCCCCAATCCAAAATCAAATTGACAGTTGGAAAAAAAATAAAGAAGAGAATGGCGCTCGAACGCCTAGGATTGGGGTCGGGCAATCTTTATATGCACGTGAGAAGGGGGATTGCTATCGGCTTTAATAGCGATCTCGAGAGACAGGAAGCGGCGCCCCGAGGAGCACGCGCGTGAGGGAGTGGATGGTCACGAGTGTCGTGAGTGGTGGGGATGAGCTCGCGCACAAAATGGAGGGGAATGAAGGGGAGCAAAACTGTGCGCGCGTGTGGTCGTGAGGGGAGGTGTTGTCCTCGAGTTTGACTGTAGGCTGGAGGTCGTGGGTTCAAATGAACATTGATGCATGAATCTGGAACAAAGAAGAAGGGGTTCGCGGTACTAAGGTGGCGGTGACTTGGAGTTTTGGGTCGAGGCAGGCGATATTTGGCAACCTGGAGTGTGCACGCAACATGCTGAGGTAAATTTACCGATTAAAAATTTAATTAGGTTAATTTTATATCTATATATAATAAATTAAATAATAAGATTTAAAAACAGAAATAAGTTTAGCAATAAGGTAATTCAAAATTTTATTAAGCTAATGAATTTAAAATTCAAATTGACTATGTTAATGGTAGTTTAAATTATGTTAAATGTTAATAAATTCGAAATTCATTTATACGAGGTCCTAAATCAATGAAACCAGTCGAGTTTGGTTCGTTGCTGGGAATCGATGCAATAAAAATCAAGGTGATAAAATTCTCACCCATCTAGATGCCAAATTTAATTTTTATCAATTAAAATGAATTATTGAATGTGTAGATGAATTGATATATTATTTGAACATTATATTGTTATATATATATAGTGTTGTGTGTGTAGTATTTGGAGTGTTATTCCCGCACATTATAGGGGATGAGACCCTATGCGCCTCGCATAATAGCGGACGACCCTATATACAACGATATCCCCCTCGAAGTGAGATTGGTATTTTTATTGTTGCTTAACATCTGCAGATGTAGGGAAATAGGTTGGAGGGATCCAACCGGGTTCCTCAAATATATTGTCTATTTTTCATATATAGTGATATGTGAATTCTGTAGAATAATCTAGTATAGATTATTGCAGTGGTCGAAATTACTGGATGTTATTGCAGCACTGACCTAAATGTTAATATTTTAAATACCATAAATATATATTTTTTCAATAGAAGGAATTAAAGGGTATTTTTGATATAAAAAATATATTTATATTGGAATTGGTTTTATTTAAAAGAAATTGAATTAGAAAAAATATATTTGATTTTGGTTATACTTACCTATTATAATTTTAAATGGAAATTTTAAAACGAATTATATAAGAGAATTTATAAATGATATCCCGAAAATATAAACAGAGTTGAAGTCGACATTAAAAATAGATTTGAAATTATAATGGAAGTATTAAGGTGATGGATTTATAAACGGAATTTTTCTTTTCAAAACCGAGATAGTTTTTATAAAACAAGTAAGACTCAAAGCGAGTATAAAAATTTATAAACGATGTTATAAATAAGTTAAGCGATATCAGTGGATATATTGGAAAATAAATACGTAGAGTGAGATTATATAAAATATGGAAATATGGTGAGAAAATAGTAGATACTATTCTGTAAAGTGGAAATGGTTAAGGAAATTAGAATGGAAGTGATGTGATGGAAATCGAAAGGAATTATAAGTTGAACTGGTTATTGAAGTTTTAAAAATATATTTTAAAATTTAAGAAGTTTGATTTAAACGGAAAATTTTATTATTTAAACTATGTAACTTTAATAAATTCTATTCTAACTTTTAAAAATCAGCTTTGATAATTATTTGTTTAACTAAAGATGAGTTATTAATGTTATAAAAGTGTTTTCGATACTTTAAATAATTACTTGAACATATTTTAAAAATAAATTATTTTTCTTTTAAATACTTATTATAGATATACATATATAGAGTTTTAAAGTAATTGAAAATTTTATTTCTATAAATTCTCTCGAGAAAGGGGGCTTATAAAAGGATATGATTTGAGGAGATGAAATTTATTTGTGATTCCGGAGATTTTGGGAATAAGTTACGAAATAATTCTCTGAAACGTTAATATTGAAAAGATTTTGAAAAAATAAGACTGGTAATATTTTCCTAAGTATAAAAAATAGAAATTTCGAAATATTTCTAAGTGTTGAGATGTTGGAAGTATACTGTTACGGATTTAAGTAATTGAAAAATTGTTTTCAAATGTTGGGAGGAATTGATATATCTTTTAAAGATATTTTGAAAGTAAATATTTTGGGAAAATTTGTAATAAGGCCAGATGATTGCTTATGGATGTTTAATTGATGGTCAAATAATCGACTATCAATAATTGGTCAATCTCGTTAATCGTTTCGAAGAGACCGGGATCTGATTTAGTTCTCTGAAAACCACTTCGATCCTGTTTGAATGTAACGAATGAATACCGTAAAGATGATGGAGACGGTGATTTGATTTGTCCAGACCCAAGACAACTTGTATGGACGAATGCTATCAGAACATCGTCATTGGAGGGCGATGAGCATTCTAAGTAAAATTGTCCTTGAAAATTAACGCTTAGCCTCGAACCTCATCAATCTGGAATGATTGAAACATGGGAGATGCAGCAAGGCTAAGTTGATCGCACTCAAGTAAGGTATGTTATCACCTTTCTAGATGTCCTTGGAAACCTATTATTTATGGATATGGTTGTGCATGGAAGGAGCGCTTGATAGTAAGGGTGGGAACACCAAGGGTGATAACATATTCGGTCTATCTAAGTCAGGGGTAGGCCGGTCTTGTATAGCAGGGGATCCAGGCATGGTCCTCGGTACATTGTTCTAGAGCTGTACTATGGTGGGCGGTACCCCAGTTCCCCAGTCATTCGTTGGAATCCATTCTCCAATATGAGCTTACGGTTTTGTTTGTAAGTATGCTGGAGTTTAATTAATGTAACAGTTTCATCTATTTGAATAAGTATTTGTATTTAGACACTATTATAATATCACTGGATTTTCTATAAAAATGTTTTGGTTATCGTAAGGTAAAAACCCATCGTGTTTATGTGTGACACGGTCTTACGAGATACCTTCGTTTTTCAAATTCTAATAATTCAAATTGAGTGTGTTTTTCTCACGTTGGTTTTCCAGACTGACTCGGGTGTTATTTTATTATAATGCTCGAGTTAGATCGAGTATTACTAATTCGGGTTAAATGCTAGAGAGCTCAGGAACTAGCTGGAGGAGTTTCAGACGTATTTCCGGCCTTGACTTATATTCCGCTACTTAAGGACAGGTTATATAACTATCCAGTTTGATGTATTGATTGTTGTACTCTGATGATTGTAAGTATATAAACTGTTACAGATACTTAAAATATGTTATCATATATCGTATATTTTGTTCCGCTGCGAGTGTGAGATTCTGTGATGTTGTTTTCATTTCTCTTCTATCTCCTTCTTCTTCACCCTAATGAATGGGTATTTTCGGCATTCGACCACTCGGCATTTTATACAGTGGATGTAATAATGTCGATTTTTGAGGGTCGAAAATTCCTTTTGTTACACACATCTTCAATCATGACCTTTTTCCCTTTGTCCAATACTGTAGGCGCACCGGAGATAGGAATTGCATCCAGTGTGTAAGCTGAAACCCCTTTGGTAGAGATCTTCTGAGGTGGCTGACACTCCTGCTTCATGTGCCCAAATTGATTGCAGTTGTAACACATAATTTGCGAACTATTCACCTTGCACTCCTTAGTAAAGTGCTCCTTCTTACCACATCTCCTACCCTGCATATACTACTTCTTGATATTTCCCTTAGGTCCTCCTCTGCCCTTGCACCGATTCTACTTTAATGCCTTTCCTTTAGACTTCTTGGGTTCTTCCTTCACTTCCTCCTTGAAGACGGTATTCAACAATGACAACTCCACCGAACACTCATAAGTCGTACAACTAGGAATGTAACTAAGAGTCAAACCTTGAAGAGGTTGATTCAACCCCTTTGTGAATTTCAAAGCCTTCTTGTAACAGCTATTGATTAGCTCCATCCCATACCTAGCTAATGCATTGAACTAATAAACATACTCCTTCACCGACATCTCTTCCCGTTGTAAATGAATAAACTTCTCTAACCATAATCCCCTCTACTTTGGAAAGAAAGTTCATCCCAAAACATCTTCTAAACTCCCCCTAAGTGATCTCGCCCCCATCAGTCTCTGCCTCTACTACATCCCACCAATTTAGGTCCTCTCCCTGTAAATGCAATGTAGCAAGTTGTTTCCTCATCTCATCAGCAAGACCCATTAATCCAAAAATCCTCTCACAAGCATGAATTCATGTCATTGAATCTACATATGACCCGGTCCCCACAAATGATTTAACTCCTAGGCTCGCAAAGATCTTATACAGCTTAGCAAAATCGATGGCAGGTGGGTGATCAGTAACTGCACCTAGCGCTCGCTCTGTGGGGCTTTTATTAGGGTTAAGCTTGGCTAGTCCTTTATTTAGTATATCGATGGAACCAAATCGAGACATTCATCTTGGAATCTCAGTTGCATCGCCTAAGCCAGAATTAGCGGGATTGCTCATATTTTATATGTGACTTAGGAATTATTAGCCACTTTTCCATAGATAATATTGGCAAGAATAAGGGGAAGGGTTAGTTGCATTATATTTATATAAAATCTTTGGCAAACTTTTGAAAAACTTTTGGAAAGACTTTTATCGATACATACATACATATATACTTTGGAAACTCATTTTGGAAACCTTTTTAGAAAAACATTTGAAAAACTTCTCTTTTCAAATAAAACTTTTTCAAGTACGTTATTTCAACACACCTATAATTCCTAAGGAATTACAACACTTAGACTCTGATACCAACTGTAAAAAACCGCACCTTTGGATACACTGATCCAAAGCCTAGGGTGGTTTTCTGACTCACGTCGGTACCAAGAAGTGCAAGCTGTCGGGGTTTATAGAACTACATAGACTAAGAATAAATATATACGATCTAAGACATTATACACTTTAAAATTTCATAACGAAAGGGAACAAAATATAAATATAGAAAATAACCATTTCAGAAAATATCTCAATGCAAAGTCTTAGATTACGGTACACAATCAAATCAAGAGTACATAGAAATACGATATATGGTCTGATAAATACTAGACGTTGAATAAGATAGATATTTACATGGAGAGTAATTTAAAATGAGAAGCGACTTCAATTTACTAATCTCAGGCCTACCATCTGCTGCCCTATCCTCTTGTGGTAGGGAAAATAAAGGAAAAGATGTGGTCAGACAAAAGTCTAGACGTTCTGACTAATATTTTATGAATTAGGGTTTTCATTAACGATGTATTTATAGCGATTCAAAGCAATATGGACCATTGATCGACCTTTAGAAAATATTTATTTAGATCCTGATCGCAAATCATATACTTTGCTGTTAAGAAAAATATAAAATCAAATCTGGTTCATTTGCCACTCAAAACCCTAGCTGATATAACTGGACCGGTCGACCGCTTATGGTTAATTGGTCCAAATCAATATGTCGAGTAGGTTTCCTTATTTATTAATATTTATTTTCCATTTTTTATTTAATTAATTTCAATTGCAAATTTTTAAACATTTATAATTTTTTCATATTAACTTTTTGAAAAGGTTATGTATGGCAATTGTTTAGAAAATTGCTACGAATGCAACAGTGCAAGTTTTTTAGTCGAGTTTGGATATTTACAAAAATTCCATTTTTTGCCTTTTTGTTTAAATCTAATTTTTTATTAAATTTTCACGGTGTTACACTATTATAGTAGTCTATTTTTAAAAAATAATTAGATTTATTTTCGTTTACAACTGCATTGTTTAATTGCTTTTCTCCTACATTGGCATGGCATATGAAAGACTAATTTTTTCGTAGAATGTTTTTAAAGTATCATAGGTACATGTCCATTAATGTGTGAAGAACGATTTTTGCATACTAAACTACCAATTCATAGCATCCACTACAAGCTAAAATTGTGTCTATGTAAAAACCCTTACTATATAGAAATAAAACATAGTAATTTACAGCTAACTAGGCAACCAAGTATCGATACTTTACATCTCTCACTTGATACACACTATTATAGAGAATCATTCCCTACTAATATATTATGTCCCTACCTCCACTCAAAACCTGACGGCACTTTATGTAATTTAATATAAGTGTGCATGGAATTATGTACAATACCATATGTATCCCTTCCCCTTTTAACTCTCTTTGTTTATCCATCCAAAATTATCTGTATTCCCACTTTCTTCTCATGTTATCCCACTTTTCCATTCCAACATATACTGATTTGTTTTACCATTTTCTATAACCACCTGAATTTGTGATTCATAAAATTTTGTTTTCGTTTCCAATCAGCAAGTACCTTGAGCAAATGCTACATTAAATATTGGTTTATGTTTTCAAAAGAAATTAGTTCTAAAGCATGCAGAGTCACAAGTCTCTTCCTTAAGTTTAACCATAATGTTCGTTTCTAAGATTTTTAGGATGTCCACATTTTTTATGTTTGTTAATTCCATTTTTTATATGTGGGTACTAGCTAATTGATCTTATTAATCTTTTTGAAATGAATATCATTCAATCATCCTCCATTTATAACCACTTGATAATGGAATTATGATCATATTATAGATATATGTAAGATCTACATGTACAAGATAGATATTAATGTGCATTTCAGATATTTATATGCATTTCAAGCACACATATATTTGTATGTGTTGTGTGTATAAAAGCACATAAGTGTTTACTATAAGCTAAAATAGATATAAATGATTAGTAAATTGTGACGATTGAATTATTTTTTTGATGGATGAGAGGGTGCACAAAAGTTGAAAAATGTTTTTAAAGCTCAAGGTATAGTAGGCACAACTATTGACATGCTCTTGCCATGAATTTATGTATACTCTGCATGTAAGGTTAACAGTGGAAAATATGTAACCTTTGCCTCGAAAGTATCCACTATAATTTTCTAAGCTCTTGGTGCATGTAATGTAAATTAGGATGATAGACACATGTCATGCTACATTTTTTATATGAATATGTTCACAATTTTATGCATTGCTCAAATTTAAACAAAATAATATTTTATTGTAAAAATATGTGTTGTTTATTGTGAAAGATATCCATTTGATTGTATTTGAAAAAGTTAGTAGTATGCCCTAGGTGTAATTATATAATTTGTTACATGTATCTAACCATGTAGGTAACCTTATTCATAATAAAAGTATTTGATTTTTGTTATATTATGGTATGGTTAATTAAGTAATTAATTTAAAGTATATTAATAATAAAATCCTTAAAATAAATGTTGTGTAATTATCGTTGTAAACAGTTGCAATCGTAGGTAACTAATCACAAAATATAATAATAATTTATTTTCAAAATTCCTGTCAAGGACTACTAGCTCAAGTGTTAAGGTTTCCAGATTGTAGCTTCGGAGGTCTTGAGTTTGACCCGAGGCACCAAGATGACTGCTCTGCTTAAATTAAATGTAACGACCTGATTTTTCGATGCCCGAAAATCGACATCAATATGTCCACTGTATTAAATGCTGAACAATCGAATGCCAAAAAACAAAATCGTAAGGGAAAGAAGAAGGAGGTAGAAGAAGTGAAAAACAAAAAATATCAAAATCTCACAATCAGAGCGGAACAATATATACTAGATAAATGACTGATCTTTAAATAAAAAGAACTATATCTGTTTTATGCAGTACATCATCAAAGTACGACATAATCAATAGCAAAATACTGGACAGTTATATTAACTTGTCCCCACAAAAACTAACTATGCGGTTAACCATATACAGCGGAATATACATCAAATACGTGTGATACGTCTCGCCATCCAGCTCGTCTTCTGAGCTCCACAACATCCTTTCTTATATCTATAATACTCGGTCTGACCCGAGCATTATAGTAAAATAACACCCGAGTCAGTCTGGAAAACCAGTATGAGAAAATACACACAATTGGATTATTAAAGTTTCCAAAATCCTTTAAAATCAAAGGTATCTCATAAGACCATGCCACAAATAAACATGTTGGGATTTTGCCTTACGATAATCAAAACATTTCTTATCAAATCCTCTGATATTATAATAGAGTCTATATACAAATACTTATTCAAATAGAGAAATTGTTGCATTCATTAAATTTCAGCATAATAGGTATACAAACAAGTCTGAAGGCACTTATTGGAGATTGGGTTTCCATACAAAGCAGGGCTACTGGGGTACCGTCCGTCATAGTGCGTAGTCTAGATCGCCTTATTGAGGTCCACACTGATCCCCTGCAATACGAGACTGGAGCTACCCTTTACTGGATAGTCCGAATAAGATCACCCCGCGGTTGGGATCGGCAAACCCCCACACAGCCGAATAAAAAGGGACATCTAGATAAGGATGATCTTACCCTAATTAGTTGCTAACCACTTAGCCTTGCTGCACCTTCCCTGTTTTAGCCATTCCCAGTTGATGATGCTTGAGGCTATGCGTTACCTTTTTAGCACACATTCACTTAGAATGCTCATCGTCACCCTGACGATGTTCTGATAGCATTCGTCCATACAAGTTCGTTCCCAGTTCAAATGGAACTGAAGACGCTACTCCTACCACATCCAATTTAGAATCACCCTCACGATTTGTAGCGATTATCCCTTACACTTCACTGCTCCATCTTTGTGACAACCCGGAATTTTCTAGCAATATCAATTTAATAATCTGCATTAAATATTAAATTGATTTGATATATCTTTCTTAATTAGATCTGAATTGATACTTTTCTTTTAATAAATATTTAATTGATAAATGATATCTGTTAAAATTAATTGAATTGTTTTCTATTTATAAATGTATATATTTGTATACATTGTAAATAGATGAGATTTGTTTTAAAGTTTAACTAATAAAATATGTTTTTAATACTAATATACATTTTAGTGAACTGGAAATTTTGTTTTATTTAATATAAACTTTTTAAAGCTAAAAAAATAAATATAGGATTTTAAATACATAGGATAAATGCTTAAATAGATTGAAACTTATTTTAACTTAAGTTTAAATTTAAATTTATTAACAAAAAGATTTGTTTCTTTTCTTTTTAGTATAGCTTGATAAAAATATGAATTTAAAATTATATATGAGTTTTAATATAATTTTGTCAAACAATACATTAACATATATTATAAAATATGTAGTTTATAATAAAAAAAGATAATTTAATTTATTTATCATTTCAAATTGATAAATGAGTTACTTTTACATAATGTTAATAAATAAACATACAAGACTATAAGATAAATTAGATAAAATGTAAAGTAAGTACATTGGCTAAATTTAATAACATAACAACTATAAGTTCATTTAGTTTTCAAACAACAAAATAAAAGAAATAACATTCACAAACATTTCA
This sequence comes from Allium cepa, assembly GCA_030765085.1. Classification (NCBI taxonomy): domain Eukaryota; kingdom Viridiplantae; phylum Streptophyta; class Magnoliopsida; order Asparagales; family Amaryllidaceae; genus Allium; species Allium cepa. The sequence continues at coordinate 238,174,423 of CM060943.1, read as the reverse complement.
AAATACAATAACTAGTCAATAATGAAACTAGAAACATATGATTTTCAAGTTGGTAAACTAACATAAAAATGAATTGCAGCATAAATATATATATATATGTTTAAAGCATTAAGGTTGAATATGTGTGCAAGCCAAACTAAATAAAACAAAGTAAAGACAGTAACAAAAACAAATATAAATATATGAAGCTTGCTAGAGAAGACAGTAATGCATTCTTAAACAAACAAACAAAAGTAATCAATGTGAATCTTTCTAGCACACAATTGTATTTCATATCAGCCTCTATTATAAAATATTTTTGTTCTAAAAATCTGTACAAACAAGATATGTATGCCATATTGTACAAGTATGGTCACAAGTGTATGAGACATAATAATATTCCCTGTCTGCATATGCCCTGAAAACTTGATTATAAATCAGCTTCACCTTGTTTAGTTCGAGCTGGGAAAAAATATAAAATAAACTTCACTTAAAAACTGGAGTAAACCACTCAACATTACCAAGGCTACCCAACAAATCAGAGGATTCAAGAGGGTTTAAGAAATGTTTCAGCAAACAAATCAAAGCCTGCTTCAACAAAAAAAATGCCTCTGTTCTTTCAAAAATGCAGGTGAGTAACTTCTTTTCTAAAATACCTAAGTATACTCATTTATGGTTGTATGTTAGTTTATCTGAGATGAAGTTTAAAGTATGTGTATATATATTTGAGAATGCATGTGTATATATGGATGGATAGATGGATTGATGTGGTTAAACTTGTTCTGCCTGTTTTTAGTTTCAGGCTTGGCTTCTAAACAAAAGAATCCAATTCCTTTGGATCTGACGGTTGTTAGTATATAGAATTTAAACAAGACTTGTTTGTTTAACTTTAAGATTTAAGTTTATAATTTATTTAACTAAAAATAAAAGAGAAATTTATCTGCAACCAAAATCTAACTTGAAGTGTTTGTATATGCTTGCTCTCTGTTACTCTGTAAACAAAATCTTGCTATCAAAAATCATTTACTCCTTTTCTGATCTATGATTGAACTTCAGTTTCAAGCAAAAGATGTTTGTATCATCTCAACCTAAGTTTAAAATTTTAGTTGAGATAAAAACAACTTTAATATTATCTCTGGAAACCCAAAATTTAGAACAAACTTAAGATTGGCAAAATTTCGAACTTCACCGATCATTGATTCAGGTATCTATCTTGAATCCTCTCTGGAAATGAGGATTTTTAAATACAAATCAGGATTTTAAGCTTTAGGATGATTGTGTAATTTGGGTTTGTCTGAATTTGGGTTTTTGAGCACCTGTGGATGGCCGGAAGGACTAGGGTGGTCGGAGCTTTGTCTGAGGGTGGATGAGTGTGCACTGAGGCCAGGAAAAATAGGGGATAGGGTGTCAGATGGCCGTGGCGTCGACGGCAATGGAATTAAGTGCCTAAACCTAATTTTTACTGTGCTTTGAAGTTTTGATCACCGCGGCCACTACAGGTGATCGAGTGGCACGTGGTTTTGAGGGGAGGTAGAGGGGAGATGGTCAATGTCACGGCCGGCGTTTGGTGGTCTCTGATGGTCAGGGTGTCGCGCGCGTGGCGGTGACAGGTTTGGAAGGGGGGAATGAGGTTGTGTTTTCCAGGTTTTGTATTCCTCTTATTCATTTTTGCGCGCATGAGGGAAGACTCGAAGCAAGTGGTTGTTTTTCTTGGGAAACTTCATATGTTTACTCGAAGTAAACACAGGGGGTGCTCGGGTTGTAGATGTTCAGGTTTAAACCTGTAACAGTTTTAACAGCATTTAAAACTTTTTTTTTAAATTTAAAATCAAAGTTAAAACTAGTACTAAATTAAAGTTCAACAGTGAATTTAAGTTAGTTTTGAATAGAGTTAGAAATAATAAAGTTTCATAATTTAAATTATTTTAATAACTTAAAGGTGTTTAATAATTAAAGTATTTTCAAATTAGAGTTGAGTTCAAAGGAAAATTTAAAACTGTTAAGGAAAGATTAAAAAAACAGGTTAACTCCAAAAATAGAAATCAGGACTTGGATATGAATTTGGAAATAAAATAAAGCTTTATGATTTAAATTTATTCAAATAAGTTTAAGTGCAATTGAACATGTGAGTTTACAAAGGGTTTTGAAAAAAATAATAAATTAGTTTTAAAACTTTATTAAGAATAAATTGGTTTTTATTTAGAAAGTAATTTAAAATAAATGTTTTAAACATATTGGAATTGAAAACATAATCAATAATAAGGATGGTTTACTTTAATTCATGAAGTTTTAGAATTTTATATGCATTAACCTTTAAGTTAATTAGGTAAGAATAATTAATGATGGATATTAATTAATTTAGTAATTATAAGTTTAAATGTAGTAATTAAAGTTAATTAATGAATTAATTAACTAATATGTGATTTAGAACCATAGATTAGATTTTTAAATTAATAATGGTTAATTAACTTATAATTAATAATGATTAATATAAGTTGATTATGTTAGAAGAAAATAATTAAATAAGTATTAATGAAGTTCATTAACTAGATTATGTTATAATTAATTAATGTGATTGATTTTGTAATAAATTAATTAGATTAATTAATTCAATAGTTTAAATGTAATTATTTATTTGGAAAGTAATTAATAAATTAATTACTTATTGATGTAATTAATTGGGTGATGTTGTTAATGGAAGTAACTGGAGTATAATTACTTGAAAATTAATCAAGGGATTAATTAAGAGTGTTATTGAGAAGTAATTAATTAAGAATGATTATTTACTGTATGAATTAATCAAGAGGGTTAATATATGTAATTTGAAGATTTGTATTCTTAATATAAATTAACAAATGAAAATGTAATTAGAAATCATTAATTAATATAATTAATGATGGGATTAAAAATTGATTTATTTGAGAATAATAAATCAACAAGATGATTAAATGGTAACAAATCGATATAAATGTAATTAATTAATGGATTTATTCAAGATTAATCCCTGTAAATGAATTAAGGAAAACTACTGGAATGTAGCAAGGGATATTTAAATCAAAGATGATTAATTTGAATATATATAAGTAATTGATAATAAGATTTATATTAAGTTAATTAATTAATTTTAGAAATCAATTGATGATTTGGTATGTGTAATTACTTAGAGTAGTTAATGGAGCATAATTACTTAGGAAAGTAATTAGATGATCATTACTTGATGAAATTAGTATAAGATGATTTTTACACGAAGAAATTTGGGTAATTTCTTTTATAATTAATCAAAGGATTAATTTATGGAAATAATTAATCATGGGAGGATTAATAACTAATTAAGGATAGTTAATTACTGTTTTGTTATTAATCAAGGGTGATTAATAATTGTGTTTAAATAGAGATTTAATCACTTAAAATAATAAATTTAAATAAAGTAATTTTATATAAATTATTGGTCATTAATTAATTAATGTAATTAATGATGTAATTAAGAATTGTTAATTAAGGAATAATTAATAAGGAAGTAATTAAATGTTAATTTGCTATGAATGATTTAGAATAGTTCATTTGAGAAATAAATTAAAGACTAGATTACTTCTTGTATTTAGAGAATGATTAATTAATTTGATTTATAATTAATTGATGGTTGTGAGAGCTGGATTTATGGAATGAGTAATCAATTTAATTTATTTTAAATTAATTAAAGATGAAAGTAGTTAATTTAATTCATTTTAAATTAATTATGAATTGTGATTCATAAATCATTGCTGATGGATGATATTGATATTTTATTGATTGATTGTGATCTCAGTTATGAGATGGGTAATATCTATGTGATATGGATATATGGTTTAGGTATGATAATATTTAGTTATCTGTTTGGATGATGATATTAATTATCTGTTTATGATGATAATGTGATTATCTATTATGAGATGTGAATTATCTATCTGTGCATATTGATAATATTGAATTCACTGTTAAGACTAAATAGACAACTTGGCCTTAAAAGACACGTTTTGGATTTCGATGAGACCGGGATCGGTTTTCCTTATTTGGAACATCCGAAAACCATATCGATTCCAAATTTACGATAGGTCGTGAATCTGAAGTGAAGATGAAGATTCAGAATGCAAGGATTATTGTCGTTAACTCTGAGGGTGATTCCAAAACGAGTGTAACGAGATGATGCCTTCGGTTTCGTTCGAACCCAGAACGAACTTGTATGGATTGAATGCTTTCAACACATCGTCAGGCGGGCGATGGGCATTCTAAGAAATATGTTCTATAAAGGTAATCGTAACCTCAAGCCTCATCAACCGGGAATGGCTAAAACAGGGGAGGTGCAGCAAGGTTAGGTGGGTCATGCCCAAGCAGGACAAGGATATTCCCCAGTCTAGATGTCCCTTTTTATTCGGCTGTGTGGGCAGTTGGTCTGCAGCCAACTGCGGGGTTTATCTTGTTCGAGACTGTTCAGTAAGGAATGGTTCCGGCCTTGTGTTGCAGGGGGTCGGGAGTGATCCTCGGTACGTTGATCTAGGCCACGTATTGTGACAGGCGGTACCCCAGTAGCCCTGCCATTGTATGGAATCCAAAATCCAATAAGTGCCAACGGTTTTGATTGTATTACCCACTTTTGTGGCTAGTAGCTGGAATTTAATAGATGTAACAATTTCGGCTATTTTCTATTTACTTGAAAACCCTAGTCCTATTATAATATCATTGGATTTCCTATCAAATGTTTTGGTTAGCGTAAGGTAAAAACTTTTCCATGTTTATGTGTGGGAAGTCTTACGTGATACCTTTGTTTTCAAAGGATTTTTCAAAATTAAGCAACTTTAACCTGTTACTCATACCAGACCCATGTCTGACCCGGAGTTTATTTTTTTGTTTTTCGTAAACTCTCGGGTACCCAAATTTTTACGGGTAGCCAAGGGATTCAGGTTTAGCTTTGACGAATTCTGGAGGAGCAATGGAGCAGGAGGCTTCAGCGTTTGTAGATATATATATATATATATATATATATATATATATATATATAGTTCCGCTGTGTGGTATCTCTGTGATGTATTGTGTATTGAGTTGTATAATTAGACAGGTGTTTATAACTGTCTAGTATGTGATGTACTATATGTATCACTCTGATTGATGTTATATATTATGTAAATACTTATGTGATTAATATAATTTATTCGTTCCGCTATGAGATTTTGATGTTGTTGTTCTTTCTTCTCTATCTTTTCTATTTTCTCACCCTTTTCTTTCTTAAAAACGATACACGTAGGAAGTCGGGTCGTTACAGTGGTATCAGAGCGCTAGGTTGAGTGAATACCTAGGCTCTTGAGTGATTTCTTTCTTGAGAGAGCGTATTTGTAATTTTGATATATATATATATACACACATACATTTCTATCTATTTGTTGGGTTACCTGTTCGGGTTTTCCAATATAAGTATAAGGGTAGATTGAGTAGTGGTGTGTGTGACACGACTACCTGTGGTTGGAAGTATATCTGACGAGACTGTAGACCTAATACCATCTCGAGTAAATTCGTGGTGTAAGGATTTTATCAAATATCTGGAGGAAAACTGTTAAGATTTGGAGTCCATTTTTGTAGTACAAGTTTGGATGAGTAGAAATTGGATTTTTGTCAGTTGAGCAAAAGCTAGAAATATTATCTTGGTAACTCAAGAAGTAGTAGTTGTGTGTTGAGATGCAGTAGCGATGGATTGTTTCCGAAGAAGTTCTCAAAGATCTTAGGATAAGGAAGTGTGTCTGCATTAGTTTTGAGGTTGAGTTCGGCTGAATGTTGTGTTTGGCTTTGAGGCCCGAGGTTTCCGAGGAGTTTTGGATTAAGAAATTTTTGGCATCAGCAGCAGTGTTGCAGCTTAGATTGTTCTGCCAGCACGCGACGAAGTCATTTGTCAGCAGTTCTTTAGAGGCGAAGTTCAGAGGCAGTTTTGTGAATCCATTTCTTCGAAGAATTGGCTGGATAAGCTTAAGATGTTCAGGTTGGTAAGGAGAAGAACAGTTTTCTTTGGATATTAGCCTGGGTTGATCACAAAAGTGACTTGCGATAGTTAACTACTCTCTGGGATGGCAGAAATTCTTCTGGATATCTTTGAAGAAGTCAGTGGTTTGCCTTAGCATCTGAGGAGTTGAATTTGGTATCGACTGGATTTCAGAAGTAGTGCCGATGGTTCAGCTTAGTAATAGAATGGTTTCTAGAGAGAGGAATTGGTAAAGCAGCTCAGAGTTTTGGAGGAACTTCTGAATTTTATTTTGGATCTGTGGAACCATATTTTTGTAATGTGATGTCCAGCATGTGCTTATGTGCATCATTAGCATTTTCATCTACCCCAGATCAGAGTTGTGCAGCGGAAGCAGTTGGGAGTGCATTTGTTTTCTTCTTTCCTAGAAAAGGAGAAGTTGTTTTCTACTGAGGATAGTAAAGGTTGAGTTCTCGATTTTGGTTGATTTTGAGAAGATCATTCTACTGGATTGTTTTTGGATTCAGGTTGTTTTAGGAATTATCAGAAAGGGATGAGCTGATCAGTTAAGATGAAGACAGCTCTGGATCATCAGAAGAATTTGGTGGATAAGAGACGAAGGAATTTGGATTTCGGAGTCGTAAATTTGATTAGGGTGAATTTTCTCTGATTCAAAGGAGTTCTATAGATTAGTAGTATATACTGTTTGGATTCTATAGATCGAGTATTCCTGTATTATACTGGGAAACTCTAGGGAACTCTATCCAGAATTTTGTATGGATAGTTAGCTTTGTTGATTGAGTTGATTGGTTGTGATGATTGTTAGCATGTAATTGATATATGCTTATGACTTAAAATTAATTAAAACCTTAAATATATTATTAAATTACCTTTGCTTTTAAATTTCGGGGACGAAATTCTTTTAAGGGGGGAGGAATGTGACAACACGAAATTTTCTAGCAATATCAATTTAATAATCTGCGTTAAATATTAAATTGATTTGATATATCTTTCTTAATTAGATCTGAATTGATACTTTTCTTTTAATAAATATTTAATTGATAAATGATATCTGTTAAAATTAATTGAATTGTTTTCTATTTATAAATGTATATATTTGTATACATTGTAAATAGATGAGATTTGTTTTAAAGTTTAACTAATAAAATATGTTTTAAATACTAATATACATTTTAGTGAACTGGAAATTTTGTTTTATTTAATATAAACTTTTTAAAGCTAAATAAATAAATATAGGATTTTAAATACATAGGATAAATGCTTAAATAGATTGAAACTTATTTTAACTTAAGTTTAAATTTGAATTTATTAACAAAAAGATTTGTTTCTTTTCTTTTTAGTATAGCTTGATAAAAATATGAATTTAAAATTATATATGAGTTTTAATATAATTTTGTCAAACAATACATTATAATAAAAAAAAAATTTAATTTATTTATCATTTCAAATTGATAAATGAGTTACTTTTACATAATATTAATAAATAAACATACAAGACTATAAGATAAATTAGATAAAATGTAAAGTAAGTACATTGGCTAAATTTAATAACATAACAACTATAAGTTCATTTAGTTTTCAAACAACAAAATAAAAGAAATAACATTCACAAACATTTCAAAATACAATAACTAGTCAACAATGAAACTAGAAACATATGATTTTCAAGTTGGTAAACTAACATAAAAATGAACTGCAGCATATATATATATATATATATATATATATATATATATATATGTTTAAAGCATTAAGGTTGAATATGTGTGCAGGCCAAACTAAATAAAACAAAGTAAAGACAGTAACAAAAACAAATATAAATATATGAAGCTTGCTAGAGAAGACAGTAATGCATTCTTAAACAAACAAACAAAAGTAATTAATGTGAATCTTTCTAGCACACAATTGTATTTCATATCAGCCTCTATTATGAAATATCTCTGTTCTAAAAATCTGTACAAACAAGATATGTATGCCATATTGTACAAGTATGGTCACAAGTGTATGAGACATAATAATATTCCCTGTCTGCATATGCCCTGAAAACTTGATTATAAATCAGCTTCACCTTGTTTAGTTCGAGCTGAGCAAAAATATAAAATAAACTTCACTTAAAAACTGGAGCAAACCACTCAACATTAACAAGGCTACCCAACTAATCAGAGGATTCAAGAGGGTTTAAGAAATGTTTCAGCAAACAAATCAAAGCCTGCTTCAACAAAAAAAATGCCTCTGTTCTTTCACAAATGCAGGCGAGTAACTTCTTTTCTAAAATACCTAAGTATATTCATTTATGGTTGTATGTTAGTTTATCTGAGATGAAGTTTAAAGTATGTGTATATATATTTGAGAATGCATGTGTATATATGGATGGATAGATGGATTGATGTGGTTAAACTTGTTCTTCCTGTTTTTAGTTTCAGGCTTGGCTTCTAAACAAAAGAATCCAATTCCTTTGGATCTGATGGTAGTTAGTATATAGAATTTAAACAAGACTTGTTTGTTTAACTTTAAGATTTAAGTTTAAAATTTATTTGACTAAAAATACTAGAGAAATTTATCTGGAACCAAAATCTAACTTGAAGTGTTTGTATATGCTTGCTCTCTGTTACTCTGTAAACAAAATCTTGCTATCAAAAATCATTTACTCCTTTTCTGATCTATGATTGAACTTCAGTTTCAAGCAAAAGATGTTTGTATCATCTCAAACTAAGTTTAAAAATTTAGTTGAGATAAAAACAACTTTAAAATTATCTCTGGAAACCCAAAATTTAGAACAAACTTAAGATTGGCAAAATTTCGAACTTCACCGATCATTGATTCAGGTATCTATCTTGAATCCTCTCTGGAAATGAGGATTTTTAAAATACAAATCAGGATTTTAAGCTTTAGGATGATTGTGTAATTTGGGTTTGTCTGAATTTGGGTTTTTGAGCACCTGTGGATGGCCGGAAGGACTAGGGTGGTCGGAGCTTTGTCTGAGGGTGGATGAGTGTGCACTGAGGCCAGGAAAAATAGGGGATAGGGTGTCAGATAGCCGTGGCGTCGACGGCAATGGAATTAAGTGCCTAAACCTAATTTTTACTGTGCTTTGAAGTTTTGATCACCGCGGCCACTGCAGGCGATCGAGTGGCACGTGGTTTTGAGGGGATGTAGAGGGGAGATGGTCAATATCACGGCCGGCGTTTGGTGGTCTCTGATGGTCAGGGTGTCGCGCGCATGGCGGTGACAGGTTTGGAAGAGGGGAATGAGGTTGTGTTTTCCAGGTTTCGTATTCCTATTATTCATTTTTGCGCGCATGAGGGAAGACTCGAAGCAAGTGGTTGTTTTTCTCGGGAAACTTCATATGTTTACTCGAAGTAAACATAGGGGGTGCTCGTGTTGTAGATGTTCAGGTTTAAACCTGTAACAGTTTTAACAGCATTTAAAACTTTTGTTTTAAATTTAAAATCAAAGTTAAAACTAGTACTAAATTAAAGTTTAATAGTGAATTTAAGTTAGTTTTGAATAGAGTTAGAAATAATAAAGTTTCATAATTTAAATTATTTTAATAACTTAAAGGTGTTTAATAATTAAAGTATTTTCAAATTAGAGTTGAGTTCAAAGGAAAATTTAAAACTGTTAAGGAAAGATTAAAAAAAACCAGGTTAACTCCAAAAATAGAAATCAGGACTTGGATATGAATTTGGAAATAAAATAAAGTTTTATGATTTAAATTTATTCAAATAAGTTTAAGTGCAATTGAACATGTGAGTTTACAAAGGGTTTTGAAAAAAATAATGAATTAGTCTTAAAACTTTATTAAGAATAAATTGGTTTTTATTTAGAAAGTAATTTAAAATAAATGTTTTAAACATATTGGAATAAAAAAACATAATCAATAATAAGGATGGTTTACTTTAATTCATGAAGTTTTAGAATTTTATATGCATTAACCTTTAAGTTAATTAGGTAAGAATAATTAATGATGGATATTAATTAATTTAATAATTATAAGTTTAAATGTGGTAATTAAAGTTAATTAATGAATTAATTAACTAATATGTGATTTAGAACCATAGATTAGATTTTTAAATTAATAATGGTTAATTAACTTATAATTAATAATGATTAATATAAGTTGATTATGTTAGAAGAAAATAATTAAATAAGTATTAATGAAGTTCATTAACTAGATTATGTTATAATTAATTAATGTGATTGATTTTGTAATAAATTAATTAGATTAATTAATTCAATAGTTTAAATGTAATTATTTATTTGGAAAGTAATTAAGAAATTAATTACTTATTAATTGAGTAAATTGATTTAATTTGAGTTAATTAATTTAGTTTAATTAACTGATATTTTGGAAGTAAATTACTTAGAGAAGTAATTGAGGGATAATTACGGGATGTACTTAATTGGGTGATGTTGTTAATGGAAGTAACTGGAGTATAATTACTTGAAAATTGATCAAGGGATTAATTAAGAGTGTTATTGAGAAGTAATTAATTAAGAATGATTATTTACTGTATGAATTAATCAAGAGGGTTAATATATGTAATTTGAAGATTTGTATTCTTAATATAAATTAAGAAATGTAAATGTAACTAGAAATCATTAATTAATATAATTAATGATGGGATTAGAAATTGATTTATCTGAGAATATTAAATCAACAAGATAATTAAATGGTAATAAATCGATATAAATGTAATTAATTAATGGATTTATTCAAGATTAATTTCTGTAAATGAATTAAGGAAAACTACTGGAATGTAGCAAGGGATATTTAAATCAAAGATGATTAATTTGAATATATATAAGTAATTGATAATAAGATTTATATTAAGTTAATTAATTAATTTTAGAAATCAATTGATGATTTGGTATGTGTAATTACTTAGTGTAATTAATTGAGCATAATTACTTAGGAAAGTAATTAGATGATCATTACTTGACGAAATTAGTATATAATCAAAGGATTAATTTATGGAAATAATTAATCATGGGAGGATTAATAACTAATTAAGGATAGTTAATTACTGTTTTGTTATTAATCAAGGGTGATTAATAATTGTGTTTAAATAGTGTTTTAATCACTTAAAATAATAAATTTAAATAAAGTAATTTTATATAAATTAGTGGTCATTAATTAATTAATGTAATTAATGATGTAACATAAGAATTGTTAATTAAGGAATAATTAATAAGGAAGTAATTAAATGTTAATTTGCTATGAATGATTTAGAATAGTTCATTTGAGAAATAAATTAAAGACTAAATTACTTCTTGTATTTAGAGAATGATTAATTAATTTGATTTATAATTAATTGATGGTTGTGAGAGCTGGATTTATGGAATGAGTAATCAATTTAATTTATTTTAAATTAATTAAAGATGGAAGTAGTTAATTTAATTCATTTTAAATTAATTATGAATTGTGATTCATAAATCATTGCTGATGGATGATATTGATATTTTATTGATTGATTGTGATCTCAGTTATGAGATGGGTAATATCTATGTGATATGGATATATGGTTTAGGTATGATAATATTTAGTTATCTGTTTGGATGATGATATTAATTATCTGTTTATGATGATAATGTGATTATCTATTATGAGATGTGAATTATTTATCTGTGCATATTGATAATATTGAATTCACTGTTAAGACTAAATAGACAACTTGGCCTTAAAAGACACGTTTTGGATTTCGATGAGACCGGGATCAGTTTTCCTTATTTGGAACATCCGAAAACCATATCGATTCCAAATTTACGATAGGTCGTGAATCTGAAGTGAAGGTGAAGATTCAGAATGCAAGGATTATTGTCGTTAACTCTGAGGGTGATTCCAAAACGAGTGTAACGAGATGATGCCTTCGGTTTCGTTCGAACCCGGAACGAACTTGTATGGATTGAATGCTTTCAACACATCGTCAGGCGGGCGATGAGCATTCTAAGAAATATGTTCTATAAAGGTAATCGTAACCTCAAGCCTCATCAACCGGGAATGGCTAAAACAGGGGAGGTGCAGCAAGGTTAGGTGGGTCATGCCCAAGCAGGACAAGGATATTCCCCTGTCTAAATGTCCCTTTTTATTCGGCTGTGTGGGCAGTTGGTCTGCAGCCAACTGCGGGGTTTATCTTGTTCGGGACTGTTCAGTAAGGAATGGTTCCGGCCTTGTGTTGCAGGGGGTCGGGAGTGATCCTCGGTACGTTGATCTAGGCCACGTACTGTGACGGGCGATACCCCAGTAGCCCTGCCATTGTATGGAATCCAAAATCCAATAAGTGCCAACGGTTTTGATTGTATTGCCCACTTTTGTGGCTAGTAGCTGGAATTTAATAGATGTAACAATTTCGGCTATTTTCTATTTACTTGAAAACCCTAGACCTATTATAATATCATTGGATTCCTATCAAATGTTTTGGTTAGCGTAAGGTAAAAACTTTTCCATGTTTATGTGTGGGAAGTCTTACGTGATACCTTTGTTTTCAAAGGATTTTTGAAAATTAAGCAACTTTAACCTGTTACTCATACCAGACCCATGTCTGACCCGGAGTTTATTTTTTTGTTTTTCGCAAACTCTCGGGTACCAAAATTTTTACGGGTAGCCAAGGGATTCAGGTTTAGCTTTGACGAATTCTGGAGGAGCAATGGAGCAGGAGGCTTCAGCGTTTGTAGATATATATATATAGTTCAGCTGTGTGGTATCTCTGTGATGTGTTGTGTATTGAGTTGTATAACTAGACGGGTGTTTATAACTGTCTAGTATGTGATGTACTATATGTATCACTCTGATTGATGTTATATATTATGTAAATACTTATGTGATTAATATAATTTATTCGTTCCGCTGTGAGATTCTGATGTTGTTGTTCTTTCTTCTCTATCTTTTCTATTTTCTCACCCTTTTCTTTCTTAAAAACGATACGTCTTCCTGGGCGTAGGAAGTCGGGTCGTTACAATCTTTGACTCCTACCTCTTATCTTTCTCATGAAAACGTTCAAACCGGATCGAAGTGGTTTTCGAAAAATTAATCCTGATTCCGGTCTTTTCGAAACGATCAGCGCACTGGCAAATATTGATAGTCGATTATTTAACTATCATATAACATCTATAAACAACCATCAGGCCTTAATAATTTCCCAAATTATTTATTTCAAAATATATTCGCAAGATATTTTCCACTCTTCAACCCTTTGAAAAATAGTTTTCAAATCACTTTTTCTCTCGTGGAATAAATTTCCACCCAATTGTTTTATTTCCACTAAAAAGCACTAAGTCCTTTAAAATTAATTTTTTTAAAGAAGTTAGACTACTTTATTCAAAATAAACACTTAAAAACATTTAAAATATAAAACTACTTAAAATACTTTATTTAAAATACCAGTTATGAAATTCTAAAATAATTTCTAATGTAAAACTTAAGCTAATTTAAAAATAAAAGTAATTCTATAAGGTATAAATATTTAAATAATTATATTTTAAATCATAATAATAATTAAACCTTTAAAATACTTTACTTATATAATTAACTTAATAAAAATTTACTTTTAAAAATTTTAAAACCACTAAGTAATAATTTCTTTCTAAAATGTTTTTTTAAAACTATTTTAAAACTTCTAAATTATACTTGGAAATCTTTTTTGAAAACATACCTGGCTTTTCTGGGAAATACACTTTCCTTTCCACGCCTTTAAAAATAAACCACTATTTATATTTAAACAATCACCCTTCCCTTATAAATTTCCATCCTGAATTTATACTTCCAAATTATCCTCTAATAAATATTTCACTTTATTAATAAACCCTGTTTATAAATTCCATAATCTCATTCTCCTTTAATCCCAGTTTCAAACACTTAATCAGTTTTCAAATTGATTTTCGAAACTAACTCCATTTTAAAATATATTCCTTTACTTACCCAATTTTTTTTAAAATCCATCAATTCCATATTTACTTCTATATTTACGATTTAAAATCTTATTTTAAACTGAAATATCCACTTCATAACTCATTCAAAATTCTATCCTTTTATTTCTTCCCAAACATTTAAATCTTAAATTTGAAAATAAAATCCTTTAAATTTTTAGACAATATCGCTTAAGTCTCCAAAAATCTTTTATTTTCATTTATTTAAAATCTCTATCTTCATTTCCATACTCAGAAATTATTTAATAGAATTTAAAAATCAAACTTTTATACCTTTCCAAATTCGATCTTTAATTTACTCAAATTCACTATAATTATTTTACTTAAAAATTTCCCTTTTTATTCCCATTAAAAATCCAAACTTATATATATTTTCTCGAAATACCAATATATATTCAACCAAGCCATAACATTCAATAATTTCAATTCCCAATATAATCATCACAAATTATCAAATAAATCACATTACTAAATATAAAATAAATTCAACATTTTGAGGAATCCAATTGGATCACTCCAACCTGTTTCCCTGCATCTACAGATGTTAGCACAATATAAAATACCAATCCCACTTCGAGCAGGATATCGCGGTATAAGGGTCATTCGCTATTACGCGGGGCGCATCGGGTCTCATACGCTATATAATGCGGGAAATCAATCACTCCAATATATATACTACTACATATATAATATACCACTTCCAATCTGATAATAAAACATCGGTTTAATCAATCAATCCAATAACTTAAATTTTAAACTATTTAAATTAACCGATAATCCAAATGAGTGAGATTAACTCACCTTTGATTTTATGCGACCCAAACCAAACCAGCTTGTTTTCTTCACAATTCAGACCTTGTACAAACATTATATCATTTATTAACATTTGGAATAATTGAACAATTATTTATCAATTAATAGCCTTACTTAACTAACTCTTTATATAAACCCTTATATATTTTTCCAAAGTCCTATATGTATATATGAAATTTCTGTTTACTGCATATATATATATATATATACACACAAAATATGTGTGCATTTATATTTTAAAAAAATCCTCCTTTTCTTTTCTGTAAAAATAAAACAGTAATTAACTTCACTATTAAATTCTTAAAATAGATTTCCTTTTTTAAAACCTTACAGTAACTTATATATTTTTCTAACAAATATATACGTATATATATTAAATTAAAAACAGGAATGTTTTATACTTTACTGTGATATTTATATAATCCTATTTCTACATATGTATAAATTTGCGTATATACATTTTAGTTACTGTATATTTATATATATAAAAACTTGGCTTTAATGTGATATATATATATTACAAAAATATGTTTTGCCTCACTACTTTTTCTTTTTCTTTCTGATTTACATTTATGTTTATAAATTAGGTTTAATTTGAAAAATAAAATTAAAAAAAAGATCGAGAATACCTCACTTCGAACATCGACACTACGGCTACCAGAAACCAACCTCCACGACTTCCAAGCGACTTCGACCACTACACAGCTTCGAATGCCACTACATCCTCACTCAGGACGACTCACGATCGCCACTGCTCGCGCATACGAGCGCACGACTGCTTCTCGACAAAAACCATCGCCGCCAACCCTCAATGACCTAGCCTTGGACTTCCATCGTGAAACCGCCACCGCGATTCGATCGCAACCTCCTCACCATCGAGCTCCATAAGCGTGCGCCTCCAGGCTTCATGCCAAAAATCGACATTTATTTAGAGATGCCCGTATCGGTCAATCTGAAAAGAAAGGGAAATGGAAGGAGGGAACGAATTGGTATGAAGAGGGAAGTCGATTTTAAGTCTCGGCAATTAAATTGATTTCGATTTGGTCTTCGTGTTCGGCCATGTTTTTATTTTCTTTTTATCTTTCGAAGTGGACATCTGGAGCGATTTGAAAAAGGTAGGCGACATGTTCTAATAAAAGGAGGTGCGCGGCAAGAAAGCTACAGTGATGGCTGACTGAAATAATATATTTTAATTCAAATCAACTTTAAATTGTCTCGATAAATGCAACTTATAATTTTGAACCCCTATCGAAGCGTGCCGCCAGGCATTCGTAATGCTATACCCCTACTTCGAACGCAATGGAAAAGATTTCGAGTCCCAATTCGATCTTATGGAGAAGATAGCTTTTTGGACCCAGTTATAATATTGAATTTTCGGTAAAGATTTCAGCGTGCTTAAATACCGTACGATCACACGACAATTCCAAACATTATGAAATTTGAAATCCGATAATAATACAATATTACGGATCCAACGGAACTGGTTCTGTCGAAATCCGAGAATGTGCCTCGAAATGATACTTTTTTTTAAATATCGATTTAAACGATATATTTCAAAACTAAACAAATCACTTCAAAAATCCAATTTTAAAACTTTTATTACCCTTAATGGTATCAATATAAATTTTAAATGTCTTCAAATTATTTTTAACTAGCTTAGAATCCCTGATTTAATATTTTACCCAATTTCCCATTATTAAATCCAAAAATCAACCCATCTAATAAATAGTTAATTTTGAAATTTAAGTTAAAAACCAACACTCGAATATTTAAAATCAATTAAATATTCCAATTTCAAAAGCCCCAAATTCTGGGTCGTCATATTCTTCCCCCCTTCAAAGAATTTCTCTCCGAAATTACTATTTAAGAAGAATGATCCATGACGCATTAACTATTTTCCCAATCCAAATAGTTTCAACTTCCTAAAATAATTCTTTTATTTAAGACACACTATCACTCTACTAGCTTTTCAAACTCATATATAAGTTACAAACAATATTATTTACTCAACAATTTAAATTTAAATTTAAAACCAAATTTTAAATCATCAAAATTTTCTCAAAATTTTTCTCTCTAAATTTTAGAAAATTTTTCCAACGTCTCCTTTGCGCGGCTAGATCGGAACAACTACAAAATGCCTCTACGGGCCCCTAAATTTCAAAAGAAAACAAAATGCCAAGTGGCTAGATCAGAAAACATCAAATTTCATATGACAATTAAATACATACCTTTTGTTGAGCAATTCCATTTATCTTCTAAAATCAAAAATCTCAATTTCCTTTTGCTATCTAAAACACTTGTATATCCTACTTAGCAATAATATCCAATCATAGTCTCAAAACCATTTTATTTACTCCCTTTAAAATTTTCATATATATTTCATTCAAGCCCGTATGATGTCCGTATATCATCTGTACGCAATACCAAATCTGATCGCTCACTCGATCACATAATTCCACTTTCGAACTAGTATCGTCCAATCGACTTCCTAGTGCGGACTCAGATCTGGTTTCTTGATCAGAAACCGCCACTCTCCTTGCATAGTCATATACTATGATAGAGAATTTTCAAAATCAAACAAAAATCCATATCCAGGGTTTGTCGTCAAAAATCGAGTGAAAAATCCCAACTCGGATCGATATGACTATCTCGAAATTTCGTGCTCGAATCTGGATCAAATCACTATGCGAATAAAATAATGTACTTGCATCTTATGTATTTTTCCCCAACTGATTATTAGCTATATCAATTCTCTTTTTATTCAATTTTTTATTTCCATTCACTTTTTCACAATTATCATTCACACACTTTTATTTAATCTTCATTCAAATATTAACTTAGAATATATTTTTCAACTCCAAATTTACT
This sequence comes from Allium cepa, assembly GCA_030765085.1. Classification (NCBI taxonomy): domain Eukaryota; kingdom Viridiplantae; phylum Streptophyta; class Magnoliopsida; order Asparagales; family Amaryllidaceae; genus Allium; species Allium cepa. The sequence goes on along the minus strand of CM060943.1, from coordinate 238,156,833 downwards.
TAAGAATTCACCATTCATTTCTTTAAGTTCAATATAAGTATTTTATAAACTTATTATATTTATTTTCACTATACCACTTTGGTTTATATCTACTTCTATTCAAATCTTAAATTTGTTTTCCATTTACAAATTTATTCATATTTCGAATACTTTTAATTTCCAACCTTTATTATTTTTAGTCCACTACGTACTAATTCTACAACTTCACTTTACTTAATATAATTCAAATTGATTTCAATATTCAATTTTCAATTAATTTGCTTACAAAGGTAAATTCATTTGTTTCACTACCCATTTTTTTACAAATTTTAATAAACTTACTTTAATGACCATTCCATTTAGTCTACTTAGAATTTTTCTCAAAATCGCTTTTATTTATCTAAATTCAATTACATTCCAATTAAAATCAAATTTTAAACTCCTATAAGTTTTCCAACTTATCTACACTCCATTTGCTAATTTCTTTTAATTCTCTTCAATAAATTAGCTTACCTTCCAACTTATTTTGTTTTCACACTTACTTTTATTTAACTCTACTTCAAGTCAAATTTCATTCTAACAAATTTCAAATTTTATATGTTATCAACCCATTTTTACTTCCCAAACATTTTTAAATAAACTTCCAGAGTTTAAACCATTACTTAAACATTCAAAATCAATTTTGAAAACATTTATATCCAAATCAAACTATTCTTTTGCATTTTCGAAATCAAACCCAATTTCGCAAACAAATACCAATCCAAAACATCCAGGTTGCAATCCCTCTCTTGGAAACTCAAAAATGAACATCGATGATGCAGTCATCACCAAAGTTATTTTTCAATGACCGAAGTAAGTTCAGTGCTTTCATGCTTTTCATAAACATTTCCAAATATTTTTAAATTCCAAACCTCACCAGATTTCAAATCCAATTCAAAAATATTTCTCAAATATTATCACCATTATTCCTCCAAAACCTTTGAAAATCATTTTCAAACTCAAAGGAATTTAATTTCCAAATTTCGAATTCCCAATCCTTTCAATTCATATTCAAATATTACTCTAGAATTTTTATTTCATTTTCAATTATAAATCACATTTATAATTGATGTTTACAAATCCAATTTTATTATATAATTTTATTCTTTAACCTTTGGTTGTAATTTTAACCCTAGTTCAATTTCCATACAAAAATGATAGTAATTTAATATTATCACTTCCTAACAACCAAGCAACCACATATAACTATAATAATTTACGGAAAATTATTTCTTTTATGTACAAAAATAATTTAGGTAAAATTATTTCATTTACCCTGTTTTAAAACAACAATTGTATTCGGTTTATCTTGCTAAGAGTTTAGAAACCTCTGTCGATGACAAGGCATCCCACATATCGATCAGAATCCCTAAACACTCAACAGATAAGTCAACACAATATAAAAAACAATTTTTATACTCACTAATAAATACGCGCTCATATCTATTAATATACTCAAACTCATTCTAGAGTACTACGGACTATATTTATAATGAGTAATCCCTACCAGAGCCAAGGTTCTCGCTTAATCTTTAGCTCTGATACCAACTGTAACGACTCGATTTTCAACGCCTGTAAATCGACATCAATACGTCCACTGTATTAAATGTCGAACAATCGAATGCCGGAAAACCAAACCGTAAGGGAAAGAAAAAGGAGGTAGAAGAAGAGAAAAACAAAACAATATCATAATCTCATAATCGCAGCGGATTAATATATAATAGATAAATGACTGATCTTTAAACAAAAAGAATTATATCTATTTGATTCATTACATCATCAAAGTACAACATAATCAATAGCGAAATATTGGACAGTTATATTAACTTGTCCCCACAAAAACTGACTACGCAGTTAACCATACACAACAGAATATACATCAAATACGTGTGATACATCTCGCCATCCAGCTCGTCTTCTGAGCTCCACGTCATCCTTTCCTATATCTATAATACTCAGTCTAACCGAGCATTATAGTAAAATAACACCCAAGTCAGTCTAGAAAATCAACGTGAGAAAACACACTTAATTGAATTATTAAAGTTTCCAAAATCCTTTAAAATCTAAGGTATCTCGTAAGACCACGCCACAAATAAACATGTCGGGTTTTTACCTTATAATAACCAAAACATTTCTTATCAAATCCTCTGATATTATAATAGTGTCTATATACAAATTCTTATTCAAATAGTCGAAATTGATACATTCATTAAATTCCAGCATAATAAGTATACAAACAAGTCCGAAGGCACTTATTGGAGATTGGGTTTCCATCAATGGTAGGGATACTGGGGTACCTCTCATCACAATACATGGTCTAGATCACCGTACCGAGGATCCACCATAATCCCGTGCAACAGAAGAATGGAGCTACCTCTTAATGGATAGTCCGAATAAGATCACTCTGCAGTCGGGATCAGCAAATGCCCACACAGCTGAATAAAAAGGGACATCTAGACAGGGATGATCTTACCCTAATTGGTTGCTAGCCACTTAGCCTTGCTGCACCTCCCCTGTTTTAGCCATTCCCGGTTGATGAAGCTCGAGGCTATGCGTTACATTTTTAGCACACATTCACTTAGAATGCTCATCGTCCCCCTGATGATGTTCTGATAGCAATCGTCCATACAAATCCATTCCCGATCCGAACGGACCCAAAGGCACTACTCCTACTACATCTAGCCTGGAATCACCCTCAGGATTAGTAGCGATTAGCCCTTGCACTTCACTGCTCCATCTTTGACTCCAAGCTCTTGTCTTTCTTACAAAAACGTTCAAACCGGATCGAAGTGGTTTTCAAAAAATTAATCCAGATCCTGGTCTCTTCGAAACGATCAGCGCATTGGCCAATATTAATAGTCGGTTATTTAACTATCATATAACATCCACAAACAACCATCAGATCTTAATAATTTCCCAATTATTTATTTCAAAATATCTTCGCAAGATATTTTTCCACTCTTCATCCCTTTGAAAAATAGTTTTCAAATCATTTTTTCACTTGCGGAATAAATTTCCACCCAATTGTTTTATTTCTACTGAAAAGCACTAAGTCCTTTAAAATTAGATTTTTAAAGAAGTTAAACTACTTTATTCAAAATATACACTTAAAAACATTTAAAATATAAAACTACCTAAAACACTTTATTTAAAATACCAGTTATGAAATTCTAAAATAATTTCTCATGTAAAACTTAAGCCAAAACTAATTTAAAAATAAAAGTTATTCTATAAGGTAGAAATATTTAAATAATTATCTTTTAAATCATAATATTGGTTAAACCTTTAAAATACTTTACTTATATAATTAACTTAATAAATATTTACTTTTAAAAAATTTAAAACCACTAAATAATAATTTCTTTCTAAAACATTCTATTAAAACCATTAAAACTTCTAACTTATACTTCGAAATCTTTCTCTGAAAATATACTTGGCTTTTCAGGGAAATACACTTTCCTTTCCACGCCTTTAAAAATAAACCACTATTTATCTTTAAACAAATCACCCTTCCCTTATAAATTCTCATCCTGAATTTATACTTCCAAATTATCCTCTAATAAATATTTCACTTTATTTATAAACCCCATTTATAAATTCCGTAATCTCATTCTCCTTAAATCCCAGTTTCAAACGCTTAATCAGTTTTCAAATCGATTTTCAAAACTAACTCCTTTTTAAAATAAATTCCTTTACTTACCCATATCTATTTTAAAATCCACTAATTCCATATTTACTTCTATATTTATGATTTAAAATCTTATTTTAAACTGAAATATCCACTTCATACCTCATTCAAAATTCTACCCATTTATTTCTTCCCAAACATTAAAATCTTAAATTTTGAAAATAAAATCCTTTGAATTTTTAAACAATATCACTTAAGTCTCCAAAACTCTTTTATTTTCATTTATTTAAAATCTCTATCTTCATTTCCATACTCAGAATTTATTTAATAGAATTTAAAAGTCAAACTTTTATACTTTTCCAAATTCGATCTTTAATTTACCCAAATTCACTATAATTATTTTACTTAAAAATTTCCCTTTTTTGTTCCCTTTAAAAATCCAAAGTTATATATATTTTCTCGAAATACCAATATATATTCAACTAAGCCATTACATTCAATAATTTCAATTCCTAATATAGTCAGTATAATCATCACAGATTGTCACAAAAATCACATTACCGGATATAAAATAAATTCAGCATTTTGAGGAATCCAGTTGGATCCCTCCAACTTGTTTCCCTATGTCCACAGATATTAGAACAATATTCAATACCAATCCCACTTCGAGGGGGATATCGCGGTATAAGGGTCATCTGCTATTATGCGGGACGCATAGGGTCTCATCCGCTATATAATGCAGGAAATCAATCAATCCAATATATATACTACTATATATATAATATACGACATCCAATGTGATAAAAAAACATCAATTCAGGCAATCAATCCAATAATTTAAATTTTAAACTATTTAAATTAACCGTAATCCAAATGAGTGAGATTAAACCACCTTTGATTTTATGCGACCCAAACCAAACCAGCTTGTTTTCTTCATAATTTAGACCTTGTACAACATTATATCATTCTATTAACATTTGGAATAATTGAACAATTAATTATCATTTAATAGATTTACTTAACTAACTCTTTATATAAACCCTTATATATTTTCCAAAGTCCTATATATATAACAAAATTTTTGTTTACTGCATATATATTTAAAATATGTGTGCATTTATATTTAAAATAAATCCTCCTTTCCTTTTCTGTAAAAATAAAACAGTAATTAACTTCACTATTAAATTCTTAAAATAGATTTCCTTTTTTAAAACCTTACCGTAACTTATATATTTTTCTAACAAATATTTACGTATACATATTAAATTAAAAATAGGAATTTTTTTACTTTACCGTGATATTTATATTTTCCTACTTCTGCATATGTGTAAATATAAAAAGTTTGCGTATATACATTTTAGTTGCTGCATATTTATATATATAAAAACTTTGCTTTACAGTGAATATACATATATTACAAAAATATGTTTTGCCTCACTATTTTTTCTTTTTCTTTCTGATTTACATTTATGTATATAAATTAGGTTTAATTTGAATAATAAAATTAAAAAAGATCGAGAATACCTCACTTCGAACATCGACACTACGGCTACCAGAAACCAACCTCTACGACTTCCAAGCGACTTTGACCACTTTATAGCTTCAAATGCCACTACATCCTCACTCATAACGACTCACGATCGCCACAGCTCGCGCGTACGAGCGCACAACTGCTTCTCGATGAAAACCTTTGTTGCCAACCCTCAATGCCCTAGCCTCGGCCTTCCATCGTGAAACCGCCACCGCGATTTCGATTGCAACCCCCTCACCATTGCGCTCCATAAGCACGCACCTCCAGGCTTCATGCCAAAATCGACTTCGATTATTTGGAGATGCCAGTCTTGGACGATCTGAAAAGAAAGGGAAATGGAAGGAGGGAACGAATTGGTATGAAGAGGGAAGTCGATTTTAAGTCTCGGCCATTAAATTGATTTGGATTTGGTCTTCGTATTCGGCCATGTTTTTATTTTCTTTTTTATGTTTCGAAGTGGACATCTACAGCGATTTGAAAATGGTAGGCGACATGTGCTAATAAAAGGAGGTGCGTGGCAAGAAAGCTACGGTGATGTTTGACTGAAATATACAATATATTTTAATTCAAATTCAAATAAACTTTAAATTGTCTCGATAAATGCAACTTAAAATTTCGAACCCCTATCGAAGTGTGCCGCTAGGCGTTCATAATGCAATACCCCTGCTCCGAACGCAATGGAAAAGGTTTCGAGTTCCAATTCGATCATATAGAGAAGATAGCTTTTTGGACCCAGTTATAATATTGAATTTTCGATAAAGATTTCAACTCGTTTATCTATTGTATGATTGCATGACAACAACAAACACTACGAAATTTGAAATCCGATAATAATACAATATTATGGATCCAATGGAACTGGTTCCATCGAAATCCGAGACTGTGCCTCGGAAGGCTACTTTTTTTTAAAATATCAATTTAAATGATATATTTCAAAAGTGAATAAATCACTTCAAAAGTTCAATTTTAAACTTTTATTACCCTTGGTATTATCGATATAAATTTTACATGCCTTCAAATTATTTTTAACTAGCATAGAATCCCTGATTTCCCAATTTCCCATTATTAAATCCAAAAATCAACCCATCAAATAAATAGTGATTTTTGAAATTTAAGTTAAAAACCAACACTCGAATATTTAAAATCAATTAAATATTCCAAAATTCAAAAGCCTAAAATTCCAGGTCGTCACATTAAATATCACTTTTGATATATATAAAAATCCTAGTCAAGATGTTTCGAGAAAGGATATCAATACATCAATTGAGATTAGAGTACATAACACTCCCTAAATGTTGATCAAAGAATCATTCATGGTTGTTGGGGCCACAAGGGGATTTTGATGACTATCATTGGATGAATCTTGTATGAATCTTCCCAAAAGGATTTTGAAAAGACTATCATTGGATGACATATTTATATTTCAAATATAACTTGTGTAAACTAAAACCAAATCAGTTTAATGAATAAGGAAATTTATAAAGCATTTATGAATACCTATTATATTGCGCTGAGAAACATTTCAAGAAATACCAACTTCATTGTGAAGGAATTTTCTTGAGAAGTTATTGGTAGTAAAAAGGATGTGGATACGATCCAAAGATAGAACTGATTAGACGAGATGAAATAAAATTGACTAAGCTAAATGAACACATTGCATTAGAATGTCTAATAAGTATTCTCGCTCATTGAAGAGAAACTATGTGTTTCTTATCAATTTTGAAAAATATAATCCTCGATTGTTTAATTAAACCACTAAGAGTGTTGACTCTATCATATGGTATGATGCGTAAATCTTAAAGAATTCCAAGTACACTATCAAAATATGATTTTGGTAGTCGTAACCTAAGGGATATAATCCATCAGCCGTGATTATGTCTTTATGAGTATGACTAATGTAGTTGGAATTAAATGAGCAACGTTGATAATAATAATATCGCAAATTTCAATTGTTGAAATTAGTGTAATAGATTCGGTATTCAACATGCTCAAGTTAATTCGGATCTACTCATAAAATTACCACTCGATATGACTTTATGTTTGGTGCATATTTATTAAAATAGAAAATTCTAAATAATGATTTGGAGTAAACTGTTTACATATAATAATCGAGATGTCTCGAAGTCGGTGGGAGAGGAATTGAGTTTGCGAGTCTTTGGATATGATCCAAGAAATGGTTCGAAAGAATTTTATAAGAATTAAGACTGAATAAGTATTTTGATAGAAATATCAAATAGTTTGATTTTCTATCAAAATGCAGAGGAAGCGTGTTTTCATAAGAAAGAATGTTAAAAGGTAAAATGATATTTCTAAGCTATAAGTAAAGAACACGTTTTTGATTTTAATGATGTACTTGTGTTAAAATCAGCCGTATTTGTTTTGATACTCAACATTGGATTGATAAATGAAGTATAAAAGATGTCGGGAATGTCCCAAATGATATGCAATGACCTATTAGAATGTTTAATATGGAACATGTAAGATTGATTCCTTTACATTGGCAAAAGGAATTATCATACATGTTGTGTTGTCTACGATATCATGATTTTTTAATGTATTTGATACATGAAACAAATATCGAATCCAAATTGATATCACTAACTATTTGTTTGCAGTTCTCGTGCATGTATCAAATACTAGAGAATTGTTTACAGAAACATAAATTCCTTACGAAGGAATGTTCGGACTCAAACTTTCACAAGTAATATCAAGTATAATATGTCAATAGCAAATCTTTAAGTTGAAAATGTTCCAAATGAAAGAAATTGGTTGATTCAATGAAAAAAGCTAGGTCCATCGCCTTAAATAGCCCCGCAATCAAAATAATGTATATAAAAAATATAAGTGCACAAATTTGTAACTGAACCGATTCCAAATGTTGAAAATCTCATGACAGAGTTATATGATAACAATGTCGTAATATAGTTCGTAATATAACTTAGAGCTTACTCAAAGTCGAAAGACATACTCCGAATTGTTCCACATGATAAAACAGTTTATCACCGTTGGAGAAAGTTAATTGACATAGTAGATAATTAAAACATAATAGCATACCCATTCACAAAGGGACTGGTCTAATTGGTTTTGAGAAAACCGATTGGAGAAGTTGGAATAAGATTTCATAATTGACCCCAAGTGCAAGTGGAAGAATGATAGAGTTAGGGGTATGGCCTAGGGGCAATTATGTAATTTGTTACATATATCTAACCTGTTGACCAATTTTGTTCGAAATTCCTTCTATTGTATGCTTAATATAATGTGGTTATATTAATTAATAAATTTAATTAAAAGTATATTTAATAGAAAATCCACAAATGGTATGTTTTGTGATAGTTATTACAAAGTGTTGTAACTGTGAGTAATTTATCACAATAAAACAAATGTACCATTTTAAACGTTCCTAGTCAAGATGCATTGAGGCTGCATATCGATGTATCCGTTAAGACTAGAATACATAACGCTCTCTAAATGTTAGGCCACGTATTATTCATGACTACTGGAGGCACCAAGGGGTAATGTACTGATAGTTATTGGATAACTATGAAACGACTCACTCGATAGTTTTATGTTGGTTAATATAACTAAGGTCAAATAGAAACTATCGATGTGCTAATTTATACAATTCTTTCGACTTGAGGATACCGTCAACCTTCAGTATGAAAAACACTGCTTTGATTATAGTCAAATCATTGAACGACATCCATCAAGTGATTATAGTTGGGTAGAGTGGAAGTATTGGAAGGAAGACACTATTCAAGAGAGGATTCGTCACTTCAGTCATATGAGGTTAGTATCATGGTCAACTCAATTCAATCCAAAGTTAAAATCTTTAGCTAGAGTAGTACGGTTAATAATAATTATTAATATTGAACCAAGGATTTTGTGTTTGGATTATAGAGTTGAATATGGACAATATTGGAATTTTGACCATTACCAAATTCCATAAATCCAAAGTGATATGGTTTTTTACGAAGAGAAATGGTGTATATAAATATCATTAACGGGTAATGCTTATTAAACAAAGTAAGATTTTACTAAAAATGAATAAGCAATAAACTGGGACATAATGTCATACCACTTGCTAAGTGACATGTGAACATTAACATTCGAATAGTTCGGTGTTAATTGCTGACCAAATTTACATCCAGGAGTTACACAACTAAAATGATGAATTCCCTTAAGACCGAATGATTTAATTAGTTTATAGTTGTTATAAATAAATTAATATTTATGAAATATTAATTATAAAAACTTGAATATGGTTTGAGAAATAAAAATTGTTATATATTTATAATAGTTATAAATGTACCACTCGATATACGATATCGATAAGCGATTAAACTAGATTTAATTGCATAGCATTTTGGTTTGGGATTAAATGGGTTTAAAGTCTGTCATTAGGGCTGTAAATTTTGGTTTTAACAAGTTATTGGAGGTGGCTAAAACTTAGGATTAGATCTAGACATGGATGGCTAAGATTAAGAGAGAATAGGTAATGAGATTGTCCTAATATCTCTCTTGTACAAGGCTATATATATGAATCTCCAAACCCTTAATCAAAAATAACTTTTGGCTGCTATAACTATCAAGTTTGCTGGCCGAAATTAATCCCCATATCAGTTCTAAGAATCTCAAATCAATTCAACTTAAGTAAAAGCACTATTTGATACAAAAGGTCGATGATTCCAAACTTGCAATCTAACGGATCAAGCATAACTAGATAAGTGAATTCATTGATTCAAGTGGACTCAAAGGTATCATCAATTGGTATTTTATTTATATATTGCAGTAATCGTAACATATTTTATGATTTAATATTGATTAATCCCAAATCTATGTATATATTAATGTTGTATATCCAGTTAGGTGAGATTTTCGTAGGTATATGTAGTTGTCACAAATTAGTTCGGTTATGTGCATGGTTATATTATTACGTGTTATAATTTATGTATAAATAAATCTAATTTGCTGTAAAAATTAAATTTTGTCGTTCTTAATTATTTTATGTATATTTATATATTAATTTAAATATACACTAATGTATATTTTAACCATATAATTACATATCTATATATTTATAACGTATAAACAGCTTAGAATTTTTCCTTACACCTATTTATACATAATCTGAATTTTCAAATTCAAAGATAAATTTTTTATATGTATAAATAATTTTAGATTATCTTTTATTCATTATTTGAATTATTTATTATATCTAAAATAATTATTGCAATGAAAATTCGATTATATTTTTTAAATAACTACATCTATGCAATAACCATGGAAAAAATTTTATAATTTTTTTTAATATTTAATATTTTTAATAATTAAATTACTTCGATTGAACATTTCTTTTATTTATTAAAAATAGTATTTTATTTCAAAAAATCATGAAAAAAATTTTGAACCTGTATTTTATGATCCTATATTTTCGAAAATTTAAAAATTTTATTTTTAATTTTTAATTATTATGATCAAAACTATTTATTATATATATAATAATGATAAAATTATAAAATTATTATTTTATATTTGTCATGTTAATTTCGATCGGGAAATTATTTTAAAATATATATATTTATATTTTAAGTACTTGAATGTAATTAATTATTCATATATATACATTTTATTTAACCATATATATATAGTTTCAGTTAATATATGTGTGTGTGTGTTTGTATAATTTTATATGTTTAATTATGTATATATATTTACAAATTTTTTTTAAATTATATATATATATATATATTTAATTTGAGACTTTTAGTTATAAAATATATTTTAAATATATGTATACGTATTTATTTAAATATACTTTGCGTTATAGATTTATGCACATATTTAGACAACATACGAAATGAGTTGATGTGTCCATTGTGATGTAAATCCCAACATCTATATACGGGCATGTTATACCCTTCACGGATTATTATGTTACATGTGCGCACACACATGTATTTGTTTATGATACGTGTGTGTGTATAAATTAAATCATTCAATTAACTTTACATTAAAAAATACTTAAATTTAAATAAAATACTTGACTTTATTTAAAATAAATTTGGAATTGTAAATGAGTTAGACTTCATAGGACCAATAAAAATCCAATAGGATTAAAAAAATTGAAATACACCCATCACTATCGCTGCTGGCTGGCCCAGTTCTAATATCTGTCAAATCCAATTTTATGTTATTAGCATATAGATTTCGTAATATTCCATAATCTCACCCACACTGACACACACACATGCATACATACATATTGTTAGCACCAAAATTGGTCACTAACACCCTTAGAAAGATTGTGTAGAGAGATTAATGAAGAAAGTAAATTAAAACGGAGAACAATATATGAATTTCAATGCAGAGAACAAGAACACCAAATTTATAGTGGTTCGGCGTAACAGCCTACATCCACTTTGAAGTTGATTTCTATTGATTTACTTGATAGTTGAGCACAGATACAATATGTTTCTAATTACTTGAATACAATTGCAAAGTTCAAAATCAAGTCTCGAGTGAGTGTTGAATGCGGCAGAGTTTCCCCAGTGTTCCCAAAAAACTGATCCTTTTCACCGTGCCCCTGCCTCTCTATTTATAGACGAAGGTTTGGACTTCACTGGTGGGCCTGGTAGCTGAATACCTCAGCCCAAATGGAGTAAGCTCTGTGTGCTGATCCATATACGTCGAACGGTCAAATGCTGAACCGTTGTCTTCATGCCGAATGATATGAGGTATTGAATGGAAGGAGCAGGCCGAACGATATCCTTATGCCGATCGAAGTGGGGTGCCGAACAAGACTTGTGTCGAACGAGATGGATGCCGAACGGTAGTCGGATGCCGAACGAGATGGATGTCGAACGGTAGTCAGATGCCGAACGAGATGGATGCCGAACAAGATCTGGATGCCGAGCAAAATGGGATGTCGGACGCTCTTGCCTACCGAGCGTTATCCAATACCGAACGCTTTCTAGATGCCGAGCGTTATCCAATGTCGAATGTAATGAGACGCCGAACAATATGGTTGAGCCGAACGATATGGATGCCGAGTACCTAGTTGCCTGGTCAAATCTCCAGGAAACACTTGCCCCCCAAAGTGTATCGCATGACCGAACGTGATGCACTTTGAATTACGTGTCCTCTGTGCTCTTCTTCGATCCTTGGTTTATTTCCCTTGACGGTTGTTTTCTTGTGAATACCAGGTGAGGTGGTGTATGCCAAACGGTATGCGAGTGCCAAAAAGAACAGCTGAAGCCAAGCACCCGGGATGCCGAACGAACCAAGTTAGCCGATGCCGAACGATATCGCCTTGACCGGTTCTACCGGTCATAGTCTCTTCGTCTTCCCTTCTTCTCTATAAAACCTGGCATTCTCCGTCTTCTTCTCTTTTTCATTTCCACCTCTTCAATTTTATACTCGCGAACCACGCCTATTAATAGATTCTAAAGATTTAACAATCCTTCCAAGTCTCGATCTACTAACTAGGTATTGACTCCTCTATCTAAATCCTTTCCCTGGCTAAAAGTTTCAACAAGAGGCTTAAGTTCGTAAATTAGAACCGTAGCTGATAGGGGTTGCATGGATGAAAGAATCAAGCTTTGATTAGGATATTTTTTAGGGCTAAACGATGTGGAGGAAAGGTGAGGTGGCCAGAGATGAGCACACGAGGGAGTTGTTGGGAGATTCATTGTGGTTCGGCATGGTTCCGAACGAGTTTGGAGGGGAGAATAATAGAGGAACGGGAGTTGGCTAGAATGCAGAACAGTATGGTTCGACATGGCTTGTCGAATGCTTTGGCCTTGTTGTTCGGTATGGATGGAGGAAGAAAAGAGGAAATGACGTCGTTGTTAAGGATGGAGTGCCGAGCGTTGGGGCTCGGCGTAACTTTGTTTCGGCATGATTCACCACATGCCGAGCAGTGGAATGGTAGGACAGGAAGGGAGCATGACTTAGGTGGGATGCCGAGTGTTATTTCGGCCGAACAGAATTTTGGACGAACGATACTTTGTCGAATGCTACCTAGGCCGAACGATAGTTACGCCGAACGATAGTTGGGGGAACAATTTTCAGGCCGAACGGTAGCTAGGCCGAACGAAGGTTTGGCCGAACAATATTCAGGCCGAACAACTTTTAGGCCGAGCCATTATGAATGCTGAACCATCCCTTAGCTTAGGCCGAACACTTGTTTACCTTGCCTAATCACATAACAAAACAAGGATAAGGACTCTAGCATACTAGTATACGAACTGATCCAGACTGATAACTTCCTAGTTTCGGTAGACACAAACCCGAATTTAAATCGATATATTCGGATAACTTCTTCTAACATTTTCTGAATCTGAAACTGTAAACACCATAAGGCAGGCTTTTGGAGACAGTCAGCGATGGCGGTCTTCGAAGACGACGATTCGAAGCTCAATTTTATATTATTAACTCTGTGACTTTCTATTTTTCAGTGCTTACACATGAATGATCGCACTAATTCACACACCACACAGGGGTAATTCTTGTGTTGTTAATTCTGACGTCGATTGTTTTTCAAATATAGTTCAAACAGGTGCGCTCGTCAAACTCAATATTTATCGGAGATTTCTAAGAAATCTAGCTCTGCCACGATCTCGAATAGACCCGGGCCGTCTTCTAAACAAGGGGTCGTGGATACTTCTAACCCGCCGACTTCCCCCGCTCATAACTTAGCTCCCGATGCCCTGGAAGCATCAATTCTCTTAGACAACCCGGTCGTTTCTCAAGCTTCCAAGGTCAATGAAGCTGCGCTCCGGCGAATATGCTCTATCCATGGAATCCCATTTACGATGCACTGGTTCCATCGGGGCACGATCGTCCAACCTGCCCCCAGTTGGATACACCGCCTGTAATAAGTTCATGTGCTGGGTCGGTAGTGTTCCACCGTTTAACTTATTTCTTGGGGACGTGCTGCAATACATTAACATCACCCCGTCGCAATTGCACCAAACGGTCACACCTTCATCTATGGCACCTACATCCTCTTCATGACCGTCCTCTCTAGGCCTCCAACTCCTGGCGACATCAGATATATTTATATGATCAAGAAGCGGAGAGATAGCCCCTCCTTTGTGTTCCTCGAACCACACCAAAAATGCCAGATTTTAATCGGGGCGTGGAGCAAGTTTTCCTTGTACAAACAGGAATGGTTCTATGTGCGTTGCCCTCCTGGTTTCGCAAGGAGATGGGTTAAAGGAAGTAAGTCTTCTTCTTGAAACGATACTCATGTTTGGTCGAAACTATGCCTTCTCTAACTCTCGTTTCATCTTCTCAGGTATCAATCCACGTCCTGACGGCCGTGGATATTCTGAGGCCGTTGAAGCTATTAGAGCTCTTCCCGCCAAAGAACGAGACATCCAAACTCTCATTTCAAATGAGTCACTATCGAGATTCGGACTGTTAGCAGAAGTTCATCAGGTAAGCCTTCCTGAGGGCATCTCTATACCCAAGCCCGCATCCGGTAAAGGGAAAAAATTAACCGAGTCGTCATCACGTCACACCCTTGATGCACAGGAAGAGGGGGAAATTCAAGGGAATGAAACAACTGAAGCACAAGGTGAGAACTTGAGTCCCACTCAGGATCCGATAGTCGAAGTCAAAGTATACGATATCGAAACATCATCTTCCCCTTCAAAGAGGAAAAAGGGATTGACGTTCAAGATTAAAAAGGAGAAGGTTGGCAGAACTTCAAAAGTTATGCTCATCCCAACAAAGAACGAGGCTTCTTCGCCGCACGTAGAAAGTTCTTTAAAGGGCCTATCAAACCTCTCCATTCCGGATGACCTTCTCAATTACGACTTTGACGATCCGGAGGCATTCAAGCTTCATTCGCCCATCAAAGGCGATGTGGGCGCTCTAACCCAAAGTCAGGGAGAAAAAACTCCCATTAGCAAAGCGACTGGTCCGTCGGGGGGAAACACTAGGATACACACGAACAATTGCACTTCAATTTGCACTTAGATTTTTGTCGTCACACTACTCTTTGCTGATTCGTTGTTATTTAAATTCTATGCAGGTGACATGGGCGCTCACATGGATTCGATCTCCTTCGTGATTCGTCTATTTTTATCAGTCTGGACGGGACTCGGGTTCCGGAAGACGTCGAGATAGGGATGGTGACGGCGATAAAGACTATCATTCCTTGGGACTCGTCATCTCGGAAGAAAACTTACTATCAGCCAAAATACCACCAGGATACTTGCTCTCACCCGGAGAAAAGCAAAGACAAGCGCGGCCATAAAAGGTCGCGATCTGATGCTCCCCGGGACCAACAAGTCGATTCCTCTTCTACTCGACAGTCCCGAGATTCTCACAGGAGAGCCTAACTTTCAAAGCCGTATCCTCCCGCTCCTGCAACAGACCCAACAGTACCAGAGAGGCCGGTCGAGCTTAAAGATAAATTTCCAAAAATCTGCTTCGACGGCCTGAAATTCCTCCCGACGATTCATCCTATCCCCGGACATGTCAAGCAGAGCGCCATCGCCTGTACCAACGACGTCTATGTTCAACATGATGCGTTTATTAATTTGGCTGAAAAACTTTCTCAAGTCTCCATGGAGCGCCAACATGAAATCGATCGCCTGAAGCTTGAGGCTATCCACGACAAAGACATCATTAAGGCTCAAGATGAAGAGATTGCAACTTACAAGTCTGAACTTGAGGTCGCCCATCGGAGCGCCAAGGACACCGCTGAGGCCGTCGCTTGTCTGGAATCAACTCATAAGAAAGAACTCGACGAGGCGGTTCAACGATGTGGGGCTTTGGCTCTAGAGAAGGATTCGGTTCAAAAGGAGAGAGACACATTCAGCCTCCGAGTCAAGGAACTTGAGGAGCGGCTCCGCAGAGAGAAGGAAGAGAAAACTGCTGCCCAAGAAGAGTCACAACGATACTGTGACGAGATCGTTGCCGCTCGACTCTTAAAAGAAAAACTTGAGGGTGAGCTTTCCAGAGTTGAGGCGTTAAAGAGTGAAGCCCGTGAAGAGGGCAAGAAGATAGCGTCCATTGTTATCGACTCGCGCCTTGAGGCGGCTAAAGGAGAAGGCATAGAGGAGGTCAAAAGTATGTTTGACCCGCTAATTGCTGAGTTCAACGCCCGCGTTCTCATGCATCGAGAATTGACTTTCTTAGGTGAGGGTAATCTTGAATCTCTGACCTAGGTGTGGGAGACTTTAATCGAGATTAGAAAGGCCGAGCATGGTACCGAAGAGATTGATGAGGGGGCCTTGATAAAAGAATTCCTCAAGGGGAATGAGCCTTTCGACTTGTCAGCAGCCAAAGCTATTTATTGCAAAGGCTCGCCCTCAAAGAAAGGGAAAGAAGTTGTTACTGGTTCATCCGGGGTCGTTCCTCCAGCTCATGCGCCTACTCGATCGGCCGATCGACCGATACTCGATCCATTTGAGCAGCTATCGGTTACAATCCGAAGGACCCCATCCTTGGCGTCCATATTCCATCTCCCATTCTGGAGGGTGAGACCCCTTGACGGCTGAGAGCCTGCTGGAACCTGGTAGATAACTCTTCACTTTAAGATTTCAGAAGTCGTCATTCTTTACGAAGGGCTATTGTATTCTGATGCTTGTTTTTTATGCTTTTGCGCAGGCCGTTCTGATCCCGGCCCACTTCGAGGAGCGATGTCGCCAAGGAGATAGAGGAAAAGATAGGTGAGGCCACTCGGGCAGGAGAAGCTCCCGGGACAGATGCTCAGGTGATTGGAGCGCTGGATGAAGACAAATCTGAGACTTCTTCTCCCATCGAGGGGAGTTATGAAGTAGAGATTACAGGCGCCTCCGAACACACATCTGAGCTATGTATGAAGGATCGGCTCGAGAAGGAGAAGAGAGAGACAGCCGAGATCAAGGTCGAGCCTCGAGTTGTGGACCCAGACGATCCCTTGCACAAGCCGTTGAAGGTCATTCTCCCTGGCAGGTCCAAGCCCGTGGATGTTCCCCGTACTTCTGCAGCTGCTACCCCTTCATCAAAGAAGAGTGCCAAGGGTAAACGCATAGGGGAGGAGTCGTCCGAGAAGACCACGGAGGTGAGGAAATCGAAGAAGCACAAGAAGTGACCATTACTCTTGTTCAACGAGAGTTAGTTTAAGTTATGTAATTATTTTCATCTACTTTCGTAGTTTTGTAAATAGATTGTCTACTCCGAACTTTGTAGTAAAAACTTTGTCTGAATAAAGCTTAGTTCTTTTTTTCTTCTTTCAAAAGACTCTTGTCGTTCAATTTTTGTATGATTGTGATTTAATTTCGAGCTGTTGTGAATAACATGGACTTCTCAGTTCACCTTCATATAGCTCAGAGATTCTTCGAGAGTTGTCCATTCTTCCTTCTACGCTTCAAGCACTTAGAATTTTTTTAGTCCGCACATCGGGGACTTAGAGTACTCCAATTCACGCTCTAGGGACTTGGAGATTTGAGTCATTTATACTCGAGTCCGCGCTCCGGGGACTTAGAGTACTCCAGTCCACGCTCCGGGGACTTGAAGATTTTAAGTCATTTATACTCGAGTCCGCGCTCCGGGGACTTAGAGTACTCCAGTCCGCACTCTGGGGACTTGGAGATTTTTAATCGTTTATACTCGAGTCTGCGCTCTGGGGACTTGGAGTACTCTAGTCCGCACTCCGGGGACTTAGAGATTTTAAGTCTTTTATACTCGAGTCCATGCTCCGGGGACTTAGAGTACTCCAGTCTGCACTCTGGGGACTTGGAGACTTTTAATCGTTTATACTCGAGTCCACGCTCCGGGGACTTAGAGTACTCCAGTCCGCACTCCGGGGACTTGGAGATTTTAAATCGTTTATACTCGAGTCCGCGCTCCGGGGACTTAGAGTACTCTAGTCCGCACTCTAGGAACTTGGAGATTTTTAATCGTTTATACTCGAGTCCACTCTCCAGGGACTTAGAGTACTCCAGTCCATACTCCGGGGACTTGGAGATTTTAAGTCGTTTATACTCGAGTCCGCACTCCGAGGACTTAGAGTACTCCAGTCCGCACTCTGGAGACTTGGAGATTTTAGAATCGTTTGCGCGTGTTCGTACATCGGCCAGAATAATATGGTTTCATTTGCCTGTCATAGGATCATCATACGCAGAGACATTAATAATTTATGGGAAAGATGGCTTCAAGCCTTTATTAATGAAACCAAGCTGAATTGTCTTACTACATGCCAAAAACTAGAAATAAGGGCGTACTGGAAATAAATGCAACTAATACATGAAAGAAATAGACTAAGTATAATAATGCCGCAAGTGCTCGCTGTTCCATGCTCGGAGGAGTGTCGCACCATCAACGGTCGTTAGCTTGAAAGTTACTTCTCCAAGCTTCCGCTCGATGACATATGGACCTTGCGGGATTCATATGAGACGGGATCGGAAAAACTCGCTTCAAAACGAGGTCTCCCACACTAAAAATACTTGGTCGGACCTTTTCGTTATAATATTTTGCGACTCTATGTCTATAAGCGGCCGCTCTCAAATTGGCCTATTCACGTTCTTCGTCAATGAAGTCCAATGATTCCAATAAAAGATTCTGGTTCGACTCGGGGTCATAATAAGTTACCCGATGTGATGGAACTTCAAGTTCCACGGGTATGACAGCTTCCGTGCCATATGCCAATGCAAATGGAGTGTGGCCAATCACGGTCTTGTGGGTGGTCCTGTAGCCCAAAGCGCTATTGGAAGTTCATCCACCCACTTACCTTTAGCCTTTTCCAGACGTTTTTTCAATATGGACTTGATTATTTTGTTTAAGGCTTCCACTTGTCCATTGGCTTTCGGGTGGGCAACCCTGCAAACTTCTTTTCAATGCCATATTTATGACAAAATTCTTTGAAATCCTTGCTTTCGAATTGAGTCCCATTGTCTGTAATGATGGTCCGTGGAAGGCCGAAACGGCATATGATATTTCGTACGACGAAATTAATAACCTTCTTGGTGGTTATTATGGCTAGAGGCTCTGCTTCTGCCCATTTGGTGAAGTAGTCGATTGCAACTATTGCATATTTCGCTCCACCTTTGGCTATGGGTAAAGAACCAACTAGGTTAATTCCCCACATTGCAAATGGTCAGGGACTAACCATTTGCGTGAGTTCCGTCGGCGGAGCTTTCGGGATTTTTGCATATATCTGGCATTTATCACATCTTCTCACATAGTCTGTAGCATCCCGATTCACAGTTGGCCAGTAGTATCCATAACGGAGGATCTTCTCTGTTAATGTCTGCCCCCCAGTATGGTTGCCGCACTCTCCTTCACGGACTTCCTCCAGGACCCGTTTTATCTCATCATGGGCAATGCATTGTAGTAGTGGGATCGAGAATCCCCTTCGATACATTATTCCATCCTGTATTACATAACGAGAAGCCTTACGAAGGACTTGTCGTCTTTCGCTCCTTTCTTTGGGTAAGATCTCGAATAGCAAGTATTGCTTGATTGGGGTCATCCACGATTCCTTCTCGATTTCTATTTCCAACACGAAATCTACCTCCATCATATCTATACTCGGAGCATAGAGGGTCTCAATAGGAAATAATCCCATTTGATGTGCGTCGCCTGTGCTTGCGAATTTTGCCAATGAATCGGCTGCTCTGTTTCGCTCGCGCGGGACATGTGAAATATCATAATACTCGAGATTCGCTAGCAGCTTCTAAACTCGAATCAAATATGGGGTAAGTCTCTGCCCCCTTGCTTGGTAGTCTCCTCTCACTTGGTACACCACCAGCTGCGAGTCGCTGAAGATTTCAACCTATTTTACTCTCAGTTCTTTGATAAGTTTCAAGCCGACGATCAACGCTTCATATTCAGCTTCGTTATTTGTTGTTGTGAATTCTAGCTTCAAAGCGTAGCAGACTGATCGGTTCTCAAGATTTACAAGAACTATGCCAACCCCCGAGCAACGGTCGTTAGATGCCCCATCGGTGTACATCTTCCATCGAACGGGAGGTATGACATTGTGGTCGTTTGATTCGTCTGTCATAGTAAATTCAGCAATAAAGTCAGCTAGTGCTTGTCCTTGTATGGCCCTTCGCGGCAGGTAGGTAATGTCGAACTGGCTTAACTCAATATTCCATTTAAGCATTCTCCCAGAAGTTTCTGGTCGTTGGTGTATCTGCCGCAAAGGTTGATCAGTGTAAACACTGATCGAGTGTGCCTGAAAATACGGGCGAAGCTTGCGTGATGCAATCACCAAGCAATAGGCTAGATTTTCAATCTTTGGATAATTTCTTTCTGCCCCCGTCAACCGTTTACTAACATAGTACACTAGCTTTTGAACCCGGTCTTCCTCGCGAACCAAGGCTGATAGCGTGTCGGGATACAGTCAAGTATATGTACAACATTTCGTGGTCTATCGACAATACCGGGGGACTTTCCAAGTGCCTTACAAGAGCTCTGAATGCTTCCTCACAGTTGGATGTCCACTCGAAATTCCTCTTTCCTTTCTTTATGACATCGAAGAAGGAGTACACTTGTATGTGTCCCTGGATATGAATCAGCTCAGCGCGGTCACCTTTCTGTTCAAGCTTTGCACCTGCTTTATGGTTTTGGGCACTTGTATATCACGGATGGCTTGAATCTTCTCCGGGTTAGCCTCGATTCCTCGTGCATTCACAATGAAACACAAAAACTTTCCCAACGCTATGCCGAATGAACACTTCAAAGGATTGATCTTCATTCCATATTGTCTGAGTATGTCAAACATCTCCGTTAAGTCTCGGATGTGGTCGTTTGACTACCGCGACTTCACGAGCATGTCATCCACATAAACTTCCATCGTTTTACCAATCTGGTCTTTGAACATCCGATTCACCAGACACGGATAAGTTGATCCCGCGTTTTTCAATCCAAAGGGCATCACTATATAGCAATACAACCCAACGTTTGTGACAAAACTGGTGTGTTCTTGGTCCGGGAGGTGCATCAGGATTTGGTTATATCCAGAGTACGCATCCATAAATGATAGTAACTCATGCCCGGCAGTTGAATCGACCAGCTGGTCAATCCTAGGCAACGGGAAACTATCCTTCGGGCATGCTTTGTTTAAATCAGAATAGTCGATACAAGTTCTCCATTTTCCATTCGCTTTCTTTACTAGCACCGGGTTAGAAACCCATTCATGGTAGAGGGCGTCGCGGACGAACCCATTGGCTTTGAGTTTGTCCACCTCCTCTTTGAGAGCCGCGAAACTCTCTGGGTCCATGCCCCTCCTTTTCTGTTTCACAGGAACATGTCTTGGGTCTATGTTCAACATATGACTCGCGATTGTAGGAGAAATCCCGCACATGTCAGAATGGGTCCAAGCGAAGACATCAAGATTTGCTCGGAGGAAGTCAGTGAGGTTCTCGGCCACCACCGGGTCGAGTTGTGATCCAATTTTAAGAATTCATGACGGGCCATCCCGGCTGACTGGGATGTCAATTGTTAGTTCAGCCGGTGCTACATTTGTTTCCCTGGGTCCCCATCATTGTCTCTTGGATCTATGTCTTTATGGATCCAAGAATGTTGCCGAGCCAATGCTCGGGCGCTATTTGTCAATCATCAGCATTTCGGATGTAGACGGAGCGGTCCACAACCTTTCCTTTCTCTCTATGCTGAGCCTCTCTCATCTCGGCCACATAGCAGGCACGTCCGGTCGCCTGATCGTCGTGTACCACTCCAACACCACTGTCTGTGGGAAATTTTAATGTCAGACACCAAGGGGCCAATGTTGCCCTAAATTCTGCCAAGGCTGGACGTCCTAGAAATCGTTATATGGAGAGTCAACGTCCAACACTATGAATGGTAGGATCTGTACCCTCCTACGCTCGCCTTGCCCCAGTTCAACTGGTAACTCCACATATCCCACTGCATCCGTTGCTGTGTCGTTAAAGCCGTGGATTCTGACTTCAGACGGTTTCAAATCCTTAGTCTCCAGCTTCATTTGGTCGTACGCCTTCTTAAAGATGATGTTAACGGAACTTCCACAATCAATTAGAATTCTCTTCACAAATGTCGGCCCGATTGTCGCTGATATGGCCATCGGGTCAATGGTAGGGGCATCCCCCTTATCTGCATCTCTTCTCCTGAATACAATATCATCATCCATCATGCGCTGCTGCTTTACAGGGGTCCCATCCTCCACATTCGAACAGCACTCATACTCTGCATATCTTAAAGAGTTAGCATATCGCTCTATCTCCTGCCAATTCTTATCCGCAGGATGAGGTCCGCCAGCAATCGTGTTGATAACCAATCTACCCACAGTTCGAGCAGGTTGTTCTGGCTAGCGTGGAGCTGGCCCACGTCCGGGGTCCGATGTCTCTTGTGTTCCATCTTGTGGTTCTTTGACGAACTCCTGCAGCTTCTTCTGTCTAATCAGCTTTTCTATAGCGTCATGGAGGTGCCTGCACTCCTCTGTGTTGTGCCCATAAGACTCGTGAAAGTGACAGTACTTCCCAGTCTGCTTCTGTTCCTCCGTTGATTCCTTTGAGCATGGTTTCCTATACTGAAAAGTGTTGCAAGTTGACAAATAGATGTTCTCAAGTTATGCGTTGAGCGGGGTGTATTCATTGTAGGTCGGGATGCTTGACTTCCATTTCCCCGTCTCTCTTTTCTTTCCGGGATTTCCACCTCCGGATCCTTTAGACTGCCCAGGCTTGTTTTGGACGTTGAATTGAGCTTTTCCCGAATCATCGTCGGTTTGCTTCATGGCGACGGTACTCTTCATAGTCTCCTGAGCAGGCCCTGGTGCCTTGTCTTGTCTTATCCATCGAGCTTCTTCCCTTCTTATGAACTGATGAGCTTTCGAGTAAAAACATTCCAGATGGCTGGGGGCTTATCCGCCAACCAATCTCCGAATTCAGAGTCTGGATCCACTCCACGCATTACTGCCATCAAAATTGCATGGTCGTTTGGATTGCTCACTTCGGTAGCAGCAACATGAAATCTCTGCAAGTATGCTTTCAACGACTCTCCCGGAGCTTGGATTACGCTTGATTAGGACATCACATCCTTTGGACGAGTGGTGTGTATCCTGAATTGCTCTTTGAATTTCATTGCCAATTCGTCAAAGCTGGATATAGATCGTAGGGGAAGTCGAGTAAACCACATGGTGGCAATTCCGGACAGAGTGATTGGGAAGCACCTACACTTGGTTGCATCATTAGTTCTTGCAGAATCCATCATCCATCCGTACCTCATCACATGCTGCCTGGGATCAGTCTTCCCTTCGTAGGCTGGGATAGTCGGCATATTGAACTTCTTGGGGTACTCAGCCTGCAGGATACCATCCGTAAAGGGAGTATGACTTTTGGACACTCCCCAATCTTCATTGGTCAAGCCTTGGTTTTCTCTCATCAACTGCCTGACCATAGCTGTTAAGTCCGAAGTTTGTATGGAGGATGGAAGGTTGGGTTCCATTCCATGGGGCTGTGCGGGTTGGTGTCCCGCTGATTTGGGTCTTGGAGATTCGGGTGTCCGGTCTCTTTGCGGGCTTGATTCCCAACGCCTGCTTGTGCACCTTCATCCTTACGGCGTCTACGCCTAGGAGGTTCGTCAACTAACGTTGCACTATCAGATTCAGAATAAGGGGTAGGGTTACGTCCAGCATTCTAGTGCTGCTGCGAGCTGAGTCATGAGGTTAGTGTTGGCTTGAATCTGCTCAGCAAGTTGCCTTCTACTTTCCTTGAGTTCTCTTATCAAGTCATTGAACTCTGTTTGGGAAATGACTTTCGCTTGGTTTTGGGTGGAGGGCCCTGCACCTCTTATTGCTTGTTGATTTCTAGGTCCAACTTGTTGTACGCTAGCAGTTTCGTGGACATCTGCGTTATGGGAGGTCGAACTGGTTCGTGGTCTTCCCATGGTAGAGTTGTTGGTTATAACTCTGAATAGAATCAGCAGATGCCTTGTCAATGATATTGGATCTCCTCTGGGGGATTTATGCAATCCAGTAGCTACAAAGCAGATCCTAACAGCTTGAGAATTCAATTCTCATTCAATTCTCAATGGAAGCACCAAAATGTTAGCACCAAAATTAGTCACTAACACTCTTAGAAAGATTGTGTAGAGAGATTAATGAAGAAAGTAAATTAAAATAGAGAACAATATATGAATTTCAATGCAGAGAACAAGAACACCAAATTTATAGTGGTTCGGCGTAGCTGCCTAGATCCACTTTGAAGTTGATTTCTATTGATTTCCTTGATAGTTTAGCACAGATACAATCCGTTTCTAATTACTAGAATACAATTGCAAAGTAAAAAAAAAGTCTCGAGTGAGTGTTGAATGCGGCAGAGTTTCCCTAATGTTCCCAAAAAACTGATCCTTTTCACTGTGCCCCTGCCTCTCTATTTATAGACGAAGGTGGGTTGGACTTCACTGGTGGGCCTGGTAGCTGAATACCTCGGCCCAAATGGAGTAAGCTCTGTGTGCCGATCCATATATGTCGAACGGTCAAATGCCGAACCATAGTCTTCATGCCGAACGATATGAGGTATTGAGTGGAAGGAGCGGGCCGAACGATATCCTTATGTCAATCGAAGTGGGGTGCCGAACAAGACTTGTGCCGAACGAGATGGATGCCGAACGAGATGGATGTCGAACGATAGGCGAATGCCGAACGAGATCTGGATGCCGAGCAATATGGGATGCTGGACGCTCTTGCCTGCCGAGCGTTATCCAATACCGAACGCTCTCCAGATGCCGAGCGTTATCCAATGCCGAACATAATGAGATGCCAAACAATCTGGTTGAGTCGAACGATATGGATGCCGAGTACCTAGTTGCCTGGTCAAATCTCTAGGAAACACATACATACATATATATATAACAATTGAATTAAGGCAATTAATATATACATAAACAATGAATATACACATGGTAGGTCTAAATCTCAGTATCCATATATTAACCATGTTATTGCGTGTTATTATATGTTGTATTAGTCATGTTATTATTACACCATCATTTGTTTAGAGATGGGAAATAGTGATAATTAGATGTTTTGCAAAAAAGGATGCTGCAATCAATTAACGATGTCACCTTTTATTTATTTTTCCCACTTTAGATCCCGATGTGATTAGATCCAAATATAATGTTTCTTTTTCACATCTTCATTTAAGACACCAAACATTTATATTCGTTAATTAGCTTACAGGAGTCTAAATATCTCGCTTTTGAGTGAAGAAATTATACTTCTTATCAACAAAAGTTCCATCGGATACGATGCTGGTGACTCTAAGTCTAAAACTATTCCTGCAGATACCGGATATTGCCTTGAACTATTACTTCCACTACTTCCTTATCGACAAATGCTTCTGCTACTTCCTCCAAGGACACCGAGACTGGAATGTAAGTTCTTCCATACCCGGGTATATAAAGTGATTCCTGGTATATGAATGTATTATATATGAGTGCATTGGCATGTGCGATGCACGTGCCCATAAAATGATACCCGTAAAAATATTCGTGGTTGTAAGGATTTTTTAATTTTTAATATATTTTTTCAAAATTTAGTGAACATATTTTCATAATAAATAAAACATTTTTATGGGTATCGCTAACAAAATTGCTAACATTTTCCTATTAATATAATGGTAGGCATTAACGTTTAATCTTGGAAATGAATACTAAATTGGATGTTGTTGTCCCATCTTTAGGTTGTTGCTTCAACATTGAAACATTTCAATAGAGACATATAAATTATTTATATTAGTTGCTTACCCCAATACACAACCTTCAATGCATCCATATAGAAATAGTTTTATAGCAAAGCAAAAGATAATTCGAATAACTTGTACATTTATAGTATATTATTGTTTATTTTATATAATGCATATAAATAACTATCAAAAACGTAAAAAAAAAAAGCAAATGCATGCATATGCTCTTGCCAAACTATCATATGCAAGTACAAAGCGGCCATCTTTTACTTTAGCAGAAACAAAAATACTTAGTTTGTTCCCTCGTACTAATTTTTTTAATCATATCAGTGCATATAACCTATATGACTCTTGTTAACCCGCCTTTTTACAAGACCACGGACATGCGGAGTTAACAAAAACAACTTCACGACTATCGAGGCTGAAATATGTTGGATTCGGTTTAAATGAATGATAGTCACTTGGATAGATAATAGGTCATTTTGTCGGAATGAAGTGGTTCGAAGTGTTTGGAGTTCGACCTTGTGGTTTGGCCGTTCGGCATGGCAATATCCGGTGGAGTTATGGAAGTTTAGGAAGATCGTTTGATTGTGCTCGGCATTGTTGCTCGGCATTGTCGCTCGGCTTTGGACATCGTTCGGCATTGGGCCTCGCTCGGCACTGGACATCGTTCGGCGTGATGGGTCGTTTGGCATGATGGATCGTTTGGCGTGATGAGTCGTTCGGCATAATGAGTCATTCGGCGCACCTCCCCTCGTTCAGCGCACCTCCCCTCGGTCGGCATACTTCCCCTTGTTCGACGCACCTCCCCTCGTTCGGCATTCATACTACTCAGAGTCGGTCGGCATAATGAAGTAGGGTTCGGCTATGGCCTTGGTAGGCCCAAACTACTCAAGAGGCCCAACAACCTAGTTTTGTCTATTAAATACGACGTGTAGGAGTTCAGAAAAGGGATCTTCTCTTCGGCTCTCTGACTTTCAATTTTCTAAGGCTAAGGCTAGTTTGCCGCCTTGTAACTGTAATTGATTGTTATAGCGATACAAAGTAAACTTCTGGAGTGGACGTAGGCCGAAGTTAGCCGAACCACTATAAAACCTATTGTTCTTTACTGCTTTCATTTTAATTTCAACTGTTCTTCATATTCATAATCTCTACATACACTTTATCTGTTATCTGTAACTATTTGTTGGTGCTTTCATTTACATTTGGGTGTTAGTGACCAATTTTGGCGCTAACAACTCTACATCACATTTATTAGTTTTGTTTTCTTCTTTCTATTCTTTTCATTCCATATATCAAACTTTTTAAACAAAATAAAAACAAATTTTAGTACTCAAAAAAATAATTATATCATGGAATCCATGTATATTCTTCAAATAGAGTAAAAACTAACGATGTTTCTTCTTGTCGATGATCATTTGACAGAACTATGGACATAACAGGAACAGGGACAATCCTAACCAAAATGTTTGATGATGTATTTACCTTACCCTTTGGATTTAATGGTATGTAAAACCATGGATCTTAACATTCAGAACAATAAAGAGCAAGTACAATTTTAAAAGCAATTATTGTCATGATAACAGAGGTCGTTGCCCTTGCCTAATCACAAATGTGACCAATGAACCCAAATATAGAGCCTTCTAGTTTGAGGAGGTGCAACATCAAGTCAAGCGCTAAAGTTATGGCTATAAATCCATTAGGATATAATGAAAAATGCAATCAGTCATAGTGCATCCAAACAAATTTTCTAATGCAATTTTCTATTGCATTTAATGGATAATGTAAATACATTTAATATTTTAAGAAAATGATTCAAAATAGTATATAACCGGTGTTACTACATAGTATTACCTCGATTCTTAGATGACTAATCCAATTCTTGAAAATTGTCTTTTGAGCCCATAAAGAAGCAATAAATCTTTATTTTGAGAAGAAACACTGCATATTAAATGTATTTTTTCAATAATTTTCCACTAAACTCATAAAAGCTTTTCCGCATTTTTTTCTTTTTCTGAAATGAGCCAATTTATGCATTATTAACATTAACACTACTTTAACATATAGTCTTTCCAATTTAAAACAGAGCCATTCAAGAGTAAAACATAATCTCAATGTTATTAAACGACCAAATCTCACATATGTCAGGGATTGCATACCTCTTATCAGCCATAAAAATAAGTACATAACTTTTTTTGCTCATATTCAGACAGTTAATACCTTTTATCTGTAGCATTCTGAAGCTATATGTGCACACACTCTTTGATTGGTGGGTACCTAAGAAAACCTAAAGCTACATGATAAAAAATCTAAAAACTTATAACGATCCTGACTCGGCCTTCGAAAGTCGGCACCGAATACTACATTCGTATTCAAATGCCGCAGATCCAAACGTCGAATCTGGTTCGCCGGAGCTTATAACACAATTAAGTAAACAACACAGCGGAAGAAATGAATATCAAATACAACCCCAACGAATACAATATCCCATTATGATACAACACTGGTACAATATGATACAAGAATACCAGAGACCATAAACAGCAGCGGAAAACAAATAGCCAAGGGATAACTCCCAACCAATGCTCCAAAGCCCAAAACTCCAAACCACAAGCTCGAAACATCATCAAGTCTCACCAAGCTAAGCAAAGTCAGTCGTCCTAATCAAAGACTTCAATATCCAAAGTCTCCAAAGAAAACCAAAGAAAAAGCTGAAAGCTACCAAATCTACTATTCGAAAAACCCAACTCTAGACTGCCCGTGTGGAAAATGGTGGGCACCCAGAGTATAGGAAAGGAACAATAAACTCTGGGTCAGTCATGGGACTGGTATGAGAAAACAAAAATAGTTTATCTTTAAAAACAAACAAAATATTTTAAAATTGAAATCCGTAATGCTTTTTGAAAAATGAAACTACCATAAGGCCTCCCGCCACACACACAATGCAAGCACAAACTTGGAGGAGATTTCTCCTTATGACAGTAAAAAATGCTTGATACGCGAAAACCATTTGATATTATTATTAGTGCACAATGCAGAAAACATTTCAAAAATATAATATTAATCTTATCCAGCATAGGTACCATTATATTATGCCAGCTATAACTACCATTTTAAATGGCAGGTTCTACAACTAAAACCGTACAGGCCTCCTATTGTTTTGTTTGGATTTCCAACAAATGGTCAGGCAAAGGAACTTCCTACATAAAATGGAATGCCTCTGGAGGGACGTCCCCGAGAGCCTAACTGGATCTCTGCTACACAAGGTCGGGTTACCTCTGTAACTAGGTAACAACTGACACGAGTATGCCATCCCCCGGTCGTTACCGACCTTTATCCGAGGGCCCTCAATCCAATAACCACACGGTAAAGTATCTGGGCTCCATACCATGATACATACTTTCAAAAAAAATCAAAGTAAGTAAATATCTGGGCTCCATACCATGATATCACTTTTTATCCAGAAGAAAATGGTCATACCCTCAGGAGGAGCTACCTCCAAATAACCTTACTACCATAATTCATGTTTCGACCATTACCGGGTTATGAGGCTCGACGAGGTCTCGTCCATAAAGCTACGCTTTACACGAAAGCCGTGCTTTGATCACAAATGATCAACAAATACAGCAGCACTTAGCATGTCACACTACCAAATTAGGAGTATATCACTAATAACCTTCAACTACATAACCTCTGAGCGCATACGTCTCAGAGAAGGGTGTTAAGCTAAAAGAATAAATTCTCAACCACCAACAGATATGTATTTGAAAGAAATCAGCTTTATATCTCAAGGTGTAGTGTCAGACATACAACCATACAAGTATGTTCCAGGTTCGAACAGAACCGAAGGCACTTCTGAAAAAGCCCTTGCAAAGCCGAGTATTCACAACCCCGATCGGGCTTCCCATCACTTAGGGAATCTATATACCGTAGCTACTCAGTGCAGAGACAATCGATAGGTCATCCTATCGTTCTCGTAAATACCTAGTCTTCACCACCGGTCTTCAAGTGCTATCCATAATGACGTATCATTATTCGTAATAGGTTATATGACACAAAGGTCCTCTCCCGGCTAAACCGAATAATGAGCGTAAAATTTCAAAGCATATGGATATGGGATTTCAGCTGAGTCACAACTTTAAAGAAAACCAAAACCTTTCTTCAAATGGTTTAAACAAATTACCATTTCAAATCTTTAAAAAAAAATTCACAAAGTTCACCCAATTTCACAAAGATCCATTTACGGATTTCAAAACAATTCCCATTTCGATTAGGATTAATTCATCCAATCTTTATAACAAGGATTTAACTTGTAGCTTTCAAACCCGTTTCCAAAGATTTGTTCATTATTTGGAAAACCATTTTCATTTCAAACTTGAAATTCCTTTAACACAAATTGGAAATCCAAAGCTTTTATTATTTGAAAACAAACAGTTCTCATTTAAGAAAAATCCAATTTTATTTGCACGAGTTAAAGCCCTTGAATTAAACTCAAATTCCCAAATCAATACATTTAAAATGGTTTCACCCATATATAACTTGTATAACATCTTTAATCTCTAGTTTCCAAACATAGAATTCAATTTCAAATTCTGAATTTAAATTTAAATCAAATTAGTTAAACTTCAAGGCGTAATCAAGTTATTCAAAAACTTTTTACTTTAATCCAAATCCATTTCCAAAACTATTTAGATTTAAAATTCAAATTCAAAACTATTTTCAAAAATCTGCGACTTAACCAATTTCCACGTGCAATCCATATTTGTGTGTATGGTGTAGTCCAATGGTTTCACACAATAGTGCAACATCATCAACCATCACAGATTCAATCATATCAATCTCGATAAGCGGTATAATTCATAACGCTTATCTTCATTCATAGATTCACAGATAAAGTAAATTTATCAATCACAAAGATTCACCATTACGATTCGATGTGGGTTTCGGATAACCAATTGGAATCCGACTCCCTGTCGCATCGAAATTTAAATGTCATTTCGGGCAAAAAGGGTTTTCACTTAAATACAGAAATAAATCACAAATCACAGTTCAGCATGAAGCAATTCACATTACATAGCATCACAATCACATATCAGAAATATCAATCCAGTGCACAATATTTGACAATTAACTTAAAGTAATCAAATTAAACTCAATTAATTACAATGAGCAATTAATTTCTCAGTTACTTTCATAAAGTAATTACACTTACGCAATTCCACAAATGATTATTATTAAATTAATTAATCTCAATTAATTAAAAAAAATTAATCACATTAATTAAATTTAATTATTTAAACAATCTTAGTTAATAACCTTCATTAACAATTAAAATTTCTTTAATTACTTCCCTAAACTAATTTATTCACATGAATCGTCATTAGTTATAAATTAATTAATTTTTAATCATTAATTATCCACTCTAATCTAGGATTCTTAATTTCAATTTAATTATTTCTTAATTTATTAGCTTAAACCTTACTTACTAAATTTAAGCTTATAATTACTAATTTAATTAATACAAATCATTAATGATTCATTCATGAATTACAAATCATCCAATCTTTATTGACTTAAAAGTAAAACTCATATTTATTAATGATTTAATTAACACTCACAAATACATTTAAAAACAAGTTACTTCTAAATTTACTTTTAACCTTTTTAGATTTAAAATGAATACAAATTTATCTTTAATAAAGTTTAAAACTAATTTTAAAACCTTTGAATTCACATATTAAATAATACTTTGGTTATAAAAGAAATTCAAAGAATAAAAATTAACTTCTCTTTAAATTCACATATTAAAGGATATTTAATCATTTAACTTATTTAACATTAAATTTATAAAACTTAATTTTATTTCAAAATCTAGAATTTCAATTTAGATTCAATTCCGGGTTTTCAAGTTTGATTTAACTTGTTTTAAATCTTTCCTTTACAAATTTCAAATCCATTTTAAATTCAAATCTTTTGACACTTAATTTCTTAACTTCTTTTTTAGTTATTAAAACAATTTAAATTTAAAACTTTATTTCCCAAACTAAGTTTTCAAACTGACTTGAACTTTGGTTTTAAAACTTATTTTAAGCTTTATCTTATAATGTGAAATTTAATCTTAAAATTTCAAAGCAAAACAGGTCAGGTTTTTATTTACAAACCTGGACAAAATTTATACCCGAGCTACATCTATATTTGCTTCAAGCCAACGCTGGAAATCTTCGAGTAAAATACTCGAGTAACTCGAGACAAATACGCGAATTCATCCCTTCTTCCACCCAAATCAACCAAATTTCCAGATGCCAGAACGCAAGCGTACCGTGCACGTGTACGGCGCCGCCGAGCATCTCCGGTCATCATCACATCGTCGAGCAAGTCGACGACCACCCATGCACCCTTTCTCGATCGCCAGAACGTCGCCATCCTCTCGAATTCAAAATCGAGCACAAAAACACGAGGCTGGAACTTCTCCAACCTGGAAACGCATCGTTCGCCACACCCCGACCACCAGAATTTATACGACTCCGGCCATCACTTCATCAACGCGACCTCTACCTTCCCCCTGAATCACGTCGCACTCGATTAATTGGAAAACCCGTGGTGATCGATTTAATAAGCCTATCAAAAACTAGGGTTACAGAAAAGAAATCACCACCACTGCCTCCTCGATGAACTGCGACACCGTCAAGTATTTTTCCTATTAACTACGATCACTCCTCCACCCTCAGGAAAAAGCCCCGACCCCTCCAGACCTTTGGATCACCAGAAAACCCCAAAAGTTCATTTCCAATTCATCTCCAAACTGCACCTTCATCCCCAAACTAAAAACTATGAATCTTGTTTTAAAATTCATGTTTTATTTTATATATTCAATTTATAATCCTGAATTTATAAATTACAATGTTTAAATTTTCACATTATTAACCATGCACTATTATTTCTGTACTTCCAGAGACAATCAGGCTTTATTTTGACTTGATTAAATTTTTTATCCTTAATCTATGTTAAATCAAACATCTTTTGTTTGTAAACCAAGTCCTAACAACAATTGGTTTCAGGGAAAATGAATTTAAATCAAAAACAGAAATCTAAAACTATAAACAGAGAGTAATTCTATGTAACAAGCATGCATACCAAACATTCATATGTATACACAGCATACTTCATAGTACATATTCATTTTAACAACATTAGCATGCAACCATATTTTATACTTTAAGTTCTAAAAGTTACCCACAAGCATTAACACATAAATAAAAAAATTTGGGTAGAAAGTTTGCTCACCTTGAAAAAACAGAGAAGAACAAAGACAGGCTATTGAAAGAAACTGGAAATGATTTTTCTTTTGCTCTCTGCTCAGGTGAATTGAATCTGAAGCTTTATTCTTGAATCATTTATGTTGATTGAGTTGCACCTAAGCTTTGAATTTTACTTCTGAGTTGAATTTATTTAATTTTGATCTGCTTCAGGTTTGTGTTTTATTTTCATTTTTTTCTTGCTTTTCCAAGTTGATGAATTTGTAAGATAATGAGGTATATATCTTTTTTTCTCTGATTTTTCTGCTTAGTTTTCACTGAACGAAATAGAATTGAGTTGATGAACACATATATATATATATAGAAAAAACAGTTTGTATATAAGGGGATGGTATTATCTAGTTAGGCTTCTTTGGCTTGAACAGATTTTTCTTTTATTTGACTAAAGATATTTTTGAAATGGAGGCTGAGATGATTTGTTTCAGCTGACCATATTTTGTGCTGCCGAAATGATGTTATTTTGGGTGCTAAGATGATATTACGAAGTACATATGTTTCTTTTTTTTGTTACATGCATTATCATCTTGCTTGATTTTTTCTTTGTGCTTTGTAGATATTTTTGTTTTCTTTGTTTTATTATCTTCTTTTACAAGTTAATTCATATATATCTTTCTTCATGTCTACATGACCATATAATTTACTATTCTTGAATTTTTTTTATATATAGTTTAACTATCAAACATTAAATTTATAACTTATATTTTACTTTATATTTTACAGTTATATTAAATATTGATAAGATAAATTTTATTTTATACTTTTTATAACTTCATAAGGAAAATGAATTAAAACACAATTTATACTTTTAAAAAATAATCATACGTATTATTCTTTTCCAAAGTATAATTTTTTTTAAATCCAATTCAATTTATTTATAATCCAATTCAATTTAAAATATTTATTTTAAGTTTCAAATCCAATATGTTATTTAAAACATTTATTCCTGAATTCCCAATTAGAAATTCTATTTAGAATCATATTTATATATTTATATATCTATATTAATAAACATATCTGCTTACTTTGGAAAATAACAAATTAATCCACAATTTAATTAAAAAAATTAAATTAATTACCAATTTGAATTTGTTTTAAAATCGGGATCGTTACAACATACATCATAACTTTGTAATAATTGTCAAAAATATGAAATCAAAAACCATAAATATTTATAATTTGCAAGATTAAAATAATCGAAACAATTTATATAAAAGCATACCTCATTCTAAAATGATGAATGAGGCATATTTTTATATATAAAGTTGATAATGAAGTTATAAAATCTGGTAATAAACCATGTTGATAAAAATTGTTTGTTTATGGTTTTCTTACAAAAAAGGAAGAAAGAAAAAAGAGAAATTAATAGGGCCTGTGCATCTTCTTTCTTAACTTTTCCATCTCTCCCCATCCGATGCAAAGCAAATAAGAAGTTTTTTAAGTAATCCAAAATATTATCAACTTAACCATGCATATAAGAAAGATCATGGTAATAAATTCTCAGATTAGTAAATGTTGCCTTCACACATCATCCTTAAAGTCAGTTTCAATACAGTGTCATCGTTCTATAGGGGGCATGGAGATGGTGGACAATTAAATTAACCAAAAAGTCCATATGGTAGACATGTTAGGATTTCAAAATACTTCAGGATTGTTTAATCATGAAATCCTAGATCTGAGTAGGTGATCCATATTAATTGACTGAGAAGAAATCAGAGAAAGTTAAATAAATTAGAGGAAGTTGTACCTGAATCCATAGTTGTTAATTGAAAAAGAAGAAGAATTGGTTTGACCTTCCAAATTGTTATTAACCCTAGATCTGATTTATTTCCATAGAAGAGATTAGAAAAATAAATAGAGCTTGTGTAATTTGGTAACCATAACCCTTTATTTATAATGTTGGCATTTTCTAATTGACCCTTCAACAATTAGGATATCTACACATTAATACCATGACAATTATACATGTATGCCTCATAAATTTAATATATGATTTGATCACTTTACTTAGGCTTTACACCAAAATTGCATAGCATATTTTATTTTACATATGTGACCCACATGCTGGAATTTCTCAACATCTCCCATGGACCATATATATAATAACCTTATAAATGTATGTGTTTGGCAGGAACATACTTCCCTAGAGTTTACAAGCGAAGCTTGGTTCTCTAGGTAATTCAAAAAAAAAATAACCTTATAAATGTGTATAGCTTTATGAGCTCCAAAACATTGCTACTTATAACATAAGGTGTTTTCGAAACAATCTCGTCCATTAACTATGTTGGCAAAGAATCATAGTGGCTTTCGTTTCTTTTAGCAAATCTGAACTTATCAATGGCAGCACAATCAAACGACATAGATCAATTATGGATGCGTAGCATGGAAATTACATGAGATGTAATTTATGCGTGTCCATTTCCAACTGGTCCTACTTTAGCGAGATTAAAACATTCAATATTTGTACAACCTAGAGTGCAAACAAAACTTTATTACTTTATTTCTTATCAGAAAAAAAGAACTTGATATATATCTATAATCAAAGTATAAAGCAATGTGTCATATGATAGTATCACATACAAACTCCCCCCGAACGAAAATATTCTTATATAAAAGTTAAACCACTTGAGTAAGACGCTCATAAAAGATCTCGAATGATAATCCTTTTATAAGAGGACCCGTCATAATGGAGTTTGTCACAATATGCTCTATTAATTACAATCTATTTTGACTCTTCCCTTAGTAGAAAATAATATGTTGTTTACTGTCACAATATTACTTTAACGGTCTTTGAGTTTCTTTATTCAATAATTCATAACTTTATGACAAAACTTTACGATTATTTTCCATCGTTGGATGCCTCGTGACAGAAAATAGTAAAGAAGGATATAAGTGTCTATATGACAACTTTCCTTATATAGCTTCATCTAAAAAAATAACAACAACAATAATATGATTATTATCTGAAGTGGATCTTTTGTACTCTTGGCATGCAAAATATTCAGATTGTAATGTTTAATGATCTCTAACCAATCCAATCTTTTTTTTTTTTGAGCATATAGTCCTTTTATGCTTTAAAGATGGATCTTAAACATTTTGGTTACTAACCATTGATCCACTTTCAATGTCGTAAGATATTTGCCAAATAATACATGCAATATCCATATGTTTATATTCATTAGCATGGATTAGCTCCACACTGCAATTGCATGAGGAACCTTTCGCATTTCTTAGCTTCAAAGATGTTATTATATACCAATAAATAAGGCAACGTTTTTTATTTTGGCAAAAGAGAATTAATTGATTCGTAGTTTGCATACCAAACCCCTTTTTTAATCCTTATCTGCCTGCCCTTTTGTGATAATTCGAATATCACCACATGAATAACAATAGTGTATTTGAATCTCTAATATAAACAGGTAATCCATAAGTGGTTTTCTCAAGTTGTTTCATCAATGTCTCCATTGAGAAACATGACTTGAATATCCTTCTAATATTTCTTAAAATCATAATCTGCAAGAAGTTCCTAAATAATTCTAAAGATTTTTTTTTTTAGTAAAACCAAAGAGAAAGTCTCTTTAAAATAAAACATTATTTTTTTTTACCATAATCTTTTCTATAATGAACCTTATACATTTCCACATCACCCATTTGATATCTTTTTATTTTGAATAATTATTCATAATCAATGGTCTTGTTACCTTAAAGTGATGGGAAAGATCTCAAACTTTATTATACTTATAAATTTACACCATATATTCATATATTAAATCCACATTTCAAATAAGTACCTTATATGGATTGATGTAAGTCCAAAAAATCATCTTTGTCAATCCAATATTATCTTTATGGAGAAATACTACATAGTCATCCGGAATAGTATTTCTTCCTTTTCAAGTGGATTTCTTTAGTGACCTTTCACTTTGAGGTCGTTGAGTTTGTTTTATTGAAACAGTAACCTTATTTTGAAGAAAATTTTGTTTGACATTGTCTTATTATGGTTGTTAATTTACTTCTTGTTAATGAAAGGAAACGAATCATATAAATTATCCGAAGAAGTAACTGTAGTTGAATCAAAGATAATGATTCTCCTTAAAGACAATGATCCATACTTATTTCTCCCCCCAAACTCAACATCCTCAAAATTGTAGCATTTCCCATCTTAATTTTTCTTCTTCTTCGGTGTGGGTTTTTAGCTTTTAAGTCGTTTAGAATAGCAATAAAGTATATGCTATCTTTAGTGCCTCAATCTAGAATTATTTAGTAAGATGAAACAAATAATCATATAAATCACCAAATCAAATTTGAAGACTTCGTTATAAAAGGTATTTAGCATAAGTAGATATATATATAAGCTATATTTTAAACATTAAGAGTTTTAATTCATACAATGTTTGAATTTATTCATAAATTAATCTTAATATTTCTGAAGGAACAACAATAACCAAATTTGTTCATATCAAAATTATAAACCAAAATCTGTCTAAGTGATAGTATAACAACAATATCAAACAAATCCAAAATAATATGCATATCATTTTAGACATGACATGTGTGATATCTGGTAAAAAAATTATATGTCCATAGATTTCATAAAAGAAACAACTATAAAATAGTCTTATGCTATTTCTTTTGTTTAGATCCTTAGCAACCTTATTTTTTTCCTTATTTATACATTTATTTACTATGTACAATAAATGGGTGCTTTCTATCTTATCATGCTTCAAACTCTCTTCTTCTTACCGTAATGTAAAATGAGCTCAATAAGAGGTCATTTTATTTTTAAGAAAATTAATAATAATCTTAAAATGGTTATACTATGAATAAAGAGAATACCAAAAAATGAAAATAACTCGAATGTCTTTAACTTTTGAAGCAATATTTTCCATATAGTACTCATTTATGTGTCCTTTACTTTGACTTATGGAATCAAGCAATATAAAGCGTGTTTGTTTCTCCTTACCATTTTGACAAAACACTTTTCATTCTTAGTAAAGAACTCCTTAAAATTGATTATCCCTATGGATACCACATCCTTGAAAGTTTTTGAAATATTTACTTTATGATCTTTTGACTCTTGATTTTTAATTATCCCACCTCTGAATGTTCTTCATAACATTGTAAAAGCATTTAACCATAATATAGGTGGGTATGACCTTCCTAGTTGGAAGAGCTAGATCCAAGAAGTGAAGAACAAACAACGTGTTCTTTTAATAATTGTTAGAGTTGGTCCCAAACAAGATGAGAATGTTAAATTGGCAGACACTTTAGTCAAATTAGTTAAAAATTGAATAAAAATTAAAGATTGATCATATATGCCCATATCCAAATATCAGCCATAGTAAATTCAAATAATTGATAGGTCTCTTCTCAAGATACCTAGCCACAATATTAGTATTAAGTCTTTGAACAGTAATATTGACAGTAAGTGGCTCTCCTATTGTAATAATCAAACACTGACAATAAATTCAAGTCAAATAAGAATCTTCCTTTGGGAAGATAAGTTATTCACTTCACATGTCACATGTTTATTATCACACATGTGTAACTTATTCAGCCAAATATTAGTCTTCCTTTGGGCCAGCTAACATCCGCATGAATAAATACACACAAATCAAACATTATCATGAACAATTAAAACTAGAGAGGCCACTTTGGTGTCATATTATTTCAATTAGCTCACTTGAAATGTAGGATATTTACAATTAGTTTGCAAAGAGACACCAAAATATATTTGAACTTATTTCTTAGTGTATGTACAATATTTCGAGTGTTGTAAAACACTTTCAAAAGTACTTTAAGTCTATATGACACTTGAAAATCTCAAAATTATAACCGTGGCACAACATGTATTAATCATAGATGTTATTATCTTTTACTTTAAGTATGTGTTGCATTCATGACATTTTCTAAATAAATATGATACAAGGCATCATAAATAAATCACATAACATATATCATGGATGAACATCAAAATTAAATGTCATAAAACTATACATAAATGTTGTACTAAATAAAATGAATGTAGTAGCTATGGTGTATATCTGAACCATAATATAGCTACATAGAATGCTATTGTATCACTTTATCTTTAGTTTATTATTTGAATACTTAACTAAGGTCAGTAACCATGCATTTTGGCAAAATATGAAACCTGCTGCTCGTTTTATTTTATAATGAGCAAAGCATAAAAGCGAAATATGTTTTCAACGAGCATGGATCATACTTATAAAATATCTATATCTACCAAACATAAATGCATCAAATAATAAATCATATATCATTTCTTGTTCCAAATACAAACATGTTGCATAATTAAATTTATTGCAATTGACGCATTTATTGCATTTGTGATAATAAATTAATTTATTTATTACTAAAACAACCACATTTAATGCAATTATAATAAAAATAAATGCAACTGACCCTTATATGGTCCAAAATGTAAATTGATGTCATGTAAAAATTTGTTTCAATATTAAAATAAACATAAACACTCTAAAGCAGCATACATTATTTCTGATTAATCAAAATTTCTGAAATTGTCAAAATACTTTAAATATCCAAATTACGTAATCAAAAGTTAATTAAGGTAAAATAATCATAGAACCAGATTTATATTACTCGCACAAATGGTTCTAAATTATATATATCTATTCATACCATTAATAAACATTAAAGAAAATGACTACATATCAGATCATATTGTATTCCTCAAATTAAAATTCATAACTTATTTACAAAACATACATTAATAAACATATGAATGTTTTAACCAACATAAATTATTATGAAATTTAGAGGAATCTAGACTATTTCCCAAAAATTTATTGAATTCAAAATTCTATCTTATTTGATAAATAAAGTATAGAGCATTTAGATCCATATTTCTACACCAAAACATTTTCACAGATCAACCTTTAAATTTACGATATATAGAAAAAAATATTACTAAACCAAATTCAAAACCATCACACACAAAATTCCTTGATACATAGATCAAGCAGATCTGAAACTTAAGTGGAATTTAATGACTTATAAATGAAGTTTAATTTAGAACTTACTTATAACTAAAAAACAAAAAATCTCCCAATGAAATTAAAGATGAGTTGCTCTGATATCGCTTATTAGGATTTCAACATATTTTAAGATTGTTTAATCAAAAAACCCTATATCTGAATAGGTGACCCATATTGGTTTGATTGAGAAGAAATCAAAGAAGTTAAATAAATTAGCGGAAGTCGTACCTGAATCCATAGTTGCTGATTGAAAGAGAAGAAGAATTTGTTTCATTTTCTAAGTTAGCACAAACCTTATATCTAATTTATTTCTAGATTAGGAGAATAAGAATAACTAGAGCTTGTGTAATTTGGTAACTACAACCCCTTATACATAATATTGGAATTTTCTAATTCGGCCCTTCGACAAATTAGAATTGCCCTAGCATCTTACATTAATACCATGACAATTAAACTTGTAAGCCTTTTAACTTTAATTCATAATTTGATCATTTTAATTAGGTTTATACCAAAATAGAACAATGGATTTTATTTTACATATGTGTCCCATATGTTAAAATTTTCCAACAAGATAAAGTATAGATAATTTCAAATATGGGTGTTCTGGGTAATTCGAAAAACGCTTCACTTTGACTTTTAATTGAATGTTTTGCTTTCTAATAACAAGTGCTAAGAGAAAATTGAGAAAATTCATGAATCCATGCACCATGCATATAAAAGTAATAATCTACTGAGATGAAGATATCTAGAATTAACCTTTCAGTGAAATAATTAAATTAGTTAGAAAATAATGCAAAATTCTTGGCTTTAAACCAATGCACATTGTCAATTTGTTAATATTTACATGTGTGAATAGTTTATAAGATGATTATAAAGAAGCTAGATCTATTAGTTGTGTAATAAATGATAAGTTGCAGTTTGTAAATGAAATTACTATTGTCTTGTTTTACTACTTGTCATCGTCATCCTGACGTAAAGGAAATATTATCTTGGAAAATAATAAATATGCAGCTAGATATCATTCCTTATTTGGATTTGTTAAACTTGATTAGTATATGTGCAGGAGTAATTGAAACAACCTCGGCGGAATATGAGTAAATGTGGCAACAGTATCATTAAACAAAATTTGTTCCATTTTTTGTTGCATAAACATGTGAGGCACTAATGCTTAGTTTTATCTTTCTTATAGCTAATTATACAGTTGCTTAGCTAACTAGAGATTATGGGTCCACTATCCTATAAAAAAGCACTAAATTACCTACACTACATTAGTTAGGTTTGGTGAACTCCATTTAGGCGTATGTAAACCCGATAAAACAATATATCTAATAGAAAAGTGGTCCATAACCATTGATTTTTTTACTATGATATGGTTGATAATTAATCCCAAATCAGGTATAGTATTGAATTATGGACACAAGTTCTGTAAAAAGCAACTATAACATAGCCACGTCCTTAAAATTGATTTAGCTACTACTATTTCGTGCCTTCACTTTCTAGTTATCTTTATCCTTACATTTTTTTGTATTTTATTCCTTTTTTGAATATCTTTTTCTTTAGAACTTACCTTGCGTACTTCATTAGAATCTAAATGGCACTTGCCGTGGAAAGCAACTAAAAAGGCAGTAATCTTAGTTAGTTAAAAAGCTAATATTTAACCTAATAAATAATATTATATCACTATATAATGTCTAAGAAAAAAGGAAACATCCTCTAGGAATAATCTTAGCCATGCATAGTACTGCAAAACGTGAAATCAAAATGAAAAAGAAAAAACTGTAAACTTGTAAGAAGTGTGCAGCAAAATCAGTAAGCTTGCAAGATGTTCATTGGTCTATAGTGTAAGCACCATCTTTACAATAACCGATGAAGATGAAATGTTAAGCAATGTTTATAATAACAAAACAAAATAAAACTAATTGGTTTTGTTATAATATTAATAAAAAACATAACACCTATTTTGGTTGAAGCATACCAAATTGTGTTAGCAATCTGGCTAATAGGGAGTAAGTGCAAGATAAAGAAATATCTTTTTCACCTATTCCACAATTGTTTCATTCTAAAGCACTAAAAAGAAGATATAAACACATAAAACTAGTTATATTATGTTCCAAATTCAAATTAAGCAAAAGAAAGAGAAGCAATTATTTTTACATCTTTTCTAATCAAATTTAA
Source organism: Allium cepa (assembly GCA_030765085.1). Lineage (NCBI taxonomy): Eukaryota > Viridiplantae > Streptophyta > Magnoliopsida > Asparagales > Amaryllidaceae > Allium > Allium cepa. Next base: position 238,114,489 of record CM060943.1, on the reverse strand, counting down.
AGGGATGAATTTTCATTTTGGATTTTCTTTCAACTCTAAATTCAACCAAACTTCGCATTAAACTATTGATTAACATAGTAATGGTACATTAATTACAAGAGGTCTTAAAATCAAAAATTTGGTTAATATTCAATAAATTTAAGCTTTGTAAACCATGAATCTCAACTACACACCTCATTGGGTCTGCGAAGAATACGTAGCCTGAGATCCTGTAAGCGGGTAGGGGGATGACTTCACTTTCCACTGCTCATAAAAAACATTTTTTGTGATTTCCCTAAAAGTTTTCACTACTTTTTTTGGCAAATTGGCGTTTTGTTGAAGTTTTGATTTAAGGTACAAAAAGGAAAAACAAATAATGAAAGTGGAGCATTTGGCTATGTGTGATTGAAAAATAAAAGTGGAACAGTTGAAGAGTGAAAAATGTACCCTCAACTTTTATGCTAATCTATAATCTAATATTATTATTGAGGTAGATTTCAAAAGCACATGGGCCTCCTTTATATTTTGGAAAATGAACAGTCGCGTTTTTAATTTCTTTCTATTTCAAACTTTGAAATGTGATAACTTTTTCTACATTAATTGAATTTAAGAATCGATTTCACTACTAAATCTCAAATTTAATATGTTTTCCAATGATATCTATTGTTGATAGCTAAAGACTAATTTTTTAAAATCATAGTTTTTCGAATTATTCGTATTATTAAAGTTATTAAATCTGTTTGACTTTATTTCTTTTAACTAATCTATGTCGTTGATTGTTTTGAAAATTTCCAGCCTCTGATTCTACTTTCACAAATTGCAGTCAAATCTGGTGAAATCCAATATTATCAAAATACAGCAACAATGTTAGATGGAACTAGAAAGCTCAAAAGCATTAAATATAATTATATGCTTCTTATTATATTGAATTTGCTTTGACTATAAAAGAAAATCAATGATATTCTTCACATTAAAATAAATATTGTTGAATAATGGTTGTTAGTTCCAACACTTCAGACATAAAATATGTATGCTTTAGATTTAGCATATTTTTCACAAGAATCGTTCAAAACAGAAATAAATCTCTTTATCCTCTAATCTTATCATTCTACAATAATATGATGCTGCATAATATGTTCCTAGACATAGTCAGTTATGGGATCATCATCAACACTTGCGTTCTCATGAATCATGTCAACGTTGCTTTTGGCATTTTTGGATCAATGGTCAAGTGTAAACCAAATGTTGTTACCTGCACTGCTCTTATAGATAGTTATTACCGAAGCAGCAAATGGAATCAACGACATCAAGTATTAAAGGAAATGATTGATAAAGGTATCTCATCAAATGAAGTTACATATAATACAGCTGATGCATGGAGAAACAACTGATGCACACAATAAATTTATATGCGTATAATTTATATGTGTATTATATGAAAATTTTATCTTTGAAATCATTTTTGCTCGATATTTTGCGATTGTTTATCAAGCACAGTACTATTTGCATTACTGTTTTCAAAGATTTATACACAAGTTTTAGACAAAATGCAAACTTATTTGAAAATTTATAAAAAAGATCACTATTTCTTAGTCAATAAACCATATAAATCATTTAAACATGTTATGATGATAAGAGGTTGAGTGCGGTCCGTATGCGAAGCACGGGTTCGCACTAGTTAGGTTAAAGCGTCTTGTGAGTAAGGCTAATTTTTGGAAGTTTTAAAAAGGCTTCACTTTGACCAAGTATTTTCTTTATATATAAGGAGATATTCATGGCTATTCACATATCGTACTTAATTAATATATGTTAATTGATCGAGAATGAAATAATCAAAATATAATTAATTTTATTGAAATGGCTAGTTGGTTCTAGTGCTGAATATTATATTTCATATGCCGATCAAGATCCAATATGACTTTTCTTTTTCGAAATTACCCATTTCACCTACTGCGAAACGAACCGGATTTTTACTATATGATGAAAGACTTAGAGCGTTATATTTGGAAGTCAAAAATCCTTAAAAGACACGAGGGTGAATCTCTATCAAATACTGAGTGCATTTATGTAAAGTTTATAGCATTATGCCTTAAACTTTATAAATACTATTCATGTACTTTTCATATTAAAAAAAATTAAAGGAACTATTAATTATCATATATGCACGATATATGTTACTTTATTTATTACATTATTTTTGATATATGTAATTATTTATCATTAGAGTAAAAATATTGTTATAAACAACATAACACTATTATAATGTTGTTTGGTTGTGGTTTTATGGATTTTCATGAGGTGTTACTTTATACACCAACTAGAGCACTTTCGTATATCACTTAAAAGAGATAGTAAAAAATAAATAAAGTAAAACACTTCAAACATCCATGTGATTGATTGAGCATTTAATATCAACCAATTTTACAAATAAACTTCTGAATTTTTTCATCCCCTCTGCTTGAACAATCACTTCTTTGCACTTCATCTAAGCTATAACTTTGATTTTTGTTGTATGAAATGAGAGATTAAATTAAATCATCACCAAGTAAGGTTTAAAAATTACATAATTAATAATATTCTGCTAATTGGATTCTAAACTGGTAAATATTTATGAAAAATTGAAACATAGGAGATTTGAATTTTGTGATCGTATTTATGGTTTGTTTTAAGAGCATGAAGGAAAGAATACTTATTTTTAATAAAACAATATATAATGAAAAAAGGAGTGTGTGTAGGTGTAAGAGAGATAAATATTTTAGTAAATATTAATAGATGGCAGAAGAGATAAGGTTGGTGGAAGAAGAAAAAAAGGTCTTTTGTTATCAGCTGTAGTATTCTTTTATTAATTCCGACCAAAATTACAACCACTATATTTTTAACAAGAAAAAAAGGTAAATATGTAATTTTCTGTGGAGTATAGATAGATATTGAAAGTGCAAGAATTGTGTCCATTTAGAGCATCTCCAACGGTTGGGTATTAAGGGGTAATATTAAGAGGTAACTCTTTTGCTTGCTCCAATGGTGAATATTACCCTTAATTAAGGGTAATATTCAGGAGCCAATTCAATTTTCTGAATTGGCCACGGGTGCTGATTAAATCCGCACCCAGTAGAGGACGCTGATTTAATCAGCACCTAGAGCCATAATGGTTCTCCCCAACGGCTCCTCCTCCCCAACCGCTCCTCCTCCCCAACAGCTACTTCATGCCTCCAATGGATACTTTCTTCCTTCTCAACTCCATAAATACACCCTGTTTACTCCTTATATCTACACAAACATCCTCACTCCTTTCTTCTCTAACCTGTATTATCTTGAAATGGCTTCACCTCTTGGAGATTTTACACGTCCATCTCAGTCTCAAAACTATTTCTTCGACGACAGCCAGCAACAACCAAGTACTCCTCCGACGCAACATTCATCCAACCCATGAAGAAGCAACGAGGACTATGATTTATGCAACATTTACTGTTATTATATGAATGACTCAATTCGAGGCAACGATTAGAGCGACGATAAGTTTTGAAAGAAAATAATGAATACCTTTAACCTTATGCATCTTGAAAATACTCGATCTTTGTCGATGATTCAAGGTCGAATTGAGAAAATCAATCGTCAAACTCAGTTGTATGAATCACAAATTTATAAAATAAAGAAAGTGAATCCAAGTGGAACAGGAGGCAAAGAGCATTTGGTATGTTTCTTATTTTCATTGTTTTTTTTGTATTTTATCTGATTATTAATATTTTCCTTTTCTAGTTTTCAGAATGGAAAATAAGGAATTTATAAAGCTTTTTCCAAGGGAAAACTATGCTAAAAAATCACATTATTACTAATTTCCAAACTGTAATGAGTTATTGACGAGCACACCGAAGTGGAACTCCGATAATGCGAAGAGCCTCTGATATGTTCAAACAAAGGGGAAGGGAAAGAACAAAGCATCGAAATCATCATACTCGTCTAGTCTGGGAGATTCATCTCATAAAGAAACTCAATTTGAGGGAGAAAATGAGTCAGATACACTCAACCAAAGACCGGTTGAAGGTTATAGACCAATGGGAGTCAAAGCAGCAAAGAGAAAGTATAAGCTTCAAGTTGTGGTGAACGCTAAAGTGAATGATGCTCTTAAAATTCGCGAAAGAAAACATCAAGACAGAAGCAAGCTAGCGCAGGAGAAGTTCGATGTGATGTGTAAGTTTGCAGAAATTGCGCAATAAAAGCTAGATATTGGACGGGAAAATTAAGAACAGATGATAATGGATAAAAATCTAATGGGTATGAATGACATTCAAAATCAATATTGGACGGAGCGCAAAAGACAAATACTTATTTCCAAGTTCCCTTAAAGTAATTCGTTTTAATCATAGAATTGTTTAATTTTCACTAGTTTCGGTGTACTGTATCATTTATTTAAATTTGTTGTATTTTGTTATTAATTAATTTTATACTATTCTTGTTTAATTTAGACAAAGTCAATAACTAAACAGGATAACATTTTAAAGGAAATGCAATACATATTAATAAGATAGCTAAGATACAACTACAACGCAAATGTGTAAACACATGACAAATCAAATATAAAATTGAACTAACAATCAACAAAGTAATTTAAAATATGATTCATAAGATCTTTTTGTAGCCGTTGTGAAGTTGTGCGTCTCGGTACGAAAGTTGACGTTCCACATGAATGTCGAACGCTTCTTCGGTTATAAGATCATCATCTCGGAATACTTCTGGCATTTTCCCTGCACCATCATATTCATAGTGACATCGCTCTTCGTCCATATCCCTTTCGTCTTCAATAATCATATTATGCATAATAATACAAGCAAACATGATTCTAGACATTTTTCCTGAGATCACGGTTGACATGGATTACTAATCATTGCAAATCAGGATTGTAGAACTTCAAAAGCTCTTCCTACATCTTTTCTTTATCCCTCCTGAATCACAAGAAACTTTGTTTGCTTTGTCGTTATTGGGTATCAACATGTTTTCACAATGGTGCTCCATTTTGGATAAATCCCATCACCAAGGTAATATCTGTGTTCGTGAGTATTTTGCCCAAAAGTAAATGACAAAGGAATTAAGTTAAAAGAAAGAGATTGAAACTCGAGTAGGAGTGATTCTGTGAATACATTTACCCTATATGCTAAGTTTTGCCTAGAGCTACCAAAAGCTCTGATACCAACTGTAACGACCCGCTATTTTGGACTATTTGCATCCGCACATGTCGGACTTGAATAATACAAAATACCGAATTGTTAATTTAAATTTGGCAAAACTCAGATATACAGTAGATAAATAATCACAGAATCACAGACACAGAGTAATAATATGCAGCGGAAGTAAAAGAGATAGTAGTTCATGAAGCTACTATATAAATATATAAGGTACATCAGAGTTTACAACAGAAGAGAAATACGATACATCAAGTACAAATTAGAATACATCACTGGAATCATCGAATACTGAAAGAAGAATAGATGGTTGGATCTTCAAGCAAAGCTCCAACTCCATAGGTGAGTCTCGAAAGCTGATCAACCACTCAGTCTGACCCGAGCGTAAAGCAAAACAAAAAACACTCGAGTCAGGATTAATATTCTCATATCAATAAATCCAACTCAAGTGAAATAGCAATCGAAATACAAGTAAATCAAAGGATGTTGGAATCACCATCCTCTAAGGATCCGTTAAACTATCTATTATGTCGTAGTGCACGCCAAATAGATAATGCCTATCAGTAATATAATATATCAAAATAGTGTTAAGGCGTTACCATTATCCCCCTTAACACATTTTATATAAGCGTTATAGTCTATACAGCACTGTAAACTCCACCGTAAACTAGTGGGATATCAGGGAGTACTCCATAGGTATAACACAAAATAAATTTGTAGTGGTCGCGTATATAGGGATACAAGTATGACAAGGCACATGAGGCAATACCCAAGGTAGTGAAACTACCGTTCGCCTGATCCAGACTGGTGAAAACGCATCGCCGCAGCGATCGCAACACCGCGAAACAACACTCCTGAAATTCCGAGGGTGCACGAATCAATCACAAGTAATGAGTGGTAGTTACGAAGAAGTGTGTCCGCTAGAGGTGGCTAACCCCATTTGGCCCGGTACGGCTCCTGATTTTAGTCATTTCCAATTTGACACAAGTGTCAAGGCTATCCATTATCGTTCTCTTTCTTCAGTCATCACGTACATCATTCCAACCACTTCATTCTGGATCATCACTCCACGTATAGTTATTAAAGTGGTTTTCGGTTTAGATAGAGAGTATATCCATAACTGATTCCGGTCTCTTTAATAACTTTCGTAATTATTACACCGATTGGTCGTTAATAAATTTCAAAACAAAATCAATTCCAATTTCAATTAGAATTTATATATCAACATTCCATTTGTCTTTCACTATCAATTTCCAAAATTTACGTTTCAAAACTTCCAAATAACCATTTCAAATTCTTACAATTCAATTTCAATTTTTATTTAAAAAAATCCAAATATTGATTCAAGTTCGTATATAGGTTTCATTCCGAAATCATTTAAATTGTTTAATTTTCATTCAAATCAATTTAAATTCATTTATCGATTTCATTCAATATTCGCTAAGTAAATTTATCCTTCAAACAACTTCTATTTAAATTCCAATTCATTTAAATCAATTACTTGCGTTCAACTTCATTATATCAAACTTCAAAATGAAATAAATTAAATTCCTCAAATCAATTCTTTAAATTACAGGTCTTACATTAATTTCAATAAATTCCATTTATTTCAATAAATCACATTTTATTTCTTGTTAAAGAAATTCAATTTTCATTTATTTATTGACTTTGTTACAAATTTCAAACTCAATTAATAAAGAACTAAATTTCACATAATCGAGAAGTTTCAGTTTCACTTACTTAAATAATTTTTCCAAAACTTTAATAAATAAAGAGACTCAATTTCATTTATTAACGAAGTTCAAATCTACTTATTCAAAAGTTAAATTTTCTCTTATCAAAGAATTCAATTTTTATTCAATTATCAAATAATTTAAATCTTATTCAATTATTAAATAATTTCAATCTTAATTATTAATAATTTCAAAACTTAATAATTACAAACTTGATTATAAATTCAAACTTAATTATTAAATCATTTCCACTTAATTATGAATTCAAACTTAATTATCAAATCATTTCAACTTAATTATAAATTCAACTTAATAATTTCAATCTTAATTACAATTCCAACTTAATTATAATTTCAAATTTTATTATTAAATGATTTCAAACTTAATGATTTCAAAACTCAATTATTACTAATTCCAAATTATTTATTAATAATTCCAAATTTAATTATTAAATAATTTAATTTCAAACAACGTTTTTCATCAATTACTACGTTAATATTTGTTTCAGATTTCAATATTTACATTTTCCCTTCAAAAATTCAAATTCCAACTTCATTTCAAAACTTATTCTATGCTCGAATAAAATCATTATTTTATTTTTAAATCAAATTATTGACCAATCGGATTTTTATTTAATTCTCTATCCTAGGTCAAATTCATTTGGGTATATATCATTTCAACCCGATTCCAATTTCAATTCAAGATCAATCATAATAAAAGAGAACTTGCAGTGTGATAACAGGGATGGTGTCAAAGTAAATAAACAAGTAATAACAACAAACAATAACAATACAATAATCAATTCAAATAATCCCGAAATAATCGTATTAATTCACATTGTTGTTTGTGCGAATTAATATAACTATTTCTAGAATCTACACTATCATTTCATATAGATTAAAGATTATTACAATATTATTTATACGGTTCTTCACTTGTCATTCATTATTCAATTTCAACTACATCAATTTACACAACATACATTTAAATAGTTCAAAGTGTGATCTATCATATTTCTACGTGTCGATTCATTTAAACATTTAAGGGGTCATATTATGCAGATGTCATCAAATCAAACTTAACCCATATATCAAACCTAACTATCCAACGACAATTTCAATCTCAGTTATTTATCACTTACAACATTAACAGTTTAACGCTCAATGTCAACATCACACAATCAATCAAATTACCAACCAAACTAGATTATTATTATTTTTTGCATACATAACAGATAATGGTGTCAGATGTCACAAGTGAACTAATACAGGTCATAACATATATTTAACAGTGTAAATAACTAACAACAGCCATATTTCAACTATCGTTTTACTTGAAATCAAATTTAATAAATAAAAGAACATTAATCGTGAGTGATTGCTCACCTTTCGAGGCTAGAGATGAGCAAGAAGATGACGCGGATACACACACTGATACGGATGTTGAATTGAGTTACGAATCCAGGCACGAATCTCAAAGCAAGGCCAGATTGAACTCGAATCAACGAACGAAGCTGAAAGCTTGAAATTTGATGAAATCAAGTCAAACTGTATAGACGCAGATTGATAGTATAAGTGGTTATATATATATATATATATAACACTATATAGAATTAATATTTAATTGAAAACTTATATTAAAATAAAGGTCCATACATATCAATATAGAATTCCTTTTTCATACAAAATACTACCCTATACTTCGAACACACCAACTTCAATACAATATCATACAAACGCACGCTATAATAACACTTTAAAATCATTATTTAGTAAAACCAATATATTAGTTTTCCCAATATCAAATATATATATACATAATATTAAAATTTTATACAACAGAAAATATACAATACTAATATGGTTTGTACACACATATCAAGTAAATTAACAGCATATAATATAATTCAATTACAAGCATGAACATATACAAAATCACGTTCTAATTCCAACTCGTACTGAATTAATATGTATATACCTTCCCAAGATGTTAAAATAAAATGTAAACCTAACATATAGTGTAAATATACCCATACCAAACTATAAATCAATGTATAAATGGACTGATATAGGTAAGTTATATATGTATAAAATTTAAACTATAATTTCTGAAACTAATATTTTTCCTCAAACTAATACTTAAGCACTGTATATACATTGAGGCTATTGCACAAAACTAATTTAAAGATATTAACCAAATTTAAGTGAGTTTTTCAAACATATCCTATACGTATTTTTAAATGAGTTGTATATAATATTCTAAACATATTATAACCCAACCTTTAATATAATTACCGATATTATATATATACCCATCTTGTTTACAAATCTTAAAGCAAATAAAATCGAAGACAAAAGACAGAACAAATCAAACAAATAGTAGGTATATCCTGTGAACCCTTCAGCATAACTCATTTATTTACAAGTAATATATCGTATACCCTGTTTAATTCCAATGAACAGTACACACGCATAAGCTGTACAAAATATATGTATATCATATAAACACACTTTGTTATTATTATGAGTATCATTACTATTATAAGCCAATAATATTATGAATATTTATACAAGGCATGACAATCTCAATGCAAGATTCCAAAACATATATGAAAAAAAAACAGAGCGTGCTATGGGTGACACCCCTATAAAACATGAAGAGAAGGCCAATGCGACCCCTACGTATGAAAGTATAGATTTTATAACATAAGTCAAAATTATACTATATTATAAAATAAAAATAATTCTAAAACACGGAAAGTATATGCATAATAAAAAAAATTGTACAACTTTATATGAATAAGCTGAAACGTTTAAAAATATATGTACACCCTTATGCATGGAAATACACTGACATAAACTGGGTATATATAAAAACTAAACTGACCTGTTTTTTTTTCTCTTCTTCTTCTTTACAAATATATATCCAGTTTGTTTAAAACTTCATCCTATTTATTTTTTCACAAATTTATGTCAAAAATTTGCATAGATACTGAAGTATAATCTTAGTACATAACTATATATGAAAACTAATATAGGCTATATAACTGACTTAATATAAACTGAAAATATATTACATACCAAGGTATCTATATACAAACTGGAGAGTAGCAGTGGCCGACAAGGTTTTGAGAGGGGTTGCGTGAAGCTAGCTGAGGTGGCAACTTGGACGGTGGAAGGCGTAAGCATGGGGAGGAGAGAAGCTCAGGAGAGTTTGGACGTGGAGGTAGGTAGCAGCTCGGCCCCGGTGGTGGTTACACATGGCGGGGGTGATGGAAATATAGGCGGAGCATAAGAGGTGGAAGACGCGGATGCTTGGTTGATGGAGTTGCATGGAGAAATGATGGGAAGTAGGAATGTAAAAGGAAAGATTCTCTGGCAAATGAAAGCTACAGCAACTTTAATATGTTTGGAAAAATGAAGGGGATGTTTGGTACGCATGGGAGGAGAGGTGAGTTCCAATTATTTTTAGTAAAAGCAAAACGTGAAGATGAATGTTGCATTAAAGAAAATGAACTGACAGAATGGAAAAGGAAGGGTCAAGCAACAATTAAAAGGTGAAACATAGGGAAAAGCAAATAATTAAGTTATGAACGACTGAGAATATAAATGGCTAATAGCTATTAACTTTAATGGACCCAAAAGACACCGACCGGTTTTCGCTACGGTCACCGTTTATGCGGATTGCACTGTGTACCGAACTTCAGAACACATGATCGAATATACCCAGAGATCAGCATGATGGTACGGTCAAAACGGTATACATATATTAGTGGTCCGATTGAATTATAAAAATTTCAAATTTTCAACTATGGAAAATGCATAAAATTCGCATAAAATAAGAACGACGGAGCCAAAGATGTCCGAATTTGAAAAAACGACAAACTGACAACTTGCTCAAAAGATGGTTTAGAATTTTTCTATGTAAAAATATTTTGGTTTTGAAAATGTTTTATTTTCATCGCTTTTTAACTGATTAAATTGAAGTAAATTTACGCGCGAAATAAACTTTCATATTTTCGGACGAAAATTTACCGGTTGCTATGTTTAATTGGACGCATTTCAAATATCAAATTTATATTTCATAATTTTTTTCGTTTAAAATTTCACAAAATTTTAATTAATAACGCTATTAAAACTAGTTAAATTTACGGGTCGTTACACTCTCCCCCACTCAAAACTTTTCGTCCTCGAAAAGGAAAGAAGTAGGAGAATAGAAACAACCAGAAGAAAATAGAATGAAACAAAATAAACAAATAGTTTAAACCTTATTACTTTCAATTTTAAATAAACTATATTCACAATTTGTTTTTTTTTCTTTTATTCAAAGTTTCCTTTAAATTTATCTAATTTCATTTATTAGTGTTGGATACAAAAGATTTCTCTCAAACGAAATTAAATTTAAATTCAATTAATACAAGATATTTAATTTAGTATCTTTCACAACAAATTTTCCTTCTATTAATCACAACTTTTTTTTTTATCTCCATAAACATTTCGTAATTAAAATTTAAGTGAATAACATTTATTATACACTCACATTTTATTTATGAAGACAATTTATATTATATATTATTCAGTTTTCTTAAATTAACAATTTCAAAGATCATAAATTTGAATGGTCATTTATTATAATCATGCTTTATTTTTCAAATTTAATTCTTTTTATTCCAAATTATTATTAAATTTATTCTACTTAATATATCTTATCACATATATATTAAGTATATTTACCTTTATTATAACTACTCAAATTTATTTAAAATTCCTTTGACATCATTTCTACTGTATAATATTCAATTACATAGTTAACTTTTGAAAATTTAGATAAGTTATATATAATGCAATTGAGTATTAATAAAATTTTATAATTTACTTATTTCAAGTTAAGTGTTTAGTCAAAACTTTTGGCTTCATTTAAAATCATCTTTAAATCAAAATTTTAAGAATTAATTTCAAACCATTTTAGAGATAATTATGTATATGCTATATATATCAAATCAAATTTAATTTAAAACTACATACCTGTATATAAATAAATCAAATCATACTTAAGAAATTTGAATCGATTTAATTTCCAAAACAAAACTGTTGCAAAGCTACAGAATAGTCTCTCCACTTCGAAACTCGAAAATGAACGTCGATGATGCGGCCGCCATCACCGAAATTATTTTCCAGCGACAAAATAGGAGAGCACTGATTTAAACATTTAAAATTCTTTGAAAATGGTTTCTATTTGAAAATACTTTCTAAATACTTTACACTTTAAAACTTTAAAATCAAAGTTTGAAATCACCGGAAATCAAATTCTTAAATTCTAATTTAAATTCACTTCAAATTCCGATCAAATTATACCCAAGTTTATAAATTCATTTATTTATTGCCAAAATCAATGGTTTACAAAACAATGAATGATAATCAAATATTATCATTATAACAATCAATTTATTAACAGTTTAGTTAATGAAAATTCGTACTCATATATATATAATATAATCATACAACTTTATTAAATTTTCCAAATTTAGAAACAATATTGTGTCAGTTTGCTCTGTTCAAATGTTTTAGAAATTCTATCGATAGCGTTGATCAGACGAATCGATCGAAAATCTAAATCAACATCAACAACTCAAACAACACAATATATAAAACATTTTAATGTTAATTTATAAATACACCTCTCGCTTGACGATACAAGAAGGGATTTTTCAAAGCAAGGACAGAGATTCAAATTTGATGGACTCAAATTAAAGAGAATTCTGATTCGAATACAAGTTAGAAAGAAAAGGTGACATGATTCAATTAACAGAATCAGGAGATGGATAAACTCATTTAATTCACGGACAACCTTAACCGGGTTGACCGTAACTACAAGAATAAAATCGATGCAGAATTCCGAGGTAAATCTACATTCGATCTCAAAAATAAGAATTCAGGTATAGCAGGAGATAGATAGCATCGTAAACCGAGGATACAAAAATCTCCGGTAAATCAATGCCTATTGTAAAGGAGTTGCACCCCATTACAAACCATTCGAAGTTTGGCGAGGCCGCCGATTAATTATAAAGGTCACTCGAAGTGAAGTTATGGGATGTTCCAGAATTGAAAGAAGACGAATAGTGAGGGACAATAATGAATTTCGGAACCGAGGGAATGTTCCAAAATTCAAAGGAATTAAGTCAAAAGGAAGAGATTGAAACTCGAGTGGGAGTGATTCTGTGAATACATTTACCCTATATGCTAAGTTTTTCCTAGAGCTACCAAAAGCTCTGATACCAACTGTAACGACCCGCTATTTTGGACTATTCGCATCCGCACATGTCGGACTTGAATAATACAAAATACCGAATTGTTAATTTAAATTTGGCAAAACTCAGATATACAGTAGATAAATAATCACAGAATCACAGACACAGAGTAATAATATACAGCGGAAGTAAAAGAGATAGTAGTTCATGAAGCTACTATATAAATATATAAGATACATCAGAGTTTACAACAGAAGAGAAATACGATACATCAAGTACAAATTAGAATACATCACTGTAATCATCGAATACTGAAAGAAGAATAGATGGCTGGATTTTCAAGCAAAGCTCCAACTCCATAGGTGAGTCTCGGAAGCTGATCAACCACTCAGTCTGACCCGAGCGTAAAGCAAAACACAAAACACTCGAGTCAGGATTAATATTCTCATATCAATAAATCCAACTCAAGTGAAATAGCAATCGAAATACAAGTAACTCAAAGGATGTTGGAATCACCATCCTCTAAGGATCCGTTAAACTATCTATTATGTAGTAGTGTACGCTAAATAGATAATGCCTATCAGTAATATAATATATCAAAATAGTGTTAAGGCGTTACCATTATCCCCCTTAACACATTTTATATAAGCGTTATAGTCTATACAGCACTGTAAACTCCACCGTAAACTAGTGGGATATCAGGGAGTACTCCATAGGTATAACACAAAACAAATTCGTAGTGGTCGCGTATATAGGGATACAAGTATGACAAGGCACATGAGGCAATACCCAAAGTAGTGAAACTACCGTTCGCCTGATCCGGACTGGTGAAAACGCATCGCCGCAGCGATCGCAACACCGCGAAACAACACTCCTGAAATTCCGAGGGTGCACCAATCAATCATAAGTAATGAGTAGTAGTTACGAAGAAGTGTGTCCGCTCGAGGTGGCTAACCCCATTTGGCCCGGCACGGCTCCTGATTTTAGTCATTTCCAATTTGACACAAGTGTCAAGGCTATCCATTATCGTTCTCTTTCTTCAGTCATCACGTACAACATTCCAACCACTTCATTCTGGATCATCACTCCACGTATAGTTATTAAAGTGGTTTTCGGTTTAGATAGAGAGTATATCCATAACCGATTCCGGTCTCTTTAATAACTTTCGTAATTATTACACCGATTGGTCGTTAATAAATTTCAAAACAAAATCAATTCCAATTTTAATTAGAATTTATATATCAACATTCTATTTGTCTTTCACTATCAATTTCCAAAATTTACATTTCAAAACTTCCAAATAACCATTTCAAATTCTTACAATTCAATTTCAATTTTTATTTAAAAAAATTCAAATATTGATTCAAGTTCGTATATATGTTTCATTCCGAAATCATTTAAATTGTTTAATTTTCATTCAAATCAATTTAAATTCATTTATCGATTTCATTCAATATTCGCTAAGTAAATTTATCCTTCAAACAACTTCTATTTAAATTCCAATTCATTTAAATCAATTACTTGCGTTCAACTTCATTATATCAAACTTCAAAATGAAATAAATTAAATTCCTCAAATCAATTCTTTAAATTACAGGTCTTACATTAATTTCAATAAATTCCATTTATTTCAATAAATCACATTTTATTTCTTGTTAAAGAAATTCAATTTTCACTTATTTATTGACTTTGTTACAAATTTCAAACTCAATTAATAAAGAACTAAATTTCACATAATCGAGAAGTTTCAGTTTCACTTACTTAAATAATTTTTCCAAAACTTTAATAAATAAAGAGACTCAATTTCATTTATTAACGAAGTTCAAATCTACTTATTCAAAAGTTAAATTTTCTCTTATCAAAGAATTCAATTTATTCAATTATCAAATAATTTAAATCTTATTCAATTATTAAATAATTTCAATCTTAATTATTAATAATTTCAAAACTTAATAATTACAAACTTGATTATAAATTCAAACTTAATTATTAAATCATTTCCACTTAATTATGAATTCAAACTTAATTATCAAATCATTTCAACTTAATTATAAATTCAACTTAATAATTTCAATCTTAATTACAATTCCAACTTAATTATAATTTCAAATTTTATTATTAAATGATTTCAAACTTAATGATTTCAAAACTCAATTATTACTAATTCCAAATTATTTATTAATAATTCCAAATTTAATTATTAAATAATTTAATTTCAAACAACGTTTTTTCATCAATTACTACGTTAATATTTGTTTCAGATTTCAATATTTACATTTTCCCTTCAAAAATTCAAATTCCAACTTCATTTCAAAACTTATTCTATGCTCGAATAAAATCATTATTTTATTTTTAAATCAAATTATTGACCAATCGGATTTTTATTTAATTCTCTATCCTAGGTCAAATTTATTTGGGTATATATCATTTCAACCCGATTCCAATTTCAATTTTCTATCAATCATAATAAAAGGGAACTTGCATTGTGATAACAGGGATGGTGTCAAAGTAAATAAACAAGCAATAACAACAAACAATAACAATACAATAATCAATTCAAATAATCCCGAAATAATCGTATTAATTCGCATTGTTGTTTGTGCGAATTAATATAACTATTTCTAGAATCTACACTATCATTTCATATAGATTAAAGATTATTACAATATTATTTATACGGTTCTTCACTTGTCATTCATTATTCAATTTCAACTACATCAATTTACACAACATACATTTAAATAGTTCAAAGTGCAATCTATCATATTTCTACGTGTCGATTCATTTAAACATTTAAGGGGTCATATTATGCAGATGTCATCAAATCAAACTTAACCCATATATCAAACCTAACTATCCAACGACAATTTCAATCTCAGTTATTTATCACTTACAACATTAACAGTTTAACGCTCAATGTCAACATCACACAATCAATCAAATTATCAACCAAACTAGATTATTATTATTATTTGCATACATAACAGATAATGGTGTCAGATGTCACAAGTGAACTGATACAGGTCATAACATATATTTAACAGTGTAAATAACTAACAACAGCCATATTTCAATTATCGTTTTACTTGAAATCAAATTTAATAAATAAAAGAACATTAATCGTGAGTGATTGCTCACCTTTCGAGGCTAGAGATGAACGAGAAGATGACGCGGATACACACACTGATACGGATGTTGAATTGAGTTACGAATCCAGGAACGAATCTCAAAGCAAGGCCAGATTGAACTCGAATCGACGAACGAAGCTGAAAGCTTGAAATTTGACGAAATCAAGTCAAACTGTATAGACGCAGCTTGACAGTATAAGTGGTTATATATGTATAACACTATATAGAATTAATATTTAATTGAAAACTTATATTAAAATAAAGGTCCATACATATCAATATAGAATTCCTTTTTCATACAAAATACTACCCTATACTTCGAACACGCCAACTTCAATACAATATCATACAAACGCACGCTATAATAACACTTTAAAATCATTATTTAGTAAAACCAATATATTAGTTTTCCCAATATCAAATATATATGTACATAATATTAAAATTTTATACAACAGAAAATATACAATACTAATATGGTTTGTACACACATATCAAGTAAATTAACAGCATATAATATAATTCAATTACAAGCATGAACATATACAAAATCACGTTCTAATTTCAACTCGTACTGAATTAATATGTATATACCTTCCCAAGATGTTAAAATAAAATGTAAACCTAACATATAGTGTAAATATACCCATACCAAACTATAAATCAATGTATAAATGGACTGATATAGGTAAGTTATATATGTATAAAATTTAAACTATAATTTCTGAAACTAATATTTTTCCTCAAACTAATACTTAAGCACTGTATATACATTGAGGCTATTGCACAAAACTAATTTAAAGATATTAATCAAATTTAAGTGAGTTTTTCAAACATATCCTATACGTATTTTTAAATGAGTTGTATATAATATTCTAAACATATTACAACCCAACCTTTAATATAATTACCGATATTATATATATACCCATCTTGTTTACAAATCTTAATGCAAATAAAATCGAAGACAAAAGACAGAACAAATCAAACAAATAGTAGGTATATCCTGTGAACCCTTCTGCATAACTCATTTATTTACAAGTAATATATCGTATACCCTGTTTAATTCCAATGAACAGTACACACGCATAAGCTGTACAAAATATATGTATATCATATAAACACACTTTGTTATTATTATGAGTATCATTACTATTATAAGCCAATAATATTATGAATATTTATACAAGGCATGACAATCTCAATGCAAGATTCCAAAACATATATGAAAAAAAACAGAGCGTGCTACGGGTGTCACCCCTATAAAACATGAAGAGAAGGCCAATGCGACCCCTACGTATGAAAGTATAGATTTTATAACATAAGTCCTTAAAGAAAAAAAAATATACTATATTATAAAATAAAAATAATTCTAAAACACGGAAAGTATATGCATAATAAAAAAAATTGTACAACTTTATATGAATAAGCTGAAACGTTTAAAACTATATGTACACCCTTATGCATGGAAATACACTGACATAAACTGGGTATATATAAAAACTAAACTGACCTGTTTTTTTTTTCTCTTCTTCTTCTTTACAAATATATATCCAGTTTGTTTAAAACTTCATCCTATTTTTTTTTTCACAAATTTATGTCAAAAATTTGCATAGATACTAAGTATAATCTTAGTACATAACTATATATGAAAACTAATATAGACTATGTAACTGACATAATATAAACTGGAAATATATTACATACCAAGGTATCTATATACAAACTGGAGAGTAGCAGTGGCCGACAAGGTTTTGAGAGGGGTTGCGTGAAGCTAGCTGAGGTGGCAACTTGGACGGTGGATGGCGTAAGCATGGGGAGGAGAGAAGCTCAGGAGAGTTTGGACGTGGAGGTAGGTAGCAGCTCGGCCCTGGTGGTGGTTACACGTGGCGGGGGTGATGGAAATATAGGCGGAGCATAAGAGGTGGAAGACGCGGATGCTTGGTTGATGGAGTTGCATGGAGAAATGATGGGAAGTAGGAATGTAAAAGGAAAGATTCTCTGGCAAATGAAAGCTACAGCAACTTTAATATGTTTGAAAAAATGAAGGGGATGTTTGGTACGCATGGGAGGAGAGGTGAGTTCCAATTATTTTGAGTAAAAGCAAAACGTGAAGATGAATGTTGCATTAAAGAAAATGAACTGACATAATGGAAAAGGAAGGGCCAAGCAACAATTAAAAGGTGAAACATAGGGAAAAGCAAATAATTAAGTTATGAACGACTGAGAATATAAATGGCTAATAGTTATTAACTTTAATGGACCCAAAAGACACCGACCGGTTTTCGCTACGGTCACCGTTTATGCGGATTGCACTGTGTACCAAACTTCAGAACACATGATCGAATATACCGCAGAGATCAGCATGATGGTACGGTCAAAACGGTATACATATATTAGTGGTCGGATTGAATTATAAAAATTTCAAATTTTCAACTACGGAAAATGCATAAAATTCGCAGAAAATAAGAACGACGGAGCCAAAGATGTCCGAATTTGGAAAAACAACAAACTGACAACTTGCTCAAAAGATGGTTTAGAATTTTTCTATGTAAAAATATTTTGGTTTTGAAAATGTTTTATTTTCATCGTTTTTTAACTGATTAAATTGAAGTAAATTTAAGCGCGAAATAAACTTTCATATTTTCAGACGAAAATTTACCCGTTGCTATGTTTAACTGAACGCATTTCAAATATCAAATTTATATTTCATAATTTTTTTAGTTTAAAATTTCACAAAATTTTAATTAATAACGCTATTAAAACTAGTTAAATTTACGGGTCGTTACACTGGAGTTACTCGACCAAGTGCCAGATCATTACATAAATGTGACATCTCAATAACATTTAAATCATTATTAAATCTAGGCATTCCAAAGAAAGCATGCCATATCCATAAATCGTATGAAGCAATGGATTCCAAAATGATAGTTGATTTTCCTTCTTTACCATTGTAAGCTCCATGCTATTCTTTGGGGGTAGTTCTTCCATTCCTAATGCATAAGTCAAAACTTCCAAGCATTCCAGGCCATCCTCTGCTCTTATGCATTTATCAAATCCAGACCACATCATCTTCGTTTGGAGATCTAAGGTACGCAGTGTCGAAAACGTCCACCATAGATTGGTCTAATTTGTCGAGAGTTTCTAATGCGGTCATCCCTGCGATCCGATATGCATCATCCAATGTATCTGTGGGTGTGCCATAAGCTAACAACTTCAGTGTAGTAGTCATTTTTTATTCACCGCTAAGCCCCTGTATTTTTGAAGCATTTGGTTTTCGAATAAAATATTTGTCATTGATTTGGATACGTATTAAAATTCATTAAAATAGATCTCTTCTCATTATGTATCTTCTCTAGAACATATCAAGTCCATAGGTGAAATTTGGATTGAAGTAGTCTTATATCATAGTTTTGTGGAAGGCAAATTGATTAAGGTTTACATGTTTCCGACCCATGACCAATCCACCATGTTTTCGTAATGTGGATCCATTATCTTCATGGCATATGTCAACTATTTATTGCAATTCTTCAGTTTCCTCTTGGAGAATCTCTTATTCATCAGAACGAATGCCATAACACATTTGACGAAAGATGAGGTATTCATTGTCGTATTTAGTTTAATGCTATAAGAGAAAGAAAGAAGATGTTAAGTGTGATTCATGGAATGGAAGTTGAAGTCCTTATATAAAAGTGATACTATATGTAGAGTTAGTGGCAGACAATAGCAAGTGGCAGACATTATTGATACTTAGTGTGGTCAGCTCAACTTTAGCAAGTGGCAGACATTATTGATACTTACTATGGTCATATCGACTTTAACAAGTGGCAGACATTATTGATTGTGAAGGAACAAGCATTGATTTGTATAACAACGATTATGAATTGCCTATTTAATTGAAAATTCCATAGTGTAAGTGTACAAAAAATTCCATGGCAATTAAAAGTTGGACTCTTCAGGATTATTCGATACTAATCAAAGTGTACATAGAAGCCGATACAAGACATACGGAAGAGGAGATTAAGCAAGATTTATAGGTTACTCTAAAGGAAGCCTTTAATAATCATCCTGATTGTAGATTAATTCGACGGATTTTAGATACTCCCGACACTAATGTCGCATTTACTAGAGCTTGCCAACGATACAGAAGCGTCATAAACATAGTGAAGGAAGAAGACCTATTTCAGTTAACATGAGCTACATATGATTCACGTTGTTTGTAACGACCCACTATTTTGAACCATTCAAATCGACAATAATCCACACATGTCTGTCTTGAATTGCTCAAAACAATATATTGTTATCTAAATTTGGGGGAAATAAGAAATAATCAAAGAATCACAGGCACGGAATATTACAACAATAAGCAGCGGAATAGAAAAACATAGTAGTTCATGAAGCTACTGTAATATCATAGTCTAAAGCAAATACAACAAAATCCCAAATACATAGAAGTTCGCTAATATATAAGCAAACGAAAGTCTGAAATAAAAACAACTGAAATAGCAAAGATGACTGAAACAGCTAAGCGGATAGATAGAAAGATATCCAACTAGTCTTCTGCTCCAAAAGATGAATCTCGAATGTTGTGATACACAGACTGACCCGAGTATAAAGCAAAAAACGAAAATTTGACTCAAGATTAACATTCTTATGTAAGTAAATCAACTCAAGTGAAATGCAATAATAACTCAAAGGATGCCTAGGATTCCCATCCTTTAAGGATCCGTTAAACTATCTACATACATAATAGAATATGCAACATAGATAATGTCTATTAGAAAGTAAAGTATTAAAGTAGCGCTAAGGCCCATATCCCCTTAACACATTTTTATATAAATATCGTAGTCCATATAGTATTATAAGCTCCACCGTAAACTAGTGGGATACTCAGGGAGCACTCCATATGTATGATACAAACCAAAGTTGTAGTGGGCTCGATTAGGATAAATATGACAAGGCACGCGAGGCAATGCCCAAGGTAGGATTCTACCGTTTCGCATTACCGGACTGGTGATAACGCATAGCAGCTACTAACGCCCATCTAGAGACACATTCCCATAGTCAAAGGTGCACCCAATCAAATCACAAAGTAATAGATATGATTTCGAAGAAGCGTGCTCGATATGGGGAGTGGCCCCACTTGGCCCAGTATAGCTCCTGTTTTGGTCATTTTAATTATGAGCCGAAAATCAAGGCTATCCATCATCGTTCTCTTACTTTATTCCATTAGCATTTGTCAAACCATCCTACTTCATTCCCGATTCTCCGCCACGTACAGTTGTTAAAGTGGTTTCGGAATTGGCAGAGAGTATGTCAATATTCAACTCCGGTCTCGTTAATAACTAAATGCTTATTTCACACCATGGTCGTTTTTTTATAAAACATTTTAAATAATAAAAATCCTAAGTTACAATTTAAGTCAATTACTAAAATATCTAACTTCAATTATATTTTAGCTTTGAAACATTTAGCTTACAGTTTCTATCACATTAAATTATCTAAATTTCAAAATCATATCTTTGGAAATTCCATAACCAAACAGATTAAATGATCCTGTTTGACTTTAATTCATTCAATTAGATTTAAAGTTACAATTTAATCTTAATTTCTCTTTCCTTATTTTTATTTATTAAGGTTGTAATAAAATCAATTAAATTAATTATATTAAATTAAATTCTAAACAAATCATTTAAACTATATTAATTATTTTATTAAACTATATTTTAAAATATTTTATCTTATATTTTACTAAATAAATGTTAAATTTTAAAATTAAATTAAATTATAAGTCAAAATTTTGAAATATAACCTTTAAAAACCCTGCTTATAAATTAACTTTAAAACATATAATTCAGATTTATATTCTATTCATTTTCAAATAAATCTTTTTGATTAAATTTCAAAAATCAATTTATTAAATCAAAACATATTTTTAAAATTTCAAAAACACTTTAAAATAGACCAAGTCCGTATGTAGTTTTATACCCTATGGTCAAGTGATTGGGTATATATCATTTCAACCCAAAAAATTATGTCATTTCAATCCATATCCCAAGTCAGTTTTTCGTAGTTTAAAAAGCCATTCGGATATGTATTATTTCAACCCATAGTGATTTCCTAAATAACATACAAAGAGAACTTGAAGTGTGATTTGCATAAATAAATAAATAACATAACATATCACTTGCATAACATATCATAACATGTATCGTGTTGTACATAGCATGTGGCATACATTATACTACTTAACATAACATATTATGATATGGGACATGATCATTTTTCTAGCATAACAAATATAAACATTATCATAACATAACATATATAAGTTTGACATATCATATTCTAACATAGCCTAACATGTTATTTGACATGACATATGTGACATATATATTGACATAACCTATGTGACATATAAACTAACATATAACATATGTATATCACAACGTATATCAAAATGAACATAACATAACATGTGTAACATATTCCTAACTAAAGCAACAATTCGCATGACATTTCATATGATTCCATCTACACTGCATATGAATATTAACCGTGAGTGAATTCTCACCTTTTGTGGTAAGTGAAGGTGATAAACACAAACACGACGGAGATGGAGACTAAAGTAAGCAAAGACCAATCCAAAGCTATCCAAACTCAAATACGACAATCACCAAAATATATATTTTTTCTTTTTTTACATGAAGAGAGTTCGGCCTTGGGCTTTGGGCTCGGCCACGGCTAGGGTGGTCGAGTTGGGGGTGTGGAAAGGGGTGCTAGAGTGCGGCCTTAGTGTGGCTAAAGGTGGCAAGGGTTGGGGAAGGGAGAGGCCGAGGCACAAGGGAAAGGAAATGGAGGAGAAGAGAAGATAAAGGAGGAAAAAGGAGGGAAAAGGGAAGGAAGAGGAGAGGGAAGGTGGGGTCGAGGATTAAGGGTTGGTTCAGCGTTGGATGGTGGCCATGGATAGGGTGATGGCTGGTGAAAATAGGTGGTGTGGTCGGCAAGGAGAAAAGGACACTATAAGAAAAGTTGTTTTTATAACGCTAGTCGATAACGCTTTTTTTCGTAGTGTTATTATTTGTTTTGATTTGCTTTAAATTTGTTTTACTAGCTATGTAACATTTTTAAGCGGGATCCTAAATTATTTTCGTGGCCACCGCTTCTTTTAATTATTTTTCTCTTTCCTCTTCGTGAAGTTATTTCCTCAACTCTTCACACAAAATCTCCTCCCTTTCTACCGCCGCACTTAACTCCTCATATTCGTCACTTGTTGCCGATCCCAGCTTGCCTCAAACCTATCAACATCCTACTAGTCTTCGCGGACCTCCTCGCCTCCAACCCCAAATATGAAAGACCTGATTTAGATTGGCGGCAATGATTAAAAGAGTATGCATGAATCCATGGGGTTACTTGGGAGGATTTTGCTTGGACTTAATGAAGCGAAAATACTTTAGGATGGGTATGTATCAATTGTTAAAAGAGAAGGGCTATCTGTACATGCATTCCTTTTGGGACGATACTACTATGCCCGGGTGGAAAACCGGGTAAAATGTGCGAAACAGTACAAAATTTGGAAATCAGGGGTCAATATGGTAATTTGACATGAAAACATGGTGGGGGTATCCGAAATTTATGTTTCTTACCTCAGATTTTGACAGAAAGAAAAGTGGGTATTCAAGCATTTTTGTTCCTTTTGTATTCAAAATATGTCGTTTTTGAGCAGCTACTGTGCTTTTTTCTATGTTTATCTATCATTTTTTGTGACTTTGATTAGAATGATTTGCCAAATACTAAAGTCGATATTTTTAGTTCCTCGATATATCACAATAATATATAGTCGAATATTGAATTGCATCTCTTATTTATTTATTATTTATCAAGATTTTGCAACCTAGAGCTCAGATTTTATTGTACATAGAATTTAAGAAATGGAGATTTTTGATAAGTTGAGAAATCTAGAAGCGTATCCCAAAGTCAGTAGAGATTTTTACAGTCGAACACTTTCTTGAGGATTAATCACAATTGTTTCTATAACTGCTATTTTCTTCCTATTCATATTTGAGATCGGTAAGATTTTACATTTATTTGATCATTTTTTACATTTAATTCCAGAAGAAAAATTGAATTTTTGGTCATTTTTGGCGTTTAATTCTAGAAGAAAAATTGAATTTTAGATCGCTGGAATCGATATCTTATGCCAAGATTTCATATGTTGAGTCATAGTTATATAAATTGTGATGTGGGATGTTGTTTGCAAGTGTTTGTTGAAAAATAAGGAAAAACATGTTAGGATTATTACACACTACCTTTAAATTCCATAGCTAATTATTGTATGCAGATTCTCCTGTGTTGAGAAAAGTATGTTTTTCTGTTTTTAACTGGACAAGAGTGATTAGCAGATTGGAGTTTATCCGAAACATGGCTAATTTGAATTTAATCTACATTTGTTATTTGTGCATTACACAATCTCCAGTACACACTCTTCTATTTTAAGCGTATATATCAATGCTCCTAACAATCAGTCCTGTAGATTGTTATTTATCCTTGAAACAATGTCTTCTGCATCTGAACATGACTGATAATTGCCGATAGCATCATATTACCAATTATAGGTTACAGATATAGTATTACACTGACACGAATCTCAATTTGCATAGTTAACACACATATTTATACCACTCTAAAGCTTTGACACAAGCGTTATACATGCATAACCCATACTAGATCAACAATATATATGCCGGTAATATTTTAAAGCTACTAAGCGTTTTAAAATGATTAAGATGTTAGCCATCGCATATTTTACTTTTGACGCTTGTGAGTTGATTCAAAAAATTATGGTACTGTAGTATTGGTAAAAATCAAATAAACAAGGACCAAGCAGAAATATGAAATTTGTATAGATTGCTTAAATACATCTTACATGTCCAAGCCATCATATAAGTTATAGTAGGTTACCTAACTCCACTGATGACTGTAGTGTAGCCAACGCCTTAATAAATAGATGTTACAAGCAGTATATATGTAATGCTTCTTTTGTTAAATTTTTGTGATACAAAATCACAAATAGAAGGAAACAAATATGCAAAAGGGAAAGTAATCATGTTTGTTCATTATGGAAATGCATAATTGCATTTGAATGAGATGGCAAGGAAATATATGCATGTGCATGTTATGGAATAATATATATGCAAAAGATATGCATATTATTTTTTGTTCTTCGTAAGCGCATTGCTTTTGGATTATTTTCTTCCATCTTTGGAACGAATGAATTATTTGTTATGTTTGCGCGATTTGTTACCATTCTAATTTGCCTCCATTATTTTATTACCATATTTTGGTAATTTGATTGATGACTCACATGAATTTACATTGGCTATATATTGATGGTAGATTTCAATGTAAACTCATCCTGGTATTTAGCCAATCTCCAGATAGAGTGTCTCTTCTTGTTTCCCTAATTTGGGGCTTTGGTATGTAAACTCTTATTTTGTAATCTCTTGTAATTCTCTCAAGTGTAATAAAATCTCTCTCCTTTGGACTGGACGTACACTATCGAGATGATAGTGGAACCAGTATAAATATCGTGCGTCTCTTTTCTTCTTTATAGTTATTTACTATTTATTTGGAGTAATAGAATAACTGCTGTTAGATTAAGTGATGTTCAAATTGGCAAATCTAGATCCTGTTTATTGTCTTTCCGCATTTGTGCATTTTTTGCACAACATCTTTGAATCGGGTATAATAAAATAGGCTCATCTGGAGTAGGATTGAAGAAGATCTTAAAACAGTGATTGCTATTTTCAAGAATATGCATTAGCCAGCTCATTTTATAACAGATGATGCTGTGACATATGTATAGGTAAAAAGTCATATGTGTAGATCAGTGATGTAAATTGCTAATTTATTCATGTACACACACACACACCGACATAGCATATTTCCTTGATTGGCTACATGTATAGGTAAAAAGTCATAAGTCGATTAAACATTATAAATTGGGATGGCTTAACGGTTCAAAAGAACAAGTCTGTCAACAAGATCAATTATTCTTTCTGGTTTGATTAAACCTTCATTCAAGACCGATTTGGTTAAACACAGCATGGTTATCCCTAGTTTGGACATACGTCAAGACATCTTTTCTATCTAACACAATTTTAAGTTCGTATAACGTTTTGATGACATATAATTTTGTGTATTTGTTAACATGTGTACCGAAATGCATACCACAAACTACATTGACCATAATATAGATTTTCATTGTATCAATGTCTATTCTAGGTTTACCCTTTAGTTATCAAATATGTTGCCAATGAAAAATCCTAGCTTTATAGTGAAATATTTCATATTGAAGCATTTTTAGAATCAAATGTTAGCGTGAATACTAGTAGCTTAAATTAAATGGTTATATATTAAGTAGCAGATATGATAGTTCCATTTTTAACCATTGAAATAAAAGTAGCTGATACACTTATTGGTTTTAGAAAATCTTATATATGAAAATCAAATAACGTCCACAACATATTGGAGCATAACTGAAGGTATCATGCAAGTACATGAAATTGTTAGACCCTTTAACAAGATTGGAAGCAACAAGATGTGCGTTAAAGTGGATTTAAGGAAAGACTATGATAGTGTGAATTGATATTTTATCATGTTGCATGAAATAGAATTTCATTTATTAAAAACGTTGACGGATAGACCTTCTCTGTAATTTTTCAAGGAAGTCCTACAGAGGGTATATCACTTTAAGGGTTACTAAAGGATATTCAAGAAAGTAGCATACAACCACTAAATATGTTGCTAATATGATTAGTTTGAAAGGAAAAAATCTAAGTTTAGCAATGAGTAAATGTCCTACACTGCAAAATAATGGAAGAGAAATCACAAATTTCCAATATAAATACATGCTACTTAGATTAAAGGGGAAAAACATGGCTTGTGGAGCACTTCCTGGGTTGTTTCTTGGGCTTCAAATTAAAACCTGGTTTACTACAAATAATTTTCAAGTATCAATTTTCACCTACATGGTCTATCCATACCTACTTGTTGTTATCGTCTTTGTTAATGGGATCTTTACTCAAATAATTTCCTTGGCTGTACTTTCTGTTAAATAATTGATTTTTAATATAACTTTTTTTATTAATTAATTACTTTCATTCGCTAGGAGTCGGATTTCAGCTCCATTTTATTATAATTTATATTTTTGTTATTTACCACTGCTATAACTTTTTATATTGCCGTTTGTTGGGTTTGTAGCTTATATATCATGCTCATGTGTGTTATGTGTCCATGTTATTATTAGATAAATCTTTCATGGAGAAATGGGAATCACAAGAGAAGATTTTAATGCTGTGACATGGTTCAACAGTTGGGCAGTTGATGGTAATAACAGTATTGACTGTAATAACAGTCCATCGCTGAAGTCCGAGAGGTGATCGTAACTTCATCTCTGTAGTTAGGTAAAATGCTAATTAGCCAGGTAGGTAAAAAGTAACTAGCTCCTTCATATTTGACCTGTTAATCAGTTGTATTATTCTTGTTGTGCAAAAGCAGCCTGTTATTCTTGTTGTGAACTTTTGCATTTCAATCTACAATATATAACTTAAAACATTATATTATCTCTTCACTTTTAAATTATCAATAGAAAATAATTTACAATATTCCTTAAAGGGGTGATTATCTATTCTAGATTCCATTCCAGGAATTTGTCTTAACCATGCTGGTAGTCCACTTCGTACACATAAAAGGAAAAAGAAATTATAAAAACAAAACCATTTTTTAAACATATAACGTATGTCTATTTGGTATAATGCAATAATAACATTTCATTGTTATCTACCCATTTTTATTTTATATTTATATATGTACGTTTTTACCATTTATTGCCACTTGTCAACCCTTTAACATATATATAAATATATTTTTAGGATGAACATACATGCTATTACAGACTTATATTTGGAAAAATTTAATTGTCACGTCTGCAAATTTTAGTTTATTTGCAGTTTTAAACATGTCACGACAAAATTTGAAATTCCTAACTGTTTAAAAGCACATTGAATGACCTGTACATCTTCACGAACACAATGAAAGATGAACCATTGCCTAACTTATTGAATATTTAATATTTACCAGAGTTTATTTTTTTCATTGGCCTATATAATGCAATGAGACGACCCTTTTGGATTCAAAGAAAGAACTTAAGAAAGTTATCAAAGACATGCAACCACGTGAAAGATCTTTTGGTCATTTGCAAAGAAATTATTGATATTGGGCGGATGTTGTAGCTAAGGGGTGAGGGTCGAATGCACAAATGATTAAAGTACTGATAACCTAGACTTTTGACAAGTACTATTTTAGTGAGTTCGCTCACTATTTAGACAAGTTCCTATTATGCTCACATGATTCGGTTCATTGCATTCATTGACTCATCAGTCAATGATTTAATAACATACCACGTTAAAGAATGAAGCATGCCTATGATTTGCAAATTTTACTACTACTACTAACATTTTTTCCATATTGTTGTTTTTTTACTTTCTTCCATTACGAGCTGCCTAGAATAATTAATTACTACACAATATCAAAATTAATTAGTTTAAAATAATAATAAATTAACTAATATTATAAAATTTAACTTTGTTAATTTAATTTTATAAAATTAAACAAGCTTACAGAAAGTAACTAAGTTTATAATAATAGTAAAAATAAAAATGATTTATCCAATGTTTATGAAATTAACTAAGTTTATAATAATAATACTAATAATAACAACAACAACAATCACATAGCAATAATAATAATAAATAAACAAAGTTTATAAAAATTAACTAATTTTCATTACAATTAACTAAGTTTATAACAATAATACTACTAATAATAACAATAATTCGACTTAGGAGTTTACCGGTCCGTTGGGTTTTTCCAAGTATATTCATAAAAATACTAATAACAATAATAATAAATCATAAAACATTAACCAAGTCAACTAAATTTTATAAAAACTAACTAAATTTAAATAATAATAATAATCAAAATAAATTAGTTAAGTCTTATGAAAATTAACTAAGTTTATAATAATAATACTAATACTAGTACTTAGAATAATTATAAAATATTAATTAGATTAACTAAGTTCGATAAAAATTAACTAAATTTATATAATAATAACTAATGATTATCAAAATTAACTAATTTTATAATAATATTACTAATAACAACAACAACAATTATAAATGATAATAATAATAAGTTAACTATAATTTTATAAAAATTAACTAAGTTTATAATAATAATAATAATAGTACATTATAACATATTAATCAAGTTAACTAAGTTTTATAAAAAAACTAAATTTATAAAATAATAATGATGATGAACTAACAAAGATTACAAAAATTAACTTCGTTTATTAAGTTATATAAAAATATAATAAGCTTATAAAAGTTAACTAAGTTGATAATAATAATAATAATTTAACTCATGTTTATGAAAATTAACTAAGTTTATAATATAATACTAACAACAACAAAAATCACAATAAACAATAAATAAACCAGGTTTTATAAAAATTAACTAAGTTTAAAATAATAATACTAACATTAACACTTATAATAATTATATCCCTTTCTTTTATCTCAGGTAAACCAAACCTTGTCTTGTTTTTTGTTTTTTTAAACTATTCTTGGTGAAATGGATGAACATCTTCAAAAAGCAGTATGGGAGTACTTGGAAGAGAGAGGTGTGAATGATGAACTTGCCCTTTTCTTGCAGGATTACATGGACGTAAAGCATAAACATGAACTAGTGAGATGGCTAAAGAATGTGAAGTCTTGCATAAAGAAATAGGATAAGGTCATTGATGATTTTCGTTAGTGTTCTATTTTATTTTGTTACTTGAGTTTTTCAGATGCATTGCATATATGAATTGATATTCATATTCAAATTTTTCTTTGCCTTGATATTTGTACCAAAATTGGGCACAACACTCTTCGGACGTATTTGAAGAGATTAAAGTGAAGAATATAAATGAAAAAGGAAGTTAATCCAAAAAACACGCCAAAATAGACAAACAGAAATGCAAAAAAAAAAGGAATTTAGAGTGGTTCGGCGTTGTAATCTATGTCCACTATGGAAAGTTTGTTATTTTATTGAAGTTTATAATATGATTACAACAATACACTCTCAAGCACTCAAGTTACAATGAGTCTCCGACAAAGTATCGGCATAGTCGAATCAAAATTCCATTTTCTAGAGGCATTGGGCTGCTATTTATAGGCATAGGCTGGAAAAATCTAACCTGGATCTCAGAATACCTCTTCTCCCACGTCGATGGGCCCACCTGATCGATCCGAGGTCAATTGGGATCGATCCAAGTACATTTTGTATCGATCAACATGATGTCTTTTTGGGCTAAGATCGATCATAGACAATCTTGAGGTGGTGAGTAAGCTCCTGTGAAAATTTGGTGGTGTTTGGACTTGCAGATTTTGAGTTATGATCGATCCAAGTTTGGATTTGCAAAAGGCTATCGAGTTCGTATCGGTGGATTTGTATCCATGACTGTTCGTATCGATGCTATACATATCAATAAAGGTGACGTGGCGCTATATTCTAGGATCGATCCACTTTTCATGCCGAGTGACTATTTCTTCCATTTGAATCGTGCTTTGTTCATATTCATCCAATGTAACTCCATTCGTATCATTCCTTTGAAGTTGCTTCGTATCGATAGCCTCCGTTCTAATTCGTATTGATGATTAAAAGACTCATTCGTATCAATGCTTATGGGTCCTTTCGTATCGATCGTTGGTGTTGATTTTGTATTAATGTAACGTGACACATTTCATATCGATCATGGGTGGTATGTTTCATAATGATCACTTTCCAATCGATACGAACTGCATGAATAGGAGGATCGACACAAAGTGTGTAAAAAATCAATCAATACGAAATAACGACTACTGATGGATACGAATGAAGCTGACTTTGATGGATACGAAAGAAGTTAGACTGTGATGGATACGAACACTATGAATCCGATGAAATTAACTTCCTTGATTTTGATCGATCAATATCTTGAGCATACAAACTCCGGTCGACTTGAAATTTGAAACGTTGGCTTTCATAGCTTTGCTTGACATACCACATCGATTGTATCTCGATCTGGACTAGGAAAAAATTGGACAGTATCCATAGTAGACTTGTGTGTAACCGATCTTCGGGATTGACTGTCTTTGATTTCCAGTCGACTCCTTGGTATCACGGCCTTGCCAAAAGGGAGGATAACATTTTCCCTCCAAAGTACGTCATGTGTGAACATGACGTGCTTTGAAAAACTACAATCTTCATTCTGAAAAGTTCTATCTGATTCATTAAATAGTAGTTATCTTTTCGTCTAAAGATGCAACCTTTGATTGATTTCTAGTAATATAAATGTTGAATTGTTGATTGTCAAGGGTTATGCAGTGCATTGTTGTAACTGAGTGTCAAGTGCTAACATTTTGTCGTTCATTATTGTAATTATCACCAGATGAGCATTTAACTCCTATAAATTTTGAAAACTGAATATTAGTTCCTCATACATGCACATATGTTAACCTGACTCCCGTTCATGTTTGCACGTTCACGAGTCATTATCAAGTTGTTTTTTCTAAATCGAGTTTTGTATCGATCCTCTCCTAAATCGATGTGAAATTCGAGTTGTAACAACGCTTGATGGTCGTTTTAGAGTATCTCTTCGTACTGATCCTCTCCTGGATGGATTTGAGAAGTTAGGATAAGCATCCTGTATCGATGGCTATTAATACGAAATAGTTTGTTTTTTGACATTTCTTCGTATCGATGGATACGAACTCCTATGGTCTCTAAAGTGATGGATACGAAGTTATTGTTTCGTATTGATGGACCGATGGCCATGCTTTGGATTGATCGAGTTGATGGTTACGAACAGTTATTGTTTTAGATTGATAGTAAATGGATATGAATAAGCTTCTTTTTATCGATTGAAGGGGAGACCGTCCCTACTGGTTAACTCATTGGGAGACGAATCATTTTTCCCCTTGGTTTTGTATCCATATAAATACTTTTAGGACATAGAATTTTTTCTATTTGTTTTTATTTTTTCACCGCGCTTTCGTATCGATCCGAGCTAAAGAGAAAGAAGGACTTCCTTTGTTTTCGAATCATTTAACCCATTAGTCTCTTGATCTAACTGCCCAACTTAGGTAATTATCCCATAAATCCATCCTTAAATGATGTGATTCGAGATCTAAGACCAATCCATTCACAACCATGGTCGACTCTGGTGATGTTGTGGACTGAAATGGATCGAAGCGTGGTCGAGGAAGGAGGAGATAGAGCTCGAGCTTATTGGAGAAGAAGAAGTGTGGATAGATACGAAAGGAGTATTTGTCTTGATGATGGTTGAAGGATGAGTTCATATCGATACGGATATAGTCCAGCTTCGTATTGATTGAAGGGAATTGCTTCGTATCGATAGAGGGTGGCATTTGTATCAATCGATCAACGATGGCATTTGTATCAATATGTAGTGATACTAATTTTGGAACTGGCAACCGATACGAAGTTATTACCATCGATCGATACGAATTAAAGATTTATTGATAGACACGAACACTGTTTTTCTGATCGATACGAATTACTCATTCACTGATCGATCCGATTTCAAATTTCGATGGATATGAAATTTTATGCACACTCGAACATTTGACTCTGACGAGCTCCTGCCTTGCATAATTGGACTTAATCGTTTCACTGTATATTTGACTGCCCTTTGAAGCTCATTGATGGAGCTGTAACTCGACAAATTTTATGAACTGTAACTTGGATCGTTCTCCAAAGTTTGGATGGCACGACTGTGACGGTCAGCGATGACGGTCACTCCGGTTGAATCTTGAAGTCTTGTCGTTTGAACATCCCATGAATTCCGTAGAATTTCTTAAGTATTATGTATCACTGCACTGCACAACATATTCATGCACTTCACACTACAGGGACACAAAGTATTTTCATTTAAAGGTTTTGTAAAGGTATCTGCCAATTGTTTGTCAAAGGAAACAAATTCTAGATTTATCAAATCTTTTCCAATATCATCACGAAGAAAATGATGATGGATGTCAATATGTTTTGTTCGTGAGTGATTTACAGGATTTTTAGATAAATTTATAGCACTAGAATTATCACAATAAATAGTTGATTTGGATAAGTTAAAACCAAAATCTTGCAGTGTTTATTGCATATAGATAACTTAAGAACATGCCAAAGCTGCAGAAATATATTCTACTTCACATGTCGATAATGAAACGTAATTTTGTTTCTTACTAAACCAAGATACAAGAGACCGTCCAATGAAGTGAATAGTCACACTTGTACTCTTTCTATCTGTCCCGCTTCCTCCAAAATCAGCATCACTATAGGACACTAATTCAAAAAGGCATTCCTTTGGATAGAATTGTCCAAGGTCCTTGGTTTTATTAAGATACCGTAATATGCATTTCACTGCTCGTAAATGTGATTCTTTGGGATCTGCTTGAAATCGTGCATACAAACAAACACTCATCGTTATGTCAGGTCTACTAGCTGTTAAATATAGTAACGATCCAATCATACTTCGATATAATTTTTGGTCAACACTTTTTGCACTTTCATCTATATCAAGATATGTAGTTGTACTCATAGGAGTTGGTTTGGTAGATGTATTTTCCATACCAAAGCATTTAATTAGATTGTTACAATACTTTTCTTGATTTATATAAATACAATTTTCAATTTGTTTTATTTGTAAACCAAGATGATAATTTAATTCACCCGTATGTGACATTTCAAATTCTTTGGTCATTATTTTAGAAAATTCCTGACATAATTTTTCATTTGTGGACCCAAAAATGACATCATCAACATAAATTTGAACAATTAAAATATCTTGCTTGTTTCTTTTAATAAAAGAGTATGATCAAACTTCCCAATTTCGAAACCAGAATCTATTAAATATCTTTTAAGACGATCATACTAAGCACGAGGCGCTTGTTGCAAACCGTATAAGGCCTTTTTAAGTTTATAGACATGGTCTGGAAATTGTTCCTGTACGAATAAAGGAGGTTGTTCAACATAAACCTTTTCCTTTAGAAAACCATTGAAAAAAGCACTTTTAATATCCATTTGATATAACTTAAAGTTATGAAAACATGCACAGGCTAGTAAGATTCGTATTGTTTCTAGTCTAGCGACTGGAGCAAACTTTTCTTCATAGTCAATCCCTTCTTCTTGATTATATCCCCGTGCAACTAATCTAGCTTTATTCCTAGTAATATTTCCTTGTTCATCTGCTTTATTTTTAAAGACCTACTTTGTACCAATTACTGATTGATCACTAAGCCTCGGAGCTAAATCCCAAACGTCATTTCTTAGAATTGGTTTAGCTCTTCTTGCATAGCGATTAACCAATTTTCATCGGTGGATGTGTCTTTAATATTTTTAGGTTCAATAGGAGAAAGGAAAGCTACATGACCCATTTGATTCAATTGACTTCTTATTCTAACAGATGAATTGAGTTCTCCAATGACATTAATGGAAGTATGATCCCTTAATAATCTAGGTGGAGATCTTAATTCATTATTATTGTGAATAATGTTTTCATTATTTTCAAATTTTGAAATTTCCGTATTTGTGATATTATTAGGGAACTCTTCATCACCTCTTATACTTGGCATTTGATTAAAATTTTCATCGAAGGATACATGAAGTGTTTCTTCGATGATATTAGTTCTTTTATTAAAAATTCGATAAGCTTTGCTTCGGTCCGAATATCCTACAAAGATTCCTTCATCGGATTTTGGATCAAATTTGCCAAGTTGATCCCTTGTGTTTAAAATGAAACACTTTGAACCGAAAACTTTAAAATAAGAAATATTTGGTTTTCGACCATTAAGAAGTTCATAAGGAGTATTCTTAGTCAGTGGTCGAATAGAAACACGATTCAAAACATAACAAGCTGTTGCAAATGCTTCAGCCCAGAAATGTTTTGGTAACGTACTTCCATTTAACAAAGTCCTTGCACATTCTTGTAAGGTTCTATATTTACGTTCTATAACGCCATTTTGTTGTGGAGTTCTAGGAAACGAAAAATTATGGAATATTCCCTTCTTTTTACAAAAAATGTTCAAAGGCTTCGTTTTCGAATTCACCTCCATGATCACTCCTAATGTTTTAATCCTTTAAAATCTTGAATTCTTTTAACAAAAGTTTTGAAATTATCAAAAGAATCACTTTTATTTTTCATAGAAATAGTCCAAGTATATCTAGAAAAATCATCAACAATTACAAACACTTATTTATTATGATTAATGAATTGTACTTGTGTTGGTCCAGATAAATTCATATGCAATAATTCAAGTGGTTGTAAAGTTGAAATAACCTTTTTAGATTTAAAAGATGACTTGGTTAATTTTCCTAACTGACATGCATCATAAATATGGTCAATTTTAAAATTCATTTTTGGTAGTCCTTTTACTAAATCATTTTTAGAAAGCTTATTTATAGCTTTGAAGTTAATGTGACAGAATCGTTTGTGCCATAACCAAGGGTCATTTTCTTTGGCTATTAAACACATACCTGAATTATGGTTTATTTTCATATTCAAAACATAGATATTTCTGTCTCTATTTCCTTCAAATTCAGAAAATGTGATTTTGAATCCTTTGTCACATAATTGGTTGATGCTGAGTAAATTATGTTTCAAATTTTTGACTAGTAAAACATTTGAAATAAGAGGTAAATTTGAAATGTCGTTGTTGCTCACATCGCCTTTGCCGATGATATAACCTTTGTAATTGTCTCCAAATGTGACGGAGCCTCCATCTGAGTAAGTAACGTTTGATAACATATCTTTGTCTCATGTCATATGTTTCGAGCAACCACTGTCGAGTATCCATTTTCCTCTCTTTTTAAGTGGGACCTGCAAAAATAAGAAATTGTATTGGTACCCACCTTTTGTTAGGGTCCTAAGAGTTAGATCTTAGGAAACCAAACCCAAGAGGGTTCAATATTCCTTTTGAAAATATAATTTTTATTCTTGTAAACTGTCTCCAAAAAGGTGTTAATATATTTCTTCCTAAACAAACTGTTGTTTGTTTTAAGAACCCAAATTATTATGTTTTTAAAGTAAGTATTCCTTTTTGACTGTTTTGTAGTAGGCTTAATATTTCTCCTAATTTCCTTTTTAGGTGGAGCTTTTGATTTCTTTGCATATCCTAATCCTTTCCTATTTGAAACAGACTGAGAATTATCAATAATTTTATACTGGTTTGGAGCACCGTCTTACGTCTAGTCCTAGACTCTTTCTGGAATTTCACTAAAACAGCAATCATCACTTAACCCAGAGGACCAGGTATACACAGCCTGAGCAGCAGAACAGACACCTAAGTAGCAGAAGAGGACTTCACTAATACAAAAGAATATCTGACATTATGTGTTCTTGATAACACTGATTTGTCTCTGATAGTACAAACCTCCTATAATCAAATCCTCAAGTATATGAAGTGTATGTGAAGATATCACTGTTTTAAATATCGGATATCTCGGCCGATATCTCGGCCGAGATCTCGGTTGAAGCCATAGACGAAACGAAATATAAGATATCGGTTGATATCTCATTTCGAATATATTGGCCGAAATTTGCAAATATCGGCCGATATTTGTAGCGAAACGATATCCGGATATCTCGCCGATATTTTTTTTTTAAATAAAAGTTTAGGCCCATCTCATCTCAGCCCAACTTAAAAAAAAAGACAGCCCTTTTTCTTATTAAACTTCTCAGATTTCATGTTCCTCATCAAAAACATTAAACTCCTTCTCTCTACGGAAAAATCGACCTTCCCTTTTGGAAAAAATCAAATACCCGCCGCTTAAAAAAAATGAAATTTCCGACCGCTCGATCGATTCCCATGCTCGCGATCGCGATTGTTTCCAATCGGCTCGATTACTTTTGATAGTCTACAGACTACAGCTTCAACTTCGCTCAATCTGGTTACTTCGGTTCTTACAGGTACGTAAATTAGGGTTTTTCTATTTTTAATGAAATTCAAAATTGAATTTACTGTTTACATGATAATTTACAGTAGATTTGCTTACTGAGCAATTCTGAAAATTTTGGGCTTTAGGGTTTTATACACAAGTCAGTAGCATGATCCGAGTATAATTTAATCTTGCAGTATAATTTATGGTTTTAATCTTGCAGTATAATTTTGGGCTTTAGGGTTTTATACACAAGTCACTAGCATATAATCTTGCAGTATAATTTATGCAATGCAACCATTGAATAGTTATACAATTCTGATTTTTTGTTTTTTATATTAAACTTTAACTTGCATATGTTTTACATATGATAAGTTAGTCCTTTAGCAGCACTAGAGTATTCCCTGCATCTTAGCATATTAGGCAATTCTGAAAATTTTGCTTACAGAGTCTAGTTTTTAAATTTTGCTTGTTGAAAATATGAGCACTTCTGGTTCCTCGCCTATTCATTTAATTGATAAGTCGAACTATAAATTATGTTGATATGTTATTTTCTCATTTGAACTTTAGCATATTTATGTTTTTTTTTGCTATAAATTATGTTGATATGTTATTTTCTCATTTGAATCATTTCTAGAATGGATACATCATCCAATGCTTCAAATAATCCACCACTGATAATTGAAACAAGTTTCAAAAGCAAAGGCGATAAATTTTGGGAGCATGGCATCAAAATTAAAGGCGGAAAGAGTTCTAAATGCAAATATTGCAATAAAGAGATGAGCGGAGGAATCACAAGATTAAAAGAACATCTAGCCGGCAAGCAAGGAAATTGTGAACCATGTTCAAAAGTCTCCGTTGAAATTAGGCAAAAAACAATAGAATTATTAACCATGTCCAAATCCAAAAAAGAAGCCAAGGAATTAGAATGACAAGTGATCTTGAATAATGTATCAATTGGCGAGGGTGATGCTATGCATGGGTTTGAAAGATCTATTTCTTGCAGCTCAAATTTAAGAGGACCTATGGATATATATGTATATCCTACTCCTTCTGAAGCTACAAAGGGTGTGACTCAATCAAGTCTTAGTGAAATCAAGAAGAAAGAAAGAGATAATACTTGTGGTTACATAGCCAGATTTCTTTTTGAAGCGGGGATAGCATTTAATGTTGTCAACTTGTCTTCTTTTAAAGAAATGGTGCAAGCGATCGGTTTATATGGTCCTAATTTAAAAGCGCCGTCGATGCATGAAGTTAGTGAAAAGTTTCTTCCTCTTGAAAAAGAGAAAATGAATGAAAGTTTGAAATCTTTTAAAGAAGCATGTAGAATTCAAGGTTGTGGTCTCATGACTGATGCATGGACGGATCGTAGAGGTAGAAGTATAATGAATTTGGTAGTGAATTGCAACTCAAAGACTATTTTTATGCACTCAAAGAATGCTTCCAGAGAAGTACACAATGCTAAGTACATTTGTGATTTTGTAATTGAAGGAATCAAAGAATTAGGTGAAGAAAATATTGTTCAAATTGTCATCGATAATGCATCAAACAATATGGCGGCCGCTAGATTGTTATCTTTAGATTATCCAACCATATTTTGGACAAGTTGTGCGGTTCATACTTTAAATCTTATGTTGAAAGATATTGGAAATATAAAACCCATTCGAGGCGCAATATTAGATGGTAGATGCATTACCGTTTACATCTATGGACATACAAAGATTCTTGATTTTATGAGAAAATGCACTAACCAAAGTGAATTAATCCGACCCGGTCTTACAAGATTCGCTACGTCATTTCTTTCGTTAGAAAGTCTTTTTGCGAAAAAAAAAAAGGAATTAAGGACTATGATCACATCGGAGGAGTGGGGTTTGTTTTCTCAATCCGAATCATTGGAGCATAAGAAGGTAATCATTTTATATGATGTATGTAAGTTTGTTTTGTAATTTTGCAATTTTGCAATACGTTTGTCCCGTTTTACTGCAGCACTACTGCTGCACTAATTGATACTGCTGCACTAAATTTATTGTTGCAAGTGAAGTGCACAAAATTTACTTAATTACTTGATTGATACTGCTACACATGGTTAATTTACAAAATTTACTTAAATGATACTGCTGCAGCCATGGTTACTAAATATGCTATGCAGTAACTAGTATTAAAAATATGCTATGCAGACTGCAGTAACTAGTAACATGCAGAGTAGGCTTGAAAACAAAAGATGTTAGTGTGTGTCCACATGCAGAGTAACATGCAGAGTCATGCAGAGTAACATGCAGAGTAACATGCAGAGTCATGCTGATTAGTCTTATATCATTGAGGCTAACATGCAGAGTCATACATATTTTACACGCACTATATTTCTTAATACAAAGTAGGAATCTGAGATCTACAAAGCAGTTGTAGCCTTGTAGGTACGGATAGTGCACTAAATTTACAAATAGAACTTGATAGTGCACTAAATTTACCGCTGCACTAAGTAAAACTGACAGTGCACTAAATAAAACTTGACGGAGCACTAAATAAAACTGCTGCACTAAATAAAACTGCTGCACTAAATAAAACTGACAGTAAATGACCAAGTTTGCAATTGCAGTGACATGCTGCTTTTATTTTTTTATGTCAGTACTTATATAATTTACCCATTGTTAACTGCCTTTTAGGTAACACGAATAATAAGTAGTCCCACATTTTGGGAACATGTTGAGCTTGCACTCAAAATTTTTGAACCGTTAGTAAAAGTCCTTCGAAGAGCTGACGGTGATATACCTTCAATGGGGTGGCTTTATGGTGATTTAGAGAATGTGAAGAATGATATTGCTGAAGCACTTAACCATAAGGAAAAGAAATACATAGCAATTTGGGCAATAATTGATAAAAGATGGAATCACAAATTGAAAAATGAGTTGCATCTGAGTGGATACTATCTGAACCCTGTTTACTATTATAATAAAAGAGAAGAAATAGAGAACAAACCAGTTTTCATGGATGTGTTTTCTTCTTGTCTTTTTAAAATGTACAAAAATGATCATGTTGCTCAAGACAATATAAGTAAACAATTGTGTATTTATCAAAATCAAGAAGGGACGTTTGGAACTGTGCATGCCTTAAGACAAAGGAATAGTTCTTCGTTTAATCCAGGTACATTTCTTTAATTAATTTATTGCTTATCTACTTAAAGTTTGCATATGTTGGTTTGTTCTATATCATTGAGTTGGCATACCCTTAAAGTTTGCAGATGTTAGTCGAGACGAAATGTTATGTTTGCAAATTAATAGTGTCTGCATGTGCTAAAGAATATGGCCTGATATACAATATAGCTTTGTCTGCAAATTAATAGTGTCTGCATGTTTATGCCATTGTC
Source organism: Allium cepa (assembly GCA_030765085.1). Lineage (NCBI taxonomy): Eukaryota > Viridiplantae > Streptophyta > Magnoliopsida > Asparagales > Amaryllidaceae > Allium > Allium cepa. Next base: position 238,073,823 of record CM060943.1, on the reverse strand, counting down.
AATTACAGCTTGCTTGGGTTTTTCAGTTTTGTAAAATGATATTCAATATTATCCAAATGATATGTAATTTTCTCATATTGTGATTCCATCATTATGATGCATCTTTTTAGTTACTTGGTGGAGAATGCATGGTGGATCTGCACCGGAGCTGAAAAAAATGGCAATAAGAGTTTTAAGTTTGACTACAAGCTCATCGGGATGTGAAAGAGCATGGAGTGCATTTGAGATGGTAAACAAAATTATTTTGTTTTATTTACATAAGTTGCAAAACATTTATATTACAACATTCAAAAATAACGAACAACATTTAAATATACAAGAGTTATCAATTTTTTTCCTCTTCTACTAGTCCATTTTCACTCTTGAACCTTGATATCATAATTGTGTAATCACCATTAACCTGGAATTATATAAAAGAAGTCAGATCATAAATATCAACAATGCAAGAAATCAAATAGAGTAGACTCCTTAACATTTGAAATTTAGATCACAAATATTCAACGTCTATCATTTTCTAATGATTGCAGGTACATACAAAAAAGCGAAACAGACTACATGCTGATAAACTTAGAGATTTGGTTTTTGTCAAATTTAATTCTCAACTTAAAGCAAAATTTGGTACAAGTACAAGAGATGCTCTTTTGGCCCCTAGTAGTCATGAAGGGATGGTGGATGAATGGGTTGGTTGCTCTACAAAATCTACTGTTGATGGTACACTTTCAGACAATGATACAGATGACGAAGTTTTCCCAGGAGAAGGATTAACTTGGGAAGAAGTTTCTAAAGCCATGGGAAATAAGGGGTATAAAAGACCTAAACGAGCTAAAACGAAAGCTAAACATATCATGGGAAAAGTTCATCAAGAAAGCGCAGATCACTTTTCGACGAAGAAGATGAATTAGATATGATGTCACATGAAGATACTTCATCATCTTCGGAATCTGATTCGGAGTTCGATGAAGAATAACTTATAAAATATATTAACGACTCTCTTTTTTCTACCGTATACTTGGTTTAGATTTAGAAATATAAATGGTCAAAACTTTGTTTTATTTTGATTTGACCATCGTGCACTTTTTTGCATGTTTTGTATAAGAATATATAACTTATTAAGAAACTATATTTAAAGTTCCGTTCTTTTGCATGTCTTTTGTTCTATGTTCTTTTATGTACGTATTACATATGTACATACATGTTTTCTATTCTATGCTATTTTTTGTTTTTCTCTTGTCTTGTTATATATATGTGACATTATATGTTAACTTATGATCATGACTCATACTTTCTTTATATTGTGTAGATCCAACTGACCAAGATAGAAATGATATAGATGTTCTTTCGAGCAATCGATGACAATGGTATATGGTGTGATTTTACAAATCAAGTAAGCTTAAATTTTCTTTTATTTCAGTATATGTAAATATTATTGCATAATCAAATTAATTTAAAACATGAAACATTGAAATATACGCCGATATGGTCCCGAGATGAACTTCAAGGTCCGATATGTAAATCCGATATGACATCCGAGATGCACTCGTATCGTCCGAGATCTCCCCCGATACGATACCGAATCACAAAAATCGTCGAGACGAAACGTGACCGATATCCGAGATTTAAAACCTTGGAAGATATGAAAAGAAGGTGATGCTAAGAACCGAAGATTATGAAAGTGTATATGGAGATTCAATGCAGTAAAATGCTTATTTGCTATTTGAATGCGAGCATGAGAGTATAAGAAGAATATTAGGTAGTTAGAAAGATTTTCGGTGAATATGAAGTGTTTGGGAACATGTATTTGTAGTAGATAGAGGGTTGCTACCATTGGTGAAGAGTTCCAATCAAAAGAAGTAACCATTTCCGTTCAGAGAATGATTGCAACCTTTCGCAGAATGGAAATGTCTTTTCAAAATATGACAGTTGGGACCAGGTCAGTCGATTGGTCGATTTGGATCAGTCGATTGATCATTCAATACTTTGAAAAAGAAAAGCAGTGCTTATTCGTGCATGTACATCAGTCAGTCGACTGGTTGTTTATAGTCAGTCGACTGGCTGTCGTATATTTGCACCGGTAGCTCCATTTAGTTTTAACAAATGAGAACAATGAAGTGCGGACTACTTGAGCTTAGATTTTAACAATTTCTAAGACTCGAACACAAGTATTAAACAGTGAAAACATAGATTCAAAGTCTTGATATCACCATCGTCCTTTGATTGTCTCTTTTTGTTGTGATTGATCGAGCATTTTTTTCTTCTAAATTGCTTTGTCATGAATCAAAACTAGTGATTCAACAGAATTTGCCTAAGGCATGGGTTGATGGTGAACATTGTCTTGCTGTCGGGGCCAGAAGATAGAGACCATAACTCCTACGAAGGGTACGCAGCCTGCAACAGATTCATGTGTGTAGCTGGGACACTTCCTCCCTTCAAGCAGTTCATGCAGGAAATTTTACTTTTCTTCAGGATTTGTCTATCTCAGTTGTACCCGAACGGTTATGCCTTGCTTAATTGTCTGTTTGTCATCTTCATGGAGCACCTCTTCCGTCCTCCGATAGTAGAAGAGATCGGATTCTTATTCAATGTAAACAGTCACGGGGACAACCCTTCTTCCACTCTACTAGAAGTAGTAGGAACTGTCAAATCATGGCCGGAGCTTGGAGCAAGTTGAGTTACTTCAAAACCAAATGGTTAATTGTCCGGTGTCCACCGGGATTTTCCAGGAGGTGGCTGGTTAGACGTAAGTGCTTCAACTTCTTTGTTGATTAATAAGACGATAATAATTGAATGGAGTCTAACACTTTGCTTCTTATACAGCTTCAATTCCGCAACCTGAAGGAGCTTAGTTTAAAGAAATAGTAAGTGTTCTTCAAGAATTGCCCATCGCGCAAAGAGAAATCGATGTAGCCCTCACATATAAAAATCTGATTATCATGGGGTTGATTGATAGAGACTATAGCATCGGACTTGTAGGAGTCCTCAAAACGGCTCCGATGAGGTAAGTTAGGAGAGCTCCTAGAATTGTGATTGCCGAATAGGGCGATGATGAAAATGAGCCCACCGAAGATGAACCTGTAGATGTGCTTCCGCAGAACCCTCAAGCATCGGGAAAAAGAAAAGGCAAGACTGTTTTTCGCAAATCTCTAAGGCGCAAAACCATTGTAGTGTATCTGCCTGCTATTAGTCAAGAGATTCCTCCTTTGTAAATGGAGAGTTCTTTTGAGGGACTGGCGGACATCCCTATTCCGGATGACATGCCTATGAATTAAGATATCGGACTAGAGGGGCATCTAAGCGCCTTAGACATTGGAGAGCCAACTCCTTCGAGTACGACTGTTACAACCGATTGGTTGGAGGGTTTGCACATACATGCACACACTTCATAGCACCACACAATTTCTAATTACAAGCTATTAATCTTTGGAGATTACCAACTCTTTTTCTCTTTTCATTTTACAGATACGATCTCGAGGCGGGGATCTATGCTCGGTAGTCTCCGTTCTGCGTGCCATTCATCTAGCTCATAATCCGAGTCTTGCAGGCACGAGGCCGAAAGAGAACGCGATTGCGGGTATTCCAATCAAGAGAGGGAGCGTTACGAGATGAAAAGGGATAGGAAGAGGGAGAGGCAGTATAGGCGTCGTTCCCTCGCGCTCTCCGCATCCAAAGGCCCAATGCAACCCTCTAGCTCTGTAAAATAAACTACTAAAACCTCACACCAACCAGTGCCTCCACAAACTTTGAGATCTGGAGAGCAGCACCGTAGAACTGGGATAGATGTTCCTGTCATCACTACATCAGCGCCTATGGATCCCATGGGAGAGGGAGCCATCTGAATACCTCAGTTGAAAACAGATTTCCCTGATATTTTCTTTGATGGCCTTCACTTTCCCCCAAATTTGAAGCGAATTCTCGATGGGGCTGAACAAACTGCGTATGACTATGTATATGATATCTACAACTAGTATCGAGAGTGGATGAAGGCTGCAGAGAAAGCTTCAGCGGTGGCTTTTGATCGGGCGAAGATAATTGAAAATCTAGAGAAATATCTCACCCAAAAGATCGCATAATGCAAGTGCTTACCACCAAGAATGACATTTTAAGGAACTCGAAAATGGAGTTCCTTAGGAAAGTCGATGAGACAAGCAAGAAGATAGAACAGCTGCTATAAGAGCACCTAACCTTGGTCGAGGAGATGGTCCACAGAACCGCCAACATTGTGGTGGAAAGAGATGTCGCGCTCAAAGAGTTTGAGGCGCTTAAAGCCAAATTTACTAAAGTCATCAAATAAAAAGACGATGCTAACAAAGCTACCCAAGAGGCATGTGAGCAGGCCATGGCACTCAGGGGTGAGTGGGATGCGGCCAAGTTAAAGGTCCAAGAAACCGAGGTTGTAACGGCTCGAATTTTTCGCGTTCGAAAATCGACATCCATACTTCACATTGTACTCGAATGCCGCAGATTCGACCGTTCAAATTCGAGTCGCCGGAGCTTATAACACATTAAGTACAACACAGCGGAAGAAATGAATAATATATATCAATGTACAGCATTTGATACAATAACTGATACAACATGAATGGTACAATGAATATACATCAGAGATACAAGAAATAGCAGCGGAAATAAAAGATAACACTAGCAGCGGAACAAAATCTCCAAAATAGTCTTCAAGAAAGAACTCCAGCATCAGCAATCTACATCTCCAAAGCACCAATCCAGAAATAGCTTGTACTCCCAATCAAAATGAACAGAAGCAACTCTAGAGAGCCAAATCCTAAGGCTGAAAGCTATCGAATCTACACCTACTATAGATTATCTGAAAATCCCAACTCTAGACTGCCCGTGTGGGAAAATAGTGGGCACCCAGAGTTTAGGAAGGGAACAATAAACTCCAGGTCAGTCGTGGGACTGGTATGAGCAAACAAAAGCAATTGGTCTTTTAAAACAAACAACAGAATTTAAATTTGAAATCCGCAATGCTTTTTGAAAAATGAAACTACCATAAGGCCTCCCGGCACACACACAATGCAAACGCACACATGGGGGAGATTTCTCCTTATGATAGTCAAACATGCTTACTACGAGAAAAATCCTTTGATATTATTACTAGTGCATAGTGGAAATCTTTCGAAAGTATAATATAAATCCTAGCCAGCATAGGTACCATGATACTATGCCTACTATAGCTGCCATGTTAAATGGCAGGTTCTACAACTAAAACCGTACAAGGCGCGTATTGTTTTGATTGGATTTCCAACAAATGGTCAGGCTAAGGAACTTCCTACTGCCACATGGGTACGCCTCTGGCGGGACGTCCCGAGAACTAACGTTACGGTTAGATCTCTGCCAACACAAGGCCGGGTTACCTCTGTAACTAGGTAACTACTACACGAATATGCCATCCCCCGGTCCTTTGGGACCTTTATCCGAGGCGCCTCAAAGCAACAACCACACAGTAAATGAGATTGGAGCAACCACATAGGTTAAATACCAGGGCTCCATACCTGATACCACCCTTTACCAGAAGGGAATGACATACCCTAAAGGGAGCGACCCTCATAACCTTGCCGCATCTTTCCTGTTTCGACCATTTCCGGGGAGTGAGGTCCTGATGCAGTCTCGTCCACAAAGCTACGCTTTGGCACAAAGCCATGCTTTGGGTCAACAGATGATCAAAGCAATGATCACAAAGATAAATGATCAAACAAATGATCCTATCACAAATGATCAACCAATGATCATCACACAGCAGCACTCAGCATGCCACATTACCAAATTGGGAATATCACTGATAAATATCAACTACATAACCTCTGAGCTCGTACGTCTCAGAGAAGGGTGTTAAGCTGAGAGAATAAATTCTCCGCCACCAGGCAGAAATGTATTTGATAGAAATCAGTTAACATCTCAAAGTATAATGTCGGACATACAACCATACAAGTCTGTTCCGGGTTCGAACAGAACCGAAGGCACTTCCGAAGAAGCCCTTGCAAATCCGGATAATCCCTAATCACGTCCGGACTTCCCATCACATATGGAGATCTCTATACCGGGGATCAGCCAGTGCAGAGACAATCGATGAGTTACCCTTTTGTTTTCAGAAATATCCGGTCTTCACCACCGGTCTTCAATTGCTATCCATAACGTCGTATCACTATTCGGAATGGGCTATATGACACTAGGTCCTCTCCCGGCTAAACCGAATAATGAGCGCCATATTTTAAAACATATGGATATGGGATTTTAGTTAAGTCACAACTTATAAAATCCAAAACCTTTCTTTCAATGGTTAAACAAATTACCATTTTGAATCTTTAGACAAAAAGATTTATTTCACAAAGTTTCACCTAGTTTCACAAAGATCTATTCATAGATTCAAAACAACTTCCATTCCAATTGGATTAACTCCATAAATCTTTAAATTAAAGATTTAATTTATAGCTTTCAAAACACGTTCCAAAGATTTATTTATAACTTGGAATACCATTTTCATTTCAAAACTTGAATTCCTTTTAACACACATTGGAAATCCATTTCTTATATGAAAGCTTCTATTATTTGAAAACAACAGTTTTCGTTTCAGAAAAGTCCGATTTATACAAGTTGGAATCTTGGGTTAATTTTAAATTTCAAAACATCACTTTTAAATTAGTTTAAAAACCCATATAAATCCATTTATAAGTCGAATAACTTTTTAAAACCCTAGTTTCCCAATCATAGAATTCAATTCAATTATTGAATTCAAATTTAACTCAAATTATTTAAAATTTCAAAACTCAATCGAGTTATTCAAAATAACTTTTATTTTTGAAATTCATTTTTTTTCAAAAGCTTCAATTCTAATTCCAAAACTATTTTGGATTCAAAAATTCAATTTTTAAAACAATTTCAAAATCTGTGACTTAACCCATTTCCACGTGCAATCCATATTTGTGTGTGTATAAGTGTGGTCCAGGGGTTCAACACAATAGTGCACAACATCATCATCACAGATTCAATCATAAAGATAAGCGGTATAACCCATAGCGCTTATCTATATTCACAGATTCATAGATAAAGTAAATTATCAATCACAAAAATTCACTAATATGATTCGATGTGGGTTTCGGATAACCAGCTAGAATCCGACTCCCTGTCGCATCGAAATTCAAATGTCGTTATACGGGTCAAAGGATTTGCATATTCATATAATCATATATATATCATAGATATAACAGCTTAGCATAAAGCATCAAATAGCATTACATCACATATCAAAATATCAATCCATTACACAACATTCAATAACAATCAGCATCTACAATTAAGATGAATAAACTGGATGGTTTTAAATTTATTACCTACATGATTACTTTCATTTATTATTCCTAATTAAATAACTATCCATATTTATTCAATTAATAAATCTTCAATTATTAATTTAAAATCTAATATCATTCAATTAATGATTTCTTAATTACAAATTAATTATTCTAAGAAAAATTAATCTTAAACTTTAATTAATCAAATTAAAACCCTTAATTACTTTAATTAATTATCCATTTCTTAATTAATTAATTATATTAATTATCCATTTGTACTACCTTAATAAATAAATGAATTACAAATCATTAAACTTTTCTTTATCTTTAAATAAACATTCCTTATTTAAATTATGCATTTAAAAACAAAATGTTTTTTTTTATTTTCATTAAATTCCATTTAACATTTTCTTTAAACTTAAGACTCAAATTTGTCTTAAATAAGAATTTAAAACAATACACAACTTAATCTTATATGTTTAAAAGAAACATATACTTTATTAATAAGTTGGAAAGGATTTAAATTTCAATTCAAATCAAATTCAAATCAATTTTAAAAATTACTTTAAAACTTCAAAATTGAAATACAACTTTCATTCTCATTTTAGTTTTAAATTCTTTAAAACTCTTTCTATAATTTACACCTTTAATTCAAATGTATGTCATTGAAAACAATTTAAATTTAAATCTTTATTTAAAAACTGAAGTCTAAATTTTAAATCCAGATTTAAAACTCAGTTTTGAATTCAATTTGAATTCCTAAATTAAATACTTAACTTTTTACTTCAAATGCAAAACAACAATGCATTTTATACTTGAGAGTTTTAAATCAAATTTAAATTTAAAAACACAATATGGTTTCAAATTTCAGACAATTAAAATTTGAATTCATTTTCAAATTCCAAACTAAAACCCAGTTTAAATCTTCACTTTCAAATTTAAACTTACCCTTTTATTTAAAACAGAAAACAGTTTTCTGTTTATTAAAAAAAAAACTTAACTTTGAATTTCTTCCAGAATTTAAACTATTTCAAAAAACATAATTCAAACTTATTTGAATTCATACTTGAATTCAGTTTTAATATCATAAGATAAAACTTTAGTTTGCAAATTATTTCAAACCTTAAAAATCTGGAAACAGGCTCTTGTTCCTCCTTTTTTTTTCTTTTTATTTTAAACCAATTTAAAATTTCTGCATTTAAATTAATATAAAATAATAATTCAAACAATTTGAATTCATCCCTAGGTTCAAGTTTAAATCCTAAGTTCAAATTTCCATTTTAATTTAAACTTGATTCTTAAAATTATAAAAAAACAGAACAGGTCTGTTAAATAACACCTGAAACAATGCAACTCAAGCAACCCCATTTACTTCGAGTTTTTACCCCACTTCCTTCGAGTTTTTTTCCAATTTACCCGAGACCTACCCGAGTCAAAATTCCCTGCAACCCAAAACATACCCAAAAACCTGAAACTGCACAACACCAACCCCACCACCATCACAAACCTGCACACACCCCTGTGCATTCTTAAACCACCTCCGGCCACCTTGACCTTCATCTCCGACCATCCCCTAACTATCAGAGACTTCACTACAACATTAAAACCCCAGATTCCCTAAGATTAACTTGAATTTGAAATCAAGTTTTAAAGCTAAAAACTGTAACAGCCTATACCCCACCTTCCTAAACCTGTCAACATCCAATCTCTCCCCTTCCCGACCACCATCCTTCTCCATACTCCGGAGATATTCTCATCAATCCATCTATCTCCATATCCCAAATCCCTGAGTCTCCCAGTCAAGTATAACTGCCGAAAAAATTTACTTTCACCAACTCAGTAGAACTAGGTTTTAGATAGCCAGAACAAAAATTGTATTTTAATTTAAAACCAAAATTTTTCCAATGCTTACTTTAATTTGAAATAAGCAAGTTTCAATCAAGATTGGAGCATAACAGCATACAAATCAAAAGAAACATGATTTTCCTATTAACTAGAACTTAAACTATAGCAACAGAACTTTTGGAATCAACATGCATTGCATTACCTATTTACACAGGCAGTAAAAATCAAATATGTACACAAATTTAACTCAGCAGAAACACATTCATTTCAAATTTTACAAGCATGTAACCCAATATCAACAAGCAAGCATCACAAAGCAATTCACAAGTTCATAGATATCAGATTCAAAGGGAAGATTTTCAAGTTTGCTCACCTTTAAAATGAAGACAGAGGCCAGACATTTGCAACTGTTTTGATTTTCTTCTTTTCCTGAATCTGCATTTTTGATTTTTTTGTGATTTTTTGTTTCAACTGTTTTAAACTTATACTTTATCATTGATTAACAACATGAAATTCAAAGCTTTAAGAAAAATTTACTTATCTTTATTTAATTTCAGAGAGAACTGCCCTGCTCTATCTTCTCTGGATTTCATTTGCTTTTCAGTTTCAGGTTGGATTCAGGTCATTGCTTCCAGATTCGATTTGCAACTTGACATTATAACACTTTGTTTAAATCTCTATTGCATGCTCTTGTTTATTCAGTTTATTAATATCAAAACAAGAATTTTAAGTTTTACTTACTGTTTTGAATGAAACAGAGAAGCCTTTTAATCTTTGTATTGAATCATTGATGAATTGAATTGTGAAAATAGGTTCTTCAATTATCACCAGGGAAAACTGCATTTGCTTGTTCCAGATTTGCTATGCTTAAATTTTGTTACAGGTAATTGATGAGAAAATCTGGTTTTGAATTTCACTTTAAATCTAATTTCAGATTTTCTTTTGAAGATAATGTTTGAACAATTATGAATTGCTAAGATTTCTACTTCATAAATTTTTAATAAAATATTTTTCAAACAAAAATAAGTAAAACAATTGCCACTTGTTACTTATGTTTACACTTGTTATTCTTTTATGTCATATGGTTTACATTTGTAAAATTTTGTATATTTATGTTTTTAACCTAGTCTTGAATTTATTTTATAAATTTTGTTTTGGTCCTTTAGTTCAATTAATTTTAATTCATACATTTTGTTTTTAAACCTTATTTGATTTTAAATTTATAAAACATGCTTATCAATCTTATATTTACACATATATGTTATGTAGTTATACTTACACAAATTAAAGTAAAATAGTTTGAAATTAGATTATACATTATTAGCAAATATTTATAAGTTAGTAAATACAACTTTTATTTTCAATACATCTATATTTATAAACTTAAGATGTTCAACTTATTAACAAACACTTATTTTTTAAAACTTTCATAATTAAATTCACAATAAAATCTCAAATCTTTTAAATTCCAAATTCAATCTAAAAATGCATATTATTATTTATTTTGTAAATCTTCCAATTGATTCAACTTTTAATTCTAAAAAATTAAAAATTAACTACAAAAATTCCATAATTTAATTCAAAAAAAAAAAAAATAAATAAATTGTCAAATTATCTTGTTCAAAATTCAGGGATGTTACAGACTTCCCCCCTTAAGAAAATTTCGTCCTCGAAATTTGAAAGTAGGAAGACAACCAATGATGGATAGATACACAAGGATAGATAATCGACTCATAAATCAGGCCGATTAACTATTCTGCATTTGGCTTACCAAATAAGAATATTAATAATAGATATGAGAACAATCTCATATAATATTACACAAGATATTTGGGTCCATCGGTCTATGAATATGTAAGGGCATTGACTAGTTCGAAGAGATAACTAATCGTTCGTAGAATATATCGGATCCCAGAGAATAGATAGATGGATCAAATCTTCATATTAGTTAACCAATTTACTAATTTAAAATTTCCAATTTATTTAATATTTTCAATTTCAAATTCATTAGAGTTTAGATCGAAAAGTTGATAAGAAACCGATGATGATACGAAGTAAGAATTTCCTACAACAATACGTATGGCCATCATCACACCGAAACTTCTTTCTGGAGCAGTCACGAAGCAATCAAAAGAATTCGAAATCGAATCAAAGGAGATTTATAGAGAAAAGATATTCCCACTGTTGCAGGGTATTGACCATTTGTAGTGGTACTCCCCTGTCCCCTATCTCATTCTCTTCTCGCACTCATACTCACTATCAGTGGATAGTAAGAGAATTTACTGAGGCATTCGAACGGATATCTCAGGGATATACTCATTCTAGGGTTTACTTCACCCTATCTCTAATGAGTTACTTAATGTGTTATACTCCTGAGCTAAAGTTTTAACCTTCAGCTCTGATACCAAATGTGACGGCTCGAATTTTTCGCGTTCGAAAATCGACATCCATACTTCACATTGTACTCGAATGCCGCAGATTCGACCGTTCAAATTCGAGTCGCCGGAGCTTATAACACATTAAGTACAACACAGCGGAAGAAATGAATAATATATATCAATGTACAGCATTTGATACAATAACTGATACAACATGAATGGTACAATGAATATACATCAGAGATACAAGAAATAGCAGCGGAAATAAAAGATAACACTAGCAGCGGAACAAAATCTCCAAAATAGTCTTCAAGAAAGAACTCCAGCATCAGCAATCTACATCTCCAAAGCACCAATCCAGAAATAGCTTGTACTCCCAATCAAAATGAACAGAAGCAACTCTAGAGAGCCAAATCCTAAGGCTGAAAGCTATCGAATCTACACCTACTATAGATTATCTGAAAATCCCAACTCTAGACTGCCCGTGTGGGAAAATAGTGGGCACCCAGAGTTTAGGAAGGGAACAATAAACTCCAGGTCAGTCGTGGGACTGGTATGAGCAAACAAAAGCAATTGGTCTTTTAAAACAAACAACAGAATTTAAATTTGAAATCCGCAATGCTTTTTGAAAAATGAAACTACCATAAGGCCTCCCGGCACACACACAATGCAAACGCACACATGGGGGAGATTTCTCCTTATGATAGTCAAACATGCTTACTACGAGAAAAATCCTTTGATATTATTACTAGTGCATAGTGGAAATCTTTCGAAAGTATAATATAAATCCTAGCCAGCATAGGTACCATGATACTATGCCTACTATAGCTGCCATGTTAAATGGCAGGTTCTACAACTAAAACCGTACAAGGCGCGTATTGTTTTGATTGGATTTCCAACAAATGGTCAGGCTAAGGAACTTCCTACTGCCACATGGGTACGCCTCTGGCGGGACGTCCCGAGAACTAACGTTACGGTTAGATCTCTGCCAACACAAGGCCGGGTTACCTCTGTAACTAGGTAACTACTACACGAATATGCCATCCCCCGGTCCTTTGGGACCTTTATCCGAGGCGCCTCAAAGCAACAACCACACAGTAAATGAGATTGGAGCAACCACATAGGTTAAATACCAGGGCTCCATACCTGATACCACCCTTTACCAGAAGGGAATGACATACCCTAAAGGGAGCGACCCTCATAACCTTGCCGCATCTTTCCTGTTTCGACCATTTCCGGGGAGTGAGGTCCTGATGCAGTCTCGTCCACAAAGCTACGCTTTGGCACAAAGCCATGCTTTGGGTCAACAGATGATCAAAGCAATGATCACAAAGATAAATGATCAAACAAATGATCCTATCACAAATGATCAACCAATGATCATCACACAGCAGCACTCAGCATGCCACATTACCAAATTGGGAATATCACTGATAAATATCAACTACATAACCTCTGAGCTCGTACGTCTCAGAGAAGGGTGTTAAGCTGAGAGAATAAATTCTCCGCCACCAGGCAGAAATGTATTTGATAGAAATCAGTTAACATCTCAAAGTATAATGTCGGACATACAACCATACAAGTCTGTTCCGGGTTCGAACAGAACCGAAGGCACTTCCGAAGAAGCCCTTGCAAATCCGGATAATCCCTAATCACGTCCGGACTTCCCATCACATATGGAGATCTCTATACCGGGGATCAGCCAGTGCAGAGACAATCGATGAGTTACCCTTTTGTTTTCAGAAATATCCGGTCTTCACCACCGGTCTTCAATTGCTATCCATAACGTCGTATCACTATTCGGAATGGGCTATATGACACTAGGTCCTCTCCCGGCTAAACCGAATAATGAGCGCCATATTTTAAAACATATGGATATGGGATTTTAGTTAAGTCACAACTTATAAAATCCAAAACCTTTCTTTCAATGGTTAAACAAATTACCATTTTGAATCTTTAGACAAAAAGATTTATTTCACAAAGTTTCACCTAGTTTCACAAAGATCTATTCATAGATTCAAAACAACTTCCATTCCAATTGGATTAACTCCATAAATCTTTAAATTAAAGATTTAATTTATAGCTTTCAAAACACGTTCCAAAGATTTATTTATAACTTGGAATACCATTTTCATTTCAAAACTTGAATTCCTTTTAACACACATTGGAAATCCATTTCTTATATGAAAGCTTCTATTATTTGAAAACAACAGTTTTCGTTTCAGAAAAGTCCGATTTATACAAGTTGGAATCTTGGGTTAATTTTAAATTTCAAAACATCACTTTTAAATTAGTTTAAAAACCCATATAAATCCATTTATAAGTCGAATAACTTTTTAAAACCCTAGTTTCCCAATCATAGAATTCAATTCAATTATTGAATTCAAATTTAACTCAAATTATTTAAAATTTCAAAACTCAATCGAGTTATTCAAAATAACTTTTATTTTTGAAATTCATTTTTTTTCAAAAGCTTCAATTCTAATTCCAAAACTATTTTGGATTCAAAAATTCAATTTTTAAAACAATTTCAAAATCTGTGACTTAACCCATTTCCACGTGCAATCCATATTTGTGTGTGTATAAGTGTGGTCCAGGGGTTCAACACAATAGTGCACAACATCATCATCACAGATTCAATCATAAAGATAAGCGGTATAACCCATAGCGCTTATCTATATTCACAGATTCATAGATAAAGTAAATTATCAATCACAAAAATTCACTAATATGATTCGATGTGGGTTTCGGATAACCAGCTAGAATCCGACTCCCTGTCGCATCGAAATTCAAATGTCGTTATACGGGTCAAAGGATTTGCATATTCATATAATCATATATATATCATAGATATAACAGCTTAGCATAAAGCATCAAATAGCATTACATCACATATCAAAATATCAATCCATTACACAACATTCAATAACAATCAGCATCTACAATTAAGATGAATAAACTGGATGGTTTTAAATTTATTACCTACATGATTACTTTCATTTATTATTCCTAATTAAATAACTATCCATATTTATTCAATTAATAAATCTTCAATTATTAATTTAAAATCTAATATCATTCAATTAATGATTTCTTAATTACAAATTAATTATTCTAAGAAAAATTAATCTTAAACTTTAATTAATCAAATTAAAACCCTTAATTACTTTAATTAATTATCCATTTCTTAATTAATTAATTATATTAATTATCCATTTGTACTACCTTAATAAATAAATGAATTACAAATCATTAAACTTTTCTTTATCTTTAAATAAACATTCCTTATTTAAATTATGCATTTAAAAACAAAATGTTTTTTTTTATTTTCATTAAATTCCATTTAACATTTTCTTTAAACTTAAGACTCAAATTTGTCTTAAATAAGAATTTAAAACAATACACAACTTAATCTTATATGTTTAAAAGAAACATATACTTTATTAATAAGTTGGAAAGGATTTAAATTTCAATTCAAATCAAATTCAAATCAATTTTAAAAATTACTTTAAAACTTCAAAATTGAAATACAACTTTCATTCTCATTTTAGTTTTAAATTCTTTAAAACTCTTTCTATAATTTACACCTTTAATTCAAATGTATGTCATTGAAAACAATTTAAATTTAAATCTTTATTTAAAAACTGAAGTCTAAATTTTAAATCCAGATTTAAAACTCAGTTTTGAATTCAATTTGAATTCCTAAATTAAATACTTAACTTTTTACTTCAAATGCAAAACAACAATGCATTTTATACTTGAGAGTTTTAAATCAAATTTAAATTTAAAAACACAATATGGTTTCAAATTTCAGACAATTAAAATTTGAATTCATTTTCAAATTCCAAACTAAAACCCAGTTTAAATCTTCACTTTCAAATTTAAACTTACCCTTTTATTTAAAACAGAAAACAGTTTTCTGTTTATTAAAAAAAAAACTTAACTTTGAATTTCTTCCAGAATTTAAACTATTTCAAAAAACATAATTCAAACTTATTTGAATTCATACTTGAATTCAGTTTTAATATCATAAGATAAAACTTTAGTTTGCAAATTATTTCAAACCTTAAAAATCTGGAAACAGGCTCTTGTTCCTCCTTTTTTTTTCTTTTTATTTTAAACCAATTTAAAATTTCTGCATTTAAATTAATATAAAATAATAATTCAAACAATTTGAATTCATCCCTAGGTTCAAGTTTAAATCCTAAGTTCAAATTTCCATTTTAATTTAAACTTGATTCTTAAAATTATAAAAAAACAGAACAGGTCTGTTAAATAACACCTGAAACAATGCAACTCAAGCAACCCCATTTACTTCGAGTTTTTACCCCACTTCCTTCGAGTTTTTTTCCAATTTACCCGAGACCTACCCGAGTCAAAATTCCCTGCAACCCAAAACATACCCAAAAACCTGAAACTGCACAACACCAACCCCACCACCATCACAAACCTGCACACACCCCTGTGCATTCTTAAACCACCTCCGGCCACCTTGACCTTCATCTCCGACCATCCCCTAACTATCAGAGACTTCACTACAACATTAAAACCCCAGATTCCCTAAGATTAACTTGAATTTGAAATCAAGTTTTAAAGCTAAAAACTGTAACAGCCTATACCCCACCTTCCTAAACCTGTCAACATCCAATCTCTCCCCTTCCCGACCACCATCCTTCTCCATACTCCGGAGATATTCTCATCAATCCATCTATCTCCATATCCCAAATCCCTGAGTCTCCCAGTCAAGTATAACTGCCGAAAAAATTTACTTTCACCAACTCAGTAGAACTAGGTTTTAGATAGCCAGAACAAAAATTGTATTTTAATTTAAAACCAAAATTTTTCCAATGCTTACTTTAATTTGAAATAAGCAAGTTTCAATCAAGATTGGAGCATAACAGCATACAAATCAAAAGAAACATGATTTTCCTATTAACTAGAACTTAAACTATAGCAACAGAACTTTTGGAATCAACATGCATTGCATTACCTATTTACACAGGCAGTAAAAATCAAATATGTACACAAATTTAACTCAGCAGAAACACATTCATTTCAAATTTTACAAGCATGTAACCCAATATCAACAAGCAAGCATCACAAAGCAATTCACAAGTTCATAGATATCAGATTCAAAGGGAAGATTTTCAAGTTTGCTCACCTTTAAAATGAAGACAGAGGCCAGACATTTGCAACTGTTTTGATTTTCTTCTTTTCCTGAATCTGCATTTTTGATTTTTTTGTGATTTTTTGTTTCAACTGTTTTAAACTTATACTTTATCATTGATTAACAACATGAAATTCAAAGCTTTAAGAAAAATTTACTTATCTTTATTTAATTTCAGAGAGAACTGCCCTGCTCTATCTTCTCTGGATTTCATTTGCTTTTCAGTTTCAGGTTGGATTCAGGTCATTGCTTCCAGATTCGATTTGCAACTTGACATTATAACACTTTGTTTAAATCTCTATTGCATGCTCTTGTTTATTCAGTTTATTAATATCAAAACAAGAATTTTAAGTTTTACTTACTGTTTTGAATGAAACAGAGAAGCCTTTTAATCTTTGTATTGAATCATTGATGAATTGAATTGTGAAAATAGGTTCTTCAATTATCACCAGGGAAAACTGCATTTGCTTGTTCCAGATTTGCTATGCTTAAATTTTGTTACAGGTAATTGATGAGAAAATCTGGTTTTGAATTTCACTTTAAATCTAATTTCAGATTTTCTTTTGAAGATAATGTTTGAACAATTATGAATTGCTAAGATTTCTACTTCATAAATTTTTAATAAAATATTTTTCAAACAAAAATAAGTAAAACAATTGCCACTTGTTACTTATGTTTACACTTGTTATTCTTTTATGTCATATGGTTTACATTTGTAAAATTTTGTATATTTATGTTTTTAACCTTGTCTTGAATTTATTTTATAAATTTTGTTTTGGTCCTTTAGTTCAATTAATTTTAATTCATACATTTTGTTTTTAAACCTTATTTGATTTTAAATTTATAAAACATGCTTATCAATCTTATATTTACACATATATGTTATGTAGTTATACTTACACAAATTAAAGTAAAATAGTTTGAAATTAGATTATACATTATTAGCAAATATTTATAAGTTAGTAAATACAACTTTTATTTTCAATACATCTATATTTATAAACTTAAGATGTTCAACTTATTAACAAACACTTATTTTTTAAAACTTTCATAATTAAATTCACAATAAAATCTCAAATCTTTTAAATTCCAAATTCAATCTAAAAATGCATATTATTATTTATTTTGTAAATCTTCCAATTGATTCAACTTTTAATTCTAAAAAATTAAAAATTAACTACAAAAATTCCATAATTTAATTCAAAAAAAAAAAAAAAAAAATAAATTGTCAAATTATCTTGTTCAAAATTCAGGGATGTTACAGAGGTCAAAATCGAAACCGATGTTAAAGCGGTAGATGCCAGGTTGGAAGGTGACATCGAAGACCTCCTAGTCACTTATAATGTCAATTACCTAAAACTCCGCAACCTAAGCTCGCTTGATGACTACCCGCTTCATCTATACAACATCTAGTGTCGCTTGATAGAGGATGAAAAGGAGGACCACCACACTACATGTGTCCACAACATTGAGCTGGAGAACCAAATATTAACTGAAGATGAGAGAAAAGTTCTTCATGATGCCATTGTCACTTTTTAAAAGGAAAAACTTGCCGCCCAGTATCCAGATGTTGGAGAGGGGTCTGGAGTATAATATCACGAAGCAATCTATGAAATGCTTGCAACAACTCAATACGAGCTTACTTCTACAATAGAACCTCTAGCTATTCCTGCTTATGATCCTGAGCAGCCGCATTTGTCTCCAGTACGCAAGCATGGCTTCCAAGGCACGTCGGTCCCGCATGTGAGCCAATCCGAGGAAGGTACTCTAAACACTTCTGTTATCCATTCAAAGTCGGGAGTGCTATCAGAAGATGTCACTAATGTTTACTTTTATCTTTATTCAGCTATAGAATTTGTACCTGTCGAGCATCCTACAATCCAAGAGCAGCATCATGAGGAGGAGGCTATTATGACGGAGGCAACCACGAAACCAGCTGCTGCATCAACCGAAAAAGTGCACGAGAATGCTTTCATTTTTATGAACAGATGATGGAAGAACTCCTTGGTCATCAAAGTGACCCACCTACCGACTTGTCATTCGTCAAGGGTGAAGGTGTGTTTACGACCAGCTCTTTGGGCCCAACTAGTAGCATTCCCGTGGAAGCCCAAGTAGTTCGGGAGGAAGAGACAACGACAGAGATCAATGTTGAAATGGAAAGAGCCGCACAGGCTAGTAGTATTGGAGGTGGCATGGCAGGTCCTGGTCCGGTCCCCATGCATATGATTTCTCCTAGCGGCACGATCATTGACACTAGCGTGCCTCACTCGTCCTTTAATATTGAAAGTATCACGATTCCTCCAACTCCGCATTCAGAAAGTATCCTGATCCTAGTGAACTTGGAGGAAGAGATCTCGGTAATCCCCCCGACCGGAGATTAGCCAGCAAACGGTTCGAAGAGGCATCCGAGCGGCAGCGCCAGTGGGTCAATGCCGAGGAAGAAGAAGAAGCCGAAGGAGTAGACGTGTGCTTTTATTCCCTCTTTTTGGTAGATAGGCAGGATAGGATTTCATTTTTCTTTTTACATGTTGTGTATAGATGAGGGTTCAGCACCTGCTTATAGGAATCCCTGGAATAAGTTTATACTTGTCTTTTTTTCGAGGAAGAGTAGAAATAAAATCTTTTTTGTTCTCAGTATAACTCTATGTTTATTTACTTAAGTGTTCCAACACTCAAATTTCCATTCACTGTTTTCGTGAGGCTTTAGACTTTGATCGGACTTTAGTTCAGTTGTCAAGTTCCAAAGTCATGGCTTCGGGTCATAACCAAACGTTAAGTCGAGTCCCAATGTTGTACTATCTCGATCAACATCTGGTACTTGAGTTTTGCCCCCAGTCCTGGGAATGAATTGAAGTGCTCGGTCGATAGTCTCTTTCTACCTTCAATAAATTGAGCTTAACTTAGTTGAAACAAAGTTGAAACGGGACGAGTTCGATGGTCAGATTACACTCGCTCGTCTATTGGTAATTGCATCCACACTCTGGGATTGAACTTGTGTGTCGATGGTCGGTCATGCCTGCTTAATGTTTAAAGATATGTCCACGCTCTGAGGACTTAAGTTATTTTACGGACGGTCAGTCACACCCGTTTTGATATTTAGAATTGCGTTCGCACTCTGGGGAACTTAGATTGATTTGTCTGTGGTCAGTCATACCCAATTTTATCTTTTGTACTCTAGTTCACACTCTAGGGACTTAGAATTATCTCGTGTGCAGTTGGTTCACATCCAGTTTGCATTTATACTCTAGCCCGTGCTTTGGGGACTTAGAATTAGTCGATGAGCTGTCAGTGACACCCATCTTGATGTTTATACTCTAGTTCACACTTCGGGAATCTGGAGTTGATTGACGGATGGTCAGTCACAGCTGCCTAAGTGTTGGGATCTCCTTCACACTCCAGGAATGAGAAGTTGATCAAGAACGTGGACGGTCAGATCACATCCACCCTGAGTAGGCAAGCGAAGTCGTAGATGGACGGATCCAACCTCCTCGAGCTTGTAAAAATGGAGACGAGGTCGTGGATGGATGGGTCCATACTCCTCGAGTTTAGATTGTACATGGGCGAAGTATTGGGTGGATGGATCCACCCTCCTCGAGCCCACGTTTTGGATTTGAAGTTTATACTCTTGTTCTCACCCTAGGAACTGGAGTTCGTTTAAGGATTGTCTTGTATTAATCCTTTTTGGCTTCAGTGTAGTTGCTTGCCCCATGGCTTGGGATTTCACTTAGCAAGTGACCGGTCATATCACAGTCACTTCCTATTTAAATAAGTCCCACTGTAAGATGGAAGTTAACTCTTTGTGCATTGTGATGGTCGCATGATGCAATTCAAGAATCGCCACTTTGGCTTGAAGAATTTGCACTTTATTGTTGAAATAGGAAAGCACGCAAAGTCAGTTGCCTTATTACAAGTCCGAATTTCGAAATGCATAAACAAATTTCAAATGAAGAGCAGATAAATGAATAAACAAAGCTTGTTATGTGTAGTAGCAATAGAGATTCTCGCTATTCCAAGCTCTTGGCAAAGTGTGGCCATCAACAGTTGATAACTTGAATGTGCTGTCTCCAATTCTCCGTTCAATGACATACCATCATTCCCATGTTGGTTTCATATGCAAAGGGACCAGATAGACTCTCTTAACCACAAGATCGCCCATGTTCAAAGGTTCTAGGTCAGGCCTTAGCATTGTATAATCGGGCGACTCAACTTCATTGTGTGGCTGCCCTCAAATCAGCCTCTTCACGCTTCTCATCCAATAAATCCAGAGATTCAGAAAGTAATATAGTGTTCGTCTTCGGATCATAATATGTCACAGGATGAGAAGGTACTTCCATTTCAACTGGAATAACGGCCTCAGAGCTGTAGGAAAGTGAAAATGGAGCGTGGCCGGTTTCAGACTTGTGGGTGATTCGATATGCCCATAGGGCCATAGGAAGTTCATCGACCCATCGACCTCCAGCCTTCTCCAGTCGTTTCTTCAGAATGGACTTAATAACTTTATTAACAGCTTCGACCTGTCCATTTTCTTGAGGGTGAGCAACTGCTGAGAACTTCTACTAGATGTTAAAACGTTGACAGAAATTCTTGAACTCGACACTATCGAATTGAGCACCGTTATCGGTGATAATTGTATGTGGGAGGCTAAAACGATAGATAATGTTGCATATGACAAGTTGATTACTTTCTTCATCGTTATGGTAGCAAGGGGCTTGGCTTTCGCCTATTTGTTAAAGCAGTCAACTGCAATGATGACGTACTTTGCACCACCTTTAGCCAGAGGTAGAGATCTAATTATATCGATAACCTATATGGCAAATGGCCATGGACTGACCATCCGTGTGATTTCGATAGGAGGGGCTCTTGGAATCCGAGCATGTTTATGGCACTTATCACATTTCTTGGCATAGTCCAATGCATCTCGATTCACCGTCGGCCAACAGTACCTGTATCAAAGTATCTTCTTAGCAAAGGCTTACCCCCTAGTGTGATCGCTGCATTCTTCCTCGTGCACATCATGTAACACTTGTTTGACCTCATCGTGGGCGATACACCAAAGTAAAGGAACAGAGTATCCTCTCTTGTACATAACTTCATTTTGGATAATGAATCGCGAAGCTTTCTGGAGAACTTGTCTTTTCTCACTTCTGCGTTCATGCAAAGCTCCATGTTCGATATAGTTTCTAAATAGAGTCATTCATGACTCCTTCTCGGGTGTTGCCATATGCACCCAGCCTACCTCTATAAGATCGATGCTTGGAGAGGTAAGTGTCTCAACGGGGATGAGATCTATTGCGACTCCAATGCCTGAGCACCGGTCGTTTGATGCACCGTCAGTGTATAGCTTCCATATGTATTTGGGAGATTCACTGGTTTCGAGCAAGACCCGCGGTATAAATTATAATAAATTCGGCTATAAAGTCCGCTAGAACTTGTCATTGGATGTTTCGACTTGGTGTATAAGCAATATCAAACTGACTTAACTCTATGTTCCACTTAAGTAACCTATAAGACGTCTTAGGCCATGTGAGGAACTACCATAACAGCTGGTCGGTGTAGACTGTGATCGAATGAGCCTGAAAATATAGACGGAGCTTTCTCGAGGCAATGACTAGGCAATAAGCCAGCATCTCCAACTTTGGGTAGTTTCTTTCCTCCCCTTTCAATTGCTTGCTTATATAATAGACCGGTAGCTATATACAATCTTCTTCCCATATTAATGCAGCATTGATCGCATTTTCCGAAACCGCTAGATAGATATATAATCTTTCATGGTCAACCGGCTTTGACAGAATAGGTGGCATTGCCAAATGTTGAACCAATGCTTGGAATGCTCTTTCATACTCCACCGTACATTCGAAATTGCGCTTTCCTTTCCTGATCAGGTCAAAGAAGGGAATGCACTTGTCTGTGGATTTAGAAATGAATCTACTAAATGCTGCCAACTTCCTGTTGAGGTTCTATACTTGCTTTATAGTTTTGAGAGTCTCGAGATTCCGAATCACCCAGATTTTCTCATGATTAGTTTCAATTCCTCGAGCATTGACAATGAATCCAAGGAATTTTCCGGACGCGACTCGAAAGTGACATTTCAATGGGTTGAGCTTCATTCGGTACCATCGGAGGATGTTGAACATTACTTACAAATCTTTGACATGATTGATGGACAGCCGTGAATTTACAAGCATATCATCCACGTACACCTCCATGGTTTTCCCGATCTGGTTAGCGAACATTCGGTTCACAAGCCTTTGGTATGTTGCCTCAATGTTCTTGAGTCCGAACGACATCACTTTATAACAATAGAGTCCCAGATCGGTGACAATGCTAGTATGCTTCTGATCAGATAGGTGCATCGGCATTTGATTGTTGCCGAAGTATGCATCCATGAAAGATGAGAGTTCATGTTCGGCCATTGAAACTATAAGTTGATTGATTCTGGGAAGTGGCTGTCTTTGGGGCATGCTTTATTCAAATCTGAGTAGTCCGCACAAGTCCTCCATTTCCCGTTGGATTTCCTGACAAGCACTGGGTTGGATACCTACTCTGGATACAATGCATCTCGAATAAACCCATTCGAATTGAATTTATCTACCTCTTCCTTCAGGGCGGAAGATCTCCCTGGATCCATACCACGCCTTTTTTGTTTGACCGGGACGTGTCGTGGGTCAACATATAATGCATGGCTCACGATGTCCGGTGAGATCACACACATGTCTAAGTGCGTCCAAGCAAACACGTCGAGGTTTGCTCTGAGAAACTCGACCAATTCCTCTTTCATCCATTAGCTTAGCTGAGATCTGACCTTTATCATTCTGGAGTCATCATCATCGATCGGTACATTGATCATCAGCTTTACTGGAGGAGCCCGACTGTCTTTGACTTCCTCTTCATTATCGTCATCTCGTGGATCAAGATCTTTCGGGAATTGGTTGTGGTGCCCGGGTTTAGGCCCAGGCGTTAACTGTCAATTTTCAGAAAAACGAACGCAGAGAGATTCCACCACGTCCTTGCCTTTCTCTTTCCGCTGCGCCTCCCGTAGCTCATCAACATAACAAACGCATCCAACCGCCTGATCTCCTTGAACAAATCCAACCCCATTATCTATGGGGAACTTAAGAGTCAAACACCATGGGGTAACGGCTTCCCTGAATTCAGCCAGGACCGGTCGGCCCAAAAAAGCATTATACGGAGAATTAATGTCCAACACAATAAACTGTAACATCCGGACTCTCTGGCGATCTCTGATTTCCAACTCAACTTGCAACTCCACCAGCCCAGAGGGTATTGTTGCACTCCCATTAAGGCCATGTATGCAAGACTGACACGGCTTCAAGTCCTTTGCTCCTATTTTCATCTGATCATAAGCTCGTTTGAAAAGAATATTCACGAGGCTTTCACTATCTACCAAGATCCTCTTCATCCAAGCAAGACTAATTTGAGCTGATATGACTAGTGGATCAATAGTGGGGGCTTCGACTCTATCAGCATCTGTATTTCGAAAAACGATGTCATCTGTCATCGTATTTTGTTGTTTTGTCGGAGCCCCATCATTAACATTATTGCAACATTCGAAGTCTGCATGCCTAATCGAACTGGCATACGACTCTATTTCCCTCCTGCTCTGATCAGCTGGATGAGGACCACCGCTAACTGTATTAATAACTAATCTTGCGCCAGTACGCGCGGGATTTCCTGTCTAGCCTGATTTTGACCTTGATTCAGGTTTGATGGGCTCGCACCTCCAGCCTGCGGCGCCCAAACAAAATTTTCCAACTTTCTGTCTTGGGTAAACTTCTTAATGATGTCTTGTAAATGGCGACACTCATTAGTATTGTGACCATAGCAATCGTGAAATCTACAGAATTTCCCCGTCTGAATCTTCTTTTCAGACGACTGTTTCGAAACTGGTTTCTTATACTGTCTAGTATTACATGTTTGTAAATAAACATTCTCCATGGATGTATTCAATGGGGTATAGGAGCTCTTCATCGTGGTCCGCGATTTTGATCTTGCTTCTTACCCTGACCTCCGTCGCCTTTCTACTGACTTTGCTTATTCTGAATATTCAACTACACTTTACCGAAACTCTCACCGGTTTGTTTCACATTAACATTACTTTGAATGCCTTCGAAATTGGGCCCCGCATCATCCTACTTTTTAGATTGTCTGGCATCTTCTCTCCTCAAGAACTGGGCCGCCATAACATAGAAACGATCCAATGACACGAGGGTTTCCCAGCTAACCAATTGCCAAATTTGGAATCAGGATCGACCCTTTAGTTAGTGCCATCAATATATAATTGTCATTAAAGTTGCTGATCTCTACACAAGCGGCATGAAACCTTTCCAGATAACGCCTGAGTGTCTCTCGTGGAGCTTGATTGACGCTGGATAAGGTGTTAACATCCTTCAGCCTCGTGACATGCATACGAAACTATTCAACAAATTTGGTAGCCAACTGATCAAAGCATGAAATGGATTGAGGTGGTAAATGAGTAAACCACATGGTTGTAATGTCCCTGGAGAGATAAGAAAGTTTCTACATTTAACCGCATTATCAGCTTGAGCGGCGTTAATGAGCCTTTCATACTTTAGGATGTGTTGATTGGGATCTGAACTTCCTTCATAAATAGGTAAAGTTGGCATCCTGAATTAGCGAGGTGGCTCGGTATAGAGGACATCATCAGTGAACGGAGTATGACTTTAGGAGATTCCTTAATCATCATTGGTGAGGCCTTGACTTTCGCTGTAATATCCCAGAATTTCGGGGAATATAAAATGTGATAATCCCTTAGTTAAATTGTTTAAGATTGATAAAATTGTTATCTTCAAATATAAATAACCAAAATAAGATTTATGTGATGTTTTTTAAATTTAGAGATAAATTGATTTTAATAGAATAATTATTTAATTTGTGTTATTTTATAAATTTGATTTTGATAGGATTAACATTTCAATTTAATAAGTGTTGTTTAAATATATGTTTATTTAAAAATTAACTTTAAAATTAGAATTTAATATTTCTTAATTTAATAGTGTGTTTGTTTAATCTAATATAGATATATTTGATTTGATTTTAAATTGAAGTTTAAATTGAGTTTGGACTTAAAGTTTGAAACTTGAATTGGAATTTGAAATTTAAAAAAGAATTTATATCTTGAAATAATTTTGTATATAAAAGGATTTATGAATAAAGTTTTTATTTTAAAATAAGATTTGTTTTATATTAATTTAAAACAAAAGAATTTTATTTATATAAATTTAGAAAATATTTATTTAATAGTAATTAATACAAAAACTTTTAAATTAGCATTTAAAATGGATCAAATAATTTTATATTATTTTATTTGTAATCTAATTAGTTTATATCTTATTTTCTTTTGAAAATTTTATTTTTATAAAATAAGAAAAAGCATTTATAAATCTATAAAAGCATATACATATTAGGAAATTAATAATAAAGGCTTTTAAAATCATTTAAAAATAAGGAATGACATGTGTTCATTTCTAAAACTCATTAAATACATGTGTTATGAGTTAAACAATGGTTTTTGACAAATGTAAACAAAATTGGACAAGTGTCTTTTTCCTAATTTTCTTTTTCTTTAAATTTATTGAACCATAAATTTTATCATATAAAACTTCCATTCTTTCTTTCTTCATTCTTATTCTTTGAATTCAGAAATTAATGGCCACTCTTTGTATTCCATTTCCCAAATTAACCTGAAAATCGTTTCTTCAAAATCCTGTAAACTTTCCTCAAGAAATCCATGGCCAGTCTTGCATTCAATTCCTCAAAACAAGTTGTAACAAATCTTCAACCAAAATTCTCAAAACCCTGTAACCTCCTCAAACCATACAACTGAAACCAGAATTTATATCTCCTCTGAAACATTTTAAAAATCTGAAATTTCATTCCTCAACCTGAAATTTCATTCCTCAACAAAAATCATTTTTTCAAAGAAAGATCAAAACATCATATTTGAAACCATGTAACCTGTTTTGATCAAGCATTTATCAAGGCCTGTAGCATGTTTCAAAACTGCAAACCTGGAATGTAGTTGAATCACTTTGTTCCAGTCTTAAAGCAATTCTATACCAAGCATTTTTTTTCAAATCTGTAATTCAAAAACCTGTTAGCATTTTCCAAGCCTGAGAATCAAGTTTCAAGTGTAAATACAACCTGGCAACCCAACAAATTATCAAAGTCCTAAAGCAGAGTCAAGTATTTGAAATCAAAGCTTTCAGAAGTCATGCAACAACAGTTTTCAAATCTGCAAAAAGGGGGCTTCAGTTTTTCCATTCCAGTTTCTAAAAACTCTTTCCAAATTCAAGAGGTGAGTAAACATCTAAATTTAAATCTTAAGTAGGTTAATTTTGTTGCTTAAGTAATTGCTGTGATAATGATGCTTGTTTGTGATAATACTTCATACATACATACATATATACATACATACATACATATATATATATATATATATATGAATGTGTTAATGTGTGTGCATGTCAGTTTCTTTCTGTTTTAAAACTACAGGGTATAAAATAAATTCAAAACCAGTTAGTTACTCCTCTGGTTCATTTTGTGTTGAGATGTTTTAACAAAATTTGTTTAAAACTACAATATTTAAATTGTAAAAATATGAAAAGCAAGAATTTGTAATGATTCCTAGATAGTAGTATGAAAACTGTTGTTATGAATGCATTTGAATCTGCATAACTTGATTCTCTGTTCATACCTGATTACAGAGTTTTAAAATTAAACAAAAATTCAAACTCCCCATATAAACACTTTGCAGCTTTGAGTTTTCAAACAAATTTGTCGAGTTTAATCTCCATCTTGATTATGAAAACAAGTTTAAATAATATAAGTTTAGAATTTTCCTGTAAACGAGAAGAATGCGGTGGTAACTTGTATAATGTAATAAAACAAATGTTGAATTATATTGATTCATATATATATATATATATATATATATATATATATATATATATATCGAATCATCATTGAAGATTTTGATTTTTAAAACAAAAATCCAAATTATAATGTTTAATTGAATGAGAATTTTGGGGTTTTCTGGAAATTGGGTTTTTGGTGATTTTTGGGGTTTTCTGGAAATTGGGTTTTTGGTGATTTTTGGAGGTTGAAGCATTTGGGGTGATCAATGCTACTGGAGGTGGAGGAGGTAATGGGGGTTCAGGCAAAAATGAGGGTCGAGGCGATTGTGCACTGTGGCATCGTCAGTGGTCGGGTTAAGTTTTTAACCCTAGCTTTTGTTGAAGCTGGGTTTGGGATTGTCACAGCTTCTCTGATGATGCGAGCTGCTAGGAACTTTGGTGAATGGAAGCGTGGAGGCAAGGCATGGTACGGCCGAAACTGTAACAACTCCGGTGATTGGAATCGAGGAGTCAAAGAAATTTGTTGAGGTTGTTTTGGGTTTAGGTTCATCAGTAATGCTCGATTTCAATTCGTGGTGTGTGCGAGCGTTTGGGTGGTAGTTTTATGTTGTAGTGATGATAAGTGACGTGCCGAAGGATGTGGCGATGGCCGAAGTAGCCTCTGGTGATGGTGCATGTGCACGTATTGGTGGTGTGTGTCAGAAGTTTTGGCTCGTGGATGTCTCGAGGTCGAGTTCGAGTTTTGGGGTGGGAAGCTCGAGTTCATACTCGAGTATGTTGGAAGTGTTTTGCCTGTAGATTGCAAACTTTAATTTTAATCTAAGTTTAAAAAAAAGATGGGAAGAAGGGAACTCGGGTTTGACTCGAGTGAGCTACGGGTTTGACCCGAAGCAGCAAAAGTTAAACAGTTTTAAGAGGTTTTAGAAGTTTTAAAACTTGTTTTTTTTGAAATTTAAAAATTTAAATTGGTTTAAAACTTTTATATAAATTACTTGATGTTTTAATAAATGTTTTCTTAACATTTTTTTTAGAAATTTTGGAGTTTGGTAAATTTAAACTTTGTTAAGAAATTTTAAAGTGATTTTAAAATCGAGTTCTGAAAGAAATTTTAATAGTTTATATAAAAAGACAAGTTTTAAAATTCAAATTGAAAATAGTTTTTAAACTAATAATTGATAAATGTTTAAGCTATTTAAAATTATGTTTTGATAACTTTAAATTTTAAAGGTAAATGATTATTTATGTTAAAGCTTAATTAAAGATTTGATTAAGATAATTTTAAAGATAAATGGGCAATTATGTTAATGGTAATAAGGATATTAACAAGATAATTTTTTATCTTAATTAAGGTTTTAATATCTTAATTTTGATTAAATTAATTTAAAGGAATTTAGTTTAATTAATTAGTTTAATTATAAAGGATTGATTAAGAAATTAATTAAGGAAAATAATTTACTTGATTAATAAACGATTAAGGAATAAAGATTAATTACTTTAAGATTAATTAAATTGTAATTAAAAGATCATTAACTAGATTATTAATTAATGATCAGAGCTTAATAAATCAAGTAATTAAGTGTAATTAAGATATAATTAATCTAGTGATTAAGATTGATTAATTAAGTAATTAATGAGTAGATAATTAAGTAAATAAAAGTTTACTTAATCAGTAATTAAGAAGTGCTTAATTTGTAAATAAGTTTTATTAGTTAATGGCTAAGGTTTTATTAATTAATAATTTAAGAATAATTAATCCATGTTAAGGATTAATTAAGAAGTTGTTAAATGGTAATTAATTGATTAATCAATGGTAATTAAGGATTAATCAAATGGTAATTAAGGATTGATTATCTGTTAATTAAGATAAGTTAACAGTTAATCAAGGATTAATCAAATGGTTAATCAACTAGTAATTAAGGAATAATTAATCTGTAATTAAGCTGTTAATTAATATTTAATAATTAGGCTTATTAATTAATAATTAAGAGATAGTTAATTAGTTCATTAAAGGTTAATTAATTATTATAAAAGTAATTATGGATTAATCAATTTGTATTAAGAGATATTGATTAATAATTAAAGTTATTAATCGATAGTTGATGAATAATTAATCAGTTAATTAAAGGTTAAATTAATTGATTATGAAAGTAATTAAGGATTAATTACTTTGTATTAAAAGAGATTAATTGATAATTACGGATTATTAATTGATAATTAAAGGATAATTAATCTGGGATTAGGGATTGATTAATTGATTAATTAAGTTAATCAAGGAGTGATTAAGTAATTTAAGTTAGTAATTAATTAATGATTGTATAAGCAAAATTAAGTGATTAATTCTTAAGGAGTTAATTTAATTTAAGTAACTAAATCAATTACGATATGAATTGATAATGCTTGCTTATGGATGATTGTTTGTTGAATGTCTGAATTTGATGATATCTATTGGATTGATATCTATTGATAATGTGTTGTGACATTCCATGATATGATATTGGTTATATCAATGATAAATGTGTGATATCTATCTGTGTTAATGCTGTGTGAATTCAAAGCATTGAATTGAATTGTATTGAATTAAATTAAATTGTTTAAACCTTTAAACAACTTGGCCTTTAAGACACGTTTGGTTCGATGAGACCGAGATCGGGTATCAAATTTGATTATCCGAAAACCACATCGATCCAAGTTAAACGTTAGGTCGTGAGTTCAAGTGAATATCGAGTTGAAGACTTGAAGTGTAAGAACTATCTGTCGTTAAAAACTCTGAGGGTGATTCCAATATGAGTATAACGAAGATAGTGCTTTCAGGTTCGAGATGGAGTTTTCAGAGTGCAAGGGTTATTGTTGTTAACTCTGAGGGTGATTCCAAAATGAGTGCAATGAAATAGTGCCTTCGGTTTCGTTCGAACCCGGTACGAACTTGTATGAATTGAATGCTTTCAGAACATCGTCAGGTGGACGATGAGCATTCTATGATAGATGTGTTCTATAAAGGTAATCGTAGCCTCAAGCCTCATCAACCGGGAATGGCTAAAACAGGGGAGGTGCAATAAGGCTAAGTGGGTCATGCTCAAGTAGGACGAGATTTAACCCTGTCTAGATGTCCTTTTTTATTCGGCTGTGTGGGCGGTTGCTAGCTAGAATCGCTGGGGTTGTCTTGTTCGGGACTCTTCAGTAAGGAATGGTTCTGGTTTTGTGTTGTAGGGGATTGAGAGTGATCCTCGGTACGGTGATCTAGGCCACGTACTGTGACGGGCGGTACCCCAGTAACCCTGCCATTGATGGAAACCCATTCTTCCTATGTGCCCTTACGGTTTTGATTGTATTACCCACTTTTGTGGCTAGTAGCTGGAATTTAATAAATATAACAATTTCGGCTATTTTCTATTTACTTGAAAACCCCAGACATTATTATAATATCACTGGATTTCCTATCAAATGTTTTGGTTAGCGTAAGGTAAAAACTTACCCATGTTTATGTGTGGGGAGTCTTACGCGTTTGTTTTCATAAGTTTTTAAAAAGTTAAGCAACTTTAATCTGTTTACTCACACCAGACCCATGTCTGCCCCGGAGTTTATTCTGTTTTTTCTTAAACTCTTGGGTACTCAAATTTTTACGAGTAGCCAAGGGATTCAGGTCTGCTTTAACGAATACTGGAGGAGATATGGAGCAGGAGGCTTCAGCGTTTATAGTTATATGATGTTTCCGCTGTGATGTATCTCTGTGATGTATGTGTTGTATTTGAGTTTTAGAATATACAGACTTTTATAACTGTTTATCTTGTGCTGTTGTATCTGTATAACTCTGATGTAAATGACTATGTAATAGTTATGTTATATATTATATTTTGTTCCATTCTGCTGTGAGATTCTGATTTTGTTGAGTTCTTTTCTTCTATCTATTCTATTTCTACCTCTTTCTTTCTTAAAGATGATGCATCTTTCTGTGGAATGAAAGGCGAGTTGTCACATTCGCGGATCATTTGACGGGTCATGGTTGGGATGTTTGGCATTTGGACATTCGGGGCCAAGGCATGGTCGAGTTCCACTTTGCAAGGACGGTCCAGACGCAGTCGACGGTCCGTGCCTTGCCTCCTTGGCTCCAAATCTTCAGGCACATACGGTTCAGGAGCATGATTATGTTGATAAAAGGCTACGTTTGGTTGATTCTGAAGTTGAGCTTCCATATCTATCGCGGTAGCAGCTGCATGTCTATCGGTAGTGTGGTAAGGAGGTGCCCCTCCTCGGGAGGAGGGTCCAGCTTGGTGCCCTATGGAGGGACCAACTCTAGCTTGTCTGAGATTCAGAATATGCTGATGCACGAAGGCTTGCACATAGCTTCCATCCAGCTATGGACATGTAGATCTATGGTTGAAATCAGAAGAGGCTGGGCTTTTGGTGGATGAATGGGAAGCACGATCCCTTTTGGATCTCCTTAGTCTCTCCTCATTCTATCGGTAGGCCAGCTCCATGTTGGCATGGATCTGTTGTGTGAGCTCCTGATGACTCTGAGTTAGTTCTTGCATTAGCATCTGAAACTCCTCCCTGGAGACAGGGCCTTATGGATTTGAGGATCCAACCGAATTTCGACCTATACCAAGCAGCTGTGTGGAGTTCTATATATCCCGTCCTTCTGGATTAGCGGCAGTTGAACCAGTCCTTGTGTTAACCATGGTTGATGCAGTTCCTTCCTAGAACATATGCAATCTGAATAGTATGGAATGAACTCCTAGATGGTAGATCTAGATCTTCCCCTCAAATTTATGCAATCCAAGAATGGCAATAGATCCAATGGAGTGGATAAAGGCAGGATTTTCTCAATGAAAGCACCAAAGTGTTTGTACCAAAAGTGGATGCAACACTCTTCGAACGTATTTGAAGAGATTAAAGTGAAGAATATAAAAGAAAAAGAAAATTAACCTAACAAACATGCCAAAACAGACAAACAGAAATGCAAAAACACTGGAATTTAGAGTGGTTTGGCGTTATAGCCTACGTCCACCGTGGAAAGTTTGGCAGTACACTCTCAAGCACTCGAGTTACAATGAGTCACCAGTATAGTATTGGTGTAATTGAATCAAAAATCCATTTTCTGGAGGCATTGGGCTGCTATTTATATGCGTAGTTTGGAAAATTCTGACCTAGATCTCAGAATACCTCTTTTCCCATGTGGGTAGGCCCACCTGATCGATCCGAGGTCATTTGGGATCGATCTAGTTACATTTCGTATCGATCAAGATGATGTCCTTTTGGGTTGAGATCGATCATAGACAATCCTGAGGTGGTGAGTAAGCTTCTATGGAAATATGGTGGCATTTGAACTTGTAAATTTTGAGTTATGATTGATCCAAGTTTGGATATGAAAAAGGCTGTCGAGTATCGATGGATTCGTAACCATGACTATTCGTATCAATGTTATACGTATCGATAATGGTGACGTGGTGATATATTCCAGGATCGATCCACTTTTCATGCTGAGTGACTGTTTCTTCCGTTTGAATCATGCTTTGTTTGTATCCACCCAATGTAACCCCATTCATACTGTTCCTTTGAAGTTGCTTCGTATTAATAGCCTCCGTTCCAATTCGTATCGACGATCAAAAGACTCCTTCGTACCGATGCATATAGGATCCTTTCGTATTGATCGTTGGTGTTGATTTCGTACCGATGTAACGTGATACATTTCGTATCGATCATGGGTGGTATGTTTCTTAACGATCACTTGTCGATCGATATGAACTGCATGAATATGATGATCGATACGAAGTGTGTAAAAACTCGATCGACACGAAATAACGACTACTGATGGATACAGACGAAGCTGACTCTAATGGATATGAAAGAGGTTAGCCTGTGATGGATACGAACACTATGGATCCAAATGAAATTGACTTCCTTGATTTTGATCCATCCGAATCTTAAGCATACGAACTTTGATCGACTTGAAATTTGAAACGCTGGCTTTCATAGCTTTGCTTGTTGTATCACATTGATTGTAGCTTGATCCGGACTCAGACAAAATTGGACAGTATCCATAGTAGACCAGTGTATAACCGATATTCGAGATGGACTGTCTTTGATTTCCAGTCGAGTCCTTGGTGTCACGGCCTTGCGAAAAGTTGGGATCACACTTGTACCAATTGAAATGATTTTACTATGCATCTTTTATAGTATCTACAAATTCACCTAACATTTGCATTTATATACATATGATCACTGATATTGCTCAATAATTGGTGATGCCTAACTATTTAGATCATGCGGATGAAATTTTGAAATGTTCATATTTTTGTTTTAGGCTTGGAATTATTTTGGCTGCTTCTTTAACTAAAGTGAAGTAGCATAGATTCACATTACTTAATTCATGGTACTTGCTTTCTTTTCCGTTCCTTATGGAAAATTTGAAGTCTTCACCCTAGATTTTTGCTGGCATGCACAATCCCCAAGCTTAAGAATTCCATTTGTGTAACATTACGTAAAATTATACTAGGTCGGTTTTGTCCTTTTTAATAATTTATCCAAAATGATATATGATACGTATGAAATCCTTGGTTTATCATTTGTGAATTTGTTAAAAGCAAGTCTCATAATTACTCATGATATGTATACATTCATTACTTTGAAATATGGACCGAGTTACCAATTCTTGTTTGAAACACACTTATCAAATAAAATTAGTTTGGGCATGGACATTCATATTTGTATGGACATTCACATTAAGACTCCTTTACACATCCGTCCACTCTTCGAGGATTCAATATAATTATTTGGCCACATGATATCAGTTTGTGGTGGTTTCTTGGCTATTTTAGATGTTGGAGTTCCATTGAACTGCTCTATTGCTGGGGTTGCAATGGACATGGTTTTGGATACAAAATAATTCAACGGAGATGAGACCCCACTCATTCCATTAGATATAAGTATTTCAAAAGATGCATCAAGCGATATGTTATTTATGTCAAAAGTTGAATTTGTCAATATTAGGTTCTCTTCCTTCTCAGACCAAAGTTAATAATAAAAAGATACATTATTTGGAAAACTTGATAATAATTTAGAAAAAATATGAACAATTAATTGTAGGTTGTTGGTGATGAGAATGGTATCATTGCTTTTCGAATGGACACAAAGGTAACATTCTATATTGTATGATTTGCTTATATACATGCTTTTAAATTGTCTTTACATATAATCACTTGAATACCCTTCAACATAATCACTCTATTTGTACTATGAACACTGTATTTAACATATTAGTAAATACAGTATTTATCCAGAATCATTATAATAGGAATTTTGTTATATGATTCCACCTTAATTGATTCTTTCATTAATTGCCATTTGAAAGGAAATTTTGGTTGATTTCCATGCAATTTTACTATTTTATTTAAGGTATATCTTCTGTTAAATAGAAAATATTGTCGCTGTAATATATTTATCTTTTTTGCATTTAATAAAATTATCCTTATGTTATTGATTGATTGAGATTTGATATTGTTAATGTAATATGACAGAAATCTAAGACAAAAATTGACAAATCTGTTATGTAAAGAAAATATTTCAATTTATTCAAGATTTTTCCTAATGCTACAAAATTTGCACTTTGCATGAATTGCTTGGGAAAATTAAACTAATACTTCGAAATATTATTAAATTTTAACTTCCTAAATTTTTTCTACCAAATATACATTCCTCCCATTTAAAATTGGATTTAATGTCACTGAAAACTAAAATGTACAAATAATCATACTTCAATTTTTGGCAATGACTTCTCTATTTTATTTTGAAAAATTAAAGTTCATATTTTCACATGTACTGGACATACTACAGTGCAAGTTTATTATATAAATAACTTCAAGAAAAATATGAATTGTACTAAGATAATTAAGTAAACATCTGTCAACTCGGCTTCCCTTGCTAAATTTTCGAATCTGTAATTTTCGCATCTGTAATTGGAATGATAAGCAATACAATTCAGTGGTTGCTAAGAAATCATGTACTTAACCATTATTTAAACATAAGAATTTAAGTTGGATCTCTGTTTCAATATATAATCCTTTACTATTAGTTCCTACCATTCTCCTATTTTTTGGCAATATTTTCTACTGTTCTCTGTTCGATAATTTAGCTGTAGCTCAATACTGGTTCTATAAATAATTCCTAGGTAAATTAGTTCTATCTAGACCTGGGACCACAGCTCTGGATATTAATGAGGAGAATCCAATATATATATTCAATCAACTAGTTACGAGGATATCCAGGGAAAAACTATATTGGAATCTAATGAATTAGAGATATATTCAATTATTACACCAATGGCCTAAAATCCAGTTGAATAGGCTGAGGTTTTTAGGTTTGATGCCTAAGCCTCAAATTATTTATGTACACATACATATACATGCAGTATGATGTATACATGCATGTACAAACATACTTTTATGAAAAGTAACTCTATAGGTTAACTAGGTCTATGAAAATTAACTAAGTTTGTAGTAATAATAATAATAACAATAAAGCGATGAATTATAAAATATTAACCAAATTAACTAAGTTTTATAAAAAAATAACTAAATTTACATAACAACGACGACGACGACGATGATAACAAATTAACTAAGTTTATTAAAATTAATTAAGTTTATAATAATAATACTAATAACAATAACGACAACGAAGACAATCAGAATAGTACTAATAACAATAAACAAACTATGTTTATAAAAATTAACTAAGTATCATAACAATTAACTAAGTTTAGAATAATAAATTATAACCTATTAACCAAGTTAACTAAATTTTATAAAAATTAACTAAGCTTATAATAATAATAATAATAATATAAATTAACTATAAGTTTTATAAAAATTAACTAAGTTAATAATAAAAACTATAAAATGTTAACCAAATTAAATAAGTTTTATAAACATTAACTAATTTTATACGATAAGGTAATATTAATGGTAAAACATAAAATATTAACCGAGTTAATTAAATTTTATAAATGTTAACTATGTATATGTATGTATATTTATATATAAAACAATAACAACAATAACAAATTAAGTAATTTTATAAAACTTCGTTTATATAAATTAATAAAATATTAACTAAGTTAACTAAGTTTTAAAATTTAACTAAGTTTGGTAACAATTAACTAAATTTTAAATAATAATAAAAAATTATATACTAAGCAAGCTAGCTAAGTTTTATAAAAATTAACTAAATTTGTATGATAACAATAACAACAATAAATTAACTAAAATTATAAAAATTATCACCTTTTGTTAAATTGTATAAAAATTAAATAAGCTTATAAAAATTAAATAAGTTAATAATTAACAACACTAATAATTCAACTAATTTCTGTAAAATTAATGTTTATAATAATAATACTAACAACAACAAAGATTATAATAGTAATAATAAAAGTAAATTAACTTATTTTTATAAAAATTAACAATGTTTAAAATAATAACAATAATAATACTCATAATTAACTAAGTTAACTAAGTTTTACAAAAAAATAACTAAATTTATTTATATATAATAATAAAAATAATAAATTTACTTAGTTTATTAAAATTAGTTTAGGTTTATAATAATATGATACTTATAACAACGAGGATAACGACGAAAATCATAATAGTAACAATAACAATAAACAGACCATGTTTATAAAAATCAACCAAGTTCATAATCATAAGAGCAACAATAACAATAAACAGACCATGTTTATAAAAATTAACCAAGTTCATAAAAATTAACTAAGTCTATAATAACGATCACAAAAACATTCTAAAAATAACATTACAAATCATAGGAAACAAGCTTTTGCGAAATTATCCCACAAGCACTGTATCCGATATAAACCCACAAGTAGGAGGAAACTGTGTAGAACTCCCAAATGAATTAGCAAGAAGATTCAATGACAATCTGAAGAGCATTGTGTTTGAATCCAATTCCAATATGAATGGTTCTATGATTTTGTACGCTGATGTTTCCAGCATTATATCAAATATAATAAGGAATTATGGTAACTACGACTTTGAGGTTGCAAACTCTACGTGCTTCTACGTGTCTGGGAGGTTTGCTGGGCTGATAGCATATGGGTCGACTTCGAGGGTTTGTGTTGATTGGTCCAAGTATGTGTTTGGGGACCCGTACCATCCTTCGGATGCTGCCAATGTGATTATTGCAAAAGGCTATTTGATGGGGCTCTGGATGACATTTTTCTTATGAATGTTAAGTAGCTTGTAAAAGGTTCGATTTTTTTAGTTCTGGTGTGTGTTATTCAGCTTTTGTTCGTAGTAGTGAACTAGCGGGATTTTAGTGCAATGTACACAATTTTCCTTGTATTTCTAACAAATTTATTTCATTATTCTTAAAAATATGCAGACATAAAGAACCGGATTTCAAACATTGAACAACATGCCTCTGACAATCACAATAAGATTTTGGTTGGAACAAGGCTGTTTGGATGAAAGCAAGAAGGTATATTTTCTACATTCCCTTTTTCTATTCTACAGATTATAGTTTTTTATTATCTTTTTCTTGTCAAGATTTTTCTTCTTAATTGTTGTTGCTATTTTGTAGCAAGGTGTTTAGGAAAGAAAGGATAATGGAAAGATTTGATGATGATTTGTCATCTTCGAACACATGATAGTTTGAGAAGAATTTTTTCAGACTTAATTATCTTTTTTCTACTCTAGAGTTTGGGTTATTTTTGTCATTTCATAGACACTTGAGGCATGCACTGAATATATCATTTAATTAGCAAGTATTTAAATTGTACAGTTAACCTAAAGGTAATTGTGTGTTAATGAATGATTCATCTGGTATGGTGTAGGTCTATAGCATTTGCAATATGGATTCCACTTTTGTGTTCATTCTCCATAACAAGATGAACCGTTTTGTGATCCTTACCTTGCTAGCAAAAGTAAGGGCTTTTTTTCTTCTTCGTCCAAAGCAGTAACTACTTCAAAGGGCCACTAATCATGTTTTTTCCTCCTTTTGTGATAGGCAACTTTTGTAAATGAAAGATGCTCACGTGTTCCCTAAACTAGCAATGAAAAATCTTCTTGCGGTGTAATTAAAACATTTACTATTACTTTTTAGTATGTGCTAAAAACATATGTAAAGGATATTATATGTATGTTTGAGCATGTTTAATATAATGTCCGTAGATATTTGGTGTATTTGATATTATGCGTTACATTTTTTATTATTATATTTTTTGACTCTTACATTGTTCAAAAAATAGATTCATTTTTGATACGCTATTATTAAATTGTAGTATATAGCATGATGCATCAAATAAACAAAAGAATAGATCACAGTGCTTAAGAAGCGTTATAATTATATAATATAAGTGCTATAAAAATGTACTATAATGCAGCTGCTTACCGTTGAAGGATAGCAGAATAAAAGCATTATTGTATCTATGCATTTTATAGCGGCATATACATGCTGTACTAATATGTAAATAGCAGACAGCTGGCGCTATGGAAAAAAAATTATAGCAGCATATATGCGCTATAAAAGCTAACTTTTCTATAGCGGCATTTTTTGTGTTATAAATACGACAACGGTTTTTATAACATGTCAATATATAGCGTTTATCGAACCGCTATGGTTTTCTTTTATAGTGGTTATATGCCGCAATGGATGACTCTTTTTCATGTAGTGGGATGAAAGGAGAGGGAAAAGATGAAGGAGGAGAGGAGGAATAAGGAAGTGGATTTGAATTTTGTGGATTGGAGGAAGAAGGAGATGGTAATGGTGGAGGAACTTTTTGTTTTGAGGAAGGCAGAATTGAGAAATGAGAAATCAGAAACTCAAATACGTACTTTCTTTGTGAGAAGGTGACTGTTCGATGAATCTGAAGTCTGCTGGGGTTTTGAGGAGTCGGTTGAAGGCCAAATATCAAGACCATATACCACCCAAAATACACAAAATATACTATGTAAAATACCATAAGACATACACATGAAAATACACCGTTAATTTATGCAAGTTTTTGACCGTAAAATGGAAATTCAAAGCAATTGGAATTCGATTTTGACGAAATGAAAAATGGAGTGAAGATTAGAGTTCAGTCTAGAATTAGGAAAAAAAGAATAAATTTAAAATTTAAAACCTTTTAAATTTCAACTAAAATTCAAATTTTGACTAAATCTGACCAAAAATTGAAATTTCACAAAAAAAAATTATTTTACTAAATTTGGCCAAACACTACACTCAACGTCACAATTTCAAAATTTTATTTTTTACATTTAATTTAAATTCAAAATACCTACATGTTAAAGTTGTTAAAATTTACGGATCGTTACACTCTCCCCCACTCAAAACTTTTTGTCCTCGAAATCGAACGAGATAGAAGAATAGAAGCAAACATAAAGAAAAGATAGATTTCAAAACGTATAGTACTTGAGGTAAACAATTCAGGATTCGAAGCACGCAAGGACTCCTCAGTTTCCCAGGTGTAATCCCGATCAACCGTACTTCATTGGACTTTGACCAGACTGACAGATTTCCTCCTCGTTGCTTCGTACCTCTATCGACAATACGAAATGACTTCCTCTCGATAGTGAGATTTGGCTCAATGTCCAAATTCTCCAATAGAGCAGACTGAACAATCAAGGATGTACCTAAACGCTTCTCTAGCAAATCCACACTATAAGCTAAAGGACCAACTCTTTCCAAGATGCAGAAAGGATCAATGAATCTAGGAGGAAGCTTCCCTCTCCAACCAAAGTGAATCACATTTTTCACTGGCAAGATCTTAAGAAAGATATGATCACCCACTGGAAATTCCAAATCCCTTCTCCGTCTATCAGCATACTTCTTCTGCCTATCCTGAGCAATCCATATCTTTCTCCTAATCTGCTCAACCTTCTCGGATGCTTCAAGAATCATATCAGGCCCAAAAACTGAATGATCATCGGATTCAACCCAACAAGATGGAGATTTGCGAGATCATTCATAAAGAGCGGCAAACAGAGACACTTCGATACTTACCTGAATTCAAAAGATGGGTTTAACTTAATTTATGCTTAAAATGATTTAAATTTTCAGATTAGAGTTATACTTGATAGTTGTTATTATATGAGAATTCAATGAGATGGAGACAATCTTCCTAAGATGCTCCATAACCAAGAACACAAGCACGAAGAAGAT
This sequence comes from Allium cepa, assembly GCA_030765085.1. Taxonomy (NCBI): domain Eukaryota; kingdom Viridiplantae; phylum Streptophyta; class Magnoliopsida; order Asparagales; family Amaryllidaceae; genus Allium; species Allium cepa. The sequence goes on along the minus strand of CM060943.1, from coordinate 238,033,061 downwards.
TTTCCAGAATCTGATTTACCCTTTTCGTCCGACCATCGGTTTGAGGATGGTAAGCAGTACTAAAGTTCAAATGGGTACCCAAAGCTTCCTGAAAAGCTTTCCAAAACTTGCTGGTAAAGATAGGATCATGATCACAAACAATACTGCACAGAACATCATGTATCCTGACAATCTCTCTCATATAAACCTCTACTAAACTCGAAGCGGTTCGATTTGACTTGATCAAAATAAAATAAGTGGATTTGGTCAATCGATCGACAACTACCCATATACTCTCGTTACCCCTTCTCGTCCTCGGTGATTCGTCATTAAAGTCCATATAAACCTGATCTCACTTCCAAATGGGAATCTCAAGAGATCGCAACAATCCGGTGGTCTTTTGGTGGGCGGCCTTAACCTGTTGACAAGTGACACATCTATTAACATAAATGGAGATATCCCGTTTCATGCCACTCCACAAATACAGCTTCTTTATATTCTGATACATCTTCGTAACTCCATGATGGATAGAGAGTCTGGATTGATGATTCTCTTTAAGAACCTCTTACCTTAATCCACTGACATTCGGAACACAAATTCGGTAATTAATCCTCAGAATTCCATGTTGATCAATTTGTGCTCCTAACTCACTTTGGTTATCACCTTCCCTACAACGAATATTCTCCTTTATGAGCCTAAGCATCTCATCCTCGTCTTGCTTAGCCGCGATACAATCCACAAGGGATGAAGAAGCTACAATCTGACAAAACATGGCTCTCTTTCGACTAAAGGCATCAGCTACAACATCGGCCTTCCTGGGAGTGTAGTTGATGTCAAGGTCATAAGCGGCTAAGAATTTGAGCCATCTAACTTGCCTTTGGTTCAAATCCTCATATGTGAAAATATACTTAAGTGACCGATGATCCGTAAAGAGCTCAAACTTAGTTCCCAAAAGATGGTGCCTCCATAACTTCAAATCAAACACTACAGCAAGCAATTCCAAATCATGAGTGGAATAATTAGCTTCGTGAAGCTTCAATTGACGATTGGCATAAACGATAACCTTCCCATCCTACATCAAGACAGCTCCTAAACCTTCTCCACTAGCATCGGTATAAACTATTAATCCTTTACTCCAATTCGAACGGTGAGAGCGAGAGCAGAAGTAAGCTTTTTCTTTAACCATTAAATGCTTCATCACATTTATCATTCCAAACAAACTTAGCATTCTTATGAGTCAAAGTAGTAAGAGGTGCAGCTATGCGGGAAAAATTCTCAATGAATCTTCAATATTAATCGACTAGGTCCAAAAAGCTATGGATATCAGAAGGAGTCTTAGGTGTCCCCTAATCATTAATTGCAGCGACTTTAATAGGATCAACTGAAACTCCATCTTCCGAAACAATGTGACCAAGGAATCGGACTTCATTTTTTCAGAAATGACATTTAGAACATTTAGCTTTCAACCGATGACTCCTAAGAGTTTGGAGAACAAAGCTTAAATGTGCCTCACGCTTCTTCTTGGACTTAGAAAAGACGAGAATATCATCAACGAAAACCAGGACAAACTTGTTAAGAACATTGCAGAAAACGCGATTCATGAGATCATCAAAGAAGGCTGGAGCATTGGTTAAGCCAAAGGGCATAACTAACCATTCATATAAACCATTCTCAGTTCGAAAAGCTATCTTAGGAATGCTCTCCTAGGCTACTCGAAGCTGATAAAAATCAGGGGCAGGATCAAGCTAAGAGAATACTTTAGCTCCGTAGAGTCGATCGAACATATCACTGATATGAGGCATATGATATCTGTTCTTAAAAGTAAGCTTGTTCAACTCTCTATAATCAACACACATCCTCAAAGAACCATCAGATTTAGTGACAAAAATCACTGCTGCTTCCCATTTTGAAAAACTCTGCCTAATCAAACCCTTGGAAAACAGGTCTTTAATCTGCTTCTTTAACCTAGCTTTCTTTCTAGATGCCATCCGTCTTGGAGGAAGAACAACAGGTCGGGCTTCAAGAATAAGATCAATGCGGAATTCAATTTTCCACTTAAGAGGAAGAGAGGCGACTTCACCAAATACATTAGGATAATCTTTGACTATAGGGGGGAGTCAAGATCACTATGCTAAGAATCAAGAGAAAAGATAAAACTGCATGCATGATCATGAGGCATTCGGCATTCGATCACAAGAGAATTATCTTGGTCGTCTACTAAAGAAATGGTTCGGGCTTTGCAAGAAATTACCGCATCATATCGCTTTAACCAATCACCTCCAAGTAAGATATTTAATGCATCAAAACCGAGGACGTAGAAATCTCTGGTGAATCTGTGCAAATTGTAAAGGATATTCACCCCTTCACAAATCATACTAAGGTTGGCGGGACCGCCGATGGGATTAGTCCCATATAAAGATATAACTGCCAATTGAGATTGCAAGATGTGCTCAAACTTATGACAAAGATCAACAGAAATAAAGTTATGGGATGCTCCGGTGTCTAATAGAACACAAATAGGAAAATCATGCAAAGAAAAGGTGCCCTGGAGAGTATCTTGGGTATCGCAAGCAGAAGGAGGAGTGGAAGAGGTCGTGGCAAAGACTCCAGATGTCTTGCCTCTCTGCTGAGTGGGACAATCCTTCTTGAAGTGGCCTGGCTGCAAGCAAATATGGCAAAGGTTATTCCTGGTCGTTTGGGCTGGAGGAATTGTGGCTTCGATAGCGGATGGACAGCTATTGACATAATAACCCTTCTGGTCGCACTTGAAGCAAGTGATGAAAGATAAGTCAAGAGATCGCTTCTGAGAAGAATAAGCAATACCCTAAGAATTCTGCCAGTTCTTCTTCTTCTGCTGAAAGTTGGGCTTCCTCTTCTTCGAGCTGCCCGAATTTCCCTGAGACTGTGTTGCTAGCACAACCTGCTTTCCTTTGGATTTAGGGTTCTCGAAAAGGATGCTATGTCCATAAGAGAAGTGAAGGTGCCATGAACATGGTTAATCAAGCGATCATAATACTCTGGGCAAGCCCCAAAGATAAACTTCTCATTCTTTTTGAGTGTGGTGTCGATCAAAATAGGCCTAAACTTAGATAACTCATTAAACTTCCTTTTATACTCCGTAAAAGTCATATCCCCTTGCTCAAGGTCCATAAATGCCCTATATAACCTGGACTTCCACGCTTCGGGCATCCACTTAGCCACAAATGCATCCCTGGAATATGGATTCAAGACATGCGATAATGTCCATAAAGATAAATTCCAAAGAGATAATTGAGCAAAAGGACAACTAAGGATCTCACCTAAACTGCCGCCAAGTGATATTTGCCTCGATAGCCCAAGCATATCTGACTCCCACCAATCCTGCGCAGACTCCTGCAACTACCAATTAGCTAACCGACGCATCTGAGCATTAGTGATCTCAAGTCCGATAAAAACCCTCTCTAAGCTCTTCAGCCACTGCTGAGCCTCAATAATGTTCTCTGCTTCAGTGAACTTGGTACCTCCAAGTTGAGTGTACTCCTTACAAAGAGTGGTGAACTTAATGGGCTGAGTTGGTGGAACGGGTGCAACAACTGGTGATGATGGGGAATTTCCACGACCGCTGCCTATGACATTCCTATGGTTACTCATCTGAAAAAGGAATTTCAATAAAAGAGAATCCTAACTAAGAATTTCAAGCATGAACAAAGATGATTCTATCATTAATTCTCCTCATTCTATGGTATTACTACCCTATCTCTAATGAGTTTTTACCCCATATGCTAAGGTTTGCCTAAACCAAAGCTCCGACACCAACTTTAACGACCCACTCTTTCGAACCATTCAAATCGACAATAATCCACACATATCTGACTTGAATTGCTCAAAACAATAAATTGTTATATAAATTTGGGGCAAATAAGAGGTAATCACAGAATTATAGACATAAAATGTTATAACAATAAGCAGCGGAATAGAAAAACATAGTAGTTCATAAAGCTACTACAACATCAGAGTGTAAAGCAAATCCAACAGAAATCCTAAATACATAAAAGTTTGCTAATACATAAGCAAATGACAAAGCCTGAAATAGAAATAACTGAAATAGCAAAGATGCTCAAAAAACAAGTAGATAGATAGATAGATCTCCAACCAGTCTCCCGCTCCTAAAGATGAATCTTGAATGCTGTGATATTCAGGCTAACCCGAGCATAAAGCAAAAACAAAAAACCCGAGTCAGGATTAACATTCTTATGTAGGTAAATCAAATTAAGTGAAATTTTCAAGTGAAATGCAATAATAACTCAAAGAATGCCTGTGATTTCCATCCTTTAAGGGTCCATTAAACTATCTACATATATAATAAAATACGCTACATAGATATTGTCTATTAGAAAGTAAAGTATTAAAGTGGCGTTAAGGCATTACCCATATCCCCCTTAACACATTTTTATACGAATATCGTAGTCTATACAGTACTCTAAGCTCTACCGTAACTAGTGGGATACTTAGGAAGCACTCCATAGGTACGATACAAACCAAAGTCGTAGTGGGTTTGATCAAGATAAATATGACAAGGCATGCGAGGCAATGCTCATGGTAGGATTCTACCATCATTCACTCCCGTACTGGTGGTAACACATAGTAGCTACTACCGCCCACCTTAAGATACACTCCAATAATCAAATGTGCACACAATCAAATCACAAAGCTGCTTTCGAAGAAGCATGCTTGATAGGGAGAGTGACCCTACTTGGCCCGGTATAGCTCATGTTTTAATCATTTTAATTATGACCCAAAAATCAAGATTATCCATCATCGTTTTCTTACTTCATTCCAGTAGCGTTCGTCAAACCATCCTACTTCATTCGGGATTCTCCATCATATGCATGGTTGTTAAAGTGGTTTCGGTATTGACAGATAGTATGTCAATATCCGACTCCGGTCTATTTAACAACTAAACGCTTATTTCACACCGTGGTCATTTTTTTATAACATTTTAAATAATAAAAATCTTAAGTTACAGTATAAATTAATTACTATAATATCTAACTTCAATTATATTTTAGCTTTGAAACATTTAACTTACTATTTCTATCACATTAAATCATCTAAATTTCAAAATCATATCTTTAAAAATTCCATAACCAACTAGATTAAATAATCTTATTTGATTTTAATTCATTAAATTAGATTTAAATTTACAATTTAATCTTAATTTCTCTTTCCTTATGTTTATTTATTAAAGTTGTTATAAAATCAATTATAGTAAATTAAATTTCAAACAAATCTTTTAAAACTGTATCAACTATTTTATTAAATTATATTTTAAAATATTTTATTTTATATTTTACTAAATAAATGTTATATTTTAAAACTAAATTAAATTATAAGTCAAAATTTTGAAATTTAACCTTTAAAACCCTACTTATAATTAAATTTAAAAATCATATAATTCAAATTTATATTCTATTTATTTTCAAAAATATAATTTTTAAATAAATCTTTTTAATTAAATTTCAAAAATCAATTTATTAAATTAAAACATGTTTTAAAATTTAGAAAACACTTTACAGTAGATCAACGGTGTCCGTAAATAGTTTTCTACCCTATGATCAAGTGATTAGAGTATATATCATTTCAACCCAAATAATTAACCTTACGGATATATATCATTTCAACCCATATCTCAAGTCATTTTTTTTCTAATCTAAAAACCGTTCGGGTGTGTATCATTTCAATTCATAGTGATCCTAACTAACATATAAAGGGAACTTGTAGTGTGATTTGCATAAATAAATAACATAACATAACATATCACTTGCATGACATATCATAACATATATCGTGCATACATCATACTACTTAACATAACATATTATGACATATGACATGATCATTTTTCTAGCATAAAACATATGTGATTAACATTATCATAACATAACATAAATAAGGTTGACATATCATATTCTAGCATATTATTTGACATGACATATGTGACATATATATTAACATAACATATGTGACATATAAACTAACGTATAACATATGTATATCACAACATATATCAAAGTGAACATAACATAACATGCGTAGCATATTCCTAACTAAAGCAACAATTCACATGACATTTCATACGATTCCATTTACTAATACATACGAATATTAATCGCGAGTGAATTCTCACCTTTCGTGGTAAGTGAAGGTGATAAACACAAACACGACGAAAATAGGGACTAAAGAAAGAAAAGACCAATCCAAACTCGAATACGGCAATCACCAAAATATTTTTTTTCTTTTTTTATGTGAAAAGGGTTGGGCTTTGGGCTGGGCCAAGGCTAGGTTGGTCGGGTTGGGGTGTGGCAAGGGGTGTGTCCTTGGTGTGGCTAGGGGTGGCAAGGCTTGGGGAAGGGAGTGGCCGAGGCAAAAGGGAAAGGAAAGGGAGGAAAAGAGAAGAGAAAGGAGAAAAAGGGAGGGGAAAAGGAATGGAGAGGAGAGGGAAGGTGGAGCCGAGGCTTAGGGGTTGATTTAGCCTTGGATGATGGCCGTGGATGGGGTGATGGCCGGCGACAATAGGTGGGGGGGTCGGCAAGGAGAAAAGGAGGAAAGGAGAGGGAAGAGAGGAAGGAGGAGAGGAGGAATAAAGAAGTGGATTTGAATTTTGTGGATTGAAGGAAGAAGGAGATGGTAATGATGGACGAGCTTTCTGTTTTGGGGAAGGCAGAAGTGAGAAATCATAAACTCCAGTACGTACTTTCTTTCTTATAAGGTAACTGTTCGATGAACGAGAAGTATGTTCGGGTTTTGAGGAGTCGGTTGAAGCCCAAAAGTTAAAAGGAGCCCAAAAGACCATATACCATCCAAGATACACAAAATATACTATGTAAAATACCATATGATATATACATGAAAACACACCATTAATTTATGCGAGTTTTTGACCGTAAATTGAAAATTTAAAGCAATTGGAATTCGATTTTGACGAAACGAAAAATAGAGTGAAGATTAGAATTCAGTTTAGAATTAGAAAAAAAGAATAAATGTAAAATTTAAACTTTTTAAATGTTAACTAAAATTCTAATTTTGACTAATTCTGGCCAATTTTTTTTATTTTATTAAATTTAACCAAACAAAACACTCAACATCACAATTTCAAAATTTTAATTTTTAAATTTAATTTAAATTTAAAAAACTAACATTTTAAAGTTGTTAAAATTTACGGATCGTTACATTGTTTCTTGGCTTATCGTACTAATTTTGTTGATCATGCTGCATATGATCTATGGGTTAGCTATATTAGACAATTTGAATGAATCTTTATGTATTTCTCTTTAAGTTCTATGTATTTCCTTTCAATTGAATGTATTAGGATTCAGTTCCATGAATTTTCTTTTCGTTCAATGTATGTTCTTTAAGTTCTAAGTATTTTCTTTTAGTTCTTTAGTAAGTTGTATACACTTTCACTAACCGAGTATGTAATATAATAAACAACACTGAAATAGACTGATACAGAAATAACAACCAACTTGCAATAAACTGATACAGAAAGGATTTGGTAAAGTTCAGTTGCATACCAACATTGAAATAAATTGATTTAAAAAATTATCTTTGATCATGTGATAACTGAACTGATCCAATTGTCCTTCTGAGCATTTCAATTTCTTGTCCAATTCAGTTACATACACTACTGCATTATGAGGTAAATGATCGTCCAATCATTGCCAAAATCCACGTCCATCCGGAAAATTACGGCATCTATAGTGGCGTCGACCAATGTAAGATTTGTTTCTTACAATGGAATACAAAACATTAACTCCACAGCCATACTACATTTCTCCAGAATCAACCTCTTGTTCTGGTTGAGGTAGTTGATGTCGTATTTCATGCCTTCTTTGTCTTCTTCCATTGTTGCTCCTCCGCTCCTTCCTCTATCCTCTATCTTCTTCCAAAAGCATCTGCTTTTGCAAAGCTCTCTTACGCTCTCTTACATCTTCATAATGTCTTTCCTCCATTTCAGCATACCATCCGGTTGGCTCTTCGGTGTAAGACGGATTAGGAGGGATCTCGTGTCTTAAAGGACCTTCGTATGAATATGATTCTGGCAAGGAAATATAACTGTAATCCACCATTTTTTGCTTAATGGGATGGGATGAATTCAAAATGATTTGCGAAGCAATAGAATATACAGCAGCAAGAAGATGTTATATAGCAAAAACTGTGCAACGTGGCTACAGTGTTCGAATAATACGAAATACTGTACCACTTTGTAATAGCATTGACATCAAAAGTACTGCAACGTGTCTACAATGCTAAGTCTAGCAAACATCAAAAGCAGTGCAACTGCACACAGTGCTCGATATGATATGACACTGTAAATAAAACTATACAATGTAAAGTGCTGTAAACAAAGTTATGCGAACATCAAAAGTAGTGCAACATGCAAACAATGTTTGATATGACGTGACACTTTAAATAAAACATCAAAAGTCCTTTGTCAATGTGCTGAAATTTTAATACAGACATGCAACGTAAATAAAGCTGTATAACGTAACTAATAAACAGTAAAATATGTCCACAATACAATACAGAAGTACATCAATAAAGACAAACGACGGTAAAATAAATATAACAGCACATTAACTGATCATCCTAAGTCAATGACACCATCGTCTTCATCGTCCGCTACGTCATCAAAATGAGCGGGACTACCATGATCAAACTAAAATGCAGTTAGCTGAGTTTGCAAATCATCAATCTATGCCTGCATCACATGTTGAGTCTGATGACTGACCGCCTGAGTATGAATGAGTGTCATATGCTGAATGGCGGCAATATATCGCCTATGCTCGTCCAACCTACCTACATACTGTAATTACATATAATATATCAATATACGTTTGCTTAATTAATATTGTATAATGAATTATTAATACAATGAATTACCTCATAAGGCGAGTATAGTCCAGCAGTGGTGACATTGGCAATGTCATGATCCGAAGGATAAACTACCGACTGCTCGATAAGAGTACCGGTAATATCATACGCTCTATGACAGACGTCTAGACTGAAGTCCATGGGCTGCTGAGAGTACTGGGATGGAAAGGGATCAAAAGAAAATGGAAGTGTTTGAACTCTACCACTGGCTACGTATGAGCCTATTTGATCGAAGTTCACTCCTCGAGCGTAGTTAGGTAACATGTATCGTCGAGGAGCAACTCTAACCCAGTAGCTGTCATAATCGCCATCGGCTAAGAAAAATGTAGAAGCATCTACCCATCCAGTCTGTCTCAATCCCTGTATATACTGTGATCCAATGGTCCGACGTCTATCGAACATGTCGTCACAAGATAATGGATCTCCAGGGATACGTAACCCCCCCAGTAGTCTGAAACAAGCATTTCTCTCCCAAATACCAAATAAAAAGAAACGCTGGTGGGAGTAAGATCATCCATCACAAACTCAAATGATACAAAATAGAAAGAGGATGAACATCATGCATCTGGCCCGCATGTGTCGTGGCAATCCAATGTGAAACCTATGGTGCTCGAAAAATATTATCATCGCACCTCATATCAATCTGAGTACGAGACTCCATCAGGTTATGTCTAACCCCCATAGGTGCGCGAAAAACTAACTGAACTTGCTCCCATCGTCTCATGCGCGGAAAATATGTCTCTGGTGCATGATTAACAGTCTCAATAATACGGAGATGCATGTTCGTCATATACTCATAGTACCAGCACGACAGAATATACCAAAAGCCAAACATTCGTACAACCTCCCCTAAAGCATAAGAATCAATAGCGGTGTACAAATTTTCAAGTACAACAAAACCCCAACCGGTACCGTGAAGCTGGTTTAAATCGGCTGCCGCTACAAGGTAACCTAATCTAATGTTACTCTTTTGGTTCGAAAAGAAAGTCAAACCAAATAAGTACAACAGAAATGCTCTAAGCACTTCGTCACTCATAGCATTTTGTGCACAAATGAGCTACAATGTAAATATGTAGATATGCAGGGGGAACCGCGCCGGAGGCAACATGACCCTCCTCGAACTGGGGTAGATAAATAGTGAAAACCTCGGGGCTCTCAAACGTATGTTCAAAAGGAAATGGTATCATATCCGGGCCTTCGATCTCAATTCCAGTCAACATATAAAAATCGACGGGGGTAATGCCGAGCTCAAAATCTAGAAAATGAAAAGTATGTGTTGTAGGACACCACCTCTCAACTGGGGCTGCTATGAGTCGACGATCAAATGACTGTGGTTGTCTAATATGTAAGAAACGCACAAAATGACCGGTCTAGAGCCTATCTACTAAACTCTGAGGTGGTGTGCCATACTGCCGTGCTGTACACTTTGCCCAACTACTCCGATAACTGACGTACTGTGATTAAAAAATTAAATGATTGTTGGGGATGATATTGTATAATTTAAATTAGAAACAACTACCTAATACACTTTATAATATCACATATCTATCTAATAAACATTATTTCATGGTTAAATACGACAAGTGTATCCATCATGTATTAATAGATATTTATTATTTAGAATTGTACCTCGACCGCATCTAATGCTGTGAAGATACAATGAGTGTATCTCTCTGGCAGTTCGTGCAGAATCCGTTGTTGGAAAATCGTCATCTCTGGTGTTGGAGCAATGTGTGCTGGGTCTACAAGCTTTTCTGTCCGTTGTCGAACGATACGTCTTACAATTTTGGTTACACATGATGGTATTTCGACGTTTTTTAAAATAAAAAGTGGAAAAAAGGTAAATTGTGAGGGTAAAGGGGCTGGACGTCTAACTTATAGACGCCCAGCCACGCTGATTAAATTAGCACCCAATGTCTGTACGCTGCGTTGATTAAATCAGCGCTCAATAGCGAACGCTGATTAAAAAAGCGTCCGTTTGTTGGAATCCATCCTGAATATTCACGGCCTAAATATTATGCCGTGAATCTGCTGAATGCTCTTATGATTGGCATGTCCGTTTTCCTGCGTGAAATTTCGCTTGTACGGAGATTTTTTTTATCTTGCATGTAGACATTTGAAATACGCTAGGGACATTTCTCTTTTCGGGTAAGGAATACCTACATGTGCACCCGATTGCCCTCCGCAATCGTTATTCGTTCCCCACATGGAATTTCATTAGAATATTTTACAGTCCAACAATTTTCTCCCTAAACCCCTTTTCCTTCTTAAATTCTAAACCCCTCCCTCAAGCTATACATAGTTTGTATGTTAGTCATAAATTTAATACCTAAAACGTAGGTATTTAAGCAATGAAAGAAGAAGAGTTGGTTGCAGAGAAGGATTTGTACGCTCTTCTTCATTTGTCACCTGAAGCATCGGATGAAGAGATTCGAAAAGCTTATAGGCAGTGGGCACAGGTTTATCATCCTGACAAGTATCAGGATTTGCAGGTAGTTTTGTGTTTTTATTTCTAAGATTTTGAAGTTTTCAGCGACAAATTTGACGAATTGTATTTTTGTGAAAGGGTTGAGAAGAATAGTCGTTTAAGTTGTGTAGCTTGGTTGAGAAATTTCATTTTGAAGAACACTGATGTAAGTAGGTTAACATTTTTTATGAAGGTTGCGCCACAAATGTGCTGCACACATTTTAATGAGCGTTTGCACAAATACGTGCAGTACACATATCGGGAATATGGCTTAATGGCACTTAGTTACTTGTTCAGTTAAATCAAGAAAAAGTAGTTGACATTTGTAACAAAATGATATGGATCAGTGAAAATGATACTTAGCACTTGGTCAGTCACTGCACTATCTTCATGTGATTACTCAGATATATGACATACGATTGTAACTATTTACAACCGAGAATGTTCACTTCCAAGTTCCAACTTGAAAATACTGAATCGAGATCAGTTTTGTATGCCTTTTGTCTCAGCCATTTCTCTGTCTATTGTCACCTACTATCGATTTGGATGTGTTAGCATTGGAATGATAAAAGGTGTTAAATATTTATGCTGATGCCCCTTACATAATATATGAATAAGCTTACCCAATACTTTATTTTGATGGAAATTATTCCACTAGGCACCAAGATCATGCAGCAATCTATTCAGTACATGATCATGCACAACTTTAAATTAACAAAAACATGTTTCATTATCTTGAAACATTCGTACAGACAATTATGTATGCTACTAGTACTTGCTTACAGCTGAAACACACTGCTACTCATAAAATACTCCACATAGATCTGTATATGAAATCCTTCATGATCTTTTCGCTTTTCATTTTGGAAAATGCACCATTGTCATGTCAGTCTATGTTGCATCACTCTAACTGCTTCATCTTAAATAAAGGAGACGATTTCCTCAACATTAGCAATATATGGTCCTCTCCTACGTAGGTCATGGCGCTTCTTCACTGGCCCACAACTACCACGTCTTTGTGTAACTCTTGGTAAAAATATGTGGCTACCCAATTTAACAACCTGGTTGCCAGTTGACTCTCCTTTTCACAATTTTTTTTAATCTCGATTGCCTACAATTTCATCTGCTAGGACACACCTAACACCTGCGCATGCTCTTTGTCTCTCATTTTTTTTAATGTCGTCTGCTTCTCTCTTTCTCTGCTTTTGATTGAACTCAACTTTCCAATAGAGTTTATATAGTATCCTTCTATGAAATTATAGCCTGATTATTTGCTTCATTTTTCATCGTCATACATAGTAAACCACAAAAACCAAGTGTTGCCCAAAAATTTGATGCTCACCAACCTACCTTTGTGCTCATTGACATAAAATGACCTAGTTTACTGAAATATGTGTGTATGAAATATCTGTATGTACACATTGATTTGCTTGCTCTGTTGGAAAATATAATGATTATGCACATATTAATCCCATATTCCCATAATGTGTAATTTGCGCTTCAACCATAATTTTTTTTGCTACTTTTAGTTTCCTTGGTTCTCTCTGCTCTGAGTCATCCAAACTCATTTGATATCTATCACATAAATGGATTTTTGTGAAAATGAAAATAGCATGGCAACATTTCTATAAACAATATCTATTTACCGAGAACTTTTATCATTTGTGGTTGTATAATCTCTTTAATATTATATTAAAGTTAAAAATATTTATAGTTATCGACGTTTGTTAAAAGTTCTCAGTTAATGGTTCATCATTTTTGATGCTAGATTTTATTTGGAAATACTTTTCATATTTCAGATGAAAGATATCGCAACCGAGAATTTTCAGAGAATATGTGATGCTTATGAGATATTATCTGATGAACGTAAGCGGCAAATTTATGATTTATATGGAATGGAAGGGCTTAAATCTGGTATGGAGCTTGGTCCAAATCTTACTAAACCTGAAGAAATCAGAGAAGAATTGGAGAGACGAAAAAGAAGAAAGGAGGAAGAGAAAGCTCTTTCTCATGGACGGCCTACTGGTTCAATATTCACTCAGTTATCAATTCCACAATTTATGGAAGGCGGTGGTATACTGAGGGGGTGAGTGGTCGTAAGTAGTAACCTCGACCAACTTAATGGATAATTTTACTAAATTTGTGTTCCTTAGACATTCTATTATCTATACTTGTGATAATCTTTTACTTGTTCTGTTTATTTATGAGAGAGTTTTAATTCCCAAGATTTATTTCTTTGCTCACTGCATCAATTGAAGTGAAACCGGCTAGCCTATAAAGTTTCCTAGGTGTTATATAGCCACTGCTATACAAATTAATTAATGACGAGATTTGAAAGAGAATGAATCTTTATCCGATTAAATTGATATCAAAGTTATGCAATAGCTCTCTGCTCTTTGGTTTATATTTTGTACTATATTTTTCTAACAAAAATCAAAACTCTGCCAAGGCTAGTAACTTCTTATAACATATATGCAGAATGGCAATGGCTAGTGAAGTACAATCACAGTTATCAAAACGCAACACAATTGCAGTTGGTGGAAATATGGCTGTTACTGGTCATAATGGCACAGGTGGCGCTTCTGCTTTGTTGCGACATCAAATATCTCCTGTTTCTACTATAGAATTTATGGCAAATATTGGCCTAAGATCAATAATCGGTGTGCAAACTACCCGGTTAGTGTTTTTTAACTTAATCCAGTTATGGATGCTTGTCATAGTTCTTATATATATATATATATATCTTGTGCAAAAATCTTCATGTGGTTTCCTATTATAGCCCTAATCTTATGCAATCTACTAAACACAACAAAACTAACTATATGAAGCCTCTACAAAATAACAAATTGTGATTTAATATTTCCAGGCTTAGGTGATTGAATGTGAAACCTTTAATAATGTCTCTATCAATACAAATTATCAGTACTAAATGGCTCTCTTCAGATTATCAGTGTCTCGTGACTTGAAAAAAATAATTTAGTCCGTGCACTGAACTCATTGCTTAAAATGCTGATATCTAAATATCACTTGTTACACTCTTTTGCTAGACAACTTTCACGTCATTCATCAGCAACCAGTGGGCTGTCATTATCTTTGAAAGATGGATCAATTAATCTTTCTAATGCATGGACTCGCCAACTTTCAGAAACATCAGTTGGAAATGTAAGTATGCAGATGTTGACTTATCTTCAATTTCATGGATACTGGCTTCATTTCATTCTGCACCATTACCATTTTCTATATATGTTATACTATAATGATATTGTCGTTATTATGTTCTATTGTCTGACCTTATATTTGCTTTAAGTGATCATTGAATATTGATAATTTATTTTGATCATATTTTAGACCAATGATACTAACACCTCTCCTTTTCCCCTCAATTGTTAAGCTGTTTTAGTTCGGAAACATCCATCGTGAAAATCTAGAATCCCCACCATGACACCATCACAACTAAAAAGCTTTAATATTGCCTTAAAGGCTTAAAGCCAATGTTCCAATATGCTACTTAGGATTTTCTTACTTGTGGATAAACAAAAAAATCCAATAACATAAAAATATGGAAGTTTTCTCAAGAGCTTTAGCAACAATATAAAATAACTATATGAAATAGAATACAAGCACACCAATTAAGGCGATAAGCAATTTAGTTAACACACAAAATCAATGGACCAACACGAACATAATTCTTTCCAATCATTTATATTTTCACACAAATAGCGTACAATATGAAGAACAGACAATGAATAATAAGCATGGTTTCAAATCTTGGATTTCGATTACTGCGTTCCGTTCTTGGTGTAGTTTTTGCTTCTTCCCAAGTTCACTGATTGGGACAGAAGGTGCACAGTGAACCCCCATGTATCATAGGCGTCGCCTCCCTGCCGGTCTAAGAATAGTTTGGATCGGTCCCTCCTGTTAGTAGCCTCTCTACTTACCGATCTAGTATACTGGAGTATCTCTTTTGGACATTTTCAAACATGATATCTCATAGCAGGCTATGTCTTGGATGGCATAACTGTATATTGAGTGTTCATCTAGGATTGACATCTTGAATTGTAAAATACACCTCACGACTATCTCAGAATAACTTACAAGTACATAATTGATATTTTAAAAGATATTTTTAATCAATGTTTTCTAGAAAATTAAAAAAAGAATTGCAACATATACTTTGTTTGCATCGAGGGATAGTTGTTGGATAAAAAGAGATTTTTTTGGAGTGGCGTAGTAGCTTGAGTAACTTTGTAGCAACCGAAGAATTTGTTCTCATATAAACATTGATAAAAAGGAAAAAAAAATACGAAGTCATGTGTTATGACTTACCTGCATAAAGTCAAAAAATATATAAAGAATAATGAAATTACTAGATAGTATTTGGTTGGATATTTTCATTTGACTTATATAAAAAGTAAAACAAGTTATATAAAAAACATTTAATTTCGGACATGATCTCGAATTGAGATCATGGTCCAAATTGTGATTGAGGTTTTGATATCTTGGATGTGGTAACTGTGGAACGAGATATGAATGAAATTTAATGTTTTATCTCGTTCAGCTGGTGAGATTTCAAATGACTATCTCAAGCGAGATGGACGAGATTCAAAACTCATATAATAACATAGAAAATGGAATTTTGATTTTGATGATGATTTGACAATGACCTCTTTGTCTTTCAAAGAAGAATATAACACTTCTTGAAGAGACAGTCTATGAAATTCAACCACACTTTTCCATCAAAAACCTAGGTTTTGAAAGAAAATAACTGCGTTGAACTTGATATTAGACCAACCAAAAGGTAGAATTTTTTGTGTTTTCCCCAGAATACATGATGTTTAATCGATCAATGTACTTCAATCCACCGAACTTCTTTTAGTTGTTTTTCAAGCTACTTATTTCTTCTCTAACTTTTCCATGTTCCATGTATATTGCTTTAGTTTTGAATATCATCACAAATATATTTATATTAATTACTCCCTCCCATCTAGCTTGGCAGTTGGCATTTTGATTAGTTTGATGTTTTTTGCTTGTCATTTTAGTTTTTTATGAAAGCCACTTCTATATTGTTTTAATCAAGACAATATTTCCAGTACATTGTATATCCGGCTTTAGGTTTTAATCTTTTGGAATTTCAATTAGAACTTTAATCATCAACATATTTGACTATATGAAGCAAAACATTTGGGGTATTGTTAAAATAGTAGAAACTTGAAGAGCCGAACTTTAATTTCTTAGACGTAGACATTGTTATCTTTCGTAGTTAAAAAACGTTTATAACTTGCTAATTAACCGCACACATTTTTTCATTATATTTTCAATATCTCTATATGTTAAAAACTGTACATTTAGCTGTTGATTGATATTTTACCCATGCTGAAATTAACTATTTGCTCTCATTTTAACGTATAAATTCTAAGAAAATACCTTTCGGAGACAAATTGATGGTTTAAAGCCAAAAAAAAGGGTTGAAGAACAATATGCAAATGGAGTAAATACGACTAATTTGTTTTAAGTCTTCTTTTAATATGTACCAAAAGTAACCATCGTAGATTAAATAGGAGACCTTATGTCTAAAGCTTCCAAACAGGGTTCAAGTATCTCATTACAACTTACAAATTGAGTCCTTATTTTTAGCCTATCATATTATAAGCATCACCGTCATTTTGAGCATACAAACTCTTGTATATATATTTAGAAACATTGAAATGAAATTTCCTTTTCACCATAACATCATAATTTTATGCTTTTTTTATATAACAAGAATCGTATATCATGGAAAACATTTAGTCAAATTTCATGACAACTGCAAATGTTTGCATTTTCTGGTTCAATTTACACACACACACATGTGCACGCACGTGCGCATGTGTGCGTGCGTGCGGGCACCAACAGAATTTTACCAGAAGGTTTAATATATGGATCTTGTTGGAAATGTTATATAAATTGTGATGTAACGGTGATAACAGATTCCAATAAGATGTTTCAATTGTGATGTAGAAAAAACTTTTGTATTGGCTATTTCAAACTGTAGATAATTGCAAATATGTGCAATTTCTATCTCAAGCTGCAAATAAAATGCATGTAATTGCAAATATCTGCAATATCTACTTCAAATTGCAAAAATAAAAGCACTAATAAAAATCTTATTTAATTATATATGACATAAATATTGTTGGAAAAACACTAAAATTCATGCTTAAATATTTATTTATGTTGGAAAGACACTGAAATTCGTGCTTAAATATTTTTGCAAATATTTCAAAATACAAAACTTCTCCAGAACATATAACATACTTATTTTAATCGAAAGAGTATAAAACCTATAATTTAATTGTGAAAATGAAATTTCAATCGGAATGAAATACATCGCTTTCTTATATTTGAATTAATATGTATTATATCAGTTCATAATCGTTAGAATTTTTAGTATTATAACTTTTTAACTCCAATTCTTCCATTTGGTAATATATAAAATCCAATTCAAACAACTAGCCTTTTTTTTTAATGTTTGAAAACAAAATACCAGGATGTGAACGGTCAAATAAAAGAAATGATAATTAAGGATTAATTTATAATAACGGAAAAAATGACAACCATCTTTTGGTCATAAACAAAAGAGAATTATGTCATCTTTTTTTCGTTCAATTTAGTATATGCATTATAATGACCTGATTGATTTTCTTTCAACCCTAATTTGAAATCCTTTGTAAACTCCCCAGCCCAATTTTTTTTTTGTAATTTCTCAGCCCTAATTTGAAACACTGGTAATGGTTATGGAAAAAATTCTCGTCTACTTAAAAAACTTTTCTCGTATATTGAAAAACGTGTTTTCGTCAAGTTTAAAACCTTTTCTCATCAATTTTCCATATAAGAAATATCAAATAAAAGTGATAATTGTTGCCTTTTCATATAATTAACTCTAAAAATGTGAAATTTAAACCTCTAGCAATCAAAATGTACATCTATAAAAATGCAATCATTTTGTTTTTTCCAAAACTGCAAATGAACTATGAAACGAGAGTGCAAATTGCATGCATTTTCATATTCGAATTCTGCATATTAAAATAAATTGACGATAATTCTCAATGTTTTCAAATGAATATTCTAAAATTTGAACATTAAAATGTATAAAAATTGTACACTTTCACGCTCAAATCTTAAGATGGAAATTTTGCTGATGGTAGTTTATTATAATTAATTTAAAAAAATGCAATAACAATGCTGTAATGTTGGTGAACAAGGAGGCGGTGAGAAACTTTTAACATACGAAAGAAAAAAACAATAGAGGCTTCGGGCCCTTATGATGCAACAACACTTGAGGTCCCACACCGTTGTCTTATTCATCCAACATTAATAAAGAAAGGCATGATCTGAAAATTTTATTTATAAATGCAGGGTTTTAACTTTGAAGTTCAAATCATATCCGAGCCAAATTAATTGCATAATCCGAATATTTATACTATTTTCATTGGCGACAACCTTTAAAAATAATTGAAGCCATTAATTATGTACAAAAATGAGAAACCCTTAAATCGAAAGTTTTCCGGTATCAATCTCTTAAACTAAAAGTCCTATCCTCACTGTCTTAGGGATAATTAACAAAAATATACGTCGTGTGTTAAAGCATGCATGCAATACCGAATGCTATGATGTAAGGTTTGATCAAAATAAAATAAAATTCAGTGGGAGTGCTATTAGTTTATGCCTCTCCACTTTAACGAGAAATTTGTCACCAATTTTGGTTCATATCCGTATGGCATTTATTTTTATAATTTTTTCAGATACAACTAGTTCTTGGTGCAGAGTCATCTATTTCTGTAGGGTGGCAAAAGAAAGATGAAAATAATGTCGCTACTGGAGAACTGAAGGTATGGTGCATTTTTATTACAACTTCAGAAGTTAATGCTATATTCATTTATTTCAAGAACCGTATGTTAATACGAAAGCCAAAGTAGATGTTCTAGGGTCATAGGAATATAATGAATGTGTTAATTTTTAATGGCAACATTAAACATTCTTTGTAAATTGTTTTTTTTCCTTTCTTTTTGTAACATATTAACTACGCTGTCATATTTTTCTTGGAGAATAACATCTGTTCAAAAATGTAAGCGCTGTCCTATTTTTCTTGGAGATTAAAAGTTATCTTGAAGGAACCAACAATATATCTTCATATTTCACTCCCACACACTGACACATGCACACATCTGTTCATAAATGTAATCGCTGTCGTATTTTTCGTGGAGATTAAAAGTTATCTTGAAGGAACCAACAAAATATCTTCATATTTCAGTTCCACACACTGACACATGCACACATCTGTTCATAAATGTAATTTGCTATTAAATACTTGTGATTTGTTAGATTTTGAGGAATTGCCTGAAACATAAATAGCGAGTGCACTGTTTGACTGTTCAAAATAAGAGCAAATATATTCAAGTTCATAAACTATCATAAATTAAACACCAGATTATGAAGGATAAAATGGTGGACCAACATTATGATTCCATATTTATACCTTCACATTGTTATCCCTATTTCTTGAAATTGATGTGTTGCAATCGGCACAAGGCGCACCTCAGGGCGAGGCGCGAGCAAAAACGCGTCGAGACGCATGTTAATAGCAAGGAATGAGGTTTCGTCCGGTACCCTGAAATTTCGAGGGTATCGGACTGGTCTCGTTGTGGAACGGTCCGAAACCGACATAAAAAATCGGTTCCGGACTAGGGCAAAAAAAAAAAAACAATCGCACCTTTTTTTCTGCAGAAAAACACGATTTTGCTACTTTTGAAGGAAAGACAAACAGATTTAGGGCAGAAAAAATCAAACGCATCATTCAAGCATGAAAAAAAAGAATCTTGCAGCAAACATGTGAAGGAAAAGCAAGATTAAAGGCAGAAAGCAATTAGAAACCAAAAAATTTGAAATAATACATCAAATCAAAAGCTTTAATAATTTAAACGTGAAGCAATAGTAGACAATCGAATTATCAGATCATTTCAATAGCTTATAAATTGAACTAGATAGAGAACATACTTACCGCATCAAGAAAAACTCGAATGACAGCTCAATTGGAGTTTTCCTCTTCTGACACCGTCTTTCTCGGCTTTACAGTAATTGATTAATTCTTCTTCTTCTTGTTTTCGCCGTCGACATAAACGATAGATCTTCTTTTCATTTTTTTAGCTTTCACCTTTTCTACAGAGCTTCGCTTTTTATTTTTGTTCGATATTGGATACGGAAGATGGAAATGAGGAATGAAACAGCTGTTAGGTTTAATGGAGGGCTACTGGGCTATTGGGCTGCTTGTTTTTATTTAGAGTGTCATTTAATTTACTTAAACTTATATTGGGTTGATGGAGGGAAGTTGGGCTGCTGGTTTACTTCGGCAAGTTTTATTTACTTAAGCATGTTTTTGATGGGCTTGGCTTCTATTTCTATGAACTGCAGTTTTTTTTAAGCATGTTTTTTTTATTTTAATTTTATTTGGAGCTTAGTTTAAGTTATATTGGGGAGAATTTAAGTTATATTGCAGAGAAGTTATATTGCAGAGAAGTTATATTGGGGAGAAATTACTGTAATTCTAACCTAAGTTCATTCAACTGTTTTCTAATGATACTATTCACAATTTATAGGTACGCTATGGAAAATCAAGCAAACACTACAGAGATCGGTTGGAATTATGGTACCCCAATCGATGGCAATGTTCGAAAAACAAAATGCAGTTTTTGTAATAAACAAATCAACGGTGGCGGTATAACGCGTTTGAAAGAACATTTGGCAGGTGTAGGCGGCAATGTAATGACATGTCCAAATGTTCCTTAAGATGTCAAAAAATTAGTACGAGCTCATATTGTTGGAAAGAAAAATGACCGTACTAAAGGAAAACTAGAGAAACAACGTGTACAACAAGAATTGATGAGTAGATCTCAACAACATGACTCGAACAGTGAAGATGATAAAAACGAAGATAATAGAGATGTTCGTCGTGCTATGCGAGAAAGCAGAGATATATTTAGAGAACATGAGATGCAAAGATCTTACAGATAATCAGGTGTCGGTTCTAGTCAACCAGAGCAGAATGTACGTAGTAGATCTACGAGACTAGAGAGTGATTTTGAAACTCGCTCTGTTGCAAGGATTGATTCATACATGCAGAAAAAAGGAGGTATTTCTCAACCTTCTATTAAGACTGCAATTAAAGGCACTAGAAATGCTAAAAAACACATAGGTCGTGCAATTGCTAAATTCTTTTACTTTAATCACATTCCACATAACGTTATAAATTTTCCTTATTATGCAACGATGGTTGATGTGATTGTGGAATGCGGTCGTGTAATAGATCCACCTACAGCATATGAATTATCACATTCATACTTGGAAATAGAATCAGAAGAAGTTCGATCATATATTACCACTTTTCATAATTTTTGGGATGAATATGGTTGTACGTTGATGCGTGATGGTTGAAGTACTCAGAATCGACGAAAAATTATAAATTTTCTTATGTACTCCACCCATGGGACGATATTTCTCAAATCTGTAGATGCTACTAATGAATTTCAAAGCAGTGAATATATATGTGGATTGATGAAAAAAGTTGTAAAAACTATTGGAGAAAATAGAGTAGTGCAAGTGTGATAGATAATGGGACCAACTATAAAGCTGTCGGTCAATTGTTGATGTAGAAAAGAAAACATTTATACTGGACGCAATGTGCAGCACATTGCATTGATCTGATCTTAGAAGATATCTCGAAAGAACCGGAGGTAACATCTGTCATATCAAATTGTCAATTAATAACGACATTCATATACAATCATGGTTGTCAGACCGGCAATGACTAGGTTTGCCACTCATTTCATTGCATTAGACTCTATTTATAAACACAAAATGACTTGAGAAGAATGATTGCTACGAGGGAGTGGACATCTAAAATGCCTAGATTCGCTGTTAAGGACAAAAGAACTGCAACCAATGTCTTCGACCTAATTTACAACGATACTTTTTGGACTGTCGCTGCTTTCATCATTCTTGTATTTGAGCCACTAGTCAAAATATTAAGAATGATGGATAGTGATGATAAAACAGACATGGACTACCTTTATGAAGCGATAGATCTCGCGAAAGAGTCAATTAGGAAAAATGTTGGCTCAAGGCAATCAAAAAAATGGTGGGACATTATAGATAAAAGATGAGAAAAACAATTACACCGGCCAATTCACGCGGCATGTATTTTAAATTATTACCTTACAAATAGTTAAAATTCATAACATTCATGTTTGTATTATTTAAAATATCTTAATCCTATCATTCAATATGGTGATGCGGT
Organism: Allium cepa; assembly: GCA_030765085.1. Lineage (NCBI taxonomy): Eukaryota > Viridiplantae > Streptophyta > Magnoliopsida > Asparagales > Amaryllidaceae > Allium > Allium cepa. The sequence continues at coordinate 238,010,373 of CM060943.1, read as the reverse complement.
AAACGATAGTGAAGTGTTAAATGGATTCAACAACGTTGTTGAAAGAATGATCCCAGATATATTGACACAAATCGAGATTGGAAAAGAGGTAAATTGCATCAAATGTTTTATTCAAAATATAGATCCAATATTTAATTTTTAAATCCACAGGTGGACAATTACTGAATGAAAGTTGGCGCATTTGGCTCTTCAAAAGCAAAATCAGCTATAAATAGTTGTTCTCTTGCTCAATGGTGGTCAATAATTGGTAGAGAGGATGCTCCAAATTTAACACGCTTAGCAATGCATATTCTAAGTCACACGGTTTCTTCTTCAAACTGTGAAAGAAATTGGACTACATTTTGCATGATTCATACAAAATTGAGAAATAGAATTGTAACGATCCCGATTTTATATCAAATTTAATTTGGTAATTTATCTAAATTTTAGAATTTAATTGTGAATTAATTTGAAAATTTCAAATTAAACAAGAATATGTGTTTGTTATATTTATAAATTGATTTTAAAAAAGGATTTTGATTTGAAATTCAAAGATAAGTATCTTATAAATAAAAATTTGATTTAATAAATGAATTAGAATTTAAAAGCTTTATACTTTAAGAAACTAATATATATATATGTATGTATGTATATGTGATTATTTATGAATGTATAATTAAAATAGAAATCATTTTCTAAAAAAGTTGTAAAGGTAAATGTATGAATGCAAGTGTAAGACAAATATAGTTTGAATATATGTAAATATAAAAGGCCTAACAAATAGTTTATATATTCATAAACATAGTTAAAGATAAATATATATACACATTCGTAAACATAATACTTAAGTTAATAAAAACATATATGTACATATGTATCTTTTAAAATTAATAAGATATAAATATAGTTAAGGATATAAACATTTAAGAAAAACATAATATATAAATTTATGAAATATTATCAAGAGAAAGGGTTAAAATATAATTTATAAAAAAATAAAGAAAATGATTTAAATATAAATTTACTTAATTTTAACAAGTGTAAAATTTTTAAAATCATGTTGTGACAAATATTTAATAAGTCGGATATAAACTTACAAGTGTAACTTAATAATAACAAGTGGCACATTAATTTTAATTTACAAATATAATTAAAAGAAAATAGGCTGATCATTATCCTCTTCATACTTCACAAACCTGAAAAACAAAAGAGAATGAAACCAGAAAATGAAACCAGATCAAAACAAAAGAAAAATCTGAATCAAAATAACAAGCCCGAAACAAACTACAAACCATAAAAAGGTTAAAAGCATACCAGTTTAACTCAATTTCAAACTTCAGATAAAAAACAAATGCAAGTTTTCAAATTCAAATCATTTCCAGGTTTTCTCTTGTCTTCATCCAGGTGAGTAAACATATTTTTTTTAGATCTATCTTATTCTCTGGTGAATGTGATGATTATTTGAATAATGTGGTGTGATGATTATTTGAATAATGTGGTGTGAAAATGATTGAATGAATGTAAATAACCCTGCATGTATATATATGCAAATGATGCGTGCAAGCTTGTGTTCAGGCAAATATGCCTCTGTCTTGTTTACAGGTTTTGATACCTGTTTAAAAATTCAAAATCATTCCCCCTAAATGATTATAGGCTTTAACCCCTAAATAAAAGATGTTTGTATGAATGAAAAATACCTGCATGTATATACATATATGCAAATTTGATATATATATATATATATATATATATATATATATAAACATCTCTATTTTGATATCTACAAGTTCAAACTAAGTTCAAAATTTGATTTCTTTTTATACAGTCAATATTAAGCTATGATCTTTAAAGAAGAGATGATTGTAAGACAATAACATTATTTTTAAAAATAAATACAAGTACTTAAGTTGGATATTTATTTCAAGAATGACAAACAACAGTGATAATTTAAAATGGGTTGGAAAATTAATCATCTCTATATTAAGTTTAGATTATATGAGTAAATTCATATTGGAAAATTATGATTTTTGATAAACATTTCAAGATTTTTAAGATTGTAAATAGGGAGAGATCACAAGTTGAACGAAAAATACGTTTTCATTGGATTGCGAGGATAGTCAAGGTGATGTTCGTTGAGCTTGTACCTGGAGGAGGCTTGTATGTAGATGATTACGGAAAAAATGATCGGAGCATTTAAAGATGGCCGTGCTGGCCGGTCCGTGTCGATTTAGGGTTTAACGTTTGGGTTTAGTCGATGTTGTTCATCGGGCTAGTGCTGGATGGATCGGAACTGATCGAAGGTGGCCGAAACCATGAGTCGTGGAGCAGCTCTGGGTGGATGGGCGAGTTTTTTGGTGGCTGGGATCATCGGGGCGGGGTGTTTTTGGTTGATCAAGTTGGGTTTCCAGGTAAAGTTCGATAGCACGATTTTGATTCTTAGACATATTCGTCGATCTGGGTGTTTGGATTGCTCGGCAAAGTCGTCGTCAACGTGTTGAGGGCGACGAGGTTGGTCAGAGGTGGATGGTTCGTTGGTGTACATGCACTCGTGTACACTTGTGTCAGATCTTGTTTGAAGGATTTAAGGAGGAAGCTTTTTGCTCGGGTCTGGATCGAAGTTTTATGTGTTTGTCTCGAAGCGGGGGAATGTAAGAATTCTGCTCGGGTATTTGTGAGTGTGGCTCGGGTTGTCTTATTTTAGTTACCAGATTTTTGAAATTTAAAAATGAAAACAGGCTTAAATAAAAGAAAAGCATGAACAAGTTTTCAAAGCATTTATTTAACAAAATTTTAATGATATGAATTAAACAAGTGTTAGTTCCATTTTACAAGTGGTAAAAGAATCAATTTTTCTTTTGAAAATTTGATTACATAAACATATATGTAAGAAAGAAAATTTGTAAACCAGACTATTCTCAAACCTGGAACAAAGAAAAAATGAAACGACCCTGACTCGACCTTCGAAAATCGGCACTGAATACATACCCGTATTCGAATGCCGCAGATTCAAATGTCGAATCTAGTTCGTCGGAGCTTATAACACATTAAGTACAACAACACAGCGGAAGAAAATGAATATATCATTGATATACAACAGTGAATTGCAACAATAATACAACAAGAATTAATCAGTATTATTAGAGATACAAGGTACATCGGAAAGAATAACACAACTGGATGGTCTAGACTTTGCACCATCGACAACGGAAAGATAACTCCAATAGAATCTCCAAAAGAATCCAACACCATCCTGTAACTCCATCTCCAAAACTTCAAACCAAAGATAGCTCGAACCAAAAGCTCGAACCACCATCATCGATGCATTAAGCAAGGTCAGTCCGAAATGTTGAAGAGAAACAAATGCTATCGCCAAAACCAAAGGCTGGATGCTATGGAATCTACTTCTACTATTTGATTATCTGAAAAATTCAACTCTAGGCTGCCCGTGTGGAAAATTATGGGCACCCAGAGTTTAGAAAGGGAACAATAAACTTCAGGTCAGTCATGGTACTGGTGTGAGCAAACAAAAACAGTTTTATTTGAAACAAAACAAACAAAAAGATTTAAAAAGAAATCTGCAATGCTTTTAAAAAAATAAAACTATCATAAGGCCTCCCCGCACACACAATGCAAGCGCACAATTGGAGGAGATTTCTCCTTATGATAGTAAAACATGCTTGATACGCAAAAGCCTTTTGATATTACTATTAGTGTATAGTACAGAAAACCTTTCGAAAGTATAATATTAATCTTAGCCAGCATAAGTACCATTATATTATGCCTGCTATAGCTACCACCTGAGGTGGCAGGTTATACAACTGCAATCGTAAAGGGCTCGTATTGTTTGATTGGATATCCAACAAATGGTCAAGCTAAGAAACTTCATATTGCCACATGGGTACGCCTCTGGAGGGATGCACCGAGAACTTAACCAGCTCTCTGCCAACACAAGGCCGAATTACCTCTATAACTAGGTAATTACTACACGAGCATGCCATCCCCCGATAGTTTGCGACCTTTATCCGAGAGCTCTCAACCACAAAGCAACCACAAAGTAATAAATTTGCAGTGACCGCATGAGTTAAATATCTGGGCTTCATACCATGATATCACGCTTTTCCAGACGGGAATGAACATACCCTAAAGGGCGCGATCCTCATAACCTTGCTGCATTTTTTCTGTTTCGACCATTTCCGGATTGTGAGGTTCTGGTGCAGTCTCGTTCACAAAGCTACGCTTTACACAAAAGCCTTGCTTCGATCAACAAATGATCAACAACACTTCGTATGCCACATTATCAAATTGGGAATGTATCACTGGTAACTATCAACTACATAACCTCTGAGCTCTTACGTCTCAGAGAAGGGTGTTAAGCTAAGAGAATAAATACTCACCACCAAACAGAAATGCATTTGATAGAAACCAGTTTTATATCTCAAAGTGTAAAATTAAGACACACATCCATACAAGTTCATTCCGGGTTCGAACAGAACCGAAAGCACTTCACAAAGAAGCCCTTGCAAATCCGGGTATTCACAATCCCGATAGGACTCCCCATCACACATGGAGATCTCTATAACGTAGCTACTCAGTGCAGAGTCATCGACGGGTAATCCTTTCGTTCTCGAAAAATACCCGGTCTTCACCACTGGTCTTCAAATGAATCCATAACGTCGTATCATTATTCGGAATGAGTTATATGACACAAGGTCCGCTCCCGGTTAAACCGAATAATGAGCGCAATATTTAAAAACATATGTATATTGAGATTTTAGTTAAGTCACAACTTTAACCCAAAACCTTTCTTTTCAAATGGTTTAAATAAATTACCATTTTCAAATCTTTAAACAAAAAGATTCACTTCACAAAGTTTACTAATATTTCACAAAGATTCATTCATAGTTTTCAAAACTATTTCAATTCCAAATCTTTTATACAAAAGATATACCTTTAAGATCCTCTTCAATTTTTATAACAAGATTCAACAATCTTTCACAAAGATTTATTTATAGCTTTCAAAACAAAGCCATTTCAAACTTGAAATCTTTTCAACACAAACTGGAAGTTCTTTCGTTATATGAAAGCCATTATCATTTGAAAACAAATACTTTTTATTTCGGACAAATCCGATTATATAACTTGTATAACCACTTTTCAAACCATATTGTCCAAAATAATTTTCAAATCTTAAACAAGATAATCTTATTCAAACTAAATTCAATTTCAAATTTTCCTTTCCAAAAGCTTTCCATATTCGGTTCAATTCTTTTTCCAAAACCATTTGGATTCAAAATTCATCTTTTAAACTTTTCACCATTTGAATAAAATAATATTAAATTTAAAATATCTGTGACTTAACCGATTTTCCGTGAAATCCATATTTATGTGTGTATGGTGTAGTCTAGAGGTTTTACATAATAGTGCAACAACATCAATCATCACAGATTCAATCATATCAATATCGATAAGCGGTATAATTTATAACGCTTATCTTCATTCACAGTTTCACAGATAAAATAAATTATCACAGATAAATAAATTACATTCATCACAGATAATTACATTCATCACAGTTCAAATCAAAACAGAGCATCACAAATCAGTGATATCAAAACATTCAACATTCATTAGAATTCAAACATCCATAAGTACGATCAATTTATTATCTGATTAATTTAAATCAGATTAATTACTTATGAAATAACTGCTAATCTTGGTTAATTAATATTAATTAATTACAAACCATTTTAATCAATTATCCTTTAATCATTTATTAATTATCCTTAATTAATAAATTAATTAATTCTTTTAATTATCAATTAAACAACCTTAATTAATATAATTAACCTTCAATCATTAAATAATTAACCTTTAATTATTTAATTATTATTTATTATTCTTAATTAATTACATTAATAAATTAACTTTAAGTTAATTACATAATTACTTAACGCTTAATTAATTACCATTTAATTAATAAAATTACAATAAGTGATTATTCTTAATCACTTTAATTAATTAATTAACCCTTAATTAATTAATTATTCTTAAATTAATTACTTTAATTAATCATATTAATTAATTACCCTTTAATTAATCATTTGATTAATCAACTTTAATTATTAATTAATTACTTTTAATTAAGTAATTACCTTTAATTATTTTCATTAATAGATTATCCTTAAGTTAATTATATAATTAATTAACTTTTAATTTATCTTATCAGATAATTATTCTTTAAGTAATTATCCTTAATTACTTATCAATGATCTTTTAATTAATCAAAACTATAATTAAGTAAAGATAAACCCTTATTTTAATTACTTTGCTTAATTATTATTTTAATCTTATTAAATTAAATGCTTGAAAATAATTGTATAAATTTATTTGAGAACTTTGATAAATTAAAGTTTAATACATAATCCTTAATGACTTTTAGTCACCTCATTTTATTTTTGAAAACAATTAGAGACTAAATAAGAAAATTAACCCAATATCATTATTTAAATCAACCAGATTTTGAAAACATTTAAAATTAAATCTTCGAAACTTGTTTTAAAAACTTGTTTAATTTCGTTATGCATTGAAAACTTTGTTAAATAAATGCTTTGAAAACTTATTCATGCTTTTCTTTTATTTAAGCCTGTTTTCCTTTTTAAATTTCAAAAACCTAGGAACTAAAATAAGACAACCCGAGCCACACTCACGAATACCCGAGTCCACAACCCCAAATACACGAGCAAAATTCTTACATTCTCCCGCTTCGAGACAAACACATAAAACTTCCGATCCAGACCCGAGCAAAAAGCTTCTTCCTTAAATCCTTCAAACAAGATAACAAGATCTGACACAAGTGTACACGAGTGCACGTACACCAACGAACCATCCACCTCTGACCAACCTCGTCGTCCTCAACACGTCGACGGCGACTTTGCCGAGCAATCCAAGCACCCAGATCGACGAATACGTCAGAGAATCAAAATCGTGCTATCGAACTCTACCTAGAAACCCAACTTGATCAACCAAAAACACCTTGCTTCGATGATCCCAGCCACCAAAAAACTCGCCCATCCACCCAGAGCTGCTCCACGACACGACTCATGGTTCCGGCCACCTCCGACCAGTTCCGATCCATCCAGCACTAGCCCGATGAACAACATCGACTAAACCCAAACGTTAAACCCTAAATCGACACTGACCGGCCACCACGGCCATCTTTAAATGCTCCGATCATTTTTTCCGTAATCATCTACATACAAGCCTCCTCCAGGTACAAGCTCAACGAACATCACCTTGACTATCATCGCAATTCAATGAAAACGTATTTTTCGTTCAACTTGTGATCTCTCTCTATTTACAATCTTAAAAATCTTGAAATGTTTATCAAAAATCATAATTTTCCAATATGAATTTACTCTTATAATCTAAACTTAATATAGAGATGATTAATTTTCCAACCCATTTTAAATTATCACTGTTGTTTGTCATTCTTGAAATAAATATCCAACTTAAGTACTTGTATTTATTTTTAAAAGTAATGTTACTGTCTTATAATCATCTCTTCTTTAAAGATCATAGCTTAATATTAACTGTATAAAAATAAATCAAATTTTGAACTTAGTTTGAACCTGTAGATACCAAGACAGAGATGTTTATATATATATATATATATATATATATATATACAGACACTCAAATCTGCATATATGTATATGCATGCAGGTATTTTTCATTCATACAAACATCTTTTATTTAGGGGTTAAAGCCTATAATCATTTAGGGGGAATGAGTTTGAATTTTTAAACAGGTATTAAAACTGTAAACAAGACAGAGGCATATTTGTCTGAACACAAGCTTGCACACATCATTTGCATATATATACATACATACATATATATACATACATATATATACATATATATGCAGGGTTATTTACATCCATTCAATCATTTTCACACCACATTATTCAAATAGTCATCACATTCACCAGAGAATAAGATATATCTTTTAAAAAAATATGTTTACTCACCTGGATGAAGACTAGAGAAAACCTGGAATTGATTTGAATTTGAAAACTGCATTTGTTTTTGATCTGAAGTTGTGAAACTGAGTTAAACTGGTATGCTTTTAACCTTTTTCTGTTTTGTAGTTTGTTTCAGGCTTCTTGTTTTGATTCAGATTTTTGTTTTCTTTGTTTTGATTTGGTTTCATTTTTAGGTTTCATTCTCTTTTGTTTTTCAGGTTTGTGAAGTATGAGGAGGATAATGATCAGCCTATTTTCTTTTAATTTTATTTGTAAATTAAAATTAATTTATCACTTGTTATTATTAAGTTACACTTGTAAGTTTATATCCTACTTATTAAACATTTGTCACAACATGATTTTAAATTTTTTACACTTGTTAAAATTAAGTAAATTTATATTTTCTTTATTTTATTTATAAATTATATTTTAACCCTTTCTCTTGTTAATATTTCATAAATTTGTATATTATGTTTTTCTTAAATGTTTATATCCTTAACTATATTTATATCTTATTAATTTTAAAAGATACATATGTACATATATGTTTTTATTAACTTAAGTATTATGTTTATGAATGTGTGTGTGTGTATATATATATATTTATCTTTAACTATGTTTATGAATATATAAACTATTTGTTAGGCCTTTTATATTTGTATATATTCAAACTATATTTGTCTTACACTTGCATTCATACATTTATATATTTTATACCTTTACAACTTTTTTAGGAAATGATTTCTAAACTCTAATTATACATTCATAAATAATCACATATACATACATACATATATATATATATTAATTTCTTAAAGTATAAAGCTTTTAAATTCTAATTCATTTATTAAATCAAATTTTTATTTATAAGATACTTATCTTTGAATTTCAAATCAAAATCCTTTTTTAAAATCAATTTATGTATATAAAACAAACACATATTCTTATTTAATTTGAAATTTTCAAATTAATTCACAATTAAATTCTTAAATTTAAATAAATTACCAATTTAAATTTGATTTAAAATCAGCATCGTTACTAGAATCAAAATCGAAAATTGATTGATCTGAATTTATGAGATTATAATATGAGATTACGAGCAAATAATGTTTAACGTCACGATACAAATGATCAATTGATTGATTTGAATTATATATTTCATAAGGATGATCCATTAGCAGAGTGGACTACTAAAGTTGAACCACGGTTGCTTGATGACGATCCTTTGATGGATAATATGATGAATGATGTCATTGCTGCAGTGGATGACATACTTGCACAAACAATGGTAAAGTCAAAGCACTGAAAATAGTAGTGACTCCTCATATGGTGATAATGGCAATACTGGTGGTAACGGTATCAGTTTAGCAAGTAATTATGGCCTTGCTTCTAATGATGGTGGTGCTTCGCATAGACCAACTATACCTTACGTGAGAAGAAGTGTGATGGACAATCGTGACAGAAGAGACGGTAATTTGAATGTTGAATATGGACAACAACAAAATTATGATTATGCTAATAATCCGTATACGTCAAATGATCCATCTAACTACAGACATTCTACTTCCGACTACACCGTGGCTATTATTATCACGGAGTAAACGAGACATATAACAGTGATATATCAAACGATCAAAATAGTCAGACAAACATGTACAACACAGAATGACAAACTCTTACTATTTGATAACATGTTGGCAACGTTTCTAGGTACATGACAAATACAATATGGTTATCCACCGTACCATACGACACAAGTGGATGCAGAAAATTATGAGAACAATTCATATACAACACCGAAAAATAGTTTTTGGATGTAGTAAATTTATGATGTTGTATGTTGTATCTATTTCTTTGTACACTATAATTATATTTTATTGATTGTTCACTAGTTTATTAACAAACTACTGAAAACCGAAATTTGGACCGAAATCGAAACAAAACCGAAATTTTCAAAATTTATGAAATCATCCGAAACTAACAAAATTTCAAATGACCGAAACCGAGTTCTCGAACCTTGGTTAAAAGACGTTTTGCTCCAGAGGCGTACGCCTTAGGTGGTTGAGGCGCAAAAAACGTAAAAAAACACACGGCTCGACTAAAAAACGCAGCGAGGCTTAAGTCTCCCAAGCAAATTTTTTTGTGTTGCTGTATTCAAAACTCTTATTCTTCTATTTCTGTTTGCCCATTCAATATCAATTTCTGTGAGCTAAAAAGAGGCAATGTTTTTTAATACTCATGCAATCAATTCCACTGGAATCGAGTTGACTCCAGTAAGTGGAATCGAACTCGATTCCAGATATTGGAATCGGAGTCGATTCTAATAAATGGACGTGCTGGAATTGAGCAATCTTTGCTTTCATTTTTAATGGTTTACCGAGTGATTTTTGTTCACTCTTCTGCATAGCAATGCATAGTGTAAACTGAAGAGATGAGCAAGAAAGACAAGTGGATTAAAGATTTACCGGATTCCCCCAATTCAAAATACTTTCTTTGTGGATTTTGTGATCATAGATGCACCGGAGGAATATATCATTTGATCTATTGCAATTTATGTTAATTTAACTTTATATACTTATTATGGATGATTGTATTTTGTTTGAAGTGCTTCGAATGCTTTATGAATGTTTTATGTTTCTTGTTTAATCATTTCAAATTTCATTATATGTTTTGCGTCTTTCTTTTACCCGAAAGCTTATGCCTCAACGTTTCGAGATTTACGCCTCACCCCACAGACCCGAAAACTCCTTGCGTATGCTTTCGCCTTTTAAAACAATGGTTGCAATAGCGCAGACCATAAACTCACAATCTTTTCTGTTAGATTTTAAAGGATTTTTTATTACCGTAGGTGGAATAACTATTTTATATATGAAAAAAAGAAAAGAACTGGAAACCCTTCAAATCCAAAATAGGCTATAGTCATGTCTGGCAGTATTCCAACGATAAGTTTTTCATTCTTTGTTTGAGATATCTGTTGTTTTTTACTGCATAAACACCTTGCGACTGCCTAAAAGAATCTTTTTGGCGCTCTCCTCAAAATGAGATCTGATTCTCTTAATCGAATCTTACTTGATTCTGTAATATTTTATTTGATGATTTATACTTGTATCATTTGTAAAAGGTGTGTCTTATCTTTAATTGTATTGTTGATCATGAAAAATTTAATGCAGTTTGGGACCACTTCAGTTGGAGCATCAGCTCATTATGTCCGACACTTTTCTAAAAAATCTCATGGTCGTATAGCTGGAAGGATTGGAAGGTGCTTTACTGTATATGCTAGTATGTTGAATTGATGCTTTTAAATTTTAGTTCTTATAGTGTTTTGCAGCTGTTAGTTAATGGACATAACATATGTTAAAAATTGACATATCAGTTCTGACTTATTTAGCCTCAAGTCTTAACCATTTATAAGCGTTGGAGAAAGCCAGCGGATATGATTTTCTCACCTCTAATCTATATTTACAATTGAGTGTGCAACATTCCAATTTCTTTTGTTATAAATTTCTTATTCATTAATTTTACATCTTGCATGTGTTTAGTGAATGTTCACTAGAATATTGTATTTTACATTTACAGCACTGCTATTGAATTTGAAATCGGTGGTGGAAGGAGGATATCCGATTTTAGTACTGTAAGAATGCTCTACAATGTAGGAATCCAGGTATATTTCTAAGTAATATGTTAAAACTATTTTCATTGAACTCTGTGGTTTCTCAAAGATCCTTTCGTGCATTATGTTTGCTATCAAAGAAAAGCAATTCTTGCTTCAAAATGGAATCATTATCTGACGAAGAATTGGCGATGTTATTTTTACTTTTGGTCGCAACCATATAGGGTCTAGATGAATCAATTATCAAACTATTATATTTTTTGGGCTATCTTGCTAGTTTACTATATAAAAAAATCTTTGGCTATAAGGAATAATTTATTTGTTGACATAATTATAATGGAAATTACACGTATGTCTATGTTTCCAATTCATTAATGCAGTTTCTATACATTGATTGGTATATGATAGAAAGTTGGTACTAAACAATTTATGTTGTATGATTGTACCAATGGTCAATGCAGATAAAGAAGAATGTATGTTCCAATTATCTTTGACATACATCTGAAACATAGTACATACTCCATCTCTGTATATCTACCTTAGTTATTTCATCCACAGATTTTTTTTCACACTTCTCTGGTCACATTATGTTTGGCTTGAAGGGTTTCTTTCTACATCGTAATTTGAAGAAATTTATAAATACTTTATATTTCAACTCTTAAATTCTTATTCATGTTCTAAATAGGGAATATCATGGAGATTTGAGTTGCATCGAGGAGGGCAAAAGCTTGTTATTCCGGTGAGGCTGCATAACATTTCTACAACATGTTAATTGATGTTGAACATGCTGTTTTTTGTTCAATAGATAATGCAAAATGACTATAGTATGTGTTGTTATTTTTCCCTTATACCATTAATTTTGCAGGTTTTACTTTTTGCTGAGCTGAATGCTTGGGCTGCAGCTGGTGCATTTCTTATTCCATCTTCTGTCTATTTTCTCGTAAAGGTGACTTTCAGTTTTATAGTCATGCAGTCTTTCTCTGATTTTACATTTTTTTTGCCTGTATGCATTTTTCACGCGGAGTGTGAATTATCCTATTACTTTTGCAAGGAATAGTTTGTGAGCATAGTTATATGAGTTTGGAATACTTTGCTTGTGGGTCTTCATTTTGAATTTTAGTCTCGTTTCCTTGAATAAATGATACTGTTCTTATCTTAATTCTAGAAACTATCTATAATCCATGCTTTCAATCAGTCACATCTGATCGCTTCCATGGAATGATCCTAAGGGAAAAAATTATACCGTGAGCTACATGTTTTTTTTCTTTCCAGTTTATGCTGCTATCAGTCCCTTTTTATACATGATTTCATAAATTGGCTATAGGAAATGTTCTGAAAGAATTCCAAATAAAGTCCATCATATGGCTGTCAATGGGCACCCGAAAAATCCGATAGCCGTCCGAATCCGTATCCGAAAATATGAAAAATACATGTTATCCGAAAAGCAGATACATTATCCGATATCTGAAAAGCTTTCCGGATACGGATATGGTTATTGTGGTATCCGTCACCAAAAAATATCCGTCCGATTAACTGCTGCACATATATATTTAATTAAAATTATATTTAATTAATATATGATTTTTCAACTATTTCCTAACCATTGGATGTTACTACGATGTGGTTTTTTGCTCATTTTTAGTGAAAACAAACAGTTTTAGTGTTTAATTTTTGAATATTTTTGGATACGCATACAGATATTAGTATAAAACAATGTTTTATCATCAGATTTATTATTCCTTGATTTTTATTAACATTGGTACAAAAATTGTTTTATGTTGATCCAAACATTTTCATTTATACTTTTAAAGTTATTGATTATGGACGGAGCGGATAAATATCCGATATCCATGCGTATCCGAAAATTAAGCGGATATGGATATCTATTATCCGAAAATGATTTTGGATACAGATACGGATATGACACTATCCGTATCCGAAAGTATCCGTTGATAGCCTAGTCCATTATGTCGTAAAATTACTTGTCATCAGTATGATGGGAAGGCAAAATTAACTGGATATCGAACTAAAGGATACTAATAGCACTAAGTGTTTGTATATCTTTTCTGTTGCATTGTGAATGGGAGATGACTCAATGCATTCAGAAGAAGTTGAATTAACTTTGAACTAAGGTATGTGATTCAGGCCGGAACCTCAAATTCCGGCCATCTCGGTTTGATTCTGGCCAGAAATGGGATGCAATGCACACAAAAATCTGGTTCCAGTCGGTTACATATAAAATAAAACTTCCAAAATTCAAATTTTATTGTAAAAAATCAAACAAGTCTGAAAGTGAAAGTGAAACAAAATTGGATTTCTTGTTAAGGAAGTGAAGGCCCAAAAAGAAAACAAAAAAAAGAAAGTGAGAGCAACAAAATCAAGAAGAAAAAGCATAAAAACAGTAAAGTTTACTGCTGACCCGCTTTTTAGTCACAATAGATTTCAACTGGACTTAAAAGATCAAAGGAAGGACGAAATGATTAATTGGACTTCGAAACACTCTTGGTAGAGCTAAAGAAATAACTTAGGAAAGTTTCACCCAAAATTTGATTAAGAAAATGACTCGGCCCCCAAGTCGTTCTGCAAAATGACTCAGCCCCTATGTCAAAATGACTCGGCCCCCAAGTCATTTTTATGACTTGTGGGACCCCGAGCTCTCTTGTGCAGCGTTGAGCTATCTCTTAGACCTCAGTCTAAGTGGGTTTCTGACTTCATGCCTCTGTTTCCCTATAAATACAAGCCTAGCTGCAACCAAAAGAGGATATGCTTCTCTTTAATTTGGATCCGATCTCTCTGCCATTAGAGATTTCTTCTACTTCTTCACCTTTTACCTCTCCACCTTAGAGTCACTTAGGAAGCATTTATTTGTTATTTTAGGACTTAGATCAGCATATACCTAGTACCAGTGGCTCGAATTTTCTAGAAATTTCATAGCAAATCTGAGATCCACTACATTGTGGTTAGATCTGATAAAATTCGTTGTAATCCGAAGAAAAGACAACTAGTAACAAACTATAACGTGGGCGTATGTCATAGATTGCCGAGCCATCGTAAAAATTCTTGCGTGTTCTTTACTTTTCTGCCATCTTTACTCGTTCAATCTGTGATTTCTACTGCTTTTACATATATTTAAAAAGAATTTGTGCTTTCGTCAGATTTCTGGGTGTTGGTGCCATTTTTGGCATCAACATTTTGGTGCTTTAAAAAGAACTAGATCTAAAGATTTGAAACTTGAATATGAGATTTGAAAAAGATGAAAAGGCCTAACACTATATCTAAGGCTGGAGTAAGCCTATGGCTGTCAACGAATACTTACGAATACGGATAGTGCCATATCCGTATTCGCATCAGAAATCATTTTCGGATATTGGATATCCGTATCCGCTTATTTTTCGGATATCGGATATCCATATTCGTTTATTTTTGGATACAGACGGATATCAGATATTTATCCGCTCCGTCCATAATCAATAAATTTAAAAGTATAAATATAGATTGGGATCAATATAAAATAGTTTTTTTATTAATGTTCATAAAAAAATCAAGGAATAAAAAAATGTGATGATAAAACATTATTTTATACTAATATCCGTATGCGTATCCAAAAATATTTAAAAATTAAACATTAAAACGGTCTGTTTTCACTAAAAATGAGCAAAAAGCCATATCGTAGGAACATCCAATAGTTAGGAAATAGTTGGAAAATCATAAATTAATTAAATATAATTTTATTTATACATATATATATACATCAGTTAATCAGACATATATTTTTTGGATACGGATACCACAATAACCATATTCGTATCCGAAAAGCTTTTCGGATATCCGAATCCGCTTTTTGGATAATGGCGAATAACGGATATTTTTCATATTTTCGGATACGGATTCAGATGGATATGAGAATTTTCGAATACCCATTGACAGCCCTAAGTAAGCCAACACGAGCATGGAGCAGCCATTAGGTGTCCTTAAATTCTCATTAATTCATTTACGTGACCAGAGAGGAGATGGAGAAAGAATGATAAAGGAAATGCAGGATGTAGTGATAGCTAGACAATAGAAAATGCTTGAAGGATTTCTTCAAAGGATGAGACAACAAGGAATAGCTGGAGCTGCTGGAATTCAGAAGCAAGGTCAGCAAACTAATGCAAGAGCATCTGGAGTTGGGGCGAAGCAAGTTGGAGCGGTGCTCCCACAAGTAGAACAACTCTGTACGGACCTAAATCTACTCGGTACCGAGAGAACTATATCGGAAGCAATGTTGGTGTGGTTGCTGGGATGTCGGAGATGGATAATGCTGGAGCTAGAAACACAAAGCAGAATGCGAATGGTCAACAACCAGAAGAATGTGCCATAACTTCCCCGTGAGAACGAAGGATGGAATGAGATCAAAGGAGCAGATTAGAATGTAATGTGCAGCTAGAGGAGTATGTGCTAGAATATGCATCAGAGTTCCTCCACAAAAGCAGGGGCAAAATGCAATTGGTGATCTGAGACTTCCGTTAGATGATAACAACAGGATGACTGAGATAGTTAGAGATGGATCTCCAGACCAGAGTTTGGAGGACGGAAATAGGAATCCATTCACTTCTAATATCCGAAATGTTAGGAATCCTTCCGATTTTAAGCTTCCGATGCTGGAAATGTACGACGGAAAGTCAGATCCGACGGTTCATCTGATGATATATATCTGACACATGAAGGTGTTGAGAGCTTCTAAGGAGGTAATGAGACGGTGTTTTCCATTATACTTGACGAACTTGGCGGCGATGTGGTTCAGACAACTAGAGAATGAGTCCATAAACACGTGGACTGATTTGATGAATAAGTTCTTAAGACAGTTCGAAGTTCATATCTCACGACCGAAGAATGTGATGAAGCTATCAAGCGTGAAACAAAGGTCTGGAGAGACCTTGCGAAGCTATTTGACATCAATGTGGCAGTTGTCCGTCGATAAACTAGGTCCATTTATATTTTTAATGGCAGCAGTATCTGGAGTTGCGAGTAAGACCAACTTCAAAGGCACAGAAAATGGATCCACATATCGATCTTGCAGAATTCCACCATGAAGTCGAGACATATTTGCGCCAATAAGACGTCGAAACTGAGGATGTTGAAATTAATGTTATGGATGACATAGAACTGTCCTAAGCAGGAAACAGAAAAGACAGGGAAAAGAAAAGCTGATGATTTCAGAGAACCGAAATGACAAATGTGAGTCGAATTTCTTCTCCTACATTGATTTAACAGAAGATAATTGTGAAACTTGAGGATGGGGTTTGAATTTGGTAACAATGTTTGTATTTAAACTATTTTTGAACCAAATTGAAAATTCTCTTGAAAAATAATCATTCAATTCTCTGAATTATCAATTCCATCCATTTAGACTAAAACCTACAACAATTTGAATAGAAACAAAAAAGGAAATACTAAATAAAAAATTAATTAATAATGAGCAAAAACAGCTTTGACTTTTTAGAATGACAAAATAAAATCTGAATGAAACAAACAAATGGTAGGAGGTTATGTGATATTAATGGTATGCTTCAAATATTAATATTATCATTAATACCATTCTTTCTCACACTAAGTGTATAAACAATATATTTGATATCAGTTCTGGAAGATTGATAAACTTTCTCTAATTTTACACACATATATATTATAAATAATGTATTGTAATAAGATGCGGGATAAATCAACACAAATTAAAAAATCATTTGCAAATTAATTATAATTATATTATCGATTACAAATATATGAAAGGATGTTACTTTATATCAATGGTATGCTTCAAACAGTAATGGTATCATTAATATCATGCTTTCCTACATTACGTAAATAAATAATGTATACGATACCAGTTCTGGAAGATTGATAAACTCTCCTTTATGTGTGCGTATTGTAGCATAATATATATTGTAAAAAATAGTGATAAGTTACCACAAATTAAAAAATCACTTGCAAATTAATCCTACGGTTTTCTAAATTATCGATTACGTGAACTCAGTGTAAACCTTGCAAAAATTTAGTTACAAATAATAAAGCAAATCCCCGATAAAGAAGCAAACAAAAATTACTGAATTATTTTGTAATATTGTGATATAATATCTTGTAATACAAATTAAAGATACGTTAACAGAAAATTGAATTTTTTTTTGAAAATCAATCCTTCAATTCTCCAAATTATCAATTCCATTAACTTAGTCCAAAACCTACAATAAATTTAAGTACAAACAAAAAAGTCAATCCTAAATGATGAATTAAACAAAACTAGTTGATAATGAACCAAAAATCATTCTTCGTTTATTTTTTAGAATAAAAAACTCAAATCAAGACGAAATTAACAAATGGAAGGAGGTTACGTGATATTAATGGTATGCTACAGGCACTAATGATAGCGTTGATATTTGAGATGTATGAAAAAATTTATAATGGTGTAAATGCTAATAATCCCTCGAATTGTCGAGAAATCAATATAAAGGATGGGAAGAATTGTGTAAAGAGTACATAAAGAGTCAAGTATTCTTTTCTATATACATATATTTATTTATTTATTTAATATTGTAATAAAAACAAGGATAAGTTAACATAAAATTGAAAATTACCTAGAAACTATCCTTTAATTTTTCAAATGATCAATTCTATTAGCTTTGTCTAAAACCTATAACAATTTAAATATAAACAAAAAAATCAATTCTAAATAAATATTTAAACAAAATTAGTTGATAATTAGCCAAAAACCGTTTAGTAATTATTTTTAAGAATTAAAAACTCTAATCACGATGAAACAAACAAATTGAAGGATGTTACGTGATATTAAAGTTATGTTACATGCATTAATGATATCATTAATAACAGAGATTCATGAAAATAAAATTTTAAGGTATAAATGGTAATCTTTCTTAAACTGTTGAGAAATCAGTATACATGGGTGATAAATATAACTATAGGATCATAATCCTTCTAAAGATATGAGATATAATAATCAAAATAGGGAAATGAACAAATAAAAAATAACATGATCTTTTGGAAGAACGTTACATTGAAAAGAGATGACCGTATTTTGACATTTTGCATAGTAACTAAACGATCCCATTTTCAAAACAATTCAGATTAAACATGTGGAGCATTAAATAGTTGTTCTTCTGTTAAAAGAAACAAAAGGAAACCTACAAAAAATATATATTTTTAGTAAGAAATTAATAATTTATACATTGAAGCACACAAATTTTAATTTTCATAAATTGAGAATTTTTTGGAAAATATGATGCGCCATAGAAGAGAGGAGACGTTAACCAATATTGTTTGACTCATTTTTCAAGAAATGAATTTGAGATGTCATGAGAGAATAATGAGATTGAGATGAGATTTGCTAATTTCTAAACTAAATACAAAACAGATGATAAATGAATGACCATTTATATCCACAACCATTAATGATATTCTTTAATTTCTAAGCTAAAATTTTGAAAAATGATTGGCTAGAGAAAATCATGTATATAACGCGTTAAATTCGAAGAAATGAGAAGCATCAGAGGAGAGATAACATGCCTTAATAGAGTAAATTAGGGTTATTTCTTCTAAAATGTAAACCAAATGGAGTGAAATTAAAAATGATAAAACAAAAAATTATAATGGGAAATAAGAATGAAACCCATTTGTATATCCTTTGATGACTTATAGGATATTTAAAATAAAGTAGAATAAAATTTATTAAACATTTATAAAACCAAATAATCGCAAAAAATATAACAATCAAAATTAATAAAAGAGAAATAAATGATGAACAATGAATGTACGATACATCATGTGAATTCATTTTGTTTCGAACAATTACCAAACTAAATAATTGCAACAGTATAATAGTCAAAATTGTCTAAACGAGTATTATTTAGAATGCATTAAATTCAGAAAGCCTTATAAATATAAGAGATGCTATAATAAAAACACCAAAATGAACAAATAAAAAATTACGTGATCTTTTGTAAAGCACTTGCTTTGAAAAGAGATAATCATGTTTTTAACTTTTGAATGGCAATCAAACGTTCTCATTTTAAAAAGCAATCCGGATTAAACATTTAGAGCATCAAACAGTTGTTTACATAAAAAGAAACCTACAAAATATCATTTTTTAGCAAAAAGATTAATAACTACTGTAGCACAAAAAAAATTAATTTTCAAAAATAAATGAAACATATTGGAACTACGATGAGTGAGAGAAGAGAAGAGCCATCAACCAATATCATATGACTCATTTTCTAAAAGACGAATTTGAGACAGCTTAAGAGAACAACGAGGGATGAATCAATCGAGGTGAGATTTTCTAATCTCCAAACTAAATGAAAACCGGGTAATAAATGAATGACAATATACATCCAACAACCATTAATGGCATTCTTTAATTTCTAAACCAAAACTTCAAAGTAAGATTGTGAAAAGGTAATGTAAAATTACCGGTGAATACAAATCGACTAAAGAAATTTTGTAGGGAATATGTTAACTTCAAAGACATGAGAAGCATCAGAGGAGAGATGACATACCTTAATAGAGTAATTTATGGTTTATTTCATCTGAAATGTAAACCAACATGAGTGAAATTTTGAAAAGGGTAAAACAACAAATTACAAGGGGAAAAAAATGAAACTCATGTGTATATTCTTTGATAACTTAAAAGGAAAGTAAAAAAAAAGTGAAATAAAATTATTGAACAATATTCAAACCAAATAATCGAAAAAAAATAACAACAATCAAAATCAATAAAAGGGATAAAAGTAGATGAATGATGAATGAAAGATTCGATACATCATTTGTAAATTCATATTGTTCCAAACAACTTCCAAACCGAATAATTAAAACATAGTATAACAATCAAATTTGTCTAATCAAATTTGTCTAATAGAGAATTATGTAGGGAATGCATTATAGACATGTGAAACAGAGAGGACATACCTTAAAACATAAACCAAATGGAGTGAATTTAAAAATGGTAAAACAACAAGTTATAAGATGGAAATAAGGATGAAAATCATTTGTATATTTTTGTGATAACTTATAGGAAATTTAAAATATAGCATAATAAATTTATTTTTATGGATGTTCAGTAAAGAAATGATTTCTACTGGTGTTTGGAAAGAGGAAGAAGAATGGATCGATAAATACTGGTGTTTGGAAAGTGAAACAAGAATAGATGTGCTATTAGAATTTGTAATTGTTGGTATCGTTATTACATTTTTTCTCTCAATATTGAGATGAATATGCATTAATGATATCATTAATATATAGGATGTATGAAAATAAAATTATAAGGTTATATATGCTAATAGTCCCTTGAGTTGCTTAGAAATCAATATACACGATGAGAAGAAACATGGAAAAAGTATATGAAGTCATATATTCTCTTTTATATATAATAGAATAGATTAGCATGAGGAACATGGCAGGCGTCTCTAAAGCTGTTGTGTCTACCTTTGACTTTTAAAACTAAATTCAAATACAAAGATAATTTTTAAACAACTAAATATATTAAATGTTTGAACAATCTGACATTTAATTTAAATATTGGCTTAGACCGGCTGGGAAAATTCGACAAGAGAATTTGCAGGCTTGAATAGGAGAAATGATAACCTTTTGTAATCGAGACACAATCTTTTCTCAAACATGTATGACTAAATTTTTATGCGTAAAGCACATTGACATTTTAATGTTCGTTTTTATTTTCTTTTACTGCTTTCTTAATGTTTATATATCTTAAAAGGCTTAAGCCATTAAGTTGAGTTGCATTCAGTGTTTGCTGCATAAGTGCAAACCAGCAAAAGCAATTTTTTTACACCTTAAAAATAATGAACAATCCTCTTTGTTTTGTTTAGGTTAATTGACATTTTTTTACTCAATTAGATATAACTTTTCATTTGCTAAACAATTCAGTATTATCCACCATGGCAAAAGAAACCTCCCCTTGTGAGATATGCCAATATGCATCTATTCTGTTTTGTCAATAATTTTGCTGAAGATTGCAACTATGCCTTTATCACAATGCAGTTTCATTACTTTTCCTGCAGAGCTATGTTGCAAAACCATACTATCTAAGAAAGGAAAAACAAAAGAAACTGGAGAGGATGGAGATGACATCAATTAAAGTAAGATAAGTTGTCATATACTTGTTCTCCAACAGAAAAGTGCTTGTTTATTAATGTGAATTGTTTATGTATATTCATTAGACTACTGTATATTAACTTATGGAAGTATATCCAACTAAATACATTTTCGTATGCAAATGGATTTTCCCCCTTGTTTGGTGACGGTTCCACTCACAGGTCATTCAGGACATGCATTCCAACCATTCAGCTATATTGGTTTGTTGTAAAAACTAATAGTTATGCTTTTATTACTAAAAATAAACTATCAAACAGTCAGCATTGTTTATTGTTGAACAAAATTTGGAATTAAGAAGCGGTGGATGCATTGAAAAAATAATCACTGGTATAAATATGCTATTTGTGGTAATTTACTAGGGGGTTTATGCAAACTAACCAAGATTATGTGCTATCAGAGAACATGTATAACATATTTCTGTTATAGACTTTTTGCTAAATCAAATTATCACGAATATAACATGTTAAGTCTTAAAATATGTTTTTACAAGTTTTCAAGTCACAACAGAAGATGTATATATTCCAAGTCTTTATTGTAATTGATTTTATTGTCAAAATAAAGGTAAAAGAAGCAATGGAAGCAGCTGAGAAGGCACAAAAGTTGCTCAAAAATGTTTCAAATAGGAAGAGAAATAAGCAAATGGAAACTAATGGGTTGGTAATAACCAAAGCGCTATATGGAAATAAGACAACAATCAAAAGATTGTATGAAGGCAGAGAACCGGAAAAAGATGAGGTTTCGCAAATTATTGATGTAACTCTGCCTCTAAATTTCCTCGTCTCTGATTCAGGGCAGCTCAAGGTTTGTTGTTTTTTCTATCTCTATGTCTCTCTTTGTCTGTGTTTGCATATTTACACGCATGCGTGCATGCATGGATGTCTCTGCATGCGTGCGCGCTGTCTGTCTCTGTGTGCCTTACAATTTGTGTATGTCACAAATAATGAACTTTAAAGCTTCGCTCACCTTGATAATTTTTTGGTTCATCGTCACTATCTTAACATTGATCTTAAACATAACGAGGCATGGTTGAGCTTTGCATGTTGTGGCATAGTTCACTGAGCCATTTTGTCTAAAATTCAGATTTTGCATCTGTTTGTACACTCACATACATATACATCATGACACAACAGATCTCAACTATTAGGTCTCTTTTCTAAATTTCCACCTTCCATGTAAAGACAAAGAAATCCAATGGCTAATACTTGTTGTGTCGTCTTGTGTTTCAATAGCCGCTCCCCCTCCCCTTTCTCTGTGTGTGTGTAGTTCAATGATATCCCAGTTTTGTAGCGTCGGTTTAGCACTTTTATCATATCTTGGGCACCCTCATCATCTCTACAAAATTTGACCTATTTGAATACATGTAACATAACATATTTGATATAGACAATAATATTGGTTATCCATAGCTAAAAATAAAAATTTGAAAATTATAATTTTACATAGCAGTTTAACTGCATTTATGTAATGCGGTTTTTTTGTGTCGCTACGTTATGCAATTACATTTATGTAACTGCATTTATTTTGGATGATCATAACCTTTATATATAGTTGTTTTAGCTGCGCTATGATAACGCAATTATTATTTGTTAACCTAATTGAAAGGAATTTGTTTTTGAATTATGCAATATGGGTGCATTTGAATATTGTAATTGCATTTATTTGATGCAGCAATAATTTTGGTTGTATTTGATAAATTTATTCAAATTTAAGGCAGTTATAGTTTAAGTGCATTACGAAAATGTAATTATAATTTAATATTTTTTGAATTAATTTAATTGCATTTGAATAGTTTAACAACATTTTTTGAATTTAGCATGGTTGCATATCAATATTTTAACTGTATTTATGTTATGCAGTAATAATTTTGGATGCATCTGATGATATTCAAACTTAATGCAGTCTTACTTTAACTGCATTAAGCGAATGTAGTTATTATTTAACTATATTTTTTGAATTATGCAATTATGATTGAATTTGAATATTGTAACTGCATTTATGTGATGAAGTAATAATTTTGACTGTCTTTGATAATTTTATTCAATCTTAATGCAGTTATAATTTAACTGCATTAAGAAAATACAATTATGATTTTAACTGCATTCCAAATATGACACTGCGTATTTATTATTTTTGAACCTAATGATTTGAACTATGCACTTATAATTGCATTTGAATGATGCAGTTATAAATACGTTTTTTTTATCAAAAAGTTACAATTTTATTTTAATAAAAAAACAACGATTAGATATTTACATACGCATAACACATTTCATTTAAAAGACCATAAATTTTGCAATTTAATGGTGAAAATGGTTCATTGATACGATATTTATACAAAAACTTATTGCATTTTAAATATTAAAATTAAAATAACATGTGAAATATTACGGACGTGAGAATAATAAATGGTTGAGCGAGAAAGACACGGCTATATGCCTAATTTACATAAAATTACGTGGGAAGTTTTTTGGTGTACTAAAATTATTAATAGGGACTTGGTGTCCAAATCTCCCATTAGATATTTGATTATAGCGGTTAAAATAAATGTGTCTAAAGACATAAGTCAACGCCTTGCCCATGCCGTTGGCACAAGAGTAATTAATCATCTTCAACCCTAGCAAGATATTCATCTAACTTCAAATTCCTTGGCTTCCTACAATATTAATTATGCTATTTTCTTTCATACGATAAAATGGTTTCTAAATTATACAATTCCGTAAAATGTAAAAAATATACTTTATGCAGTTGCATGAAGGGATAAAGAAGTCTGGCATAATGGGCTTTTGTGATCCATGCCCTGAAGAACCCAAACAATTGCTAGTACAATACACGTTTGGTGGAGATAAATTTGAGGTTTGATTATCTTCTATTTCATTAGTCTTTGCGTCTCAAATCTTTATGATAGTAATTTATTTACTCTTCTACACAGGTTGTGGTCGATGACTTGCACGAATTGCAGATCCCACAAGAGGGACACAGAATTTAATTATTTATCCTTCCAGTAGATTATTTTTGCCAATATTGCTTGGAACAATTTTGCATGCTCCACCATGTCTTGGAGGTAACCAGCCGTCTATAATGCGATACAAGGATTCTCTGACCATGTACTAAAACGAGGCTCCATTTGTAAAGATATGTTAAAGCATATATGCCTGTAATTTTATGGTTTCAGTCTCATTTTTTTTCATTGATGAAGGTAGTTTTCTTCATCTGAACATGAATAAATCTCACTCCATGAATTATTTAAAGAGCACTAGCATTGCTTCCATTTGAAATGTATGCTGATGCCCAAGGCTAAACTGATAAGCGAATGTTGATATTTGAAGTAGAACTGTTGATGACACTGTATTTTTCTTTGTAATTTCTTGTATTTGTTAAAATTAAAGATATGTCTTATGTCAGGTGGCTCAAGCCTCTGGGTCATGTATATCGGTTTAAAGGGTATGGTTCATGTGTGGAAAACTTGTCTCCGTTTTTTCCAAAGCCCGTTTCATGAGTTATACCATGTTGCGTCAATACAGACCGTCTGCAAGAATAAATATAAAAGTTGTCGAGGAATAACGTTTTAAGATTCTTTTAAATACCTTATTTGGTGGCTGTGGACTCCATTGGGGTTGTGCGTGAAGACAAAATTTGTCCTTTTAAGATGATTCATCTCAAATTCTTTCGTCAAATACCGAACCACGTTTTTTAAATTGTTTCAATCTTGTAAACATTGTAAAATGATCGTTGAAAGTTAGTTTAGTACAAGGTTTATCTTTGGATGTTCTAAGTTTGCAAATTTGTTAGAGAATTTGAATTTCAGTATCTACTGTTTCATATAAATACGCATTTATCATATTCATTAGA
The DNA here is from genome assembly GCA_030765085.1 of Allium cepa. Classification (NCBI taxonomy): domain Eukaryota; kingdom Viridiplantae; phylum Streptophyta; class Magnoliopsida; order Asparagales; family Amaryllidaceae; genus Allium; species Allium cepa. The sequence continues at coordinate 237,984,754 of CM060943.1, read as the reverse complement.
TAAATTTCATGTCCTTCTCAAGCTCTTCGAACTTGTTAAATACTGAAAATGTAATTACATCCACGATCATGTAATTTCAACATAATCATTTCCTTGTGATGCCTTCGAGCTATAAGTCGGATTATCGAATAGTCTCACAATTTTCATTTCGTTTTCTTGCTATCACCCTAGGTGACATTTGACTTTTGGGGCTATAGTGCATTTCCAAAGACTTCAGATCCAGTCCATTTTGAGTTGCTTCTTTCCATTCTGACCCATCATCTCTTTGTCACCATTCCATTAAAGAAAGAGGTTCAATATTAATCGTAATAATTTCAGTAGCTATGGAAATGTATAGTTGATGATTACTTCATTTTCTTACTTTTATTGTATTTGCATAATTTAAGGGAATCTCTTCAAGATTTTTATTTTTTTAAACTTGTTTAGCTTTACAGACTTTCTTTAGGATATTTAGGGTGCGTTTGCGGTGAATGGATGCGGAGCATTTGAGTAGTGCATTTGAATGGGGGAAATTGTTGAACGAGGTATGCGTTTGTGGCTACGAACGGGGTATTTGAGCGGAGCATTTGAGTGAGGTATTTAATTTATGATTTTTAATTTAATAGATTTATAGTTAATTAATTATTATTTTTGTATAATATGCGTTTAATAAACTAAAGATTTATAGTTAGTTAATTAATTATTATTTTTGCAAATAAAACACACCAATGCAAATTCGATATTCCATTAAACCACACCAATACATTTTAAATTCAAATACTAGCAAACCAAACGAACTAGAAAAATAAACCAACTAAAGGGAAAAAAAACTAAAGATGACCGCGAAACAGACCCAAACGATAACTCATAAATGACAATATCTCATCATCAGGGAGTATCTCCATCACATCCAAGATTGAGTGATCGCTACGAAAAACCTCTATAATCTCCCACATCTGAACACTACTAACAATAGACAGCATAGAATAACAACACGCTACAATATTGGTGAAACGATCACTCTGAACAAACGACCGTCTACTCATATGCCTGCTTGAGCTACCCTGCTCAGTCGGTCTGTTACATCTAGGCTGAACTGGTGTGGTGTATACAGTCATCCAATCGCCATACAAAGCAGTGTCAGCAGTTGTCTCATTGTTCTTCATCTGTGTTTGGAACCAGTCGATGTCTCATTGTTCTGCCGTCAGTGGTTTGTTCCACTTACCCAGAGACGCTTTAGATTGTCTCATTGTTCTTCATCTGTGTTTGGAACCAGTCGATGTTAAACCGCACGTTGAATTCCGTAGCTACAGTTGTATAAAACCGCTGGCGGAATGCACTTTGTCTGTCAGGAAATCTACGCATAAATCAATGAACACTTCTTTCCGTTCGTCAGTCCATAAAGCTATGGGCTGGGAGGAAGTAGAAACAGAAGCAGTAGTGGAGCCAAAAGATTGCGCCATAATGCTGAAAAATGAAAATTTTAAAACGTACAAAAAAAAATTCAAAAAAATAACATATATGGTAGGTGTGGAAAAAATAAGCAGAGTAGGAAAGAAAATTACCTAAAAAGAGCTTGAAAATGTTGGAATAAAATTTGGGAAGGAGCGAGGCTGTCTTGGCTTGTGTGGAGTGAGGAGGAAGGGATTGAGTTATATAAGGGGAAGGAGGAGCTACGAAATGTGATGATCGTTTGATGAAACGACATGACTTATCCGATGCCAACAGACAGATTTCCAACTTCACTCGAACGATCCAAATGTCACGCTTCTGTTTTCAAAGCGTCCAAAACGAAAGCGTGACAATTTTAGCTGCGAACGACACCTTAACATTAGTTTCCACTCAATTCCCTCGAGGAACCATATCAGTTGAATATGTTCTGACACCCGATGGGCTTGGGACAACCCAGTAGCTACAATATTGTCAACTGACCTTTTGAGGTTTCAATGCATGCTGTATTTATAACTCGTACATGTGGGTTGCTCTTGTTGTATCTATTAATGCATCAAAATATTTAATTTGCGCTTCCATTGTGATGATATTTTTTGTACTTCATTTTCACATTAGGGGAATTAGATGATAAGCCCCTGTTAGTAATTAAAATGCAAAAAAAGCTCATGGAATAAAATTTATGAAAGTTAGGTTCTTGTTAAATTTCAGAAACAAAAAGTATTAAATGGCCCATATTAAAATTTTCAAATTATCCTTCTTCATTTCCATCTCCATTCCATTTCACTTTCTATTTTCATATAGATTAGCTCCTTATTAAATTTTAGATTCATTCTTAATCATGAAATTAAATCCAATAAATTGGCAAACATCTGATCTATTTGATGAATGATTGATCTAATCGAAATTACAAACTAGATACAACTACATAATGAATCTCTAGCTAATTCAAGCATTATATTTTGTATTTTTTGTTTATTTGAATTTATTTTTATTAGTAAATAAGAAATTATAATGGATTTAAGTCGATCTCCTCAAAAATCCAAATATTCAGTGTCTTCATTGGATTTAAATCGACTTTCAGTTATTATTGCACAACCTAGTGTAGACAGGTATTGGTATCGGGTTTTAATTGTATCGAATTATATAATTATATTATAAACAACATTATAATTATGCATTTAAAAAACTTAGCACTGTAGAGTTCACACTTTTGTGTTTATTTACATTTTACCATGTTATGCTTATGCAGTTAAATAAACAATTCAATTAAGAATTAATAAAAACTTCTAATTATTGTTGTCCAGTAGATAAGTATTGGAAAATGTACTGAATTATATAATTATATCACTTATATGATATTGTTTATAAGTGAAAATAGATATACAGATTAATATAAATATGTTCATCTTTAACTGCATTACACTTAAGCTTTCAAAAAAATTATCAAGTATGGAGTTCACTTTTGCACTTAACTGCATTACACTTCTGTGGTTATATAAATAATTCAATTTAGATAAAAATTAAACAAACTTTTGAACATGTATATGTAATTAAAAAAATTTAGTTGCATTTTGAAATACATCAAGGAAATATTTATTTAGTATTCAAGTTTAATAATTATAAATATATTGAATTATATAATTATATTACACATATGATATTATTGATAAGTGAAAATAAATATAAAGACGAGTACAAATATGTTTATATTTAACTCCATTTACCTTATGAATTTACGAAAATTATCAACTATAGAATTCACTTTTATATGCATGTACATTTAAATGCATTGCATTGCAATTAAATAAAAAGTTCAATTTAAATAATGATTAATTAAACTTCTGAACATACATACGTAATTAAAAAAATTAACTGCATTTTGGAATGCAGTAAGTAACTATATATATATTTGATATCTAAGTTTTATTAATTATAAATATATTGAATTATATAATTATATTACCGTCTATAAGAGAAAACAGATATACACATTAGTACAGATATGTTCATCTTTAACTGAATTACAATTATGCATTTTAAAAACAACCGTAGAATTTATATTTATGTTTATTTACATTTAACTGTATTATAGTGATGCAGTTAAATAAATATTTCAGTGTTATTAAAAATTAATTGTGCTTCTAAACATATATATGTAGTTAAAAAAAACTTAACGCATTTTGAAGTGCGGTAAGTGGATATATATTTAATATCTATGTTTTAATAATTTAACATATATATTTCAATGCATTATAAATTATAAATGAAATAAATAAGTACTTTATAAACTGTAAATAATAAAATATTTTTAGATTATTAATTTAAATATATTAATTTAAATATTTAAATACTTTATACTTAAGCAATTAAATAATTAATCTTACTTAATTTGAAAATATTCATCTTTCTAGGCGTTTAAAACTAAAAATTTAACTGCGTAATGCTTAAGTAGTTAAATTATTATTAACGTATTTATTTCAAATTTATTTACACTTTTGGTCTTAAAAACAGTTAAAATTTGAAAATTATAAAATGCAGTAAACATACATACATACATACGTACATACATACATACATACATACATACATACATACATATATATATACTAGCAAATTAAAATTTTACTTAAAAATATTAGCCGCATTATAATTATGTAGAAAAACTAAATATTCTAAATTCTTGTACAAATTAGTTTTAACTGTATTAAACTTTAATTGCAGAATACTTATACATTAAACTGATATATCTTTAATTGTTGAAGGCTTATACATTAAACTGTAACATAGCTAAAATAATTTATTTAATACAATTGCAGATTAGAAACACCATCCATTCTTGTTTGTTTCATGTTTAAAGGAAACAGTTATGGTGTTCGTCATTTCCATGATTCAAAATTAGAATTAGTAAGGGATTTAATATTTTAAAAATGGAAAAATCTTAATTCGATGTTGTGGAATTTATCTTATATTAAAGATAAAAAAAGAAACTTTTGCTCTGTTGTGCCATTATGTATTCAACAAAGTGGATCTCAAGTTATAAATATTAATGTAAAAGTATTCATTATCTATTTCTAACACAACTTCTTCCGCTTCAAGTAATTGTGTAGAAAATGTTAGTTCTGAAACAGTTTGCACCGATGATACTACCATTGAACTACTAAATATACTTACATGGACCACAACAATCCAATTCAGTTTTTTATAGGAGTTGGTTAGTGTTTTTAGCAATGTTAAAGAACTTAGAAACAAACTAATACTCTATCAACTTGTCGATGGATATAAGCATAAAAATGTGAAGAATGACATGATGCATATTACTGCGAAATGTGATCAACCTAATTGCAAATTTAGAATTCATGCATCTTGTCCATAAACTATGAACAATATTCATACATGTGGTGGTGGAGTTTTTGATGTAACTCATCCTCCAATTTCTAGTATATTTGTTAACGAATTAATGATGAGTTATATTCATTCTAATCCTTCTACAAAATAAGGGAAGTTAACACTCAAAGTAACTTTGAATTCAAGGTTGTTCTTAGCTACTACTACGCTTATAAAGGAAAAGCTTTAGTAATTAAAGAGCCACATGGAACTTTAGATTTATCATATCATTATTTAATAGCATGTATTAATTCAGTAAAGATGACAAACCCGGGAAGCACAATTGCTTTGGAAGGAAATTCATCAACTATATGAGCGAGTTTTCATTGGATTAAAAGCTTGTTCTTTTGGTTTCAAATACCGTCATCTGGTAATCCTTGTAGATGCAACTTTTATGAAACTTTAAAAACTTCTGAATGTTTAATGTCAACATCAACAAAAGATGGCAATGAAGGCAAACAAAAATACATTAATTATATCAAACATTCATATATTTTGTTTTAAATAATTACACAATATTTGCAATTGTATGTCTAAACAATTGCTGCAAAATACAGATGTAGTTATAAATATTTTGTTCTTCTTTTACATATAATTTTACTAACATATTCTATTTGTATTTTAGGTATGTTTGTGTTGGGTATGGCTATATTTTCCTGTGAAAATGCAGATAATTTGTATCGGTTTTTAAAACATCACCGTCAAATGCTCGATGATGATAATAGAAGATATGTTTTTATGTCAGATAGACATCATGGAATCAAACTATTTATTCCAGAAGTTTTGCCAGATGTTTATCATAAGTATTGCTTATCACTTAAAATAAAATCTGATAGCATCTTTGGGAAGTTGTCGTAGCAATAAAGGATGGATGGTAAAATTATTCATAGAATGTGATTATGCACCAACTTTTTCTCAATACAATAAAGCTATTGAGACATTTTTGATTAAGTGATGGAAAAATTATTGCCAAATTTATTTTAAATTTATCTTATGAACATCGGACATTTGCTTTATTTCCTAGAAACCGTTATGGAGAATTGGCATCAAATATGGCAGAATGTTTTAATGTTTGGATATTATAAGAAAGAAGTTTGCCAATGACTTCGTCATTAGATGTTATATGAAATAAAATAATGGTCTCAATGTCAAACCCCCAAGAATAATCAAAAGATTGGAATAATATTCTATGTCCATAATCCAAAAAAATAAAATCAAAAACTCTTTTCATACAAGCGTGGGTTGGATAGTGAACAGATCGTCTGATGATATTTTCAAAGTACAAACAACAAAGAGGAAAAGTTGAATTCATAGATATTAACTTCCATACACGCTCTTGCAATATCTGGTGTATTAACAACTTCCCATGTGATCATGCAATCGGGTTTTACTAAGCCAAAATCTTATAGTCTATGGTTACATTTAAAGATTACTTCAAGACATTATATTATTGTTTAGTTTATTCTCATAACATTAGCCAACCCCAACTTTAAAAAATATAAATGAAGCTCCAGAAACACTTTTGTTACATCCACCAGAATACAAACGACAACCTGCTAGATCATCCACAAGTTGCAGATAAAATGTCACAAAAAGAGTTTCAAAAAGAAAAAGAAAAAATATGTCAAAGTTATGCACATAATACAAGAACATGTCAGCAATATAATGTTTGAAATTATCGGTCTGTTAGATTTGCATTGCATTGTAATAAAAAAATCATTTGAATTCATTGTATGAAATCATGGATTTGTTATTGTATGGCCCTTTAAAATTGTTATATTAAATTTACTTTTCACGTTTAACTTCATTATATTTAATATATTTGACTTATGAAACTAAATAAACAAAAACATTAAATTTATACTTCTTGTATTAGTCTACTATGCATGATTACAGTTTACATATACCTGCATTTGACTTATGCAGTAATAAGTAATTATTGTTATTTAAAAACTACACTTTATATATTAAAGTAAATTAAGATATTTGTGATAGGTTAACGAAAAAGCTATTATTAAATTTTACCGCATTTTACTAGAGCAGATAATTCAAAAATTAATATGAATTCAAAATTCGCATTATTATAATTAAACATATAACAAAAAAAATTAACTGGTCTTTATCATGCATTAAACCAACTACAAATCATCTATTCTTATTATGCAGTAAACCTTAGGTTTAACTGTTGTTGTGTTAAAGTCTACTATATATGGTTATTATTTATATTTACCTGCATTTGACTTAAGGAGTTAATAAATGATTGTTCTTAATTTAAAACTATAAATATCACTATGCATAAAAACATATAAAAGTTTAAAAATAAAATAAAATGTAGTAACTTAATATATTTGCAGTATGTTAACTCTAAAAAATATTTTTAGTTTAACTGCATTTTAATTGAGCAGTTAAATCAAAAATTAATATAAATTCAAAATTCAAATCTTTATGATAGTAATTTATTTACTCTTCTACACAGGTTGTGGTCGATGACTTGCACGAATTGCAGATCCCACAAGAGGGACACAGAATTTAATTATTTATCCTTCCAGTAGATTATTTTTGCCAATATTGCTTGGAACAATTTTGCATGCTCCACCATGTCTTGGAGGTAACCAGCCGTCTATAATGCGATACAAGGATTCTCTGACCATGTACTAAAACGAGGCTCCATTTGTAAAGATATGTTAAAGCATATATGCCTGTAATTTTATGGTTTCAGTCTCATTTTTTTTCATTGATGAAGGTAGTTTTCTTCATCTGAACATGAATAAATCTCACTCCATGAATTATTTAAAGAGCACTAGCATTGCTTCCATTTGAAATGTATGCTGATGCCCAAGGCTAAACTGATAAGCGAATGTTGATATTTGAAGTAGAACTGTTGATGACACTGTATTTTTCTTTGTAATTTCTTGTATTTGTTAAAATTAAAGATATGTCTTATGTCAGGTGGCTCAAGCCTCTGGGTCATGTATATCGGTTTAAAGGGTATGGTTCATGTGTGGAAAACTTGTCTCCGTTTTTTCCAAAGCCCGTTTCATGAGTTATACCATGTTGCGTCAATACAGACCGTCTGCAAGAATAAATATAAAAGTCGTTTTAAGATTCTTTTAAATACCTTATTTGGTGGCTGTGGACTCCATTGGGGTTGTGCGTGAAGACAAAATTTGTCCTTTTAAGATGATTCATCTTAAATTCTTTCGTCAAATACCTAACCACGTTTTTTAAATTGTTTCAATCTTGTAAACATTGTAAAATGATCGTTGAAAGTTAGTTTAGTACAAGGTTTATCTTTGGATGTTCTAAGTTTGCAAATTTGTTAGAGAATTTGAATTTCAGTATCTACTGTTTCATATAAATACGCATTTATCATATTCATTAGATAAATTTCATGTCCTTCTCAAGCTCTTCGAACTTGTTAAATACTGAAAATGTAATTACATCCACGATCATGTAATTTCAACATAATCATTTTCCTTGTGATGCCTTCGAGCTATAAGTCGGATTATCGAATAGTCTCACAATTTTCATTTCGTTTTCTTGCTATCACCCTAGGTGACATTTGACTTTTGGGGCTATAGTGCATTTCCAAAGACTTCAGATCCATTCCATTTTGAGTTGCTTCTTTCCATTCTGACCCATCATCTCTTTGTCACCATTCCATTAAAGAAAGAGGTTCAATATTAATCGTAATAATTTCAGTAGCTATGGAAATGTATAGTTGATGATTACTTCATTTTCTTACTTTTATTGTATTTGCATAATTTAAGGGAATCTCTTCAAGATTTTTATTTTTTTAAACTTGTTTAGCTTTACAGACTTTCTTTAGGATATTTAGGGTGCGTTTGCGGTGAATGGATGCGGAGCATTTGAGTAGTGCATTTGAATGGGGGAAATTGTTGAACGAGGTATGCGTTTGTGGCTACGAACGGGGTATTTGAGCGGAGCATTTGAGTGAGGTATTTAATTTATGATTTTTAATTTAATAGATTTATAGTTAATTAATTATTATTTTTGTATAATATGCGTTTAATAAACTAAAGATTTATAGTTAGTTAATTAATTATTATTTTTGCAAATAAAACACACCAATGCAAATTCGATATTCCATTAAACCACACCAATACATTTTAAATTCAAATACTAGCAAACCAAACGAACTAGAAAAATAAACCAACTAAAGGGAAAAAAAACTAAAGATGACCGCGAAACAGACCCAAACGATAACTCATAAATGACAATATCTCATCATCAGGGAGTATCTCCATCACATCCAAGATTGAGTGATCGCTACGAAAAACCTCTATAATCTCCCACATCTGAACACTATTAACAATAGACAGCATAGAATAACAACACGCTACAATATTGGTGAAACGATCACTCTGAACAAACGACCGTCTACTCATATGCCTGCTTGAGCTACCCTGCTCAGTCGGTCTGTTACATCTAGGCTGAACTGGTGTGGTGTATACAGTCATCCAATCGCCATACAAAGCAGTGTCAGCAGTTGTCTCATTGTTCTTCATCTGTGTTTGGAACCAGTCGATGTCTCATTGTTCTGCCGTCAGTGGTTTGTTCCACTTACCCAGAGACGCTTTAGATTGTCTCATTGTTCTTCATCTGTGTTTGGAACCAGTCGATGTTAAACCGCACGTTGAATTCCGTAGCTACAGTTGTATAAAACCGCTGGCGGAATGCACTTTGTCTGTCAGGAAATCTACGCATAAATCAATGAACACTTCTTTCCGTTCGTCAGTCCATAAAGCTATGGGCTGGGAGGAAGTAGAAACAGAAGCAGTAGTGGAGCCAAAAGATTGCGCCATAATGCTGAAAAATGAAAATTTTAAAACGTACAAAAAAAAAATTCAAAAAAATAACATATATGGTAGGTGCGGAAAAAATAAGCAGAGTAGGAAAGAAAATTACCTAAAAAGAGCTTGAAAATGTTGGAATAAAATTTGGGAAGGAGCGAGGCTGTCTTGGCTTGTGTGGAGTGAGGAGGAAGGGATTGAGTTATATAAGGGGAAGGAGGAGCTGCGAAATGTGATGATCGTTTGATGAAACGACATGACTTATCCGATGCCAACAGTCAGATTTCCAACTTCACTCGAACGATCCAAATGTCACGCTTCTGTTTTCAAAGCGTCCAAAACGAAAGCGTGACAATTTTAGCTGCGAACGACACCTTAACATTAGTTTCCACTCAATTCCCTCGAGGAACCATATCAGTTGAATATGTTCTGACACCCGATGGGCTTGGGACAACCCAGTAGCTACAATATTGTCAACTGACCTTTTGAGGTTTCAATGCATGCTGTATTTATAACTCGTACATGTGGGTTGCTCTTGTTGTATCTATTAATGCATCAAAATATTTAATTTGCGCTTCCATTGTGATGATATTTTTTGTACTTCATTTTCACATTAGGGGAATTAGATGATAAGCCCCTGTTAGTAATTAAAATGCAAAAAAAGCTCATGGAATAAAATTTATGAAAGTTAGGTTCTTGTTAAATTTCAGAAACAAAAAGTATTAAATGGCCCATATTAAAATTTTCAAATTATCCTTCTTCATTTCCATCTCCATTCCATTTCACTTTCTATTTTCATATAGATTAGCTCCTTATTAAATTTTAGATTCATTCTTAATCATGAAATTAAATCCAATAAATTGGCAAACATCTGATCTATTTGATGAATGATTGATCTAATCGAAATTACAAACTAGATACAACTACATAATGAATCTCTAGCTAATTCAAGCATTATATTTTGTATTTTTTGTTTATTTGAATTTATTTTTATTAGTAAATAAGAAATTATAATGGATTTAAGTCGATCTCCTCAAAAATCCAAATATTCAGTGTCTTCATTGGATTTAAATCGACTTTCAGTTATTATTGCACAACCTAGTGTAGACAGGTATTGGTATCGGGTTTTAATTGTATCGAATTATATAATTATATTATAAACAACATTATAATTATGCATTTATACTTAGCACCGTAGAGTTCACACTTTTGTGTTTATTTACATTTTACCATGTTATGCTTATGCAGTTAAATAAACAATTCAATTAAGAATTAATAAAAACTTCTAATTATTGTTGTCCAGTAGATAAGTATTGGAAAATGTACTGAATTATATAATTATATCACTTATATGATATTGTTTATAAGTGAAAATAGATATACAGATTAATATAAATATGTTCATCTTTAACTGCATTACACTTAAGCTTTCAAAAAAATTATCAAGTAGTTCACTTTTGCACTTAACTGCATTACACTTCTGTGGTTATATAAATAATTCAATTTAGATAAAAATTAAACAAACTTTTGAACATGTATATGTAATTAAAAAAAATTAGTTGCATTTTGAAATACATCAAGGAAATATTTATTTAGTATTCAAGTTTAATAATTATAAATATATTGAATTATATAATTATATTACACATATGATATTATTGATAAGTGAAAATAAATATAAAGACGAGTACAAATATGTTTATATTTAACTCCATTTACCTTATGAATTTACGAAAATTAACAACTATAGAATTCACTTTTATATGCATGTACATTTAAATGCATTGCATTGCAATTAAATAAAAAGTTCAATTTAAATAATGATTAATTAAACTTCTGAACATACATACGTAATTAAAAAAATTAACTGCATTTTGGAATGCAGTAAGTAACTATATATATATTTGATATCTAAGTTTTATTAATTATAAATATATTGAATTATATAATTATATTACCGTCTATAAGAGAAAACAGATATACACATTAGTACAGATATGTTCATCTTTAACTGAATTACACTTATGCATTTTAAAAACAACCGTAGAATTTATGTTTATGTTTATTTACATTTAACTGTATTATAGTGATGCAGTTAAATAAATATTTCAGTGTTATTAAAAATTAATTGTGCTTCTAAACATATATATGTAGTTAAAAAAAACTTAACGCATTTTGAAGTGCGGTAAGTGGATATATATTTAATATCTATGTTTTAATAATTTAACATATATATTTCAATGCATTATAAATTATAAATGAAATAAATAAGTACTTTATAAACTGTAAAATAATAAAATATTTTTAGATTATTAATTTAAATATATTAATTTAAATATTTAAATACTTTATACTTAAGCAATTAAATAATTAATCTTACTTAATTTGAAAATATTCATCTTTCTAGGCGTTTAAAACTAAAAATTTAACTGCGTAATGCTTAAGTAGTTAAATTATTATTAACGTATTTATTTCAAATTTATTTACACTTTTGGTCTTAAAAACAGTTAAAATTTGAAAATTATAAAATGCAGTAAACATACATACATACATACGTACATACATACATACATACATACATACATATATATATACTAGCAAATTAAAATTTTACTTAAAAATATTAGCCGCATTATAATTATGTAGAAAAACTAAATATTCTAAATTCTTGTACAAATTAGTTTTAACTGTATTAAACTTTAATTGCAGAATACTTATACATTAAACTGATATATCTTTAATTGTTGAAGGCTTATACATTAAACTGTAACATAGCTAAAATAATTTATTTAATACAATTGCAGATTAGAAACACCATCCATATATTCTTGTTTGTTTCATGTTTAAAGGAAACAGTTATGGTGTTCGTCATTTCCATGATTCAAAATTAGAATTAGTAAGGGATTTAATATTTTAAAAATGGAAAAAATCTTAATTCGATGTTGTGGAATTTATCTTATATTAAAGATAAAAAAAGAAACTTTTGCTCTGTTGTGCCATTATGTATTCAACAAAGTGGATCTCAAGTTATAAATATTAATGTAAAAGTATTCATTATCTATTTCTAACACAACTTCTTCCGCTTCAAGTAATTGTGTAGAAAATGTTAGTTCTGAAACAGTTTGCACCGATGATACTACCATTGAACTACTAAATATACTTACATGGACCACAACAATCCAATTCAGTTTTTTATAGGAGTTGGTTAGTGTTTTTAGCAATGTTAAAGAACTTAGAAACAAACTAATACTCTATCAACTTGTCGATGGATATAAGCATAAAAATGTGAAGAATGACATGATGCATATTACTGCGAAATGTGATCAACCTAATTGCAAATTTAGAATCATGCATCTTGTCCATAAACTATGAACAATATTCATACATGTGGTGGTGGAGTTTTTGATGTAACTCATCCTCCAATTTCTAGTATATTTGTTAACGAATTAATGATGAGTTATATTCATTCTAATCCTTCTACAAAATAAGGGAAGTTAACACTCAAAGTAACTTTGAATTCAAGGTTGTTCTTAGCTACTACTACGCTTATAAAGGAAAAGCTTTAGTAATTAAAGAGCCACATGGAACTTTAGATTTATCATATCATTATTTAATAGCATGTATTAATTCAGTAAAGATGACAAACCCGGGAAGCACAATTGCTTTGGAAGGAAATTCATCAACTAGAAGATATGAGCGAGTTTTCATTGGATTAAAAGCTTGTTCTTTTGGTTTCAAATACCGTCATCTGGTAATCCTTGTAGATGCAACTTTTATGAAACTTTAAAAACTTCTGAATGTTTAATGTCAACATCAACAAAAGATGGCAATGAAGGCAAACAAAAATACATTAATTATATCAAACATTCATATATTTTGTTTTAAATAATTACACAATATGTGCAATTGTATGTCTAAACAATTGCTGCAAAATACAGATGTAGTTATAAATATTTTGTTCTTCTTTTACATATAATTTTACTAACATATTCTATTTGTATTTTAGGTATGTTTGTGTTGGGTATGGCTATATTTTCCTGTGAAAATGCAGATAATTTGTATCGGTTTTTAAAACATCACCGTCAAATGCTCGATGATGATAATAGAAGATATGTTTTTATGTCAGATAGACATCATGGAATCAAACTATTTATTCCAAAAGTTTTGCCAGATGTTTATCATAAGTATTGCTTATCACTTAAAATAAAATCTGATAGCATCTTTGGGAAGTTGTCGTAGCAATAAAGGATGGATGGTAAAATTATTCATAGAATGTGATTATGCACCAACTTTTTCTCAATACAATAAAGCTATTGAGACATTTTTGATTAAGTGATGGAAAAATTATTGCCAAATTTATTTTAAATTTATCTTATGAACATCGGACATTTGCTCTATTTCCTAGAAACCGTTATGGAGAATTGGCATCAAATATGGCAGAATGTTTTAATGTTTGGATATTATAAGAAAGAAGTTTGCCAATGACTTCGTCATTAGATGTTATATGAAATAAAATAATGGTCTCAATGTCAAACCCCCAAGAATAATCAAAAGATTGGAATAATATTCTATGTCCATAATCCAAAAAAATAAAATCAAAAACTCTTTTCATACAAGCGTGGGTTGGATAGTGAACAGATCGTCTGATGATATTTTCAAAGTACAAACAACAAAGAGGAAAAGTTGAATTCATAGATATTAACTTCCATACACGCTCTTGCAATATCTGGTGTATTAACAACTTCCCATGTGATCATGCAATTGGGTTTTACTAAGCCAAAATCTTATAGTTTATGGTTACATTTAAAGATTACTTCAAGACATTATATTATTGTTTAGTTTATTCTCATAACATTAGCCAACCCCAACTTTAAAAAATATAAATGAAGCTCCAGAAACACTTTTGTTACATCCACCAGAATACAAACGACAACCTGCTAGATCATCCACAAGTTGCAGATAAAATGTCACAAAAAGAGTTTCAAAAAGAAAAAGAAAAAATATGTCAAAGTTATGCACATAATACAAGAACATGTCAGCAATATAATGTTTGAAATTATCGGTCTGTTAGATTTGCATTGCATTGTAATAAAAAAATCATTTGAATTCATTGTATGAAATCATGGATTTGTTATTGTATGGCCCTTTAAAATTGTTATATTAAATTTACTTTTCACGTTTAACTTCATTATATTTAATATATTTGACTTATGAAACTAAATAAACAAAAACATTAAATTTATAATTCTTGTATTAGTCTACTATGCATGATTACAGTTTACATATACCTGCATTTGACTTATGCAGTAATAAGTAATTATTGTTATTTAAAAACTACACTTTATATATTAAAGTAAATTAAGATATTTGTGATAGGTTAACGAAAAAGCTATTATTAAATTTTACCGCATTTTACTAGAGCAGATAATTCAAAAATTAATATGAATTCAAAATTCGCATTATTATAATTAAACATATAACAAAAAAAATTAACTGGTCTTTATCATGCATTAAACCAACTACAAATCATCTATTCTTATTATGCAGTAAACCTTAGGTTTAACTGTTGTTGTGTTAAAGTCTACTATATATGGTTATTATTTATATTTACCTGCATTTGACTTAAGGAGTTAATAAATGATTGTTCTTAATTTAAAACTATAAATATCACTATGCATAAAAACATATAAAAGTTTAAAAATAAAATAAAATGTAGTAACTTAATATATTTGCAGTATGTTAACTCTAAAAAATATTTTTAGTTTAACTGCATTTTAATTGAGCAGTTAAATCAAAAATTAATATAAATTCAAAATTCAAATCTTTAAGATAGTAATTTATTTACTCTTCTACACAGGTTGTGGTTGATGACTTGCAGGAATTGCAGATCCCACAAGAGGGACACAGAATTTAATTATTTATCCTTCCAGTAGATTATTTTTGCCAATATTGCTTGGAACAATTTTGCATGCTCCACCATGTCTTGGAGGTAACCAGCCGTCTATAATGCGATACAAGGATTCTCTGACCATGTACTAAAACGAGGCTCCATTTGTAAAGATATGTTAAAGCATATATGCCTGTAATTTTATGGTTTCAGTCTCATTTTTTTTCATTGATGAAGGTAGTTTTCTTCATCTGAACATGAATAAATCTCACTCCATGAATTATTTAAAGAGCACTAGCATTGCTTCCATTTGAAATGTATGCTGATGCCCAAGGCTAAACTGATAAGCGAATGTTGATATTTGAAGTAGAACTGTTGATGACACTGTATTTTTCTTTGTAATTTCTTGTATTTGTTAAAATTAAAGATATGTCTTATGTCAGGTGGCTCAAGCCTCTGGGTCATGTATATCGGTTTAAAGAGTATGGTTCATGTGTGGAAAACTTGTCTCCGTTTTTTCCAAAGCCCGTTTCATGAGTTATACCATGTTGCGTCAATACAGACCGTCTGCAAGAATAAATATAAAAGTTGTCGAGGAATAACGTTTTAAGATTCTTTTAAATACCTTATTTGGTGGCTGTGGACTCCATTGGGGTTGTGCGTGAAGACAAAATTTGTCCTTTTAAGATGATTCATCTTAAATTCTTTCGTCAAATACCTAACCACGTTTTTTAAATTGTTTCAATCTTGTAAACATTGTAAAATGATCGTTGAAAGTTAGTTTAGTACAAGGTTTATCTTTGGATGTTCTAAGTTTGCAAATTTGTTAGAGAATTTGAATTTCAGTATCTACTGTTTCATGTAAATACGCATTTATCATATTCATTAGATACATTTCATGTCCTTCTCAAGCTCTTCGAACTTGTTAAATACTGAAAATGTAATTACATCCACGATCATGTAATTTCAACATAATCATTTTCCTTGTGATGCCTTCGAGCTACAAGTCGGATTTAGCATCGAATAGCCTCACAATTTTCATTTCGTTTTCTTGCTATCACTCTAGGTGACATTTGACTTTTAACAAACGACCGTCTACTCATATGCCTGCTTGAGCTACCCTGCTCAGTCGGTCTGTTGCATCTAGGCTGAACTGGTGTGGTGTATACAGTCATCCAATCGCCATACAAAGCAGTGTCGGCAGTTGTGAAAGGCTGAGCTGGTGGTATCTGATACCTGCATGTACCCTTTCCTAAGCAATCTCAAAAATAGCTGATCCAGCTCCTTGAATTTTATGGAGACATTTCTCCTGTACTTCCTGTATCTGCACGCATGACCATTCCACCACTCCTCTGAATTGTCAAGCCAATCATTCTCTACATCTCATTCTCCACCTTCTGACATTAGTGGTTTGTTCCAATTACCCAGAGACGCTTTAGATTGTTTCATTGTTCTTCATCTGTGTTTGGAACCAGTCGATGTTAAACCGCACGTTGAATTCCGTAGCTGCAGTTGCATTAACCGCTGGCGGAATGCACTTTGTCTGTCAGGAAATCTACGCAGAAATCAACGAACACTTCTGTCCGTTCGTCTGTCCATAAAGCTATGGGCTAGGAGGAAGTAGAAGCAGAAGCAGTAGTGGAGCCAAAAGATTGCGCCATAATGCTGAAAAACGAAAATTTTAAAACGTACAAAAAAAATTCGAAAAAAAAACATATATGGTAGGTACGGAAAAAATAAGCAGAGTATGAAAGAAAATTAACTGAAAAAGAGCTTGAAAATGTTGGAATAAAATTAGGGAAGGAGCGAGGCTGTCTTGGCTTGTGTGGAGTGAGGAGGAAGGGATTGAGTTATATAAGGGGAAGGAGGAGCTGCGAAATGTGATGATCGTTTGATGAAACGACATGACTTATCCGATGTCAATGGTCAGATTTCCAGCTCCACTCGAACGATCCAAATGTCACGTTTTCGTTTTCGAAGCGTCCAAAACGAAAGCGTGACAATTTTAGCTGCGAACGGTACCTTAACATTAGTTTCCACTCAATTCCCTCGAGGAACCATATCAGTTGAATATGTTCTGACACCCGATGGGCTTGGGACAACCCAGTAGCTACAATATTGTCAACTGACCTTTTGAGGTTTCAATGCATGCTAGTGTATTTTAAGGATTATAACTTGTACATGTGGGTTGCTCTTGTTGTATCTATTAATGCATCAGAATATTTAATCTGCGCTTCCATTGAGATGATATTTTTGTACTTCATTTTCACATTAGGGGAATCAGATGATAAGCCCCTCTTAGTAACTAATATGCAAAAAAAGCTCATGGAATAAAATTTATGAAAGTTAGGTTCTTGTTAAATTTCAGAAACAAAAAGTATTAAATGGCCCATTTTAAAATTTCTAAATTATCCTTCTTCATTTCCATCTCCATTCCGTTTCACTTTCTATTTTCATATAGATTACCTTCTTATTAAATTTTAGATTCATTCTTAATCATACAAATTAAATCCAATAAATTAGCAAACATCTGATCTATTTGATGAATGATTGATCTAATCGAAATTACAAACTAGATACAACTACATAATGAATCTCTAGCTAATTCAAGCATTATATTTTGTTTTTTTTTGTTTATTTGAATTTATTTTTATTGGTAAATAAGAAATTACGATGGATTTAAGTCAATCTCCTCAAAAATCCAAATATTCAGTGTCTTCATTGGATTTAAATCGACTTTCAGTTATTATTGCACAACCTAGTATAGACAGGTATTGGTATTGGGTTTTAATTGTATCGAATTATATAAATTATATTAACTACATTATAATTATGCATTTAAAAAACTTAGCACTGTAGAGTTCACACTTTTATGTTTATTTACATTTTACCATGTTATGCTTATGTAGTTAAATAAACAATTCAACTAAGAATTAATAAAAACTTCTAATTATTGTTGTCCAGTAGATAAGTATTGGAAAAATGTACAGAATTATATAATTATATCACTTATATGATATTGTTTATAAGTGAAAATAGATATACAGATTAGTATAAATATGTTGATCTTTAACTGTATTACACTTAAGCTTTCAAAAAATTATCAAGTATAGAGTTCACTTTTGCACTTAACTGCATTACACTTCTGTGGTTATATAAATAATTCAATTTAGATAAAAATTAATTAAACTTTTGAACATGTATATGTAATTAAAAAAATTAATTGCATTTTGAAATGCGGTAAGGAAATATTTATTTAGTATTCAAGTTTAATAATTATAAATATATTGAATTATATAATTATATTACACATATGATATTATTGATAAGTGAAAACAAATATACAGACGAGTACAAATATGTTTATATTTAACTCCATTTAACTTATGTATTTACGAAAATTACCAACTATAGAATTCACTTTTATATGCATGTACATTTAAATGCATTGCATTGCAATTAAATAAAAAGTTCAATTTAAATAATGATTAATTGAACTTCTGAACATACATATGTAATTAAAAAAATTAACTGCATTTTGAAATGCAGTAAGTAAATATATATACATATATATTTGATATCTAAGTTTTATTAATTATAAATATATTGAATTATATAATTATATTACCGTCTATAAGAGAAAACAGATATACCCTTCTAGTTCCACCCCCTCTTCTTCTCCCTGACCCTCAACTTTCTAGGCCACCAGATGATGCTCCACTGCCGCAGACCTTTTCACGCCCTACCCCTTGTCAAGATGAACGCAAATGGACTTCTTTGTTTAAGCATAAACCAAGAAATGCCGGGAAGTACATTCCCGTTGATCTTACTCCTGTGTATGAAGATGACGTTCTAGTGCCACCGCAGATTGTTCTTGATGCCGATGCTGAGAATTGGACAGATACACTAGTTGGCTTCTTCTTGGATAAGCCGCTGTCGTATTCCACTGTCATACAAAAACTCAAAATCATCTGGAAGCTTAAAGGCTCTGTTAAAGTCAAATCGGATGGTATTGTTTTCCTTTTCAACTTCTCATGTGACAAAGATAGATGTAAAGTTCTTCAGAGCGACCCTATTATAATGAACAATAAAATGTTCATAATAAAGCCTTATGATGTTGCTGTCAGTAATATTACTGGCTCTGTTACCTCTATTCCAGTTTGGGTTCATTTGAATAATCTCCTGCTATTTGCTTGGTCGCCTTTAGGGATCAACTGGTTATGTAGTCATTTGGGCAGATTATTATGTATGGATGAGATGACTGAGCAGCAAAATAGGTTAAGTTATGCAAAATGTCTAATAGAAGTGAAACCAGACAAGGAACTAGTAAATGAATTTAAAGTAAAACTGGTGGAAGGTGGCTTTCAGAAGATATATGTTGAGTATCAATGGAGGCCAGATGTTTGTGTAATATGCTAGAAATTTGGACATACAACTGAATGCTGTGAATATAAGAATACGAGTAAAAATGACAAAGAAAATGAAATGAGAAAGAATGGAAGAATAGGAAACAAAATGGATACTTCAGGAAATGCCATTGTCAATAAGAAGGTTAAACCCTTTCAAATGCAGATCGCAAGGAAATGGCAATGAGTCAATAGAAAGAAAACAGTCACATCTGCGAATGAAACAACCAGTGAACAAAAAAGGGGAAGCAACGAAGAGTTAGATAATGAAATAGTTAAAAATAATGATGTAGGTGAAAAGAATAATGAGAAGGGTGACAGTCTTGAACAGGGAAAAGGGCGAAGTGAAATGGAATATGAGATTAGTGAAGACGTATTTCATAATGAAGAAACCAACAACCAAACTTATACTGAAGGTGCTTGCAGAGAAATAAAGAAGACCGAAAAATCGATTGTTAAGGATTCAGCTGAAAATCTTCCGATATCTAATATATTTGAAGCATTAATGAGGTTGGAGGATGAAGAATTTATAGAGGAAATGCAAGATACAAGAAAAAGTGATAGTGAACAAAGTGGTGATACTCTGGGAAAAAACAAGGCAATTGCAACAAATATTGATGAAAATAATACAACGCAAAAGGAACAAGGCAACAGAAACATGAGACAAGTAGAAACAACTCGCACAACATAAAAGCAACAAACAGAAAACATACATGCAGGCAAAGTAACAATCACTGAAGGAAGAAATGAAAGTGTGACATAATGTGTGACTGCAAGTGCTGAAGGAAAGAGTCCTAGTGGTGGTAAATTCAATAAGAATAAAAGCAAGAACTTCAAATTCAAAAAAGCTACTGAGATATGTGCAGACATGCACAGGGATGTAACAGAATGCAAAACTAAAACAATTAATCCCCCTGATAATGCATCCCCTCAAATTGCAACTCCTCCAAACAAATACTCCAACATCAAACCACCTTTAGCTTTCAAACCTCCTCCCAATTCATCCCCATCCAATACTCCATCCAATCAGTAATTCGCATCACCCATCCACGCTCGAACCCTAACCGCTACTTCCCCTTTGGATAATGGTACAGATAGCATTGAAATAACCCCCCTATCAGCAACGATTCCAAATTACTTGGCTTCTACGCAGGCGGTAACAAGGAGAATGAAGATTGAACTACTTAATGCCAGAGTTCTCCAATGATGTCTCGCATTGGAGCATGGAATATAAAGGGGGCACACCATGTCATTAAACAAGATCTATGTAAACAGCTTATCACTTCTCACCAATTATCGGTTTTGGCTACTCTTGAGACAAAACTTAATCTTCCCTTAACCATCAAGGCTGCTGAATACATAAACTCGGGTTGGAAGCTTATTCACAATCTCAATGAGTCTCCCTATGGCAGAATCATGATTCTATACAATCCCCACCATGTTAATATTACTCCTGTTCTCTCCACTTCCCAACTTATTCACTATCATGCTAATGATATCAATGATAGTACCTCTTTCTATATTTCCTTTGTATATGCATCCAACTCTGTTGCTGCTAGAGCCGCCTTGCTTTCGGTCATCCCTTCCCTGCGACAATCATCCCATCCCTGGATTATTTTTGGTGACTTTAACTGCTGTCAATCTCTCTCTGATAGAGTGGGAGGAAATCCGTTGTCCATTAATGAGATACAACCTCTCAATAATGCGATAAACGACGCTGATCTTGTTAATATAAAATCAGTTGGTATGCAATACAAATGGAATAACAAAAGAAAACATGGTTGCAGGACCTTCTCTAGAATCGATCACTCCTTCTCCAATCAAACTGCCCTAATCAAATGGCCCCTCCTCTTCAACCATCTCCCCCCTCAGCTCCTATCTGACCACTCCCCTCAAATCATACATCTTCGTGGAGTGGACAAGAGAGGAAAAGCAAGTTTTAAAATTTTTAATTCATGAACTCAAGAAACTGACTTTAAATCTACAGTAGTATCTGCATGGAATATTAATAAGAATGGTAATCATCTTTTGTCTTGCAGGAAAAAATAAGAGAGACTAGAGATACCTTGAAGCTATGGGCTTTTAACAAATTTGGCAAAGGAGATAAAATGAGCACTAACATAATGAATAAGCTGGTTGAGGCTCAGAAGGCAATGATGGTCAACGTTCAGGATACTAATCTTTCTTCTACTGAAGCTTCTCTGGCCCAACAGTACAATGATGCACTAGCACTGGAAAGTGACATGATTCGAAAAAAGTCGCGAATTAAATGGTGGGAAAAAGGAGACAAGAATAGTGCTTTCTTTCATGACAGTCTCAAGAACAAGC
Organism: Allium cepa; assembly: GCA_030765085.1. Taxonomy (NCBI): domain Eukaryota; kingdom Viridiplantae; phylum Streptophyta; class Magnoliopsida; order Asparagales; family Amaryllidaceae; genus Allium; species Allium cepa. Next base: position 237,962,504 of record CM060943.1, on the reverse strand, counting down.
AGAGGAAGGAAAATATTGCGACCATCTATGATATGCATGATGTTCTTCAAATTAATGCTGGAGGAGTTAAAGAAGCGTTTGAACAATATTTCAAAAGCATATATAGCAACAAAAACAATTTCGATCCTTCTATTGATGAAATCCCATCGGACATCATGCTTAGGCTTGATGACAATAATTACAACATGCTATGTTCTGAAATTACCCATGAAGAAATTGAAAAGGCAATGTTTTCCCTTAATACTAACTCATGCGGTGGCCCAGATGGGTTGAATGCTCTCTTTTACACTAAGTGCTGGTCGATAGTGTCTGCCGATGTTTGCAATGCCATCACTCTTTTCTTCAAAAAGAGTAAGCTTTTTAGGTCGTTTAATTACACCAATATAGCATTAATTCCTAAGCTCAAAAATGCTCATCATGTCAAAGACTATCGGCCTATATCCTGCTACAACACTATATATAAATGTATAGCTAAGGTTATTGCTTCAAGGCTGAAGAAAGTCCTCCCAAGTATTGTTTCCAACAATCAGGCTGCGTTTCTTCCAGGTAGGAATATACTTGATCACATTCTACTCGCGCATGAGTTAATTAAAGGTTATGAAAGAAATAATTCTCCCCCGAAAGCTACGATGAAGCTTGACACAATGAAGGCTTTTGATATGTTACAGTGGGACAGTATTGTACGCATCATGGGGTTTATGAACTTTCCTCCTCACTTTATCGCTTGGATTTATGAATGTATCTCCACACCAACATATTCTATCAGTGTTAACGGTACTACCACTGGTTTTTTCTGCAGTAAACATGGCATAAGACAGGGAGATCCTATGTCTGCTTACATCTTTATCCTTGTCATGGAATTACTTACGAGAATGATAAACAAAACAATACAACAAGGGAAAATAAAACTGCATCATGCTTGTAAAGACCCACAAATCTCAGCGCTAAAGTTTGCTGATGACTTGATTATGTTTTGCTCTCCTGACATTGACACTGTTAAGAGCATAATGCTAACCCTAGATCATTTTTATTCTATGACGGGGTTAAAGGTCAACGTTCAAAAATCTGAAATCATCCTTGCTGGAGTTAGCATAGCTCAAGCTGCTCTAATAACTCAAATAACTGGTTTAACTCGTAACCACAACACAGTTTCCTACCTGGGTCTGCCGCTTACAACATCCAGAATCACCACAGACCAATGTCTTCCGATGTACGAGAAAATCACTGCAAGACTAAACAGTTGGACCACTAGGAATTTGAGTCAAGCTGGTAGATTAACCTTAATCAAGTCAGTTATCTTTGCAATGCAAGTGTATTGGGCTAGAACCTTCGTTCTCCCATTTAAGCTAATTAATATGATCAGGAGTGCTATTATGAGGTTCCTGTGGTGTGGCAGAACTATGGGAAGATATATTGCTCCAACCAAGAATAGTGCCGTTGAAAAGCCAATGAACAAGGGTGGCCTTGGTCTAATAAATCTAAAACAATGGAATAAGGCAGCATTTGCTAGGCATGTTGATACATTGTTTAATTGCCCTGATAGTCTCTGGGCAGAGTGGTCCAATAAAAATATAATAAAAACCAGGAGATTGTGGAATATGCCTGCAAAGCAAAATATGAGTTGGACGTGGCGGAGCTTTCACAAGACTAAGGAGCTCTTTCTTCCTCTGATTCAGATGAATACCAACCATGTACATAAAGTCAACTTCTGGGATGATCCATGGCTTGACCGAGGATTCATACTACGAAGGCAACTTACTTACAGTGAGATTCAACAAACTGGAGTCCACTCTCAAACGATGGTCAGAGATGTGCTTGACAACTATCAGAGGCTTCAGACTTTTTCTTCGAATCAAAGGGTGCAAAAGCTATGGGACAGAATCAAAGACTTTATCCCGCTGCATGATTCTGCTGATAAAATTGTTTGGGGAGAGACAAAAGGAAAATTTAAAATTGATGTGGCATATGAATTCTTGATGCAGAATAATGCAAACCGTAATTGGAGATGGTGGAAGAGAACATGGAGTAAAGATAGTAGCTATAGACAGAACCTGACTATGTGGAAGATATTGAACCGGGCAATTTTAACCAAGGCAAAGCTTGTCAGTATTGGTTTGAACATTAATATTTATTGCTCATTCTGTTGTGATCTACCAGAAACTACGGAGCACTTATTCTTCGAATGTTCAGTCATTAAGCTTCTGTGGTTCGAAGTTATGTCGATATTGCACAGTAACTGTCCACTAAATGATAATCAAGCTGAATGGGAACAAATTTATGCGAAGACATGTAACAAGCATGAAGGAAAGAGGATTTTCTGTGTTGCACTGAAAAGTTTTATATCTGCGGTGTGGAAAGAACGTAACTGTAGAGTTTTTGATGTTGTGAATGCAAAAACTGCTGCAAATTTCAAGCTGTGGATCATGCATGAAGTTAAGTCTTCCCTCAAGATGCTTTTCGCCTTCGACCCTGGTATAATGGTGTCCATCTCTTTGTAGTTGTCTGTGTTTTAGTTTTTTATTCTTTCCCTTTTTCGTATTTTATCCTTAGTGCTTGTAGTACCGTGTTTTCTCAGTTCTCTATGCTCTTTGTTGTTGTTGTGTTATGTTCTCTTCGATGCTGCAATAAAATGGTCGGGGACCATCCAACCCCGTTGGCCTTGCCAAAAAAGAAAGAAAAAGAAAACAGATATACACATTAGTACAGATATGTTCATCTTTAACTGAATTACACTTATGCATTTTAAAAACAACCGTAGAATTTATATTTATGTTTATTTACATTTAACTGTATTACAGTGATGCAGTTAAATAAATATTTCAGTGTTATTAAAAATTAATTGTGCTTCTAAACATATATATGTAGTTAAAAAAATTTAACGCATTTTGAAGTGCGGTAAGTGGATATATATTTAATATCTAAGTTTTAATAATTTAACATATATATTTCAATGCATTATAAATTATAAATGAAATAAATAAGTACTTTATAAACTGTAAAATAATAAAATATTTTTAGATTATTAATTTATATATTTAAATACTTTATACATAAGCAATTAAATAATTAATCTTGCTTAATTTGAAAATATTCATCTTTCTAGGCGTTTAAAACATTTAAAAATTTAACTGCGTAATGCTTAAGTAGTTAAATTATTATTAACGTATTTCTTTCAAATTTATTTACACTTTTGGTCTTAAAAACAGTTAAAATTTAAAAATTATAAAATGTAGTAAATATACATACATACATACATACATACATACATACATATATGAATAGCAAATTAAAATTTTACTTAAAAATATTAGCCGAATTATAATTATGTAGAAAAACTAAATATTCTAAATTCTTGTACAAATTAGTTTTAACTACATTAAACTTTAATTGCAGAAGACTTATACGTTAAACTGATATATCTTTAATTGTTGAACGCTTAGACATTAAACTGTAACATAGCTAAAATAATTTATTTAATACAATTGCATATTAGAAACACCTTCCATTCTTGTCCGTTTCATGTTTAAAGGAAACAGTTATGGTGTTCATCATTTCCATGATTCAAAATTAGAATTAGTAAGGGATTTAATATTTTAAAAATGGAAAAAATCTTAATTCTATGTTGTGGAATTTATCTTATATTAAAGATAAAAAAAGAAACTTTTGCTCTATTGTGCCATTATGTATTCAACAAAGTGGATCTCAAGTTATGAATATTGATGTAAAAGTATTCATTATCTATTTCTAACACAACTTCTTCCGCTTCAAGTAATTGTGTGGAAAATATTAGTTCTGAAATAGTTTGCACCGATGATACTACCATTGAACTACTAAATATTCTTACATGGACCACAACAATCCAATTCAGTTTTTATAGGAGCTGGTTAGTGTTTTTAGCACTGTTAAAGAACTTAGAAACAAACTAATACTCTATTAACTTGTCGATGGATATAAGCATAAAAATGTGAAGAATGACATGATGCATGTTACTGCGAAATGTGATCAACCTAATTGCAAATTTAGAATTCATGCATCTTGTCCATAAACTATGAACAAAATTCATACATGTGGTGCTGGAGTTTTTGATGTAACTCGTCCTCCAATTTCTAGTATATTTGTTAACGAATTAATGATGAGTTGTATTCATTCTAGTCCTTCTACAAAATAAGGGAAGTTAACACTCAGTGTAACTTTGAATTCAAGGTTGTTCTTAGCTACTACTACACTTATAAAGGAAAAGCTTTAGTAATTAAAGAGCCACATGGAACTTTAGATTTATCATATCATTATTTAATAATATGCGTTAATTAAGTAACGGGAGGCACAATTGCTTTGGAAGGAAATTCATTAACTAGAAGATATGAGCGAGTTTTCATTGGATAAAAGCTTGTTCTTTTGGTTTCAAATACCGTCATCTGGTAATCTTTGTAGATGCAACTTTTATGAAACTTTAAAAACTTCTGAATGTTTAATGTCAACATCAACAAAAGATGGCAATGAAGGCAAACAAAAATACATTAATTATATCAAACATTCATATATTTTGTTTTAAATAATTACACAATATTTGCAATTGTATGTCTAAAAAATTGCTGCAAAATACAGATGCAGCTATAAATATTTTGTTCTTCTTTTACATATAATTTTACTAACATATTATATATGTATTTTAGGTATGTTTGTGTTGGGTATGGCTATATTTTCCTGTGAAAATGCAGATAATTTGTATCGGTTTTTAAAACATCCCCGTCAAATGCTCGTTGATGATAATAGAAGATATGTTTTTATGTCAGATAAACATCATGGAATCAAACTATCTATTCCAAAAGTTTTGCCAGATGTTTATCATAACTATTACTTATATCACTTAAAATAAAATCGAATAGCATCTTTGGGAAGTTGTCGTAGCAATAAAGGATGGATGGTAAAATTATTCATAGAATGTGCTTATGCACCAACTTTTTCTCAATACAATAAATCTATTGAGACATTTTTGATTAAGTGATGGAAAAATTATTGCCAAATTTATTTTAAATTTATCTTATGAACATTGGACATTTGCTCTACTTCCTAGAAAGCGTTATGGAGAATTGGCATCAAATATGGTAGAATGTTTTAATATTTGGATATTATAAGAAAGAAGTTTGCCAATAACTCCGTCATTAGATGTTATATGAAATAAAATAATGATCTCAATGTCAAACCCCCAAGAATAATCAAAAGATTGGAATACTATTCTATGTCAATAATCCAAAAAAATAAAATCAAAAACTCTTTTCATACAAGCATGGGTTAGACAGTGAACAAGTCGTCTGATGATATTTTTAAAGTACAAACAACAAAGAGGAAAAGTTGAATTCATAGATATTAAATTCCATACACACTCTTGCAATACCTGGTGTATTAACAACTTCCCATGTGATCATGCAATTGGGTTTTACTAAGCCAAAATCTTATAGTTTATGGTTACATTTAAGATTACTTCAAGACATTATATTATTGTTTAGTTTATTCTCATAAAATAAGCCAACCCTAACTTTAAGAAATATAAATGAAGCTCCAGAAACACTTTTGTTACATCCTCTAGAATACAAACGACAACCTACTAGATCATCCACAAGTTGCAGATAAAATGTCAGTAAAAGAGTTTCAAAAAGAAAAAAAAATATGTCAAAGTTATGCACATAATACAAGAACATGTCAGCAATATAATGTTTGAAATTATCGGCCTGTTAGATTTGCATAGCATTGTAATAAAAAAATTATTTGAATTCATTGTATAAAATCATGGATTTGTTATTGTATGGCCCTTTAAAATTGTCATATTAAATTTACTTTTCACGTTTAACTTCATTATATTTAATATATTTGACTTATGAAACTAAATAAACAAAAACATTAAATTTATACTTCTTGTATTAGTCTACTATGCATGATTACAGTTTACATGTATCTGCATTTGACTTATGCAATAATAAGTAATTATTGTTAGTTTAAACCGTTTATATTTCTATGCATAAAAACAATTAAAAAATTAACTACATTTTATATAGTAAAGTAAATTAAGATATTTGTAATAGGTTAACGAAAAAGCAATTATTAAAATTTTACCGCATTTTACTAGAGCATATAATTCAAAAATTAATATGAATTCAAAATTCGCATTATTAGCCAACAGGGTTGGCGCAGTTGGTTGATGGTCCGGACTGCGTGATCGAAGGTTACGAGTTCGAGCCTCGAAACTGACAACCCTGTAACAAGTACCCGAAGTATGTGTTTGGCAGGCACATACGTCCCTAGAGTTTACAAGCGAAGCTTGGTTCTCTAGGTAATTCAAAAAAAAAAAATTCGCATTATTATAATTAAACATATAACAATAAAAATTTAACTGGTTTTTATCATGCATTAAACCAAATACAAATCATCTATTCTTATGTAATGGCACGCGCTTCGCGCGTGAATTGTTTTTCTTATAAATTGTATATATTCAAATCAGTCAAAAAAATAATTTTTTATTTTCAAGTGATATTTCTTAGAAGTATTTTGAATTTGTAAAAAATATTTAATTTTAGTTCCTATATTTAGAAGCATTTTGAATTTTAAAGCATGTTCAGTTATTAGATCCTACTTTTATGAGTATTTGAATTTGTAAAAAAAATTTAGTATTAGATCCTATTTTTAAGTAATTAAGATTGAATAATATACAAAGGGGCATTTTTGTTAGTTCACGTTGATACCAAAAAATTGTGACACCAAAGCTATTACAACTATTATCTATTCTTATTATGAAGTAAACCTTAGGTTTAAGTGTTGTTGTGTTAAAGTCTACTATATATGGTTATTATTTATATTTACCTGCATTTGACTTAAGGAGTTAATAAATGGTTGTTCTTAATTTAAAAATATAAATATCTCTATGCATAAAAACATATAAAAATTTAAAAATAAAATAAAATGTAGTAACTTAATATATTTGCAGTATGTTAACTCTAAAAAATATTTTTAGTTTAACTGCATTTTACTTGAGCAGTTAATCAAAATTAATATAAATTCAAAGAATAATTAAATATATCATAAAAAAATTCAAATGCATTTTATAAAAAGTTAGAAATCATTTGTGTTTTATAATGCAATAAACCTTGGGTTTTAAATTTCTTGTTAGAGTCTATTATACATAATTACATTAAGCTGCATTTGACTTATGTAGTTAACCAACAATGGTTCATAATTTAAAAATACTTATATTTTATATCTCCAAATGGTTAAAATAACACCAGACAAATTACTGCATAAAAACAAACAATTCTGGCCATACCACACATACAAATATAACACCCAACCAAATCAATACCATGTTCAAATATATGTAAAATCTACAAAATAACAACTCATTAGCCGTTGGCCTATTCATTTGAGTAGTAATATGGATTTTTCCAGCTTCGGATAGTTCCTTTTAGTTCCGATAAATCACTTATTGATATAACAAATTAGCCTTTGAATCCTTATGTCCTTACATACGAATGTTGCACTTAATGCATGAGAAAACATCACCAAATAGATGAAGCATATCATCCATATATGTAGAACACAATAGCCTATGATTTTTGTTTGATGATAATAAACACACATATATATATATATATATATATATATTTGTATTTGTTATTGTACTATTTAATTTTTCACATAATTAAATAAATATTTGTTGAATAGAATAAATAACCCAGAATTCATATTCAAACAAATATTTTATTCAAACAAATATTTTATTACAAATTCAAATAGCACAAATTTGAGCTCTCACTACATTTACACAATTTCAATTACAATACAATTTTAATTTATAATTTTTACCTCACTACATATTCACTCTCACTTGTATTTAATCTTCAACTCTGCTCCAGCCTATGTCCAACATTTGAGCTATCTGCAAAATAAACACTTACGCAGTAAAATTGAAAAAGAAATATTTTGCAGTTCACAATGAAGTGTGTATTGAAAATATTATTTGCCTCAGTTATTTAGGTTGTCGTCGTCATTTTTGATAATTCATCTTACATGAACAACTTGTGACATGCACAGTGTATCACTGTACATGCCACAAGGTCGTGCACACTACACTTGCTTGTCAAAATCGCAAGGACAAGTTGCACAAGGTCAAACCCAAGCAAAAGCTAGATTCAACTTAGATGCAAAATAAAAACAAAACATCACAGAATGATCAAGTATAAGCTAGTGAAAGGAGCCCACCAGACCACACATGGAAACTCACAAGCTCAGGTTCAACCAACTATACAGAATATTCAAAGTGCACCAAAACCGAACTAGACAGTTCAGATGGTTCAAATTGAATACAAATGAGCTCAACATGACAGCAAGTCTAGCATGCAACATGAAAACAAACCAATGGAGTCAAGACATTATGACTAGAAGCAATGCAATGACCAGACTACAACAATAAACTTCAAAACAAAGAATACAAGCACACAAATCAAAGGCATAAACATGACTCGAACATATTCAGCAATAACTCAAACATCACATGAAACCAAGAGTTCAAAAGACAAGACATTTAAATAAGCAACCAGACCAGACTCCAAAAATGCAAAAAGAGCCATCACATGAATCGAAGAAACTGCACATTTAACTCGAAGCAATCATGCAACAAAACTTCAGAACAACCCAGATCAATATTGGACTCAATGGAACAAGGCACTAGACACATAAGGATTTAACATTTACAACATGTATAACTAGAGTACTATAACAAGGCCAGTACACTAAAATGCAGACACACACTAGCAAGTATGCGCATGAATACAACAACATGCAGAATTCTACCAACCCAGTCCAGTTCATCCAAGGAGAAAGCCACAACATACAATTGCAGACTATAACTGAACAAATGACCCGAGTGCATGAGCCTCCTTTGCCTACTGCACCTATGAACTTTTTACACGATGGAAAAAAACCTAAACTATCATTAGCCGAAGAAAGTTTGCTTGTCGATGCTGGTAAAATGGCTCAAAATGAAACAGCAGTGGTAGATGATCTCAAAACTGAGGGAATCCCAAAACAAGAGGATAAGTTAAATGTTGGTTTTTTGGTTACCAAAAACCTTAGACGTCTCCAAATAATTAAGAACAAGTTGTAGAAGAAGAAAAAAAGAGAGGATAAAGTTCAAATTCCAAAGTCAAAGGAGCACAGAATGGAACCGACTTCAAAAAAATTTCAATTGTATTCGACTGATGATTATATGAACAAGTCAGAATTATCCCCATCATTAGGCAAATAATCTAATGGCCGAGCAAAAAATTTAGGGAATTTATCCCCAATTTCATCATCGGCATACAACTAATCGAGTTCAAGCATATCAACGAGAGTAAATAAAGGAAATCACATACCAATGTTATTCATTTGAACTCGACAATTGAAGCAACCACATGCACTCAAGCTAGGGAACGATCGACGAAACAAACTAGAATTGAATTCATCACTTTAATCGATTGATATCAAGGCGGCGGCTTCAAGTACAGAACCCTAATCTATGAAGAGGAAAAAAGAAAGAATGGCCGAAGACTTTACAAGAGAAAAATAGAAAGGGGAACTCTTTAGTTATAATTTAAAGTGGGCCGGTCTTGAATTTTATATTGGGCTTCACTTTTATATAATTGGGTTTTGTTTTTTGTTTTTCCTTTTCATTTGTAACTTTCCTTTTAAATTTATGTAATCATCTAGTTGTGTAACAAGGTACAAACTATGGGGTGTAATTTGAGAATTCGCAACTCAGTGGCTGAATTATGGCAGAGTTTTGAGCTTAGAGTTAGGTTAATAAAGTTAGCGGGTGTCGTAAATTTACGTGTGTTTGCAAGCGTCTGAATACTTAATCTCTAGTGGAAACCTTAGGGGCAGTGCGTAGGCAGGCTTTTGCCGAAGCTATGTAAATATATGTGTGATCTCTATTGCATTACTTTTTACTTTTATTTTTATTTCCACATTTATTTTTAGTACACCCTATTCACCCCCTCTAGGGTGAAAACGGTCCTACAAGTGGTATCCGAGCAAGGTTAATAGCATAAATGTCTAACCCTAGTTACAAATCTAGCGAGAGTCGGTCCAGTATTATTCCTTCCATTTTTGATGGAACAGATTTTTTTAAATTAGAAACTAAAAATGAAATTTTATTTAAAGTCTGTTAATTTTAAATGTTGGCATATTATTGAAAATGAGTGTGATATACTAGACAAGAAAAAATACTTCGATTAGTGCTCTTGCTATGCATATACTATATTCTCATATTAATCAAGATAATTTTAACCATATCTCTTATTGTTAAAGTGCATAGAAAATCTGGAATATTTTTGATCCAATATGTGGTGCAAAAGTCAACAACGGTGAGAAATCCTCCACAGTCGACTCAGTTAAAGAAATGTGCTTAATAGGTTTGTAAAAGACAGTGGTGATGAAGATTCAATAGCTGATGAGATAAGTGATCTTTCATTTAATGATTAAGTTATTTTATGCCAAAAATTAATTGAAAATAATGAAGCTCTTGAGATGAAAAATAATAAGTTGAAAAGGGAACAATCTAAACTGCATCAGAAAAATAATGATTTGGAAAATGAGCTAAATATTAAGAAAAATAAAAGTTCTAATTGCAAAAGGTGTTTGGACTATGAAAAGAATTCGCCCGTTCTCATGAAATCTTTCAAAAGTTAGAAAATAAAATTTTAATTTGGAAGAAATACAAAACTGAGTTGATTTGTAAGAATAATATTTTGTAAAAAGAGTTGGATAGTTTTAGGAGGTCGAAAAGTTCTAAATGTGCGATTTTTGAAAAGAAACTAAATGAGGTCAACGAAAATTTCAAAACCTTTGAAAAAGAAAATGTGACTTTGAGAAAATCTGAAATTATTCAATTAAATCACGAGTTTGAAAAGGAGGTTGAAAAAAAATCAAGAATTTTGATAAAATTGAATTTAAATAACTCAAACTCTTTGAAACTGAGATGCTAGAAATAAAGACTAAAATTAGAGAGCTTGAAAAGAAAATATGGACTTGAAAATGAATAATTTTGAAAAGAGAGATACTACCATTAGTAGTTGTTCAAAGATAATAAATGAAAATAAACTTTTAAAATCCAAAGTTAATAAACTTGAGCTCATTACTCTGAATTTTTTCACTGGAGAAAATTCTTTTAATATATAATCTTAGAAGATCAACTCTTCGTGAATAAAAGGAAGATTTGGATTTGCGAAAGTTGTCAAAACATGAACAAACGACTAATAACAATGCCAAGGGAAAAAGTGTGATACCCAAATACATAAAGTGTGGAAACATTAGACATGGTAAGAATAATTGTCGAAATATATACAAACACAAAACCGTTAAACAAATAGGGATTTCAAAAGGTTGGAATATAAGTGGTTTGAAATTTAAAAAAATTTGGATTCCCAAGAGTACAATTGTTGACATTAACGGTTTGTTATATAGACAAATTTGGGTACCAAAGATTTCAATAGATAATAATAGTGGTCCTACATCCTTAGTTAGACCACTTGCCTTTTTTAAAATTTAGACACATAAGTGGGCTAAGGAACTAATTTGATGGGGATAGATTTTGAGTTGTTCTAGGTAATTGATAAACTAAAATTTAAATGTTCTTTAGCCTATAAAGATTAGATGGAGATTATCGCATTTCGGATATCACGGCATCGAAGGAAAGTGAGGTATGACTCTTAACTCAATTTTGTTCATATGTTGTTAATTACGTTTTCATCGACATTGCTGAAGTAATTTTGCCATATCTTGAACATCTCAACTTTTTTTTTTGGAAATTTTTGAAGTTTTCGAAAGCTAACCGACAATGCTACAACTTTTCCATAGTTTTTATTAATTCACTTTGGAATGTCATGAAAAACCGCAATAAATTCAATACATAACTCAGAAAGCATATCCGTTTTACATAAACAGTCGGGGTATGTCAAGTATAATTTTTGATTGATTTGACAAATTGACTTAAAACCAATTTTGGCAACTAGCATTTTAGAACATCTAAAACTCTCGTGTTATGAGCCAAATCAAACTTCAAATTTTTATCAGCCAAATAAAGGTTTCAAATTGAACGAGTCTTCGAAACAAAGACTATCAACTACTTTGAAACAACAATTATTATTCACTATCTTCATGTTTATCAAACCAATTTGCAAAACTGCTTTGATGAATTTTTTGAATGTGCTTTTGCTCAATATAGATTACTTTACTTGTGCTTGATATAAATGAACGTGCTGAAAATTTCAAAAAACAATTCAAGTGTTGAGGATTACACATCTTTCTCATATACCACTATATATCACCATGAATACCTCAAATACTTGTGGTATTAGAGCTAGGAACAAAATCAATTTTTTTTTCTATTAAAAAATTTGATTTTTTTAATGGCTTCTTTTAATAATGCTTTACTGAAGGTCAATCCATAGTTAGACCATCCAGTTTAATGGTGAATATGCTTATTAGAAAAATAGAATGAATTTTTTCTAAAAACCATAAATGCATAGAATATTGTTGAAACAGGATATGGGACACCAACAATAATGGTAGATAATCAAGAAGTTGAAAAACCTATGGATCAATGGATAGATCGTGAAAATAAATTGTAAAATACTAATGCTAAAGCTATGAATTCTATTATTTGTTCATTAGATTAAATCGAATTTAATCGTGTCTCACATTGTCTAACTGCGTAGGAACTTTGGCACACACTTGAAGTAACTTATGAAGGAACCTCTAAGGTTAATGAATATCGCCTTGCCTTGCTTGGTAACGAGTACGAGAACTTTACAATGGCAAAGGATGAAAGTGTCAAAGAAATGTATGGATGACTTTCTAATCTCGTATACAAATCAAAATATCTAGAAAGACCATACACAGAGCTGAAAATAGTTCGAAAAATCCTCAGAATTCTTCCACGAAATTTTGAAGCAAAAGTGACTGCAATTCAAGAATCAAAGGATCTGAAACAAATTAAAGTTAAAGAACTCATTGGAAATGTCACCACTTATGAGCTAGAAATCAAATTCAAGGAAGAATGTGAGGGGGTGATACGCGAAAGAAATCTATAGCTCTCGAAGAAATAATGGAAAGCGGTGATGATGATGATGGAGCAGCTGAACTGGCAATGATAATAAAGAGATTCGAAAACGTGGAACCACAAATATGGAAATCCTGCCCTAAATCAACAACTGAAGAATAGAATTGTCAAAATTCTAGACAACTCAAAAGAGCAGGAGATCATTTGTCATAAGTGCAGTAAACCTTGTCATATGAACCAAACCATCCTCAAAATAAATTCAGCAAAGGAAGGAAACCGAAAAGGAGAAGTTTTACAGCTACTTGGGATGAAAGTGATAAAAGCAATGGCAGTGAAAGTGAAAGAGCAAATCGATGTCTTTTAGGAGAATCAAGTGACAGTGATGATGACAAGCCAAGGAGGTAGCAAAACTTACTCACCCGCAATTACTTATATATTTTCATGAAGTAAATGGCTAGTTTTAACGACTTAGGGAGAAGTATGCTAAAATTGAATCACAAAGAGATAGTTTGACAAAACTAAAAAAACAGCTTGATCAATTGGTTCTAAACTATAAAAATAAGAGCCTAAGTGTGATAAGTGTCCATCATTTGAAGAGGAAATAAAAAAAATCAGAAATTAAAATTAAATCACTTGAAAATGAAATCCTAATTTTCAAAGAAAGTGAAAACACCAGGAGAGAAAATTCTATTATAAAGTGCACGTTGTAATTGAATGAAAATGAATCTCTCAAGTCATAAGTCCATCAATATTTTACAACTATAGGAAAATTCTCCAAAGGAGAAAGATCACTAAATATACTATTAGGGAAACAAACTGTTAATACTGTTGGACAAGGACTTGGATATACTCAATCTGAAAGAGTTAGAAGTGAAACTAATCGTTTCAACTCCAAGTGCATGATTTGTAGAATATATGGACATAATCAAAATAATTTCTGGTATAGACCCAAACATGCGAAACCATACCAATTTGGGTTCCTAAAGGCACGAATGTAAAATCTTTTAAAATCAAACAAATCTGGATGCCAGAAGGAACAAACATAAACTATTTTGGTTCTTCGCAAACTTGTTTTCCTAAACCGTTTGTCACTAAAAATCATAGACCTATAAAAACAAATTGGTTACAAATATCTTTCCTCGTGTAGGTGTGTTGGCAGGCTAAGGAACAACAATAGTGGTACCTGAATTCTGGCTGTTCTAGGCACATGACGGGCGACAAATCAAAGTTCCTTAGCCTAGAGAAATACAAAGGTAGCAGAGTAAAAATGGGAAATAGCTATGTATTATATGTTGAAAATCTACACCATAATTTGATTTCAATCAGCCAGTAAGAGGAAAGGTGATCAGGTGGGAAAATTAAAAAACCATTTTTCATGCCGAGAATACTATAAGTACCTCTAGAGTTCTTGAACTATGTTAATGTAAATGGAGATTTGAGAAAGAAGAAATGAAGAGCAAATCATGTATCAGTTGTTCATCACACAGATTCGTACATGTTTATATACAACAGCTTACACACACATGCAGGCTTAAGCCTTATTACACACAGTCATGGGCCGAAGCCTTATTGGGATGAGAAAACAAGTACAACATGAAATATGTATAACACCGCATCACCATTTAACACAGATCAGATAACACTCCCCCTCAAGTTGAAGCATACTTATTAATCATGCTCAACTTGCTGCAAAGGTACTCCACTCTCGCACCACTCAACGCCTTGGTGAAGATGTCAGCCAGTTGATCTCCAGATCTGACAAATCTAGTTACGATCAAACCCTACTGTATCTTCTCGCGAATGAAGTGACAGTCCACTTCGATATGTTTGGTTCTCTCATGGAATACTAGATTAGAAGCAATATGAATTGCTGCTTGGTTATCACACCATAATTTCGCTGGCAACTTTGGTTTCAAACCTATCTCAAACATAAAGTGATTTATCCACATTAGTTCACAAATAGCATTAGCCATACCTCTATACTCTGATTCAGCACTGGACCTAGACACCACATTTTGTTTTTTACTTTTCCATGAGACTAAGTTACCTCCAACAAATACACAAAATCCAGAGGTTGATCTTCTATCTGACCTAGACCCTACCCAGTCAGCATCCGAGAAAGCTTCTATCTCCTCATGTCCATGATTATCATACACAATACCTTGTCCTTGTTCCTTTTAAGTAACATAGAATTTGTTTTAGAGCATTCCAATGATGAATAGTTGGAGAACTCTTGAATTGACTCATGACACTAACTGAAAAAGCAAGATCTGGCCTTGTTACTGTCAAGTAATTCAGTTTACCCACTAACCTCATATATTTTTCTGGATCATTAAATAGTTCACCATCATTTGTCAAACTGATATTGGTAATCATAGGAGTAGTACAAGGCTTTGCAACCAATTTTCCAGTCTCGGTTAACAAATCAATGATGTATTTTCTTTGTGATAAAAAGATCTGCCCATTTTCTCTTATCACTTCAATACCCAAGAAGTACTTTAACTCACCAAGATCTTTTGTAGTAAATTGTTTTTGAATAAAAACTTTAAGATCTGAAATTCCTTTCCTATCACTTCCAGTAATTACAATATCATCTACATATACTACTAACAATATAATTCCTTCTTTTGAATTTCTATAGAACACAGAATGATCAAAATTGTTCTTAGTTATGCCAAATGCTTCAATCACTTGACTGAACTTACCAAACCATGCTCTTGGACTTTGTTTTAGTCAATACAAGCTTTTCTTTAGTCTACATACCTTTCCTGTCTCCCCCTGAGCTACAAACCCAGGTGGTTGCTCCATATATACCTCTTCAATCAAATCCCCATGAAGAAAAGCATTTTTAATATCAAGTTGATGCAGTTTCCAGTCATATCTTGCTGCTAAAGAGATAAACAATCTTATGGACGTCATTTTAGCCACTGGAGAGAAGGTTTCTGAATAATCTATCCCATAAGTTTGTGCATATCCTTTTGCAACCAACCTAGCCTTTAGTCTAGCCACTGACCCATCTGGGTTAACTTTAACTGAGAACACCCATTTACACCCTATCACCTTTCTATTATCTGGTAGTTGAACCAAATTCCAGGTTTTATTATGATCCAAAGCTTCAATCTCTTCTAACATTGCTTTTTGCCATTCTGGTTTAGACAATGCCTCTCCTACATTTTCTGGAATAGAAACAGTATCAAGATTGGAAATAAAAGTGTAACTTGCTGGATATAGTTTATCATATGATACAAAGGAGGATATAGGATGTGTACATTGACGTGTACCTTTTCTAAGTGCTATTGGTAAATCAAGACCGAGATCATGTGCTGGAATTTCCTCATTATCAGATTCTTGTAAATTTGTTTCTATCCTTTGATTTAGTTCACTATGTTCACTCCCTTGTGACAAAGTTGTAGGATAAATCAACCAATCATCACTCCCACTTTCCTCTTGAACACAAGACTTTGAATCAGACAACGGGAAGAATGGGAGATCTTCTACAAAAGTAACATCAATTGACACCAAGTATTTATGCAAACTGGGACAAAAACATTTGTAACCTTTTTGAAGTCTTGAATAGCCAACAAATATGCACTTCAATGATTTTGGATCTAATTTGGTTAGTTGTGGGTTCACATCCCTAACATAACACACACAACCAAACATTCTTGGCTTCACTGGATACAAAGATTTATTAGGACATAGGACTTGGAAGGGGATCTCATACTTTAGCACTGTTGAAGGCATTCTGTTGATCAGAAAACATGCTATGGCCACTGCATCTGCCCAAAAAACTTTGGGTACATTCATATGGAACAAGAGTGCTCGAGTAGTCTCAATTAAGTGCCTGTTCTTCCTCTCAGCAACTCCATTTTGAGAAGCACTATCAACACATGAAGTCTTATGAAGAATGCCATTATTAGCCATGTAATCACTAAACAAACTGGATGTATATTCCTTTGCATTATCACTTCTTAAAGTTTTAAGTGACACATTAAACTGGTTTTTTATTTCAGCACACAAGTTACCAAAAATAGAGAATAGCTCAGATCTATTTTTCATTAGGTATAACCATGTTACTTTTGAATGATCATCAACAAATGTAACAAAGTATCTATATCCTTTCTTTGAAACAATAGAACAAGGACCCCATACATCAGAGTGCACTAAATCAAACACTGAATTAGCCCTTTTATTTAATCTAGGATATGAACTAACACGATGATGTTTGGAAAATTGATACGATTCATAATTTATTGTAGACGGAAAATTAAACTGTGGACAAAGTTTCTTGAGCAATGAAAGAGATGGATGACCTAACTGGCAGTGAACTTTAAGAGCAGATATCATACTTGAGCAAGCAATGTTTTTGGATAATTCTTCATTGAGTGTGTACAAGCCTCCATATTCTTGTCCCCTACCAATAATCTGCTTCGTTGTAAGGTCCTGAAACAAACAGTGATCGGGGAAGAAAGATACACAGCAATTAAGTTTGCTAGTGATTTGACTTACTGACATTAAGTTGAATGACAGATTTAGTAAATATAAAACTGATTTCAGTGGCAGTTGAGTATGCGAGTTTGCTTTCCTAGTTCCATAAACATGAGTTTGTGATCCATCAGCTAAAGTGACAGCATGTGTTGTTTCATTACTTTGAATATCAGAAAGCAAATAACTGTTACATGTCATATGATCTGTAGCTCCTGAATCTATGATCCATTTAGATGATGGTTTTTCAATACTAGCAACAGCAGCTGTAGTAGAGGAAGATATACGACCCGATGGATTCTTCTCAAGAGTTTCTTGATACTTTGCATATCTCTCAAATTCATCAGCAGTCATCAAAACTGTTTTATTTGTATTTTCATTATTGTTATTGTTGGCCAAGGAGTTTTTATATTGCAATTTTCTACACTCAAATTTTGTGTGACCGGGTTTCTTGCAATATGCACAAAATTTATTCTGATTTGTTGGCCTAAATGGTTGAGACATCTGATTTGGAGCAGAGAATCTTGGTGCATTATTAGTGTTGCTTTGTGCATTATTCCATGGTGGTGCATTATTCTTACTATTACTTATCAAAGCACTGTCAACTGGAGTGCTTGATATTTGAGTCACCTCAGTACGGAGAATTCGACTAAACACCTCCTGCAATGATGATATCTCCGATCCAGATAGTATTTGTGATTTTGCTGGTTCGAATTCAGATAGTAACCCAGCCAAGAAGCTCATTATTGCCATCTGCTCCCTTTGTTTTTGTTGAACCTTAACATCAGGGCTGATTGGAAGCAGCACGTTAAATTCCTCATATGTTTTCTTAAAATTCATAAAGTAGTTCATCAGTGTTTGTTCTTGCTTCTCTGCTCTATAAAACGATTTGCATACATCATACATTCTGGTCACATTTCCTTTTCCAGAGTATAGAAACTCCAAATACTCCATCAATTCTTTCACGAACTCACAGTGATCAACCAATCCAATGACCTCTCCATCAATTGAATTTCGGATCTAAAGAAACAGTCGCGCATCATCTCTTAACCACATCAGATCCTTTTCCTCAGTTGAATCTAGTTTTGGTGGACTCTCAGTTAAATGATTACCCTTATCAATGGATCAGAGATAGAGACGAATTGTTTTGCTCCAGTTTAGATAATTCAGATTGTTTAATTTGTGATCAGTGATTTTCGGCATCATCTGGATCGAATCAACTGAGATCTTATTTTCAGACATAGTAACAAATATTTGAATTAGGGAAGATAAACGATATAAAGAATGTTATGGTGTTCTGATCTGAAGATAGAAGGTAAAACCCTAGTTGGATTCAAACTTCGTAATTTTAGGCTCTGATGCCATGTTAAAGTAAATGGAGATTTGAGAAAGAAGAAATGAAGAGCAAAATCATGTATCAGTTGTTCATCACACAGATTCGTACATGTTTATATACAACAGCTTACACACACATGCGGGCTTAAGCCTTATTACACACAGTCATAGGCCGAAGCCTTATTGGGATGAGAAAACAAGTATAACATGAAATATGTATAACACCGCATCACCATTCAACACAGATCAGATAACAAACTAGTTCATATTGATTTGTTTGGTGGTAAGAGATATTTTCTTGTATTGGTTGATGATTACTCTAAAGACACGTGGGTATACTTCTTTATCTTACTGCCTCTAGACCAAACATTATGTTCTCTATTTATTCATGTGCACGGTTTGAGTAAAATCCAAAGGAATCTCATTTAAAAGCCATAAAAAGGATTATAAGGTATTTGTTGCACACCTCGTGGTTTAGTCTATGGTATCTAACTAATGATAACTTTGAGTTAAAAGAGTATTCTGAAGTAGATTATGCTGGTAGTCTAGTTTATAAAAAAAGTACTAGTGGAACGTGTTTTATTCGCATCACATTTCCAAAGACAATATCTGCATAAATTTCATTTCAAATGATTTTCAATTGGCAGACCTTTTTACAAAACCCCTTCCAGAAAATAGTTTTTGTCGACTTCATCTTAGTTTAGGCATTTTAGAAATTTGATTTGATATTTTTGGATTTGATCTTAAATGCTATATTAGCTTCCTACTGATTATCAAAAAGATAAATAATGACTGAAAAAAGTGATGAGTATTGATCTTGATCATACATTATGTCTTGAGAGAGTATATTTAGTAAATTTCTTTAAAATTTAAATAAAATATGTATTTACTTTGGTTGGTAAAAATTCCATGACCATCTCTATTCCTATCATATTTCTATGACCATCACTCATCGAAATCCAATATACTATGTCAAAATGTTGTATTTTAAATAGGAAATTATTCATTTTATTTTAATTAGCAATATAATCGTCTAAAATACTCACTCTCATTTAAAAGTTCTCACGATTATGCATGGGTTAACTACTTGGAATCTTTGATTATGTACTTTCATGCTCATTTAAAAGTCCTCATGGTTATGCATGTCTAGAACACATATCAAAATTGATTATTAAATAGGCAAGTTGATTCCAACCCCATTTAAAAGTCCTCGCGGTTATGCATGGTTAGAAGATTCTTGAAATTCATTTTTTTTAATTTAAGGAATATTACTAATCTCATTTAAAAGTCCTAACGGTTATGCATGATTAGTAATGTTTAACAATTTCTTGTCATAAATATGCCACAATTGAACACAACTATATGGGTTTCTATGCCAACATCACTCCTAGCATTCTAAAATGGAATATGCCTAACAGAGCATTTATGATTTTTGTTTAATTTTTTATTAAAATTTAATATTTGTACTCGATTAGGTATTGATGTTGTATTAATGTCTATCACTTTATCTCTATTTTATAACATTATTACTCTTTTGTTGATAACAAAAGGGGAGAGAGAAGTTAAGATTTTGTTTTTGGCAAATAAGTTCAAACTTTTTATTTACATATTTGTTATTCATTTTTCATGCATATGTCAAGGTGGAGCTTTGTTGTAGGGGAAGCATTCAAATAGGGGGCGCTAATAGAACTCACCATGACCAAATACATTTAATAGAGTCAAAATCTTAATATATATTTGTTATCATCAAAATAGGAAGATTGTAGAATACAATACGATTTTTGTTTAATGATAACAAACATACATACATACACATATATATATTTGTATTTTTTATCGTACTATTTTATTTTTCCACATAATTAAATAAATATTTGTTGAATATAAAAAATAACTCAGAATTCATATTTAAACAAATATTTTATTCAAACAAATATTTTATTACAAATTCAAATAGTACAAATTTGAGCTCTCACAACATTTTCACCATTTCAATTACAATACAGTTTCAGTTTATAATTTTCACCTCACTACATATTCACTCTCACTCGCATTTAATCTTCAACTCTGCTCTAGCCTATGTCTAGATCTGAGCTATCTGCACAATAGACACTGACGTAGTAAAACTGAAAAAGATTGCAGTTCACAATAAAGTGTGTGTTTTGAAAATATTATTTACCTCAGTTATTTGGGTTGTTCATCGTCATATTTGTTAATTCATCTAACATGAACAACTTGTGACATGCACAGTGTATCACTGTATATGCCACAAGGTCGTGCACATCGGTATACACTTGCTTGTCAAAATAGCAGGGACAGGTAAGCACAAGGTCAAACCCAAGAAAAGCTGGATTCTACTCAAGTGCAATATAACAACAAAACATCACAGAATGATCAGCGCAAGCCAGTGAAAGGAGCCTACCAGACCACACATGAAAACTCACAAGCTCAGGTTCAACCAACTATACAAAATGTTCAAAGTGCACCAAAACCGAATTAGACAGTTCAGATGTGTCAACTTGAATACAAATGAACTCAACATGATAGCAAGTCTAGCATGCAACATGAAAGCAAACCACTCGAAGCAATGCAATGACCAGACTCCATCAATAAACTTCAAAACAGAAAATACAAGCACAAAAATCAAAGGCACAAACATGACTCGAACATATTCAGCAATAACTCAAAGATCACATGAAACCAGGAGTTCAAAAGACAAGACATTTAAATAAGCAACCAGATCAGACTCCAAAAATGCAAAGAGAGCCATCACATGAATCGAAGCAACTGGAAATGAAACTCGAAGAAACTGCACAGTTAACTCGAAGCAATCATGCAACAAGACTTCAAACCGACCCAGACCAATATTGGACTCAATGGAACAAGGCACCAGACACATAAAGATTCAAAGTGTTCAACATGTAGAACCAGAGTACAATAACCAAGTCAGTACACTGAAATGTAGACACACACTAGCAAGCATGCGCATGAACATAACAACGTGCAGAATTCTACCAACCCAGTCCATTTCATCCGAGGAGAAAGGCACAATATACAAGTGCAAACTATAACTGAACAAATGACCCGAGTGCATGAGCCTTCTTCGCCTACTGGACCTATGAACTTTTTACATGATGGAAAAGAACCTAAACAATCATTAGCTGAAGAAAGTTTGCTTGTCGATGCTGGTAAACTGGCTTAGAATGAAACATTAGTGGTAGATGATCTCAAAACTGAGAGAATCCCAAAATAAGTGGATAAGTTAAATTTTGGTTTTCCAGTTACCAAAAACCTTGGACGTCTCCAGATAATTAAGAACAAGTCGTAGAAGAAGAAGAAAAAAAGGAGGATAAAATTCAAATGCCGAAGTCAAAGGAGCATAGAATGGAACCAACTCCAAACAAAATTTCAAACGTATTCAACTGATGATTATATGAATAAGTCAAAATTATCCCGATCATTTAAGCAATAATCTAATGGCCGAGAAAAATATTTGAAGAATTCAAAGAAAAATATACGAAAGAAAATTTAGGGAATTTATCCCTATTTATCCCAATTTCATCATTGACATACAACTAATCGAGTTCAAGCATATCAACGAGAGTAAATAAAGGAAACTGCATACCAACATTATTCATTTGAACTCGACAATTGAAGCAACCGCATGTACTCAAGCTAGGGATCGATTAATGAAGCAAATTAGAATTGAATTCATCACTTCAATCGATTGATATCAAGGCGGCGGCTTCAAGTACAGAATCCTAATCTTTGGAGAGGATCAAAGAAAGAACGACTGAAGAGTTTATAAGAGAAAAAAGGGAAAACTTCTCTTTAGTTATAATTTAAAGTGGGTCAGTCTTGAATTTTATATCGGGCTTCACTTTTATATAATAGGGTTTTGTTTTTTTGTTTTTATTTTTATTTTCAAGTGTAATTTTCCTTTTAAATTTGTGTAATCATCTTGTTGTGCAACTAGGTACAAACTACGGGGCGTAGTTTGAAAATTCGCAACTCAATGGCTGAGTTGTGGCAGGATTTTGAGCTTAGAGTTAAGTTAGTCAACTTAGTGGGTATCACAAGTTTACGTGTGTTTATAAGTATCTGACTAGTTAATCTCTAGGAGAAACCTTGGAGGCAGCACATAGGCAGGTTTTTGCCAAAGCTGGTTAAATCTATGTGTGATCTCTATTGCATTCCTTTCTGCTTTCATTTCTATTTCTGCATTAATTTTTAGTACACTCTATTCACCCTCCCTCTAGAGTGAAAACGATCCTACAATATAGACATCCATGAACTGTCCGATTTAGTTCCTAATCATAGAATTTACCAATCTCTAGTAAGTAGCTTTAGTTTTCCTTCAAACCCAACAACATTGCATAGTAGCAATATTATCCCAAATCCATTATAAAACTTGTGTGCTCTTGCTATGGAACGTGTGCCACTACTTGGTTTCTTCGGAATAAGCATCCATGATAGTAAGTAACTCATGTTTGGCAGTGATGTATACTAGATAATGGAAAACCGTATTTCGAACATGCTTTATTTAAGTCTGAATACTTGCCAAGGGCCAGTCATTCCAAAAAGATGTTATATGCCAAAAACTCATCCACAGTCATAAATTTGTAAACCCACACACTCTTGCAGTCTCCATCCCCAACTCCACGGGCTAGTCAATTGTCCTAATAGATTCCTTTGCCTTTTCGATAAATCCTAGGATCTTGCATTTACTAGGCTTGGTGTCTTTTAAGCTTATCCTCATCTGATCAAACGTATTTTTAAACAACATATTCACTGAGCTTCCATAGTCCACAAAGACTTGATGCACAGTTTTTGATCATACAACAATTATTATTACACATGAAACATGGTTTGGACAAAAGGCAATCTAATTGTTAGTACATATAGATTGTAGTTACATATGTATAACAATTGTTATTACAACAATTGTCTTTCAGAATATTCTTATACAATTATTTTGTATAAAAAGATGTAAATACACTAATATCGTAAAGTTAACGTTTTACAATTTATGTAAACGAAATTATTGATTTTATAAAAAATCTAATTGAATTACAGACAGGGTTAACAATGGAGATCTGGCTAAGTCAAGTGTAATAAATTTACAAATACTAATAAATTTAAATAAACCCTATACAATAAAAATAAACAAAAAATAAATTAAGTAGGAATCAAAAATCCACCAATTGATGGTAACTTTTAGTCGTACCAAGCGGTCAATCAGTTACCAACTTTCAAGCGAGGATTGAACCTCGTTTTAGGGCCCAAATTTAATATATAATTTATTTGTGTATGTGAGATTATTTTCCAACTCTCGACTTTTGGACACTATGGATGTGATGACCTGGAAATTTTAACGAATTAAATTGGAATAATTAATTGTTTTTAAATATTTAAAAGTTAATTTTAACTCGAATTCAAGATATCAATATTTACTTGATAATTAAGTTATTGAATTATATAGTTTAAATATTGAATTTAATAATTGAAAATTAGGTAAATTGTTGAATCTGAAATTTCTAAGCCTGTTTAAATAATTTGAAGGCTTATAAAATCTATAATGATGATATTGAGGATAATAGAATAGTTGAAATTTAATTTTAAAGGTAATTCGTTCAATTTTAATAATATATCGTTTAAATTGGAATTTAAAAATAGCCTTCCGAGGCACAGTCTCGGAATTTGACGAGACTAGTTCCATTGGATCCGTAATAGTTAGTTATTATCGGATTTCAATTTTCGTAGCAATCGGAGTTTTCGTTTGACCCTGGCAGCTCGAAACGCGTAGAACTATTTTAATCGATTTAATTTTAAATTGATCGTTTAATTCCGTAATTCGCACATACGTTCAAATTAGCCTCCGAAACACGTTCCATTGTGATCGGAATGCGGGTAAAACCTTATGAACGTCAGTCGGCATGTGTGATTCAGGGTTCGGGATTTCGTGTTTTGGGACACGAGATATTTTCATATTTAATTATTTAGTATTCAAGCGTGCTGAAGAAGCTATTCCCCCCAAATCAATATTTTTATTACCGTCCTCTCTTCTTTCAACAGTTTTGAACTGGAGCCTCCCTCTTCCCATCATTTCCAAATTCGATTCGATAAAAAAAAAATGAAATCTGAAGATCAATTCAAACCAAAAAAATAATGGCGACCGGAGGAAACTCATTCAAAAATTTCTATTTTAAGATCTGCTCAATAAAAACCCATGGAACAAGCTTTAAATTTTTTGTTTTGGTGAGAGCTTCGACCTTATACGCTTATTGAGGTATGCGACGTCACTTATTGAACTCGACTATAAAGGGTATAGGAACTAGGGTTGGGAATTTCTTGAAATCGAGGAAGAATGGGATCGAGCGAAGCCTGGAATTGGGTTCGTTATGGAAAGTAGCACCTTTACGCGTAGTTTCAGGGTGTGCGATCGCTTATTGAGGAGTGCGACATGGCCGTCGTCGCGTTCGATCCCATCAACCGCAGGTGGAAGGAGCTTATTGGAGGGCGATTATGGGGTGTCCACGGGTCGAGTTCGAGAAGGGGAAGCGTTTGGCAACGTCGGATTTTCGACTAGTGGTGTGGAGCTTTGTTTCTCTGGAGGAGCATGCACGACTTGCAGATGAAGGGTCATTTGAGGAAGATGATTGTCTAAAATCATGGAGAAGCGAGTTGAGATGGATTGGATTTGCAAATTTAAGGGACAAAGGTGAGTAAACCTCACGCCTTTGGATATCTATTTAAATTTAAATGATTGGTTGAATGATCGGTTTGTTTTGATGTGCTATACTATATATGGTAGTATAATATTTATTGGGTGATTGATATTCCGGGACGGATATTATTGGTAATTGGAAGTTTGAACGATGTGGTTTGCGAGAATATCTCGGATCCTGAGTTATCGAAATATATATAAAAATTGGATTTTTGAAAAGAAATATAAGAGTGAAATTTTGAAAGTGAAATAAGTATAGAATAAAATAAGAATGATTTGGAAAGAAATAAAAGTGATATAAAAAAAAACAAAACTGGAGTTAAATCATAAGTAGAGATTTTAAGACAAGTTATAAATCAAAGTTAAATCTAACAATAAAGTTTTAAAATATTAAGTGTTTAACAACTTGAATGCTAAGGTGTAATTGTAAATTGACTAAAATGTAAAATTAATCTGGCTTTAAATTCCTTTAAGCTTTTATTATAAAATGAGTAATTAATTAGATAGTTAATACAGGTTGAGATAAAGCGAGAATGATTAATATTGTGGTTAATTAAAGTAATTAATTTAGTTTAGGATAAATTAAAATATAATTGAAAATCTTGAATTTATAAAATTAATGTTGCAATTAAAGATTGATTAATTAAGATGAATTAATCAGTAATAAGTAACTTATGAATAGTTATTTAATATAAGTAATTAAGGATTAGTGTAATTTAAATAGTTAATTTATTCATGAAGTAATTAAGATTACTTATTGATTTTGGTTAAGAAGAATTAATATCGTGAAAGTAATTTAAGTTATTACTTGAATGAAATTGAAAGATAATTAAGCGAGAGTGATTAATTGTGATAAATTGTGAAGGTATGGTTGATTAATTGATTTGAAACTAATTAAAGTTAAATGAAGGAATCTAAGTGATTGAGGATTGAAATTCAATTAGAATCAATTGAATTAATTTGGAAGTGATCAAATTTGCTTATGGATGATTGAAAGGTATTGGATGTTTGAGTGAGTTGACATCTCTGATATGAAATATTGTGTATTTCATTTGAATACCTTGGGTTAGGGTGACATGAGTTTCGAAGAGACCGGGGTCGGGTATTAGGAAATACCCGAAAACCACTTCGAATTTTTATAAATTAATTTGTGAAATCAATACGATGAAATGACATGATTTAAGTGAATCAGATTATTTTATCTAAAGTTTGATACTTAGAAACTTATTGTGAAATAAGTGTTGACTATAACAAATTGAGAATTGGTTAAATTTGATATAAGTTACCCGGGTTTATATAAGTTGTTTGCTTTGGTATTCCATGTTAGTTGGGTTTACTCACGCTGGTTTCCAGCCTGACACGGGTGTTACTTTGGTGTAATGCTCGGGTCAGACCGAGTATTACAGATTTTCATGTAGATACGTTCGGGAGCTCAGGAGGCGAGCTAGATGGCAATATCGTATAGAGTATTTCCGCTGTATTTATATTATTGTTAATCTGAGACATGATAATTGTAAATATTCAGGGACTGTATAAAATGTGAAACTCTGATGTATATTAAATGTAATCGACAAATATAGTATCCTTTTGTAGACTGTTATTATTTATTATTATATTTTATCCGTTGCGAATGTGAGATGTTGTTTTCTGTTCTTCTTCTTTTTCTATCTCTTTCTTCTTTTTCATAACTATCTGGAATTTTCGGGCTTGAAAATTTCGGGTCGTTACATTTGGTATCAGTGCCAGGTTAAACGAGAACCTTGGCTCTGGTGGGGATTACTCATTTAATAGAGTCCGTAGTACTCTAGAATGAGTTGAGTATATAAATATATATGAGAGAGCGTACTTGTTATTTTCTTAAATAAAGGTTTTAAATGATTTTATATAAAATATATTTGATATATATAAAGCAATATTTCCTTTTAATAAATATTAAGGTGATTGGTTGTTAGATTATTGAAAGTAGAATTAAGAAGCAATATAATACAACCAAATTGAAGTTTTGAAATGGAACTAAAGTAAGTGGTAATAGAAATACAACCAAATTAAAATTAAATTGATTAAAATGAAATTCAAAAATTAAATTGTTTAAAAAGCTTTAAATAGAGGTAAGTTGAAACGGGATTCGAATAAAATTCAATCTTGAATTTATGGAAATAAGAAAAATATAAAAAGGAAATAGGTATCTAGATATGATAACCTTGTGTATTATCATAAATAGTTATTGTATTTAATAATGAGATATTTGTTATTAAGTAAGTCAAATGAAGTACATTTATAAGAAACGTAGAACTTTTAAATTCAAAAGTAATGAAAAATAATAAATAAGTATTATTTGGACAACTGGGACTTGTTGAAGACAAAGGGGTTATTTGAAATTTTATTTGAATTTAAAACCAAGGGTGGTTAAAATTTTAAAATATGGCTGGAAGGGCCAAGAAACAAATATGTATATATGTATGGATATATATGATATCAAAGATAATCGAAAATAAACTCTAAGGTGTTGAGTTTTGATTTTTCCCTGAAATGTGATGTAATATAAGTAATATAAGTTTTGAACTTACAAGAGGGAAAGAAATTTGAAGTTTGAAGCGGGAATTCAAATTTAGTAAGGTTGATTGGATTAAGTAAATTGGAATTTAACTTGGAAAGATAAATGGTTGATTGGAATTGGGAATGTGTGTGATCTCAAAACGAGTTTGAGATTTAAAAATTGAAAATGGATGGACGTTTTAAAATAAATTGGATGATATTATCCTATTGTTAATAAAAATCATTAAATTAAGAATGGAATTGTATAAATACAATAAATTTGAATAATTGAATTGTAAAATAAACTGGTTTCAAACTGGAAGATAAAATTGGATAATAAATTTAATTCTGAAAACAAATAAAATTGTATTGAATTCTTATTTGAACATTGAAATACATAAGTTAAGATAATTTAAAATGGAATTTTGAGAATCGGACTTAGAAATTAAATTGATTAAAAACTTTAAATAAAAGTTAAATTGGTTTAAAAGGTTAAACCAACCTTTGAGAATTTAACTCGAATTTATATAATTCGAGATAGTTTGAATTCAAGATTGAAATTGAATTAGTTCAAAATTTAATTTGGTTTGAATTAATTGAATTGGTGATTGAAGATGTACAAGTTTAAAATTAAATGAGAAATTAAATTGGATTATATAGAAATGATTTGAATTTGAAATGGGTTCAATTGATAATAATTCAAATGGATTGGAATAATTTGAAATTATATTATAAGTTGAACATGATTAAAACTAAATGGAATTTGGTTTAAATTGGGAAGAGAATCAAGATTGATTCGATTTGAATTGGGTTTAAATAAAATTTAATAGAAATTGAAGTTATTCAAGCTGGGATTGGGTCGATTTGAATGGAAATTTAAATTTAAATCGTTGGGAAAGTGAACAGTTGGCTCTTGACTATTTTCAATATAAATTGTTTCGATATAAACTTATTTTTCTAAGCAATTAAATATATACAACCTTTCTTTCTTAAAGCCAAATTATTTTATATACTTGTTTTACGATTATTCTTGGAGCTATTTAAAACATTTTTCAATCGTTTCCTAAACTAATTACTATTTTTTAACTATTTCACAAACTACTTTCTATTTTACAACTATTTTGCAATTATCTAAATTTTTTGAAACTATTCAACTAATTCTCAACTATTTTACAGTTAGTTGCCTATTTTATAGCTATTTGTAAACTAATGATTATTTTTCAACTACTTATTTATTTTTAAAATTTTCAAGCTATTTTCTAAATATAAACTGGTCGGAGTTCAAACTGTTATTGATTAAATATCCAACTGAGATAAGGATTGAAGTGATAATTCAATGGAATTGAGGGAATTGTGAATAGAAAGGAAATTAATTTGGTTAATGATCGATGAAGATAATTACGTAGGATGTACGTATATTATTCTATTCGCATAGTGATTTGATCTAGATTCGAGCACAGAATTTCGAGATAGTTATCGATCCGAGTTGGGATTTTTCAATCGATTTTCGACGGCGAACCTGGATATGGATTGTTGATTGGTTCTGGATATTCTCTATCATAGATATGACTATGCAAGGAGAATGACGGTTTCTAATCAAGAAACCAGATCAGTGTCCGCACTAGGAAGTCGGGTGGACGATACTAGTTCAGAAATGAAATTGTGTGATCGGGTGAGCGATCAGATTTGTATAGCGTACGGATGATATGTGTACATCGTACGGATTTGGATGAAATTAATATTGAAAGAGTAATCAAATTGGGATATTTGGTTTTGAATAAACAAAGTTGTATATCTTCGTTATATAAGGTAAATCTTCCCATGTTGAATTTATTGCTGGAAGGAAAATGTTTTGAAATGTTGAAGTATAAAGGGGTTTTATACAAGTTTGAAATGATCCAAAGTTTTAATAATTATGTATATTTTTGAATATATATAAAGTATCTTATGAGGATTTTGAAAAAGGTTTTGGGAACCTTTGGATTTGGAAAGGCTTTTGATTTTGGATAAAATCAATAAGAGAATTTGGAAAGCCTAGTTTGAGAATTATCGATTTTGGAATAATCGATTTTGTATAAATGAGCTTTGCATGAGATCATACTAGGTGTATGATTTGAAGATGCTATATGTGTATAGTATAAAATGTTTTGATGATGGCTCTGGGGAAAAAGGCGCTCCCTTGAAATGAACTTCTCAGGAGTGCCACCGGGTGGTGCTGCCTTGAGCCCCAAGGGGTTCTAAAGTTGATCCTGTGAGGAGTCCGGACAAAACTAGTTCCTGTGGATTATGAGTAGTCTATACCGTAGTGGAAGTCGTGTGTGCCGCTGAGAGCCAATGGTCTGTGTTTGATTTTATATCGGTAGACTGCGACCTATGGTATAACATAGCGAAAGTCGTGTGTGCCGCTGAGAGCCAACAGTCTGCGTTTGATTTTATATCGGCAGACTGCAACCTATGTAGGAGTGGAGATGTTTCATTTCGACAGCGAAAATTAGAGGCCGCGGAGAGCCTGCAGTTACATGGACTTTTGCTGCGACAGCAACGTAACCCTGGATGTAACTGTGATCTGTTGTGTGGGATCCATGGCGTAATCGAGAGGCCACGGAGAGCCTGCAGTTACATGGACTTTTGCTGCGATGGCAACGTAACCCTGGAATGTAACTGCGACCATGGATGGAGGTGATGATTTCCAGAGCATCCTCACCAAAGATATTTCCTCTATTTTCAAAAACTGATTTCTATATTTTCAATAAAATTATTTTTTCAAAAGTATTTTCACTGGATGTTGAAACGGGTTTACCAAGTACTTATAGATTTTCAGTCTTACGCCTGATCAACGTATGACTGAATTTCTATGAGAACAAGGATGGACTGGTTGAGACATCGAGTTATAAAAGGTATTTTTATAAGGAGTTATTTTAATAGTATTATGTGACTTTAAAAGCTTTTCTAAAATTTTGAAATAAAGGTGTTGGGATTTTGGAAAATCAAAGGAAATCCAAACTGAAATTATAAAATTAAAACTCGCGAAAATTTAATGAAGTGATTCTTGATAATGAAAGGAAATCGAATAATAAATTAAAAGTGAAAGTAAACCAATCAGCTAAATAAATTATTTAATAGTGTATGTTAATAAAATTTAACTTGAGTAAACAAATGGTTGTAAATTAATAATGGAATTTGGTAATGAATTCGAATTGTAAATAGAATTCAACTTGGATTTGATAATGAATTAAATAAGAAGAGATGTTGTGGAATAAAAATAAAATAGAGTTGGATTGAAAATGTGATGGTTTGAATTACAAATAAAATTCAAGGGTGATTTGAATAATGTTTAATGAAATTTGCAAGAAAATTGGATATAAGAAAAGTGATTATAATAGCAATGTTTTGGGTTGCAAAACAAAACCCAAGCGAATAAAAATAAATTGAGAGTGGCCTTGTATTAGTAAAATAAATTCGATAACGAATTAAGTAAGCAAATTTAAAATTTAAAGAGGATTAATTGAGTTAAATGATAAATGGATGAAGTCTGATTGAATAAAAACTAAATCAAAGCTATGATTGGAATTGGATTATCAGACTGAACTTAAATTTGGTGGTATATTAATTTGAAGTATAAATGAGTTCAGTATGTGGTTGGATATTATTTTGATAAATTGAGAAGATGAATTAAAATTACAATTTAAATGGATGGGCTTACTGAATTTAATGGAAGATGATTAAATGAGAATCAGATAAAAGTAAACTTAATTTTGATGTTGAAACAAACCAAAGTAAATTAACTTAAGTTTTAAAAATTATGGAAGCTTGGCCTCGAATAAGGGTGAAAGCCCATTCAATAAAAACTTGGATTGAATTAAATTGGGAAATGGTTATTAATTTATAAGTATTGAATGTGCCAAGCTTAATAAATTGTTTTGAATGAATCCAATGTGGGAATGAAATAAAATGCAATGTACGGTTGATAATAAATTAGAAATGAAATGAAATTAAATTCAGAATGAGTTAAAAATTTAATTTAAAGTAGATTATAAACTGAAATTGATACTCTTTTAAGCGAGTATTGCCGATTATATATAAAAACAATTGTCGTTGATGCAAACAAAAGAAATTAAAATTCTTTGGGTTGAGAGAGATTAAATAAATTGGTTGAAAGCAATTGAATTAGCTTTAAGATTATATAAATAGCTTATGGGAAGCGTTTTGGTGCTTGTTGCTTATGATATACATGTGTTTAGTTATTGAATATAAATGAGTGCTAATAGATTTGATTTATATGGCACTTACATATTTAAATTGAGTAAGTACAGGTACCTGAAGGCCGTTTGGCTGGATTTGGATGCACTAATTGCTAAAATAAATAAGCTGCATACTTAAAACGCTAAATAAGGTACGCCTACGCAATAAAAATAGGAAATATGAACTATTTTTGCTTTTTCCGACCGTGTGGGTCGATGTATACATATTTATATCTCTTGTCAAATTGCAAAAGCTCCTCCGTACAAAGGAGACTCTGCCAAAATTTTTCCAAAATTTTTGGGAGTTAGAAATTTTTTGAAATTTTTGGGAAAATTTTTGTTAAGCAATTAAACGATTTTAAATATGAAACTGAAATAGATTAGTAGATGGAACTAATAAGACTCAGTTAAATGGAAAATAAAATTTAATATTCAAAATTGAAATAAGTTGAATTCATATTAAAACGGGAAAAACGAATTTGAATAGAAGTAAATATGGAAACCTATATAAGAGAATGTATAAAATGATTTGTAAGTTACGATTGAATATTGTTGTTAAACAAGATATGCAGGTATTAAAAGGGGAAAAGAAAATTGGATTTGATTCCAAAGGATAAATGTGAATTGCCCGACAAAAGGTATGTATTTAAGTTTCTGTATGAAATTTGATTGGGTTTTTGGATGTAGCCACTTGGCTTTTGTTTTCTTTTGGAATTTGGGAGCCCGTAGAGGCCTATTGTAGTAGTACCGACCTAGCCGCGCAAAGAAGACGCTGGCAAAAATTTTTGGAAATTTTGAGAGTTAGAAAAATTTTGAGAAAATTTTGATAATTCAAAATTTGGTTTCAAATTGAAATCTAAAGAAGTGAGCAAAAGGGTATTGCGTGAAAACTATAGAAGATTTTGGGAAGTTGATTAAGGATAGTGGGTCTTTAATAAAAGATAGTTGGTAGGATGTTGAATAGTGGGTTTTGGGAAAAAGTAAACGGGTATTGGTCCATTCTTCCGAACTAGTAATTTCGGGGACGAAATTCTTTTAAGGGGAGGAATGTGAGGACCCGGAAATTTTAACGAATTAAATTGGAATAATTAATTGATTTTAAATATTTAAAAGTTAATTTTAACTCGAATTCAAGATATAAATATTTGCTTGATAATTAAGTTATTGAATTATATAGTTTAAATATTGAATTTAATAATTGAAAATTGGGTAAATTGTTGAATCTGAAATTTCTAAGCCTGTTTAAATAATTTGAAGGCTTATAAAATATATAATGATGATACTGAGGATAATAGAATAGTTGAAATTTAAATTTAAAGGTAATTCGTTCAATTTTAATAATATATCGTTTAAATTGGAATTTAAAAATAGCCTTCCGAGGCACACTCTCGGAATTTGACGAGACTAGTTCCATTGGATCCGTAATAGTTAGTTATTATCGGATTTCAATTTTCGTAGCAATCGGAGTTGTCGTTTGACCCTGGCAGCTCGAAAGGCGTAGAACTATTTTAATCGATTTAATTTTAAATTGATCGTTTAATTCCGTAATTCGCACATACGTTCAAATTAGCCTCCGAAACACGTTCCATTATGATCGGAACGCGGGTAAAACCTTATGAACGTCCGTCGGCATGTGTGATTCGGGGTTCGGGATTTCGTGTTTTGGGACACGAGATATTTTCATATTTAATTATTTAGTATTCAAGCGTGCTGAAGAAGCTATTCCCCCCAAATCAATATTTTTATTACCGTCCTCTCTTCTTTCAACAGTTTCGAACTGGAGCCTCCCTCTTCCCAACATTTCCAAATTCGATTCGATAATAATAATAAAAAATGAAATCTGAAGATCAATTCAAACCAAAAAAATAATGGAGACCGGAGGAAACTCATTCAAAAATTTCTATTTTAAGATCTGCTCAATAAAAACCCATGGAACAAGCTTTAAATTTTTTGTTTTGGTGAGAGCTTCGACCTAATATGCTTATTGAGGCATGCGACGTCACTTATTGAACTCGACTATAAGGGGTATAGGAACTAGGGTTCGGAATTTCTTGAAATCGAGGAAGAATGGGACCGGGCGAAGCCTGGAATTGGGTTCGTTATGGAAAGTAGCACCTTTACGCGTAGTTTCAGGGTGTGCGATCACTTATTGAGGAGTGCGACATGGCCATCGTCGTGTTCGATCCCATCAACCGCAGGTGGAAGGAGCTTATTGGAGGGCGATTATGGGGTGTCCACGGGTCGAGTTCGAGAAGGGGAAGCGTTTGGCAACGTCGGATTTTCGATTAGTGGTGTGGAGCTTTGTTTCTCTGGAGGAGCATGCACGACTTGCAGATGAAGGGTCGTTTGAGGAAGATGATTGTCTAAAATCATGGAGAAGCGAGTTGAGATGGATTGGATTTGCAAATTTAAGGGACAAAGGTGAGTAAACCTCACGCCTTTGGATTTCTATTTAAATTTAAGTGATTGGTTAAATGATCGGTTTGTTTTGATGTGTTATACTATATATGGTAGTATAATATTTATTGGGTGATTGATATTCCGGGATGGATATTATTGGTAATTGGAAGTTTGAACGATGTGGTTTGCGAGAATATCTCGGATCCTGAGTTATCGAAATATATATAAAAATTGGATTTTTGAAAAGAAATATAAAAGTGAAATTTTGAAAGTGAAATAAGTATAGAATAAAATAAGAATGATTTGGAAATAAATAAAAGTGATATATAAAAAAAAACAAAACAAACAAAACTGGAGTTAAATCATAAGTAGAGATTTTAAAACAAGTTCTAAATCAAAGTTAAATCTAACAATAAAGTTTTAAAATATTAAGTGTTTAACAACTTGAATGCTAAGGTGTAATTGTAAATTGACTAGAATGTAAAATTAATCTGGCTTTAAATTCCTTTAAGCTTTTATTATAAAATGAGTAATTAATTAGATAGTTAATACAGGTTGAGATAAAGCGAGAATGATTAATATTGTGGTTAATTTAAGTAATTAATTTAGTTTAGGATAAATTAAAATATAATTGAAAATCTTGAATTTATAAAATTAATGTTGTAATTAAAGATTGATTAATTAAGATGAATTAATCAGTAATAAGTAACTTATGAGTAGTTATTTAATATAAGTAATTAAGGATTAATGTAATTTAAATATTTAATTTATTCATGAAGTAATTAAGATTACTTATTGATTTTGGTTAAGAAGAATTAATATCGTGAAATTAATTTAAGTTATTACTTGAATGAAATTGAAAGATAATTAATCCAGAGTGATTAATTGTGATAAATTGTGAAGGTATGTTTGATTAATTGATTTGAAACTAATTAATGTTAAATGAAGGAATCTAAGTGAGTGACGACCGCCCTTCTACTACCCAGAAAGACGTTCCGTCTTGAAGAAAGAAAGGGATGAGAAAATAGAAAAGAAAGAGAAGAAAGAACAACAACATCAGAATCTCACAGCGGAACGAATAAATTATATTTATCACATAAGTATTTACTTAATATATAACATCAATCAGAGTTATACAGACAATACATCACGTACTAGACAGTTATAAACACCTGTCTAGTTAATACAACATAACTCAAACAATATGACTCAAAGATACCAACACAGCGGAACTATATATATATATATATATATATATATATATATCTACAACGCTGAAGCCTCCTGCTCCATTGCTCCTCCAGAATTCGTCAAAGCTAACCTGAATCCATTGGCCACCCGTAAAAATTTGGGTACCCGAGAGTTTATGAAAAACAAAAATAAACTCCGGGTCAGACATGGGTCTGGTATGAGTAGCAGGTTAAAGTTGCTTAACTTTGAAAATCTTTTGAAAACAAAAGGTATCACGTAAGACTCCCACAAAGAAACATGAGAAAGTTTTTACCTTACGCTAACCAAAACATTTGATAGGAAATTCTGTGATATTATAATAGGTCTAGGGTTTTCAAGTAAATAGAAAATAGCCGAAATTGTTACATTCATTAAATTCAAGCTACTAGCCACAAAAGTGGGTAATACAATCAAAACCGTTGGCACTTATTGGATTGTGGATTCCGTACAATGGCAGGGCTACTGGGGTACCGCCCATCACAGTACGTGGCCTAGATCAACGTACCGAGGATCACTCCCGACCCCCTGCAACACAAGGCCGGAACCATTCCTTACTGAACAGTCCCGAACAAGATAAACCCCGGCAGTTGTTGCAATCAACCGCCCACACAGCCGAAAATAAAGGGACATCTAGGCAGGGGAATATCCTTGTCCTGCTTGGGCATGACCCACCTAACCTTGCTGCACCTCCCCTGTTTTAGCCATTCCTTACGATTACCTTTAGAGAACATAATTCTTAGAATGCTCATCGTCCGCCTGACGATGTGTTGAAAGCATTCAATCCATACAAGTTCGTTCCGGGTTCGAACGAAACCGAAGGCATTATCTCGTTACACTCATTTTGGAATCACCCTCAGAGTTAACGATGGTAACCCTTGCATTCTGAATCTTCATCTTCACTTCAGATTCACGACCTATCGTTAATTTGGAATCGATGTGGTTTTCGGATGTTCCAAATGTGGAAACCCGATCCCGGTCTCATCGGAATCCAAAACGTGTCTTTTAAGGCCAAGTTGTCTATTTAGTCTTAACAGTTTAATTCAATATAATCAATATACACACAGATGGATAATTCATAATATCACAGTAGATAATCACAGACAATCCCATAAACAGATAATCAATATTATCATCTAAACAGATAACTAAATATTATCATATTTAAACCAAGCATCCATGACAGATAGATATAATTCATGCCAGATCACATCATCAAATGAAATATCAATATCATTCATCCATAAGCAATGATTTATAATCATACAATTTGTAATTAATTTAAAATGAATTAAATTAACTACTCCTATCTCTAATTAATTTAAAGTAAATTAAATTAATTCTTCATCTGTAAATCCTGCTTATACAATCATCAATTAATTATAAATCAAATTAATTAACCATCTTCTAAATATCCATCTTGATTAAACACCTTTGCTTAATCATTTCTAATTACAATAAGTAATTAGTCTTTAATTAATTTTACCAATTAATTATCCTAAATCATTTATAGTAATTAACATTTTATTACCTTATTTATTAATTTAATTAATTCCATTTATTGTTGATTAATTACATAAATTAATCACCACATTATTAATTATTTCTTAATTAACCAATTCTTAATTTACATTATTAATTATATTAATTAATGATCTCTAATTTGGATTTAAATAGATTACTTTATTTAAATTAATTACATTAAGTGATTAATCATTAATTAAACACTATTATTAATCACCTTTGATTAATATCAACCAGTAATTATCTACCCTTAATCACTCATATTAATAAATTAATTATCCCATAATTAATTATCTCCTTTAATTAATCCTCTGATTAATTACAAAATTAATTATCCAAATTACTTTATTAACACATCATTTTTCATTAATTACATTCAATAATTAACATTAATTACTTTCTTAAGAAATTTTGCTCCATTGCATACACTAAGTAATTACACTTATCAATTTATCAAATGATTTTCTTAAATTAATTAACCCAAATTAATTAACTTAAATTAATCATTTATCAAAATTAATTACAATAAGTAGTTAATCTCTTAATTACTTTTATCAAGTAATTACACTTAACAATTTACAATAGATTATCTAATTAATCTGATTAATTACCAAAATTAATCACATTAATTAATTAGTAATCTTTAGTTAATTATCTTTATTAACTAATAACATTACTTAAATTACTTTCTTAATTAATTTCCAGTTATAAATTGATCTAAACTATTAATACATAAGTCATTTCTTAATAAACCTATTATTCTTACGATAATTTATTTCTTATTAATGACTTTATTAACATTACATTTTAAATTTAAATTTAAATATCATTTGAATTTAAGATTCAATATGACTATATATTTAAGTTCAATTTAAAATCTCTTAAATAAATGCAAATAACATTTATTATTTACATATATGAACTTGTATAAGAAAATCTTTTAAATTAAATTACTTGAATCTTAATTTAAATTTAAATTTCCAAAATACATTAATGTTTTAACTTGCAAGTTCTAGTTAAAACAATTTATTTACTTTCCATTTAAAACTTTTCTCAACAAATTTACTTTCAAACTATTTTATTTGAACTTATCTTTAAACAAAAACTGATTTAATTTTCAGATTTTAAATTCGAAGCAAACTCGAATCCATCAATTTATCTTTGTTTTTAAAACTTTGATTTAAACTTCCCTTTAACAACTTAAATTAAGAATTTTGATTTTTCAAAGCCAAATCTATTTTAAAACCTTAAGATTCAATATTCATTTGAATCAATACTTTTAAAATTTAAATTTAAACTATTGTTAGAGCTTTTATTTTAGGTTTAAATCATTTTGTAAAAATCTGGAAATTCCAGGTTTGTAAACCTGAAACTTATTTAAATATTTAAAACTTTATTTTAGATTTCAAAATATAGGTTTGAATTCATTCTGCAAACTGAATTTAAACTTAGTTTAAATCTATTATTTATTTCATTAAATAGGTTGCATTTGAACTTGTTTTTACAATCAAACTTTGCTTCCAGTATACTGCCTGAACAAATACTGGCGCGACACAAACCAAAACATGCTCCGAGACCTCACACCCTTTGCTTCGAGTCACCTACTCGAGTGACTCGAGTACGTCCCGAGACCAAAAACCCTGCACCTTCCACTGTTGCCTCAACACCAAAATGAGCACGGTGCACGTGCACCGTGGCCCCAGCCAACTCCGGCCATCCACACGAACCTCTCCACGTCGACAACCATCACCAGTCACGACTACGACCATTCAAAAACATCACGGCAGCACAAAACGAAAATGGGTTCGAAAACCCAAACCTGGAACACAACAACCCCTTCCCCTCTCGAACCTGTCAACACCGCATTCTCCCAACCCCGACCACTTGATG
The DNA here is from genome assembly GCA_030765085.1 of Allium cepa. Lineage (NCBI taxonomy): Eukaryota > Viridiplantae > Streptophyta > Magnoliopsida > Asparagales > Amaryllidaceae > Allium > Allium cepa. The sequence goes on along the minus strand of CM060943.1, from coordinate 237,923,050 downwards.
GTCAACGGCCCCGGCCACGAACTCATCTCCAACCAAGCTACCAACTTCCAAGACCGCGTTGAACTCGACGCTTCGTCGCGTTCGAATCGACCCAATAAACTCCACTCAACCCAAACTAGGTTTCCCCACTGAAAACGAAAACCACCATCGCCACTGTGATCGAGAGTGCCTCCGACTATTTTTCATGGCCTCTCCTATCACCCATCTCCCTCCAGAACAAGCCTCAACCACTCCGATCAACGGTACTTCCAGAGGCAACCCAAAATGCTCGAATTGATCAACATAGTAAAGCATGTTCAAGGCTCAACTAAAAAATGTGATTTGAGTTTTTAAAATCCTAATTTTGATTTAGTAATCAGTTCATAAACTTGAATTTATAATTCAAGACATTCGAATTTGTTACCTATATTAAATTTAGACTGATCCTAAGGTTTTACAGGGTAAATCAACTTTGTTTAGCATAAATTAAATTTTAAAATTTACTTTATAATCAACAAAACATACTTTATTTAGATGCTTTGTCCTAACAATTAATAGGTTGAGCAATAATGATTTTTGGATTAACCCAGGCTTTTGAGATTTTAAACAGAGGCAACATCCAGATAATATGCAGGCTTCATCTCACCATAATATAATGCAATGCATATACAAACAAACACCTCTGCTATTCCTCATACAACTAAATAAACTTAGGTTATTTTAACTCACAGCAATGGAAAACAAAGCAAGTTTATGATGAAACAGTATGGATTTGCAGGCTTGAAACATACAGTAATTTCCATCTCACAATTATCCAAAGAGGAAAAAAAAGAAATATATGAATATTCATATAATATATTCAAGCATTCAAATATTAGCATGCAACAGATTTTAAAACTTAAGAAATTTAAGAATGTTACTCACTAATGCTTGAGGATGACAGAGCACCTCTGGTTTGACAGTTTTGAAAAACTGGAAACTGTTTTGCTTTCCAAAACTTCTTGCCTTGTTGATGATGCTTCAGTAGTAAACAAAAAAAAAAAGAAATGCTACTTGTATATGTTAAGTTTACTATGCTATGTTGAACGAACTTAAAGAAGAAAGACATGTATATATAGAAGTTTATAGGGGTAGGTGTTTACTGGGTTTAGGCAATTTGCAGATACAAATATTTCATTTTGTTTGTATCAGGCAAGACTTTTTCAAAAGGAGGCTGAAAGATTTTTATACAAATTCGAAATGACCTGTTTGTATGCTAGAGATGAAAGCTTTAAATGTTGATGTACTTTTATGTTTCCTATTTAGCTTATTCTATGCATAGATATTTTACATTTCACTATTTATATTTTGCTGCTTAGCTTTGCATTCTTTTACTTCATGCCTGCTTATCTATTTTTTCTTACTTTATTTTGTTTTATTTGCCAACATAATTATTGTATAGACATGATTACATCTTTCTGTATTTTACATACACATTTAAAAATTGGTTTTAGTTATTTGCTTTCTTAACTATGCTTTACATTCCTTTCTCTAACCGGCATATTATATCTTATTTTATTTAGTTTTATACTTGATGTTTCTTTTCTTATTGCATTATGTCACAGGTTGACAACATTTTCTAATACCTACATATGTTATATTGTACTTAATGTCTACTACTACTCATTTTTTTATGTATAGATATTTTGCATTTCTTTGCTCTAACCTGCAAATGTAATTTTATTTACTTTGTTTATATTCTTGCTTGCATGTTATATCTCATTTTTGTTCTTAGCTTATTCTAGTTATTATTTGTAAACTTTACTTATGTTAAATATCATACATTTGATTTATTCTTAAGTTTAATAATTATAAAGTGTACTTTATTGTAAATTTACAAATCATAGCTTTCCAAAATACATGTATATAAATAAATTTAAAATAACAAATTCTTTTTATATTAAAATTTATTTGTAAAGATATTGCATTATTAATGTTGTTTAAATATAACTCATTATTAATTTAAAATGATTCATAAATGAAATCACTACATAAATGAATTACTTATTTTTTAAAGTTGAAGTAAAAAAGAACAAAACAATCTTTTATTTAAATTTTAAACCTAGGCTAGAATACTTTTAAACAAATTAAATTTATCTTGAGTATTTTTAAGATCATATTATTATTTATTCAATATTAGATTTCCAAATTATCAAAAATAGTAAAATTAGAAAACATAGCTTTATCTATAAAATTTAAAAACAAAACTGATCTATTTATAATATATACCAATATATACATATATACATTATAAATAGAAACAATTTAAATTAGCTTTTAAAAGATAAATTATCCGTTAAATATTTGTTTAAAGGAAGATTATTAAATCAATTCAAATATTATTAACAAATATTATCAAATCAATTTAATTTTAATGTAGATTATTAAATTGATATTGCCCCAAATTTCCGGGATGTCACATTCTTCCCCCCTTAAAAGAATTTCGTCCCCGAAATTTAAAACAAAGGTAATTTAATAATTTAGTTAAAGATTTAATTCTAAAACACAAGCATATATCAACCATAAGCTAACAATCATAGCAACCAATTCATCCAAACAAACAAATCTAACTGTCCAGCTAATATTCCGGATAGAATTTTCTCGAGTTTCCCCAAGTATAAATACCAGGACACTCGCTCTATAGAATTCAAACAACCAATACTACTAAGCTACAGAGCTTCCACTCATCTAGATCTGCACTGGACAGGATATCAGACTATAGACAAGTCTAAATCAACAACCAAGGCTCCCTGAACTGCTGGTTCTACAACCAGAGATAATCTTACACGTACTCCCTTAGAGATACGTGAAACACAACGAATTCCAGTTATCCAAACTAGCAATTCAATTCTGAAGACCAAACACTTATCCAAAATCAAATCCCCGATTTCAAAAATCCAAATTCCTCCGTCTCCTATCCACAAAACTCTTCTGATGATCCTGGGCTGCCTACATCTTCCCTGATCAGCTCAACTCTTGCTGATGTCCTTAGAATTAATCTGAACCAAAAAAAAACAGTCCAACAAAATGATCTTTCCAAGATCGACCAAAACTTAGAACACAAACTTTATTCCAAATTAGAAACAGAACTCACTTCACTCATCCGAAAAAGATTAAAACATGTGCACTCCAAACTGGCCTCAGATTCTGAAAAATTTCCTGTAGAACTCTCCAATCCAAACATCGCAATATCCAATTGCTTTCAAACTAAAACAGCTGCCACCATGCTTCCACTGCGCAACTCTGATTGAACAGATGAAAATGCTGAAGTCGAACACAGACTGGACAACACATTCCAAAATAAAGCTCACATATCCAAAAATAAAACTCCGAGATTCTTCCAAAATCTGAGCTACTTCCCCAAACTCAAAAATCATATTATTACTAATCTGATCCATCAGTACCACTCCTGGAAATCCAGTCGATACCAAACTTAATCTCCAGATGTTAGCAAAACTCTGACTTCCTGGAGACATCCAGAAAAACCTCTGAAACACAAGAGAATCCTCAAACTATCGCAAATCACTTTTGCGATCAATCCATCCATATTCCAAAGATACTGCTCTCTCTCTACCAAACAGAATAGTTCACACCTATGTGGCCAATCTATCGAAAAAATGGAACCTCTCTACTGCTTCTGAAGTTACCCCAAGAAAACTGCTAAGCCAGAAGACTTCCTAAACCAAAACTCTTCGAGAAACTCATACCTCAATGCAACCAGAAACATTCTACTGAACTCAGCTACAACACTGAAGCAATTACTCTTCCTTAACTTTTTCCAAAGAAATATCTTCGGAGACATCCATAATCACTGTGTCTCATAACACAGTTACTACACCTTGATATATCAAGATATTATGACTTGCTTCTGCCCAACCGATCGATCCAAATTCTAGCTCAACCAAACTCTTACACTTTCAAAAATGAACTCCTAACCTTAACCGATTTTCTTCAGAGATCAATGAAATCCTTACACCATCCAAAGCTCTCTCGAGACGGTATTAGGTCTACAGTCTCGACAGATACTTCTAACCTCAAACATTCAAACTCCAACCATTGGTAGTTGTGTTACACCCACCACCACCCTATCTACCTTTATAGCTCATTGGAAAACCTGAACAGGTAACCCAAAAAATAGGTCTATATATATATATATCAAAATTACAAATACGCTCTCTCAGGAAAGAAATCACTCAGGAGCCTAGGTATTCACTCAACCTAGCGCTCTGATACCAACTGTGACGACCCGCCCTTCTACTATCCAGAAAGACGTTCCGTCTTGAAGAAAGAAAGGGATGAGAAAACAGAAAAGAAAGAGAAGAAAGAACAACAACATTAGAATCTCACAGCGGAACGAATAAATTATATTAATCACATAAGTATTTACTTAATATATAACATCAATCAGAGTTATACAGACAATACATCACGTACTAGACAGTTATAAACACCTATCTAGTTAATACAACATAACTCAAACAATATGACTCAGAGATACCAACACAGCGGAACTACAGATATATACATATATCTACAACGCTGAAGCCTCCTGCTCCATTGCTCCTCCAGAATTCGTCAAAGCTAACCTGAATCCCTTGGCTACCCGTAAAAATTTGGGTACCCGAGAGTTTATGAAAAACAAAAATAAACTCCGGGTCAGACATGGGTCTGGTATGAGTAGCAGGTTAAAGTTGCTTAACTTTGAAAATCTTTTGAAAACAAAAGGTATCACGTAAGACTCCCCACAAATAAACATGGGAAAGTTTTTACCTTACGCTAACCAAAACATTTGATAGGAAATTCTGTGATATTATAATAGGTCTAGGGTTTTCAAGTAGATAGAAAATAGCCGAAATTGTTACATTCATTAAATTCCAGCTACTAGCCACAAAAGTGGGTAATACAATCAAAACCGTTGGCACTTATTGGATTGTGGATTCCATACAATGGCAAGGCTACTGGGGTACCGCCCGTCACAGTACGTGGCCTAGATCAACGTACCGAGGATCACTCCCGACCCCCTGCAACACAAGGCCGGAACCATTCCTTACTGAACAGTCCTGAACAAGATAAACCCCGGCAGTTGTTGCAATCAACCGCCCACACAGCCGAAAATAAAGGGACATCTAGACAGGGGAATATCCTTGTCCTGCTTGGGCATGACCCACCTAACCTTGCTGCACCTCCCCTGTTTTAGCCATTCCCGGTTGATGAGGCTTGAGGTTACGATTACCTTAAGAGAACATAATTCTTAGAATGCTCATCGTCCGCCTGACGATGTGTTGAAAGCATTCAATCCATACAAGTTCGTTCCGGGTTCGAACGAAACCGAAGGCATTATCTGGTTACACTCATTTTGGAATCACCCTCAGAGTTAACGACGATAACCCTTACATTCTGAATCTTCATCTTCACTTCAGATTCACGACCTATCGTTAATTTGGAATCGATGTGGTTTTCGGATGTTCCAAATGTGGAAACCCGATCCCGGTCTCATCGGAATCCAAAACGTGTCTTTTAAGGCCAAGTTGTCTATTTAGTCTTAATAGTTTAATTCAATATAATCAATACACACACAGATGGATAATTCATAATATCACAGTAGATAATCACAGATTATCCCATAAACAGATAATCAATATTATCATCTAAACAGATAACTAAATATTATCATATTTAAACCAAGCATCCATGACACATAGATATAATTCATGCCAGATCACATCATCAAATGAAATATCAATATCATTCATCCATAAGCAATGATTTATAATCATACAATTTGTAATTAATTTAAAATGAATTAAATTAACTACTCCTATCTCTAATTAATTTAAAGTAAATTAAATTAATTCTTCATCTATAAATCTTGCTTATACAATCATCAATTAATTATAAATCAAATTAATTAACCATCTTCTAAATATCCACCTAGATTAAACACCTTTACTTAATCATTTCTAATTACAATAAGTAATTAGTCTTTAATTAATTTTACCAATTAATTATCCTAAATCATTTATAGTAATTAACATTTTATTACCTTATTTATTAATTTAATTAATTCCATTTATTGTTGATTAATTAAATATATTAATCACCACATTATTAATTATTTCTTAATTAACCAATTCTTAATTTACATTATTAATTATATTAATTAATGATCTCTAATTTGGATTTAAATAAATTACTTTATTTAAATTAATTACATTAAGTGATTAATCTTTAATTAGACACTATTATTAATCACCTTTGATTAATATCAATCAGTAACTATCTACCCTTAATTACTCATATTAATAAATTAATTATCCCATAATTAATTATCTCCTTTAATTAATCCTCTGATTAATTACAAAAGTAATTATCCAAATTACTTTATTAACACATCATTTTTCATTAATTACATTCAGTAATTAACATTAATTACTTTCTTAAGAAATTATGCTCCATTGCATACACTAAGTAATTACACTTATCAATTTATCAAATGATTTTCTTAAATTAATTAACCCAAATTAATTAACTTAAATTAATCATTTATCAAAATTAATTACAATAAGTAATTAATCTCTTAATTACTTTTATCAAGTAATTACACTTAACAATTAACAAAAGATTATCTAATTAATCTGATTAATTACCAAAATTAATCACATTAATTAATTAGTAATCTTTAGTTAATTATCTTTATTAACTAATAACATTACTTAAATTACTTTCTTAATTAATTTCCAGTTATAAATTGATCTAAACTATTAATACACAAGTCATTTCTTAATTAACCTATTATTCTTACGATAATTTATTTCTTATTAATGACTTTATTAACATTACATTTTAAATTTAAATTTAAATATCATTTGAATTTAAGATTCAATATGACTATAAATTTAAGTTCAATTTAAAATCTCTTAAATAAATGCAAATAACATTTATTATTTACATATATGAACTTGTATAAGAAAATCTTTTAAATTAAATTACTTGAATCTTAATTTAAATTTAAATTTCCAAAATACATTAATGTTTTAACTTGCAAGTTCTAGTTAAAACAATTTATTTACTTTCCATTTAAAACTTTTCTCAACAAATTTACTTTCAAACTATTTTATTTGAACTTATCTTTAAACAAAAACTAATTTAATTTTCAGATTTTAAATTCGAAGCAAACTCGAATCCATCAATTTATCTTTGTTTTTAAAACTTTGATTTAAACTTCCCTTTAACAACTTAAATTAAGAATTTTGATTTTTCAAAGCCAAATCTATTTTAAAACCTTAAGATTCAATATTCATTTGAATCAATACTTTTAAAATTTAAATTTAAACTATTGTTAGAGCTTTTATTTCAGGTTTAAATCATTTTGAAAAAATCTAGAAATTCCAGGTTTGCAAACCTGAAACTTATTTAAATATTTAAAACTTTATTTTAGATTTCAAAATATAGGTTTGAATTCATTCTGCAAACTGAATTTAAACTTAGTTTAAATTTATTATTTATTTCTTTAAATAGGTTGCATTTGAACTTGTTTTTACAATCAAACTTTGCTTCCTGTATACTGCCTGAACAAATACTGGCGCGACACAAACCAAAACATGCTCCGAGACCTCACACCCTTTGCTTCGAGTCACCTACTCGAGTGACTCGAGTACGTCCCGAGACCAAAAACCCTGCACCTCCCACTATTGCCTCAACACCAAAATGAGCACGGTGCACGTGCACCGTGGCCCCAGCCAACTCCGGTCATCCACACGAACCTCTCCACGTCGACAACCATCACCAGTCATGACTACGACCATTCAAAAACATCACGGCAGCACAAAACGAAAATGGGTTCGAAAACCCAAACCTGGAACACAACAACCCCTTCCCCTCTCGAACCTGTCAACGCCGCATTCTCCCAACCCCGACCACTTGATAGTCAACGGCCCCGGCCACGAACTCATCTCAAACCAAGCTACCAACTTCCAAGACCGCGTTGAACTCGACGCTTCGTGGCGTTCGAACCGACCCAATAAACTCTACTCAACACAAACTAGGTTTCCCAACTGAAAACGAAAACCACCATCGCCACAGTGATCGAGAGTGCCTCCGACTATTTTTCATGGCCTCTCCTATCACCCATCTCCCTCCAGAACAAGCCTCAACCACTCCGATCAAAGGTACTTCCAGAGGCAACCCAAAATGCTCGAATTGATCAACCCAGTAAAGCATGTTCAGGGCTCAACTAAAAAATGTGATTTGAGTTTTTAAAATCCTAATTTTGATTTAGTAATCAGTTCATAAACTTGAATTGATAATTCAAGACATTCGAATTTGTTACCTATATTAAATTTAGACTGATCCTAAGGTTTTACAGGGCAAATCAACTTTGTTTAGCATAAATTAAATTTTAAAATTTACTTTATGATCAACAAAACATACTTTATTTAGATGCTTTGTCCTAACAATTAATAGGTTGAGCAATAATGATTTTTGGATTAACCCAGGCTTTTGAGATTTTAAACAGAGGCAACATCCAAATAATATGCAGGCTTCATCTCACCATAATATAATGCAATGCATATACAAACAAACACCTCTGCTATTCCTCATACAACTAAATTAACTTAGGTTATTTTAACTCACAGCAATGGAAAACAAAGCAAGTTTGTGATGAAACAGTATGGATTTGCAGGCTTGAAACATACAGTAATTTCCATCTCACAATTATCCAGAGAGAAAAAAAAAGAAATATATGAATATTCATACAATATATTCAAGCATTCAAATATTAGCATGCAAAAGATTTTAAAACTTAAGAAATTTAAGAGTGTTACTCACTAATGCTTGAGGATGACAGAGCACCTCTGGTTTGACAGTTTTGAAAAACTGGAAACTGTTTTGCTTTCCAAAACTTCTCGCCTTGTTGATGATGCTTCAGTAGTAAACAAAAAAAAAAAAATGCTACATGTATATGTTAAGTTTACTATGCTATGTTGAACGAACTTAAAGAAGACAGACATGTATATATAGAAGTTTATAGGGGTTGGTGTTTACTGGGTTTAGGCAATTTGCGGATACAAATATTTCATTTTGTTTGTATCAGGCAAGACTTTTTCAAAAGGAGGCTGAAAGATTTTTATACAAATTCGAAATGACTTGTTTGTATGCTAGAGATGAAAGATTTAAATGTATATGTACTTTTATGTTTCCTATTTAGCTTATTCTATGCATAGATATTTTACATTTCACTGTTTATATTTTGCTGCTTAGCTTTGCATTCTTTTACTTCATGCCTGCTTATCTATTTTTTCTTACTTTATTTTGTTTTATTTGCCAACATAATTATTGTATAGACATGATTACATCTTTCTGTATTTTACATACACATTTAAAAATTGGTTTTAGTTATTTGCTTTCTTAACTATGCTTTGCATTCCTTTCTCTAACCTGCATATTATATCTTATTTTATTTAGTTTTATACTTGATGTTTCTTTTCTTAGCTTTGCATTATGTCAAAAGTTGACAATATTTTCTAATACCTGGATATGTTATATTGTACTTAATGTCTACTACTACTCATTTTTTATGTATAGATATTTTGCATTTCTCTGCTCTAACCTGCAAATGTAATTTTATTTACTTTGTTTATATTCTTGCTTGCATGTTATATCTCATTTTTGTTCTTTGCTTATTCTAGTTATTATTTATAAACTTTACTTATGTTAAATATCATACATTTGATTTATTCTTAAGTTTAATAATTATAAAGTTTACTTTATTGTAAATTTACAAATCATAACTTTCCAAAATACATTTATATAAATAAATTTAAAATAACAAATTCTTTTTATATTAAAATTTATTTGTAAAGATATTGCATTATTAATGTTGTTTAAATATAACTCATTATTAATTTAAAATGATTCATAAATGAAATCACTACATAAATGAATTACTTATTTTATAAAGTTGAAGTAAAAAGAACAAAACAATCTTTTATTTAAATTTTAAACCTAGGTTAGAATACTTTTAAACAAATTAAATTTATTTTGAGTATTTTTAAGATCATATTATTATTTATTCAATATTAGATTTCCAAATTATCAAAAATAGTAAAATTAGAAAACACAGCTTTATCTATAAAATTTAAAAACAAAACTGATCTATTTATAATATATACCAATATATACATATATACATTATAAATAGAAACAATTTAAATTAGCTTTTAAAAGATAAATTATCCGTTAAATATTTGTTTAAAGGAAGATTATTAAATCAATTCAAATATTATTAACAAATATTATCAAATCAATTTAATTTTAATGTAGATTATTAAATTGATATTGCCCCAAATTTCCGGGATGTCACAAAGTGATTGAGGATTGAAATTCAATTAGAATCAATTGAATTAATTTGGAAGTGATCAAATTTGCTTATGGATGATTGAAAGGTATTGGATGTTTGAGTGAGTTGACATCTCTGATATGAAATGTTGCGTATTTCATTTGAATACCTTGGGTTAGGGTGACATGAGTTTCGAAGAGACCAGGGTCGGGTATTAGGAAATACCCGAAAACCACTTCGAATTTTTATAAATTAATTTGTGAAATCAATACGATGAAATGACATGATTTAAGTGAATTGGATTATTTTATCTAAAGTTTGATACTTAGAAACTTATTTGTGAAATAAGTGTTGACTATAGCAAATTGAGAATTGGTTAAATTTGATATAAGTTACCCGGGTTTATATAAGTTGTTTGCTTTGGTATTCCATGTTAGTTGGGTTTACTCAGGCTGGTTTCCAGCCTAACCCGGGTGTTACTTTGGTGTAATGCTCGGGTCAGACCGAGTATTACAGATTTTCAGGTAGATACGTTCGGGAGCTCAGGAGGCGAGCTGGATGGCAATATCGTATAGAGTATTTCCGCTGTATTTATATTGTTGTTAATCTGAGACATGATAATTGTAAATATTCAGGGACTGTATAAAATGTGAAACTCTGATGTATATTAAATGTAATCGACAAATATAGTATCCTTTTGTAGACTGTTATTATTTATTATTATATTTTATCCGTTGCGAATGTGAGATGTTGTTTTCTGTTCTTCTTCGTTTTCTATCTCTTTCTTCTTTTTCATAACTATTTGGAATTTTCGGGCTTGAAAATTTCGGGTCGTTACAATGGAATTGAAGCAGACGTGTGCGTGGGGAATTAGGCATAGACATTATTTATCATGCGAATTTAATATTCGGCATTAGGGCGGTTTCATCATGAGGGTGTGAAGAGAACACGACGCTAATGAGAGGTTCCTTGGTGGCACCTGGACACTATTGGTGGATGCCCAGCGAGGTTATATCCCAATTCTAACATGAGGTTCCGCCTAAGTACGTGGATAATTTGGCCTGTACACTATCGATTGATGCCCAAAACAGTGAATGGAGATGTTACATTGACATGGATGCATATCCCCTAAGTCATCAAGTAATTAGGTTCGACACGAGCTAGAAATTGTGAGGTCCAATCAATGCGTAAGTACGACAGTCGTAGTCATTTTTGGGTAATGCCAACCCAAGGGTGATATTCTATGCGATCTTGTACTAGGAGCAATCCTAAAGATTTTTAGTCAATCCATTGTTTGATCCTTGAGTATGAACCCCTGCCAGATGTTTTAGGTATAACTGGAACTATATTCCTTAGGTTAAGATGACCAATCCTAAGTAGGTAATTCATAAACACCAATAGAGACACCCTAGGTCCCGTTGCTTATGAACATCATGCACCAATGGTACAATTCATTGACCAGAATTGTTTGACCCACTTCTTTTCTTTCCTTTTCCCTCACCATAGGAAGATAGAGAAGCAATTGATTTGGCCCAGGCATAGTACATAGAGAAAGGAGCTTAGCGTTGGAGTCCTATTATCTCTTGTTATTCTCCATGTTACTATTTGATGTATTTATTACTTATCAAACTTTATATGGTACTTTGGGGACACTGTGTATGAACTGTGTATTTTTAAGTCTGTGGTTTCGAAATGTTTATTTTCAGTAGTCATATTGTATTCTTTCCACTTGGGATCAGAAAGTGTAAAATGTTTCAGTTTTATCTCAATACATGTAATATTTTAAAACCTGATAGCTCGTATCTCTTGGATGCCAAACCGGATGCAAAAGCAAACCAAATGCCAAACATAATCAAGTATATATGAAAACCAATCTGTAACCAAGATATATTATTAATTGGTCATATACCATCGACTATAAAAGTTAGCCGGATGCCATACCTAATTAGCTACATATTAAAATCAATCTATAATCGAGATATATTGTTTAACTGAGCTAACTACCGAATGCAAAAGCAAATCGGATGCCAAACCTAATTAGATACATATAAATGCAAAAGCCAACGGAATGCCAAAATTAATGGAGCATATATGGATATAAAAGGTAAGCTGATGGCAAACCTAATCGGTTATGTATGGATACAAAAGAAAATAGAATGCCAAACCTAACCGAGTACATATAGCTGTAAAAGCTAACCAGATGTCAACCCTAATAGGGTACGTATGGATACAAAAGCAAATCAGATGCCAACCCTAATTGCATATGTATGGAAATCAATATATAACCAAGATATATTGTTTAACTAAGCATACCACCGAATGCAGAAGTTAACCGGATGCCAAACCTAACTGGGTACATTTGAATGCATAAGCAAATCGAATGCCAAACCTAATTGGTTACATATGGATACAAAAGCTAATAGTACATATGGATACAAAAGCAAACTGAATAGAAAACCTAATTGTGTAACACCCCAAATTTTTTACGACTATTAGTTTAAAAGAAATTAATAACAAATGATAACTTCAGAAAATACTTTTTCATAAACATCAGAATTTGGCAACAAAACATGCACCATTATGTTTATGGTTATTTTTTTGATCAATTTCATATATAAAGTTTTCTGATCGGAGGTCAAATGGAAAAGTTATTAACGTTTGAAGTTTTCGAATCGGAATTAAATATACATGTAATTGTAGTAATAAAAATAAATTAAATGTTAAGGGAAGCCTATGTTAACACTAAAATCAAATTACAAAAGATGTGTAAAGTAGGAAAAAAATTAAACATAGTTGATTAAACAAGTAAGAAAATCAAAAAATCAAAGAAGCCGACTAATTAACGCGTTAAACAAGCCATAGGTCGACCCATAAGGTACCCAAGTCGGCCGACAGTGGTTGACCAATGGCAATAACTGGTCAACTTGTTCTTGGTTAAAATCGATAATAAAGTTTCATCTAGACGGCTCAGATTTAATATGGTTTAATGTAATGCGACATTGATTTGAACCCCTGTATATACAGACTTAGATCCTCACTTCTAAACTCATATTTTTGGAGCAATCCCGGAGCTCTATCATTTTCTCTTCTCCTCCAAATCTTAAATTCTTAGAAATATTTATAAATTATACTTATATACAATTAGGGAATTGTAGAAAATGAATGGGAAGAAGAATATGATCAAATCAAATCACCAAAGCCAAGGTAAATTATAAATTTGGATCTAAAATATAAATCAAATTCCAAATCTCCTTTCTAATTTAGATCTTCAATAAATCTATATATTCTTGCAGTGTATGAATCCAAAAAAGGAGAAAGGGGAGTCAAACTGGAATAATAGGAATTAAATATGAAGGTTTGAGAAGGTAAAAAGGTGATTGGAAAATTATATATTTTTATATAATATTCATTTTATATTATTATAAATCTATCCTATATGCCTGAAATGGAAATTGGAATTTTAGGCTAAATTAGTATACATGAGATAAAACTATAAACTCTGCCTATATACTATGTCATTGATAACTAGAATTGTATACTGTATATATGCAAATTTGGAAAATATTGGGTATTAATAGTCCCTGAATTTAGTATATAGTAGCAGTTCCTGAAAATTATAATATATGAAATGATTTCAAATTTGTAAATTTAAAATGAATCGTACATGTTAAACTGTAAATTTAATCACAATAAATTATAAGGATTTAAGTAGTATTTTAATTTATTGAATTATATAGCATGTTGCAATGTGAATTTCTATACATTATCAAGTTTTTGATTCATAAATAAAAAGTAGTAGTTGAAATAACAAAAAGTACCTAAAAAGAAAGAAATATAAAAAATAAAGGTGGTTACTATATTTCGAACTGTCCATTTCAATAATTCTAAAAAGATAATTCCTTGTGACACAAATTACCTTGGTAAGATATATAAATTTACAAATATTTCATTTGGGAGAAATGTAATTCCAATGCATTAAAATAAAAAAATAGTTAAGGATAAATTAAAAGAGTTATAAATGTGATAAAAACAGTCTGAGAAAAGAATATGCGCAATATAAGTAGGGCAAAAGTGAAATAAAAAGAAATGAAAGATAATTTATAATTTAAAATAAAATGGTATAGATAGTCCTCTAAAACAAGGTAGGCAATTAGAGGTTAAAAATGAATAGAAATAGGAAGTTAAATAACGAGAATAAGGGAAAGTAAATGAGAAATGATATTTGAAATAAAGCGGTAAATGATCTTAAATTAAATAAGATGTAATCGCATAAATAACCAAAGAAATATTGTCAACAGTGAGCATTAGAGGCAAGGTAAGGTAATAAGAATAAATGAATGCACACACACATTCATGTAGTCTCAAATATGCATTTATGGTGGGTGTGAATTATATAAGTATGTAAATAACTTAAATGGATAAGACTGACATAATCATTAGAATGGTTTGGAATGCGAGGTCATCGGCGGTAGTGTTACATAATATAATTGTGCTCACCATAAGGGGCTACTGGCAGTTATGTATACATTATACTGATATGAGACATATCCAACCGTAGGACGTGTAGAGTATATACGCTTGCGTATATATAAAGGAATACCCTAAGTAGAGTCCACTTCGATAAATCAAGGGGAGGGTATTACCTTGATTGCGTTTGGCAATCTAAATAGGATGGTGAGCGGCTCAACACTATGTTTGTATCGTTAGTACCAAATCCAGAGTAAGAGTTGTACACAGGTTGAGTGCATCATCGGTCCTTCATGGTCAACAGGAAAGACATGTTACACCTAACAGACTACGCCTCCTACCAGGGTAGGTCCTGGTAGATAATTCACCACCACAGTTATTTACTAAGGCAAGGCTAGTTGACCCTTAAAAGAGTTCTTTAAAAAACGAATGGGGTGGCCCGAGGAGTCGAGTCCTCTTTAATCAATATGAAGCAGACAAGAAGTAAATCCATAAGGCAAGATAGAATATGGCTAAGCTATTGTTATGTCGTATTAGGCACTGCACGATGAGGCGTAAACTACCACTAAGAGGTGGACACGGATGAAGATGATGAGACACAGCGACGAGTCGACATTTCGGGTTACCCTTCCCAATGCGTAGTTGTACGGGTAGTCGTAATATGAGATGTAGTTCCCTACAGATGTGATATTGCATTAATGATGGATTTGACATGGTGCAAGATTATAAATGCTAGAGGGGATGGTATCTTGGCCCAAAGGGGGACTATGGTACTTATATATTTATGTATATACTTCTGTATTTGTGGTCTACTTTGAGTAGATGTGATGAATCGTATACGTACGTAGAGTCAAGATGACTAAGTAAAAATAAAAAAACATAAAATGTAATGGAAGATAATCGGCATTAACTAGCATTATGTTTAAAATGTATAATTCACCTGTCACCAAACGTTGCTTTGACACCCTCCATATTACTACCCACGGGATAGGTTTAGAGGTACGGGTATTGGTGCAAAGTGAGAATAGTGGAAGGACAGATTTCCTTAGACATGCGTGGCACTGACAAGGACACTAGACATTAGAAGTGTCAACCTTAGTTGGTAACTATATGTTCTATTATAGTTTACTATCCCGCTATGAGATATATCGATAGTGCTCTGATATGCAATTATTTGTTTATTTGTAGGATACCAAACCAATGATCCATACTTGGTGGACTTGGGTTTTCGATAGCGAAAATTCAGGTGCACTAGGGTGCGGGTTGTTACAAATCAGGTACATATGGATACAAAAGCCAATCATATGTCAAGCCTAATTAGATACATATGGATGCAAAAGCAAACCAGATGCCAAACCTAAATGGGTACATATGGAAACTAATATATAACTGAGTTTTTTTAACCGAGAATACTGCAAAATGTAAAAGCTAACGGATGCAAAACCTAATCAAGTACGTGTGGATGCAAAAGCTTAGCGAATGCCAAACTTAATCGGGTACATATGAATACAAAAACTAACTGGATGCATAACCTAGTTAGATACATATGGATGCAAAACCTAACCGGATGCACAACCTAATTGGGTATGTATGGATGCAAAACCAAGTCAAATGCCCAACTAATTAGGTACTTATGGATGCAAAACCTAGTTGAATGCCCAACCTAGTCAGGTATTTATGAATGTAGAAGATAACCAAATGCACAACATAATCGAGTACATATGGATGTAAAAAATAATTGATTGCCAAACCTAAGCAGTTATATATGGACACAAAAGCTAACCGAATGCCAAATCTAATCATGTACATACAAATGTAAAAGGAAACTAGATGCCAAACCTAATCGGGTACATACGAAAACAATCTATAATCGAGATATATTATATAACCAAGCATGTCATCAAATTCAAAAACTAACTGATTGCCAAAGTTAATCAAGTACGTATGGATACAAAAATTAACTGAATGCCAAACCTAATCAGGTATGTGTGGATACAAAAGCAGATTGGATGCCAAACCTAATCGAGCACATATGGATGCAAAAACTAGCTGGATGCTAACGCTAATTTGGTACGTATGGATACAAAATCAAACTAGATGCCAAACCTAATTAGGTACATATGAAAATCAACATATAACGTGATATATTATTTAACCGAGCATACCACTGAATGAAAAGGTTAATTTGATGTCTAACCTAATTGGGTACGTATGGACACATAAGTTAACCGAATGTCAAACCCAATCAGGTGCATAAAGATACAAAAGCTAATCAAATGTCAAATATAATAGGGTAAATATGGTTACAAAAGATATCCACATGTCAAACATAATCGTGTAAATATAGATGCAAAAGAAAACTAGTTGCCAAAACTAATCGGATACATATGGAAACCAATCCATAATTGAGATATTCTTTTTAACCGAGCATACCATGGAATGCAAAAGCTAACTTGATGTCAAACCTAATCAAACACGTGTTGATGTAAAATCTAACCGAATGCCAAACCGAATCGGATACATATGGATATAAAAACTAACTAGATACTCAAACAAATTAGGTACATATGGACGCAAAATCTGATCGGATGCCCAATCTAATTAAGTATGTATGGATGCAAAAGCTAGTCGAATGCTCAACTAGGTACGCATGGATGCAAAAGATAACCGAAAGCCTAACCTAATCGGGTACATATGGGTGTAAAAGCTAATTCAATGCCAAACATAGTCGGTTATATATAGATGTAACGGCTAACCAAATGCCAAACCTAGTTAGGTACATACGGATGGAAAAGCAAATGGGATGCCAAATCAAATCGGGTACGTATGAAAATCAATCTATAATTGAGATATATTGTTTGACCAAGCATAACATCAACTGCAAAAGCTAACCAAATGCCAAACATAATTGAGCATGTATGAAAGCAAAACTATCTGAATCCAAACCTAATCGAGTATATATGGATACAATAGCCAACTAGATGACGAATCTAATTGGGTATATATGGATACAAATGCAAATCAGATGCCAAACCTAATTGAGTACATATGGATACAAAAGCTAACTGCATGCCAAACCTAATTGGGTATATATTGATGCAAAAGCGAACCAGATGCCAAACCTAATCTGGTATATATGGAAACCAATCTATAACCGAGATATATTGTGTAAACAAGCATATCACGGAATGCAAAACCTAATCAGATTCTAAACCTAATCGAGTATGTACGGATGGATGCAAAAGTAAACAAAATGCCAAACCTAATCGGGTACATATGGACGCAGAAGCTAACCTGATGCCAAACCTAATTGAATACATATGGATAAAAAAGCAAACCAGATGCCAAACCTAATCGGGTACATATGGATACAAATGCTAACCATATGCCAAATCTAGTCGAATACATATTGATGCAAAAGAAAACTAGTTGCTAAACCTTCAAGTACATACGAAAACCAATTTATAACCGAGATAAATTGTTTAACTGAACATACCATAGAATGTAAAAGCTAACTGAATGCCAAATCTAATCAAGTACTTATGGAAGAAAAAACTAATTGAATGTCAAACCTAATCGCATATGGATACAAAACCAAACCCGATGCCAAACCAAATTAGGTACATATGAAAACCAATCTATAGCCAAGATATATTGTTTAGTCAAGCATTCCAATGAATGCAAAAGTTAATTAAATGCCCAAGTAATTGGATACATTTGGATCAAAAGATTATCGAATGCCAAACTTAATCAAGTACATATGGGTACAAGAGCTAATTAAATACGAAACCAGATGCCAAACCAAATCAGATACATATGGAAACCAATCTATAACCGAGATATATTGTTTAATCAAGCATTCCGTTAAATGCAAAAGTTAATCAAATGCCCAACTAATCTGGTACATTTGGATACAAAAGCTAATCGAATACCAAACATAATTAAGTACACATGGATACAAAAGCTAATTAGATGCCAAACCTAATCAAGAACATATGGTGCAAAAGTAAACCAGATGCCAAACATAATCATGTACATATAGAAACCAATCTATAACTAAGATACATTGTTTAACTGACCATACCATCGAATGTAAAAGCTAACCAAATGCCAAACCAATCGGGTATGTATGGATGAAAAGTTAACCAGATGCCTAACTTAATTGAGTGTGCATGGATGCAAAAGCTAATTGAATACCAAACCTAATAGGGTACGTATGGATACAAAAGCTAACTAGATAGCCAATTTAATCGAGTACATAAGAAAACCAATCTATAACCAAGATATATTGTTTAACCAAGCTTACAAAAATTTAAGTTGTGCATCGCATGATTCCTTTGATAATTATTCAACCGTTGACTTGCATATGGCATTACTTTTCCTCCTTGCATAATAAGAACAACACCAAGATCAATATTGCATTCATTACTATACACATAAGAATTTCCTTTGTTCTTCAATTCCATCCTCTCTCACTCTCTCAATTATTTTTAAGCATTTAATTTTTGCACTATAATAAACTATAATTGCAATGGTGGGTGGAGTTTTGGAGATAAATATGATTTTCTTTTCAATAGTGGAATTATAATATGCAGTTATTTACTTTCACTCGGTTATTTTAAAAGCATTTAAAATTTGGACTAAAATAAAATATAAATGCTTTTACTTAAAGTGGTTAAACTACAAAGTGGTTCAGATTTAAATAGATTATCAAATGCAACCAAAGTGCGTTATAAAATGACAAGGAATCTCAATATTATATTCGTAACAGTATTAAATTTTTATCATACAATCAAACACTATCCAAAAATATAAAAAAAATCCAATTCATAACTTCAATAATAAAATGTAGCAAAAATAGTTCTTTAACAATAACAATGAATTATGTGCATCGAAAATTCTTCACACATCAACTTCACTAAGTCTCTTACTAACACATATTATCCAAACTGTACGATCAGTTAGCATTTCAAACATCAAAAAGTTTACTAAGTTTCATTCCTTCGACTCATTACTAATTTTATAAATGCACCCACATCTTGGATAGTTAGTAAGCATCCTGTACAACAACTACTTCTATCCAGTTTAACATCTGCTGGAAATTTCCTTCTGAATTTCACCAAATTTAACTCCATGAAACATGAACCTCATAATATATAGAGCATGATCACAACTACAATCAGAAAAAAGGAAAAAAAATTAATAACTACCAAATAAAAAATTATCGTGTATATATATATATTATTTGAACATGAATATTACCTATTTTTTAGCTGAGGGCATTGTGCATGTTCAAGACATGTTCCATCTTTTAAGCTGCATAATTTTTTTCTCCTTTGCCTTCATTTTATAACAGGTTCAATAATTTTTTTATATAAACCAACAAGCACAAAAATAGTAATAATGTTAATAATTTATTCCGCTAAACTCTAAATAAGTATATCTGAATTTAATTACATTAAAATTACACAATAATATAAAACCAAACAATTCACTGTTTATACTTAACCGTATTACATTCAATCAATTGGATTTCACCCATAAAGCAATACATATCACATTTCACATTTAATTGCATTAGATATTACTGTTCAAATTCACCTAAAATCTATACATATCACTTTTTTATAGTTCACCGCATTACACTAATGCGGTTAAATTTCACTTGTAAAAAATCATATATTTCACCATGTATATATAACTACGTTAGACTTACACAGTTGAACTTCACCTAAAAACTAAACACTTCACTGTTTATATTTAATTGCATTAAACTCATGCGATTAAAATCACTTATAAAAAAATATAATTCACTACTTAATTTAATTGCATTACATTCAAGTAGTTAAATTTCACCTATAAACAATGCATGTCAATGTTTAAATTTAATTGCATTAGACATGTGCAATTAAAATTCACATAAAAACTGTACCGTTCACTATTTATATTTGACTGCATTGCACTAATGTAGTTAAATTTCAACTCATAAAACCATATAACTGTAACGACCCGCCATTTCAAACCATTCAAATTGACAATATCAGACTTGAATTACTCCAAATAATAGATTGTAAATATATTTATTTGGCATAACTTAACATATACTATAATGAATCACTCACAGAATCACAGACAAAGAGTTTACAACACAGCGGAATAAATAAATAGTAGTCCAAAATCTACTACAGAAATAACATAGTTTGAAAACAGAATACATCAGAAATCCCAGTACATAGAAGTCTCTAGTACAAAGTAGATGATCGGTCTGAACATACAACTGGAAATGATAGAAATATACTAAAAGTTGAAATAGATAAATAGATAAGCTAGGTTTTACAACGAACTCGAGCTCCAAAGGATGAATCTCAAACTATGATACTCAAGCTGACTCGAGCGTAAAGCAAAACAAAACACTCGAATCAAGATTAACGCTCTTATGCAGATAAATCAAGTTCAAGTGAAATGTCAAGTAAATGCAATATAACTTAAAGGGATGTTTGGATTTCATCCTTTAAGGATCCGTTAAACTATCTACATACATAGTACAAAACGCTATATATATAATGTTTACAGTAAAGTAAAGATATTAAAATAGCATTAAGGCGCTACCCATTCCCCCTTAACAAATTTTTATATATTCCCATAGTCTATACAATACCATAATTCCTCCGTAATCTGGAGGACTATCAAAGGGAACTCCATAGGTATGGTACAAAACAAACTCGTAAAAGGCACGTGATAAAGCACTCGAGGCAATGCCAGGGTAGATATACCGTTTGCATATCCGGACTGGTGGTAACACATAGCAGCTACTACCACCCACCTCGTGACACACTCCCAAATCAAAGGTGTGCGCACCAAAATTAAATCATAAAAGCAATAGACATGGTTTCGAAGAAATGTGTCCGATAGGAGGAATGACCTCACTTGGCCCGATGTGGCTCCTGTTTTAGCCATATCAAGCTGACTCACAGGTGTTAGGGCTACGTAAATACCATATAGAATCGTCACCAAATCATCCCACTTCATTTTGGAATCTCCACCACATACATAGTTGTTAAAGTGGTTTTCAGTATTGGCAGAGAGTATGACAATATCCGATCCCGGTCTGTTTAGCAACCAACCGCTTATTTCACACCGTGGTCATTTATAAAATTTCTTTATAAATATTCAAATCAAAATACAATTTCAAATATCAATTTTAGTCAGAAACGAATATTCAACTTTCAATTCAATCTATAGTTTAAGATATTCATTAAATCACCTTTCTTGAAACAAGTTATAAATCTTTTCCAAATCATTAAGTTCTAAATAAACCTTTATTTAAATTGAATTAATAACCAGTTTAAGTTACCATTCAAATTTCATGTCCTTCCCACCTTATATTTATTTAAGTTATAGAAAATCTATTTAAATATAAATCAAGTGAACCTTGAAACGAAAATATTATATATTAAATAAAACTACCTTGTATAATTTAAATAAATTAAATTTGTTATTTGTCTGCTTAAAATCTTATTTCGCAATTTAGAAAATAAAACTATAAGTAAAATTTACGAATTACCCTTTTTATTTTAAACGCATACTTTTATATCCCAAAATCACTATATTTCATTTCAAAAGTCAAACTCATATATTTACATTCAGATAATTAGAAATCATTTTCTATAATAGACCGACGGTGTCCGTATATAATTTCTATCCTATGGTTAAGTGATACAGATATTAGTTATTTCATTCTGCAATAGTTTAAATTTATGGGTTTATATTATTAAACCTGCAATCCCAAAATTTTAATAGTAACTGAACATCGCTTGGGTTTATCATTTCAACCCATAACGAAGTTCTCCTATTTTAAAGTTCGTTCGGGTATGTATCATTTCAATCCATAGTGATTTCTAAACTAAGGAAACTTGCAGAGTGAGAACAATAAATAGCATAACATAACATAACAATTACTGGCGAAATAAATTAACATATAACAGTGTATATTTCAGAATTAATCAAAATAGTTTATTATATTAAACAGTTAATAACTAGAAATTCAGTTTTTAACAATACATTAAAATTCCATTTACTATGAAATTAATTTAATAAGCATAAGAACATCAATCGTTAGTGATTGCTCACCTTTCGAGGTTAGAGGACGATGGAAAAACAGTTATGGAAAAGAACGATGTAACAAACACTAGCACGAATCAAGCACGATAAGTCAGTTTGCTGCGACAATCAAGGATAGATTTTAGCACGATGATGGAGTGAACAAATATATATTTCATTATTATTCTTATAAATCAGTATTTAATTTTTAAAAAAACCTTATTAAAATCCAAAATCTTTATATCGTATTCAAAGGTCATTACCCAAAAATCAAACAGTTCTTTTGTTATGGAAACAATCTATATAATATAACGATCAAAATATTATGCTTTTATTTATATATTTTTCAACATACTAATCTATATATAGTTAATGT
Organism: Allium cepa; assembly: GCA_030765085.1. Taxonomy (NCBI): domain Eukaryota; kingdom Viridiplantae; phylum Streptophyta; class Magnoliopsida; order Asparagales; family Amaryllidaceae; genus Allium; species Allium cepa. Next base: position 237,899,750 of record CM060943.1, on the reverse strand, counting down.
ATAGCCGAAGTAGATATGTGACCCGGAAGCATATATAAGTCAATATCTGCCCACCAAGCAATATATAAGGGAACAGGTCATAAGTACAAAATACTATATAACTATAAATACAATAGATCATACGCACTGCAACTATATCATACTTATATATAACATGAGTTTATGCATTACATCATACTTTTATACGCACCTTTTACGCAACAGATCTTCATAAAGAAAAAAAACAATATATATTTCTACAAGTATATGGACTCATTAAAACAAAAAAAAACATTTTTTTATATAACAAATATATTATTTACCTTCGGCACGTCAAACGTATAACATTTATAAGAACATGTGAAATACTTATATATATGTATATACATATATATACATATATATGTATATACATATATATACATATATATGTTAACAGCCGAGCAAGTTGGGTAAAGTCCAAAGTAAGGTGACACGCTTTTAGACCTCATATAATGTACAAACCATATATTTTTTTTTTGAAGAAAGGTAACAGGGCCCGGCCCAACACAGAACAAACGGGTGAGAAAACAACACACCCGAATCCCAAACAACAAACAAAAAGCAAACCCTAGCATCCGCAGAAAACACAGCCGACACAATTACAAACACAAAATAAAAAATGGCGACAGAGAAAAGGAAAACGAAAGCAGATCTATTTCGTATACTTTCTATTACTACTTTCTCCCCTCTCCCAATAAGAGAGACTTTGATTAAATTTGCTCCTCATGCTTCTGTCAGCGAGATTAGAGTTGTAATGATCTCTCATGTCTGCATTGTGCGAAATGAGGTTGCAATATACAGATCTAGTGTTATCGCAACCTAGATCTGTAGCATTGCAACTACCTATGCCATTATTGGAGTCGTTTCTGGGACGATGCACAAAATTGTCTTGATTGATATACTGATGCGAGCTGAGATCAGCGTGATAAGTCTTCGGATAGAGAAGATAATGTTCGATATGCTTACTACCAGCCTCTTTGCTCCAACACTCCGAGAGAAACTCAAATTTGGTCTGATTTCTGATCTTTTTCTTTGATTTTAGAAGAATGATCTTGCTATCATTGTCGATAATGTTCCATCTTTGCTCTTTGGTCATCTTAATATTGTTGTGAGTACGGTTGTTCCTCTCTTTCCAAATATAATAAACAGCAGTAGTAAGTAGAACATGCGCCAGATCACTTTCAAGAGCTTTATTTCTGAAATGATAGTTGATGTCTTTGATGATTTGATAAAGATCCATACTGTTAGTATTAGTAATCTGCAACTTAACTTTGATTTGATTCCAAATATAATAGCTGTAGCTGCATTCAAAAAATAAATGCGTCACTGTTTCATTCGATAAATTGCATAAGGAACAGAGTGAAGAGTTACTTTTGCCCCATTTGTTGATTATATCCAAAGTTGGCAATCTGTTTTTGATGGCAAAGTAAGTGCAGATTGCCATCTTTGGATTGTTCACCCTGTTCCAAATGCATTTATACCATTCTACATTAGGTTGTTTATTTCTGATATGCTCCCAAGTTTTTTTGAAAGAAAACTTACCATTGCTGCTAGCTAACCATTCCCAGTAATCACAGTCAGCATTATGATCAATAGGGATATTAATAATAGAATTTTTATGTGGGTTAGTGATGGGATGAAGTTGTGGTTGCCATTGCTTATTTTCAATAATAAGACTAACACTGGCATTTGCTTCACCACAGATGACAAGATTATTCCAACCAACTCTATTAATAAAAGAGTCATTTTGAAACCATGGGTCAAACCAGAGACTGGTTTCATGACCAGCCTTAAAATTTCTTTGAAGAAGAGATTTACCTAAAACCCTGCATTTTAAAATTTGATTCCAAACATTGGATTGATTATTTTTTGGTAAAATAGTCCAGAAGCTATTGTTTTTAAGATATTTGTAATTCATCCATTTTGACCATAAAGAATCACCACTTACAAATCTCCAAAAAAGTTTTAACTGACAAGTTAAATTAAGATCATTGAGATTTCTGAGGCCCAGCCCTCCTTCACTTTTGGGTGTGCAAACTTTATCCCAACTAATTTTATGATATTTGCCTTTCCAAAGAAAATCAGCACACCTGCTCTCAATTTTTTTAATTGTAGCACTAGGAATATGATGAGTTTGAAACCAATATAGAATAATGGCATAGACAACAGTCTTAATTAACTCAATTCTTCCAGCAATGGAAAGAAGCTTGCAGGACCATGTTTCCATCCTGTTTTGGATATTCTCTATCAGATAGGAGCAATCACTGTCTTTAATTTGATTAGCAGATAGAGGGAGTCCTAAGTATTTAATAGGAAGATTACCTTCCTTGATTTTGAGAATCTCTAGAACATCATTTTTGTGCCTGCAATATTTGCTAAAATATGCTTTTGTTTTGAATTCATTAATTTTAAGACCAGCATATTTATACATATTATCAAAAATCTGGCTAATAGCCTCTGCATTATCTTTGTTAGCTTTAGAGAACAGCATAAGGTCATCAGCATAAATCAGGTGAGTAATACAAGGCTGAATTCTATTAATTGGAGAAATGTTGTTTTTGATGGTTTCAATATTAATTAGAATAGAAAAATATTCCATAGCTAAGGTAAAAAGATAGGGAGAAAGAGGGTCTCCCTGTCTGATACCCCTGTTGCTTTTGATAAAGCCCTCAGGTTTGCCTTGAAATAAAATAGAGAAAGTGGGAGTATTTATGCATTCAAAAATTAACCTACAAAACTTAGCAGGAAAATTCATGCATTTCATGATATGAATGATAAAATTGCGGTTAACCTTGTCATATGCTTTTTGAAGATCAACCTTAAGACACATATTATCCCCTTTTTTATTATTGAAATTCCTGACCATTTCATGAGCAAGCAGAGAATTTTCATATATTAATCTGCCAGGAATATAAGCACACTGATTTTCAGAAATCAAAAAGGGGAGAAACACTTTAATTCTATTGCTTAAAATAGTAGCAATAATTTTGTACACAAAATTACAACAGGATATAGGCCTGTAATCCTGGATACAAGATGGATTTTTATTTTTAGGAATAAGGGTTATAAAAGTATGATTAAAACTTTTAAGTAATTTACCTTCAGTCATAAATTCATTGACAACCATAAAAATATGATCTTTGATATTATCCCAATGGGTTTTGAAAAACTTTGCATTAAAACCATCCGGACCAGGACTTTTGTTATCTCCAGCATTAAAAATAATGTTTCTTATTTCATCTATACTGACAGGAGCAAGTAAGATGTCAGCAGCATTATCATTTAACACATTCTTACACACAATGTCAGGGAAAAAGGTAACAGTATATTCAGAGAAATATAATTGAGAGTAATAGTTAATAGCTTCCTTAGAAATCTTCTCTAATTCATTGATGCAATCACCATTACTGTTTATAATTTTGCCTATGTTGTTGATATGTTTCCTACAGCTCATTTTAGCATGAAAAAATTTGGTGCATTCATCACCCATAGTAAGCCAATCTATTTTAGCTTTTTGTTTGAAATTGATAGAGTTGATATAAAGCTCATGAGAAAGTTTAGCTTGGTTTGTAAAGAATTTATCAATAATATCAGTGTTGTCAGGGTTGTCATCAGCAAGCTTTTGAAGAACTTTCCCTTCCTTTCTTAAATTATTAAGATAGTCATCTTTATTGGATCTGTCCTTATTCCAGTTTTTAATTTTAGTCTTAGTGTTTTTAAGAAACATACTGAACTGGAGTTGATAAGAACCATTATTTGAAAAGTTGAAACAATCTTTAATAATGTCATAATAATCATTACTAAGAACCCAACCATTTTTGAACCTGAAAGGAGTAGCTTTGATATTATAACTAGTATGATTTTGGAAAAAGTTTATCAATAAAGGAGTATGATCGCTAGTATTTTGCTCAATAGAGTAACAACATAAATTTGGAAAGGAATTAAAGAATTTTTCATTTATTAAAACTCTGTCAAGCTTGCAATGAATGTTTTTCTCCTTACCAGATTTCCATGTATATTTATGACCATTAATATTAGGCTCAATCAGTCCAGATTCAAGTAAAAATTTGTTAATTTTGTCAAGTTTACTGTGGGGGATTTTATTACCACCAAATTTTTCACTAACATGAAAAACAGTATTAAAGTCACCTAAAATAATCCAAGGGAAATCATAACTTTGACTCAGAGCTTTTAATCTGTACCATAAACTGTTTCTTTCTGTTTCAAAATTACTACCATAAATGTTAGTAATTTGAAGAGAGAAACCACCACTGTTTTTGAAATTGCAATCTATAAATTGAATATCCTTACTGAAGTTAACTAAATTCCAAATGCTAGAATCCCAAATAACCAGGATTCTACCTTTGCAACCACACTCATTATTGGTTATAGATTTCCAGTTGTTGGATAACTTAAAACAGAATCTCTCAGTATTATGATCATCCATTTTATTCTCAATAAAAGCAACAACAGATGGCTTATAAATTCTGACCATGTTTAAAATATCATTCTGTTTATGAGGGGAATTCATACCCCTAACATTCCAGGCCATAATAGACATAATAAGGAAATAAATGGAGAAAAAATAAAAAAAATAAAGAGAAATAAACAGTGTTTCAGATTGTACCTGATACACTGCTACCCTTACCTTTTCTCTTTTTCTCTGAGCTTTTAGCTTTAAGTCTTGTTGTCATTTCATTCCAGTCTGGATTGATTGAAATGTATTTTTGCCCAAAAGCTTTTTTCTCTTTGTTTGAATTCTTGTATTTGCCAATAGCTTTAGTCTTGGGAATATGTAGTTCTGATATGTCAAATTGCTTTCCAGATTCCTCCATAATATTATCTGATGTTGATACAATAAGGCCATCTGGAATTTGAATGCAAGAGATATCAAACTCCTCAGCATTGCGAGGCAAGGTTGAGTTGATGCCACCATTGTCCTCAACTTCTGCAGCATTATCTGATGGAGGTTCATTTTCCATGTTGAAATCTGGATCTTGATTGGAACTCAAAGGCAGGATGTTATTTGTTTCTGTAACATGATTATTTGTAATTAAACATAACTCTGAAATGGGGGGGATTTCAGAGTTAAAGACCTCTTCATTATTGGATCCCCTCTTTGAATTGCCTTGTAAAACCTCTTTGGATTTTTCTTTAAAGCTTTCTGAATGATGAACTACCGACGCAAGGATCTGATCATCTTGATCAGTGAGCAAATGAGATGATTTTTCTAGATTGGAGATGATACCATCCTGGTTGATTCGATCTTTGTTTTGTTGAAATCTTGAATCTTTTATTGCCTCCTCAGAAGGAAGCGAATCTTGAAAAATTGTAGCTGCAACATTTTCTTGATCAGTAGGTATATTCTTGTTTTGATTTTGATTTTTGGGTATCCACCTTTCTTCTGCGACACATTGATCTCTGATGTGTCCAAAGCATTTACAGATACTACACTTCGGTGGTACCCATTCATATTCAACCTTTTGAGTAATGGTTTCCCCGTTGTATAAAGTGAGGTTTAATTCTTGAGGTAGTTCATCATTTGCAGATACCTCTACTAGAAGACGAGCATAATTCAATCTCGTTTTCAATGTTGTAGCTGCATCCATTTTTATGGGTTTTCCTATAATGCTGGCCATAACACTGAACGCTTCTCGATCCCATAATTTTAAATTCACATTGGGTAATTTTACCCATATTGGCATCGAACTGAGGAGGTCCCTGTCTAGTTTCAGAGATTCAGACCATCTCCTCATTATGATGAGCTTTCCATTGTAGAAGTATGGGCCATTCTGAATGATTGAGTTGCAATCTTGAACTTCTTTGAATTTGACAATAAAGAATCCATTTTCCCTAGTAAAAATATCAAACTCACCAACAGGCTTCCATACACGTTGTATGTAAGCTTTGAAAAAGGTGTAATATGGTTTGGTTCCAACAACATACACCAAAATCGAATTGCTCCAGCATTCGATAGCTCTTTTACAGACTGATTCTTTTATCAAACCATATTTTTTACTATTGATCTTGATGGGAGGGATAGATTCAAGATTGCATTCATCATCCTTAGGTTCAGTTGATTGCTCAGATACGATATCAGCCCAAGATTTTTTCCCTTGCGTCTTGTTCAGAGAGAAATTTATGGGTTTCCGCTGTTGATATGATTGGTTTCTCATATTTGGAGGAGGAACAGTCGAAAACTGATCGGCTGTCTTCTTCATTCCAGAATTGAGATCCTTTGGAAATCTCTGATTCACAGGCGCAGGAGGCTGACGTTTCTGTTTTGATTTCGATTGAACTAATTGAAACCCATCCTTGTCTATGATGACATCCTTATTAGAATCTCTGATGTGAGAGTCAGGTGGTCTATTTCTATGACTAGGAGAAGAAAGATGAGAAAGATTGCTGTGGAGAGAGAGAATTTCCCCCATGGCTGAGGAAAACCCTAAATTTCAATTTTTTACAACTCAAACGTTCTCTTATTGTACAAACCATATATACAACATGCTATCTATATTTATTAATATACTCAAGCTTTTCAAAGTTTACATATGTACTATAACACACACACACACACACACACACACATATATATATATATATATATATATATATATATATATATATATATATATATATATGCTCACAAAACTAAACGTAGATAATATAATAGAGTGCAACATATATAAATAAACAGTAGGTGTATATGGAAGAAAGGAAATATACATATATAGTAGTAGTGAAAACATAAAACACAATAGAGACCGGATAACACCATTGCATAAGAGGCATCTACATAAATGTTTCCAGTTAGACTCATATATATATATAAATCACAGAGAAACCATGAGAAAACGAAAAGAAAAAAGGAAAATTACGTCGGACTGCCAGGCTACACGGGAATGGATGGGGTTGCGGCGAGGTGGAAGGCTGGCGAGCATGGGGCAGTGGGGTTTTGCTCGGGTTTCGGGAGGGTAGGCGCAGGCTTTGTTTGGGTCAGAGGGGGTGGTGCTTCAAGTTTGGGTGAGTGGGCGAGGGACGGAGAGGATCTGGGTGTCCGTGGGTTGCTGGCCGAGGGGTGGCGGCGTGATGTGGGTTTGAGGGTGGCAGGCGTCCGTTGTTTTAACTGAATTATATGTATATCGATGTTGATGGTGACCAGGGAGGAAGAGGCAAGGCAAAACAAATGAAAAATAACAAGGAAAAAATGACAGAGAGAAAAGGAAACATCAAAGAGAGAAAAACGTGGAGGCTAAGCAATGGATGGCGTACCTGGTTTGGGAATAGAATTTGTGAGCAAAGTGAAAGGCAGAACGAACTAAAAAGGGGAAGAAATGGCAACGGTCACGCATCAATTTAGCTGAAAATTTAAAGCAATTCATCAGTACGTTTGAATTATGAAACCGAAGTAAAAAGTAAAGTCACAGATTATGTACCATTACAACGAACCGTTTTATTGCTTCCATCGTGTACCGAGCCTCAAAATACAGAAATAAATATATCGTGAATATCAGTGCGACGAGGCGGATAGAATGGTATACAGATATCAACGGTATAATCAAAATTTTAAAAAATCGAACTTTCGTTACTGAAAATGCACCTAAAACGCAAAAAAAAAGATTGACGGAGCTATAGAAGTATGAATTTTCCAAAACGAATTTCGATGTTTTCCTTATAAAATGAATTTCATTTTTATTATATATAAATATTCAATTTTTGAAAATATTTAACTTTCACCAATTAAACTGATTAGGTTTATAATTTAAATTCCACAAATAAATTTAACTTTATTATTTTTCGCTGAAAATTTACCAATCGCTATAATTAAATAGACGTATTCCAAGTATTAAATTTTTATTTCAAAATTTTATTATTGAATTTTAAGAAAATTTTAGTTAATTACGTTATAAAACCGTTTAAATTTTCGGTCGTTATACTCTCCCCACTCAAAACTTTTCGTCCCTGAAAAGGAACGAGATAGAAAATAGAAATAACCGAAAAGATAAAAGAAGGCACGAATAACACCCGAGTCAAACAATTCAGGGTTTAAAGCACGTACAGACTCCTCGGTCATCCGTAGTCCACTGTACTTTAACTAGGCCGACAGATTTCCTTCGGAGCTGCTTCGTACCTCTGTCGACAATACAAAGTGGCTTTCTCTCGATGGTGAGATTTGGCTCAAAGTCTAAATTCTCTAATAAAGCTGGCTGAACAATCAAGGATGGATCATGGAGATATTTGCGAAGGTGAGATACATGAAACACGTTGTGACCCCCGCCCGTTTCTCTGGCAAATCAACCCTATAAGCCAAAGGACCAACTCTTTCCAGAATGCGGAAAGGGCCAATGAGTCTAGGAGCAAGCTTTCCTCTTCGACCAAAATGAACTACATTTTTCGGCGGCGAGATCTTAAGAAAGACCTGATCACCTATTGAAAACTCCGAATCTCTTCTACGCCTATCAGCATACTTCTTCTGCCTATCCTGAGCAGCCCTCTTCTTCCTCCTAATCTCTTCAACTTCTCAGATGCTTGCAGAATCATATCAGGTCCAAGCACTAAGCAATTACCGGACTCGATCCAGCAATACGGAGATTTTCAAGATCGTCCGTAAAGAGCAGCAAATGGAGACATCTCGATATTTCCTGATAACTATTATTATAGGTGAATTCAACAAGATGGAGATAATCTTCCCAAGATCCTCCATAGTCAAGAACACAAGCACAGAGAAGATCTTCTAAAATCTGATTCATCCTTTCCGTTTGACCATCAGTCTAAGGATGATAAGCTATACTAAGGTTCAAGTGAGTACCCAAAGCTTCCCGAAAAGCCTTCTAGAATTTGCTGGTAAAGATAGGATCACGATCACAAACAATGCTAGAAGGAACTCCATGGAGACGGACAATCTCCCTCATATAGATCTCAGCTAAGATCGAAGCGGTTCGATTCAACTTGACCAGAATGGAATGGGCGGATTTGGTCAATTGATCGACAGCTACCCAAATACTCTCATTCCCCTTTCTAGTCCTAGGCAAACACTCAATAAAATCCATAGAAACTTGATCCCACTTCCAAATGGGAATCTCAAGGGGTTGCAACAATCCAGCGGGATTCTGGTAATCAGCCTTAATCTACTGACAAGTGGAACATCTACTTACAAAGATAGAAATGTCCCGCTTCATACCCTTCCACCAATACAACTTCATATCCTGAAACATTTTCATAATCCCAGGATGGATGGAGATTCTAGACTGGTGATTCTCTCTAAGAACTTCTTATCTCAAACCATCCACCTTGGGAACACAAATTCGGCCATTAATCCTCAAAACTCCATTCTAATCAATCCGTGCTCCTAACTCCTTCTTATCATCACCTTCCCTACTCCCAATGTTGCCCTTCTTAAGTTTAAGCATCGCATCCTCATCCTTCTTAGTTGCAATCCGATCCATAAGAGATGGAATGACAATAATCTAATACATCAAGGCCTTCTTCCGACTCAAAGCATCGGCCACCGCATTGGCTTTCCAGGGGTATAGTTGATGTCGAGATCATAAGAAGCTAAGAACTCAAGCCATCGAACTTGCCTCTAGTTTAAATCCTTTTGGTAGAAGATATGTTCAAGAGATTGGTGATCGGTGAAAAGCTCAAACTTGGTTCCCAAAAGGTGATGTCTTCACAACTTGAAAGCAAACACAACATCGAGCAACTCTAAATCATGGGTGGCATAGTTAGCTTCGTGGGGTTTCAACCGACGACTAGCATAAGCTATGACCTTCCCATCCTGCATCAACACAGCACCTAATCCCTCTTTACTAGCATCGGTATAAACCGAAAATCGTTCATCCCCATTCGGAACGGTGGGAATGGAAGCTGAGGTAAGCTTTTGCTTTAACTCCTTAAATGCGGCTTCACACTTCTCATTCCAATTAAACTTGGCGTTTTTATAGATCAAAGCGGTGAGAGGTGCAGCTATACAGGCAAAGTTCTCTATAAATCTTCGATAAGAACTAGCAAGGCCCAGAAAGCTACGAATATCAGTCGGAGTTTTAGGTGTCTCCCAATCCTGGAAATGGATAAGGGGATAAGTCCAAAGACAGATAGGGTGAATGAATTCAAGAGAGAGATGTGGATAGACTTACATTAATCGTGGTGACCTTAACCGGGTCAACCGAGCCTCCATTCTCTAAAAAGATGTGCCCAAGGAATCAGACTTCATCTCTCCATAAATGGCATTTAGAAAATTTGGCTTTTAATTGATGTTTCCTAAGAGTATGAAGGACATAGTTCAAGTGTGATTCATGCTCCTTCTTAGACTTAGAGAAGGCAAGAATATCATCGACGAAAACCAGGAGAAACTTGTTGAGGACATCGTAGAAAACGCGATTCATAAGGTCGACAAAGTAGGAAGGAGCATTGTTAGTCCAAAAGGCATGACCATTATAGAAGCCATTATCCATTCGAAAAGCAGTCTTGGGAATGCTTTCCTCGGCTACAGGAAATTGGTGGAAACCGGTGGCAAGATCAAACTGGGAGAATACTTTAGCTTTATAGAGCTGATCAAACATATCATTGATGCGAGGCATCGGATATTAGTTCTTGACTGTAAGCTTGTTCTGCTCTCTATAATCAACACATATCCTTAAAGAACCGTCAGAATTGGTGACAAAGAGCATAGCAGCTCCCCATTCCAAAAAACTCGGCCTAATCAGACCCTTAGAGAACAAATTCTCAATCTTCTTCTTCAACTCAGCTTTCTCCTGGGTTGCCATCCGCCTGGGAGAGAGAACAACAAGTCGAGCACTAGGAATAAGATCAATACGAAATTCAATTTCTCGCTTGGGAGGAGAGAAGTAACTTCGCCAAAAACATCAAGATAATCCCTGACTGTTGGGGTGGAGTCCAGATCACTAGACTGAGCATCAAGCGAGAAGATAAAGCTGCATGCAAAGTACTGAGGCGTTCAACATTTAATAACCAAAGGTTCTCCCAGTTCACCGACTAAGGAGACAGTTCAGGCCTTACTCATAGCGTTTTGACCAATCTCCTCCAAGTAAAATATCAAATGCATCGAAACCCAAGACATAGAAGTCTCCGATGAATCGATGACACTCGTAAAGGAATTTCACTCCTTTACAAATCAACTAAGATTGGCCGGACCGTCGATGGGACTAATCACACATAAAGATGAAGTCGCCAGTTGAGTTTGCAAAATACACTCGAATTTATTACAAAGATCAATAGACATGAAACTATGGGACGCACCAGTGTCGAATAAAACATGAACAGGATAATTATGCAGAGAAAAAGAACTCTGAAGAGTACCTTGGTTATCACTGGCAGGTGGAGGAGAGGAAGAAGTCATGGCAAAGAATCTAGACGTCTTGCCTCTCTGTTGAGTAGGACAATTATTCTTGAAATGACCTGGCTAGAGACAAAGGTGGCAAAGGTTGTTTCTGGTTGCCTGAGGTGGAGGGACAATGGCACCGGTAGGAGATGGATAGCTGTTGGCATAGTGACCCTTCTGGTCGCACTTGAAACAAGTGATGGAAGAAAGATCAAGATACCGCCTCTGAGGAACAGATCCAATACCATGATTGTTCTGCCACTTCTTCTTATGCCGCTGGAAGTCGAACTTCCTCTTCTTAGGACCACTTAAAGTACCCTGAGACGCTGAAACAGCTTGCTTACCCTTGGAAGTAGGGTTCTCAAATCTGGTGGCTATATCCATCAAGAAGTGAAAGTGTCGTGAACATGACTAATCAAGCGATCATAATATTCCGAGCAAGCACCATGAATGAACTTCTCATTCTTCTTCAGCTGAGTGTCAACCAAACCGGGACCAAACTTGGAAAGCGCATTGAACTTCCTTTCATACTCAGCAAACGCCATATCTCCTTGCTCCAGATCCATAAATGCCCTATACAACTGGGATTTTCCTGCTTCGGGCATCCATTTTGCCACAAAAGCATCCCTGAAAAGAAGGGACCCAAAGTAAAGCAAAGATAAAGGAAATAAATTTCGAAGATGATTCGACAAGAATAAGCTAGGAGAGACAACTAAGAAACTCATATGAACAACTGTCACGAGACATTAGCTTCAACAGTTTGAGCAGTGACAGATTCCCACTAGTTCTGGGCGGACTCCTTAAACTGCCAAGTAGCAAGTTGACGCATCTGAGCGTCGGTGGTTTCCAATCCAGTAAAAATCTTCTCAAGACCTTTCAGCCATTGTTGCGCCTCGATAATGCTTTCGACCCCAATGAACTTGGTGCCTCCAAGTTGATAATATTCTTTGCAAAGCTGAGTGAATTTAACAGGCTACACAGGTGCGACAACAGGAGCAACGACAGGTGGTACAGGGGAAACTGGTGGTACAAGAGCATTTCCACGATCCCTGCCATCGACATTCCTACAATTACTCATCTGGAAACATGAATTTTGATTTTAGAACAAGGATATGGTTTCACAATTTCAAAAGAAATCCTAATTAAAGAGAACTCTAACTTAGAATTTCAAGCACGAATGGATATGACTTGGTAATCGATTTAACTCATTCTAGGGTTTAGCCACCCTATCTCTAATGAGTTTTACTTTATATGCTAATTTTGCCAAAACCAGAGCTCTGATATCAACTGTAACGACCTGCTATTTCGAACCATTCAAATTGACAATGTCGGACTTGAATTGCTCCAAATAACAGATTGTAAGTATATTTATTTGGCATAACTTAACATATACAGTAAATGATCAGCCACAGAATCATAGACACAGAGTTTACAACATAGCGGAATAAATAAATAGTAGTCTAAAATCTACTATAGAAATAACATAGTATGAAAACAGAATACATCAGAAATCCCAGTACACGAAAGTCTCTAGTACAAAGTAGATGATAAGTCTGAACATACAACTGGAAATGACAGAAATAGACTAAAAGTAGAAATAGATAAATAGATAAGCTAGGCCTTCCAACGAACTCCAGCTCCAAAGGATGAATCTCTAACTGTGATACTCAAGCTAACTCGAGCGTAAAGCAAAACAAAACACTCAAATCAGGATTAACATTCTTATGTAGATAAATCAAGTTCAAGTGAAATGTTAGGTAAATGCAATACAACTTAAAGGGATTAGAAATCATTTTCAAAAATAGACCGACTATGTCCGTATATAATTTCTATCCTATGGTCAAGTGATACAGATATTGGTTATTTCAATCAGTAATAGTTTAAATTGATGGGTTTATATTATTAAACCCGCAATCCCAAAATTTTAAGAATAACTGAACATCGCTTGGGTTTATCATTTCGACGCATAACGAAGTTCCCCTATTCTAAAGTCCGTTCGGGTATGTATCATTTCAACCAATAGTGATTTCTAAACTAAGGGAACTTGCAGAGTGAGAACAATAAATAGCATAGCATAACATAACAATTACTGGCGAAATAAATTAACATGTAACCGTGTAAATTTCAGAAGTAATCAAAATAGTTTATCATATTAAACAGTTAATAACTAGCAATTTAGTTTTTAACAATACACTAAATTGTCGTTTCCTACGAAATTAATTTAATGAGCATAAGAACGTTAATCGTGAGTGATTGCTCACCTTTCGAGGCTAGAGGGCAATGGAAAAACAGCTTAGAAAAAGAACGATGTATCAGACACTGGCATGAATCAGGCACGATAATTCAGTTTGCTGCGACAAGCAAGGATAGATTTCAGCACGATGATGAAGTGAACATATATATATATATATATATATATATATATATTATTATTATTCTTATAAATCAGTATTTAATTTTAAAAAACCATTATTAAAATCCAAAATCTTTATATCGTATTCAAAGGTCATTACCTTAAAATCAAACAACTCATCTATTATGGAAACAACCAATATAATATAAGGATCAAAATATTTTGCTATTATTAATTTTTTTTCAACATACTAATATATATATATAGTTAATGTGTAGCCGAGTAGATATGTGACCCGAAAGCATATATAAGTAAATATCTACCTACCATGCAATATATAAGGGAACCGGTCATAAGTGCAAAATACTATATAACTATAAATACAATAGATCATACGCACTGCAACTATATCATGCTTATATACAACATGAGTTTATGCATTATCATTAAACATTTATACGCACCTCGTACGCAACAGATCTACATAAAGAAAAAAATAATATATATTTCTACAGGTATATGGACTCATTAAAACAAAAAAACAAATTTTTTTATATAACAAATATATTATTTACCTTCGGCATGTCACATGTATAACATTTATAAGTAGGATATGTGAAATACTTAATGATATATATATATATATATATATATATATATATATATATATATAGTCGAGCAAGTCTGGGTAAAGTCCAAAGTGAGGTGACAGGCTTATAGACCTCATACAATGTACAAAACCATATATACAACAAGCTATCTATATTTATTAATATACTCAATCTTTTATCAGTTTACATAAATATATATATATATATAGTAGTGGTGAAAACATAAAACAAAATAGAGACCAGATACCGCCGTTGTATAAGAGGCATCTACATAAATGTTTCCAGTTACACTCATATATATATATATGTATGTATGTATGTATGTATATCATAGAGCAAGCAGAGAAAAAGAAAAGGAAAAAAAAGATAGGAAAATGAGGTCGAACTGCCGGGCTACACGGGAATTGACGGGGTTGCGGCGAGGTGGAAGGCTGGCGAGCTTGGGGCAGTGGGGTTTTGCTCGGGTTTCAGGAGGTAGGCGCGGGATTTGTTTGGGTTGAAGGGGTGGTGCTTTAAGTTTGGTGAGTGGGCGAGGGACGGAGAGGAGCTGGGTATCCGTGGGTTGCTAGCCGAGGGATGGTGGCGCATTGTGGGTTTGAGGGTAGCAGGCGTCCGTTGTTTTCCACGAATTATATGTATATCGGTTTGGATGGTGACAGTGCCGGCCCTGTCACAAGATGCCCTAGGCAGAGTTGTAGAAAAAATGAAGATTAAGAAGAGGAAGGGGAAAAAATTTGTACAAGCCAACATTCGAACCCTGGTTGTAAGGGTAACAGGCACACGTTAAACCAGTACACTACTTGTGATTTCTACAAAAAGTTGCCTCACTATTTTACGGACAGCCCCTTCGGCCATCTTCGTCGGTGTTGCCCTAGGTGAAGGTCTTGCTTGCCTTGCCTCTGGGCCGGCCCTGGATGGTGATCAGGGAGGAAGAGGCAAGCTAAAACAAATGAAAAGGAACAAGGAAAAAAAATGACAGAGAGAAAAGGAAACATCAAAGAGAGAAAAATATGGAGGCTAAGGAATGTATGGCGTATCTGGTTTGGGAACAGAATTTGTAAGCAAAGTGAAAGGGCAGGGGAAGAAATGGCAACAGTCACACACTAACTTAACTAAAAATTTAAAGCAATTTATTTTGCTTGAGCAGCACATTTAAATTTTGAAACCGAAGGAAAAATGTAAAGTCACACATTATGGTACCGTTACAACGAACCGTTTTATTGCTTCCGTCGCATACCGAACCTCAAGATACAGAAATAAATATATCACGGAGATCAGTACGACTAGGCAGATAGAATGGTACATAGATATCAGCGGTACAATCAAATTTTTAAAAACTTGAATTTACGTTACCGAAAATGCAGCTAAAACGCAGAAAATAAGATTGACGGAGCTATAGAAGTCCGAATTTGTCAAAACGAATTTCGACGTTTTCCTCAGAACATGAATTAAATTTTTATTATATAAAAATATTCGGTTTTCAAAAATATTTAAATTTCACCAATTAAACGATTAAATTTATAATTTAAATTTCACAAATAAATTTAACTTTATTATTTTTCACTGAAAATTTACCAATCGCTATAATCAAATAGACGTATTCCAAATATTAAATTTTTATTTCAAAATTTTATTATTAAATTTTAAGAAAATTTTAGTTAATTACATTATAAAACCGTTTAAATTCTCCGTCGTTACAATAGTTTACCATGTACATATAACTGTTATTACGTAGTTATACTTCACCCAAAAACTAAACATTTCGCCGTTTACATTTAATGCATTAAGCTTATGCAGTTAAATTAACCTATAAAATATACAGTTCACTACTTATATTTAAGTGCTTTATACTTATGCAATCAAATTTTAAGCTAAACTTATCTAAAATACATTTATACTTCATTTAAATATTTAGTAAATTAATAACTTCATATGAAAGAACATATATTAAATAAAAACAATTCATAATATACTTATAATTTTGCTTTTTGACTCTTCATGAATTGCATGAGTTGGTCCTTTTAAAGAATTGAAAAATATTCGCTTTCTAATAGCATTGTCAAAAATTAACAATTGAAGTGCTCAACATCCATAATAGGAAAAAACATACTATGAATATCAATGAAGGATCGACGGCTTCAATCACATCTTCAACATATGTTTCGATATAATCCATAGCATTATTTAAAACACCATATTGGAAAAAATAAATTGGTTAATATTTATAAAAAATAAAAAATGAACTAATTTAATATAAAAAATCATACTTGCTGCATAAGTTTGAAAAAAAATGTCTATCAAATCTTTCTGCATGATATTTATCATACCAATCAATAATCTGCAAAAGCAAATTTCATACAAAAATATATGTAAATATAACTATTACACAAATGCATCTAAATATAAAAAGATTAAAATCAGAACATAACATAACCGCATAATCCAAATGCAGCAAATAATAAAATGTACGTGCCTCAACCAAATGAAAATATACAAAATATAAAAATTAAATCAGTTGTAAACATGTTAGTAAAATAGCTAAACACTGAAGAAAATATTTACCACAGAATCTATATATTGATTATAATCAAGCAATTCTTTAACTTGATTTCCATAATTAGAGATAAAATCATCATCACTTTGCCAAACAACTTCCCTACAAAACATAAAAATGAATATAAATAACTGCATAAACTACATAAATAAACTGCACAAAGATAAGTAAAATGCAATTTAAACTGCATTATTCAACCATTAATTTTATAGCATCATTCAATTAAGTTAAAAAAATAAAATTATTACAATGATTATTAAATTAAAATAAATGAACTTACGTATAACAAGCCAAGTGAAGATAAATATCAACCACTTTTCTCATATTATCAAGAAGAAGTTTAAATAAATTATTCTTTGATAAATGTGCCACATAATTCTTTGCAGTTTGTGATAATTTATCAAAAATACTCTGATCCGAATTTTCAGTAAGTTCTATTACCTTTTCTTGTAATATTCTTTTCTTTTGCAACTTTCTTTTTTCCTTTTCTTTTGATGATTACCATCAAATTCATAAACTAGATCAATTTTCCTTTTTCGATCTTGATCTTTAACCAATTTTACAAGTGAACATCCTTTCCGCTCAGATTCTTCCCCTCTCCACCATTGTTTTCTTCTCCTCATTTTTAACATCTTCAACATCAAAAATCACATTTTTATATTTTCTAATATTTTGTATATTATTAGATACACCAAGACTAAAATTTGGTGGTGTCATCATCGAGTATCCCTTATTCTCCGATTCTTTTTTTCAGTTTATCCTTTTCTTGTATAATGACTTTAAGTCTATTTTCATAATCTTTCTTTAATTTTCTTTCTCCTTGGTCTGTTTTGTAAGTTCGTCAACAACATCTTTCAATCTTATAATTTCTTTCTCAAATTCATCCTTTTTTTGTTTCAAATCAATAATATCTTGACTTAAATTCTTGTGCATATATAAAATCAAATATAACTTATGCAGTAAAAAATTATATCAAACTAAATATAAGAACATATATAAAATGCATTTTATACTTCAAGCTCAAATGCAGTTAAGAATATGTTCAACTGTAGCATAATATGCATATAAATAAGAAGCTATTTAAATGCATATTCTATTGCACATTACAAATACTCTTTAACTCCATAAGAGTACCCAAATGCTGCACTCAAATACATTTTTAACTGCATATCATATAAAGTTTTAACAATATTTCACATGCATTTTAATTGCATTTCACATAAATCCATTACTCAAATGAAACAAGATACAGAACTCAAATGCATTATAGCTCAAATTCAATGCACGATTCATATACAATTTTAACTACATAACTCAAAAGCAGTTAAAAATATATTTCATATACATACCAATCCAATACAAAGTTACTAATTTTAATTCTAAAATCATATGCATTTTTAACCGCTTTTAACAAAATAATTTTAACCAAAAATTCATATTTAATTAAAACCATATAACCAAAAGTATAAATAATTTGAAAATAGATTTATACCTTCTCCAACCCTTCATTCTTTTTTTTCAACTCTTAACTCTCCTTCTCAACTTCCTTAACTGTATCATTTATATCTAAAATCTTACCAGTCTGCATTTCTCCAATACGTTTGTCTATTTCTTTTCCTAAAAATCTTTATTTTGAAGAAATAATCTACAAAAACAAATATCAAAATTAACCTTCATATAAGTAACGGTGACAAGCAATAATTTTTAAACTGCTATATGCATATAATAATAATTGGATTAAATAGTACAACTTATATACTTTTTTAACTACATTACTCATAAGTCAAATGCACTAATAAAATATAATGAATTTATAACTACATTTATAAAATGAAATTTTAATTTTTTTAAGGTAATGTATATAAACTCATTATAAATAGAATTTTAACTTTATACAAATAAAACTATATTCTTACCAAATATAATTAAATAAAAAAATGTAACACAAAACATGTAAAAAATTGCATTCATATCTTATCAATTTTTTTAACAACTCTGTAACTAAATTTATTATGGATTTCCATCAAATCCCACTTTTTAGCTTCAGGACGACCTTCTTAATATCCCAACCATGGATCAATAATACTAAATTTGTTGCAAAACTAGTGCTGCAAAAAGAATACGTTTAGAAGAAAATATAATGTAATAATTTAAATTGAGAATAATAAAATTAGTACCAATAAAGAAATTGTACAAGGTTGAATTTTTCTTAGATTATGCTTATATTCTTCAACTACTTAATCAACTTATAATGCATAACTTGATCCCACGATATACTAATAAACACTTCACCATCCATAATAGGGGAACCAACTGATTATGTACAAAATAAGTAAGTGAGTACATACTCATAAGTTTATAGCTAGAAATCTACAGCATCATTCCAACAGTTCTTTTTTATCAATACTTGTCAAAAGTCATGAATAATCATCTTTCCCAATAAATGCCTGTTTTGATTTCATACAACGATCAATAAACTTTAATTAGCTGAACAAAATGAACCAGTTCTAACTTTTTCTTCAAAGTAACCATCAGAAACCTTAAAAAAACAAGCTGGACTTAACTATTTAATCTAATATATAAATTACCTATGCATATTTCATAAAAAAATAAACCTTTTTCTTTAATCCTAAAATATCAGCAATGTCATACGAAAAAATAAAAATTTGCTTATCTCTAAAACAAAAACATTTTCATTACCATGATAAGATATGATTAATCAATATCATCATTATATTTTCTTGTATCCGAATCACAAAATTATCAAAGAAACCCTCCAAAAATTTCCAACAAACAATTCTTCTAAGTACATCCGGTAACTTGTCTTTTTTGTTCTTTTTTCTTGTAATAGTTGAACACGTCTTAAAACGATTTCAAATTGCATCTATATGACTCCTTTGATATAAAAAATTCTTTCTTAATTTCTCCAACACTGTCATCGGAATCTTGTGCATTATCAACATGTGTAGATTCTTCTTTTTTTCTAAAATAGATTCTAAATTGTGAATCAGAATCTATAGAATTAGTCTCTTCGGAACCACTAAAATTTTCAATACCTATATCTTCTTGAAAAGATTTCTCAACCAATTTTGATAGAAAAACATTAAAAAATTAAATTCAATAAATCAATCATCTAAATAAATCATATATTTCTTTATATTTCAACATTTTTCAGTGTAATAATTATCAAATCAAATGTTGAAAAAATTTGCATTTAAGAAATGCAATTATTCTAAATTTAAATGGAAATAATAACAAATTAAACTTTAACTGCATTTAAAAAATGCAGTAATAATAATTATATAATTTTTTTGAATTAGATTAAACTATTAACTAGGATATAACCATATATTATAAGTGCAGTTACCAAATGCATTTTTTAACTGAAAAAATACAGTTAAAATGAAAGTAGTAGTTATTAAATGAAGTTATTAACTTGCATTTTATGACTGCATAACACAAATGTAGTTACATTATAATTTAAAATTTAACCGCATTTTGTGAATATAATTATCAAATTCTGGTTTTTGGAATATTATAACTATGTTTTATAACTATATATAATACATGCACTAATTATAATTATCAAAAAGGCAATGAAAATTACCAATTAGCTAAAAGTAACTATTTTTTATTGCATTTATGCAGTAAATAATTTAAAAAATACAGGTGCATAACCCAAATGTAGTAAAAATTAAAAAAAATATCCTTTTCAATAGCATCTATTATTAACTACAATTAATTAGTTATCATTGTGAATAAATTGCATAACCCAGATGCAGTAAAACCATGTTGATTAGCATAACACTAATGAACTAGTAGATAACTGCATAACCCTAATGCAGTTAAAAATGAACAAAATCAGCCATACTAATTATCATAACCCTGATACACTAAGATACAACTACATAATACTAATGCACTAAAACTAATCACATTCTACAATAATACATTTTCATATAACAATAACTGCATAAAAATAGTCAAAAATAATCACAGTAACAATTATACCTTTTTCGATTTGTACACTTTACGATGTTTGCTACAATACAAATTATCTCCCTCGGCATTTTCACCACATGGTCTAAATCTACGTTTCAAAACACTATGCCGAGAACTCTCGATCTCAGCAATAGCATCAACCCTTTACTCCTAGTCATCCTCGGTTAAACTTAATTTTCATTTGTATAGCTAGATTCGAGGTTGTAAGCACAAATTTGATTGACCAAAGACGTAGGGTCTAGAAAGTTTTTTTTGCAAAAATGAAATTGAAAATTTTGTGTAAAAACGATAGTTATTATAAAATAGACATAGGCTTACACATGGACAAAAAAAGTTAAGGGGTCAGACAAGTAAAATCAAATACATACAGACCTAATTTACAAAAAAAAGGGAAATGACCCGTTCTACATTTATATAAAAATTTAGGGATCCAAGACTAATTTTTAGTTCACATAAAGAACTATTAGCATAGCTCATGTGTAAGTTCACATTGCATTTTAGTTTCATATTTCTTCCATTTGACAATGCAAAAAAATCTCATTAAAAAGATAATCCATAAAAATGTGGTAAAGAATTCACTTATGTTTGGTTTTAACTGTCAATGATTTAAGCTAAGTTAAAACCAAAATAATTTCATAGAAAACTGTAATCATTATACAGACCTATTTTAATGCGTTGCGGGGTAGTGGGTGGGGGGTTAGGTAATGGTCTCAAACGACACGATCGAAAATTCATAAATGTGAAATATTTGGTTAATTACCTAACATGATTATTGAGGGGTGGTTTAGTGTTGAGAACTTTCTATATTTTTAATTAATTCTGCAATATAGAATGACATGTCCTTAATTGATAAAATTCTATTTGCATTAGCATAGATCTTACCATTGACTAAATTTTTAGCCAACCTTAGAATCATAGGTTGGCACAGATATTTAAAACGGCAACTTATTAATACCATGCCTAGTATTTGGAGAATGAAGAGATGATGCATAATGATGCAAGTAAAGTAAAGAGACCAAATATATAAAGCGGTTCGATCAAGATGGTCTATGCCCATTATTGTAGTTGATTTTATTGTTCTTATTTTGGTTATTATAATTTGATTACAAGAGACAATGTTATATGCAAGAAAATTAAAATTTTCTACCATTATACAAGTGCATGCAAAGATGTATTTATAGCAGTTGAGATATTGTTTGAATGGTTCGGATTGATGTGCGATCCTTAGGAGTCCATGTGGTTGTTGGTGGCATTATATGGGTCAGATGTGGGCAAACTAGGATGTCACTTAGAGTAAGTGGCTTAGATGATGGCCATCTAGCAGGCCATACTAAGGAGTGTTGTTGTCGGAAAGGTGTCATGGAGAAAAACACCACTGTTGAACATTGATGCCATTTCTTAGATGGAATGTGGAGGACAATGGGTAGTTTCTACACATGATGTTTTCGTCAGACAAACAATGTAATTTTATGTCGATATTTTCAACGGAAAAGTGAAAAGTCATTGCTTCATTATGTAGGGGCAGCAGACACTTTTTTCGAAAGCCTTCCGAGTCATGACAAAACATGATGAACGAGCGGACCGATCTTCAAAGACGATGCTGGTGGAGAGGATTAGAAGGGTTTTGGGGATTACAAAGGTGAGTAGGGATAAGGCCTTCTTGTTACAAATGGGTACGCTGATAATGAGGTAAGCCGGAGGATTTGCGCTCGAACTCGAGATCTCCTATTGATGGTGTCAACTGGTCAGGCCGTTAGGCACTTAAGCTTTTCAAGGGATGTTGTACAAGATATTTGCATGGATGTTGGGCCTACTTGAATGTCGTTGAGGACAAGTGTTGCGGGGCGAGAGTATTGAAAGCTTGACGGACCAACTTACCGTCTTTTGCGAGAAAATCTTACAACATTTTGTCCTCTCAAGTTCGCTTCTACTAGCGGAGGCAGACATGCCAATTTATGCATTAAATTGTAGTGGAATATGGTGCATTATTAGTTGCAATGATGATTCAGTATTCGAGATGGCTTAGTGATTGTTCAAAGACATAACTACTGATATGATAAGGAATTTGATTAAACCTAAACTATTGAGATCTTCTCCCACCTGTCCCATCCAACGGCTCTGACTAAACGCAAAAATATATATAATACTACTCCTCCTTCTTTATCTCCTTATCGAGTGATTGAAAAATCTTCCATTAAAGAGAACCAAGCTTTCAAAAATATCTTGGTCAGATTCCAACCATTTATCCATCACGATCAGTAGGTACTTTTCCTTTCGATTATGTTTGGTGTTGATTCCATATTATTCTTATGTGCTTTTATTCATCAAATGTAGATAGTTTGATTTTTCCTTCTTTATCGTTTTACCTTTTGCTTTGAGAGTTGTCGATGTTGGGAGAATTGTTTGAGAGAGATGCAAATTGGCCAACATTGATTGATTAGCATCGAGTTATTCCGTTCACTTGAGAATTCAAAATGCACATATCGGATTATGGAATTGCATCCCCTTCTACAAAATTAGTAAGGAAGGAGATGCTTTAGACGATTTACGGGTCTCGATCCATATGTATTGTTAAGTTAAAGAAGTAGGTTGGATGGCCACACGACATTCCTAGGTTGATATCGCATAAGGGAGGGTCTTTGATCGACCTAGTGTCCGTAGGGCACCTCCTTTGGGTGCGTCGGAGTGTAGTTCTCTTGGGCCTATGTTGGGGGAAGCTTGCTCCTTCTAGTTGCACCCTTTTTCCTTTGTCAGGGAAATTTGTTAACTAGGTTTCTCTTTATGTCAAAAATGGAAAAAGGTTAAGAATAGAAAGTCGACGTGGCTTCTTCTAGTGGGCGTTCCTTCATGGTTGGCCTATCTAAAGTTGGGAGGAACAGTATGAATTATCCAAGGCATTGGCCCAACATGGGCACCGGGAATCATGCCCATCTACCCTTTGATCATCGATAGAACAACCCAACCCTCGGATTGCTACTTTACATGGTTGATGTAATACACGTGATGTGGGATAACTTTGTCGCTTCATATATATATATATATATTCTAATTTCTAAACGTCATCAATGGTGACTGCACAACTTACTCCAAATGGCTACAGTCTCTGGGTGGGGATATATATCAACTGCTATGACCATGGTCTAGCAGGCCCAACCTGCTCTTCGTTCAATACGTATTTAACCAGTCAAGGTAGGTCCATGCCCCCGATGACCAATATTACTAGTTGCAAAGCGATAACCTTTCGGGTCTCTTCTATGGCCTTTTAGGCAAAATTCCAAGATATTAATATTGGCATTTCTATGCGCGAATGACCATCAACCCCAACTTCTAAGAATGAGAGTTTGGGGTCTCATGTACTTATCTCTACCTTTGTCCCGAGTCTTAGTCATTTTTAACATTTTTTAACTCTTCTTTTCTCTTCCATATTTCCACTGTTTAGCTAGACTTCACAACCTTTGGACATAGATATAAAAATCAGAAACACCTTGGACCAAAATCTATGTTATAGGACATCGTGGATCTTCAAGATTAAACACTCGTAGGTCCAAGTGGAGGGCACCACCCGCCAGGGTTCATTATTGTAACGACCTGGAATTTCACTGCTTTGATTTGCAAATATTTAATTAATTTTAAATATCCAATATATAGGTTTTATAACAAAAATAAAAATCTTTTAAATAATAATTAATGATTGTGAAATCGTTTTCAAATTTTTTTATAAAATATTTAGTTCAAAGAAAAACAAAAAATATGACCGATTTTTTTTTCAAATTTTCGTCATCTAAAAGTTATTGAAAATGTTGCGAACCCTTTAGTATAAATATACAAATTCAATATGAAAATAAGTTAGGACATGTATGTATTCTTGTATATATGCATTAGATAAGTATATGTATGTGCGTGTGTATATATACTTAAGATATTATAATATAAAAATTTAGTAAAACTAAACACCGCATCAATGAAAACATGCTTAAACATTAAATACAAAAGTATGTAGAACATGCTTAAACATGTTTTCCTTGACATGAAAGGGTGGGGGAGGCTTTGTGGGACAAAATGGTAAGGTGGAAAGGTGGTGGTGACGTGGCATGCATGTAGTGGAGGGCAAAGGACATGGGGTATTTTGGTAATCTTCTAATTGTAATTTATATAAAAGAGATTTCGTGATTTTCTTTCTCATTTTTATTTCATTTCTCACTTCTTAGAAACTTTTCCATCTTCTTCATGTATTCCATGGCTTCCTAAACATATTATTCAAGATTTGAAATTTATGTATTTATACTTGAATCCTTTCAGTAACTTGCTAAAACACTTCTACATTCAATACTCAACTTTCTCCATTTTTACTCACATTTCATCTGACTATAGTTTCGTCTAGAATACACCAAATTAAGGTTTTCATTTTTTTAAACCACGTAGAATTCTAGTGGCTACAACTTTTATTTAAACCACTTTTTCACAATTCGAATAATTTTAGGTCAAAAATATATTTCTTTCTAACGCATTTTTGGACCATATTTTCAGGCCCAAGAATAATGTTCCTTCTTTTCACCATATCTCCCTCAAAAAAATCCAAATTGAGTGGTTCTTTTTTCAAAATAACAAAGAAAATAATTTTTAGGAATTTTTATTCTGACCACCTTTTCAAAGTCTAAGAAAAGCATGATCAAAAATCGAGGAAAAAATGATCCATTTTCGAGTTGATTTTGTGATTTTCCAAGCTTTGCAAGTTCTAAAGTATTTCAAGTTTTCATACACATTTTGCAAAATTTTGGTGAGTAAAATTTTAACTTTTTAGGAAAGAATATTCTTTCATATATATATATATATATATACATACATACATACATATGTATGTTGGTTTTATGGCTTTATATAGTGTTGTTGGTTGGATTATTGTATGGTTTGGATGCATATATAAGTTGCTTATATATGTGAATGCGTGTGGTTAAGTTGGTGATTGCTGGAATATGAAGTCTAGATTTTTATGAATAATGTTAAATTTTGATCTTGTTTGTTTGGGTTTATGGTATGAATAAGTTGTTATGGACATAATTATGTGGCTGTTGTGCAAAGAAAAGTTAACAATTAGATTTGTTTATCGATGAAGAATCCTTGTGAAGAGCACGAGTTTTGATTTGTAGTCAAAATCGATTTTTAAAGTTAGAAACTTGGGTTCAAATTATTCATTTTGTGTATGAAAAGTTAGTAAGCTTTCCATTATTAAGTTTCCACAGAATAAAGCTAAAATATTTGCAAGTATGACATTCATAGCGATAATCATTATGGATGCAGTTTCGATAAAAGTCCATTCTTTGAAAATTCGATTTCATACTTTAAAATAATTTTGGAAAGATTTTATAAACATAATGAAAATATTTAGAAAGTTAATTAAGTCTTAATAATTAATTATTAATTAATTAAGCTTGGTAATTAATAATTAGTTATTAATTAATTAAGCTTGGTAATTAATAATTAATAAATAACTAAGTATTAAACAAGGTTCATTAATCTTAATTAAATGAAGATTAGTACTAGTTAATTATCCTTTAAAAGTAAGATTAATTTTTAATTAATTATGAGTTAAGTATGTGATTTATTTTTAATTATTATTAACCAAATATAAAATTATTTATTTATTTATTTAATTGAGTGTTTAATGATTTTTAATTGTAAATTAATTAAGGTTTTAATTTATAAATAATTATTTATTAGAGGATTAATTTATTATTTAATTTTTAATTAAAAGATTATTTTATTAATTAGTTGAGATTAATTAATAGTTAATTGTTAATTAAGGTTTTAAATTATTACTTAATAATTAATAGAGGATTAAAATTAAGGGTTTAATTCGTAAATAATTTTTTTTAGAAAAATGTGTCAACCTCTAACAAAAGAGGAGAGCACACATGAAAATATATATATATAACACATAATAAGGAGCTGCCAATATGCCTGCAGGCAGGTGGCAAATCTATGTACTAGTAACTAAGACAAAACAGATACCCCTATAATGAGCTCCGACAAAGCCACCGCGCATTACACCCCAACACCGAGCTCCGGCAAGGCCACCACCCGATATTAAGGTGATGGGAGTACCTGGAAATCTGAAATAGTAGCGAAAGCCAAAAAATACTGGAAGCTAGTATCCTCTAAAAGGAGACTCTAAGATACTGCCTCGAAGGAAGTAGACAAATCTAGAGAAGAAAATAATCCAGAACATAGCACTCAGCACTCCACTCTGAAGACTCTGAATAGCAGAAGGAAGCTCCTGATGCAATCGGCAATCCTGAGAATGGCTATCCTGAGCACCTGAAAAAATACGCTAGCTATCCTGCAAACCTGCAAAGAGACACTAACAACCTATCTAATCAAACCTGAAACAAAACTAAGAACAGTAATATCAAATGTGGCAAAATAAAGCAAAGATAATCTAGTGTAAACACAAATAATTATAAATAGTAAGGGTAACATGATCCATACTAGGTAAAATTAACAAACTATAAACTAGAACAATAAAAGCTAAATAAAAAAAAACAAAATCATTACTAGAAATATCTTTATAAACTAACAAAAGGGAGCAAATTATGGTACACTAAGGGATCATTATTTAAATTAGAAAAGTTATCAATACTAGTATTATTAGTGTCAAAATTATTATTGTTTTGTTTGAATATATTAATGTTGTACCTAACCTTGTTAAGATATTTCTTAAAAAGATTATTTATAGCTAATTTATATTTAGGATTAGAAACCCAATTAAAGCAAAAAAAAGAAATTAAAAATATCAATTTATTGAAATGATTAATGTTATTATTAAAAATTCTTTGATTTCTTTCAAACCAAATGTACCAACAAGAAATAGTGAATAAAGTATCAAGCAAGTATCTATAATCCTTATCAAACTTAAATCTAAAAGTGTTCCAATAGAAAACATAATCAATGATTCTAGTTCTAATATTAAAATCAAAAATATTAAGGATATTCATAAGCACAAAATAAGTTTGCATACAATCATAGTAAATATGATTAACATCCTCAGAATGCATATTGCAAAAATAACATTTGTTATCAATGTGAATATTTTTTCTTTTTAAAAATTCTATAGCATTTAATTTACCATGCATAATTAGCCACATATGGATTTTTTATTTTGAAGGAGCGTTAGATTTCCAAATAAAATTAAAAGAATTATTAGTTACACCTGAAAAGTTAATAAATCTATAAAATGAATTGGTAGTATATTTCTTTCTCTTATCCCACTCCTAACTAATTTGATCATTCTCATTATCAATATTATAAATATTTAATCGAGCAAAAAGCAAATTAAGCTGTCTAAGGGTTGAACCTACTAATGTTCTGTTAAAATTAAAATCCAAGGAGGGTCATTTTCATAATTAAAAACTACAAAAATAAATGCATATTTAAAGTTACAAATATCATACAACTCTTTAAACTCATTTTTAAGAGGAATAGCTGAAATCCAACTATCATGCCAAAAAGATGTATTATTACCTGAATGAACAATAATATTAATACCTAAGTTGAAAGTTTCATTACATTTTAAAACGGATTTCCAAAAATAAGATTGTTTACGAGAAACCAAAGGACTAATTTGATAAAGGTTATTACTACCATTATAGTAATAATTAGAAATAATTTCCATCCAAATGGCATTATCGTTGGTATCTCTGAATTTCCATAACCATTTGCCTAAAAGAGACAAATTCATATTACGCAAATTAACGACACCTAAACCACCAACCTTCTTGGATTTATAGACAGTTTCCCAATTCACAAGACATTTAATGCAACTGTTAGGATTATCACCACTCCATAGATAATTCTTGTAATTTAATCTATTTTATCTATCACCCAAGCAGGAATAAGATGTAAAGACATCCAATAAGTTGGGAGAGCTGATAAAACAGAATTAATTAAAACCAGTCTACCGATAAAAACCTCCCATTCTAATTAGAAATCCTATTTCTGATTTTATTAATGATTATTATTCAATCATCATGTTTAGTAGGTCTAATAACAAAACCAAGATATTCAAATGGAAAATTCATAGTTTTACAATTTAATGTATTAGCAACTAAATTTTCAACTTTTTCAAAGTCGTTTAAAACTAAAATAGAACTTTCGTCAAAATTTATTTTTAGACCCGATAAAAGCTCAAAACTATAAATAATAAACTTAAGAGTAATTATGTGTCTAGGAAGATGAGAGGAAAAAAAAGGGTATCATCTGCAAATTGAAGGACCGATAAACCATAACGCGATATATCATTACCAATATTACCTAGAGAACCATTATCAACTGCTTTTTTAATGATCTTAACGAAAACATCAGCAGCTAAATTAAACAAAAGAGGCGATAAAGGGTCTCCTTGCCTTAGACCTCTCTTAGATTGAATTTTATTACCTAAAATACCATTTACCATAATACTAGAATTACAAGTTTTAAGCAAATTCATGATCCAGTTAGTCCATCTATTACTAAGATCTCTAGCACGAAAAATATCTACAAGAAAATCCCAATCAACCGAATCAAAAGCTTTAGCAAAATCTAATTTTAAGATAGCACAAGTAATATTATTCTTACAACAATGATTAATGTATTCTTGAACAACTGCCACACCATCTGTGATGTTTCTTTATTTAATAAAAGCAGACTGTGAACAGTCGATTAGGTCATTCATTCTGATACTAAGTCTATTAGCTAAAACTTTTGAAATAATTTTACCAGAACAATTAATCAAAGAAATTGGTCTAAAATCTTTTAAATTATTGGCACCTACTTTTTATGTAATAAGATAACATTTGCAAAATTAAATCTACCTAATTGTAGATTTCCATTATAAAAATCACTAAACATACTAACTAAGTCTAATTTTAAAATATCCCAAAATGTTTTGTAGAAAAAAATTGGAAATCCATCCGACCCCGGGGATTTATCACCCGGTAAGTCAAAAATGGCTTTACGGATTTCCTCTTCGGTAAAAGGAACATCTAACTCAGAAAGATTAACATTGGAAATAGACGGATAAAAATCATTTCATCTTACATTAATTCTACGCTTAATTATATTACGAAAAATATCTTTACAATAATCTATGATATCCTTATTGAGATCTCTTTGATCTACTAATTCCACATTGTTAACTAGAATGGAATTAATTGTGTTACTACGTTTTCTACCATTGGCCATATTATGAAAAAAACTAATGTTTTTATCACCGTCATTAATCCACTGAATTCTAGATCTTTGCTTCCACATAACTTCCTCCTTATCAAGAATAGAGTTAAGTTCTTCTTGTAAGTTAGTGAGGACATTCCGCTCTCCTGGATTTAATTGTCTAGTTTCTTCTATCTTATTTAATTTGAGCATCTCATTAAGAATATTATCTTTTTTGATTTTGATATTACCAAAGGTTTTTTTCCTATTCTTAAGAGCAATCCTAAGTTCTCTAAGTTTTGAAATAATTTTTTTTACTGAATTGTCACTATATTTAATATTATAAAAAATCATAGACGACCATTTATTATTAATTAAATTAAATAAACTTGGTTCAAGCAACCACATTTTTTCAAATTTGAAAGATATATTAATAATTCTACGACGATTACAAGTGAGAATAATAGGGCAATGGTCTGAAATCGTGTAGGGTAAACCAGACACTCTACAGATATGATATTTCTCCTCTATTTCATCACTAGCGAAAAACCTATCTAAGAGAGCCATTGAGGGAGATTACCTATTATTACTCCAAGTAAATCCTCTATTAGAAAGAGGAATTTCAATCAAATTAAAATTATTGATAAAAAGGTCAAATTCCTCCATAGCGGAGCAATCACCCTCTCGAGGAGCACGCTCCCTAACAAAACAAGTAACGTTGAAATCTCCTCCCAAAATCCAAGAACCCGGCGCAAAAGATCTAAATTCAAGGCATTTGTTCCAAAGAGTACGTCTTTCTATTTTAGAGTTAGGCACATAAACATTAGAAATATTTAAAAAAGAATTATCATATAGATTAATAAGAATAATGTGTAAAGAGTGCTGTTTGTAAATACACTGAAGTAGTTTAAAAAAATTATCCCTCCAACCAATCATTAAACCCCCGGAAGAACCCACAGAAGGTAAGAAAACCCGTTTTCTAAAGTGATATCCACCTAACCTTCTATAGAAATATAAATATGGACAATCAATTTCAGTCTCCTGAATGAGAGCAATATTAAGTCTTTAAAAAAATTCTTACCTTATCACATTTATTTAAGTCATTCGAACCTCTTATGTTCCAACTAATGATCCTCATATGCTAGTTGATTTAGCCCTATGAAATTCCTTATTTCTAATAAACTCGCGATCTACCTCAATATCAGTGAAAATGAATGCAGTATCATTCGCTAATTGACTAAACTCAAAGGAAGATAAACTACCTAAAGCATAAGGTGAATAAGTGCTACCCAAACCAGAAAGCATACCTGAGCCTGAATTCGTAGTACCACTCACGATAGTCGAATCCGGGAACTCCTCTGTGGACAGAGAGTGGCTATCCTGTATCCTAGCACTGCGACGAACAAAACCAGTAGAAGATACAACCTTCCTACGTCTACCTCTCTTTGACGAGGAAGGGTAAGAATCTGAAAAGCGAGCAGCTAAAACAATCTCTTTTGTTGACTGATGCGGAGAGCCATTGCACAAACCATCAGAGACAACTTCTGTCAGATGACCCAGTGGTGATTCACCCAAATAAGCAACAGCTCCCAATTTATTTTCAGAAATTACTGCCTTCTTTTTGTTTTCAGACTTTTGACTTTTCTAAGAAACCTGATCAAATAAACTGTGTGCATCATGCACACCAGACACCATGTCTACATCAAAAAAAATCATCAAGATCAATACGATCTTCCAAAACTGAGACCTTCTCATCATGAAAGTGAATATCTACTGATAATACCCACTCTTTAAAATCCATTGACTCCCGCAACAAATTAACATCATCAAAAGCAGATTCGGCCATGATTTGTGAGACCTCAAGCACATTCATTAACTCTTTTGCCCATTTACTATTATCAAACAAATCTTTTTTGAACTTAGAATCAACAACCTTAGGTATATCAACATCCAAAGCTATCAACCTCCGGTCATAGTCGAAAATCTCATTAAGAAAACAGCTCAACATCACTTCAAAATTCAAAAACATTATATGGTAAAAGATTCTGATGTTAAAACGCGAGAAACTGTCTAAAACAATACTATCCAAACAATCATCAGAGGAACAAACTGCTACCTCACTTAAACGAACACAATCATCGGAATATACAGCGTAATCTGAAGTAACCTCTGGTTCAAGACATGCGAATTTGTTAGAGGTAGCAATCTTAAAAGAATCCATACTGTGAGAGGATGAGTTACCTTTTTTAGTCTTAGAAAGGATAAAGCCACAGTTCGAATCAATAACCTTACCCTTTGCCAATGAATTGGTCAAGAAATGATCATTTATACAAAGAGAAACATGTGGGTCAGTCAAGATAGGATCCAATATTGAATATCCTTCTCTTCTTGCATTTTTATTAATAATACTATCATTAATATTCAATTCAACCAATTTATCCTCTGGTATGACAGATGAATCAGATTTTTTGAAACGATTATCTGGAACGCCAAAATTATCTCGATTGCCCATTCCAATGTTCGGAGAATTTACAATGTTAAATTGAAGAAAAAGATCATCTAAAAACACCAATCCCTCATTTCTAATTTTCCTGAGATAATCGGTTAAAATCCCTCTCAACAGAATGAACTTTAAATCAAACTGGAAACCATGTTCCACCAGCAAAGATGAAGAGATTGAAAAATCAGAGGAAGACTCGATTTTACAAAAGTAATTAACTAGATCGCCAAATCTTGCTTTGTAGCCCTTACTAATATTCGAGGAGTTAACAGAATTAAAATGAAGAAGCATTTCTTCCAGATACTTAATACCTTCAGTTCTTTTCAGCCATAAATGATCAAGAAGAATCCCTTTTAAAAGCATGATCTTTAATACCAATTAAAAACCGTTTTCAACCAGCGTATCTGAGGAATCAGAGATACTAGAATTAATCGAACACCTAATTTTCTTGTGACCAAATTTTCCGCAATTGAAGCATCTAATAGGATCACGGTACTTGAACGCAAAATGATTGCTATCGCCGCATCTAAAACAGAAAAACTTGTTCGATCTTGAATCTATCCAACTTCTGTTCGAAACTTGTATCCGTGAACCACGAAATTTGCTTGTTAGCAATCGGCCTTCGACCACTTGTGCATAAGAACGGAAGCGAAACAAATCTGGATTGAATTCTTTATCGATAAAATCCACATGCGAATAAGAATGATTAAGAGACGATGAAGGAAGATTTTGAGAGCAAAGACGAGAGACTGACGCCATTTTTAATATAATTCATAAAAAAATTATACATTAAAGGTTTAATTATTTATTAATTTATAAATAAATTAAGTTCAATAATAAAGATTAATTATGATTTAATAAGTGTTTAACTTGTAATTAATCATTTTAAAATGGAGTTTTAAATTTCAAATCTTTGTTTTCCAAGAATCAAATTGTTTTGAAGGCGCTTCTTTCTCAATAATAGTTTTAACATAAGAGATTGAAATGTCGATATCATTAAGCAGACAAACAATTGTGAATGAGTTATGTAAATGGTTTGATTGTGTGGATATCTGTTAGTAGAATAAATCCCCATTCTGCTACATATTGTTTGTTTGATCGTTGGACATATATTAACAGAATAAATCTCCGTCTGCTATATTGTAATTGTTTATCTTATGGACTTATGTTTAGTAGAAATCTCTCATTTTGCTATAAGTAGTGAATTTTTTGGACATCTATTTAGCAGGGAAAATTAGCATCCTGCTATTATGTTATTCGGACATGTATATGCTAGTTGAGTTCTATTGACATTTTATTCGTTGATTTGGATATGAATTGCATTTTCATATATGTTAACTTATGTAAATAAATGGTTAAGTAACTTGAAAGTGAAATTTATGTTAAATGGTAACTTAAATTACTAACATTGGGATTGCTAAGCCTCCTTTTAAAATTATCAAATATGTTTTTGAATTAACTTCAAATTCTTTAATCAATTTGGGGTTTAAGGTTTATAAATGATTTTTCAAGTTATATTATTACTTTATAAAGGTATTTATAAATAATAATTTTTTATAAAAATGGGTTTGCTAAGTAAAAAGGTTTATTTAAAGTGATTTATTAGGTTGAGTTGCAAAAGATATTTTGTAAAGGATTTTTCTTAAAGAAGATTTATCAAAGGAGTTTTAAATAGGGAAATGTTTTATAAATGATTTTAGAGGTTTGTGAAGAGGTTTTGTAGATTGAGTTGTAGACTTATAAAAGTGTTCTGTAATTTGATTTTGGAAATTTATAAAGTTATTTAAATGTGAAATGAGCTTTTAAAAGAGAACTTTTTTATAAAGGATAAATGGATCGGTTTATAGTAAGTAATGTTTTCTAAAAGTAATTTGAAAGGAGGAATTTTCCAAATGTTTTGATAATATACTTATACTCCTATGATAAGTTCAAATGTTATCCAAGTAAAAAAAGGAAGTAAGGGTTTTGGGAATAGTGTTGTGTAAAGATCCTTGGATCAAGTTTTATAATGTGATTTTATTAATGGAATGTTAATTAATAAAGGTTTAGTGGATCCCATATGGAATCAAATCAATGTTGAACGATCATTTGGTAGTAAATAACCGACTATCAAAATCTGGATCTAAACGTAGCTTCAGAAATATCTAGGAGAAACACGTGAGTTATATGACATTGTCATCCCTACTAATGTTGTACTATGTGTATGAATCTCATTTCATTCTTCTAGGGCAAATGATAAGGAAATCCGTCCACAAACGGTTAGGAGGTGAACTCCGCTCATAAATTTTGTCTACCCATTTCCTAAAGAACGGGTTTGAGTTTATCGGAACTTATTGAAAGTTGTTTCGAAGAGACTGTGATCAGATATGTTATCCGAAAACCACTTTGATCCAATGCAAGCATTTCGAACTGATGACATCTTGAAAAGTATGGAATCGAAGATGGTGTTTTGGAATGCAAGAGCTACGTATTACTAACTCTGAGGGTGATTCCAAAATGGGTGTAGTGGAGGTAGTGCCTTCGGTTCATTCATTACTTGAACGACTTGTATGGATGAATGCTGATATTGCGTCATCACTTGAAAGGCAATGGTAGTATTCCAAGAGGGATCGCTATTCTAAAAGGTAAAGACATAGCCTCATGCCTCATTAACCGAGAGTGAAGAAGACAGGAGAAATGTGGCAAGGCTGTATGGGTCGCAGCCATTAGGTTATGTCACTACTAAACCTAAAATCGATATTTGAACCTTTTGTATGCTTTGATACGGTTGCTGATCACAACCGTGTCGTGATGTATTCGGTACTAACCAATAAGGGGTAGGCTAGTCCTGTGTTGGTAGGGATCGATAGGTTCGATCCTGTTACATTTATCTAAAAGTGTACTGTGGCGGTCGGTACCCCAGTAGCCCAGTCATCGTATGGAATCCATTCTCCAATAAGCAATGAATGTTTTAGTTGTACATGAGTATGTTGGAATGTGAGATGCAAGCATTTCAATTGTGTTCCGTGTTTACTTTCGAAACCCTGGACATTATAATAATATCACTGGATTTTCATTTAAAAGGTGTCTTGTTTATCATAAGGTAAAAACCCAACCGTGTTTATGTGCGTTGTGGTCTAACGAGATGCCTTTGATTTTAAAGGGGTTTTAAACATAATAATTAATTTATTTGAGTTTATTCACACCAGACTCATGTCTGACCTGGATTTTTTTTCTTTTTCAAAAAATCTTGGGTGCTCAAATTTTTTGTGTAGCTAAGTAGTTCAGGTTTTCCAACTGATGCATTTTAGAGGAGCTTGGAGCAGCAAGCTTCATCGATAGCTAGTTATTATCTTGTTTTTGCCGTATTATATGTATATTATATCGGTTAGGTAGGGACAGGTAGTTATAACTGTCCAAGAGTAGAATTGTATTATTACATTTTGATGTATCATTTTTTAAATGACTTTGTAAAGTATTATGTTGATTAATATATGTTATTCCGTTGCATTGTGAGATTCTGTGATTGCTTTTGTTTCTTCCATCCTCAATCTTCCTCTTTCACCCATAACAATTAGTTTTTCTAACACTTGAATGCTCGACAAGAAATGCACTGGATGTATTAATGTCGATTTTCGATGGTCGAAAACTACGTTCATTACATTTGGTATCAGAGCGCAAGGTTAAGTGAGAACTTTGGCTTTAGTAGGGAAACCCTTAACAGATAAAGTAATGGAATGCCTTATTATGAGTTTGAGTGTAAACATATAAGAGTGCGTATCTGTTAGTTATATTAAAAAAAATTATTGTGTCGATTTATTTATTGAGTGTAAGAACTCTGGTCCAGACATGGGACACCATGTTGTCAATAGGGGTTGCCAAATGCTTAAACAAGGCAAACTGACACAGTATTTTTTTTGAAATTGGGTAAATGAAAATAGTTTTACCTAGAAATATATTTTGTATATAAAGAATGATTACAAAAATAGTATATTATTTTGAAGTATTGATGTTAGGAGATAATAATATTCTATTATTATAATTTACGATTTGTTTAGTAATGCTCGTCCAATTTGAGCATTAACTATTGTCAGTATATATAGGTAGCTTTCCTTTTGAAGTGAACTCTTTATGAATTAAGTTTCACAATTTGGCTATAAGGCGTTGGGTGTTTATATTGGGATAAAACTTTGATTTAATAAAAAATGTTTATTAAAAAGTTAGAATATTTTGAAATAAATATTGAAAATTGTTTGATAAAAATTGATATTATAAAATGAATATACAAGAAGGTGACGTTCAATTAAGAAGAACTTAAGTTAAAAACTTGGGCACTAAAATACCAATGCTTTTGAAAAATGAATTTTAAGGTTTTGAAAGATAATAATAGTATTATTTGAAAGCATTTTGATTCAAGAATAAAATTTTGGGGATGAAAATGTTAAGTAAGAAGTATTTTCTTTGGATTGGTTAGATGGAATGAGGTCCTGATTGTTTTATAATGATCGAAGTAATCTTCTAAGTGACGATTAGATGTTTTCTTAGGTGAATGTTGTGATGCACTTAGTAAATTATTCTTTTTACCATTGTATAATCAAAACAAGTTCAACCTGAGCGAACCTAAAGCAAGTTGGTGATAAATGTTTTGCTAGGAAAATGAAAAGTGTTATTTCAAAAATTAGAATTTGAAATAAAAATAATATTTTTAAGTTAACCAATTCGAGTAGCTCGAAAATAACTTAAAATTGGGGAAGAGATGTGTTAGGATGATAAACACTTCTCTTGAGTATTACCCTTTCTAGTAAAGGAGTGTATGATATTGTTTGGTAATACCCAGTTCCTTTGTATCATTTTGGAGTAACTCGGGACATATGTAAATTTTCTAGAATTTAAATTATAGTATCATTTTAAAACGTTTTGGAAATAAGACCTAGTATCTGGATCCTAAGTTTTCCTTAGGAAAATAAATTCAAAATGGAATATTTGAATTAGATACGAGTGTATATTCTTAGGCTTTAGTGAAGTATTATACAAGTTGAACCTAGCTTTAGTTTATGAAATGTTTTCATAAATAATTTAGTGGATATAAAATTGGTATTAGGAGGAAACAATTAAAGAAATGTGTAAGTTGGACGTAGATCATCTCTCGTTTTCATATTGTTTGATCCAAGATTCGAGTACAGGGCTTTGAAATGTTTCACGCCATTTTGGATAGGAAAAATTAATTGATTTTTAATGATGAGCACTTAATGTCGATTTCTGGTATGGGACCAGTGTTTTCTATCATATTTACAACTATGTAAGGAGAATAAAGATTCCCAAATTGGGAGCCTGATCAGAGTCGGCACTAGAAAATTGGGCGAGCGATAGTAGTTTGGAAGTGAAGTTATGTATTCAAGTAATGATCTGATCCATGTACATCATACGAAATGGTGTATAGTGTTAAGTGTCTTCTAGGTTAGGTTTAGGTGTAATTTCGAGGACAAAATTCTTTTAAGGGGAAGAAAATAATGACCCGGAATTTCATTTCTTTGATTTTTGAATATAATATTCAGTATATCGGTTATAATGAACATAAAACTCTTTAAATTAATAATTAATAATGGTGAAATTATTTTCAAATTTTGTTTACAAAAATATTTAGTTCGAAGAAAAATAGAAAATATGACCGGAATTCGTGTTCCAAATTTTCGACTTTACATTGGCTAAAAGTTATCGAAAATGTTGTGACTCTTTAGTATAATTATGAAAATTCAATTTGAAAATAAGCTAGGATATGTATGTATTCATGTATGTATGCATTAGGTAAGTATATGTATATACACACACACTTAAGATAATATAATATAAAAATTTAGTAAAAGTAAACATCACATCAATGAAAACATGTCTAAACATCAAGTACAAAAGTACTTAAAACATGTTTAAACAAGTTTGCCTTGACATAGAAATGAGGGGACGCTTTGCGGGCTGAAATAGTGAGGTGGGAAGGAGGTGGTGAAGTGGCATGTATGTAGTGGAGGGAAAAAGACAAAGGGTATTTTGGTAATCTTCTAATTGTAATTTATATAAAAGATATTTTCATGATTTTCTTTCTCATTTTTCTTTCATTTATCACTTTTTAGAAACTCCTCCATCTTCTTCATGTATTCCATGGATTTCTAAAATTATTTTCCAAGTTTTGAAATCCATGTATTTCCACTTAAATCTCTTCCATAACTCGCCAAAACACTTCTACATTCAATACTCCACTTTCTCCATTTTTACTCACACTTCATCTGACTATAATTTCCTCCAGACTACTCCAAATTAAGATTTTATTTTTCTCAGATCACGTGTAATTCCAGTGGCTACAACCTTTGTTTGAATCACTTTTTAAAATTTCTAATATCTTTAGGTCAAAGATATATTTCTTTTTGACTCATTTTCGGACCCGTACTTTCAAGCCCAAAAATAGCACTCCTTTGTTTGACCATATCACCCTAAAAACAAATCCAAATTAAATGATTATTTTTTTGATGTGATAGTGAAAAGAATTTAGAAGAATTTTAATTTTGACTGCTTCCCAAATTTCATAGGAACAGGACCAAAATTCGAGGAAAAAATGACCCATTTTCGAGTTGATTTTGTGGTTTTCCAAGCTTTGCAAGTTCTAAAGTATATCAAGTTTTCAAAAGAGTTTTCCAAAATTTTAGTGAGTAAATTCTTAACTTTTTGCGATGGTTATATATAACGGTTATATATATTCATTTGTTTATATGTGGGTTATATGGTTATATATATATTGTTGTTATTTGGATTATTGTATGGTTTGTATGCGTAAATATGTTGCTTATATATGTGAATGCATGTGGTTAAGTTAGTGAGTGCTTGAATATGAAGTCTAGATTTTTGTGAATGATGTAAAAGTGTTATCTTCTTTGTTTGGTATTGTGGTATGAATAAGTTGTTATGGATATAATTATATGGTTATTATGCAAAGAAAAGTTAACGAAGTTTACAATTAGATTTGGTTATCGATAAAGGATCCTTAGAGAAGAGTAACCAAAATCGATTTTTAAAGTTAGAAACTTGATTTCAAATTATTTACTTTGTGTTTATAAAGTTAGCAAGCTTTCTAATATTATGTTTCCACAGAGAAAGCTAAAATATTTGCAAGTATGACATTCATAGTGATAATCGCTATGGATACAGTTTCGATAAAAGTCCTTTTTTTGAAAATTCAGTTTCATACTTTGAATTATTTTGGCAAGGTTTTATAAATAAATAAAAATGTTTAGAAAGTTAATTAAGTCTTAATAATCAAATATTAATTAATTAAGCTTAGTAATTAATAATTAATTAAGTATTAAACATGGTTCATTAATCTTAATTAAATGAAGATTAATATTAGTTAATTATCCATTAAAAGTAATTGTGAGTTAACTATATGATTTATTTTTAGTTATTTTGTAACACCCCAATATTTTACGGGAAACATAATCAAAAAGAAATTAAAAGCGTACTTGGTACAGTGGTAAAGGCGCACGTTGACTTCCTGGTGACCAGGGATCAAGTCTCGTTGTTGCCCCAAATCTGGAGTGATGTTTTTTTTAGCTTGTTCATTTCTAGCGATTTCCCTACGTATTTCACTGTTGTTTCTGACATGTGGCGACTTTCCATTCGCTCCAATGATGTGATAGGATGAGATGACTAAATTTTATTGGTTGAGTGATACGTATGGGCTAGAATGGATAACCACTAAGTGTAGGAAAGAACCAGATTTAATCTAGAATAATATAATGGATCATATTCACGCAAACAATCTATAAATAAACTATCTAACCTAAACCTAATCTCTTATTCAGTCGTCGCTATAATTCTACAGTAAAATTAGTGTGTATTATTCTTCCTTCTTTTCTCTATTAAATAAAAAAATCTCTACCAAATTATATATATATATATATATATATTCAAGCAATTTGAGGAATTTAGAAGAATCAAAGGGAGAAATATGAAAGTGAAGCTTTTTCAAATTTATACAAGCTTAAGTACCGGTGAGTGGGAATTAATATGAAAAAGAAAAATAAAGTAGTTCAATTTCAGTTCTTTTCTAGCACATTCATATGAATTAATTTGTATTATTAATTGAAAATAGATGTAAATTATTGCAACTTCTTCTTCTTTCATTTCCCAAATTTAATTCATGTTTGGTTTAAAATACGAGACATATAAATTATTTATTAAAGGTTTAATTATTTATTAACTTACTATTAAATTAAGCTCAAATTTAATGAAGACTATGATTTAATAAGAGTTTAACTTATAATTAATCATTTTAAAATCGATTTTCAAGTTTAAATCCTTGTTTTTCAAGAATCAAATTGTTTTAAAGGTACTTCTTTTTCAAGGATGGTTTTGAACACCGGGGATTCAAATGTCGATATTATTAAGTAGACAAACAATTGTGAATGAGATATGTAAATGGTATGATTGTGTGGACATGTGTTAGAAGAATTAATCCACGTTATGCTGTAAGTTGTGTAACGTCTCGAAAATTTTCGACTTTCGAAAATTCAACATCGATACTCACTTTATCGACTGCCGAGAAATCGAAGGCCGGAAACACGAAATGTTATGGGTTTTAAGAAAAAGAAAAAGAAGAAAAAGGTAGAAGAGAGAAAATAGAGAGAAAAGAAAACAGAAAATAGAACGGAACAGAAATAACAGAACAACATCAGAATCTCACAATTCGCAGCGGAACAACATATAATAATAAATGAATAATCTTTAATCAAAGAACTATATCAGTTATTACATCACATCATGTTACATTACATCAAATCATCAGAGTGTACAACAACAAACAATTTTAAACAGCGGAAAAGAAATACTATATACTAGTAATACACCATCCAGCTTGCCTCCAGCAACTCCTGAATTCCAGAATATCCTGATAAACCTAACTCTTGACTGCCCGTGTGGAAATTGGTGGGCACCCAGAGTTTAGGAAGGAAAACAATAAACTCCGAGTCAGTCATGTGACTGGTGTGAGAACTCAAAACAGTTTATTTTTCTTTTTAAAATCAAAATAGAGGAATATTTTCAAATTCAATTCGCAATGCTTTTAAAAATGAGACTACCATAAGGCCTCCCGCACACACACACATGCAAACGCAGAATCGGAGGAGATTTCTCCTTATGATAGTCAAAGATGCTTGATACGCATTTAAAAGAACATTTGATATTATTACTAGTGCATAGTGAAGAGAAAATTCATTTCGAAAATAAAGATATAAATCTTAGCCAGCATAGACATTTCGCACTTATGCCTACTATAGCTACCATGTTCAATAGCGGGTTACCGCCATATTCCATGACAGGTTATACAACTAAAACCGTACAAGTCTCGTATTTGAAGAATGGATTTTCCAACAAATGGTCAGGCCAAGGAACTTCCCATTGCCACATGGAAACGCCTCTGGAAGGACGCCCCGAGAACCACCGTTCTCCGCTAAACAAAGTCGGGAATCCCTTTTTCCAAGGAATATTACAAACCCTCAGATATGCCACTCCCGGTCCTTTGGAACCTTTCACCGAGCGCTCGTCACTATCATCACACAATCATAAAGTGTTTTCAACATGAGTAAGTATCTGGGCTCCATACCATGATACTACCCTTTTCCAGAAGGAATGGTCATACCCTAGGGAAGCGATCCCTGGAAACCTTGCCGCACAATTCATGTTTCGACCATTACCGGTTTGCGAGGCTCGACGAAGTCTCGTCCACAAAAACATACTTTATACAAAATCCATGCTTTGGGTCAACAAATGATCATAGAAATGATCACCAAGATAGACGATCAAATAAATGATCCTATCACAAATAATCAACACAATGATCATTTACAGCTACACTCAGCATGTCACATTACCAAATTGGGAATATATCGCTGATAACTTCAACTATATAACCTCTGAGCTCGTACGTCTCAGAGAAGGGTGTTAAGCTAAGAGAATAAATTCTCCGCCACCAACAGAAATATATTTGAAAGAAATCGGCTTTACATCTCAATTTGTAATGTCAGACACACAATCCATACAAGTCTGTTCCGGGCTCGAACAGAACCGAAGGCACTTACAAAGAAGTCCTTGCAATCCGGATAATCTCTAATCACGTTCGGATTTCCCATCACATATGGAGATCTCAATACCGGGGATCAGCCAGTGCAGAGACAATCAACAAGAAACCCTTTCGTTTTCGAAAATATCCGGTCTTCAACACCGATCTTCGAATGCAATTCATAACGACGTATCACATATTCGGAATGGGTTATACGACCCCAAGGTCCTTTCCCGGTTAACCCGAATAGTGAGCGCTTATTTTTTAAAAAATAAGTGTAGCATTCAATTTCAAACAAATTCACAACAAATACCTATTCAAAGGTAAATATCGATAGTCGATTATTGAACTATCAATAGATATGCACAACATCACCAGAATCCAAATAATTTTCCAAATTATTTATTTCCCAAAAATATCTTTAGAAGATATAAACTTTCCATTCTTTAAAAATAAATCAATATTTATTT
Organism: Allium cepa; assembly: GCA_030765085.1. NCBI lineage: Eukaryota > Viridiplantae > Streptophyta > Magnoliopsida > Asparagales > Amaryllidaceae > Allium > Allium cepa. Next base: position 237,856,634 of record CM060943.1, on the reverse strand, counting down.
TTAAACCCAATTTCCAATTTCATTTATAAATTCTATATTGAATTTACATCCCAAAATATTTATGAATATACGATTTCCATTCAATTTCTAATATTCATTTTCAATTTATCTTCAAAAAGATAAATTCCAAATATTCACTTAATATTGGAAAAGCATTTCTATACTTATTAAAAATAAGTAATTCACAGATCTTTTTATTTTCTATACTTAGAAAATATTTAATATACTCTAATCGAAATTAAGTATATATTTCATTCTTTAAGGAAATCATTCACTTAACCATATTTATTTGGGCCAAAACGAATGTTGCGTAAAACATCGTTACGACAACCCAAAATCACTAGTATAGGGATTCGAAATTTAAAATAGATATATAAATCCCAATACTATACAAAACATTTCCTTTCGGAAATCATTTACTATAACAACAGTGTTATAGTCTATCATTTCCTTTTATTTCTCGAAAACGTCTATTTCAACAATGAATGTTGAAATCTATGGTTTCGAATCTCAATACATTTTAAAACATCTTTAGATCGTTTTAATTCTATTTAAAACATCACATCCAAAACATTTCTTTAACATAATATTCATTATTCAAAAACGTGAATATTCCTTGTTAATAAATTTCATCACTTCTATTCATTTTATTTTAAAGAATTATTCACTGTCTAAAACATGAATATAACTCCATTAACAAATTACAACTATTTACTTATCAAAGTAAATCGTTTCGAATTTATAAAACAACGTTTATAAATTCTATTCTATTCATTTTATATCAACTCCTTTTATAAATTCCTTTATTAACCTATATCAATTCATATCACAATGATATACTAAAATTCATATTATAAGTCAAACACTTATAATTTATTTGTTTACAAAATTGTTTCTTTAAACTTCCCAATTTTATAAATCTTATAACTTATAAGATTCATTTATTTATCCAAAATCTATCCTTTCCCATAACTTTATAAATTTTATAAACCTACTGCTTATAACATTTCATTTATAACTTCACCGTTATAATTCTATAAATTTCATCCATTTATGAAATTCATTCACAATTCTTTCTAACACTTAGAAAAGCTCGTTTTACACTTCTAATATTTTTAATTTATAAATATCAATTTATAAATCTTTTAATATAAACAATTTATATTACTATTTTTAAAATGTCTTTAAACCCCTTTATAATCTCATCATTTGATTTATAAAAATAATCCAATTTTATAAATCCTATTTTTAAACTTTTTATAATAAATTCAAAAATCCCAGTTTAAACTATTTTATAAAATCATCAATCCCATATTTTCAAAAATTAACTTTTAACTGTATTTCTCAAAAATATAATTTTTATAACATTAAGATTTATAACCTTTATTTATTTATAATGGATCAATTCCAAAAATATTTATAAAGCGTATATTTTCAAAATCACTTTAGAAATCTCTTAAAATAAAAATCGTTATTTTTAAACTTCAAAAATTGGATCCGACGATGCTACGCATCAATAGTCAATCACGACTTTCAAACATCATATATCATCCACGATAACAATCAAATATCACAATATATGAAATCAAATAAATATTTGTGAGGAATCCAGTTGGATCCCTCCAACCTGTTTCCCTGCATCCACAGACATTAGCACAATACCAATTCCGTTTCAAGACGGAATATCGCGGTATATGGGATTTTATAAATATATATCCGCTTACTAACGGCGCATAGGGTCTCATCCGCTATACAAATGCGGGAAATCAATCAACTGCAATATATACATATGCCAATATATATATATATATATATATATATATATTGCTATATATAATATAATACCAATTCCACTTCGAGGTGGAATATCGCGGTATATGTGTGTAATAAATAACCTCCGCTTACTAACGGCGTATAGGGTCTATTCACATCCAATATATATATATATATATATATATATATATATATATATATATATATATATATATATATATATATATATAACAATCATCATTCAAGCAATCAATCAACACAGTCAATCAATTTTGAATTTAACTATTTAAAATTTAAATAAACAACAAAATTCCTTTTGAGTGAGAAGTTCTCACCTTTGCTTTTATTAGCAATCCCTTTCCAATTCAACTTGTTTTCTCTTGATTTATACCTAGTATAAATATTTACACAATTTATTAATATTCGAACAGATCGAATAATAAATTTTCATTTTTGATAGTTTTAATTATTCAATAGTTTTATTTAAATCAGTTTCTTTTAAATAAATTATAAAAAATTAAGTTTTAATCTAAATTTCCTTTAAAAATTTATTTAACTAATTTATCTTTTGAAATAATTCTAATTAGAAATTTCTAATTGAACTAAATTTCCTTTTTATAAATTTAAATCAACTAACAAACTTTGGTTTTAACTATTAAATTTGTTATAAATAAATTCCTTTTAAATAGAATATTTGAACTAAGTGAAAAATCACTTACCATTTAATTAAATCGAATCCCCTTTTAAATTTTAAATAGATTACTCTTAACAAACTTATCTAATTAAAATTTAAATTTCAACTAAATTTACTTAAATAAATTTATTTAACTACAATTAATTTTTTTTTTCAGTTTGCAACAAAAATAGTTTAATTCACTAATAGTTTCGTTTAACCCTATTTTGTCTTTAATAATTGATTTGACTAAAAATTTAATTTAAACAAAATTTCCATTAATTTTTTTTTTTTAGTAACTAAACGAATCAAATAAATTTCATTAACGAGTTAATCACCTTAATGTAATTATTAAATATTCTTTCCAGTTTTAAACATGATAACAGTATTTAATTTCAGTTATAACTTCACAAAATTATTTTCTAACCTTGTATAAATAATTCGTACAATTTATAAATATTCGAATAATCGAATAATCGTCTTTTATTTAAAAATCTGCAAATTTACTTTGCCTTTTCTGTCTATATACAAGTATTCAAACTTTCTCTTTTTTTTTTTAATAATACCTATACATATATATATTAACTAAATTAAAACAAAATGAATTTTATACCTCACTGGAAAAAAAATGCAAACCCAGGCCAGAGAACCCTTCTGCCTCGAAATCGCGATCGCCACTGCTGCCCCACACGCGAGACGCCCTCGTCCCCATGCCGCCGCCGTGCCGTTCACCTCCATCAGCATTGCGAATCCCCCATCCCCTTCATCATCCAGTGCCTCGCGCATGCCTCCTGTCGCGCGCCTCGCCAATCGCCCTCCAGATCCACGTCGCCTCAAATCGCGCCTCAATCAACGCCGCCTGCCTCGCGAACCACGCTCCACATACGCACGCGTCGCCCCTTCGAATCGCGACTCTATTTAGGGCTTCGGCCAATTTTTATATTTTTTTTTTTTCGATTTAAACTGGAGCCGAAGAAGAGGAGGGAGGTTTGTGAATTTAATAGAAGGGACGGGGAGAAAATGTGAAGGACTGTGATGATTTATCGAATTGAATTCGACTCCGCCATTTTTCTGCTAAAATTTTGAACGAGTTGAGGAGTAGAAGTATCGGTCACTATAAAATAAAGAACGACGTGTTTTTGCAGAGGAAGAGTTGTGTTTGCACGATCTTCTCCCATGATCTTCTGCGTGATTTTAGGCAAAAATTTAGGAAAGATAACGTGTGTACTTTGACTAATTATAATTTAAATTTAATTTGAATTCAATTTGATCTTGGCGCATTTATATGTCGTATGCTCACATATAAACTCCGAAAAATACGAAATTTGAAATCCGACAAAAATTCAATATTACGGACCCAATGGAACTGGTTTCGTCGAATTCCGAGACTGTGCCTCGGACGGCTATTTTTAAATATCGATTCAAACGATATAAATTTCAAAACTGAACAATTCACTTCCAAATTCAATTCTGAAGCTTCTATTATCTTCAATGTTATCAATATGAATTTTACAAGCCTTTGAAATATTTTTAATTGGCTTAAAATTGAAGATCTAAATTTTTTATTCACTTTCAATAGATTAAATTCTATAATTTAATCGCCAATTCATTCTGATAATTTGAAATTCGAGTCAAACCATCATTCAAATATTTAAAATTAATTAAATATTCTCAAAATAAATTATTTAAAATTCAGGGTCGTTACAATCTTTCCCCCTTAAAAGAATTTCGTCCCGAAATTACAAGTTAAGAAGAATGCCCTTATCCCGTCTATTATTTTTCACAATCTAAATAGTTTTATCAACTCACTAACCTAAATCTTTTTATTAAAGATTCATTTTCATTTCAACTAACTTTCCAATTCCAATTATAGGTTTCAAACAATATTGTTTACCTAACAATTCAAATTCAAATTTTAAACTTTCAAATTTTCTCAAAATTTTTCTAACACCCTAAATTTTCGAAATTTTTTGCCAGCGTCTCCTTTGCGCGGCTAGCTCGGTACGACTACAAAATGGCACCACGGCCCCTCAGAATCAAAAAGAAATGAGAAAGCCAAGTGGCTAGAGAAGAAAGTCATCAAATTTCATACTGAAATTGAAATACGTACCTTTTTGTCGAGCAATTCAATTTTATCTTTGAAATCAAAATCTCAATTCCTTTATAATATCTGTATATCCTGTATAACAGTAGCATCCAAATCCAAATACAACATTCAAACTAATTTGCCAATTCTATTGCAAAATTTCGATATATGTTCTTATTAAATTTTACATTTCAATTCATTTGAACTCAATTCTTAATTCCAAACATTGAATTCTAACGATTAACTTTCATTTGCTAATTCATATTAAATTTCAATTTCCATATTCAATTCATTCCAATTGAAATTATTTCACAAATGAATAAATTATCAAGTTAATTTACTTGAATTCAATCCATTTTATTTAATTCCATATACTAGTGACAATAATTTAATATTATTACTTCCTAACAACCATGCAACCATATACTATAATAATTCATAGAAAATCATTTCTTTTTTATACAAAAATAGTTTTGGGCAAAATTATCTTATTTACTCGATTCAAAAACAATTTTACATTCACTAACAAATACGCACTCATATCTATTATTACACTCAAACTCATTCTAGAGTACTGCTGACTCTATCTCTAATGAGTAATACCCAACAGAACCATGGTTGTCGCTTAACCATAAGCTCTGATACCAAATGTAACGTCTCGAAAATTTTCGACTTTCGAAAATTCAACATCGATACTCACTTTATCGACTGCCGAGAAATCGAAGGCCGGAAACACGAAATGTTATGGGTTTTAAGAAAAAAGAAAAAAGAAAAAGGTAGAAGAGAGAAAATAGAGAGAAAAGAAAACAGAAAATAGAACGGAACAGAAATAACAGAACAACATCAGAATCTCACAATTCGCAGCGGAACAACATATAATAATAAATGAATAATCTTTAATCAAAGAACTATATCAGTTATTACATCACATCATGTTACATTACATCAAATCATCAGAGTGTACAACAACAAACAATTTTAAACAGCGGAAAAGAAATACTATATACTAGTAATACGCCATCCAGCTTGCCTCCAGCAACTCCTGAATTCCAGAATATCCTGATAAACCAAACTCTTGACTGCCCGTGTGGAAATTGGTGGGCACCCAGAGTTTAGGAAGGAAAACAATAAACTCCGAGTCAGTCATGTGACTGGTGTGAGAACTCAAAACAGTTTATTTTTCTTTTTAAAATCAAAATAGAGGAATATTTTTAAATTCAATTCGCAATGCTTTTAAAAATGAGACTACCATAAGGCCTCCCGCACACACACACATGCAAACGCAGAATCGGAGGAGATTTCTCCTTATGATAGTCAAAGATGCTTGATACGCATTTAAAAGAACATTTGATATTATTACTAGTGCATAGTGAAGAGAAAATTCATTTCGAAAATAAAGATATAAATCTTAGCCAGCATAGACATTTCGCACTTATGCCTACTATAGCTACCATGTTCAATAGCGGGTTACCGCCATATTCCATGACAGGTTATACAACTAAAACCGTACAAGTCTCGTATTTGAAGAATGGATTTTCCAACAAATGGTCAGGCCAAGGAACTTCCCATTGCCACATGGAAACGCCTCTGGAAGGACGCCCCGAGAACCACCGTTCTCCGCTAAACAAAGTCGGGAATCCCTTTTCCCAAGGAATATTACAAACCCTCAGATATGCCACTCCCGGTCCTTTGGAACCTTTCACCGAGCGCTCGTCACTATCATCACACAATCATAAAGTGTTTTCAACATGAGTAAGTATCTGGGCTCCATACCATGATACTACCCTTTTCCAGAAGGAATGGTCATACCCTAGGGAAGCGATCCCTGGAAACCTTGCCGCACAATTCATGTTTCGACCATTACCGGTTTGCGAGGCTCGACGAAGTCTCGTCCACAAAAACATACTTTATACAAAATCCATGCTTTGGGTCAACAAATGATCATAGAAATGATCACCAAGATAGACGATCAAATAAATGATCCTATCACAAATAATCAACACAATGATCATTTACAGCTACACTCAGCATGTCACATTACCAAATTGGGAATATATCGCTGATAACTTCAACTATATAACCTCTGAGCTCGTACGTCTCAGAGAAGGGTGTTAAGCTAAGAGAATAAATTCTCCGCCACCAACAGAAATATATTTGAAAGAAATCGGCTTTACATCTCAATTTGTAATGTCAGACACACAATCCATACAAGTCTGTTCCGGGCTCGAACAGAACCGAAGGCACTTACAAAGAAGTCCTTGCAATCCGGATAATCTCTAATCACATTCGGATTTCCCATCACATATGGAGATCTCAATACCGGGGATCAGCCAGTGCAGAGACAATCAACAAGAAACCCTTTCGTTTTCGAAAATATCCGGTCTTCAACACCGATCTTCGAATGCAATTCATAACGACGTATCACATATTCGGAATGGGTTATACGACCCCAAGGTCCTTTCCCGGTTAACCCGAATAGTGAGCGCTTATTTTTTAAAAAATAAGTGTGGCATTCAATTTCAAACAAATTCACAACAAATACCTATTCAAAGGTAAATATCGATAGTCGATTATTGAACTATCAATAGATATGCACAACATCACCAGAATCCAAATAATTTTCCAAATTATTTATTTCCCAAAAATATCTTTAGAAGATATAAACTTTCCATTCTTTAAAAATAAATCAATATTTATTTTTAAACCCAATTTCCAATTTCATTTATAAATTCTATATTGAATTTACATCCCAAAATATTTATGAATATACGATTTCCATTCAATTTCTAATATTCATTTTCAATTTATCTTCAAAAAGATAAATTCCAAATATTCACTTAATATTGGAAAAGCATTTCTATACTTATTAAAAATAAGTAATTCACAGATCTTTTTATTTTCTATACTTAGAAAATATTTAATATACTCTAATCGAAATTAAGTATATATTTCATTCTTTAAGGAAATCATTCACTTAACCATATTTATTTGGGCCAAAACGAATGTTGCGTAAAACATCGTTACGACAACCCAAAATCACTAGTATAGGGATTCGAAATTTAAAATAGATATATAAATCCCAATACTATACAAAACATTTCCTTTCGGAAATCATTTACTATAACAACAGTGTTATAGTCTATCATTTCCTTTTATTTCTCGAAAACGTCTATTTCAACAATGAATGTTGAAATCTATGGTTTCGAATCTCAATACATTTTAAAACATCTTTAGATCGTTTTAATTCTATTTAAAACATCACATCCAAAACATTTCTTTAACATAATATTCATTATTCAAAAACGTGAATATTCCTTGTTAATAAATTTCATCACTTCTATTCATTTTATTTTAAAGAATTATTCACTGTCTAAAACATGAATATAACTCCATTAACAAATTACAACTATTTACTTATCAAAGTAAATCGTTTCGAATTTATAAAACAACGTTTATAAATTCTATTCTATTCATTTTATATCAACTCCTTTTATAAATTCCTTTATTAACCTATATCAATTCATATCACAATGATATACTAAAATTCATATTATAAGTCAAACACTTATAATTTATTTGTTTACAAAATTGTTTCTTTAAACTTCCCAATTTTATAAATCTTATAACTTATAAGATTCATTTATTTATCCAAAATCTATCCTTTCCCATAACTTTATAAATTTTATAAACATACTGCTTATAACATTTCATTTATAACTTCACCGTTATAATTCTATAAATTTCATCCATTTATGAAATTCATTCACAATTCTTTCTAACACTTAGAAAAGCTCGTTTTACACTTCTAATATTTTTAATTTATAAATATCAATTTATAAATCTTTTAATATAAACAATTTATATTACTATTTTTAAAATGTCTTTAAACCCCTTTATAATCTCATCATTTGATTTATAAAAATAATCCAATTTTATAAATCCTATTTTTAAACTTTTTATAATAAATTCAAAAATCCCAGTTTAAACTATTTTATAAAATCATCAATCCCATATTTTCAAAAATTAACTTTTAACTGTATTTCTCAAAAATATAATTTTTATAACATTAAGATTTATAACCTTTATTTATTTATAATGGATCAATTCCAAAAATATTTATAAAGCGTATATTTTCAAAATCACTTTAGAAATCTCTTAAAATAAAAATCATTATTTTTAAACTTCAAAAATTGGATCCGATGATGCTACGCATCAATAGTCAATCACGACTTTCAAACATCATATATCATCCACGATAACAATCAAATATCACAATATATGAAATCAAATAAATATTTGTGAGGAATCCAGTTGGATCCCTCCAACCTGTTTCCCTGCATCCACAGACATTAGCACAATACCAATTCCGTTTCAAGACGGAATATCGCGGTATATGGGATTTTATAAATATATATATCCGCTTACTAACGGCGCATAGGGTCTCATCCGCTATACAAATGCGGGAAATCAATCAACTGCAATATATACATATGCCAATATATATATATATATATATTGCTATATATAATATAATACCAATTCCACTTCGAGGTGGAATATCGCGGTATATGTGTGTAATAAATAACCTCCGCTTACTAACGGCGTATAGGGTCTATTCACATCCAATATATATATATATATATATATATATATATATATATATATATATATATATATAACAATCATCATTCAAGCATTCAATCAACACAGTCAATCAATTTTAAATTTAACTATTTAAAATTTAAATAAACAACAAAATTCCTTTTGAGTGAGAAGTTCTCACCTTTGCTTTTATTAGCAATCCCTTTCCAATTCAACTTGTTTTCTCTTGATTTATACCTAGTATAAATATTTACACAATTTATTAATATTCGAACAGATCGAATAATAAATTTTCATTTTTGATAGTTTTAATTATCCAATAGTTTTATTTAAATCAGTTTCTTTTAAATAAATTATAAAAAATTAAGTTTTAATCTAAATTTCCTTTAAAAATTTATTTAACTAATTTATCTTTTAAAATAATTCTAATTAGAAATTTCTAATTGAACTAAATTTCCTTTTTATAAATTTAAATCAACTAACAAACTTTGGTTTTAACTATTAAATTTGTTATAAATAAATTCCTTTTAAATAGAATATTTGAACTAAGTGAAAAATCACTTACCATTTAATTAAATCGAATCCCCTTTTAAATTTTAAATAGATTACTCTTAACAAACTTATCTAATTAAAATTTAAATTTCAACTAAATTTACTTAAATAAATTTATTTAACTACAATTAATTTTTTTTTTTCAGTTTGCAACAAAAATAGTTTAATTCACTAATAGTTTCGTTTAACCCTATTTTGTCTTTAATAATTGATTTGACTAAAAATTTAATTTAAACAAAATTTCCATTAAATTTTTTTTTTAGTAACTAAACGAATCAAATAAATTTCATTAACGAGTTAATCACCTTAATGTAATTATTAAATATTCTTTCCAGTTTTAAACATGATAACGGTATTTAATTTCAGTTATAACTTCACAAAATTATTTTCTAACCTTGTATAAATAATTCGTACAATTTATAAATATTCGAATAATCGAATAATCATCTTTTATTTAAAAATCTGCAAATTTACTTTGCCTTTTTTGTCTATATACAATTATTCAAACTTTCTCTTTTTTTTTTTAATAATACCTATACATATATATATTAACTAAATTAAAACAAAATGAATTTTATACCTCACTGGAAAAAAAAATGCAAACCCAGGCCAGAGAACCCTTCTGCCTCGAAATCGCGATCGCCACTGCTGCCCCACACGCGAGACGCCCTCGTCCCCATGCCGCCGTCGTGCCATTCACCTCCATCAGCATCGCGAATCCCCCATCGCCTTCATCATCCAGTGCCTCGCGCATGCCTCCTGTCGCGCGCCTCGCCAATCGCCCTCCAGATCCACGTCGCCTCAAATCGCGCCTCAATCGACGCCGCATGCCTCGCGAACCACGCTCCACCTACGCGCGCGTCGCCCCTTCGAATCGCGACTCTATTTAGGGCTTCGGCCAATTTTTATATTATTTTTTTCGGTTTAAACTGGAGCCGAAGAAGAGGAGGGAGGTTTGTGAATTTAATAGAAGGGACGGGGAGAAAATGTGAAGGACTGTGATGATTTATCGAATTGAATTCGACTCCGCCATTTTTCTGTTAAAATTTTGAACGAGTTGAGGAGTAGAAGTATCGGTCACTATAAAATAAAGAACGACGTGTTTTTGCAGAGGAAGAGTTGTGTTTGCACGATCTTCTCCCATGATCTTCTGCGTGTTTTTAGGCAAAAATTTAGGAAAGATAACGTGTGCACTTTGACTAATTATAATTTAAATTTAATTTGAATTCAATTTGATCTTGGCGCAATTATATGTCGTATGCTCACATATAAACTCCGAAAAATACGAAATTTGAAATCCGACAAAAATTCAATATTACGGACCCAATGGAACTGGTTTCGTCGAATTCCGAGACTGTGCCTCGGACGGCTATTTTTAAATATCGATTCAAACGATATAAATTTCAAAACTGAACAATTCACTTCCAAATTCAATTCTGAAGCTTCTATTATCTTCAATATTATCAATATGAATTTTACAAGCCTTTGAAATATTTTTAATTGGCTTAAAATTGAAGATCTAAATTTTTTATTCACTTTCAATAGATTAAATTCTATAATTTAATCGCCAATTCATTCTGATAATTTGAAATTCGAGTCAAACCATCATTCAAATATTTAAAATTAATTAAATATTCTCAAAATAAATTATTTAAAATTCAGGGTCGTTACAAGTTGATTATTTGTTTATTAGACATGTGTTAGCAGAATCAATCCTCGTTCTATTATAATGTAATTGTTTATCGTATGGGCATATATTTAGTAGAATAAATCCCCATTTTTCTATATGTAGTGAATGGTATGGACATCTATTTAGCAGAACAAATCACCATCCTGCTATTATGTTATTTGGACATGTACTTGTTAGTTAATTTGTATCGACGTATTATTCCCTTATTTGGATATGAATTGCATTTACATATATGTTGACTTATGCAAATAAATTGTTAAGTGACTTGAAAGGAAACCAACGTTAAATGGTAACTTAAATTACCGCCATTGTGATTGCTAAGCCTTTTTTTAAATTATATAGCATGGTTTTGAATTAACTTCAATTCTTTAATCAATTTGGGTTTAAGGTTTATAATTGATTTTTCAAGTAATATTATTATTTAATAAAGGTATTGATAAACAATAACTTGTTTATAAAAATGGGTTTTACTAAGTAAAATGGTTTATTTAAAGTGATTAAAAGGATGGTTGCAAAGATATTTCGTAAAGGATTTGTCTTAATGAAGATTTATCAAAGGAATTTTAAACAGGGAAACAGTTTATAAATGATTTTAGATGTTTTTAAAGAGGTTTTGTAAGTTGACTTGTAGACTTATAAAAGTGTTTTATAAATTTATTTTTGAAATTTATAAGGGTATTTAAATGTGGAGTGTGCTTTTAAAAGGGAACTTTTTATAAAGAATAAGTGGATCGGTTTATAGTAAGTAATGTTGGGGATATTAAAGAAATACTTCGTGACGATGGTGAATTAAAAAAATGGAAAGAGAGGGATTCGAACCTTTAGTAAATAAAAAGCAAGCATTTTCTGTTCTTTAGCTATCGATTTATGGATTGGATTTCACTCAACCTATGGTTGGGAACAAATGATTGGTTTGATCTATAGTGATATTGGATTGGCTCATAATGAGCAAATTATACCTGATCTTGTTTCCACTTTTCCAGCTAGATATAATTGTGAAATGTTAGATCTTCAATTTTTTAAATCGTCTATCCACTTATTTGATTTCCTGAGATTATTAATGAATGATATCATAAATGAATGAATGATAAACTTATTTGACTTCCCAATATCAATAATAAACAATGTAAAACAGGCATTTTTTATACTTTTTCAAAGCCTTCATCGTTAAATGCTAAGTTTAATCGAAAGCTGGTGAATAGCATCTTTATGCATAACTATACTTATCAATCAAGTATCTAAATTACAGGTCCGGTACTTTCACAAGCCAAGTCTTGCGCTTCCAAGATTCTCCAGAAGGGGGTAGCAATGAAAATGTGCACGGTCAATGAGACTAAGATGAGGATCATAGTAGAGGAGAAGTTGGTGATGGTTGAGAAGAGGGTCGCGGAGGCGGATGCAGCAAAGCATAACGTAGTTACATCCAAGGTGTAGGGGAGAAGGAGTGAGCCGAAGAAGTGGCTCGTCGAGAGGGTTTAGAGGTGGAGATGGGTAGGTTAAAGGCCCAGCTGAAGGTGAGAGAGATTAGAGATCTATGGGGGTCGTTTCTTCAACATCAACACTGCGTAACCTCCATGGCTCTCTAGGTGGAGGAGACATGGAATAACAGGTTGCCAAAGATGATCTTTACGAGATACTACCATGGGCTTTTTTTCATCGTTCTCCTTAATCTCCACTAGTATGCCAAGGTTCAAAAGGATGTGGTGAAACAACTGACTACCGTGGACCGGACTCCTTCCTCGATTTTGACACCAAAGAAGACTGTTTCTGTTATGGGTTCCTCCCTGCCTTTTGGTTTATAGGTTTAGAGGTGATGACCAACGACAAAATTGCTAGATTGTCGAATACGGGTGTATGCTTGTTTTTTTGTAATCGTTTTGTATGGCAGGCGAGGCCCCCTTTTGTTGTAATGACTGCATTTTTCATTTTGAATGTGGTTGTTGCTTTTGTTTTACTACCATAGCTATACCCTGAGAATTCTTAAAGGATTGTCATTGTGGATCGTTGTTTTAAAAAGTGAAAGCATATGCGAGGCATTGTCAGGTATGCGAGATGAGACGTAAGCCTCAAAATGTTGAGTCATAAGCCTTTTGGATAAAGAAAGAAAAACATATAACGAAATCTGACTTAAGCACTTCCACGCAGTTTCTTCTGTACTCAAACTATACATAAGAAAAAACAAATTATTCATGCTCTTTATGTGTATGCAGATTTTACATATATACATTCCTGTTACTGGAATCAAGCTTAATTCCAGTATCCGAAATCGAATTCTATTTTAATTACTGGAGTAATTACATGATTAAAAAATTAACAGTTCTAGCTCTCTATTAAATGGAAAATAGAACAAGGAATAAGATAGAGACGTTTATAAAATAAACAGTCAGCAATAAAAAAAATTAACCCACAACACTTAAGCATCACCAGATTAAGGCTCCAAGACATGCGTTTTTTGCACGTTAACACCTCAAGCATCCGAGGCTTACGCTTCTGGGGTAAAAGCCTAATGAATCGTGAATAGGAATTAGCTATGAAAGGGAAAAAACATAAAGCTATTACATAGAAATGTTATGTTATCATGACATGATTTTCAAAGGTTATCGTGAGATGATTGACAAAGCTACTAAGTTATCATGTGTTAAACTTGAACATGAATTGTAGAACCATCGTGACGTGAAGCATTGAAACCATCGTGATGAATTCTATAAAACTATTATAACATGAAGTACTTAAAGCCATTATGAGGAATTTATAAAGCTATTGTGGCACAAAGAGCTAGCAGTTACCATGAAGTGGTCTTACTGAATCCATCATAATGAATCCTATAAAACTATTATAATGTGAAGTAAATAAAGCCATCGAGGAATCGTAATACCCCAAAATTTTATATACGACTTAAATAATGATGATAAATGGTAATAAATAAATTTTGAAATTTAATTGGGCTAATTTGATAAATTTTAATAAAACGGAAAAATAGTAATTTTTACAAACTGTTGAAATAGCCAATGGGAGTCATATCATTACAAAGCTCTCATTTTTGGGTTGAGATGGAGTATTCATTTGTCCGAATCAGAAGTCATATGAGTGAAATGTTGAAATTTTATTCAAGTGGTTCGGTTTGTGCATGGACAATGGGTCTGGTTAGGCTGAAATGGGCCAAACCAATGATTTGAATTGAAAATTAGACGACGACAGATTTTCCCTCCTAAAGCCTATATAAAAAGTACATACATTTCAGTTTCTTATCTCTAACTTCTCATTTTTGAAATTTCACCGATTCCGTCTTCCTTCTCCTTCCTTCATCTAAACACCAACTCACTAAATCTCAATGAAATTTGAAGAGATGAAGAGCATTGAATCCGTGATCAAGTTCTCCATCATCTAAGATGAGAATCTTAGGCTAACTCATTGGATTTATTTTTGAAATTCGAGACAGTGAGCGAATTCAGGTTCTTTTGGATTGAGTTAATAAGTGCGGTTCTTAGATCTCGATATAATGCTTTGATATTGATATATATGGTTTAGGTCTAATTTAGGATGTAAATTTGATGTCATATAAATTTGATAGTAAGGTAAAACTAAAATATAGGAAATGAATGTAATTTTATATTCAAAAATCCAAAATAAGCAAATTTGACACCAAATCCTATATTTAAATTTTGTAAAACCCAAATTAATGAATGAATATGTGTTAGGACTTTCGAGAATTAATAGATAGTGTGTATACATGAAGCATAGTCCTTGGAATCAATCAAAGACAAGTAAAAATGAAATTTGAAAACCAAATTCACAAAATAGAAACTAATTCCCATATTTGAAATGTGCATTAATCAACCGATGGGTGCACACTGTTGCATTGATGGATGTTCCATGTTGCGAATTTGGGCTTCTTAAAGGCCATAATAGACGTGTGAAACCTTGAACTTTTTTATGAGGTTCTTCGATGATTATTTAATGACTTCTTTGGTATTGATTGGCTGCTATTTGGAATGGATCGATGATAGTAATGGTATACGGGAATCGTATATGCGACTTTGGGCAACTGGGCGAGCATGTGAGAGCCTGAATGGAAACAACATGATATGAATGCATGTTGTATGGCTTTGGATTTTATGGTTCGATATAGTTTAAGTGTCTAGTTGGTGATACGAATACCTGAATCTTGTAGCACATGCGGTGGATCCTTGATTCACGGTATTGGCATGGCATTCTCCTATAGAGCATCGAGGCTGGTCCAAGAGAGTTTTGATGTGAACAATGATCGACCTGTAGCGCATGTGCAAGACCAGGCATGAGTCTGATGTGTGACTACGCTTTATTGCATATGGCGAGACTGGATAGTCGTAGACGTGTAATCCTTTACCATAAAAGGGCAAGACCAGATTATGTTTAGAGTTATTTAGACAGTATAATATCATTTTGTAGCATGGCATGGGAGGATCCAGAAGTATTATGCTTAAGCTTAAACCTTGTTATATCACTGTCACAATAGTATATAAGTTTTATTGAGATGACCCGACTTTTTCACCACAAAAAGTCGTATCATCCTTAAGAAAGAAAGGGATAGAAAAGAGAAAAGAAAGAAGAGAAAGAAGAAACAACACAAGAATCTCAACAGCGGAACGAATAAATTATATTAATAACATAAGTATTACATAGTATACACCAAATATCAGAGTTATACAGACAATACATCACATACTAGACAGTTATAAACTCTTGTCTTGTTATTACAACTCAATACATTACAGACAAACACTCAGAGATACCAACACAGCGGAAAACTATATAACTATACGCAGAAGCCTCCTGCTCCATTGCTCCTCCATAATTCGTCAAAGCTAACCTGAATCCCAACCTGAATTCCCTTGGCTACTCGTAAAAATTTGAGTACCCAAGAGTTAAAGAAAAACAGAAATAACTCCGGGTCAGACTTGGGTCTGGTGTGAGTAGCAGGTTAAAGTTGCTTAACTTTGAAAAACCTTTGAAAAGAAAAGGTATCACGTAAGACTTCCCACACATAAACATGGAAAAGTTTTTACCTTACGCTAACCAAAACATTTGATAGTAAATCCAGTGATATTATAAAAGTGTCTAGGGTTTTCAAGTAAAATACAGAAATAGCCGGAATGCTTACACCTCACGTTCCAACATAGTTGGGCACAACTAATACGTACAACGCTTATTGGATTTTGGATTCCATCAATGGCTGGGCTACTGGGGTACCGTCCGTCACAGTATGTGGCCTAGATCACCGTACCGAGGAGTGCGCCCGCTTCCCTGCAACACAAAGACGGAACCATTCCGTACTGAACAGTTTCGAACAAGACCACCCCGCAGTTGTGATCAGCAACCGCACCACTAAGACGAAATAAAGGGACATCTAGACAAAGGTAAATCTCGCTCTCAAGTAGGGGCTACCCACGAAGCCTTGCTGCACCTCCCCTGTTTTAGCCATACCCGGTTGATGAGGCTTGAGGCTACGATTACCTTTATAGGACATATCACTTAGAATGCTCATCGTCCACCTGACGATGTTCTGAAAGCATTCAATCCATACAAGTTCGTTCCGGGTTCGAACGAAACCGAAGGCATTATCTCGTTACACTCATTTTGGAATCACCCTCAGAGTTAACGACGATAACCCTTGCACTCTGAATCTTCATCTTCATTTCAGATTCACGACCTAACGTTAAATTTGGATCGATGTGGTTTTCGGACATCCAAATATGGAAACCCGATCCCGGTCTCATCGAAATCCAAAACGTGTCTTTTAGGTCCAAGTTGTTTTAGAGTTTAAAACAATTCAATTCATTATCTGTATACACACAGATAGATAATTCACAACACAATAGATAATCAACCTTATCATTACCAATAGATAATTCATATCATAAACAGATAATCCATATTATCATCCAAGAGCAACCAATGCATCCATATCACATACATTTTTATCTCATAGCTGAGATTACAAACCATACATGGCAATTAACACCAATCATCAAACATAAGCAATGATCTAATGATCACACCTTCTATAATTAATTTAAAATGAATTAAATTAATTACTTAATCTCTAATTAATTTAAAATAAATTAAATTAATTACTTCATCATTAAAATACTACTTAACTTAACCATCTTATTACTTATCTTAATTAATCATTACAGATTAATAATTCCTAATTACAATAAGTAATTAGTCACTAAATTAAATACACAAGTTAATTATACATAACTCTCAACACACAATTAACTTATAATTACTTAATTAATTAATTAACTAAAATTAATTAATTAACTAAAATTAATTACATTAATTCATTATTAATTAATTACTTCATTTATTGATTATTTCTTAATTAATCAATTCCAAATTACATCATTAATTTATTGATTAATGATTTCTAATTACATTTAAATCAATCTCTCTATATAAATTAATTACATAAGCAATTAATCTGCAATTAAACCACACATATATTAATCACTCTTGATTAATAACCATTCAGTAATTAACTTCCCTTAATTACTCATTCCATAAATTAATTATACTTAATAAATTATCCCAATTAATCCCTTGATTAATTTCAAAGTAATTTAAATCCAAATTACTTCTATAGTAAATATCTTTAATTACCTCCAGTAATTATTTAATTAATTACTTCCTTAAGTAATTACAAATCCATAAATTACATAAAGTAAAAATCAAACAATCCATAGATGTTTTAAATTAATTTAACTTAATTAATCTAAACTAATCACATTAATCAAATTAATTACGCCAAGTAATTAATTTATTAATTACTTTCATTAAGTAATTAAACATAAACAATTGATTATTATTAATTAATTAATCTAATTAATTATTAAAATTAATCACATTAATTAATTGTTAAATAATCTTAAGTTAATGACCTTCATTAACATTTCTTAATTACTTAATTAAGAGTTAACTTATACAAATCTTTATTAATTATCAATTAATTAATATTTAATTACAATTAATTAATCTCTAATTATTAATTAATAAAGTGTTAATTAAAATCTAAATTTTCTTTAATCACTTGATTAAATAAATCTTAACCATTAATTAAAATTTAATTAACCATCCCTAATTATAGATTAATTAACCTTAATTAATTAATCTCGAGTCTTGATTAATTAACTTAAAAAATTTATTAATTACTTAATTAAACATCCACATTATTCATTAATTAAATAATTAATATTCCATTTAAATTAATTTAATAATTTAAATGAAACCAATTTCTTAAGTTCTAAATTAAGAAACATTCTTCTTATATAAAGTATTTTAAACACTTTGTTTCAAACAAATTCAATTTAAAAATTTCTTTTTAAATTTCAAACTGAAACACAATTTAAATTTTCATTCTAGATTCAAACTTAAAAATTTTAAACTTTGCTTACACTTCCATCTTCATTTTTAAATTCAAATTATTCCAAAATAGTTACAACCATTTTAAAGTTAAAAACTTATTTTATTTTTAAAAACTGTCATTAAAATCAAATCCCAGTTTTAAAACTGAATTAAAACTTATTATAAATTTTATTTCATAAATTAAAACTCATAGTTTAAATTCAAAACCAATGTTCCTTTATACTTTAAAAAGTTTAAAAAAATAAATTTAAATTCCCAGATTTAAATTAAAACTCAGATTCATCTATTCTAATTTCAGTTTTCTAGATTTAAACTTTGTTTAAAATTTTCAGTTGCATTATAAAATTTACTTTTAAATTTAAAACAGAAAAACAGTTTCCTGTTTTTGTTTAAAACATCTTAAATTTTGAATTCAAAAATGTTTCAAAATCCAAGAATTAAACTATTAATTTCATATTTAAATTTCAGGTTTAAAAATTCTAGTTTGAACTTCAACTTACATTTTCAACTTTACTTTTAAAATTTAAAAAAACAGAAAAATAGAACACAGTTTCCAAACTAAAATTTTTCTGAATTTAAATTATTTCTAAAAACCAAAATTCAAACTTATTTGAATTCATATTTTAAATTCAGGTTTTAAAACCCAAGTTCAAATTAAGTTTACATTTTAAATTTTAACTTTTAAAATTTAAAAACTATAAACAGATTTCCAGATTATGCTAAGACCAAACTAAAGTTTCAAAATTTAAATTATTTCAAAACCTAAGATTTAAACTAATGGAATTCAAAATTTAAATTCAGGTTTTAAATCTTAGTTTTAAATTTTAGTTAGCATCAAGACCTTTGTTTAAATTTTAAAAACTGGAAAAACAGGTTCTGTTCTTTCAAAACCTGAAACACAAAAATAACCCGAGCCTACCCCTGTTTTTCTTCGAATCAGAAGCAAAGTTTCTTAGAGCCAAAAATCAATTCACCCTAGACCAAAACCTGATCCTATAACATCACCATAACCACCTTGCTATTGTGCACCTGCACACCGTCTCCGGCCATCACTGGCCATCCATATGACCACCCCACTGCCAATAATCAGTGACTCAGGCCAAACAAACATCCATTCTGACATTACTTGCTCGAATTCGAAATCGAGACCAACATTCAAACCTGGAAACTATCAGACAACAAACCCATCTAATCCTGTCAACGGGGATTCCTCCCATCTCCGACCACCATCGCCTCTGAATCTCCGTCAACGACTTCATCAACCCATCATCCTCCTATATCTAAAACCCCAAAACACTCGATCAAGTAAAATTACCGAAAAGATCCATTTGCACAAACCCAGTAAAACTAGGGTTTAAATTTTCAAAATTAGATTTCACCCTCAAAAATGAATTGTAATCCAATTCCATAATTTTCCCATAATCTATGATAGCTACACTATTTCCAGAAACAAATTCAACCAAATCAATTGCAAGCTTCAACTGTGCTTAACCAATATGTAAAATACAGTAAATTCAAAACTGCACTTTGTTTAAAACACTATAAATTGTAATATTTGATTTAAAATTCATGAATTTACTTGATGATTCTATTTATAAACCTGAAACATTAAATTATAAAGTTTGAATTTTCACTCTATGCTAATTGTTGCTCCGTGTAACTTAATTTTCCAGGTTACAGACAATTCTATTTAATTTATATAAAATTTAAACTAACTCTATTCTAAAACAAACAGGTTTTATTCAAAAGTTTAAGTCATAACAGCAAACAAGTCAAAAAAAAGAATTCAGGGATCAAACATGAGTTTGGAATTTTGAAGAACAGACATGCAACAATCATCATCATGTATACAGGCATATATTTACAGGTATAATATTCACAGCAATTTCATATGAATTCATTTCTAATTTAAAAAGCATGTACAATTTTACCTATTAAATAAATTTTAAAATGAGTTACTCACCTGTAATTATGCAGACAGAGCACATCCCATTTAAGTATGCATGCAGAATATCCTTTGCAAATGTTTTGAATGCTCTTTGAAACTTGCTTCAAATTTGATGCTTTTAAACTTGTTTTAAAAATGCTTCCAGATTTGAAAATTCATGAATGCAGACTTTGCTTGCTTCATGGTTGCAGATGCAAATTCCCCAGGTTGTAGATTGAAGAAAACAAAATGCAGGTGTTGCATTTCCAGATTCTAATCACCCAGTTTTTTTTTAAAGTATTTGATTTTGAAGTTTTGAGGAGGTGAAATTTGCAAATTTGAGGAATGCAATTGGTTTTACAGGAAATTGAACAGGTTATCATGATTTTTAGATTTGAGGAATGAAGAGTTTTGATTAGGTTTTAAGTTGGAAATTTTCTCTTAGTTTATGAAATGAAAAATGAGAAAAGTAAGGGAAAAGAAAATATGCAAGTTTAAATAACAATATTTTGATTTAAATTAAAATTAAAGAAAAATTAAAACTAAACTTTGACACATGGCTTGGATTTAACACTTGTCATTTAAAAATGGTATTTTAGTTTACATTTGTTAGTTTAAGCTTTAAGATACTTACACTTGTAAATCTAAGTAATTAGTATTTTAATTATGTGTAAATGAAGTCTCAAACTTGATTAATCATTTCTTTAATACTTAGTTAAATATATGAATAATTTCTAAAGAATAAACCAAGTATTATTATAAATAAATAAATAAATAAATACAAATAAATCATTTGATAAAGATACTTTTAAACAATTAAAATAAATTTATAAAAGAGGCTGTAACTTAAATGAATACATGTTTCATATTTTAAATTGTATTTTAAATTTCATATTAAATTTACAAATCACATTTTATAAATCAATATTTTAAAAAGAATGACACAAACATTTTAGAACCTTATTTTAATATTCAAACTTAAGTTAAAATGAATTTTAAACCAATAAAACATTTATCTCACATATTTAAAACCATTTAGTTATTTATTAAATAGTTTTTGAAAAGCTTAAATCTAAAAATAAATCACAATTCCTAATTTCAAAATATTAAAATTATGCTATACTAATTTAACAACTTATCTATTTATAATATATATAAATACATATACATTATAAATAGAAAATAGATTTATTAGTTTATTAAAAATAAATTCACAAATTAAATATTTAAATAAAGAAGATTATTAAATCAAATCAAATTTATTAACAAAAATTATCAATTCAATTTAAATTTAAACACAGATTATTAAATTTATATTGTCCAAAATTCCGGGATATTACAATTCTTCCCCCTTAAAAGAATTTCGTCCCCGAAATTTAAAACAAAGGTAATTTAATAATCTATTAAAAGATTTTATTTTAAAATACAGCATATGTTAATCATATGTTGATAACCATAGCAACCAATTCATATAATCAGAACAAATCTAATTATCCAAAAGAATTTTGGATAAAACTTTCTCGAGTTTCCCATATATATATATATATATATATATATATATATATATATATATATATATATATATATATATATCGGGATACTCGCTCTATAGAATCCAGTCAATCAATACTACTAAGCTATAAAGCTCCTATCAACAACTCTAAACAGAATATCAGACTACAGACGAGTCTGACTCAACAACCAATCCATCCTAAACTGCTGGTTCTACAACCAGAAATATCAAACACGTACTCGCTCAGAGATACGTGAAACATACTGAATCCCAGTTATCCAAACTGGCAATTCAACTCTAGAAATCCGAACACTGATCATACCAAAACATAGAAGAAACCCAAAACACTACGGAGCTAGCTCACAGACCCTCCAAATCTTATAGCTCCTTCGATTGGAGAAAAACTTATCCCAAATCAAATCTCCGATTCCAGAATCCAAATTCCTCCGTTTCTTATTCATAAATACTCTTCGGACGATCCTGGGCTTCCAACATCCTTCCTGATTAGCTTAACTCTACGCTGATGCTTCTAGAATAGACTGGATCAAAACAATCCAATGATCTCCTCTAGATCACTCAAAAACCAAGAACACAAACCCTGCTTCTCAACAACAGAAGACGGAACAAACTTCTTCTTATCCGGAAAAGACAAAACAAAAACACCCTCAAACTGCTTCCGCTGCACAACTCTGATCCGAAGTAGAAGAAAATGCTGAAGAACATGAGCACAGACTAGACAACCCAGCATAGAAATATGGTTCTATAGATCCATAAAGAAAACTCAAATGTTTCTCCGAAACCTGAGTTGCTTCACCAACTTCTATCTCAAAGAACCATCTATCTACTAACTGAACCACCAGTTCCATTCCTGGAAAGAAAACTCGATCTTCAGATGCAGACAAACTCTGACTTCCTGAAAGAAATCCGACAATCTCCAACAATCAAAAAGAACTTACTATCGCAAGTCACTTTTGCGATCAATCCAGCCTAAATCCAAAGAAAACTGCTCTCTCTTTACCAATCAGAACAGCTTATGTTGGCCTAGCCAATTGACCAGAGAAATGAGTCCACTCTACTGCTTCTGAACTCCACTTCAAAAAACTACTCAGCCAGAAGACTCCTTACCAACTCAGAACACTCTGCTAAACTCAGCCACATCACCGAGCAGACTCAGTTCTTTACACTTGCTCCAAAGAAACTGTTAGGAACTGAGTTGACGAAGTTTTGACGACAACAACCTTACATAGTTATTATACTTTACTTTATAAAATATATACTAACATTTCCATATATATATATATATATATAGGAAGTATATGCAAGTTTCATCGAAGACTGATCAGTATAAAGACTCAAGCATCAAGATGAAGATTAGAGATTCAAAATTCAAGACTCTAGAGAATCAAGATTTCAAGACTCAAGATAAGTGTCTAGTATTTTGTTAAAACTTCATAAGAGCACTCTCATCTTTCTTCCAATTTTCTTTTGGAATGGAACCCAATTTCTATCGAAACCAGTGGCTTACAAACCCACAACAAGTAGCTTACAAACCTTCGACAAGTGGCTTACAAACCCACGAAAATCAAAATCATTTAAACTACTTTGTACAAGTTCTCGAGTCCTATGGAGGAGCTCTATAGGAAGGTTCTTGCAATTTCAGTTTGAATAGATTTTTCAAAATGTTTTTTAAATCTGTTTTCAAAATGTTTTAGCTTTCAAAATCATGTTTTCAAAAATATTTTCAAACTTTGTTTTAGCCTTGAAATATTCCTTTATTCTGATTTTAAAAACTTCTATTTTTAAAACATCAAAACTTATTCTGATTTTAAATATTACTTATATAATTGACGGTCTATATCAATTATATATATATATATATATATTTAAAATAATGTTTTATATTCATTCTCTATCTCAAAATATTGTTTAAACACTTTACTTTGCTTCAGAGAAGTTTCAACTTGTTTTAAATTCAATTGACTTTACAAAACAACATCTCTATAATTTTGAACTAAGGGATGTCGACATAAGGGGATACCCCATGTCGACATAGTGACAGTTGGATTCAAAATTCAATTTTCAAAAGAAGTGTCCATTCGTTCGAAAACCTTTCGCCAATGGTTATGACTGTTGTGCATCTATATAAAGGCTTCCAAAACGAATTTTTTTAACAACTACTTTCTTATTTTCTTCACTCTTTCTTCTCCACCATTGCATATCCGTAAAACTTCATATTTTCAAGATCGTGCCATCATTCTGCCAAATTCTCAATAGGAAATCATTTAGATACTCTCTCTATTTGATTCTCCATCATTCTACTAAAGATCAAAGTGCTATTCATAGTTATAGGATTAATTTGTATTCAAAAAGTCCATAGAGTCTATCCATTCAAAAGGATTGTTATTAAGAAGTATTAGGGTGATCTTGTGTCCCGTAAATCAAGAGAGTTTACCCCAGACTCGGATATAGGAGGGTTCCTCAAGGCCTTAGAAATTGAGGGTTGTAATTTGGATATTGGCTTATAAAAATCTGTACAAGGATATTGCCTTGGTGTAGGACTGGATGTAGGAGGATTCCGAACCAGTATAAAATCCGGTGTGTTCTTTCCTTTTACTTGCTTTACTTTACTATTTGCATTTGTTATATGTTCTATGATCATTCTGTGTTAGAATTCTGTTAAGATTTGTGTTGAAAGTTTTAATTAGTCATATCGTTCATATATTCTTTAAAACACTATTCACCCCCTCCCCTCTAGTGTTATTTCTGCCTTAAGATCCTTAATCTGCATCCCTAACAATTGATATCAGAGCATTGGTTTTCATTATTTTCATAATCTGAAGCTTGAAAAATATAAAAATGGCATTTTTGAAAAATTGTGTTAAAACTGTTTTGAATCTATGCATTTCATCAAAGTATCATAAGTCTGCATATATTATTTTGAAAAATCAAGTTATCTACCGAATTGGTGTGTTATGCAGGGACATACATGTTATATGGCTTTTGTGAATCAACACCCAATGGACAAACTGTGCAAATTGAGAAAGATAAATGGATACTTGATAGTGGCTGTTCGAGGCACATGATTGGAAATCCGAGATACTCAAGGACATTACTTATCAAGATGGTGGATTAGTCAATTTTGGTGACAACTCTAAAGGATATGTGGTTGGCGTCGGCAATTAGTTAATAGTTTTTGTTGATGACAAAGGGGGAGAAAGTTATAAAAATATATGTGCTTGGTGTAAGGGGGAGTCATGGAATAAAGGGGAGTTGTAGTTTTAAGAAGAAGTCACGGAGTAAGGGGGAATTATGGAGAGTTATGGTATGGTAAGAATATTTTATAAATAAAGGTTGTCATCATCAAAAAGGGGGAGATTGTTAGGAACTGAGTTGATGATGTTTTGATGACAATAACCTTATATAGTTATTATACTTTACATTATAAAATATATACTAACATTTCCATATAGATATATATATATATATATATAGGAAGTATATGCAGGTATCATCGAAGACTGATCAGTATAAAGACTCAAGCATCAAGATGAAGATTAGAGATTCAAGATTCAAGACTCTAGAGAATCAAGATTTCAAGATCTCAAGATAAGTGTCTAGTATTTTGTTAAAACTTCATAATAGCACTCTCATCTTTCTTCCAATTTTCTTTTGGGATGGAACCCAATTTCTATCGAAACCAGTGGCTTACAAACCCACGACAAGTAGCTTACAAACCTACGACAAGTGGCTTACAAACCCACGAAAATCAAAATCATTTAAACTACTTTGTACAAGTTCTCGAGTCCTATGAAGGAGCTCTATAGAAAGGTTCTTGCAATTTCA
This sequence comes from Allium cepa, assembly GCA_030765085.1. Taxonomy (NCBI): domain Eukaryota; kingdom Viridiplantae; phylum Streptophyta; class Magnoliopsida; order Asparagales; family Amaryllidaceae; genus Allium; species Allium cepa. Next base: position 237,830,568 of record CM060943.1, on the reverse strand, counting down.
GTTTGAATAGATTTTTCAAAATGTTTTTTAAATCTGTTTTCAAAATGTTTTAGCTTTCAAAATCATGTTTTCAAAAATATTTTCAAACTTTGTTTTAGCCTTTAAATATTCCTCTATTCTGATTTTAAAAACTTCTATTTTTAAAACATCAAAACTTATTCTAATTTTAAATATTACTTATATAATTGACGGGCTATATCAATTATATATATATATATATATATATATATATATTTAAAATAATTTTTTATATTCATTCTCTATCTCAAAATATTGTTTAAACACTTTACTTTGCTTCGGAGAAGTTTCAACTTGTTTTAAATTCAATTGTCTTTACAAAACAACATCTCTATAATTTTGAACTAAGGGATGTCGACATAGGGGACATGGTGACAGTTGGATTCAAAATTCAATTTTCAAAAGAAGTGTCCATTCGTTCGGAAACCTTTCGCTAATGGTTATAACTGTTGTGCATCTATATAAAGGCTTCCAAAACGAATTTTTTTAACAACTACTTTCTTATTTTCTTCACTCTTTCTTCTCCACCATTCCATATCCATAAAACTTCATATTTTCAAGATCGTGCCATCATTCTGCCAAATTCTCAATAGGAAATCAATTAGATACTCTCTCTATTTGATTCTCCATCATTCTACTAAAGATCAATGTGCTATTCAGAGTTATATGATTAATTTGTATTCAAAAAGTCCATAGAGTCTATCCATTCAAAAGGATTGTTATTAAGAAATATTAGGGTGATCTTGTGTCCCGTAAATCAAGAGAGTTTACCCCAGACTCGGAGATAAGAGGGTTCCTCAAGGCCTTAGAAATTGAGGGTTGTAATTTGGATATTGGCTTATAAAAATCTGTGCAAGGATATTGCCTTGGTGCAGGACTGGATGTAGAAGGATTCCGAACCAGTATAAAATCCGGCGTGTTCTTTCCTTTTACTTGCTTTACTTTACTATTTGCATTTGTTATATGTTCTATGATCATTCTGTGTTAGAATTCTGTTTAGATTTGTGTTGAAAGTTTTAATTTAGTCATATAGTTCATATATTCTTTAAAACACTATTCACCCCCCCCCTCTAGTGTTATTTCTGCCTTAAGATCCTTAATCCGCATCCCTAACGGAAACATCTTCGGAAATATCCATAGTCACTGCATCTCATCACGCAGCTACTACTTCTTGAGATATCAAGATACTATCACCCGCTTGCTTCTGCCCAACCGACAGATCCAAACTCAATTCTGCACTTCAAAGATGAACTCCGAAACTTTAGAAGGTTTCCTTCAGAGATCGATGAAGTCCTTACACCAAGCAAAACTTACTCGAGACGGTATTAGGTCTACGGTCTCGACAAATACACTTCCGACCTCATCCATCAAACTCCAACCAATGATAGTCGTGTTACACACACTTCTACCTCATCTACCTTTATAACTTATATTGGAAAAACCTGAACAGGTAATCCAACAAATAGGTAGAAACAATTATATATATATGTAATAAAAATACAAATACGCTCTCTCAAGATAGACACCACTACAAAGCCTAGGTATTCACTCAACCTAACGCTCTGATACCAACTAAGACGACCCAACGTTTTCACCATAAAAAGTCGTATCATCCTTAAGAAAGAAAGGGATAGAAAAGAGAAAAGAAAGAAGAGAAAGAAGAAACAACACAAGAATCTCAACAGCGGAATGAATAAATTATATTAATAACATAGGTATTACATAGTATACACCAAATATCAGAGTTATACAAAAAATACATCACATACTAGACAGTTATAAACTCTTGTCTAGTTATTACAACTCAATACATTGCAGACAAACACTCAGAGATACCAACACAGCGGAAAACTATATAACTATACGCAGAAGCCTCCTGCTCCATTGTTCCTTCATAATTCGTCAAAGCTAACCTGAATCCCAACCTGAATTCCCTTGGCTACTCGTAAAAATTTGAGTACCCAAGAGTTAAAGAAAAACAGAAATAACTCCGGGTCAGACATGGGTCTGGTGTGAGTAACAGGTTAAAGTTGCTTAACTTTGAAAAACCTTTGAAAAGAAAAGGTATCACGTAAGACTTCCCACACATAAACATGGAAAAGTTTTTACCTTATGCTAACCAAAACATTTGATAGTAAATCCAGTGATATTATAATAGTGTCTAGGGTTTTCAAGTAAAATACAGAAATAGCTGGAATGCTTACATCTCACGTTCCAACATAGTTGGGCACAACTAATACGTACAACGCTTATTGGATTTTGGATTCCATCAATGGCTGGGCTACTGGGGTACCGTCCGTCACAGTATGTGGCCTAGATCACCGTACCGAGGAGTGCGCCCGCTTCCCTGCAACACAAAGACGGAACCATTCCGTACTGAACAGTTTCGAACAAGACCACCCCGCAGTTGTGATCAGCAACCACACCACTAAGCCGAAATAAAGGGACATCTAGACAGGGGTAAATCTCGCTCTCAAGTGGGGGCTACCCACGAAGCCTTGCTGCACCTCCCCTGTTTTAGCCATTGCCCGTTGTTGAGGCTTGAGGCTACGATTACCTTTATAGGAAATATCACTTAGAATTCTCATCGTCCACCTGACGATGTTCTGAAAGCATTCAATCCATACAAGTTCGTTCCGGGTTCGAACGAAACCGAAGGCATTATCTCGTTACACTCATTTTGGAATCACCCTCAGAGTTAACGACGATAACCCTTGCACTCTGAATCTTCATCTTCATTTCAGATTCACGACCTAACGTTAATTTTGGATCAATGTGGCTTTCGGATATCCAAATATGGAAACCCGATCCTGGTCTCATCGAAATCCAAAACGTGTCTTTTAGGTCCAAGTTGTTTTAGAGTTTAAAACAATTCAATTCATTATCTGTATACACACAGATAGATAATTCACAACACAATAGATAGTCAACCTTATCATTACCAACAGATAATTCATAGCATAAACAGATAATCCATATTATCATCTAAGAGCAACCAATGCATCCATATCACATACATTTTTATCTCATAGCTAAGATTACAAACCATACATGGCAATTAACACCAATCATCAAACATAAGCAATGATCTAATGATCACACCTTCTATAATTAATTTAAAATGAATTAAATTAATTACTTAATCTCTAATTAATTTAAAATAAATTAAATTAATTACTTCATCATTAAAATCCTACTTAACTTAATCATCTTATTACTTATCTTAATTAATCATTACAGATTAATAATTCCTAATTACGATAAGTAATTAGTCATTAAATTAAATACACAAGTTAATTATACTTAACTCTCAACACATAATTAACTTATAATTACTTAATTAATTAATTAATTAAAATTAATTACATTAATTCATTATTAATTAATTACTTCATTTATTGATTATTTCTTAATTAATCAATTCCAAATTACATCATTAATTTATTGATTAATGATTTCTAATTACATTTAAATCAATCTCTCTATATAAATTAATTACATAAGTAATTAATCTGCAATTAAACCACACATATATTAATCACTCTTGATTAATAACCATTCAGTAATTAACTTCCCTTAATTACTCATTCCATAAATTAATTACTCTTAATAAATTATCCCAATTAATCCCTTGATTAATTTCAAAGTAATTTAAATCCGAATTACTTCTATAGTAAATATCTTTAATTACCTCCAGTAATTATTTAATTAATTAATTCCCTAAGTAATTACAAATCCATAAATTACATAAAGTAAAAATCAAACAATCCACAGATGTTTTAAATTAATTTAGCATAATTAATCTAAACTAATCAAATTAATTACGCCAAGTAATTAATTTATTAATTACTTTCATTAAGTAATTAAACATAAACAATTGATTACTATTAATTAATTAATCTAATTAATTATTAAATTAATCATATTAATTAATTGTTAAATAATCTTAAGTTAATGACCTTCATTAACATTTCTTAATTACTTAATTAAGAGTTAACTTATACAAATCATTATTAATTATCAATTAATTAATATTTAATTACAATTAATTAATCTCTAATTATTAATTAATAAAGTGTTAATTAAAATATAAATTATCTTTAATCACTTGATTAAATAAATCTTAATCATTAATTAAAATATAATTAATCATCCCTAATTATAGATTAATTAACCTTAATTAATTAATCTCAAGTCTTGATTAATTAACTTAAAATTTTTTATTAATTACTTAATTAAACATCCACATTATTCATTAACTAAATAATTAATATTCCATTTAAATTAATTTAATAATTTAAATGAAACCAATTTCTTAAGTTCTAAATTAAGAAACATTCTTCTTATATAAAGTATTTTAAACACTTTGTCTCAAACAAATTCAATTTAAAAATTTCTTTTTAAATTTCAAACTGAAATACAATTTAAATTTTCATTCCAGATTCAAACTTAAAAATTTAAAACTTTACTTACGCTTCCATCTTCATTTTTAAATTCAAATTATTCCAAAATAGTTACAACCAATTTAAATTTAAAAACTTATTTTATTTTTAAAAACTGTCATTAAAACCAAATCCCAGTTTTAAAATTGAATTAAAACTTATTATAAATTTTATTTCATAAATTAAAACTCATAGTTTAAATTCAAAACCAATGTTCCTTTATACTTTAAAAAGTTTAAAAACTAAATTTAAATTCCCAGATTTAAATTAAAACTCAGATTCATCTATTCTACATTTCATTTTTCCAGATTTAAACTTTGTTTAAAATTTTCAGTTGCATTATAAAATTTACTTTTAAATTTAAAACAGAAAAACAGTTTCCTGTTTTTGTTTAAAACATCTTAAATTTTGAATTCAAAAATGTTTCAAAATCCAAGAATTAAACTATTAATTTCATATTTAAATTTCAGGTTTAAAAATTCCAGTTTGAACTTCAACTTACATTTTCAACTTTACTTTTAAAATTAAAAAAAAACAGAAAAACAGAACACAGTTTCCAAACTTAAATTTTTCTGAATTTAAATTATTTCTAAAAACCAAAATTCAAACTTATTTGAATTCATATTTTAGATTCAGGTTTTAAAACCCAAGTTCAAATTAAGTTTACATTTTAAATTTTAACTTTTAAAATTTAAAAACTGTAAACAGATTTCCAGATTATGCTAAGACCAAACTAAAGTTTCAAAATTTAAATTATTTCAAAACATAAGATTTAAACTAATGGAATTCAAAATTTAAATTCGGGTTTTTAAATCTTAGTTTTAAATTTTAGTTAGCATCAAGACCTTTGTTTAAATTTTAAAAACTGGAAAAACAGGTTCTGTTCTTTCAAAACCCGAAACACAAAAATAACCCGAGCCTACCCCTGTTTTACTTCGAGTCAAAAGCAAAGTTTCTTCGAGCCAAAAATCAATTCATCCGAGACCAAAACCTGATCCTATAACATCACCAACATCACCATAACCACCTTGCTCCTGTGCACCTGCACACTGTCTCCGACCATCACTGGCCATCCATACGACCACCCCACTACCCACAATTAGTGACTCAGGCCAAACAAACATCCATTCTGACATTACTTGCTCGAATTCGAAATCGAGACCAACATTCAAACCTGGAAACTGTCAGACAACAAACCCATCTAATTCTAACAATGGAGATTCCTCCCATCTCCGACCACCATCGCCTCTGAATCTCCGTCAACCACTTCATCAACCCATCATCCTCCTATCTCTAAAACCCCAAAACACTCGATCAAGTAAAATTACCGAAAAGATCCATTTCCACAAACCCAGTAAAACTAGGGTTTAAATTTTCAAAACAAGATTTCACCCTCAAAAATGAATTGTAATCCAATTCAGTAATTTTCCCATAATCTATGATAGCTACACTATTTCCAGAAACAAATTCCACCAAATCAATTGCAAGCTTCAACTGTGCTTAACCAATATGTAAAATACAATAAATTCAAAACTGCACTTTGTTTAAAACACTATAAATTGTAATATTTGATTTAAAATTCATGAATTTACTTGACGTTTCTATTTATAAACCTGAAACATTAAATTTTAAAGTTTGAATTTTCACTCTATGCTAATTGTTGCTCTGTGTAATTAAATTTTCCAGGTTACAGACAATTCTATTTAATTCATATAAAATTTAAACTTACTCTATTCTAAAACAAACAGGTTTTATTCAAAAATTTAAGTCATAACAGCAAACAAGTCAAAGAAAAGAATTCAGGGATCAAACATGAGTTTGGAATTTTGAAGAACAGACATGCAACAGTCATCATCATGTATACAGGCATATATTTACAGGTATAATATTCACAGCAATTTCATATAAATTCATTTCTAATTTAAAAAGCATGTACAATTTTACCTATTAAATAAATTTTAAAATGAGTTACTCACCTGTAATTATGCAGACAGAGCACATCCCCTTTAAGTATGCATGTAGAATATCCTTTGCAAATGTTTTGAATGCCCTTTGAAACTTGCTTCAAATTTGATGCTTTTAAACTTGTTTTAAAAATGCTTCCAGATTTGAAAATTCATGAATGCAGACTTTTCTTGCTTCATGGTTGCAGATGCAAATTCCCCATGTTGTAGATTGAAGCAAACAAAATGCAGGTGTTGCATTTCCAGATTCTAATCACTCAGGTTTTTTTAAAGTATTTGATTTTGAAGTTTTGAGGAGGTGAAATTTGCAGATTTGAGGAATGCAATTGGTTTTACAGGAAATTGAACAGGTTATCATGATTTTTAGATTTGAGGAATGAAAAGTTTTGATTAGGTTTTAAGTTGGAAATTTTCTCTTAGTTTATGAAATGAAAAATGAGAAAAGAAAGGGAAAAGAAAACATGCAAGTTTAAATAACAATATTTTGATTTAAATTAAAATTAAAGAAAAATTAAAACAAAAATTTGACACATGGCTTGGATTTAACACTTGTCATTTAAAAATGGTATTTTAGTTTACATTTGTTGGTTTAAGCTTTAAGATACTTACACTTGTAAATCTAAGTAATTAGTATTTTAATTATGTGTAAATGAAGTCTCAAACTTGATTAATCATTTCTTTAATACTTAGTTAATTATATGAATAATTTCTAAAGAATAAACCAAGTATTATTATAAATAAATAAATAAAATACAAATAAATCATTTGACAAAGATACTTTTAAACAATTAAAATAAATTTATAGAAGAGGTTGTAACTTAAATGAATACATGTTTCATATTTTAAATTGTATTTTAAATTTCATATTAAATTTACAAATCACATTTTATAAATCAATATTTTAAAAAGAATAACACAAACATTTTAGAACCTTATTTTAATATTCAAACTTAAGTTAAAATGAATTTTAAACCAATAAAACATTTATCTCACATATTTAAAATCATTTAGTTATTTTATTAAATAGTTTTTGAAAAGCTTAAATCCAAAAATAAATCACAATTCCTAATTTCAAAATATTAAAATTATGCTATACTAATTTAACAACTTATCTATTTAAAATATATATAAATACATATACATTATTAAATAGAAAATAGATTTATTAGTTTAATAAAAATAAATTCACAAATTAAATATTTAAATAAAGAAGATTATTAAATCAAATCAAATTTATTAACAAAAATTATCAATTCAATTTAAATTTAAACACAGATTATTAAATTTATATTGTCCAAAATTCCAGGATATTACATTTATATTGGTTTTACTTACTCGGACGTATGCTTGACACAGTCTTGTATTTTTCTATCTATACTATTCAAGATGATGAAGTTTGGAGACATGATGGAGCAAGACGCGTGATTTGTACATATTGTAAATATTAAATATATATAAATGTTGTATGCAACCTGATTTTATAGATATATTTTGACCATATATGGATTTTATTCAGTTTGGCTTGTACAGATTTATGATATCAGATATGTTATTAAACATATGTATTAGTGCAATATGATATTTTGTGTGACCTTTCACCGTGAAACTTTGAAATTTATCGACTAGCTTAAGTTTATTTTATTATCTTTGTATGATAAAGTTTATTTTATTATCTTTGTATGTATATCATATGTATTATCTTCCAATGACTCAGCGTTTCGGGACTTCATTGTGCAGTTATAGGGTTATGAAAAGGCATAATGTTACATTTGGTATCAAAGCCTAGGTTATACGATTAGGGATGTATTGAGACAACATACTTGCATATTTTATAAAATATATAACATATAAGAGTTAAATTTAACATACATACATACACCATGTCCTATTCCATTCTCTGATTATCTAGTTATCTGTTAAGGAGTTGCTAATGAATCTTATTTACATATAACCAAAGCACAAATAATTTAAAGGAAATTGGATTGGGGACCAACGTTGGTGGAGTTAATACCAAAGCGGTTGCCAGTACCCGAGTGGATGTACCTGAGATTCCTGGCATGAATCGGCATGTTCGGTTTCTTTGGTATCTCCAAGCAACTACTCATACTAGTACCACTACCACCTCCACCAAAATAGTTATTACGACCAAAGCTGTGATTGCTGTTCCACCATTGAATGTTGACTTCCCGTAACTCTACAAAGATTTTACCAACTTATGTAAGAAGCTATATATTAGGACATAATCATATGTGGCAACTAAGACATCACTAAATAACTTTGCGAAGATATTTGGTTTATTGGGAATAAGCGATAGATTAAGAGGTAGTTGGCAGTTTGGCATGTAAAGGAAGAGGCAGCAAATTGGTGGGAGATTGTTATAGACGACATAAAAGAGAATACCATAACTTGAGAGATTTTCAAAAGGGATTTTTATACAAAATTATTTTCTAGAGCCGAGAAGAGAATGTTACTAGAGGAACTTATTCAATTTAAGCAAGGAGATATGACCATAAAAGAGTATGGGAATAGTTTAACAAGTTAGCGAAGTTTGGATTTGAATTAATTGATACCTAGGAGAAGAAGGCCGAAAAATTTGCTAAGGGATTGAATTCCCCACATAAGGATTTGGATTTGTATCAAATACCATTAGGGACGACTTTTGAAAAATTGGTTGAGAGTACTTTATGGAATGCTAAGGGTGGAAATGTGAACAAGGAACAAGTATCAGGTGGAGATCAGACCAAGCACAAGAATGAAGGACCGCAAGGTGGGAAGAATAACAAGGAGGTTACTATATGTAGGATGTGTAATAAGATAGGGAATATAGCCATGAATTGTAAGATGAACCTTCAGAAGGGAACGAAATGTCATCAATGTGGAAAGATGATACATTTGGAAAAGGATTGTAGGTCGAAACCATCAAGATAGCAAGAATAGTTTGGACAACAGGAATGGCTGAAATGGATTAAGTGCTATAGTTATGACCAGATTGGACATTATAAGAGGGGTTGCCCGACATTATAGAAGGAGAGTCAGTTTGTTAAGGCACATGCATTGGAAACTGTATTCACTGCCAATATAACAAAAATAACTAAGGAGAAAGGGAAATATATTACGGAAAGTGTGTTATTAGTATCCAATTTACCTACCAGAGTTTTATTTACTATTGGTTCATCAAATTCATTCATAGCCAATGCATTATTGGAAAGATTAGGAATAATCCCTTGTATTGTGCATGAGATTGTTACTGTGTCGAATCCTATTATGGAATTGATGCATTTGTCTACCATTTTCCATGATCTTAAGTTGGCTATAAATAGTGTAGAATTAAATTGTTATGCCTATGTGCTTAGCATTGCGGGATACATATTAATCTTAGGAATGGATTGGATGACTCAGTACGGAATAGTTTTAGATTGTGATAGGAGGATTGTTTGTTTGAGTAGTTTTGGGAAACGTGATTAATAGTTTTGTGCTAGCCTGACGTTTCCATGATGAAGTCGTATTTATATCCGTTATACCATTACATGGTGAGTTAGCATACATTATCATAGTTAAAGATTTTCCAAATGTATTTGTTGAGGTTTTCAAGCTTCCATCTCGTAGAGATATTGAGTTAAAGATTGACCATGAGAAACACACTAGAGCAGTGGTGACGTCTTTGAGACGTATGGCTCCAAAGGAGAAGAGAGAATTGGATAAACAAGTTTTGAAGTTACTGCAGAAAGGATTCATTAGGCGAAGTATTTTAGCATGAGTAGCGCTTATTGTTTTCATCACTAAGGAAGGCGATTACCTAAGGCTTTGCAGCAATTATCGAGAATTGAATAAGCTAACGAAGAAAAATCATTATATGTTGCCTTGTATTTATGTGCTCTTTGATCAACTCAGTAGGCCGAGAGTTTTCCCGTAGCTTGACCCTGATACAGGTTTTCTTTAGTTAAGAGTTGTAAAGGATAACATTTCGATAACTACTTTACATACTCCAGATGGACAATTTGAGTTAATTGTGATGCCGTTTGGTCTGACTAATGCAATGGCTTTTTTGTTGATTTGATGGGTAGGGTCTTTCGGAGGTAGTTGAGTAAATTTTTTGTCGTATTTGTTTATGATAGCCTATTACTTCGTCGGGTAGAAAAGGAGCATGACTTGCATTTGAGAGAAGTGTTGGATGTACTAAGAAGGAATGAGTCGAAGGCAAAATTTTTGAAATTCAATTTTTGGAGAAGTGAGGTCTGATTTCTTAGATATGTTGTATATGGAAATAGGTTGTGGTAGACCCAAGAAAACGGGCAATTGCTAAAGATTGGAAGGTTCCCAAGAATGCTTTAAAACTACGTAGTTTCTTGTGATTAGTTGGTTTCAATTGAACTTAATAAAGGATTTTACAAAGATATATGTACCATTGATGAGCCTTACAAAGAAGAAGATCGTTTATGTATGGAGTACATAGTGTTAAGAAGAGTTGTCAAGTTGAAAGAGATGTTGACAAGCACATCTGTTTTAGTTATTCCTGCGGTAGCAAACCACTTACTTATACTATTTCTTGCAATACTGGTATTGGTGCTGTCCTAATGCAGGAAGATAGGGTTATAGCATATGTGAGTCGGTAATTGAAGACACATGAGAAGAATTGCCCTACACATGATTTGGAATTAGCTGCGATTGCATTTGCTTTGATGTCATGGAGACACTATTTACTTGGAAATATTTAAACTATACACGGACCAGAAGTCATTGAAGTATTTATTTTTACAAATGGATTTGAACTTAAGATGGCAGAGGTGGATGGAATTCTTAGCATCTTATGATTTGGCATTGCTTATCCCCTTAGGAAGGGTAATGCTGTAGCAGACGCATTGAATATGAGCATGCGATTTTGAGTGCTATGATGTTAGAGATGTGGCAGTTGGAGTATATTTTCAGATTTGATTTTTTACCAGTGACGGATATTATAGTTGGATTGTTGGCAACCTTAGTGGTTAGACCAACAAAATTGTATAGGATTGGTATGAATCAAAGTAAAGATACATAGTTGGTTCAAACTATGGATCAGCTTGAATAAGATTGCAAGTCGAGTCATTTGGAGCAATATGCAAAAGATGGGAAAGGATACTTGAGGAGGGACGGAAGGTTGCATCTTCCAAAATTTAAGGAGCTACTCGATGAGGTGGTAGATGAAGGTCATCATTACAGGCTGTCCATTTCATCATGATGGTGATAAATTGTATGGGGATATTAAAAGAGTTTATTATTGGCCAGGTATGAAGAAAGATGTGGCGAGGTATGTGGCGAGGTATGTGGCGAGATGTCTCACAGTCAGAGAGTTAAGGAAAAGCAAAGGAAACCGAGTGGATTGCTGATTACTGATGCCTTTGGAAGTTCCGCAGTGGAAATGGGAAAGTGTTTTAATAGATTTTATAGATGGATTACCAAGGAGTAGAAGAGGTTATGAGAGTATTTGGGTACCGGTGGATCGATTGATGAAGTGCACACATTTTATTCCCATGAAGAGTATAGGCATGGCAGCATCTTTAGCTACATTATATATTAAGGGGTGAGATTTCATGGTATATCTACGAATATTATGAATTATCGAGCCCACTTTTCACAAGTGAGTTTTGAAGGAGCCTAAAGAATGTCTTGGGAATGTAATTGAGTTTGAGCACGGCATATGATCTGTAGATGGAGGGTCAGACAAAGAGGGTAAATAGGGTGTTAGAAGATTTATTGATAGCATGTACTATAGATTTTAGTGGTGCTTGGGAAGATCATTTACCATTAGTGGGATTCACATATAATAACAGTTATCAAGCTAGTATTGGAATGACATTGTTCGAAGCATTATACGGTAGGCCGTGTAAATTATCGTCATGTTGGTGGGAGTCGATAGATAAGGTGCTACGTAGACCACAATTGATAAAGGATATGTCACATAAGGTAGAATTGATAGGGAAAAGGATGAAGATGACATAAGATAGACAAAAGTCATATGTTTATAAAAGGCAAAAGGAGTTGGATTCGAATTTGGTGATCTTGTGTTTGTGAAAGTATCGCCTCTTAAGCATGTTATGAAGTGTGGAAGCTTAGGAAAGCTAGCGCCGAGATTTGTTGGACTATTTAAGATGTTGGAACGTATTAGAGGATTAACTTATAAAGTGGAATTACTAGATAGAATGACTAGAGTCCATGATGTATTCCATGTGTCCTATTTGCGAAAATGTGTACGTAACTCAACTATAGTGGTGGATCCCTGTCTATTGAAGGATGTAGAATCAGAAGCAAAAGAGAGTTATCTAAAGGACCTACGTGGATGGTAGAGCGTAGAATTTGAAGTTTGAGGTATAAAGTAATCAAGTTGGTGAAAGTACATTAGGGAGATGATCTGGTACAGAGTGCGTGGGAGCTTGAAGGGAAGATACAGGCTTCTCATCTCAAATTCTTTTCTTGAACGTTCTTTTAGGTGGTGGGATTTTCTTGGAGTTATATTTGGTTGCTTAGATTGAATGTTTGGGATCGAATGTTGTATTGTTGGATGCTATTTCTTATGTCACTAAAGTTGCATTCGTATAGAACTGCCTGTTTTATACTAGAATTGCTATGCATCATGCCTACTATGTCATATCTTTACATTCATAAAGGAAGCATTTATTGCATTTATTGCGGTATGCTAGATTCATAATAGTTATCATGCTTATGTTCATCCTATATCTTGTTTAGATGTCAGTGTATGTATGTATGTATGTATAACTTTGTTTAAATTTGATGGTTGGTTTAATATAGATGATTGGTTTGAACGATTAGTTATGTACATGTTCGAGTAATAGGAGTAAGTAAATGAGAGAGTGAGCGTATTTTCCATTCCTCTGGAATTTTGAGGACGAAATTTTGTTAAGGCGGGGGAATATGATACCATGAAATTCTGTATATGACTAAAATAATGCTGATAAATGATAACAGATAAAATTTTAAATTTAGTTGGAGAGTAATTTGGTGAATTTTAATAAAAGGGCAAAGTAGTAATCCTTATAAATGATTGAGTTAACAGACGAGAGTCGCACAATCGTGTAGCTCCCATTTTTCTACTTAAGATGGAGTATTCATTTGTCCAAATCAGAAGTCGTATGAGTGAAATATAGAGGTTTTTTTCAAGTGGGCTAATCTGTGCGCAAACATCGGATCTGGTTGGGATGAGATGGGCCAAGCCCTTGATTTGAATTCAAAACGAGATGATGCTTCAGATTTTCCCTCCTAATGCTTCTTTAAAGTGTATGTACATTTTATTTTCTCATGTCCAACTTTTCATTTTTGAAATTTTATCATTTCCATCTTCTTCCACCTCCCTTCATCCAAACACCAAATCATCAATTCTCAACGAAATTTCATGAGGCAAAGTGCGTTGAATCTACGACACATACCAACTAGTATGAGAATCGTAGGCTAATTTGAAGGATTTAATTTTTGGAAATTCGAGAGAATAGGCGAGTTCAGATTCTTTGGGATTGAATTAAGGAGTATGGCTTCTTGATCTCGATATAATGCTTTAATATTAATATAAAATGATTTTGAGATAATTTAGGATATAAATTTGAAGTTATAAAAATTTGACAGTAAGGTAAAAACTGAAGTGTAGGAAATGAACTGAAGTTTTATATTCAAAAAGCTAAAATAAGCAAATTTAACACTAAATCTTATATTTAAACTTGATAAAACCCAAATTAATTACTTAATACATGTTTGGATTTTTGGGAATTGTAGTGTGTATACATGAAGCATATTCCTTAGAATCAATTAAAGACAAGAAGAAATGAAATCTGAAAACCAAATTTATAAAACAGAAACTAATTCTCTTATCTAAAACCTGCACTGATCGACCGATGGGTGTGCATCAATCCACTAGTGAACGTTTCAGGTAGGAAATTTGGGCTATTTAATGGCTCGAATTGATATGAAATATCTTAGCCTTTTTCATGAGGTTTTATGATGATTTTTTATTGACTTATTTAGTATTTGTTAGCTCATATTTAGAAGCATGGATCGATGATAGTGATTGTGTATGGGAATAATATGTGTGACTTTGGACAACTGGGCGAGTATGTAAGACCTAGAATGGAAACAACATGATATGAATGTGTTGTGTATGGTTTTGATTTTTGTGGTTTGATGTAGTATAGGTATCTAATTAGTGATATGAATACCCAGCGGGTCCTTATTTATGGTACTGATGTGGCGTTCTCCTACAGAGCATTGAGGCTGGTCTAGGAGAGTTTTGATGTGGATAACAGTCGAACTATAGCACACATGGAGGGACCAGGCGTGATTCCAATACGTGACTACCCTTTACTGCATGTGGTGAGACCTAATAGTTGTAGACATGTAATCCTTTACCACAAAGGGGCGAGATCAGATTACGTTTAGAGTTATTTAAATAGTGTAATATCGTTTGTAGCACGACATATGCGGGTCTAGAAGGTATTACACTTAGGGTTAAACCATGTTATATCACTATCACGGTGGTTTATAAGTTTTAGATTGGTTTCACTTACGTATGTCTGAACCACTTCTATATTATTCTACCTACATTATTCACGATGATGGAGTCTGGAGACTTGATGGATCGATAGGCACTGATTTTTACATATTATGAATATTAAATACATAAATGTTGCATGTAACCTGATTTTAAAGACAAGATGTGACAATTTGTGGATTTTATTTAGTTTGGTTTGTACAGACTTATATTATGGTTGCATATATGTTATTAAACATAAGTATTTATGCAGTATGATATTTTGTTTAACCGTTCGCTATTAGACTCTAAAGTTATTAGTTTGTTTAGTTTTATGTTATTCTCATCTTTGCATAAAATATTTATCATCTTCTAATGACTCGTTGTTTCAGGACTTCATTGTGTATTTACGTGGTTTTAAAACGACAGGTTGTTATAGGAATTTATAAAGCTATCAGGGAACAAAGAGCCAGAAGTCATCATGAGGTATTCTCATTGAGCCATCATGACGTAAAGCATTGAGAGCTATCGCGAGGCATTACATCAAAGCCTTTATGGAGCATTTTTTTAGTAATCATGAAAAGAAATATGGGAGTCATCGTGCGATTATCAAAGCCGTCGTGCGGTATTCATCAGACCACCATGGGACATTCATTGGAGCAATCATGTAACTTACATTAGTGCCATCATGTCATTTATCAGAGCCATCATAGGACATTCATTAGATCCATCGTGAGACATGGGAAACATCACGAAACAAAGCACTAGATCCATCATGAGTTTTTGAGAGACCATACGAGACAAGTCATTATAACAGCTGTCAAGAAGAATTCCTCAATGTCATCGTGATATATTCTTTAAAAAGCCAAATAAAATGAATTTCAAGGCTTTCATCAAAAGTCCTCAATGCAATTATGAGTCAAAAGGCGAAGAAACCAGGTTTTCATGAAACAAGATAATTCAGGCCATCGTGATTTAGGCACAAGGCTCCATGAACATTACCAAATCTCCCTCGCTAATCTACATCGTTGACATGTGGTGCAAATCCGAAAGCCAGATTTCTCTGACATGTACCCCTTAGAAATGGATGATTTTATAGAATATATCTCCTTCCCCGTTATCATTTATATTTGAAATAAAAAGCTTGAATAAAAGATGTTAATGGCCAATTGGGCCAACTTGATTTCGTGATTTAATAAGAAAGGACCCAAAGAAATCATTGTTTGCATAATGACCTTCTTTTCCCTGCTTCTAATGCCACTTAACTAGGAACTCTACCTTACTTAAGTTACCAGTCAAAATTGAATTCCTACAATGTCGAAAAATTTCTTAGGCTTACGAAGCAAATCAAGAAAAGAAGATAGAATAACTCGACCTACTTAACTAATTAAGAGATCAAGCTATAATAAAAACAGTCGAATATCAATGAAAAATCTCTGGATACTATAATTCTGAAGAGAAAGAAAAGCATTTGAGAAAGGAAATTTAGTATTAAGAAAAATGATGGATACAAAAGGCCCTATAGACGGTCCATTGGGACCAAACTAGGAAAGTCCACTAGTCATCCATGAAGTTATTCCTCCAAGAACTTATCAATTAAGCAGACCTGATGGAAACGTAATATCAAGAACGAGGAATGTCGAGCGTATAATGCCATACTTTATAACAATGAATGAATAAAGTGGATTACCAAAGGAATTGTTTCCAAATGATTGCCTTTGGATCGAGGTTATCATGCTTAACTTAACATCCAACTTGACAAGGTCGCTATGATCTTTCGAATAGAAACACCCCTCAAACCCAAAAAAGGATGAAAATCCTTTGGTCCCACCGCAAGGCCTAGCTAAAGCAACCATCCAAAGATTGATGATCAATCAAACCTCTATTCCCACCATTAGGTCTGGACAAAGCACCCATCCAAGAGAGATGGATGAAAAGCCTTTGGTCCTGCCACAAGGCCTGGCTAAAGTAACCATCTGAAGATTGATGGTCCATAAGGCCATTGATCCTGCCGCTAGGCCAAGTCAGAGTACCCATCCTAGGGAGATGGATGAAAAGCCTTTGATCCCTACGCAAGGTCTGCCAAAGTTACAATCAAAATAATGATGGCCAGTCAAGCCTTTGATCCGGTTTCCAAGCCTAGTCAAAGTACCTATTCAAGGGAGATAGATGAAAAGCCTTTGGTCCCACTGCAAGTCCTGACCAAAGCAACCATTCAAAGAGTGATGATCAATGAAGCCTTTGATCCCACCGCCAAGCTTGGTCAAAGCAACAATCCAATGGAGATGGATGAAAAGCTTTTGGTTCTGCCACAAAGCCTGGCCAAAACAGCCATTTAGGAGTAATGTCAATTAAGCCTTTGATTCTGCCATCAGGCCTGGTCAAAGCAGCAATGCTAGGTAGATGGATAAAAAAGCCTTTAGTCCCATCACAAGGCTTGACCAAAACAACCATCTAAAGTGCGATGGACAATCGGGCCTTTGGCCCTCCTATCATGCCTGCTTAAATCGCCTGTCCAAGAGAAGTAAAGTAAAAAGAGAGAAGAAAGAAAATGTCATCAAAAATAAATAACAAGATGTAAAGCAAACAAAGTAATGAAGGTTCTTTCAACAAAGAAGACTATCCAAAAGTCAAAAGAATACTTAAGCAAACGCATAAGTGAACTTTTCAAAAAAGTGGGGGGAGACGTGTGTTATACAACAAGAATTCCTAAAGGATAGTCACCATGGATTAACAAAATTGGAAGTTCTCATGAGATATATGTAAGAGTTATCGCATAATATGAGGAAAAAGATACGGAGGAGAAATCTTATCAATCATCGTGAATAGGAATGCAACCGTGAAAGAGGAAGAAATGTAAAGCTATTGCATGGATAAGTCATGTTGTATCATGATTTTCAAAGGCCATCGTGAGATGTTTTACAAAGCTATAGAGTTATAATGTATTAAATTTGAACATCAATTGTAGAGACTATCGTCATATGGAGTACTAAAACCATCATGATGAGTCCTATAAATCTATTATAACGTCAAGTACTCAAAGCCATCGTGAGGAATTTATAAAACCATCGTGGAGCGAAGTGTTAGAACCTATATTCTATGATTTCAATGACAACCACAATACGATCATATACATACAATATATATTCCATTTACTTGAAGGTAAAAGCTTTCATAATTTAACTTTAAGACGACCAGCAAAGGAGAAGAATCATCGGTATTAGAAAAGCTAATGTAATGTGTTATTTTTATAGATATATATAGCTTGTAAAATCTCCTTTAGTAGTTTTCAACACAAACATTGCATGACAATACTTTTTAACTCTTCATATATCAAACAGGCTGAATTATGGAAAACAACATATGTTAGACGTCTGATATTATATATAAGATGTCTGACCATAGTCTCTAATTTTAAACACCGCATACATATCTGACGTCTATCAATACATTCAGACGTCTGCCTCTGGCCTCTGTTAAAAATATACACACACACAGACGTCTAAATGTCATGGACGGACGTCTATTTTGGGTAATGGCCATAAAAAATGAACTACCACCTGCTTCATTCTAATGGTTACTTCCATAACTCTTCAACCCATCTCTTCCTCCTCAATGATTGCAACCTTTAGACTAAAATAGAAAACATCAACGGTTGCTACTCCTCAGGAAAACTCTTCAACATCTATAAATATGTAATGATTCTAAGAAACAACTTACTTGAATTTACTGAATCGCATACCTATATTCTTTGCATATTCTTATTTCTAAAAAGCAAATAATATATTAGTCACTATCACTTCCTAAAAGCAAAGCTTCACATACAGATACTACTCAAAGGAGATTGTAGGAAGATTTGTACTATGCAGTCAAAATCAATGTTTCCCATAACACATACTTGTCTTAGAAAGAATTTTTGTATCAAGCCTATTCTACGGGGAAAATTGAGGGTTGTTTACTAGTTAAAGCCGAAGAGGAGCTTTAGGATTGAACGTAGGACGGGAGGTCCGAACTAGTATAAAAACTTTGGTGTGATTGTTTCTTTACTATTATTTACTTTACTCTATTGGTTACAAATTAGCATTTTGTTATATTTTCATATTAGATATAAATACATGATCCGTACACTCTTTCATTTGGTATCAGAGCACGGTTATCTCAATTCATTGTAACATGTAATTGAAACATATTTAATATGGCAAGTACATTTCAAGACAGACAATCAACTGCACGTTCTTTACTATTCACCGGATCTAATTATGCTTAATGGTCTACATATATGCATATTTTTATGGAAGCAAATGGTTTAGAAACTTGGCAAGCAACACAAGTAAGATATGTAGCACTGAAAATAGATATAAGACTTGGATAGATGCTCAAAATAACACAGTAACAAACAACGCTAAAGCCTTGAATGTTTTATTTTGTTCACTTGACAAAAATAAATTCTCACGTGTCATGTTTTGCACTATTGCATATGATATATGGCGTACACTACAAATCACTCATGAAGGCAATAAAAAAGTTACACAAATAAAGATTTCCATTTTACAAATCAGTTTTCTTCATTTAAAATGAAAGCAAATGAATTTATTGGTGAAATGTATGCTAGATTTCATACCATCTAACACGATCTCATGACACTTGGAGTCAAATTTATAGATTTTGATTTAGTTATACGTATTTTAAATTCCTTAACTAATGAATGGGAACGAAAAGTGTTGGCCATCGAAGAGGCTAGTGACTTATCTCAACTAAAAGTTGAAGAATTGATAAGAAATTTGATGTCCTAGGAAGCAAATTTGCAGGCAAGAAAAGAACAAATCGATGAGAATGAAAATATAGCCTTTCAAGCCGATGATAATAATTCAGATTCAGATGAAGATGAGATCATACTTATTGCCAAAAATTATTACAAATTCAAGAAATTCAAAAGGATGACGAGATCCCAAAACAGAGGAAATCAAATTCATTCAACCAAACTTCGATCACAGGCATTGGGTGTGACAAGTTCGGACACATGAAGAAACAATGCCCAGAACTCAATAATGACAAAACTAAAGGCAAGTTCAAGAAATTCAAGAAAGGAAAATGGGCTTTTAAAGTAACTTGGGATGACTCGGATTTGTCTTCATCATCGGACAGTGACATCAACAATGATTCTGAGCAGGCAAATTTATGCTTCATGGCAAACAAGGAGGAGGTATGTCCTAATCTT
Organism: Allium cepa; assembly: GCA_030765085.1. Lineage (NCBI taxonomy): Eukaryota > Viridiplantae > Streptophyta > Magnoliopsida > Asparagales > Amaryllidaceae > Allium > Allium cepa. Next base: position 237,810,417 of record CM060943.1, on the reverse strand, counting down.
ACTTATAATGAAATTTTAGAACTCAGCATGGAATTAGATGACAAATATAGAGAGACTAAAACGTTAAATAAAGAGTATGTTGCTAAAATTAATCGAATGGAACTTGAAATATGATTATTAAAAGATGGGAAAACCATTTTAGAAGAAGAATTAGAAACTATACAAGAGAAATATAAGAATCTATCTATTCAAAATGATTCATTATTATGTGAAACAGGAAAAGTTAAACTAGAAAATGATGGCATCAGACAAGAAAACGTTGTATTAAAGAACGATCTAGAAGCATTAAAATCTGAAATTTCTCATCTTAATGATAAGTTAGACAAGATTATTAACAATGTTTCGAAATTCAATAAAGGAAAGCAGAACTTGGATAACTTGATCAAAATTTCTAAACCATATGGAAATCGCAATGGATTGGGAATTTAAAAAACTTCAAAACAAATAAATTACTTCTCACTATATAATAGGTTCAAGAAGTCAGATACTATATAAAAGGTGTCTAACACCAAACTAATTAAAATATGGATTCCAAAATCCAATAACAAACTAATTAGACAAAAATACAAAGACAACTATCTCAGAAATGTTGTTTATAATAAAAATTACTCCTTTAAGGCTCCCAAACCCTCTTCGGTATTGCAACATTCTTAGGACCCTAACAAAGGAAGCGGGTACCAATTATATTGTTTTTATCTTGTAGGTACCCAAAAGAAAATCAAATAACAATGAGAAATGAATACTTGATAGCGGATGCTCCAAACATATGACTGAAAATGCATAAATGTTATCAAATAACATAAAAGATGGTGGTACTATAACCTTCGAAAATAATTCAAAATGATTTGTCATTGGAATTGGAGATGTCATCAATGTTGGTATGTCCACTTCACCTGTTATTACAAATGTTCTTTTAGTTAAAAACCTAACACATAATCGTTTAAATATTAGTCAACTTTGTGACAAAGGATTCAAAATTGATCTTGAAAAGAATAAATGCAACATATCTGCTCAAAATAAAAATCTAATTTTTGAAGGATTAAGAAAAAGAAACGTCTATGTCTTAAATATGAAATTTAATAACTCGAGTGAATTATGCCTAGCAGCAGATTTTAATGACCCATGGATATGGCACAAACGATTGTGTCATATAAAATTTTGGTCTTTAAACAAACTAGCTAAACACAGTTTGGTTAGAGGTCTTCCTAAAATAAATTATAAAGTTAAAAATTTATGTGATGCACATCGCTATGGAAAATTAAAAAGGAGTTCTTTTAAATCTAAAAAGGAAATTTCTACCAAACAACCCTCAGAATTATTATAGCTTGATTTATTTGGACCCATTTAAATCTGGTCAATAAATAATAAGAATATGTATTTGTTATTGTAGATGATTTTTCATGATATACATGGACACTTTTCTTAAAACATAAAAGTTACTTTTGAAATGTTTAAATTTTTTGCTAAAAGAATTAAAAATTTAATGAATCTTAAAATAAAGAGTATAAGAAGTGATCATAGAGCTGAATTTGAAAATGAAATTTTTGAAAATTTTTGTAACAAAAAGGGAATACACATAATTTCTCATTTCCATGAACACCACAACAAAATGGCATTGTGGAAAGGAAAAATCGTACACTCCAAGAATGTGCATGAACTATGCTTAATAGTAGTAACCTACCAAAATCTTTTTGGGTAGAAGTTGTAGCTACTGTTTGTTATGTATTGAATCATGTCACATTGCGTCCTTTAACTAAGAATACCTTTTATGAAATGTTTTTTGGTAAAAAACCCAAAGTATCATACTTTTAACATTTGGTTCAAAATGTTTTATACTAAATATTAATGATAATCTTGGAAAATTGATGTAAAAGTCGACAAAGGAATCTTTGTCGGATACTTACTGTAGCAAAGCTTATAGAGTATTTAATAAACGTACTAGTACTATAGAAGACAATCTACATGTTTCATTTGATGAAAATTTTCCATTTATAAAAACAGTGATGATGATGAGATTTTAAAACCTTATGAAAATAACACAATTTACATAAAAATAATGTGAATATTATTGACATTGATAATACATTAAGATCACCCCTCGTATTTTGAAAAACCGCCCAATTAAAAATATAATTGGTGATTTAAATAAAAAAATCTACCAGACATCAATTGAATCAAATAAGTCACGTTGCATTTATTTTAAATTTTGAACCTAAAAACTATAAAGCAACATCAAATGATGAATCATGGATTATTGCGATGCGAGAAGGACTCAATCAATTCGAAAGAAATGAATTATGGGAACTTGTACTGATATCCATGGATTAATCCGTAATCGGGACAAAATGGGTTTATAAAAATAAAACTGATGAAAATGGAAACATTGTTCGTAACAAAGCAAGGTTAGTAGCACAAGGGTATAATCAAGAGAAAGGCATTAACTATGAAGAAACGTTTGCTCTGGTTGCACGTCTAGAAGCCATCCGACCGTTACTTGCTTTTTCACATCATCGTAACTTTAAATTTTTTCAAATGGACATAAAAAGTGCTTTTTCAAATGGTTTTATAAAAGAATAGGTTTATGTTGAGCAACCTTCGTTGTTCATACATGAAACATTTCCTGAACATGTATATAAACTAAAGAAAGCTTTTTATGGTTTAAAACAAGCACCTCGTGCTTGGTATGATAGACTAAAAACTCATTTAATAAATTTTGGTTTTCAAGTTGGAAAAATAGATACAAACCTGGTTTATAAAAAGAAATTATAATGATATTTTAGTTGTTCAAATATATGTAGATGATATAATATTTGGATCAACTAATGAAAATCTAGGTAATGAGTTTGCAGATATCGTGAAAAATGAATTTGAAATGTCCCATATGGGAGAATTATTTTTTTTTCTTAGGATTACAGATTAAACAGCTAGAAAATGGTATTTTTATAAATCAAGAAAAATATTTTCATAATTTGTTAAAACATTTTGCAATGGAGAAAACATTGAGTAAACCAACGCCCATGAGCACAAGTACCCATTTAGCTAAAGATGAAAACAGAGAGGATTTTGATTAAAAATTATATCTAAATATAATAGGATCTCTATTATACTTAATGACTAGTAGACCCAATATCATGATGAGTGTGTGTCTATCTGCAAGATTTCAAGCAAAACCTAAAGATTCACACCATCGGGCGGTTAAACGTATCTTACGTTACTTAACCAGCACTATGAATTACGATCTTTTCTATCCTAACGATAGCTCTTTTGAACTTGTATCCTATAGTGATGCGAATCTCGATGATTGCAAAACCGATAGGAAAAGTACAAGTGGCACCTTTCACTTTATCGGTCAATCTTAATCTCTTAGTTCAGTTAAAACAGAATTATGTATCACTTTCAACCTATGAAGCAGAATATATTACTGCAGCCTTAGCTTGCACACAAGTAATATACATGCAACAAACACTTAAAGACTTTGGAAAAATTATAAACAAATCTCCAATATATTATGAAAACACTAGTGCTATAAACCTATCTAAAAATCCAATAAATCATTTTCGAACAAACATAGAGATATTCTTCACAACTTTTTAAGAGATAATGTTGAAAAAGAAATAACAACTTTAGAATTTGTAAATACCGAAAATCAAATAGCCGATATTTTTACAAAACCTCTAAGTGAACAACTTTTATTAAGTTAAGGCGTGAACTTGGTATTATATCTTTACAAGATTTATAATACAATATAAATTTTATTCCTCTGGCAGCCATATATTTTAAAAACCTTTCCTATATTCTTCTATTGAAATTTACTAATATTTACTAAACCCTTATTCTTTTACTTGTGGCTGAAATTCTATGACAATTAACAACCTTAATTTTTTCTCTTAACATAGCATATAAATTGAGTATATATATGTACCTAATCACAAATATTATATACAAACTTTTGATAATTAAACAAAGCATCGGAATTCTAAACAAACATATCAAAAATGTCTTCTGATCACGATTCCACCTACTCGACAATTGACTACGCCTCCCCATCTTCCGGAGGTACCTATGTCTCTCCAACAAAAGTCACTCCGACATCGTCTCCATCTCTAAACATCGTCCCTTCATCGACTTACCATACTGGCTTCTCTCGCAAAGGAGATAAAGCTAAACTTGGAATCAATCAACAATCAGCATCTGTCTCAAACAAAGTCGACGAAATTCATCATTATCAATGGGAAATGATAGGGGTTCAAAGAGAGATGTATTATGAACAACGCCGTCAAGGAACTCATCTAAACTTTCTTGAAAAATGAATCCATGCCGTATGTGGTCATTCACGAAAGAAAGACTACTTACATCAGAGGTCTCCACGTGCATGAGAAACTCCTTCAAGAGCACACGAGATCACTCCATGAAAGTTATGGGGAGAAGGGACATCGAACACAAAACATAGTCCTGCTTTTCCTTACCGGTCTCCACCTAGGCCATCAACCGAGCACACCAAGATCAAATTGAATTCATGGGAGAAACAAAACAATCATTCTCCGGATTCACCGGCTAACAACTGAAGAAATATTTTCATAAACAACAGACGGTTAAAATAATAATAAATAAATATGTTTATTTATAATCATTTGTAATTCTTTTTTAATAAATTTTTTATAAGAAAAGTACACAAAGGCAAACGGAAAAATTATATATGTACAGACGTCTGATAAAAATAGGCAGACATCTAAAAGATTGCTCGTGGGTATTTTTTTACAACTCAGATGTCTAATATAGCTTCAGTTGTCTAAAAAACAAGAATAAAAATTTGTTCTTTAGCATAGACATCTAAAGATAATATCAGGCATCTATGATATATCTCTGTCAAACAAAAATACCTTATGGCTTCAGCACAGATGTCTGAGTAAATAATCAGACATCTGCCAAACTCTCTAGAAAAGAAAGTTTTTCAAAGACATACATCTCAATTTCTTCTCAGTCATCTGTATAACCTCCCTGTCTACATAATCGTCCACGCTAGACGTCTGATCCCCCAATAACAGACATCTGAAGTCAACTGATACCCTACCTTTTCATCCCTCTATATATTATCTTTTACCCTCTCATCATTTGTTTTCACCGTTCTCCATCTCCAAACCCTAAAAAACCCTAATTCCCAATTCAATTTGTCCTTTCAATTTACCAAATCAATGACTCCTAGGGCTAAAACTCCAGTTGTAAAACTTCACAAAGCTTCCGTAAGCCAAAGTTCACAACCACTTTCTCAACAATTTGTCACTGACCACCACATAGAGGAGTGGATTGAGGAGAAGGAAAATGGAAAAAAAAGGTTACTAGAATTCGAGAAGAAGTTTTTCCACGCCGGACCATTCTATCATATTGGCTATTTCATCCACTATGATGCGGTGGGTCTACTTGAGGATGCTCAGCTCTATCACCCGGTCGACTACGACGACAATGCTAGGAAGACTGACCAACTAGCGATATTTCTCTTTTTAGTTAATCATTGTTCATTAAGCCTTTGGAATCCTTTCGATGAGGATAGCTGGATTTGGACCAGTGTCTATGGTCACTTGATAAAACTTAATGTTGGAGTGCTTGGGCAAATCCTTAACTGTTCTTATAAGGGAATTGGATTACAAGAAGTTCCTGATATACGCTATGTCCCTTTAGATGCTATTACTCATCTTATATGGGAAGACGACTTGTGGAAATTAAAACTGTATTTCCATCCACGAGCTCAACTTCTTAACTGAATGCTCATAAATACTGTCATCCCTAGGTTTGGTAGTCATGAACAAGTCTACGAAGATGATCATAAAGCTTTATGTGCTATTTCTTGTCAAATTAAAGTAAATTGGGCCTAGTATATTTTTGACCAAATTAAAAGCTTTTGGACACCTACCCATCATAGCATTATTTACGCTCCCTACATAATGAGAATTCCACGGTCATTAGGAATTTCTTCGTATCTCTCCAAATATGAAGAAATCTACATAAAAGATAGTGGCATTAGATTTCTCTCCTTGATGCATCTCCTAAAAACACCGCCAAACATAGTACCCTTTTCCCAATACTGATAACCTCAACAACACAGGCACCTCCAACTCAAGCTTCCCAACTTGCCAGAGCTTCAGCATCTACAGAGTATTACTCTAATTCTAAAATTCAAGAAACCATAATTGCGGTGGGACCGGGAGAGAACTATCGAGATGTTACACTTCAAAATCAATATCTCCTCTCTTTAAACCAACAGGTGTTAGATAAAAAGATGTCTTGTTTGGAATGATCTTTTTTACTCACATGACCAAAGTAGAAAAGACATTAGAAAAGGTCGTTTCAACTTTAGAAAAAGTTCTAAGAAAGGTTAGCAGTCATTCCTTATCTCGCTCTTCATCTTATCTGTCCCCTACACCATCACCACCACTTATGTTTCACTCAGGCCAATCTTCAGGCGCATGGCCTTCACAAGAACCACCACAGCACTCTGGTCATGGCAAAGTGCCTATTTGTCTTGATACCGAAGAGAGTGAAGGTTTATTATTTCCTTCAGAAGGTCCTCAAGCTCCACAAGACCCTTAGGACTATAATTACTACATGTCATTCCAAGGTCACTCTATTCAGGAAGATGAGGAGCATAATGACCTGTCTCAGTGGCAACAAGGTGCATATAATGAAGACTCGTCATACTTATGGGGTTACTACCACTATTAGTAAGCTTTTCTTTTATTTGTAAATCCGGTAGTGTTTATGTATCCTTATTTTGATTTGTTCAAAGCAATGTTCTTGTATGACTTTTACAACTTATCTGTGATTGTATGTGGACTTATACTCTTTGGCTTTCCATGTTTTTTTCTATCTATATTTCTTTTTGATAATGCCAAAAGGGAAGAAATATTATACTACATGTATATAGGGGGAGGAATCACGTTCAGGGGGAGCTATATGTTTATTTGAAAAAGCGATTTCATAGTTGTCATCATCAAAATGGTGGAGAATATTAGAACCTTTATTCTATGACTTCGATGACAACAACTATACAATCATACACATATAATATATATTCCATCTACTTACATGTAAAAGCTTTCAGAATTTAACTTGAAGACGACCGGCAAAGGAGAAGAATCATTGGTATTAGAAAAGCTAATATAGTGAGTTATTTTCATAGATATATATAGCTTGTAAAATCTCCTTTAGTAGTTTTAAACACAAACATTACATGACAAAACTTTTCAACTCTTCATATATTAAACAGGGTGAATTATATAAAAAAAACATATATTAGACGTCTGACATTATATATCAGACATCTGACTGTAGTCTCTAATTTTAAACAACGCATACATATTAGACGTCATTCAATACATTCAGACGGCTGTCACTGGCTACTGTTAACAAAAAATACACACACACAAACGTCTGAATGTTATGGACAAACGTCTGTGCTAGGTAACATCCATAAACAATAAACAATCACCTACTTCATTCTAACGGTTACTTCCATAACTCTTCCCCGCTTCTCTTCCTCCTCAACGGTTGCAACCTTTAGACTAAAATAAAAAAACACCAATGAATGCTACTCCTCAGGGAAACTCTTCAACATCTATAATATGTAGTGATTCTAAGAAACAACTTACTTAAATTTTCTAAATCTCATATCCATATTCTTTGCATATTCTGATTTCTCAAAGCAAGCATATATCAATCTTTATCGTTTCCTAAAATCAAAGCTTTGTGTACACATACTACTTAATGGAGATTATAGAAAGATGTGTATTGCGTAGTCAAAATAAGTGATTCCTAGAGCATATACTTGTCTTAGGAAGAATTTTTGTATCAAGCCTATTCCTCCTGGCAAAGCGAGGGTTGTTTACTAGTTAAAGCCGAAGAGGAGCTTCAGGACTAGATGTAGGACGGGACGTCCGAATCAGTATAAAAACTCTATTGTGATTATTTCTTTACTGTTATTTACTTTAATCTGTTAGTTATAAATTATCTTTTTATTATACTTGCATATTAGATATAAATACACGATCCAAACACTCTTTAATTTATTATTAGAGCACGGTTATCTCAATTCACAGTAACACGTAATTGAAACTTATTTAATATGGCAAGTACATTGAAAGAAGGACAATAAACTACACGTCCTCCACTATTCATTACATCTAATTATGCTTACTGGTCTACACGTTGCGTATTTTTATGGAAGTAAATGGTTTAGAAATTTAGTAAGTAATACACGTTAGATATATAACACTGAAAATAGATACAAGCACTTGGACAGATGCTCAAAAGAACACAACAACAAACAATGCTAAAGCGGTGAATGTTTTATTCTGTTCACTTAACAAAAATGAATTCTCACATGTCATGTTGTGCACTACTGCATATGATATATGGCGTACACTACAAATCACTCGTGAAGGAAATAACAAAGTTGAAAAAACAAAGATTTCCATTTTACAAATTCAATTTTCTTCATTTAAAATGAAAGAAAATGAATCCATTTGCAATATGTATGCTAGATTTCAAACTATCCAACACGGTCTCATCACTTGGAGTCAAATTTACAGATTTTGATTAGTTGCGCGTATTTTAAATTCCTTAACTAATGAATGGGAATGAAAAGTGTTGGTCATCGAAGAGGCAAATGACTTATGTCAACTAAAAGTTGAAGAGTTGATAGGAAATTTGATGTCCTATAAAGCAAATTTGTAGGCAAGAAAAGAACAAATCAATGAAAAGAAAAATATAGCCTTTCAAACCAATGATAATAATTCAGACTTAAATGAAGATGAGATCGTATTTATTGCTAAAAATTACAACAATTCAAGAAATAAAAAAAAATGATGAGATCCCAAAAATAAAGGTAATTAAAATTCCTCCAAATAAACTTCGATCAAATGTTTTGAGTGTGACAAGTTTGGGCACATGAAGAAGCAATGCCTAGAACTCAATAATGACAAAAAGAAACGTGTAGACTTTCTTCTATGGTGAGGGAATCTTGTTATGGACTCGAGTTATAAAACTGTAACAAAAAATAAAGAGCCCTTTCATATTAGTCCATAGAAACTGAAATTCAAGGAAAATATGTCACTACATCAACTGAAGACAAATTGAGCGACCAACAAGGAGATCAAATTCAAAACAAAGGAGAGAAATCGTGAAGAATAAAACTAAGTTATTCGAGACAAGAGTGAAGATTCATAAGAGTAACATCAAACATGGATTCTAGGGACAAATGGAAGAATGCAAAATCCATAGAGGACCTAACCTATCAAGATTATGAAAATAGGTAGGGGAATGAACAAAGAAATAGGAGGGAGATTGGTTTAATTTTTAGAATCGAATACATATTTGTTTGCATGGACTCATGTCGACGTAAAGGGGCTCATCCAAGTTGTAATATGTCACGCACTTAACATTGATCCTAAATTTATTCCAGTAAGACAAAAGAAGAGGCTATTTGACAAAATTCAAACTACAGTGCTGAAGGAGGAGGTAAAGAGGTTATGAGAGAACAGATTCATCAGAGAAGTCTTTTACCTAAAGTGGCTAACAAATCCAGTGTTGGTTAAAATTTAAAATAGAAATTAAAGAACATTCATTGATTACAAAGAGCTAAATAAAGCATGTCCAATGTATTGTTATCCACTTCCTAGGATCAATCAATTAATCGATGCAATTATTGATCATAAATTTCTATCTTTTGTGGATTCATATTTAGAATACAACTAAATTCCAATTCTTAAGCCCGATGAAGAACATACTAGTTTTGTAACAGAATAGGGGATGTATTGTTATGAGGTAATGCCATTTGGGTTAAAGAACGCATGAGCAACATATCAATGGATTGCGAATAGAATGTTCGGAGACCAGATTGAGAGAAGCATGGAAGTTTATGTGGATGTCATGTTAGTAAAATCCAGAGAGGAAAATAGATACATGGAAGATTTTAAGGAAATTTTTTGATATATTAAGGAAGTATAAGATGAAGTTGAACCCAAAAAAAAAGCTCATTCGGAATTCAATTTGGTAATTTTTTGGGGTAAATTGTTAGTGTAAGAAGAATCGAACTAATGATAGCCAAATAAAGGCCATTTGGGATATGGAACTTCCAAAGACATACAAGGATGTAATTTGAATAAATAAATGAATTGCATCCCTCAACTGATTTATATCCAATGCAATGGACAAATGCATTCCTTTCTTTTATGTAATCAGGAAAATGAAAACATTCAAATGGACGAAAGAATGCCAAAAAGCTTTTTAGGAATTAAAAGATTAATTAAAGAAGCCATTAATACTTTCAAGCCCTATGGAAGAACATTTATTCTTATATATGGTCATTTTAGAACATGCGACCAACTCAGTCCTGATGAGAGAGGAAAACACAGTCAATTCCCAATTTATTACACAAGTAAAATCTTGAAAGATGCCAAAACCAGGGATCCAGTTATAGAAATGCTAGCATGTTGTCTATTGTTGACGACTCAGAAGCTAAGGTCATACTTTCAGTGCATCGTGTAAATATTTTGGCCCATTACCCATTAACACAGGTCATTAGTAAACCTGAAGTATCTGGAAGATTAGTAAAATGGGGAATGAAGCTAAGTCAATATGACATTGTGTATTTACCCAGGACGTTAATCAAAGGACAAGCCTCGGTATACTTTGTTACAGAGTGCATAAGATTCATTGAAGAATAACTAGAAAAGGAGAAAAAATTTAAACCAAAATGGCAACTGTCTATGGATGGGAGCATAAAACGAACTAGGTGTCGGAGTAGGCTATGATTAAATTACTCCCGACGGACACAGATTGCATTATGCCATGAAACCGGGGTTCTTGACAACCAACAATATGGCTTAGTATAAGTCCATGATCGTAGGATTAACTCTACCACGATAGCTCAAAATCCCAAGAATCAAAATATTTAGCAATTCACAACTAATGTTAAATCAACTAACCAGACATGCCAAAATAAAGATGCTCGTTTAGCTTGATATGTCAAAAGAATCCATGAGATATTAGCTTGATTTGAAGATTTTTGCATACACCAAATACCAAGAGAAAGAAATGTATAAGCAAACTCATTGGAAAAATTGGCAAGTTTCTAGAGAGGCACCTGAACTCAAAATCATTATTGATGGGTTCCAACAAAATCCAAGCATCGAGTATGGAAAAGATGAATTAAGCCATTGATTTTTTGTTCTGACTAGATCTTAAGCTCAATAACTATCGAGTAACGAAAGAAAGATTTCAAGGAAATAACAATAACAATGGAACCCCCGAAGAAGTGGATACCCACGAAATTTGATACGCAAATAACTAGATGAGACCCTTGGTTGAATATCTTAAGAAGAGATTATTACCAAAAGAGAAAAAAGAAGCATAGAAGCTAAGGTAGTAAGCTCCTTCATATAACGTTTTTGATGGAATCTTATAGAGGAAAGGGTACTTGATGCCTTATATGCAGTGCGGTACACCAGAAATAGGAGCGAAATTGATAAAGTAGCCCATGACGGGTTTTGTGGAGACCAGTCTAATGGGATAAAGCTAGCAAGGAAATTCACGAGGCAAGGACATTATTGGCCACAAATGATGGAAGAGGCCATGAATTATGTTAAAAGGTGTGACAATTGCCAAAGATTATCCAGGATATCACGGCTTCCACCAGGCAATTTAACTACCATTACCTGCACTTGGCCCTTCGATGTATGATGAATTGACTTTATTGGACCTCTCTTGGTTTCAAAAGGGGAAGAAAAATTTACAATGGTAGCCATCAACTACTTTACTAAGTGGGTAGCCGAACAGTTGCGAAGTATAACTGCATGGAAGGTTTTGAAGTTTATTATAAAAAAACATAGTCATTTAATTTGGGCTTTCAAATAGAATCATCCCCGATAATGGAACTCAACTCGAAAGTTAGGAATTTACTCATTTCTGTAAAAAGAAGGGAATAATAAAGAGTTTTTAATCAATAGCACATCCAAAGGCTAATGAGGCAGTGGAAGTGGCAAATAAGACCATTAAAATCATCTTAAAAATTCGATTAGGCGAAGCCAAAGGAAATTGGGTAGACGAACTTTTCTTCATCTTATGGTCCTACTAAAATTCCACGAAAACTACCACTGGGCATACCACATACTCATTGAATTACACATTTAAGGCAATGTTACCAGTTGAAATTGAAGTACCGTCATGCCGAAGAATTTCTTATTCATTAGAAATGAATCAAGAAATGAAGAGAGAATCACTCGACCTGTTTAACGAATTGAGAGATCAAGCTGCAGTATGAGTAGCCAAATATCAATGAAAAATCTCCAAATGGTATAATTGTAAAGTTAAAGAAAGAGCATTCAAGAAAGGAGATTCAATATTAAGAAGAGTGATGGAAAATATAGAAGACCCTACAAACAGTCCATTAGGACTAAACTTAGAAGGACCACTACTCGTTCATGAAGTTATTCCTCCAGAAACTTATAGATTAAGCAGACCTGGTGGAAACATAATATCAAGAACATGGAATGCCGAGCATTTAACGCCATAGTTAACAAGATTGGATGAATAAAATAGACTACCAAAGGAATTGCTTCCAAATGATTACTTCGGATTGAGCGTGTTATGTTTAATTTAACTTCCAATTTGACAAGGTTGGTAAGATCTGTTGAATATAAACACCCATCAAATGTAACAGAGGATGAAAAGCCTTTAGTCTTGCCATAAGGGCTGGCTAAAGAAATCATCCAAAGAGTGATGGTTAATCAAGCCTTTGATTCCACTGCTAGGCCTAGTCAAAGCACCCATCCAAGGAAGATGACGAATAGCCTTTACTCCCGCCACAAGGCCTGGCCAAAGAAACCATCCAAAGAGTGATGGTCAATTAAGCCATTTATCCCACTGCCTAGCCTAATCGGAGCATCAATCCAAGGGAGATTGACGAAAACCCTTTAGTCCAGCTACAAGGCCTGGCCAAAGAAATCATCCAAAGAGTGATGGTCAATCAAGTCTTTGATCCAACCGCCAGGCTTGGTCAAAGAACCCATCCATGGGAAATGGACAAAAAGCCTTTGGTCCCACCACAAGGCCTAAGCAAAGCAACCATTCAAAGAGAGATGGTCAATTAAGTCTTTGATCCCACCACTAGGCTTGGTCAAAGTACCCATCCAAGGGAGAAAGCCTTTGATCCCGTCATAAGGCCTGGCCAAAACAATCATCTAAGGAGTGATGGTCAATTAAGCCTTTGATTTTGCTAACAGATCTGGGCAAAGCATCCATCCTAGGTAGATGGACGAAAAAGCCTTTGGTCCCATCAAAAGGACTGGCCAATCCAACCATCTAAAGAGTGATGGTCAACCAAGCCTTTGGCCCTGCCGTCGGGCCTAATAAAAGAGCCATTCAAGAGAAGTAAAAGAAAAGGAGAAGAAAGTAAACGTCATCAAAAATAAATCATAGGATGTGTAGAAAACAAAGAAGACTATCCGAAAGTCAAAAGAATAATTAAGCTAAAGCATAAGTGAACATTTCTTAAAAGGGAGGGAGGGGCAAGTGTTATACCACTAGAATTCCTAAAGGATAGTCATCGTGGAATAACAAAATCATAAGCTCTCATTAGATATGCATAAGAGTTATCATTTGACATGAGAAAAAGATACCAAGGAGTAACCTTATCAATCATCGTAAATAAGAATGCAGCTATGAAAGAAGGAGAAATGTGAAGCTATTTCATAGAAAAGTCATGTCATCGTGACATGATTTTCAAAGCTCATCGTGAGATGATTGGAAAAGCTACTGAGTTATAGCGTGTTAAAATTGAACATGAATTACAGGGATCATTGTTATACGAAGCATTAAAGCCATCGTGATGAGTCCTATAAAACTATTATAACATGAAGTACTTAAACCCGTCATGAGGAATTTATAAACTATCATGGAATGAAGATCCAGAAGTCATGATGAGGCATTCTCATTGAAGCCATTGTATTGAATCCTATAAAACTATTATAACATGAAGTAGTTAAAGCCATCATAAGGAATTTATAAAGCTATCATGGAATTAAGAACCATAAGTCATCGTGAGGTGTTCTCATATAGCTATCATTATGTAATGCATTGAGAACAATCGTGAAGTAATACAGCAAAGCCTTCGTGGAGCATTTCGTGGAGTCATCATGAAAAGAAATATGGGAGACGTCGTTAGACAATTCATCAGAGACATCATGGGACATTCATTTGAGTCATCATGTATACATTATATCAATCGTAAATCATTTATTAGAGCCATCGTGGGACATTCATTCGAGTCATCGCGAGACACCAGAACCATCGCGAATTAAAGCACTAGATTTGTTAATGAGCGTTTGAGAGATTGTATGAAACAAGTCATTAGAATAGCTATCAAGAAGAATTCCTCAAAGCCATCGTGACATATTCTTTAAAAAGCCAAATAAAATGGATTTCACTACTATCGTGAAATGTCCTTAAGGCCATCATTGGTCAAAAGGCAGAGAGACTAGGTCTTCATAAAACAAGATAATTTAGGCCTTCGTGATTTAAACACAAGGCTCAATAGTCATAACTAGATCTCCACCTGTCATCCTCATCATGAGATACGTGACGCAAATCCGAAGGCCAAAATTCTCTATAAATACATATATAGCCCTTAGAATAGGGCGATTTATTTGAAATATATCTTCTTCCTCATTTTCATTTTTCTTTGGAATAAATAAAAAAGCTTGAACAAGGGATATTAGTCAAGGATTGGGCCAACTTGATTTTATGATTTAATAAGCAAGGATCCAAACAAATGACTATTTGTATAATAACCTTCATTGCCTTCCTTCTAATGCCACTTGACTAAGAAATCTATCTTACTCAAGTGTCCTTATTCTCTAGGAGAAAAACACATTGGTTTAGCCCATGTTTAGCACTAACACAGTGTTTTGTAGTTATTTTAATTTTTAAAAAATATATCACACACACACACTAATATATATATATATATATATATCCTTTGCGTTTGTCATTGTGTTGTGTATGCTTGTTATTATTATTATTATTATTATTATTATTATTTATCGTTGAGCAACCTAAATAGCCCTCGACCTTATTAAACAAACAAGTAGACTTAGGCATACCAATACAAAATGTTGTAAATACAAGAAAAGTAAGAATAGAGCATAATAACTTAGCTTTATTGTCGAGAAAAATTATTCCCTTCCAACATGTATTTTTTGATATGGATTTACGGCTAGGCAACCAATGTCAGGCATTAGGCCCTCATATTGTAAGGTCGCTTCGGTAGGGTTATTAATAAGCCTTTGGTTGCCGGGCTTTGTTAAGATGAGGCTGCCTTGGTTTGTTGATGTGGGCAACACCACTGATGTAAGAGTCAAGATTATTTCCTGGATAATCACGCCTATCTTGGCACCTGTGCCCCCATCCTACTATTGGATGATGGGCAGCATCACGAGCGAATGAATAGGAACCACTACGTGGTCGGTCACACCATCAATTATATCAACGCTTCTGGCATGAAAGGAAGCGTTCTTGGCTTGCACATCTTCGTGGAGGAATACACCACGGATGCATGAATCGAGACCACTCATAGGTGGTCATATCATTGATGCGCCTATGTCCCTAGAACTGAAGGGAGCATTGTTTGGCTCATGCATCCTTACAAAGTAAAAAAAACCATGGATGCATGAATCAGGAACACTTCATGGGTTGTTGTGCCCTCGATATGCGGTTTTCCTAGACATGGAACAAAGAGTTATTTGGCATAAGCACCCTCATGGAGTAATACACCATGGCTGCACGATTTGAGGAAACTTCATGACTGGTCATGCCAGTGTTCTCGACATGCAAGTGAGTATTGTTTGGCTCATGCATCCTCGTGGAGAAATACACTACGAATGCACAAATTAGGAACACTTTGTGAATGGTTATGCCATCGACGCAACGATATCCCAGGCAAAGGAGTGTTGTTTGCCTCATTCATTCTCATGAGGAAATATATTACAGATGCACGAATTAGGACCACCTCATTGGTAATTGTACCATCGATGAGTCAGTGTACGTAGCATAGAAACAAATGTTTATTAGCTCATGCATCCTGATAAAACAATATGCCATGGAGCATGAATTGGGACCACAATTTGGGTGGTCATGCCGTCGATGCTTTAGTGTCTCTAGCATAAAAAAGAAGCATTGTTCGACTCACACATCCTTACTAAATGGTCTGGTTGTTGTAGCTTACATTCGATAAGGGTAGAGGCGCAAAGCACTCATACCCTACTGGGATGGATATTTGTGCGGTTGTTAGCTGGTTTGATCAACAAGAGTTGTAAGGATGAAGTGCAATGTTTCCATAAAATAGGACGTTACAAAAAGTTGGTACTTATAAGATGACATAAATATCTGATTGTACCTTATAATTGCAGCTTATAACAAAAATTTAAACATAATAAGCTTGAAGGTGCTTTAGGTTGTAGGTGCTTGGATTATTGTTTCTCCTCAGGTGAGTGATGTGATAGGCGCCATTATCCAACATAGAACTGATAACATAGATCCCTCCCAGTTAGGCCATAGTAATCGTTCACCTGGTTCTTTGTATTCACAAAAACCTATCGTAAACCTAACTTTCATTTATAAGCTTTGTTTTGGAGTTCTACCTATGCTATTTTCTCATTGAGGCATTGAGCTCCAATCGCAGTAGTTCTTTATTTTTCTCAGAGTCATGAGTGGGGCACCTTAGTGAGGGGTTGGCTGCCGCCACATGTAATATTGCTCCATACTGATTGGCCAGGGAGAAAGGGGTGTGCCAGGTTGAGGTTCAACAAAGTGTCATGTATGACCACATGGCAAGCAGTAGATCTTTGGTCTAGTTTCCTTGGCCTTCGTAAGGTACTTCTTCAATGTTTATATACTGGTTTTATTTATTGCCTCCACCTTCCAGTTTTCTTAAGGGTGGGTGAAGGACGAGAAGAACTTCTCTATCCCGTTCCTTTCATAAAATATGAGGAAATGTCCACTTTCTAACAAAGCACCGTTGTCGGTAACGATTTTCTTTGAAAGTCCGTAATGTCAAACAATGTTTTTGATGATAAAATTCAAAATTTTGGATCTGATGACCCCAGTGAGTGGCTCCTCTTCTACTCACTTAGTGAAGTAGTCAATGGCGATGATTGCATGTTTGTATCCTCCCTTTGCATTAGGGAGATTTCTAATCAAATGGATCTCTAATGTGTCAAAGGGCCATAAGGATGTCATAGTAGTTGATATGTTAGAGGAGGCTGTTGGAATCTTTGTGAACCACTGGCACTAATCACATTCTTGACATAATCTACAAAGTCCTTGATCATTATGGTGATTTATATCCTTACAACGCTGCCTTTTGGCCAAGCATTACCTCCCAGCATGATCCCCATCGAAGTCTTCATGCAGTTCCTCGAGTATTTAGTCGGCATCCTCTTTGGTAATACAGCATTGGAGGGGAGTGGAATAACCCCTCCAACATGGCTTACTATCAATGACTATGTAGTGTAGGCTGCTAGGTAAAAGATTTTTTGGGTTTCCTTTTGTTCTTCGGGTAGCTCCCGCTCACCAAATGCTTCAGGAGCGGGGTCATACAGTTCTCCGACTTAGTATTGATTTCCATGGCACTTTCCCTTGATTTGGAACACAAGGCAGACTGCACTTTTAGTGGAACCTAGGGGTTGCTCTCTTTTAGGTTGCTCGTAGCTTTAGCTAGTTGATCGGCCTTGGCATTCCTCTCTCGAGGGATCGGGTCCAGTTTAAAGTCGGAGAAAATGCTGATCGACTTTTTTGACTCTATAAAAAATATGGCCAATATTTTTCCTTGACAAGAAAGGGCTAGCCGATCTAGTAAATAACCAGCAAGAAGTCTCTAAACATGAATTTGTTCGACCTAGAGTCCCTTCGCCATACCGAGGACGGCCGGGATAGCTTCATAGTCAGTTTCATTATCGGTCACTTTAAAATCTAGCTTGAAAATGAAGTAGACTTCTTATTCATCTAGGATGACAAGGACCATGCCAGCCCCCTCCATTTTCATTTTATGCTCAATCGACATATAGCTTCCATGAGTGCTGGCTAGTGATTGTTTCCTCCTTGCTGTTGTTTGGGCTAGAGTATTCTACAATGAAATTGGGCTTAGCTTGGCCCTTAATAAAGGTGTAGGGATGAAACATAATGTGATACTGGCCATGCTCTTTCATTTTAAGAGATAACCCACTATGTTTGACTAGCTCAGTACTTGTTTCAGAGGTTGATTAGTTTTTTACAGGTTATATCTAGAAGTAGGGGCGGAGTTTGCAGGTTTCCATCAGCAAATAGAAAGCAAATATCTCCAACCATGAGAGTCCTATTTATAAGTCCTATAACCTCTTACAGACACAGTATATCAGTCGTCGAACCTCTTTTCTTCTCGTACCAATGTAGCACTGATCACATGGTTGGTGACAACGAGTTAAAGATAGAGATCTTCCCCATCTACAGTCTTAAAAAGGACATGAGATGTTACAGGTGTTGTTTCAACCCTTTAAACACTTTAGTGCCTTCGATGTTTATGTAAATGTTTTCCCCTTCTTGATAAGTCAAAGAATGTAACCTACCAGTCACTTGCCAAAGACATGAAGCAGCTGAGCATGATGACAATCACATTTATGCTTTATACTTGCTTGACCGTTCATGGGCCCATCATGTCTTGGATTGCTTGAATCTTGCTGGGTTTGGATTCGATCCCCTTTGCACTTGCTACGTATCCAAGGAACTTGTCGGAGCAAACATTAAAAAAACACTTACTTGGATTTAGTTTCAAATTATACTGATAGAGGATTCTTAAGATTTCAATAAAGTTCAATACATGCCCTCGGGCTTGATGGATTTGACTAACATATTTTCCACATAAACCTATATTTATCTTACCTATTTTTTATATAAACGATTTTTTGATGAGCCATTGTATGTAGCTCCGGCATTTTGGAGTCTGGATGACATTGCTCTGTAATAGTAGACCCTCACGTTGGTGATGAATGACGTGTGTTCTTGATTCGATCCATGCATAGCTCTTTAGTTGTACTCGAAGTAGGGGTCGATAAACGTGAGTAGCTTAGGTCCACTATTTATGACCACGAGCTGCTCGATGCACGAAAAAGGAAAAATGTCCATCGAAAAAGCTTTCTTAAGGTTGCAGAAGTCAATCTTCTCTCCATGCCCCCACTTGGTTTTGGAACTAGCACCGGTTTGGCCAACGAAAAGGCTTTCTTAAGGTTGAGTGGCCTTTACTTTTTACGGATGTAGTGAGCTATAGGTTCTATGTTGAGGGTGTGACAAATAATGGCAGGGTCTATGTTGATCATGTCAACATGCTCCATGCAAATAGTCCTTGCTTTATTTCAGGAAATGTATCAGTTCTTCCATGACTTTCGGATCTAATTATGTGTCGTTCTAGAAGACCTTGTTAAGGTTATCATTGTCTATCATAACGATTCCAAGTGGAGTGGTTGGATCTCCATCTAGGTTCATGTCTCCTATATGAGGTTGAATGGGTCATTGCTAATGTTTTCTGCATTTAATTCTAGGCCACATTGATCTAAGGCATTGATCACGCGTTGAATGAGGTCCTCGCGCGGGATGGATGTCAGTGCATGAATCTGGGAAGTTTGGTTGCCCTATGATCTCATTGATGCGTTTGCCAACGTTGAGAGATAAGCAGTTGTTGTATCGATTGTTCCTTCTTGCTATCAGGGTTGAACTTGCTCATCCCATGTTGCTATGAGCCTATGGTTTTGTTCGGCCTAGCCAATGGGAGTTTGTCCCTGTTGTTCTTGTCCTTAGCATGGACTGGAGTAATTCATGGCTCATGCATTCCCTCGAGGGTAGGAGGTGACGTGATAGTTGCTTCCTTGAATGCTTCATGCTGTGAATGGCCCTGGTATAAATGGGAGCATTGTGTGCCTCTCACATTATCTCAAATTAACAACTTGCAAGAATTGCTGCTTCTTGTTATAACACAGGAACTCCCTTCTTGGATTGTTGCAAGGAGATGCGTAGTAGTCCTTAACGGCCTATTGAATGTTGTAGCACAAGAACCCCCTTCTTGGCTTATTGCAAGGAGATATTGTAGCAATCCCTGACGGCTAATTGAATGTTGTAGTCACAACCGATGCCTCTCTTAATGGGAAATTCATGGTGAGCCGTCATATGCAATGACTATGTCTAGGTTAGCCAATGTTTGTCTACCTATCAAAGGGTCATAAGCAGGCAGGAAATCTACTACTATGAAATATACTTGTATCTTGGCAAAGCGGATTTTCTCATCAAAGATGACTACATGCAAAGTCGAACCCAAAGAAATAATTACCATGCCTTCGAAGCCACATATAGGCAATGGATAAGGCATGTGGTTAGATGATGAAAGTTTCATTTGGTCAAAGACGTTCGTGAACATGGCATTCACGGAACTATCCCTGTCAATGAAGTCCATGGGTTCATGGTGCGATATCTACTTTCTCTCTTGTCTTTAGCCCAAAAGGTATTTCCACTTCGTCTTCTTCTACCCTCAGAGCCTTTAGAGTCTGGAGCTCTACAGAGCAGATCTGATTAGTCGAGGCGAGCTACCTTCTATATTAGTCTTAGAATCCTCTACAACTTCTCGCCACATGAGGACCACTATAAATTGATAATATTTTGGTGTTGATTGCAACACCATTCTTGTAATATACCCACTAAAGTGAGGTGGCGGGGATTCTACCGAACATTCCTTGGCTCAACATGTTGCCTAATTTGCATAAGTACACTAACGTGGATCAACCGCTCTATCTTGTCTTTTAGTTGGTGGCACTTATTTATGGAGTTAATGAGGCATACTTGGAGTACTTGGGTTTAAACTGAGATCATTATTCGGGGCGCTTCTAGTTGTTCTCTTAATGGACATCCTTTCTATGAAGACTTTCCTTATGCAAGATACTCTTGTTGCCACACCTATCCTCTTCATCACCGTTGGACAAGTTAGCCTCTTTCACTTGCATGATACTGTTAGCTCTTTGAAATAAGTCTGTCAAGGACTAGGTGGGATGCCTTGTACTTCTTTCTACATCATACCGGTGCCTAACCTAGAAAATATGGCAACCAACAAGCTATCCTTATCCACTCATCTTACATAGGTTGACTCCTTGTTGAGGTGATTGGTATAGGAGCATAGTGACCCTTTCGGCCCATTTCATATGTTGCACAACTCACTTTCCATGATAACTTTGGTCCACAATGCAAAGAAACGAGTCTTGAATTTTGTACACAACCGGGTCCAAGAGTGGATACCTCCCACTTGAAGAAGTAGAAACCAACGAGAGGGTGACCCGGTCAAGGTGGAGGGGAATAGAAGGTATTTTGCACCGCTAGGGAGCTGGTTGACTTGGGTGATAAAGTTGAATGCCATGATATGATCATGCAGATCAACACTTTCATCGTGCTTCTCAATGGGAGGTATGACATACCTTTAAGGGATATAATTTCCCAAAATCTTACCAGAAGTTTGTTTCCTAGTCTCATCATCGGACAAACCCTCGCTATCATGTTTCTTAGTGGATTCTTAACATCTATTGTTGAAGCAATGCCATTTCCTTCCAGAGGCCCATTTCGACTTGTTATGAACGACACTGACCCGTAACTGGAGAGGGACTCGGACATGATCTAATGATTCAAATATAGAAACCAATTACATAAGATGAAATAAAATTAGTAAGTCATAAAATAAGGACAAATCTTTAGGTTGTCTAATAAAAATTGTCACACATTAAAGAGAAACCATGAGTCAGTTATCGATGTCGATAAAAAGGATTATTAGTAATAATAATTTGCTCGGTTATCGGTAAGCCATAAAGCTTATAGACTTTTCCACATGGAACGATGCATTAAAATTCGAAATGGATTCTAAGTAAATTATCAAAGTACAATTTTGATAATTGTACCTAAAGGGATATGATCCATTGACCATAGGTGTGTCTTCAAAAAGGAAGACCGATGCAATTGGAACGTAGTAAGCAACATTAATAAGAAGAACCTTACAAATTTCAATTGTTAAAATTAGCACAATAAATTCATCATTCAACGTGCTTGAGTTAACTTAGATTATGCTCATAAAATTATCGTCCATTATGACTTTAATTTCTGATACGTCGTAAAATAAAAATTCGAAATAATGATTTAGAATAGATTGTTTGCACATAATAACCAAATGTCACAATGTCGATGGGTGTGATAATTGAATTGTAATTATCAAATAAGATCCAAGAAGGGATATAAGCATCGGAATTGAGAAAATATTTTAACGGAGAAATCTAGTAATTTAATTTTTAGTCAAAATGCAGTGGAAGCATGTGTTCGTAAGAAAGAATATTAAAAGGTATTAAAATGTTTCTAAAACTATTAATAGATAGCATACTACCGATTATTAACAATGTACTCATTTTTAAATTTAGTTTTTAGTTTGGTTGTTCAACCCTCGATATTTGATTTATAAAGTTACATCTTTTATAATTAATATAAAAGGATGTTGGGCTTATCCCTAAAAATATACACAAACACCATACTAAAATGTTTAATACGGATCATATAAGATGGATTCTTTATGAATCGGTAATAGAAAACATATATATGTTATGTTGTATACTACATCACAATTCACTAAATGTAATTGGTATATTAAGCGAGTATCAAATCCGAATTAAGATCACTAAATTATAGTTAAGAGTTTTCTTAAGTATTTATGAGATATAAGACAATTGTTTATGGAACCAATGAACTCCTTATGAAGAAGTATTAAGACTCAAACTTCGTAAGTGATATCGAGCATAATATGTCTATCCTAAATTCATATTCAACCTTAGTTAAGGAGCTATGAGTTGGAAATGTTCCAAACAAAAGTGTGTGGTTGATTCAACCAAAATGCTAAGTATAGCACCTTGAATAGCTCCACAATATAAAGATCTGTATATACAAATGCACAAATTTATGGCTGAGCTATAGTCAATCCAGGTGTTAAGAATCCTTGACATTGTTTTGATAGTAATGTCTCAATATAGATCGCAAAAGAATCCAGGACTCACAAGAATTCGAGAAACATACTCCAAAAGTTCTACATGATAAAGACAGTTTATCAGCAAAAGAGAGGTGTTGATTGACATAATAGATAATAAAAACAATATAACATATTCATTCACAAAGGGACTTGTTTGGTCAATTCTGAGGTAAACCGATCAAAGGAATGTGATTAAGAACCATAATGGGGCCTTAGCACAAGTGGGTGATTGGGAAAGTTAAGGGAATTCCTTAGGTGCAATTATGTGATTTGTTATATATATATCCAACTCTGTAATCAATTTTGTTACTAAAAAGTGTGTTTGATTCGATTATGCACTTTGTTATATTGTGACATATTTAATTAACAAATCAATTTAAAGCATATTAATTAGAAAATTCTTAAATAATATGTTATGTGATAATAGTTAAAAATAGTTGTAATTGTAAAAGAATTATCACCATATACAATGATAATATATTGTTTTAAATATTCCTAATTAGGATGTTTTGAGAAGGAATTCAATACATCCACTATAATTAGAGTATGCAACGCACTTTAAATGCACTATATTACTCATGGCTATAGGTCACAAAGAGGTTTTGTACTCGCAGTTATTGGATAACTATGGAATATTTCCTCTAAGAATTTCCTATTGGTTGATAACAACTAGGTCAAATCGAAAATCTTAGTATGACAATGTTACACAATTCTCTCAACTTGAGAATATTGTTGCTCCACTTTGATTGTAGTTAAATCATGGCACGACGACCATTGAGTGACTATATTTGTATCTGAGAAGTTGCATAGGAAGTGAAGGATTATTCAATAGAGAATTCGCCTTCTTAGTTGTATGAGGTTAGTGTCACGGTCAACTGTTGTCAACTCAATGTCAAAATCCCTAACCATAGTAGAATGACTAATAACAAGTGTTACTATTGAACCAAAGACTGTGTGTATGGACCGATCGAGTTGAATATAGATAATACTAGAATTCTAACCAATGCTAAATTCCATATCCTGAAGTGGTATATTGTTGATGAAGAAAAAGTGTGTGAATTATTATTACAAAATGGCATCACTTAAAAATATGTAAAACTTTATTTTACTGATGAGATCTGTAAGCGATGAACTCAACCAAACTATCACAAAACTAGGTAAGGTAAAGTGTGAGCATTAATAATTGAATTGTTGAAATATTAATTGCTAATTGAATTCACATGTGTGAGTCGCACAACTAAATGTATTCAAATACACTTGATTTAATTAGTTTATAATAGTTGTAAATAACTACATTAAAAAATATTTATAGAAATATTTATTATGAGTATATTACTATATGGGTGTATTTAGTAAATGGGGTAGCTCTTAGAAATGTTGTGGGTGCTATTAGTAATTAATTGGGTATGTACATAAAAGTTATATATGTGTGTATCGATAGACGGTATTAATGTGTGTTTAAATAAGATTTAAATGGAACTAGTTATAATACGAGCTTCGATTTTTCTTTGTTCCAATTAGTGCATATGGTGGTCAATCATAAGAGGTTGGGGAAAGGTGGTCTAGATTTTGACTTTGTGAGAGAGAAATGCTTGAGATGTTTTCCATAGATATCCTTATATAAGAACATTAAACTTTAATTTTTTTAGGGAATTTTTCTAGCCTCCACTTTCTTCTACCTTGGTCGACCGTATCTCCCTACCCATAATCAAGCACTGTATGATGCCAATCCAAATATAAATAACTTAAATCCAGGTGGTTATACGCTGAAGTTTGTAAATTCAAGTAGGGATTTCGAAAACTATTCAAATCGGGGTGTGTCAATCAGACTGTTGTTTGTTAGGGTATAATTTTAGTTTTAAATATATAATTGTTGTGTCATTCTTATTACGACTTTTATATATGTTATTGCCTTAACTTATAATTGACTTTAATTTGATTAACCAATTAACTGTTATGATTCAATTTAATATAATAATTTACATGTATATACAATTATCTTTTCTTCCATATATAAGTTTTAATAAATGTGAAATAATTTTAAAAACTTAGAATATAATTTTTTAATAATTTTTTATTATTTATAATCATTTTAAATCATAAAGATGCTTTAATACCATACTTAAATTTAAGATATTAATTTACATAATTTAAAAATGCTTTGTGGCCATATTTAATTAAAAAACCATGGAAAGTTATTACAAATAATATATGTATATAATTATTATAAAATATGAAAATTTTCAATTCAATATTACCATATATATTAACGTATATATTTATTAAATAATATTTATTTTCGCATATTGTTTAAGAAGCTCGAAAGTGTACATATATATACTATATATATGTGTGTGTGTTTCATTATACATACACACACACACACACACACATATATATACATATATATAATTTTTCAATTTAATGTATATTTTTTAAAATTAATTAAAATTTAATTTCAGTTATATTATCATGTATATATTAACTATGTTAACTATGTATATATTAACTATGTTATTAGCAGTTATATTATCATGTATGCTCAATATGTCATCTCAAACATGCATGAATATATATTAGAATATTCCATATATACACATTAAATATATTTAATTAAAAATTAATTAAATAAAATGATCAAAATAAAGTATGATTTTGTTAAATAACTAGATTGGATCTAATGCTAACTATGGGAACTCATAAGTCTGATAAGATTGTGACGACCGCCCTAGACCACCGACACCAATAGTATATAAATAGTGCACTACAGTCATGCGCATTCGATATAGGACAATCTTCAAGATTGAAGTAACCCAGTATAGCATATAACCTGTTATATCTCATAGTGTATGGATAAAATATAATATCACAGATATAA
This sequence comes from Allium cepa, assembly GCA_030765085.1. Classification (NCBI taxonomy): domain Eukaryota; kingdom Viridiplantae; phylum Streptophyta; class Magnoliopsida; order Asparagales; family Amaryllidaceae; genus Allium; species Allium cepa. Next base: position 237,784,423 of record CM060943.1, on the reverse strand, counting down.
TAGAAGAGATAGTAATAACTATGTGAACAAATCATCAAAGTACAGATCCACATGGTTATACATTAAATGTCATAAAGTCTATACAATGGAAATAAACACAATAACTATCTCAAATACAAGATAAGCAGTCACTGTTGGGGCTTCCCAGTGCTGCACAGTGAAATAAGCTTAGAATCCATATAAGTATATAATACGAGATAGCTCCATCCAACTTGTCCTTCGAACAGCTACTACTTTACCTAATCCTATTATCTAGTCTACTCATTTAAGTGTATCTAAGATAATAAGAAGTAAAGCATAAAACCTTGAGTCAAACAACAGTCTTGGATGAGCGGTAAATGAGTCTTAAAATACTTATATGTAAATATAATAAGGAACAAGAGCACACGAACCATGCTTGACATGTCCCTACAACCAAAGAATTAGCATATAACACTATATGCTACTTTACAATATCATAATGACATACCCAAAACTAAATAAAGGATATCAATCGTCTAGTTATTCATATCTCCAATATCTACTTTCCATGATACCGATGAATGATAGCCTACTAAAGAAAACAAACAAAGCATCCATAACATACATCAACAATCCTAACCATCACTCCTTGTGCCCTGATTATATGATTACTCATATAGCCCTCAAGCCAGGGACTAATTGAAATCCCGATTCTCTATTGTATTCTCGTATCTCGCAACCTAAAGCTAAATACGTGTCTCACAGCCTAAAGCTGGACGGTAGCACCAAAACTACAGGTCCAAGGTATACAAGTCCCTCGATGGACCCATGGGAATCCCCACTTACAATACCCTTGCTTCGAGTACAATCGAAAACTCTCCGAGCACCAATGATTCCTTAGCACATATACCCAAGCCAACCTTTGCTCCATGGTTACCGAGCCCATCTTGCTCAATCCAGTTTCCATCATTCACGAGGAACCTTCCATATTACCCAATCATATGGCATCGAGCCGCCATCATCGAAACCTACTCCCAACATGAGCCAACATCCAAAATCATAGATTTTCATCATGTTGTTATATCATCATCCAACCTGATACGAATGAGCCAACACCTCCAACGTGAGCTATAGAGCATCATCTTCCTGGCCTGAAAGTTTCACAACCATCACATACAATGTGATAACTCAGTAACGACTCATCAAGATTTACCAAGTTATGCACTTAGCCAATTATTGGTTACCATCTATTTCCTTGCCTCTAATATTCTTCTCAAGGTGCCTTAGACCCCGACTCATCCCTCTTTGGTAACTCGACCCCAATGCAAAGCCATGTCTTCTAGTTCTAGAGATAACTCGTCATCACATCCAACACTTGGTCAAATTTCTGCATTAAGATATAGGCAACCTCCACTTGAAAAGCCCCTTCCATCCACGAAGTCGAGTAGTGAATGCAAATTAGCACCATAACCCGGTGCCGATTTATAGCCATAACTCGTTGCCAGGTTATGACTTTAACTCCTACCAACTTATGAGTTATTGTGTAATCTTTTTCCATTCTCCTAAGCATATCTGCCATGTTTCATTCAAATCCGACGAACTTTGCCTCCGATTTGCTCAATTCTCCAACGTAACTTTATATGTAATCGCAACACTAGCAAACAATATCAAATCATATCATTCAAAAATAGAATAACAAGCAATTTCATCCAATTCAAACTTGCAATCCATAAAATCAGATAAACAAGGCTATTTCTAATAGATACGATAAACATTAGGTCTTACCATTCAAATAGCTCTAGACACCTAGATCTCAAGCTCTTCTCCGTCTCCCACGTACAATCGTCATCACTTACACTCCATTGTAACTCAACTAATATCTTTCTCCTAAGCTGTTTCGTATCGTACCCAATAAATGAAGTGGCCTATGAGGTATGGAATCTTCTGGTTCTACCTCAACATCTTCTAGCTGATTTAGTGTGATTACCATGCTTGAGTCATGCACAAACTTCCATAAATAAGAGACATGAAAAATGTTGTGCATGTTCATCATCTTTTAAGTTAAGTCGACCCTATACGCTAGTTTCTAAATCCTCTCAATTATCGAAAAAGACCTTGTTAATCGGCTAATTTTCTATCGGTTTAGAAAATAGTCAAAAAAATTCAAATTAAATTTACCGCAAGCGCACGGTGTACACTTGTAGTACGTGGCGAATACGGATTGATCCGTAGGGAATTGACGATTTTAAAAATTCTATTCAATCAAATTATACCAAAGTCGAGTGAAAGTTAAGCTAGAGAATTAGAAAATTAGCTAACTAACTAAAAGAAAAGAGATGCAAATATAAGAGTTAAATGACAATTTAAAGAATAAATCCACTCTCTAGATCACATAGTTCAACATATATAAAATCATGATCTCCCTTTTATGGTCATTAGTACTTTAATTGATGTGCTTATCATAAGTATGGCATATTTGCGCTACTGATTAGCCAACACAAGCCATCAAACTATAACACACCCCTTAAACCACTTACTAACTTTCATGAAACTTGATAATAAAAATGAAAATAAAATCTATTTTCAGTATGGCCTATTAACTATTGATTAGAAATATAGACCATCAAATTTGAATTTCAAATCACTTTCTTATGCCATAATCATATTTTGATGAAGCGACATTTTTGTTAGTGATTGTTTAAGCATAGCCTATTTGGTGTCAACAATATAGGCTATCAAATTCAAAGCATGAACAAAAAATAAAACACTTCATTGATCATCATTTAGCACAAAAAGAGAGCATGAACTAAAAAATATTTGAAGCTACATAATTAGAGAGCTTCATTACCCCTAAATTGAAGGGGTTTAGCCTCTTATATTTATCATTTGATTAACAAATGTAGCCAGCAACATGAAAGCAAAAAAGAAAGGAAAATGAAAGCTAATGGAAAAGAGAAGCTAATTAACAAGAATTAAAACTAATCTACTTTGCATGAATATAAATCTACACTGCAACATGAATGGAAATAAAAAAGAAAAGGAAAAGAACATGTATTAAATTGCATAAAAACGTTACATGAAAAGAAGAAATAAATGGCTAAGTAGCTATGAAAAGAAAGAAGAGAGCTTGAATTATTTTTGAGCCTAAACTAAAACTAAGAGAGACTAAGTAAGAGAAGGGACACATGAAACATAAGGGGTATATATACATGTGTTAAATCCTAATTCATTTTTTTGTAGAATGCCCAAAATACCCTTGAGAAAGTGTGGAGGCCAAGTAATCATTCGCTTCTATTAATCATCATTTAAGTGTACATGAAGCCATAAGCTCCACAAGCATGTGCATTAGCCTCTAATTGAAAATTAAAGTAAGTGGGTGGGGTCCTCCATGTTCTTCACTTTGAATTATTTCCATCTTCATTCTTTTGTATCTTCTTTGTACATGCATATTTCATCATAAAACCACTTGTAAAATTCACCAAATTTCCTAAAAACAACATAGAAAATTCCAAGTAAATTTTCACAATTTAATAAATGCACAAAATGACCATTTTACCTCTGTATGAAGATGAATACGTGAAAATTTGAAAATAATTTGAATTTTGGTTTAAACAAGTTAAAATACCCAATATGATCATTTATTCGGTTTAAATAGATTAAATATGGTGGTAAAGATATGCACATATACGTGCACAGCTGACCTCCAAATCTCGGTGCCTATTTCCCTTTTCTACCGATTCGAACAACATTTTTTGAAGGAGAAACCTTCACAAACAACATATCTCTGAGAAAAAATTCTATATCTCTTTGTCCCTTATCCATATAGCTTCTCTATCAATCTTGAGTATCTTTCATTCATTGTCGAATGACCTCAATCTTCTCCGAAGTCTCTCTAATCATATTTGGTCCAAGTATCAGTTTCCTACCTGCATTACACCAACATGAAGGAGCATTACATTATTGGCCATAAAATGCTTCATACGGAGCCATACCAATACTTGACTGATAATTGTTGTTGTATGCAAACTCTACCAAATTCAAATGATCATCCAATGATTCACCAAAGTCTATAATGTACGCTCACAAGAGAACTTCAATATACGATTTACTCTTTCGGTCTGCCCATCCATTTGCAGGTGATAAGCTGTACTAAGATGCAACTCCATCCCTAATGTCTTTTGTAAGCTCTACCAAAACCTAAGATGCAACTCCATCCCTAATGCCTCTTGTAAGCTCTTCCAAAACCCGCTAGTGAACAACGGATCTCGATCGATCACAATGCTCTTTGGCACACCGTGAAATCGTACTTCCACTTTACATATTGGCAGTTCATACACTTGGACTTGAATGACCCAACATCCCTCTTCATACCTTCCTAGTAGTAAGTTTGTTTTATACCTTGGTATATCATGTTACCATCGGAATGAATGGTTAATCTGGAATGATGACACTCTCTTAACACTTCATCTCTTAATCCATCAACATCGAGAAATATCAACCTTTCGTCTTTACAAAGGCAACCTTCTCAATCGAGTTCGTACTGCTTTATATCTTCAGGTTCCACTCCTTCCTCAATCTTTGCTATGATCTCCACAAGCCTAGCATCTCGCTTCCGACTAGTACCGGTCTCGTAGTGAGGCCTGAAATCAAATCCAGCGGTATATTCTATCTGCTACCATTATAAGAACATTGCTACCAACATAGCATGTCTTCTACTTAATGCAATGGTGACTACATTCTCTATTCCTGGTGTGTAGGAAATACTAAAATCATAAGAGGCCAAGAACTCCAACCACCTTTGCTATCAGAGGTTGAGATCCTTTTGAGAGGAAAGGTACATCAATGATTTTGTAGTCTATAAATAGCTCAAACATTTCTCTTAGAAATAGTGCCTTCACATCTTCAAAGAAAAAATAATGGCTGCTAATTCAAAATCATGAGTCAGATAATTCCTTTCATGCGATTTCAACTGTCAATAGCGTAGGCAACAGCTTTCCCTTTCTACATCAACACCACGCTCAATCCAGTACCATAGGCATCAGTGTATACTGTTAGCTCTTCATTTCTATTTGGAATGGTCAACACCGATGCACTCATCAACCTCTCCTTCAGACTCACAAATGCATGCTCACCCTTCACATCCCATACAAAAGTCCGATTCTTCTTCATCAAATTGGTCAATAGTCCTGCCACCTGCAAAAAGTCCTTTATGAAGCGTCTATAGTATCCCGCCAATCCTAGAAAACGTCTCACATCCATAACATTCTTAGACTGATTCCAATCTTGGACCACTGCCACCTTCGTATGATGTGATCCAAGAATCTCAATTCTTCTCTCCAGAAGTGACACTTGGAGAATTTCGCTTTCAACTTGTGCTTCCTTAATATCTCTAGCACACTCCTCATGTGTGTCTTATGCTCCTCTTTAGTTCTGGATTAGATCATAATATAATTCATGAATGCAAGCATGATCTTATTCAGTTGATCTTTGAAAATCTGAATCATGAGATCCACAAAGTGTGCCGGTGCGTTGGCTAACCTGAATGGCATCACCAACCACTCGTAAAACCCCGATGGCATACAAAACGTAGTAATAGGCACACTCTCCTTTGCTACTCTAAGCTGGTGAAATCCCATTGCCAAATCCATTCGAGATAACACCTTTGCATTGAGTAGATGATTGAACAAATCACCAATGCATAGGAGAGGATACTTGTTTTTCTTCATCGTATTATTTAGCTCACGATAATCCATACGCAACCTCAAAGAGCCATCCGCATTTGTTGTAAATACCATAGGTGCTCCCCATTCAAATATGCTCCTTCGAATGAACCCTTTCCTCTATAGACCATTCACTTGCACCTCTAATTTCTTCTACTCTCTGGGTGCCATACACCTTAAATACATAATTACCGGTCTGGCTTCCTTTACCAAGTCTATTCGAAACTCGATCTATCTATGCGGCGGCAATCCAGTCACTTCCTCGAAGACATCCGAATACTCTCTAATATTAGGAGTTGATGACCATCCCTCTACGGAACCGTAAAAACATATAGAAAGTTAACAATTACCCCATCATCTGGTAAACAGCTATTCACTACCGTTCGCCCATGCACATCTTCGATTATCACCAACGGCTTCTCATGATCCACTATGGCCGCATACTTCCTAAACCAGTCCTCATTAAAGATAATCCCAAACCTAATGAAGTTCAAAACCAAAAAATCACAAAACAAAGAACATCTAACTCAATAAAATTAGGCCACAACAAACCATGTAAAGACTAGTAGAGCCTCCAAAATGGTTCATCATGATTAGAGGTCAGTCTACCATCTCAGGTTCTAATCCCAATCTATCTAATAGGTCACTACAAATGAATGATTGAGAAGCATCAGTATTAAACAAAAACTCGAACAGAAACATCTCCAATAGAAAGCATACCTTGGATGATGACTCCTTTCCCTTTCTCCTTTACCGAGACAGTAGTCGGGACTACATCCAAGGCATATGCTTTCACTACCTGCTTATCCTTCATCGGTTCTGAACAATTCTTCTTCAAATGCCCAGGCTTATCATAGTTCTAATATTTCCTCTTCTCACTCTCCTTGCAATCTTTAATGAAATGACCCTCTTCGTTGCATTCAAAGAAAGTAGGTTCTCATTTACCCTTCTTCTTACCACCCTTTCCTTGGGATTACTTTCTCTTTCCATTCCACTTTTTCTTGCCTTCAACACCTTGTTACGGCTTTGACTCTTTTTTCTCAGCAGAAACAACAATAGTAGTCTTAGCCTTAGGGTACAAGCTCTTATGGCGGAGCGCCTTCTCTATAAGCTTCTCAAACGGCTCATCTATATGGTCCACTAGCTTTTCTCCCATGTAGTCATCTAAACCAATGATGCATTTCACATTCTTTCTCAATGGTGTATCAATGATTGACATTTCATACTTCGAAAAGGCATCAAACTCTACAACATAATTATATATTGCCATTTCCCCTTGCGTTAAATCAGCAAATTTCCTAAACAACAACCAACTTCTAGGCCATTGGAATAAACTTCTCCTCAAACCTCATCTTAAACAGGAACTAATAAAATGGGCCTTTTGGTGTATCAATTGTGACACCATTCCACCAATTCATAGCTCGGCCCTAAAGCTGTCTCGAAGCCAATTTTCTCTTCGTAGCATCTTCCACCTCCATATCACTGAAGATGCACATCCAAATGACTTAGCACTTCTATTGAGTGCTCCATCTTATGGAATGACTTCCTTCCAAGAGTGGAATAATCTTTGTTCAGCTTGGGGAAATCAGTCCTAGGGGTTGCATGGCAGCACCACCACCTATCACCACTCCAGGAGCATTCCTTATCATATGAGTCATCTTAGCATTGAACATGGCTTGGACATCCGGTGTAGTAACTCCTGATCCCACTTCTTATTCTATTCCTGAAGCAAAATTTCTCACAACGTTTATTATTTGCCAGCTCATTCTTATCTTAACAAAAATGATCGGTCATTCATAAAGAAAATTATGTCCACGGTGCTTATGTGCATGCGACTTATATTATGTGATATATTTTATTATATAACTTTGAAAATCAAACTTATAACAAGTATTCACTCTCTCGTGTATATATACACATACACATACATACACACACACCCTTGATCTGGTCTAAGGTAATAGCGCCTTCTCTATCTCTCTGGATCATGGTATCAACTCTAGTTAATCAAGTAGCCAAAGCTTTGATACCAAATGCGACGACAACACTAATAGTATATAAATAGTGTGCCGCAGTTATGCTCAATCGATATAGGATGATCATCACGATTGAAATAAACCAGTATAGTGTATAACCTATCATAACTCACATCACATAGATAAAATATAATATCACAGATATAACAAAAGAGACAGTAATAACTACGTGAACAAATCATCAAAGTATAAATCCACACAGTTATACATCAAATGTCATAGAGATTATACAATTGAGACAAACTCAATAACTGTCTTAAATATAAGTATAAGCAATCACTGCTAAGGCTATCCAGTGTTGCGCAACGGAATAAGCAAAGAAACCATATAATATATAATACGAAATAGCTCCATCCAGCTTGTCCTATGAACAACCACTGCATCACATAGACCTGTTATCTAGTCTACTCATTTAAGAGCGCCTAGAATATTAAGAAGCAAAGCATAAAACCTTGGATCAGACAACAGTCTGATGTGAGCGGTAAATGAGTCTTAAATTACCATACAGGTAAATATGGTAAAGAACAAGAGTATACGAACTATATCTACATGTCCCTACAACCAACGAGTTAGCATATAACACTATAATATGCTACTCTACAATATCATAAAGACATACCATAAACCATATAATGGATATTAATCTTTCAAGTATTCCAATCTCTGATTCCTACTTCCCATGATACCTATGAGTGATTGCCTACTAAAGAAAACAACCAAAGCATTCATATCATCCATCAATAATCCTAACCATCACCCGTTGTACCCTGAATATATCATAACTCATATGGCCCTCAAGATAGGGACTAATGAAAATCCTAGTTCTCTACTGTACTCTTGTATCTCATAGCCCAAAGCTGGATATGTGTCTCGTAGTCCAAAGCTGGACGCTAGACCCAAAGTTACATGTCTAAGGTATATAGGTCCTCAATTGATCCATGAGCATCCTCACTTATAATACCCTTACTTCAAGTACAACTGAAAACTCCCTGAGCACCAATGATTCCTTAGCATGTATACCTGAGTCCACCTTTATTCCATTTGGAGCCATTCTTGCTCAATCAAGTTTCCATTATTCACGAGGAACCATTCCATATTCCCCGATCATACGGCACTCTCCCTTACGAGCCACCATCTTCAAAACCTACTCCCAAGATGAGCCAACATCCAAAAAACAAAACTTTTCATCGTGCTGTTATATCATCATCCAAACTAATATGAATGAGCCAACACCTCCAACATGATCTGTAGAGTATCCTCTTCTTGCAATGAAAGTTTAACATCCATCTTATACAATGTGATAACTCAGTACCAACACATTGAGATAACTTGGTATCGAGTTATGCACTTAGCCAATTATTAGCTACCATCTCTTTCCTTGCCTCTTGCGCTCTCCCTTAGGTGCCTTAGACCCGACTCATCCCTTTTTGATAACTTGACCCTAATCCAAAGCCTTGTCTTCTAGTTCTAGAGATAACTCGTCATCACATCCAACACTTAGTCAAATTTCCTACATCAAGCTATAGGCAACCTCCACTTGACAAACCCTTTCCATCCACAAAGTCGAGAAGTGAAAGTGAATTAGCACCATAACTCGGTGTCGATTATAGACATAACTTGGTGCCAAGTCAAGACTTTGACTCCTATTAACTTGTGAGTTATCATGTATCCTCTTGCCATTCTTCTAAGCCTATCTACCAAGTTTTATCCAATTTCGATGAAACTTTGCCTCCAATTTGCTCAATTCTCCAACCTAACTTTCTATGCAATCAAAACACTAGCAAACAATATCAATTCCTATCATCTGAACATAGAACAATAGGCAGTTTTATCCAATCAAACTTGCAATCCATCAAAATAAGATAAACAAGAGCTAACATAGTCCTTCATATAGCATGAATATGTGAACATAAGTCAAGATGATTTATAATCAATCTATATCACATGCATGGATTAACATATCATTAAAGTTAAAAGAGGTTTTTATGGACAAAATCAATTTAAAACATGTTAAATCCTACAATTCTCCCATTTAAACATGTATATAGTATAGTGAAAAGGCATAAACCACTCACCAATTACCAAATCCAGTCAATTTGTGTGTACATCTAATCCAAAACGCGAAGAAAAACACTTCAAATCAAGTAATTTAGTGATCTCTAGCTTCTAATTAGGGATCTAATCTCTAATCTTCAATCTAGTTTGATTTGGAGGGCAATTTGGGTGATTTTGGGTGAAGTTAGGATCGATCTAGGACTATAAGGCTTTAGAACTGATTTAGAATGAGAAGGAAAAGTTTTAATTTGACTCTCCTACCCTATATTTATAGTATTCTCTAATTAGACTAATGAGTTTAATTATGCACTATAATCCTGGCCATCGGCTTTAAAAAATTAAAACAGGCATAACTTTTTGACCATAAGTTCATTTTTCTATTTTGATTACTCTACGGAATGGAAAACCATTGTCCTAAAGCGATGAAACTAATTTGAGACCTTAATTGACTCATATCAAAAGTTATAGCCTAAAAAAGTTCCAAGTCAAAATGGTCACATAGAAATTCGAAAAAAATCATAAATGTATCAAATAATCTTAAGAGTCGTATCCTAAAATTATAGAATATTACGACCTCATGTGAATAAAATAATAATATTTTACGATCCTCCGATACCTATAATACGGGTCATTACAAAGATCCAATTAGGGAATTTTTTTTGAAAATTTCCCATTTCACCAATTTCCAACTAGGCCAATACCAACATTGATTAGGGGAAGTATCCAAAGCAGCAATTTTTTTTAGAGAAAGTAATGGATAGCAACAACAAAAAAAACATTCAGACAACACATTATCAATCTCTGCGATCCAAGGTCGAAAAATAATTGATGGACTAAGTTTTATGGATCACGAATGTACGAAATCAAGAAAGTGATCCATAGTGGAATTAGAGGAGAAGATAAGTTGGTATGTTTCTTGATTTTCCATTTTGCATTAACAATGATTTTGGATATTCAGTTTCTTTTATTTTGCAATTATAAAACAACGGAAAATGCAGAATTCTTAAAGTATTTTCAATGAAAAATGACAACAAAAAACCGACTGTTTTCAATTTGAAAATGTTATAAACTCTTGACTAGTCAACCAAATCGGAATTTTGATACTACAAAGAACTTGAGACATTCAAATAAAAAACAAAAAGGGAAGAAGAAAGTCTCATAATAATCATTTTACTCCAATCTTGGAGACTCATCTAATAGAAATAAAACTTATATGGATGAAATGATGTAAATGTGCTACTTGGAGGCCTAGTGAAGATTCTAGACAAGCGAGAGCGAATGTTGCAAAGAATAAAACAAGATCATTGAAGCCTTGAATTCTTGAGAATGCAAAACCCAAGAAAGGCATGCAATAAATAACGATGAGAGGAGGGTTGCTACGAAGAAAATGTTGGAGGAAATGAAAAGGTTTGTGGACATTGAGTAAGAAAAGTTGGTTCTTGAACCGTCAGAGATACGAGACTTTGGTTATGAAAAAGGGTTTGATGGGAATGAATGAATTTACAACATAATATTGTTGAAGTGCAAAGGATGAATTATTTATGATAACTTGGGTAAATCATAGTGTCTTGAACCAAGCAAACTGTGTTTTTAAATATTTACTTTGTATGAGTTGAAATGCCGCATTTGTAATTTCATAGAAAAGTAGTAATATACCTTTGGTTAAGTTTAACAATTTATTGAGTGCTAGTTGTTAATCAAATTACTTTTGTTTCAGAATTTGGTAAAAATATAGTACAAATAAACTGCTAGGTTAATACAGCATGAACTAAACTGGCTTTCCTTAAAAACAAAGAACAAACATTAAGTAAGAAGCATAAACATATAAGTAAGTTAAGATTTCCATAACAATTCCAAATATAATCCATTAGATCCTTTTGTAACCGTAAGAGATTACTCCTACTTATAAAGTTAATCTGAGTTTGGACCTCGATCAAGTCATATTTGAGTCCCATAGGCGCATGATGTACATATTACATATGCTTCCATCGTCTCATGCGAGTAAAATGTGTATCTAATGCTTGACCGGTTTTCCTAACTTTGTGGGGATGCACGTTTGTCGTGTAGTTGTAGTACCTACACGGTAAAATACACCAAAATATAAAACATCTGCTTCACCTCCTAAAGCAAACATATCTAATATGGTGTACAAAGATCCAAGCATGGACGTCCCCATCTAAGGTGTAAAGCTAGTTTAGTTCTATTATTGCTACAAGATAGCCTAACCATATAATTCCCTTTAGGCTTGAAAGAATGTCTAACCAAATAAATATAAAAGAAAAGCTCTCATTGATATTGCTTAACCCATGTCATCACTGTCTCAATATTGTATAACGTACAACTATAGACATGTCAAAGGAACAATGCTGCACTAATAGCTCAATCATCAAAATATGATAGATAAATAGTATAGAACGCATTCGTACTCATCATCATGAAAAAGGCATCATATCGGGCCTCCTATCTGTATACCCGTCATCATGTAAAAATCTGTTGGAGGAATGTCCAATTCGAAATTGGGAAAATGGAATGTGAGTAGTAGACCACCATATCTCAACTAGAACCGATATGATTGAATGGTCAAACAATTGGACTGGCCTAATCGGTAAGAAATGGGCAGGTGGACAAGTCTGTATCCTATGTACTGTAACACTAGGATGTATGCTGTAAAACTATCCAATGCACTTGGAACAACTATCCTGACAAATGACATACTTGTTGTACTGATAAATAACAATGCATAATTAATATACGATTAACTTAACATTTGTTATAATATATGTAAATATAAAAGTGAACATGGTTTTGTGTTTTTCGATTTAGTCCCACATCATGGGATATGTTCCATCTCATTCTCCAAGGCCTATATATAAAGAAGCCTATGTAATGTAATTGGATTAATCAATCTTATATAACTGATGTCAGCGTGAATAACATTTTCTCCTCTTTTCTAATGGCTTCTTATCTCCTTTTAGTTTATAACACGTTATCAGCATGAAGCTCTTATAAATCTTCAAAAGTATCTGTAGATTTTAATCATCAGATCTCTTATTTAATTTTTATTCATGTATATCCATTTTTTGTGATAATTTTGAATTTGATCTGAAACTAAAATTGTTTCATAGATTAAAATGTAATTTCAGATCTTATTCTATTAGTTTTCTTTTCAGATCTTATCTATCATAGATCTAATTTTCTAGATTTCATTATATATATATATATATATATATATAATCTCATAGATCTTGCTCTATTAATCTTATCATTTTAGATCTCATTATACTTAGATCTAAAATTTTAGATCTTATTCCATTGTTTGGTGAAATAAAAGGGTTTTCATTTTGATTTTTTTTTGTTTGGATTTCGGTTTAAGTGAGAACTATAGAAATGATTTTGCCACATGATTTATATTTTGAGAAGAAATATTTCATTATTTCTTAGAGAAACAAATATAAGGATAATACGTATCCATAAGATCGTATTAAGTCTATATGAAAGAATAAGAATCTGAAGTTTATATGTGCGAAGGTGAAAGATTAAAGTTTTCATAAGCTGAAATAAAGCCATAACTTTAGAGCTTATACATATATTTTTCATGAATAATATATGATGAAGATATTGATATGTCCAGAAGACATAACATAAAAATAATATGTTGAAATAACAATAGAAATGTGGTAAATACTATTTCCTCGGAGAGAAATAGTATTATGATTCTCATGTTCGAATACAATTATGAAGAGTCCCCTTGTTTCATTGTATTTATTTAATACTGGAGACCTGAAGTTCTTAAATAAAAATTATGCATATAAGTTTGCATTCCTTAAAAAAAGGTTTATATATCAAAACTACAATATATAAATTTGAGATGTGAAGCTTTAAATTATTAGAAAAGATAATTCAGATTATGGTAAATTCCAATTGCAATCAAACCTGAAGTTTGATAATGAAAGTCAAGTTGTACCATTTAGAATCTAAAGTACTAAACAAAGACTTTATTTTAAAGTAAAATTGGAACCTGAAGTTCTAAAAATATTTTTCAATGGTATTAACTACTAAACCAAATAAATGTATAGAAATTTGTTCACTCCAGAAGTGGTGATAATAATAATAATAATAAATCTCCAGAAGAGATTTGTTGATATATTTGGTGCTTTTACTAAACCAAATAAGTACATAGAAATATATCTACTCTCCTACTTTCTTTCTTTTTAATACCAAACAAGGTATTCCAATAGGAAGTTAATTTCCTTTTTTTCCTTCTTCCACGCATCCAATCACGTCTTTCAAAAGGTAAAATATAATAGATCAAGCTTCTTTCCTTTGGCTCATCAGGTAAGTATTTTGGATTCTTCATAAAATGAATGTTAATATTTATACACACATCAATTATGTTATATTATACATAAAACTCATTCATCTTTCCTCTTTCAACAAAGAGGTATTCCAATGTTTACTATTTTATATGCTTAATCTTTTACCTATTATTGTCATGTCACCAAAATATACTTATTAATGTTATCAATAGCTGTAACTCATACAACATACCTTTTAGTTGCCAAGTCAAACTATTTTGTTTTTCATGATATTATTCATATATTATGTGATGCATAAATTTTCTCTCTCTGTTTAGCTTACAATATGTAAATAACCGCATATATTAATTCATATATTAATCAATAGCAATCAATAAACCATTAAATAAAATTAATTGATTAATGAGAATGGTCCAACAAAGATGCGTATGAATACTTCATACATTTATTCTTCTTTTATATCTCTTATTGTTGACAGGATCATAACGTATACATGTTACATTTTCATGTTTCTCACTACTGCAGTTGTTATGAATTAATAAATGGTATTTAATACTACATATTCACATTCTTAAATTTTCTTATATTATGAAAGTAAACATAATCAAATCAGCATAATCTTTGATTATAATTCATCCCTTCTCCACCAATCAATCCATATAAAGATCTTTCCATATTTTCAAGGATAGTTTTGCATTTTCAAGGAAAGTAATGAATGCAATTAATGAGATTGGATCTAGAGCTATCAAAAGATGTAAATAAGAAATTATAGTCGCTTTTATAGATTACATTTAGTTGTCTTTTACTATTTTGTTTTAATGTTTTTATTCTTTCACTGTAACTACTATCAGATATGGTTTCTTATTTTATGAAATGCATTGATTATATACCCATGAACAATATTTTGATGCTTATGCATTTTTATTTCCACTTATAGTTGGTAATATGAAAAACACAGCCAAGCTTGAATTTAAAGCTTTGGACTTATTAGAAGATAACCTTTTGTCATAGATATTGGATGTTGACATCCAATTAGAATCTCGTTGCTTTGAAATGCCATAAAAATGATAATCCAATAGGATAAAACAATGGCTCTTATATTTTTAAGGTATCATATCCATGAAAAACTTAAAATAAAACATTTAATTGAAAAAGATCATCTTTACCTATGGAACTCACTGAATGAGCGTTATGACCACCAAAATATGTTCACACTAGACACAAGTGTAGAACTTGAAGTTTCAAGTTTTTAAATCTATTGAGAAATACAATTCCTCTATATTTAGAATTACTTCTAAACTAAAATTATGTGAAAGGATTGTCTAGTAATACTAATTGACGTTAGATCATTTCTTCGAAGTTGATGAAGGAAACTTCATTAATGATGAAAATCTAAGTGCAATAATAAATTATATGGTCGAATTGATCAATAGTAGCAACCTGAAGTCTGCTATGTGGATTTATTTTATTTCAGTTCAATAAATCTTTTGGAAGTTGGTGCTTGTATGTTTTTCTTTTTAGAACTAATTGAAATAATGTACCGATGAATATTGTGTTTTAATCAGTAGTCCATTTTAATTTTTTGGAAAGTATTAGAATTTATTTAATCACAAATCTTAATAGTTGACTAACTATATTGCCGTTAATTCTTAGTATATGGACCATAACTATTTGATTGATAATATATGCGTACTAGTTAGTGCAACTACTTATATGATTTCGAAAAACCAGAAGTTTTTCTTTGAACTATCTGAAAATATTTTAGCTAAAAATTTCAACCATAGCAAATCTGCTAATATAATTGAAGGGTCCGGAAGAACCCAAATAGTATTACCAAATGGCACATATATCTGAATTCAAAATACATTATACCAAAGCAAATTTAAAAGAAACTTTTTGAGTTTTGAGGATATATAAATGAATAGCTACCATATTGGAACTATAATGAAAACGTCAAAGAATATCTTTGCGTTATTTGTAAAATTGAAAGCCAGAAGCTTATTTTAGAAAAATTGATACAATTTCAACTCGACCATATTTCACGAAATTTGGCATAATTGAATCCCATATTTAAATAGTAGCCAGAATCTCATAATATCACTTGAATGCATAATTGATAGAAGAATTATCCTCCTATTATTAATACGTATGATGTATTTACTAGTACCAATATGATAATAGATCAAAATGAGAATCCCAAGATGATTATGATTTAATGTGATAATATTTGTCAACATTGAGGGGGAGGATAAAGGGATACAAGCTCATTTTGATCATCAATGTCAAATATTTGTTATAATATACAATGATGCAAAATATTAAGTAACTTGAATAAATTATCAATAATATCCCAGTAGACTTTCTCCAATATAGATTTGAATCCCTGAATGATCAAAATGTGTAAACCGCTTCTGAAATGTGGTTCAAAAGTCAGTTCAAAATATTTTTGGAGTAAGTAATAAAGATGCCAAATAAAAAAAAGTTGAGTGTTCTTAAAGAAAACACTTAAGGATGCTCTGGAAGAGATCCATGACATAATTGTCAAAGAACCCTAGAAGTGGTTTAGGTACCCAAGACATGATAATTAAAGAGATCTCAATAAATCATGTCTAGGACTGACAAGAAATAATCGTCGATGATAAATTTGTAAATAATAAAGCGCTTATGTTTATAAATATATTAAGGATCTTTAATTAAGGAAAAACATGATTGGCCATCATGAATCCTCTACTAATAGAGAAATATGGACATGTAGTCCGTAAAGTAGCAAAAGTACTTGAAATGCTTAATATACCCCGAAGGTATAAATATGGTTTAAATCATATTAAATGATGAAAGTATACAAATTCCTGAAGAATATAAATAACTTTGGTGGTTATAAAGAAGGCAAAGAACAACGGGCAAAGATTTCAACCTACTTTTAAGTATTGTTGTAATGAAAATCTTGATATAATTCATGATGAGTAGATTACTTCCTATTTTTAAGTATCGTTGTAATGAAACTCTTAACATCCATTGAAGTGATAGTTGCGATATGCAAATACTTATTAAAGTATACAAATTTCTGAAGAATATATATAACTTTTGTAGTTATAAAGAATGCAAAAAACATGAAGTGTAGATTACAAATTTCTTCTAAGTATTGTTGTAACGAAAATCTTGATATACTTCAAGATGAGTAGATTACTTCCTGCTTTCTAGTAATGTTGTAATGAAATTTTTAATATTCATGAAAGATGTATAGTTGCAATGCGCAAAACTAATTTGAAGCATAAAAATGAAAGTACATGAAGTGTTTTCATAAAAGTAGCATACAAATGCATAAAATGCAAACCATATTTGGAAGAAACAATCTTAGAAAATTTGATTGTATCGAAGGAAAATAAATTGTATTATCAATAAGATTCATATTTATAGATCCAGAAGTATCTATAACCAATTTGAGTTATCGAAATACGAATATGAATTCAGAGGAAAATTTTAAATCAGGGGAAGCATCCATAAGTATTTTATAATGCACTCTTTTTTCTTAACTATGATTTTTCCCACTGGGTTTTTATTAGCAAGGTTTTAATGAGGCATTATCTTGATCCAGAAGTATCAACTTTCTAGTAACATTTGCAAATAAATTACAATGTACTCTTTTTCCTTATTTAAGATTTTTCCCACTGGATTTTTCTTAATAAGGTTTTGACGAGGCATTGTCTTGATCTAGAAGAATCAAACGTGTTTTCAAGAAATAACATCATAAATATGTTATTTAACTTAAATTGTATTTTTATCCTTAACTAAGGCTTTTCCCATCGGTTTTCCTTTGTAAGGTTTTAATGAAGTATTATATTGATACAGAAGTATCAAACTCTTTTTGATTCTGTAAGTTATTGAAATCTCTTACACTATATTGTACTCTTTTTGCTTCACTAAGATTTTTCCCATGGGGTTACTTTTAGTAAGGTTTTAAAGAGGCATTAGTTTGATTCAAAAGTATCAAACTTCATTTGAAGAAATGAGAAAATAAGATATGTCATCATGGGATCCAAGATTTCGAAGACGCATATTTCTAGCAATCATATGAGCATCCAAGATTTCGAAGGCGCATATTAAAGGGGGAGTGTTATAATATATGTAAATATAAAAATGAATATGCTTTTATGTGTTTCTATTTAGTCCCACATCATGGGATATGTTCCATCTCATTCTCCAAGGCCTATATATAAAGGAGCCTACGTAATGTAATTGGATTAATCAATTTTATATAACTGATATCAGTGTGAATAACATTTTCTTCTCTTTTCTAATGGCTTCTTATCTCCTTTTAGTTTATAACTATTATTTGATGTTTATCATTTTATAGCCACGTTTTCAATTTACAAGTATAAGTAAAGAGTAGAATCCGTTTAATTTTTCTCCACGACAGTGGGTTCGAGAATGGTTATCGAGTATGGGTTTATACTACCGGTTCATTCTACAAGGTTAGTTTATCTTTCAAGTGGGCCGGATAATGTGTATTGACTAGTTCGGCTTTGTACAAAAATAATGTTATGTACGTATTTTTAGTGCGTTTAACAAAAGGAAGGTGAATTTCATTCAAAGAAGATAGTAGAGAAGGTACATGAATATATATTTATGAAATCTAACGTGGTCCATACGTGAGATATTTTAATTGGGGTGTAGTGCAATGGTGATCATATTGGGAAATCAAAAAATAAATAACTATAACGCCTGCGTATGACATTACTTATGGGATGAACTCTTAAAATGGGAATGTATTAAACATATAAATATGTATTAACAACATTAAATTGAAACATGTCATAAGGCTGTCAAATAAGATGTACGAGCGACTCTGACATTATAAGTCAAAATATATTTAATACGTAATAAATGCGCATGCTTGTGTTTTTCGCTGTTCGGTGGCGTCACAAGTTAGAAGAAAAGGAGGAGACATGTTTATTGGTCCTAAGAGGGGTTATAAGGTGGAGAATGCACGTCGACATGCTTGCTGCAAATAGACACATACAAAAAGGAAGCAATGCATGGGCATACAAAGGTTTGACAGGACCCGATAAAATAGAAAGAAAAGGGAAACGGGGCACGTCACACGTGAGAATAAATAAAGGTGGATGGGGACGAAGATATTTGATGCACAAACAAACGTGCGGTACCCTCTCTACTTTTGTTTCTTCATTTGGTTTGCCGGCACCGCTGGCTCTCCGCTGGAAACAGTTGTCTTTTTTATCCTTCAATCGAGATATATTCTTTCTTTTTACCAACTCCAAAGGACCGTCATTTGGATCGCGTGATAACATGTCCTCTCTCTATCTTCTTTTTTATCCTTTCCTGATTTGATTGATTTTACCATTGCACTCCACATGCTCGACGTACCTTCCTATGATTTATGAAGTCCGAGATTTCGCGCTGGATTATTCAGCTTTTGTATTCAAAAGTACCCAGCTCTCTAAAGCAAGGTTCAAGAAATCGGAATTCTCTCGGTTTCGGTCTTTTTAAATTTTGTTTGTTTCGGTCAGTTTCGAAAATTTCTTTTGTTTCAGTCCAATATCGAAAATTTGGATTTGTAATAAAAAAAATAACTATAAACGATGTAAATTCATATAAAAATATAGTATACAACAAAATAATAATAATACACACAAAATTACTACATCCAAAACTATTTCTCGAAACTATATATGAATTGTTTCCATAATTTTTCCATCGTCTTGTGTTGTATAATACGATGGATAACCATATTGCATTTGTCCTAGACCAATAAACTTCGTCATAATATCAAAAGATGACGGTTCATCATTTTGTGTTATATACGTAGCTTGACTGTTTTGATCACTCGAGATATCACTATATGTTTCGTTTGTTCCATAATATGAGTCACCACCCGTAGTCAGAAGTAGAATGTCTATAAGTTGGTGGATCATTTGAAGCATATGGATTATGCTCATAATCATGTTGATATTAAGATTGTTGCTTACACCCCTTCTTCTTGAATATGTTTACATTGACCTATATAATGCATCGCCATCACTAGAACCGATACCATAATTACAAGTTAAACCCACACCACTTCCACCAGCAATACCATGAACATCATTTGAGGACCTGCTACTATTTTCTTTACTTTGATTTCTTGTTGCTCGTGCAAGTATACCATCAGTCGCAACAACTACCTCATTCAGTGTACTAGTCATCCAAGGGTCGCTGTCCAACAAGGATGGTTCAACTTCAGTAGTCCATTCTGCTAATGAATCATCTTCATGAAATATATAGTACAGATCGATTAACTAATTTTCAGCATCGGGGCGACTTGAATGTTTTGCTCTTAGTCTCATGTTGTAATGCACATATACTAATTTTTCTAGATTTTTCATTTTTATTCTATTGCGTAATTTTGTATGAATCATTGAAAATGTAGTCCAGTTTCTCTCGCAGTTTGAGGTGGAAAATATTTGACTTAAAATGTGCATTACTAAATGTTTTAAATTTGGAGCATCACTTTTTTCAATTATTAGCCATCATTGAGCGAGAAAACATGTCTTTTCGGTTGCGTATGCTTTTGCAGAACCAAATGCATCAATTTTCCTTCTATATCTTTCTGCCCGTGATGTTAAATTAAATATTTAATATATCTTAAACGTTAAATGTTTAACATAACAATTATATATATTAGTTTTACCTCTTTTCCAATTTCAATCTGTGTTACAATGTCTGGCACCATTCTTTTAACGACGTTGTTAAATCCGTTTAATACTTCTCCATCGTTTGTTACATCCCCATATTGAATGATGAGATTAAGAAAATAATATATATAGGAAAGATTTAAAATATTATTGAAATATTACATATTCCATTATTTGTATGACGATAAGATAAAACAAATTACCTACGGCATGAAAAGGTCAATGTAACCGTCATTCGCATCTTTTGTCTATTATATCCCACCATTTTTGGTATCGCCTTCCACTAATATTTTTTCTAATCGATTCTTTTGCTCGATCCATTGCTTCGTAAAGATATCTCATATCTGCTTTGTCATCACTATCTACCATTCGTAAAACTTTCACCAATGGCTCAAATACAAGGATGGCAGAAGCAGCACCAGTCCAAAAAGCGTTGTTGTAAATTAGTGTAGAGACAATATTTGTTGTTCTTTTATCTTTAGTATTGAGTCTGCGAACTCTTGATGTCCACTCTCTCGAAGCAATCTTCCTTCTTAGATAATCTTTATGTTTATGAATGGAGTCTAGTGAGATTAAATGAGTTACAAACCGTGCTATCGTCGGTCTAATCAATTCTTTATTATTGGTCTCCTTCCTCGTGATAGAAAGTAACCAACCATGATTGTATATAAATGTCGTTATTAACTGGCAGTTTGTCATAACGGTTATTACCTCTTGCTCTTTAAAAATATCTTCCAAAATCAAATCAATGCAGTGTGCCACACATTGTGTTCAATATAAATGTCTTCTTTTTTGCATCAATAATTGGCCGGCTGCTTTGTAGTTTGCTTCGTTATCTGTAACAACTTGCACTATTCTATTTTCACCAATCGTTTCAGCAACATCATCCACTAATCCACAAATATATTCTCCATTTTGGAATTCATTTGTGGCTGTCACGAATTTAATAAATACCGTTCCATGGGTAGAATACATAAGAAAATTTATTATTTTTCATCGATTCTGTGTACTCCAGCCATCACACATTAATGTGCAACCGTATTCATCCTAGAAATTATGCAATGTTTTAATATATTGTCCAATTTCTTCTATTTCCATTTGAAGATACGAGTGTGATATTTCATATGCAATTGGTGTATCAATTCCACGACGCATTCTACAAACGCGTCAACCATTATTGTATAATATGGACTATTAGCAACGTTATGTGGAATATGGTTGAAAAAAAAGAACTTAGAAATTGCTCGACCTATATGTTTTCAGGCACCTTTAATGCCTTTCATCGCAGATTTAATAGAAGGTTGAGTTCTACCTCCTCGTTTTTGCATATATGAGTCGATTCTTCCAGCCGCATGAGTGTCTAAGTCGCCATCTACTCCGGTAGATTTTCCAACAGTATGAGATCTGTGCAATGATTGACTTGAACCACCCGATCATCCAACAATATGAAATCTACGCAGCTCTTCGCCTCTAAATACATCTCTGCTTTGCTGCATGATACGTTGAAGTTCATTATCTTCATTTTCATTGTCCGATTGTTGTTGTAGTATCATCACTAAATCCTCTTGTAAATGTTGCTTATCTAGCTTTCCTTTGTTTCGTTCATTTCTCTTCTGAATAATATGTGATCGTGTAAGTTGTTTAACTTCTTTAGGATCGTCGTCCACTCCCGCCTGACGTTCTTTCAAATGTATCACATCACCCCATTAATTATTTTAGTGCAAAAGTTACATTTCATTTTTTGAAGATTTCCATCGATCGCAGTACCATAATTCCAACCAATTTCTGTTGGATTTTGCCATAGTGTGCCTGAAATTATAATTAAACAAAAGTTAGCAAACAAATTAATAGCCCAAATCAAATTAAAAATATAATAAAAATGTTCAATGTTCAAAAAATATAGTCCAAATCAAAGACGGTAGAGTTCAATGTTCAAATACAACAATTCGAGTCAAGTTCAATGTTCAATGTTCATTGTCCAATAATTCGAATCAAATTCAAGGTTCATGTTCGATATTCAAGTCTAACGTATTCACGTTCATGTTCGATATTCTGAGTCCAGCATATGCAAGTCCATGTTCAAATCAGCATATTCAAGTCCAATATTCAGGTCAGTTCAGCATATTCAGGTCAGTTCAAATGTCAATGTATTCAAGTCAGAGTATATAGTATGCAACATTCTGTAATCAATGAAGTATTCAGGTCAGGTCAGTTCAAATGTCTCTAGTTAACTATATATGTAAGAATAGATTCATTTTTTAAGATAGTACCATATTCAAAAAAATGTTAGAATAAACTTTACTTCCATATTCAAAAAAAACCCACCAAACTTGTTCCGCCCAAACCCAAAGCCCATAATCAATACACCTACAAAGCCAACAAAATACGAAGAAAACATTCATCTCAAATCAAAATACGAAGCAGAAAAAAAGAACGAAAAAACACAGTCGACCAACATACGAAGGCGGCAAAGGGGGGACAATTATTACCTG
This sequence comes from Allium cepa, assembly GCA_030765085.1. NCBI lineage: Eukaryota > Viridiplantae > Streptophyta > Magnoliopsida > Asparagales > Amaryllidaceae > Allium > Allium cepa. The sequence goes on along the minus strand of CM060943.1, from coordinate 237,761,151 downwards.
TGTGTGCGTGTCGAAGTGGAAGATCGAAGAAGCGAGGTCGAAGTGGAAGATCGAAGAAGCGAGGTCGTTATCGATGTCAATGTCAATATCGAAGTTCGCTGCCGCCGGCCGAAATTGCTGCCTCAAAGTCGATGTTTTGAAGCTTGATTTAGGGTCGAGGTCGAGATTTTGAAGTCGAGGTCGTTGTCGAGGTTTTGAAGCTTGGTAAATTTTATGATTTCGACTGCCTAATTTATAAGCATAATTTTGATTCCTCTCACTGTTCAATCACGTTAATTTTTTTGAGATGGTTTTTGGATTGAACGATTAGTTCTTTTTTACTGTCTTTTGTGATGTGTAGTATTTTTTTTGCTACTTCTTCGATCGGGATGGGATTTTTCCCTAATCCCGTCCCGCCATCGGCCGGAACAGGTACGAGATGGTCGGAATCTCGTGGTTCCGGCCGGAACCTCTAACCATGCTCTAAAGTTGAATAGCACTCACTGACTTTCCAAAGATGAATTCAGAGTCCGAATTCATGTCAATCGTCTATCTAACGACCACATGATACTAAAATCTATTAACTAGCATTTATTTTATAGACACCCGTTGTAATCCAATCATAAAATGACTAGTTTAAGAGCACCTCCAACAACAGTGTAGATATATGATAATCAGATATATGCACCCAATTTCAGTTGCAACAGAGTGCGAATAATCCTATAGTGCAAAAATGAAAGAAGTGAGTTTCGGAATATGAGATTTATTGAGGTGCCTGTTCAAAAAGCGCCTCAATTTGAAGCACTTTTTGAACAGACGCCTTAATTTCTCCTTCATGCCACAACGGCTACCCCCAACGACTGTATTCAACGACTATATTCCAACCTTCTCTATTTCACCTTCAAATACAACTCCCTCCATCTTCTTTCCTTAACAACCAATTTCCTTCAACAATTCAAATTTTTTACTTTCCCTTATCGCAACTTAAAATATATTCTAATTTCAATGTTGATGCTGCAAGATGCAGTTTTGAAGAATACGATTTACAAGACGCTACAATTCCGATTGGCAGAACGGTAACTATTTCAAGATGGAGCACCGCGGAAGGCTATGATCTCTGCTACATTTACTATGCACTCTTAGTCGATCTTATTAGATGTGTTGATCAAAGTGGTGAGATTTTTTGAGACAAAATTACTAATCGCTACAATCGGAAGAACATCTATCAGAAAAGAATGTTATCTTCAATCAAAGGTCATTATGGAAAAATGAACTAGGGTACATACATTTGATTCTTAATTTTTCAAGTTAAAGCAAACGAATCCTAGTGGATTTAGAAATAAAACACATTTGGTAAGATTTTATATAATTTCATTATTTTAATTTTTATCATAGTTCTCTAATTATACTAGTGTTTTTTTATTACAGAGAATGACCGCAAACAAGTTATTTAAACAAAACTATAAACCTAATAATAAACAAGCACCACATTTTATCAGTTCATACATGTTTATGACATGTTGGTTAAGCATGTTAAATGAAAATCATCACTTCAGAAAACAGTTCAAGACGTCCAATCAAACAGTGGTCGTGGTAAAACGCCTACAGTTGGAGAAAGTTCTATTCCTAGGAAATCGCTAGGAAGCCACAATTTAGGATCAGAAGAAGACTTAACCTCTACCGAAGATCATTTTGTTAGGCCACAGGGAGAAAAGCGGCAAAAAGAAGCAGGCTGCTGGAGCAGATCAGGCATAAATTAAAAAACTCCTACTTGAATCTGAAGATAGAGATAACCGTGCAATGGAGACTCAAGCAATTCAATACGAAGAAAGACAGTCAAGAATGGATCAACTTCTTGCTGGAAACCAATAAAGAGATGAAGATGCAACAATGTTCATGGATACGTCGCACATGTATGAAGAACAACTGGAGTATACAGAGCATAGAAGGAGAGAAATTATGAGACGTAGACGTGAAGAGGTTCATTAACTATTTTTGTTTTTCTAGAACCTTTGTATCTTTGAATTATCATTAGTTGTATTGTATTATGAATGTAAGCAATTGTTTTTATAAGTACTATCATTGAAATTGTATTACATTGAGAAAAGATTATAACAACATTACATTAATTAAACATAAAAAAATTACAATAACAATAATAAGTAACAACAATATAAAGAACAGTAGAAAAAGTAACAGCTGAAATATACTTTCACTAACTTTCAGAAAAGTTCCAAAGATGATATATGAGATCATTTTGCAGCCTTTGATGCGATTGAACTATGGTAGGACATTTGGCTTTCTACATGAAACTCGAGTTCTAGTGCGCTTCCAATCATATCGTTGCGCCAAACATGTGGTGGCGTTGGAGCACCGTCGTAAAAGTAATCTTTTTCGATGTCTCTTTCATCCTCTATAATCATATTACGAGAAATACACAAGTGTACATTACTTTTGTCATTTTAACTGGTGGCCAAAGTTTGCATGGATTAATGACTATGGCAAATCTAGATTGAAGAACCCCAAATGCTCTTTCAACGTCCTTCCCCTAGCCTTCTTGCATTGCTACAAACTTTGATTGTTTCTTGTTTTGTGGTTTAGGAATTGTCTTGATAATGATGTTCCATTTAGGATATATACCATTGCCAAGATAATATCCATGATCGTACGTGTTATCTCTTAAAGTAAAGGTACAAGTAGTTGATCTACCATATGTTAAATCATTGAACAACGTAGATCGTTTGACTACGCTAAGATCATTGTTTGAACCCGACATTCCAAAAAATGCATGCCATATCCATAAGTCATACAATGCTACGGCTTCAAGAATAATAGTGGACCTATGAGACTTACTTTCATACGTTGTGGCATATGTCTTTGGACAATTCTTCCACTCACAATGCATGCAGTCTATACTACCTAACATTCCAGGCCATCCTATACTACCATGCGTATTCATTAACATTGCCATACTGCCTTGTTTGGTCTGCGTAAGTATTGATCACCATAAATGTCCACGATAGCTTGACAAAATGCTCCAAACACTCTAGTACCGTGATTTCCGCCACTTTCAAACTTTCATTAAGAGCGTCTGCCGGTCCTACAGATGCAAGCATTCTTAGTGCAATTATCATTTTCTGAATTCCAATCAATTCCATTGTACGAGATGCATTGGGTTTGAAGACAAAATATTTATCATGTTTCTTGATACATTGTAGGATTCTAAGAAATATAAGTCGTCGCATGCAGAGTCTTCTCCTAAAATCTCCATCTTTGTAAGTAGGATCTAGAAAAAAATAGTTTTCCATTAGCCTGTCATTGTGCCATAAATGTCTATGATTTTTGTACCGATGACCAACAACCGATCCACCATGTTGCCAGCTGTATTGAACAACTTGTAGTGCATCCATAGTTATTAGCTCCTTTTCGCGACAAAAATGATCTTCCATCATTTCATCAAATTCGTCGTTGCTATCATCGAAAAAATATAATCTTCAGCAGCCATTTTTTATCTTTGAAATTGTACGAGATATGACTGAGCAATAAAACTTATAACATTTAACAAGTTTTTTATAGCTTAGATCACATGCTGGCCTTCAAAACAAACAATCTGACTAGTTAGCAGGTAGTATTAGTTCAATTCAACCACTATCTATAAAGCAAATATAACACTTTCTCTCAAATAAAGAAGTCGTAATCCGCGTCAAAAAAAATGAAGCATGAGATGAACGTCTACATGTCAAACATCCATAAACTTTGTGTTTGTTACTCCAACAGTTTTGCATCATATAAGTTTAATAATAAATAAGCATAAAATATAATCAATACAATGTCATGCTCAACGCAAATAATGAACATAATGCCATAATGAACCCAATCATACTGAGTCAGCTACTGCTGGACTGCAGTCTGGTAAATATGATACATCATTTGTGTATAATCAAGCATCATACGCTCAAATGCAGCAATCATCCGTCTATCATAATCCATGTACTGAGAAAACTGATATGTGCACAAGAAAAATTATATATAGGTGGAGAATAAAAGGACAAGTAATTTAAACGAAATTTAAAATTCACACAAACTTGATGAGCTGATAGAATCCGACAGATGGTACACCCATAATAGCATCATTTGGAGGATACTACAAGGAATAATCCACTATCTGACCATGTATATCATACGCTCTAAATGAATGAGAAGGGGGTCGAACGTAGGAGGTTGCTTGTACTAAGACGATGCAGGCACAAAGGTGGCAGTCGGTAATGGAACTCTACCAAAAGAGGTACATGGACTAATATGATTGGAGTTCAAACCCCAAATATAATCAGGTAACACGTAAGCACGTAGGGCTACTCAAGCCCAATATGAATCAAAGTATTCCGGAACTATAAAAGGTTCACTATCCACCCATCCCGCATCCCTCAGCGCAAGAATATAAGCTGGTCCAACCATGATATCACCATACATATCATCCCATGGTAGCGAATCCGATGGAATAAGAACTATACCATACAACTGTAGCCTACACCGCTCCCCTAAATGCCATATGAATGGACATGTAGGAACCTGAAAGCAAACCCTATATCATGACATAGCAAACTGAAAATTGAGTTGATGATCAGGACCGGGCTTTAGGAATTGTAAGTACCGATCCCAGGGACGAACGATAATGTTACCGCGCTGCCTCATATCCATCTGCTACCTAGCCTCTAGCTCATTGTGCACCCCATGTGCAACATGAGACAAATGTATAGGAGGACTCCAATCGGCGTAATCTAGGGAAGTAAATATAAGGTGTAGCATTCGCTTCTGCAATAAGTTGAGGGTGCATATTGGTAGTATACTCGTAGTACCAAAATGGAAGAATCTACCGAAATCTGTATATTTGTCTAGACTGCTGTAGCGCATAGTATCTAATGCTACGTACAAATAACCAAGAATAGCGGTACCGTAATCATATATATGCAGTCTGTCCACATCTAATAATCCAACCAAAAAGTCAAGTCTAATAGTACCCTTATTGTTACTAAAAAATATGGATCCAAAAAGATATAATATAAAGGCATGGATGATCGAAGTGTGCATATCCTCGATGGCCATGCACTCTACTATATAATGCTGCGAACAAGGGAGAGTAATAACACCTCCTCTAACCTCCTCATCGGCCAAAGCCGGTAAATAAGTTGAATATGACTCAAACTCCTCGAATGAATTATCAAATGGAACAGGGAGACGGTCCGGTCGACCAACCTCTACGCCAGTGAGCATATAAAAATCTAAAGGAGTCAGTCCTTGCTCAAAATCATGAAAATGAAACGTGAGAGTGGTAGGCCACCATCTTTCAGTGAGGACTTCTACAAGACAGCGGTCTACGTGTGCAAATCTAAGTAAATCTAGAAATTCAGCAAAAGGTGACGCGTGTAGCCTATCCAAAATCGGCTGTAGTAACTGATCAAAATACTCAGACATACACCTAAACCAACTACCTCGCATAGCCACGCGACGAACCTAAATATATGATTATGTAATGTTAAAATAAATAAACAACTAACACTCATATATACTCAAATGGTTGTTCATCAAATAATAAAGAATTGAACGTATACCTGTGGCATCACTATAGCTGTAGTAAGTCGATGTGAAACAATGGGAGGCAAGTCGTGTAAGAATTGAAAAACGTCTGCATTCATGGTAGCATAAGGAGGACATGAGCATGACCAATATTGGCATCTGCCGCATATTGAATGATCCGTCTACCAGTTTTGACCGGAAAGGCAGCAATTGGACGCAAAGTTAATTAAAAAAATTAAAAGGAGATGTTTAGACCTGTGCAAATGAGCCGAGGTGGGGTTTTGCGCCTCATATAGGCACAACAGGCGCCTGGCCTGATCTCCGTTGGAGAATATTGCTCTCCAACATTTTGGAGTTTGGAAAATCATATATCCACACTCTGAGAGCATCTCCAACAGTAGTGTAGATATACGATAATCAAATATCTGCAACCATTTTCAGTTTTAACAGAGTGCGGATAATCTTATAGTGCAAAAATGGGAGGGGGCAAGAGTTTCAGAATATGAGATTTGTTGACACGCCTGTTTAACAGGCGCCGGGAAACCAGGGCCTGTTTAATAAGCACCTCAATTTGAGGCGCTTGTTGAACAGGCGCTAGTTAAACAAGCGCCTAACAGGTGCCTCAATTTCCCCCCTCAAGCCACAACGGCTACCTTCAACGGCTGTATTCAACGGCTATATTCCAACCTCTCTATTCCACCTTCAAATACAACCCCCTCCATCTTCCTTCCTTCACAACCCATTTCCTTCAACAATCCAAATTTTTTACTCTCCCTTATAGTAACTTAAAATATATTCCGATTTCAACGTTGATACTGTAAGATGCAGTTTTGAAGAATACTATTTACAAGACGTTATGGTTCTGATTGGCAGAACGGTAACTAATGCAAGTTGGAGCGCTGTAGAAGACTACGAACTTTTCTACATTTACTGTGCACTCTCAGTCGATCCTATCGAGGTGCCGATCAAAGTGATGAGACTTTTTGGGAACAAAATTACTAATTTCTACAATCGAAAGAACATCGATCAGAAAAGAACGTTATCTTAAATCAAAGGTCGTTATGGAAAAATCAATCATCAAATAGAAACATTTGATTCTTAAAAATTCAAGTTAAAGCGAACGAATCCTAGTGGATTAGGAAATGAAATGCATTTGGTAATATTTAATATAATTTCATTGTTCTAACTTTTATCGTAGTTCTCTAATTATACTAGTGTTTTTTATTACCGAGAATGGCCGCAAATAAGTTGTTTAAACAAATCTATAAACCTGATAGTAAACAAGTACCACATTTTTATCTGTTCATGCATGTTTATGACATGTTGGTTGAGCATGTTAAATGGAAATCATCACTTCAGAAAACCATCCAAGATGTCTAATCAAACAGTGGTCATGGTAAACAACTTTCCTCATCACACTCCAAACTGTTGGAGATGTTCTAACCACCAATTGCTACTTTCCTCATCACCTACATAAATAAACCACTTTCAATTTGAAAATACAATACATTACCGATTTCAATACATAATGTCATTTTGGATCACTCACATACAAAAAGAATTGAGGCGATCGAGAGCAAAGAGAAATATCTATTAACTTGCATTCGTTCAATGCATAGCAACATAACGTAGATTACAATTCGTGCTACATATATCATTGCTATTTTAAAAAAACTTGATTAGGACAGATGACCAAAGCAATAAGTTCTGAAGAAAACTTATGGATTGCTACAACAAAAAAACGTTCGAACAACACACTATCTACGTCTACAACCACGGTCATTTTAGAAAAATTAACCGATAGATTCAATTCTACGAATCTCATATCTAAAGAAAGCAAACCCTAGTAGAATTGGATGGGTAGACGACTTTGTATGTTTCTTACTTTTTCGATTTGCATTAATTAAAATTTTGAATATTTATTTTGCTTTATTTGAAATAGAAAAAAATGAATGCAGGATTCCTAAAGTTATTTACAAGGGAAAATGGTACCAAAAGACCTCACTATTACCAATTGAGGAATTGTTACTGTTGCTCAATTTTTCCACAAAAGAGTAAATGGACACATCAGGTCTGAAGCCTAGTAGAGGCCCATAAAGCATATATCAACTAGTATCTCCTGCAACCCAATAACTTATCCACCTTACATGCTCCCTTACCGCAAAGACCTAACCGCTCCGCTATGCTCTTCCCAGACTTTGCTCGCTAGTTTTTTCGGATCAATAAAGAGCCTTAAGCCTCGCATACATCTCCTCGCTCCATCATTTGGTAACCAAGTCACAACCAAATGACACAGCCCCCAAGTTCACTTGATCATCCATTGGTCCCGTCCTTTTCTTTTTCTAGTCGCCACAGATTCCTTGGCGACCGTCTCTCTACTAGCCCCCCTTTGTTGCAACATAGCAGACTTTTGAAAAAAGCCGCTGGTCGCCCCTATGAAAAGAGACGACGACCTCATATTGATTTCTCTAGAAAATGCACTTCAACGTCACTATTCATCTAACAAAAGCACCATAGTGCATCACTCTCTTTATTTCATTGTCCACCTGACAAAGTCATCGTTGTTCAAAACCATTCTCTACTATATTAGCCATTTGGCACAAGCTTGATGTAACGACCCAGAATTTCTATTAATTAAAATTCGTATATTTGATTGATTTTAAATATTAATAAGTGAAATTAAACAGTCGAATAATAGCGGATAATATTTATGAATCCCATATACCGTGATATTCCGTATTGGAACAGAATTGGTATTGTGCTAACATCTTTGGATGCAGGGAAACAGGTTGGAGGGATCCAACTGGATTCCTCAACTATATTGATTTATTTACAGATATTATGATATTTGTTGATTATCATATTGATATATGATGTTTTGTTTGTCGTGATTGACAATTTGGTGTTGTTGCATCATCAGATCCATTTTTGAAGTTTTAAAATAATGATTTTTGATTTTAGAAAGAATTTTAAAGTGATTTTTGAAAGTATATGTTTTATTAAATTTTGAATTGTTAAAATAAATAAACATTGTAATTTTATTGTTATAAAAGTTATATTTTTGGAAAATAGTACTTAAGTATGATTTTGGAGTTATATAAGTTTTAAATAACGTTTTGTAAATTATTAAAAGGATTGGTTTATTTAAATTGAGATTTTTGAATTATTATAAACGGTTTATATAAAAGATTTCTAAGATTAATATTTATAAATTAAAGATATAGGAATTGTGAAATGAGTTTTATTAAGTGGAAAAATGAAGTATAAATGGATTTCACAAGTGAATAAAATTTATAGATTTATAAATTGTGAAGTTATGAAATGAATAGATTTTGTAAATAAAAGATTTATAAATAATTAACTTATAAATCAGATTTTGGGTATAAAGTTGAGTTATAAATTGAATTGATTTATAAAAAGGGATTTTATAAATCGAAGTTTTTATAAATAGAAATGGAATTTATAAACATTGTTTATAAATCCGAAATCAATTGAATTTGATAAATTTAACATAGAAGGTTATTAAAGGAGATATATTCGCGATTTCGGATAGCGAATTATCCTTGAAATAAAATGTGTAGAAAATATTGAATTTTGTTAGTGAAGTATATTCACGATTTTGGACAGTGAATATATTATTAAAGAAAATGGACATGTTTTTTGGGAAGTGGTATTATAAAATGAACTTAATTGTTTTAAAGATGTTTTAAAATGGATTAACAATCGAAACCACATATTTCAACATTTATTGTTGAAATAGACATTTTCGAGAAATAAGGAAATAGTGGACTATAACACTGTTGTTATAGTAAATGATTTCCGAAAGGAAATGTTTTATATGTATTGGGATTTATATATCTGTTTTAAGTTCGAATCCCTATACTAGTGATTTTGGGTTGTCGTAACGATGATTTACGCAACATTCGTTTTGGCCCAAATAAATGTGTTTTGAGCGAACGTTTTCCTTAAAAGAATGAAATATATACTTAATTTTGATTTAAGTATATTGAATATTTTCCAAGTGTTGAAAATAAATGGATTTGTGAATTACTTATCATTATATAAGTATGGAAATGTTTTCCAATATGAAGTGAATATTTTGAGATTTTATCTTTTAAAGATAAATTAAAAATGAATATCAGAAATCGATTTGGAAATCGTATATTCATAGATATTTTGGAATTGTAAATTCACTATGGAATTCATAAAAGAAAGGAAAATTTGTTTAAAAATAAACGTTGATTATTTTTGAAGTGTGGAAATAAATTTACGGATTTGGAACGTAAATATAAGTAAATCGGTAAGGATTTATTTAATTGGTTTAAATGAACCATTTTGAAATGAAAGTATTTCCGCGTAAGGAAAATGATTGAAAATTTGTTTTCAAATGTTGAAGTGTGAAAAATATATATCTTGTCAAGATATTTTGGAAAGTAAATAATTTGGAAAATTATTTGGAATCTGGTGATGTTGTGCATGCCTATTGATAGTTAAATAATCCGACTATCAATATTTACCCTTAAATAGGTATTTGTTGTGATTTGCTTGAATTTGAATGCCACACTTATTTTAAAATAAGCGATCACTATTCGAGTTAGCCGGGAAAGGACCTTGGGGTCGTATAACCCATTCCGAATATGTGTTACGTCGTTATGGATTGCATTTGATGACCAGTGTTGAAGACCAGATATTTATGAAAACGGAAGGATTACCGTCGAATGACTCTACATCGGCTGATCTCCGATATGGAGGTTTTATCACCCTTAGTGACGGGAAGTCCGGACGTGATTAGTGAACATCCGGATTGCAAGGGCTTCTTTGGAAGTGCCTTCGGTTCTGTTCGAGCCCAGAACAGACTTGTATGGATTATGTGTCTGACATTACAATTTGAGATGTAAAGCTGGTTTCTATCAAATATATTTCTGTTGGTGGCGGAGAATTTATTCTCTTAGCTTAACACCCTTCTCTGAGACGTACGAGCTTAGAGGTTATGTAGTTGATCGTTACTAGTGATACATTCCCAAATTGGTAATGTGGCATATGAAGTGCTGTTGAGCATTTGTTGAACAAAGCACAGCTTTTGTATAAAGCGTGGCTTTGTGGATGAGACTTCGTCGGACCTCACACCCCGGAAATGGTCAAAACAGGAAGGATGCGGCAAGGTTATCGGGGGTAGCGCCCTTTAGTGTATGTCATTCCTTTTGGATAGAGGTGGTATCATGGTATGGAGCCCAGATACTTAACCTATGTTGTTGCTGCAAATTTATTACTTTGTGGTTGTTGGAATCGAGGATCCTCGGATGTAGATCGGTTACGATCGGGGCGTGTAGTAGTTACCCAGTTCGAAGGGTAACCCGGCCTTGTGTTGGCAGAGATCTAACCGTAACGTTAGGTTCTCGGGTCGTCTTTCCAAAGGCGTACCCATGTGGCAATGGGAAGTTCCTTGGCCTGACCATTTGTTGGAAATCCAAAGAAACAATACGAACCTTGTACAGTTTTAGTTGTAGAACCTGTCATCTAATATGGTAGCTATAATAGGCATAATATAATGGTACCTATGCTGGCTAAGATTTATATTCTACTTTCGAAATGTTTTCTACAATATGCACTAATAATAATATCAAAATGATTTGATTTTACGTAGTAAGCATCTTTGACTATCATAAGGAGAAATCTCCCCCAAGTCTGTTGCATTGTGTGTGTGCCAGGAGGCCTTATGGTAGTTTCATTTTTAAAAGCATTGAGAATTGACTTTAAAAATATTCCTCTGTTTTGTTTTTAAAAGATAACTGTTTTAAGTTCTCACACCAGTCCCATACTGACTCGGAGTTTATTGTTTTCCTTCCTAAACTCTGGGTGCCCACCAATTTCCACACAGGCAGTCTAGATTTAGGTTATCAGGATATTCTGGAATTCAGGAGTTGCTGGAGGCAAGCTGGATGGCATGGCGTATTCACTAGTATATAGTATTTCTTTTCTGCTGTTTGTTGTTGTTTGTTGTTGTACACTCTGATGATGTAATGTAATATGATGTAATGTAATAATTGATATAATTCTTTTGTTTAAAGATTATTCATTTATCTATTATATGTTGTTCCGCTACGATTGTGAGATTCTGATATTGTTCTGTTGTTTTCTTTTCCTCTCTTCTTCTATCTTTTTCTTCTTCTTTAACCATACATTCGGTTTTCCGGCATTCGATTGCTCGGCACTTGATACAGTGGACGTATTGATGTCGGTTTTCGAGCGACGAAAAATCGCAACGTTACATTTGACAAGATACTACTCGCCAACTTACACGCATCTGGAGCACTTACTCTACACAGACTCCAAGCTGACGTCATATAAACCGTAGATCACAATCAATGCCTATGAGGAAACTTGGCGCTTAAGGTATTAATCTCATTCCTTCAAAGCATGGTCTCTATAGCTATAAATAGAGATCCTCATGTACTTGTATAAGGAATTAAATTTCTATTCTCATATGATATATCTGCTAGCTCAAAATTTTGTAATAGCCATTAAAATGACCTCTTGTAACCCAAGAACTCAAAGTAATAAAATCTTCAACCATAGTGGATGTATATATTTGCATAGATTAAAGTACTCTATATCTTATGTCATTTAATTCACTTGCACTACTTGTCATTTACTTATTTATCCTTACTTTACATTTTAACTCACTATTTTTGCAAGCAACCTATGCTAAAACCCATGTTCTCTTCTAATTCAGTGGTTGGCTAAAAATTTAGTCAGTATTCTGATGCTAGAAGGACGATCTCCCGAAAATCTCTCAAAATTCCTTATTTTCTCCTATTCAAAACACATATTCTCCACTAAAAATCATTCTCCGTTATGCTAATAATGAAGAAACCGAGTCCAACAATTTTAGGGGCTATAACACTAATAATGGCAATGTGGTCCGCACCGTCAACCCAATTCCAAGCATGAGCAATGACATTTAGCTCGGCTTGGTGAATGGCCCGGGTAGAAGCCAAAGAAACCATCAACATGGTCCAAGAATCTCGACTGCTTTGGATAGGAAATCTATCTCACATACGGTTCCTAGTACTTTCAACATCATGTATAACGCCCAAGAAAATTGTAATAAATTAATTAAAATACTAATAAGGGAAAAAAGGATAATTTTACATTAAAGAGTAAAATATAAGTTTTCACAAATTTTGGAATTAGGCCATAGTATCTATCCCATTGCGTCTGGAATTTCGTTTATAATTAGGAAATATTTATATAACTTATTAAATTTGCTAAAACTGGTTGAAAATGATGGAAAATATAACTAATGGAATTTTCGTAAATATGTATTTCGGACCCAACTCAACAAACCTAAGATTTCAATTATAAATTAACACCTAACCCTCGTTTCTGCTTACTCCAAACACTAGCCTCTATCTCCTAGAACTTCTTCTCCTTTCTCAATCGAAATTCTAATTCAAAATAAAATAAAAGACAACCAAAAAAAAAGATAAGGAATCAAATTAGAGAAAAGAAAAGAGAGGCTACGAAGCAACAACTAGAAGGAGCAGTAGTGTAACAACCTCCTTTGGAATGAGCCTAATTTTCGATCCAATAAAAGCCCGTCGAACCATGGGACTATTCCAAAGCTGTTTGTTGGTTGTTAAAATTAATACAGTGAATAATATACAGAGCAACCTATTTATGCTTTTAGAATCTCCCAGCAGAAGGGATAAAATATATTAACAAAAGTAGGTACCTATTTCATAAAAATTTAAATCCTAGAAATACAACATATCATCCTAAAATATCCATAATACAATATCTCAAAATAACATCAATATGTGTGAAACTAAATACATCAAAATATATCGAAAATATAGACAAATGGATAAACTGCTGCAAATATTCACCACCGCCTTTGTCTTCGCCATCAGCATCGTTGTAACATCCCGCCGTTCTGACCGCCTCCAGTCGGTAATTAAACCAACTAGAAATGTCCAAAATGACCGATTGTTATTTAGTTTGTAACATTTAAACAGAATCAGCCACAGAATCACAGAATAATAATCATATTTCCCATAAAAGAACTTTTCTTTTATATACAAATATCAGAGTTATACAATGAATTACATTTAATACAGCGGAATTTACATATATCTTTTTAAAGTACAAGAAAAATCTCTTGAAAAACTTTAGCGATGCGATAATTCCCCTCTCTCTAACTTCGCTGCCTGAAAATCTTCAAGCTGTAAAAATACTCGGACTGACCCGAGCGTTTTATGCAAAACACAAAATCACTCGAGTCAGGATTAATCTTTATTCAAGTAAATAAATTTGCAATGAACTGAATAAAATGGTAACAGCCCAACAGGGTTGATAGTGCAGTGGCAGCAGAGAAAATCAAAGCAAATTGGATCAGTCAAATAGCGTAAATAAGGCAAATGCCCACAAGTGAGCATTAGAAGTGTACAGGGGAACACTTATATCAAACCAGCAAGTACAAATCTGGGCAGCCAACCAAAACATCAAGCATACAAGCTCAAATAATCACGGCAACAATACTTTTAAATGGAGACAAAGCAACAATGAAAATGCAAATGCAAATCAACAAAGAACAGGAACCAGACATGTCAAGTTCAACAGTATGGGCCAGAGAATTGTACAAAGATCCTACAGGGATGAACGGAAATGGCCGAAGTAAAATACATTATGAAAGACCACCAACTACAACTTCACCAAGATACAAGGCAAACTGGCACTCAGGCAAGTGTACAACAGTGTCAAGACGACTACTCCATGAAAAACAACATGAATGCATTCAAAGTGCACTAGTCATGCAAGCTACAGTAAAGCATGAACATGTGTGGACAATGAAAACCAAGCCATCAGGTCAGCGACAACACTCAAGCCAAATGAAATGCATCAAAGAACAAGTCTCGACCAAATTCAGTAAGGAAATGCACCAATGCAAACTCAAATAAGTATGTGCAACTATGAAAACTGAAGTGAACAAATGTCAACAGTGTTAAAGTCGAAATTACATGGAAGTATGACAGTGAAACTCAAAGCAATGATCAAGTCAAGACAATGAAACTAGGTTAAAAAATTTCTTAACATTAAAAGCTTCAGATTTAAAATTTTGAAACTGATATTCAGGTTATAAAGGGAAATCATAAAAAAAATTGTTAAGTTTGAATTTTAACATCTAGCAAATGTTTTACTGTTATTTACCTTCCCAAGTGATACTCTAACTTTTCTTCATTAATTATTAATTTCATATCTTAAATTAGGTTTGAACAAATTATTCTTGTTGAATCCCAAAATCTAACGAAGTGCAGATGGGAAGATTTGAATTTTTCTTTTTGATAACACTTTAAATCCTGAACTGTAAACAGGGTATAACCAGGCTATCAAACATGCATGCTTAAACCAGGTACCAAAATACAGAGGTTATGCTAAGATACACATGCAACACTCTTCATCATAGAAATTCATATGCAACAAACATTTATCTGCTAATCTTTTTAACAATGTTTACTCACAGTTTTATTTACTAAAATGCACAGGGTTAAACAACATTTTTTTTTCTAACTGTTTACTGCCATTTCAGAACCAAAGAGGGAAGAGTGAGATTTGGGTTTTAATATGGTTTACTTTGTAAACCTGACAAATAAATGCAACTAGATTCATACTAAAATTTAGGAAGAGTGATGTTATTCACATGCAACATATAGATTAAAGCTTTTTAATATTATGGGTTATTTATCTAAAAGAAAATAAGGCACTGCAGTTTTACAATTTATTATAAACATATGCAATATTCGTTCATTTCAGTATACTAGCATGCACCTCAAACTTTTACCCATTTAAAATAAAATGGAGTTACTCACAGTGACATATATATGCATAAATACATATTCACATACATACTTTCAATTCCTTACCTAAACAAACATTCAAGCATCACATAATGGATTCAATAATTTTAGCAATGCATCAGATTCATCAAACAATTGTTTTGAACTTGTAAATTTTATTACTTTCAGATCGTAGGATGTTCACAGACCTTTATAACTAGGATCATTCATATATAGGCATGCAAGCATAATACATAGCAAAACATCAAACCATAGGGGGGTTTACAGACACATATATACATCACATATGAACAGAAGTTCAGACAAGCACATGTAAACAAGATTTTCCACAACCAGATTCAAAGACCCATCACATGCAGCAAAACAACAAGTAAAGATTTTTTTTAATAGCATCTGTTCTTATCAGATATTAATGATAGCATCTGTTCTCATTAGTTTAAATTCAAGTAACCCAGCAAATGATAGCAAATAACACCCAACAACCATTCATGCAGAGACTTATCTGTTCTTATCTGTTCTTATCAGTTTAAATTCAAGTAACCCAGCAAATGATAGCAAATAACACCCAAATCATAGCATGTAACCAAGCACCCAATTCAAACAATTTAAAAACTTGAATAATGATTAATCGTGAGAAAAACTCACTGTTGCTAGCCTGGGTGAAAGACGGCGCAGCCAAACAACGACGAACTTGACCAACCGCGGAGCACGCGAGCGAAGAAATTGAAGCAGAGACGAAAGCCTTAATTTGGAAGCGAAGAGAAGCGAACGATTGTGGCCGCCATTTTTTTATTATTATTCTCGTTTGATTTTGTTAGGTTAGGGTTACGAATCGAATGGAGAAATGAGGGAATGGGTATACTTAATCACGGCACCAATATCAAATGTGGGCCGGTATTATTTTCAAAGCCCACTTAACCCTTAACAAAAATTTTGAAAGGAATTTAAATAAATTTACAAACTCCAAGCTCAATTTTTTTTTAAATTCAAATATGTTCTTCATATTAACTTGAAAAATTCAAATAACTTCACAGTTTCAAATCAAGATTTAATTCAATTATTAATTTTACATAAGTAATAAACCTTAAATCCAAATTATTTTTCTAAGTCATTAGTTTGAATTTAAAATACAAATTCTATATTCAATTTCAACTCCAAAGTCAAATTTAAATTTTTTATTCAACTTTTTATAGATTAAATTCTAAAATTTAATCGCCAAATTCATTGTTATATTGGGAATTTTTTTTTAAATCATCATTCAAATATTTAAAATAAATTAAATATTTAACATTTAAATTGTTCAAAATTCAGGACCGTTACAATCTCCCCTCCTTAAAAGAATTTCGTCCCGAAATTACAAGTAAGGAAAAATGATTGTTAAAATCTCACTGATGTTTATACCCTACACAATTTTTTTACCAAGCTCAAAACTTATTAAAAATAAATGAGTATAGAATTCATTCTATTTGTTTTATCTCACTAACTTTGTTAATTAACTCATTTGTTCATCATTTTCTACAATCAAGATGCAAAAGTCTTTTACTAAAGTTTTCAACTTACAAAACCCAAAATTTTAGATTTGAAATTCTTCATTTAAGAAATTTACATAGTATAGCTTTTCCAAAGCTGTGGACTTTCAAAACATTTCAAAAATCCTCTTCCTTAGTTCATTAGGTTGGAATTTATGTTACTTTAGTTTCAGATTATTGATTTTGTATTTATAGTTTGAAAATACTTGCTAACTCGAAATTTAACAAGTCTACTGTCGTTCTTAAAGACATTAGGCATACGCTGGCCAGGCGCAAGTCTAAAAATCTCCAAGTGCTAAATATACTTGCTTCAATTCCCAGTGAAAATACTTAAAAATCTTTTAAAAATGGATATGGAAAGCACATTCCCCCATGGATCACAGTTTACCCGGCGGTTCCGCTACTATAACAGTAGAATCGCTTGTAATTGTAGATTTCTCATCTCTCGCCATGGTTGTCGCCGTAGATCGCGGTTCACACGGCGGTTACGCTACTATCCCAGTAGAATCGCTTGTGACCGTAGGCATCTCGCCCCTCGAATTACGCTTTGGCATCTAGATTGCAGTTTACACGGCGGTTGCGCCACTATCCCAGTGGAATCACTTGTAACTGTAGACATCTCGCCCCTCAAATTACGTTAGTCACTCCAACTACTGGAAAACAAATGGCCAATCCAACTAATGGAAAACAAATGGCCAATCCAACTAATGGAAATCAAATGGTCGATCCAACTAATGGAATTCTACGTAGCTACGATTTTCAAATGGACACTCATCTCGAGTTCCAACAACCTTCACAAATTTTAAATGGAAGGTACTTTTCCATATCCTTAGTTTGGAAAACATAATATCATACATACATATATAATATTTCATTTCACATTTCGTACATATCATACCCATGTACTTACATAAGTTTTCCATAACAATTACTTTCCAAACTAATGGTTTTCGAATTTATCGTATTCTCATATATATGTTCTGAAAACCTCAATATCTCATACCCATAACAAATAGAGGATTCACAAATTTTCCATTTCATTATCCATTTAAAATTTTCCTCTAAGTCGATTTGGAAATTTAAGGTTATCTCAAACCTAATTCACATTCATAATCCAATTTATTATCGACTTCACACTCGATTTGGATTTCATGTTACATCGTCAATTCTTAACACATAATTGATGTCTATCGATATATAACCTCTGAGCTCGTATGTCTCAAAGAAGGGTGTTAAGCTAAGAGAATAAATTCTCCGCCACCAACAGATATATATTCAATAGAGATCAGTTGTTATGTCATCAATTCACAATGTTAGACATACAATCCAAATCAACCATTCAAAATTCAAAGTTCAACTTATATTGTTTTTGGGTGTCAAAGTTAAACTCAATTTAACTCAAAATTCAATCCTTTGAAAATTTCCAAGTTGAACTAACTGTTCATATTTTCCAAAAATAATATCTTTACAAGATATATTTTTCATGCTTCAACCAATTGAAAACAAATTTCAAATCATTTTTCACCTTTCAATCTTTGAAAACAAATTTCAAAGCAATTTCCTTAAGCGGAAACATTTCCAAATATTTATCCATTTTAAACTTGAAATGGTTCATTTAAATCAATCAAATAAATCCTTACCGATTTATTTTAAACTTACGTTCCAAATCCGTAAATTTATTTCCACATTTCAAAAATAAATCAATGTTTATTTTAACAATTTTTCCTTTATTTTATGAATTCCATAATGAATTTACCTTTCCAAAATATCTATGAATATACGATTTTCAAATCGATTTCTAATATTCATTATCAATTTATCTTTAAAAGATAAAATCTCAAAACATTCATTTCATATTGGAAAAACATTTCCATACTTATTTAATAATAAGTAATTTACAAATCCATTTCTCTTCAACACTTGAAAAGTATTCAATATACTTAAATCATAATCAAGTATATATTTCAATCTTTAAGGAAAGCGATCTTTTAAATACATTTATTTGAGTCAAAACGAATGTTGCGTAAAACATTGTTACGACGACCCAAAATCACTAGTATAAGGATTCAAATTTAAGATAGATATATAAATCCCAATACTATATAAACATTTCCTTTTGGAAACCATTTACTATAACAACAGTGTTATAGTCCACCATTTCCTTTTATTTCTCTCGAAAACGTCTATTTCAACATTGAATGTTGAAATCTATGGTTTCGATACTTAACACATTTTAAAACAACTTCAAATCGATCAAGTTCATTTTATAATATCACTTCCCTAAAACATATCCGTTTTATTTAATAATATATTCACTGTCCAAAATTGTGAATATACTTCTTTAACCAATTTCAATATTCTACGCATTTAATTCAGAATTATCCACTGTCCAAAATCGTGGATAAAATTCCCAACCAACTTTTATCATCACAATATTTAACTTAAAGGATAATTCGCTGTCCAAAATCACGAATATATCTCCTTTAATAACTTCTATGTTTCATTTATCAAATTCAATTGGTTTCGAATTTATAAACAATCTTTACAAATTCCATTTCTATTTATAAACTTCGATTTATAAATCTCCTTTATTAATTCAATTCAATTTATATAACTCAATTATATACCAAAAGTCCATTTATAAGTTAAGTACTTATAATCCATTTATTTACAAATCATTCTTTAAAACATTTGAAATCAATTTTCAAAAGAATTCAGAATCAAATTCCCGAGTCATAGTTCAATAATCCGCTTGATTATAACTAAATTAACATGTCATTTTATTTTCCAATTTATTTCTCTGGAGATATCCAAAATATTTAATTTAAACCAATTTACTAATTCACTTAACTTATATTTTATTCTTTCATAAATCTCAGCAATTCGATAATGGGTTTTTTTGAATGATCGGGACTCAAATCTAAGGAGACCTTACCGAAGAGAAACTATCGTAAACCTAAATTTATAGAGGAGAATTTCCGAAAAAGATTTGAATTTTCAAAATACCTTTTATTTTTCAAAGAAAACAATTTTATACATTCTTTAGTTTTGGAAAACATTTTCTTTACAGTGATTCTAGTAACTATTCATATTAAACGCCATAAACTAAGCTTTGTGTAAACCAAAGCTCTGATACCACTTTGTAACATCCCGCCGTTCTGACCGCCTCAAGTCGGTAATTAAACAAACTAGAAACGTCCAAAATGACGGATTGTTATTTAGTTTATAACATTTAAACAGAATCAGCTACAGAATCACAGAATAATAATCATATTTCCCATAAAAGAACTTTTCTTTTATATACAAATATCAGAGTTATACAATGAATTACATTTCATACAGCGGAATATACATATATCTTTTTAAAGTACAAGAAAAATCTCTTGAAAAACTTTAGCGATGCGGTAATTCCCCTCTCTCTAACTTCGCTGCCTGAAAATCTTCAAGCTGTAAAAATACTCGGTCTGACCCGAGCGTTTTATGCAAAACACAAAATCACTCGAGTCAGGATTAATCTTTATTCAAGTAAATAAATTTGCAATGAACTGAATAAAATGGAAACAGCCCAACAGGGTTGATAGTGCAGTGGCAGCAGAGAAAATCAAAGCAAATTGGATCAGTCAAATAGCGTAAATAAGGCAAATGCCAACAAGTGAGCATTAGAAGTGTACAGGGGAACACTTATATCAAACTAGCAAGTACAAATCTGGGCAGCCAACCAAAACATCAAGCATACAAGCTCAAATAATCACGGCTACAATACTTTTAAATGGAGGCAGAGCAACAATGAAAATGCAAATGCAAATCAACAAAGAACAGGAACCAGACAGGTCAAGTTCAATAGTATGGGCCAGAGAATTGTACAAAGCTCCTACAGGGATGAACGGAAATGGCCAAAGTAAAATACATTATGAAAGACCACCAACTACAACTTCACCAAGATACAAGGCAAACTGGCACTCAGGCAAGTGTACAACAGTGTCAAGACGACTACTCCATAAAAAACAACATGAATGCATTCAAAGTGCACTAGTCATGCAAGCTACAGTAAAGCATGAACATGTGTGGACAATGAAAACCAAGCCATCAGGTCAGAGACAACACTCAAGCTAAATGAAATACATCAAAGAACAAGTCTCGACCAAATTCAGTAAGGAAATGCACCAATGCAAACTCAAATAAGTATGTGCAACTGTAAAAACTGAAGTGAACAAATGTCAACAGTGTGGAAGTTGAAATTACATGGAAGTATGACAGTGAAACTCAAAGCAATGATCAAGTCAAGACAATGAAACTGGGTTAAAAAATTTCTTAACATTAAAAGCTTCAGATTTAAAATTTTGAAACTGATATTCAGGTTATAAAGGGAAATCATAAAAAAAATTTGTTAAGTTTGAATTTTAACATCTAGCAAATGTTTTACTGTTATTTACCTTCCCAAGTGATACTCTAACTTTTCTTCATTAATTATAAATTTCATATCTTAAATTAGGTTTGAACAAATCATTCTTGTTGAATCCCAAAATCTAACGAAGTGCAGATGGGAAGATTTGAATTTTTCTTTTTGATAACACTTTAAATCCTGAACTATAAACAGGGTATAACCAGGCTATCAAACATGCATGCTTAAACCAGGTACTAAAATACAGAGGTTATGCTAAGATACACATGCAACACTCTTCATCACAGAAATTCATATGCAACAAACATTTATCTGCTAATCTTTTTAACAATGTTTACTCACAGTTTTATTTACTAAAACGCACAGGGTTAAACAACAATTTTTTTTTCTAACTGTTTACTGCCATTTCAGAACCAAAGAGGGAAGAGTGAGATTTGGGTTTTAATATGGTTTACTTTGTAAACCTGACAAATAAATGCAACTAGATTCATACTAAAATTTAGGAAGAGTGATGTTATTCACATGCAACATATAGATTAAAGCTTTTTAATATTATGGGTTATTTATCTAAAAGAAAATGAGGCACTGCAGTTTTACAATTTATTATAAACATATGCAATATTCGTTCATTTCAGTATACTAGCATGCAACTCAAACTTTTACCCATTTAAAATAAAATGGAGTTACTCACAGTGACATATATATGCATAAATACATATTCACATACATACTTTCAATTCCATACCTAAACAAACATTCAAGCATCACATAATGGATTCAATAATTTTAGCAATGCATCAGATTCATCAAACAATTGTTTTGAACTTGTAAATTTTGTTACTTTCAGATCGTAGGATGTTCACAGACCTTTATAACTGGGATCATTCATATATAGGCATGCAAGCATAATACATAGCAAAACATCAAACCATAGGGGGGTTTACAGACACATATATACATCACATATGAACAGAAGTTCAAACAAGCACATGTAAACAAGATTTTCCACAAACAGATTCAAAGACCCATCACATGCAGCAAAATAACAAGTAAAGCTTTTTTTTAATAGCATCTGTTCTTATCGGATTTTAATGATAGCATCTGTTCTCATCAGTTTAAATTCAAGTAACCCAGCAAATGATAGCAAATAACACCCAACAACCATTCATGCAGAGACTTATCTGTTCTTATCAGTTTAAATTCAAGTAACCCAGCAAATGATAGCAAATAACACCCAAATCATAGCATGTAACCAAGCACCCAATTCAAACAATTTAAAAACTTGAATAATGATTAATCGTGAGAAAAACTCACTGTTGCTAGCCTGGGTGAAAGACGGCGCAGCCAAACAACGACGAACTTGACCAACCGAGGAGCACGCGAGCGAAGAAATTGAAGCAGAGACGAAAGCCTTAATTTGGAAGCGAAGAGAAGCGAACGATTGTGGCCGACATTTTTTTTATTCTCGTTTGATTTTGTTAGGTTAGGGTTACGAATCGAATGGAGAAATGAGGGAATGGGTATACTTAATCACGGCACCAATATCAAATGTGGGCCGGTATTATTTTCAAAGCCCACTTAACCCTTAACAAAATTTTTGAAAGGAATTTAAATAAATTTACAAACTCCAAGCTCAAATTTTTTTTAAATTCAAATATGTTCTTCATATTAACTTGAAAAATTCAAATAACTTCACAGTTTCATATCAAGATTTAATTCAATTATTAATTTTACATAAGTAATAATCCTTAAATCCAAATTATTTTTCTAAGTCATTAGTTTGAATTTAAAATACAAATTCTATATTCAATTTCAACTCCAAAGTCAAATTTAAATTTTTTATTCAACTTTTTATAGATTAAATTCTAAAATTTAATCGCCAAATTCATTGTTATATTGGGAATTTTTTTAAATCATCATTCAAATATTTAAAATAAATTAAATATTTAACATTTAAATTGTTCAAAATTCAGGACCGTTACAATCGTCCTCTATAACATGTGTGTTATAATGAGGAGGTGTCGGAACAACAGTGTCTGATGAATGAAAATCTCATGTCTTACCATAATAGTATTTGAAAAATATCATTTAGATAAGTAATATTTCTTATGCATCATATGCTATATCATACCAGGTATATCCCTTACTATAAGCCCAAAGACTCTTTCAGTCCAACTCCATAACTCTTAAGTGGGTGTAATGCATCTACCGTAAAATGTGCCATAACAATGCAAGAGAAAGTACTTAAGGGACTTACTACCTCTTTGATGTGAGTTTGGTAGACTCTAACCTAAGGCGGATCCCTTTCTGGTAATCCTTAACTGAAATCGAAAGAAATCTCACTAAGCCTAAAGCCGTTTAATACTTGTTTTATGGGAAGAGGTGGACTCTACAATAGCTACTTAATACCTCAACCCTAAAGCAGAACCCTACCAAAGATTTCCCACTACTGCACTTAAAAGATAATCCCGACAATTTAATACTTCTTAACTGGAATACAATAACCATTTAATACCCCAACCCAGGAGCAGGCCCTTACTGGAATATCCATCATATGACTCGTAACCCAAACTGTGATGTCTCACGTTAGTTCGACAATTCCAATAGAATTTATTATAGACGATGTCCCAAATCAGTCCCAAAGTCACACTGCTGGTAGCTAGATTGGTTGGGCAGACTTCTATGTGCTTTTGATTGAGCTGGTATCCATATGACTTCATCATATTTCTTCTCTCCTAACATACTACCATATATATATTGTTAGTACCTTAGGCATTAGTTTTGGTTATAACCACCATACGACATTTTATAAAATATATATACTAATGTTTTTGTCAAGTTATATTAGTCTATAGTGCAGGATATTAGATAGGTATTAATCAAGAAGACTTTATAGTATCAAGAGAAGATTCAAGAGATGGAGATTCAGGTGTTAGAGATTGAAGGCTCATGAGTATTGAAGAACTCAAGATTCCCAGATAAATTATAGAGTCTTAGAATTTTTGTTAAAACCTGATAGCACTTCTTTAATCTCTTTCTCTATTTCTCTTTTTCAATGATTTTCTAATATCTTTAAAATAGTTTTAAATGAATTTTTGTTTTCAAAATAGGCTTTAAACTATTTCTGTCTTTTGATTTTATCATATTTTAAGTTTTAAAGTATTTTAATATACTTTGAATATTATACTTTGTTCTAATTTTAGTTTTTTAAGATATATAAATATTTATAAGTTTGTTATAGTAATTGTTATTACTTTGATTTCAAATATATTTAATTTTACTTTGTACTTATTATTTTCAAAAGAAATTCATCCTTTATATATTTAAATATATTTCTGCAAAGTTGTCTTAAGTTTTGATAAGATTAAAATATGTATAAACTATTTTTATACGATTTTACAAAGTATCAAATATTTCACAAACCTTATTATTTTCAAAATAAATTTTATAAAGTGTTTTTCAATTCTGTGAAGGTTATGTCGACATATCCAATTCCTATATGTTGACACAGTGACCATAATTTTCAAAATTCAAATTTTGAATAGAAGTGCCTTTTCGTCGTATCTCTTCGTGAATGGACATGACTGTTGTTTCTTTATGAATAATATAGGTTAAAACAACGAATTTTTGTTAACTACTTTCTCTCCTCTTTCACTCTCTTGAATTTTAAAAGAAAACCTACACAAAATATTCTAAATTCAATCAGAATCAGATTCAAACTCCAATGATTTGATTCACTATTGATTACTCTATGATTTCTCTCACTCAAACAAGATCATAGTGTTATTCAAGAGTTTATAGGATCATTTGTAATCAAGATCAACGATATGAATCTGTAAAACTCTATCAAATCATACTATTATACTTGTGGATGTAAATGTAGCCCGTGTAAATCAATTGGGTGTGCTTAGTTGTAACATCCCATATCTAGAGGCCTAAGGCTAAGCGCTACAGATGCGGCAGTCATCCATAGTATGACAAAATATGGTAATGCTAATGGTATACATGATACCAGAAGCACTTGGATATGAACAAAATCACAGATTTTCGAAAAACAACATTTTACTGATTACATTTCAAAACAATTTCATATCCAAGTTACATAATCTCATATCGTTTTCCAAGTAAAGATTAGTTATAATCACTACAAAAATATGCTAAGGGTGACATATGACGTTGCCTCCTTGGTTGATCATAGTCAATATAGTCATAATTGACCTAATAAACACAGCAGAATCAAAACAAAATAAAACTTTAATTAGCTATCCGTCAGCCACCTGCTCGTCTTCGAAAGCTTTATTGGCCAAAATGAATAAAACCTGAAAACCTTACAGCCTACTCAAATCAATGTTGAGCACCCAAGAGTTAAAGGGGAAAAAACTTACATAAATCCTGGTGTGAATGATACTGTTACATCTTGGTTTACTGATAATAAGTGAGACCACGTCGCTTAGCAGAACAGGTTTCCCCTCACTAATATCCTCTTTAAAACATATATTTTACAAATCCTTTCCTACAACCATACCGGTTAATCAAACTGATATAATAATGATAATAATAGCTAAGCCTGTTAAGCTATAATCAGGTAAACAATGAACTATCTATCCACAAGTTATAAATGGACTTTCTATCCAAAAACTGGGCTGACTGCCTAGAAACTGAACTAACTGTCCGAATCAATATGGACTAACTGTTTGAAATGGACTACCCATCCGAGTCATTTTCTTAGGGTTAACTACCCTTCATCGTTTTCCTTGAAAACCTTTTAAAATGATTTAACCTTTTAAATCATACTTATACAAGGAAAATATATTCTTAGCTTTATTCTAAGCTATTTTTCCATGTTATATATACTTTACTCAAAATAACCTCGATGAAATTTAATAAGGATTACCTACCCTTTCAAAATAACTTTAAGTCCTTTTTAACTTGAAAACACTTAGGCTATTTTTCCTATTTAATATATTCAAAACCTTTATTTAAAACCTCTAAACAACCTATTCGAAACCCATGAAAGTAAACCTTTCAAAACCATTGAAAGTACCCCTTTCAAAACCATTTAAAGTCACTCTTTCAAAACCAATAAAAGTCACTCCTTTGAAAGATTTAAAATATTAGACATCCTCCTTTAAAATCTTTTAAACATTGCCTTTCGAAAACATAAGAAAAACCTTCGCTTTCGATCCTATCGAAACCCTAGGAAACCATCCCTTCGAAACCATTCATTGAAACCCTTTCGAAAGCATTAAAATACTAAACCTTTTGAAAGCCTTTGGGTTCAATTTAAAACATGTGCAAACCTTTCGAAACCATTCAAAAATTTACAAATTCGAAACCTTTGAAAATTGTTTTGGTCAAAACCCTTTGGATTATGCCTTTAAGTAGAATAAAAGGATCAGAAACCCATTAAAGTCGAAAACATCAGTTTTGAAACCATTCATAACTGTCTCTTTTGAAACCATCTGGGTTTTACTTCAATCTTAGAAGAAGGGTCATTAAAACATTTAAGTTAAAAGCATCTGTTTCGAAACCATTTTCTAAGTAAAGAAGTGATGGTGTCGACATCATCTACTCGAAAGCTTTGGAGTAGTGGCCAAATTTAAGAAAACAAAATAAACAACCCTTTCAAAACCATCTGGGTTGAAAGGTAGAAAACCGCAATAAAAAGGCTTCGACTTAGTCGAAAACAATCATTTATCACAAAAGCACAACCTAATCGAAACCAATTTTTTAAATCCATTTGACATAGTTGAAAGCTAATTAAGTCGAAAGCTACTTAGTCGAAAGCAAGCAGACGCATTTTCTTTAAAAGCAAAGTAAGGCTTCAAACCCTTCGAAACCCCTGGTTTCGAATCCATACCTTTCGCCTACATCCAATTCACTACATACCAGTTTCCTGGTACCATGTGCATTAGTTTCGATTATGTCAGAAGCGAAGCTAAGGAGGCGGAACCTGGTGCCGAAAGCATCGAAATAGTGAAATGCATGTAACAAATAGTTCTTTTCACCTAACTTGCTTTACATGTCTAATTTTGATTGGTTGCCTTTTTTCTTTACCACTAAAAAGTAATGTAATTTTCGGAACTAACTATTTGGATTATTTTTAAAAAGCCCTTCTCCTTTTATAAATATTTTAAACATTTTCCCATACCTTGAATAAATTTATATATCCATTAAAACACGTAGGAAAAATCTAGAAAAATTTCAAAAAAAAAAAATCTCTTTTAGTATTTTTTTTCCAACATATAAAAATTACAGACCCAAACCTTTTCTTATTTAACCGTAAATAATTTATAACCCAAAATAACATTTTATTTACTAGAAAATTCATATAAATTCTACATAAATTCAGAAAATTTTGAAAATTGAAACCCTTCTCTAAAATATTATTTATGGTCTTCATAAAAATTCACAAGGCATTTGGATGTCATATAAAAAGGTTTTCATATCAAAACATGTTATAAAATCTATACGAACAACCATAAATCATCAACATGTATATATATATATATATATGTGCATTCCAACATTCAAAAACATAGAAAACCAATGTAAAATATTTCGGATTTAATATTAAAACCGAAAACAAAACATATATGAGATGTAAACATTATTCAACTTAGCTTTGGAGATTAAAGAGATTGAGACGTGAATGGATTTGATTTGCTTAAGCTTCTTCCTTAGCTTTTATTTATCTTTTCTCCCTTGATTTTGTTAATGGTGGCCGTCCTTAGTTTAAAATTTTTAAGAAATGAAATGAACGTGTAGAGGTACATGGCCTAAGGGAATAGATGTAGGAATGTCCTCTTTCCCATTTTACCCCTCCCCTATTTCATGTTAAACTCTTATTTTAATTCATTGTTTAAATGGCACAGCTACCCCTTAATTAAATCAAATCTCAATCCCCCAATCAACACTTAATGTAATTTAATTTAACTAATTGAATATCCTAAACAATGTCACTAGAAATCTGGCATGTTACATTAGTAGCCAAGAAATCTGGTGGGTGTGCTTGTAACTTGTGTAAATCAAAAGACTTTACCCTAAGGTCGAAAAGTCTGGAGGGTTCGTCTTATTGCCTTGAAATCAAGGTTGTCTTTACGTTGGAATTTGAAAAGAAATCCGCACAAGGAATTGTACAGGACTGGATGTAGGGTAACTTTGAGCCAGTATACAATCCTGGTGTGTTCTTTCCTTTTTACTTTTACTGCATTTATATTTATCTATGTTTGTATCTGTGATTTTTAATTGCGTTGTTTAAACTATAATCATAAAAGAATTCAAAAGGATTCGAAAAAATTATAAAACTCTATTCACTCCTCCTCTAGTGTTAAATTAGCCTTAAGATCCATCTTTTGTCAAACTTACATTTGGTATCAGAGCCTTGGTTTTGAAACTATTTATAATTTTGATTTTTGAAAATTTTTAAAGGCTAATAAAACTGTTAGTAATATGGTTCGTAACACTGTTAATTCACTTGTCAGTAATTCATTTGCAGAAGGTCAACCTACTGGTAGACCCTCAGTTTTTAGTGACAGTAATTACAAGTATTAGTCACATAGAATGAAAACATATTTGTAATCAGTTAGTCTTATAACATTACACAAAGTGAATACACTAAGCCCAAGACTTTTTCAACTTGGACTTCTAACCAAAAGCCAGTTGCACAAAGTAATTTAAAGCCATGAGTATTTTGTTTTATTCAATGGATAGAAATGAATTTATAGAGTGTCTATCTATAAGTCTGCATTTGAAATATGGAGAACATTACAAGTTACACATGAGGGCACTAGTAAAGTCAAATGGACCAAAATTTATATATTAACAATTAGTTTCTATTATTTAAAATGAGTCAAAATGAGTCAATTTCGGATATTTATAGTTGATTTCAAGATATAATCCATTCGCTAATCATACTTGCAAAAGTTTTGCTGAAAGTATCAAGTTAGAAAAATCCTAAATTTACTTACTCCTGAATGGGACCAAATGGCTCTTATGATTGAAGAGGATAATGACATTAGCACTTTGAAAATTGAAGAATTAATTAGCAATTTAATGTCATTTGAAGCATGAACGCAGGGCAGGAGAGAAAGTAGGGCAATAAAAAAGAAATCCATTGCTTTCGATGTCACAACAGATGATCTGGATTCAGACAATGTGATGTTGAATAAGTCACTTTCGTAACAAGAAATTTGAAAAAAATTCTAAAGTATTGAAAGATGAATAATCTCAGAAGATATGATAATAAAAATCCAAGTGGAAATAGTAGCGAAAATGGTGTTAGATGCTTTAATTATGATGAACCCGACCATATAAAAAGAGACTGTCCATATCTAGAGAAACGGAAAAACACATCGAATACCGATTCATCCACAAAATAGAGGACTTATGCTGCAACACTAGACGGTTCTGATACTTTCTCAAGTGATAGCGAACCAGGTACAGAAGATGCTAGTAACGCTTTACAACGACATTTAATGTGAAGTCTAGAAAAATAAAACTAAAATATATACGCATTAAAATTTTGAATTCTTATGATTAGTTTTGATTGCTAGGTATAACATATAGCTTAATAATAATATTGGTCGAATAATATGTGCATATATTTTAAATATTATATATATTAATAAAATATTAAATACAAATAATATAAAATATATTCTAAATTTTTTGTAAATTATTTACTGTATATATTAAATAATAATTGTAAGATAATTATAAGTATAGATAAATTGGAATTATTTATTGAATTTCTCTCTTTTTAACATTACGACATATATGTCGACATATGTAGCAGATTTTGAATTTAAATTTCAAATTCAAAATTTGAATTTCTCTCCATCTTTTCACCAACTCCTGTGTTCTGAAAAGATGTCTTTTGACCAGAGAATATGTCGTTTAATTCTCTATTTATCTACTCTATCTCCTTCTATTCATTTTTCACTTTCAATTTCAGATTCAAAAATCATAAACTCTCTTAACTCTTCAAACTACTCTTCAATGACATCCTCAAGCAATAGTAAGGCAACCATTAGGCTTTCTACGAAAATAAAAGAATATATTCTAAAGACCATGCAAGCCTATATTGACTATATATCTTTTGGGAAAGTCTTTCTCCGAAGATCTGCTAAATTAGAAGATTTTCCTACTTATGAACTTTTTAATCTTTGTTTGCAAAATGAAATTCTTACTTTAATCGATGCTTCTCAAAATGATTTCATTTTTATCCAAACTTAATGATGATGTTTTATGCAAATTTAATAGGAAAGTTATACGATGGAAGAGAAGGAGAAGTTTGGAGTAGTGTGAAGGGGATACAAATTAGTTTAAAATGTGAAATTTTGGATCACATTCTTGAATGTAAATCTAGTAGCATGGACCTTTCAACTTTTCAAATTGATTTTCAAAACCGTGAAATGATTCATGACATTTTCGAAATTGATGATGTTTTTGAATTTAAAACGAAAATTTCCATCCAAAAGCAAGAATTTTAAGTCATCTTTTGCAAAAAAGTATCACTCCTAGAACAGGTAATTATAATAACTCAACACGAAAAGTTTTCAAATACCTTTCGGTATTTATGTCAATATGTTAAAAATTGGTCTCAAGTTATTTCGGATGAATTTTTTCCTAAAAACTTTCTAAACATGAAAACACACTATTTCATGGTGTATATCCTACTCGAGTTTTCAATTATTTTGGTGTTGACATTAAAGTAGAGGAAACGATTCCTCAAAAATATTTGACAATGTCAACATTTCACTTATGCCATTTCACCTTTTTTCCGAGCCTTATGAAATGCTTGCGGAAAAGAAACAAAGGTTGGCATGGGAAGAGGAGAAAGAAATAAGAGAAGAGGAGAAAGAGGAAGGAGAGGAAATGGAAGTCGAGGAGGAAGAACAAGAAGAGAAAGAGGATACTTCCTTGGAAAGTATCAATATGCCAACTAATCCATCCAACAAAGATCTTCTCAAAAATCAAGAGAAGATCATTCACAACCAAAGAAAGTTGAAAAATCATCCTTAAAGAAATTTACCTCAATTTCTAAAAAAATGGACAGATTCTTTAGAAAGATCATCCGCAAGCTTGGTGGTTCTTCTTAATCTTCATCCACATCTTTCTAGTTGTTTGTTTAAGCATGTTTGTATTTGGATTTTCTATTTTTAAGTTTGTGTTGAATCTCTTGTATCTTTCTTTTATTTCTTAACTATTTCTTGCACCCATCCTTATTATCAAGGAAAATTATATTTCTTGCTGTTATACATTGTCAATTATATCTTGAAAGTCGTATAAATATAATGTATATGCCAAATACAATACGATTGTAAAAGAAGTAATTTTTGAAAAATATATTACATATGCATATCATGTGTCGACATATAATGGCCAGTTTTCAATTTTTTTTTGAAAACTAAAAATAAAATAACTACCAAACACCAATTCATTTAGAACGACTTCTTACCCTTATATATACATATTCACTCCAAAATAAAATCATTATTTTCAATCTCTATCTTCATTCTCTTTGATTTACAAACCTATCTTTTCAATAATGAATTCTCCACATCAAAAACTCTGCGAAAATCTTGAACAAACACTCAAATCATTCAAAAATATTCTTACTTTCATTCTTAGAAATCAAAGGCACTTAGAACTAATCCAAATGTAGATGACTAAAGAGCAAGAGGGGAATTTGACTCTATTCAATGGATTTCTTCTCTTACAAGAGAAGAAGCAACCAACAATCTAAAATATGCCATCAACAAAGATGATAAAGATTGGGATGTCATCAAACCAAATCCAATCTTTGACGCTGATGGTTGGGTTGAAGTTCCTCGAAATGTATAGTTAAATAGGTTTGAATTTATGTAAATAATAACATACATATTTGGTTGACTTTGTGTGGATTGCTTGAATTTGGTTTGTTTGGGTTATATGATTGGGATGATGTACTAGTTGGATTTAAAAATTAAGTGAATTAAATTAACATGATTAAATACAAATAATTTGTGCTAACATTTATATTATTGTTATTTTTCTTATATATCATTTGTTATTGCTTTTCTTATCACCTTATATACATGACAATATCTAAATTACGGGGAGATTTTTCGTTGATGATATAGGGGGAGAAATATATAAAATCTAGGAATCTAGAAACAGATTAAGGGGACTTTTGCAACTCATGGAGTGTTATAACATATTTTATATGCATAATTGTCATAATAAAAAAAGGAGATATTGTTAGTACCTTAGGCAATGGTTTTGATTATAACAGCCATATAACATTATCTTAAATATATATACCAATGTTTTTACCAAGTTATATTAGTATGTAGCGTAGGATATTAGACATATATCAATTAAGAAGATTATACCGTATTATGAGAAGATTCAAGAGATTGAGATTCAAGAGGTAGAGATTCACTCATGAGTACCGAAGAATTCAAGGTTACCCAAATAAGTTATAGAGTCTTAGAATTTTTGTTAAAACCTCGATAGCACTTCTTTGATTTCTCTCATTCTCTATTTCTCTTTTTCAAATAATTTTCAAATATCTTAAAAATGGTTTTAAAAAGAATTTCTGTTTTCAAAATAGCCTTTGAATTATTTCCTTCTTTTGATTTTATTAAATTTTAAGTTTTTATGTATTTTAATATAATTTGAATATTATTCTTTGTTATAATTTTAGTTTTTAAAGATTTCTAAAGATTTATAGGTGTATTATAATAATTTCTATTACTTTGATTTCAAATATATTTACTTTTACATTATACTTATTACTTTTAAAAGATTCATAATTTTATATATTTAAATATATTTCTACAAATTTTTCTTAAGTTTTGATATGATTAATATATGTATAATCTATGTTTAGGTGATTTTACAAAGTATTAAAATATTTCACAAACCTTAATATTTTTAAAATGTTATTATAAAGTGTTTTTCAATTTTGTGAAGGATATGTCGATATATCCAATTCCCATATGTCGACATACTGAACGTAATTTTCAAAATTCAAATTTTGAATGGGAGTGTCTTTTCATCATATCTCTTCGCGAATGGACCTGACTGTTGTTTCTTTATAAATAGGGGGTAAATCAACGAATTTTTTTAACCACTTTCTCATATTTTCTCTCCTCTTTCACTCTCTTGAATTCTAAAAGAAAAATCTACAAATATTCTCAAATTCAATCAGAATCAAATTCAAACTCCATTGATTTGATCTGTATTGGTTACTCTCTGATTTCTCTCATTTCTCTTTCTCAAACAAGATCAAAGTGCTGTTTAGGTGATTATGGGATCGTTTGTAATCAAAATCAACAATCTAAGTCTATAAAACTCTATCAATTCATACTATTATACTTGTGGGTGTGATTGTACCACGTGTAAGTCAATTGGGTGTGCTCAGTAGCCCATAAACCTAGTGGGCGTGCTTGTGGCCCATGTAAATCAAGTGATTGCAAAGAGGTCATAAAGTTTGGAGGGTGTGTCTCTTTGCCTTATAATCAAGATTGTATTTACTTTGATATTTGACATGAAATCCATAGAAGGAATTATACAGAAGTGGATGTAGGGTAACTCCAAAGCTATATAAACTCCTGGTGTTTTCTTTGGCTTTTACTTTTACTGCATTATATTTATTTGTGTTTGAATCTATGATTTTAATTGCATTGTTTAAACTATAATATTAAAAGAATACAAAATGATTCATAAAAATTCAAAAACACTATTCACCATCCTATAATGTTAAATTAGCCTTGAGATCCTTCTTGTGCTAAACTTATATATATACACATACATACACACACAGATATATAAAATCTCACCATATTTACGACTTAAGGCCATATAAGAAAGACCCTTTATTTCTTCTTTAAGGATTAATTTCCCTAATATCCTTAACTTCCTTCCAATGAGGTTTAATGTTATTTACAAACCTATTTATTCCGTCTGATACGAATTATACTTTACTATTAATATTCTATTAATTACATTTATACATACGTAATATTTTAGCTAATTAAATTTTCCTAAGCATGCATAAAATATTCCTTTTCTAAAATGAACACTTCTTATACTAATTGTTAAAATGTTAAAACCTTCATATTTGTACAAGTCTAAGCTCCATATAATAGTTTACAAAATAACTAATATCCTTAGTTAGAATAACAAAGCTATATATTCAGAAATGAAATAATACCAAACTTATTTTACATTAATATAATAAAATCATGCCTCTGTTTCAATGAAACAGAACATGTTGTTTAATCTTTTATATTCTATTCGACTTTTACGTATACCTTAAAGCGGAAAAGGATTCATATTTATCCATATTACGGAATTAGACCTACAAACTACAAATAGGACAAATTCATTTTTTGCGCAACGTTTCCTACCAATTTTCTATTTAAATCCTTTTATTAAACAAACAGAAATTAGAAGAGAAAGTCGAATAGAAAATAAATTACTCAAATTGAAAAAAAAAAATTAAATTCTACTATATTAACATAAAATAATTGAAATTTTAATAAATCAAGGAACTGAAATTTTATTTGGGGGAATTTTGAGGTTTAAGGGTTTAAGATTTTCGTATACAAAATTTCCTATGGCATAAAATTAATCTAAATTTTATCACACACTGCTAAAATTTGAAAAACTAAAATTTCCACTTATAGAAAGTTTTCTACTTCCTTTATATCTAATTTATGCCCTTTCCTAATCGCTCCTTCAGGTTTCTTCTTTTTGGAGTATACAATAATTCAATTGTATATAAATTGAATTCAAAATCAAAGATTACGAAAGAATAGAATTTGAAAGAAAAAAACATACACACATATATCTAAAATATCTTACCTGAAAATATCATTGATTTTGAATCGTAAAGTTGAAAAAAAAAGATCGATAGAGTTTCGCTAGTGTTCTAAATAATTTGTGAATAAAAGTGAGGGCGCTAGCCTCTTATTTATATCTGTTTGGGCGGTAGATTTATGTAGGTTTAAAATAATAAAATCCTGATGATTCATGCCTAACCTTACCCTAGCCTCGACATACCCATCGATCGACCACTCTTCCCTAGACGGTCGACCGGCCCCGGGGAGGAGGTCGACCCTTCCTATTGTTTTGACCGAGAATTAACTACTCGCATTATATTTTCAATTGTTTCCCATATTACTCACCTATATTAACGTTTCTTAAACCCTAAAATTCCCATCAACATTAAAATATTTATTGCCCTTTTTAATTTCAACATTAACGTTATTTAATTTTTAAATTTAAGTTTGTTCGAATTATTTTAAATCTGAAAATTTCAAACATTAATAACTTTTTCGTTTCAACTCCAACCACAAAACTTTATATATTAAAGTTGATCAAAAAATTGCCATGAACATAATGGTTTAACTTTTACGGAAAAATTCTAACGTTTTAAAAATTTTCATTTTTAGCCTTACTATTAATTAATTCTTATTAATTTTTACTTGGTGTTGCATTCAATCCCACTAAAAAGGATTTCGTCCCCGAAATTCCTTTGGGACAGGTAGTGTAACATGCACTCTATAACCATGTTATATAACCAAGTTATCTACGCAACTATCTACTTAACAAAAATGCAATGCGATTATGTATGCAACATACTATTGGTGAGCTCAATCCTGGCTTGAATGCAAAATCGTGAAAAGTAGGCATGTATGCAAGTATCCTAGATATGCCTAAGATTCCATATGAGTGTAAAAATGAC
Source organism: Allium cepa (assembly GCA_030765085.1). Classification (NCBI taxonomy): domain Eukaryota; kingdom Viridiplantae; phylum Streptophyta; class Magnoliopsida; order Asparagales; family Amaryllidaceae; genus Allium; species Allium cepa. The sequence continues at coordinate 237,725,070 of CM060943.1, read as the reverse complement.
TGCAAAAATGTGGCAACCATCATCTACCGTTCAATCTAGCAACCATGATGCAACCAAAAACTAAAATTATGGAGAAAAGGTTCAATGGAGAAAAGCTCGAAATGAGAAGTCTTAATCTTATTTTCAAATTCACACAAGCTTTCCACTGAGTTATCTCCCTATTGTACTCAGACTAGCTTAATTTCTTTATTTTGAAGCTTCCTAGTTTCATGCTGCACTATGTGTGCAGTGGCATAGGGTGCTATTGGCTCTGTCTCTATATCTGCTAGTTGATCAGGTTCTACTATGGTGGCGGTGTTGCGAAGGCATTAAATGTAAAACATGAAAGATGACATGGAATCTGGCCAACTTGTTTGGAAGCTCTACTCGATATGTATGTTTCTCCACCCTTTCCAAAATCGAGAAAGGCCCAACGTACCTCGACTCCAACTTCCCCGATGTTCCAAATCTCATAACCTTTCTATGAGGGGAAACCTTAACAAACACTATGTCACCAACCAAAAACTCCACCTCTTTCTTCCGCTTATCAGCATAGGACTTGTAACACTCTATAAAATTAACAGTAACCAATAAATAACTATTAAGGCTCAAAATTGAAATTTTAGAAAATGTCAAAATTTGACCACGAAACTTGCACCATTGCATCTGTTAACCATAAAATGTAAATGAAGAGAGAAAAGGCACATCAAAGACCTTCCGCATAAATAAAGGGTATCAAAAGAAGTTACCTTTTGATGACACCAAAAGGATTGTATAACACCAGTGAAGAAAAGGCGCATGGTAACTTCAGGGAAGAGCTTTCGCAGGTAGATGGTTATAAGGCCGCCCAATGTGACACAAAGACTAAAGAAAAAAGTGCACCCCAAGTCTTTTAAATAAAAAGGAATGGGTGCGGGAAACAAGTTTGTTGCAAATCTGAACCCTTCTAGGAAAGCGAAGGGATTCATTGTTTGTCATTTGAACAGACGTCTTCCAAGAAGGGTAGAAGGTAAAGGCTCGTAATAGGCAACTCAATTGACAACCCTTTCAAAAGAATAATAAGTCTTTCGAACCAGTTAAAGTACATTTCTGACATCCTTCGACGGTGTCGAAAGATTTAAGCAAAGGCAGCATCCATAGTTCAGCGAAAGACCACTTTCTGACAGCATTAAGGAAAAGCGCGACTCTCGGCAGTAATCGAACGAGGGAGCTACCTTCCAATAAGAGCGAAAGATTCATAATGCTTCATAAGAAACCAACCCTTCGCGGAGACAAAGAGTTCATAAATACATTGGGGAAACACAAAGCCTTCGATGATATTCAACGATCCATAATGATGAGTAAAAAATAAACCTTCTGTTAAGAACGGAAGGTCTACAACTATATAGAAGAAGGGACCTTCCATCCCGACGAGAGCATAGGACCGAAAGGAAGGCCGCCTGCATCTATAAATGTGACCCAAAGGGTCCAATCTGGGGACAGATTTTTCTTCCCATTCTTCCACTCAACAACCACTATTACTCCCACTTGATAAATTGTAACCTTAAATTAGAAATCAGATTAGGGGCTAACTTATTAAATTTTATATCAGATTCCATTATGAAGAAATATAGAGAATTGTGGCTTGCGATCAACTCGAAATTTGGGGAAATCATGATTAGGCATTAATTTAATATTAATGGCTAGTCATTTAAGTTTTATTTCTTATATTCTTCGTTTATTTTGCGAATATACCATTAAATTGTCATTGGATAATCTCATAAGTTTCCTTCTTCCTTACCTAATATCAATGACAAGGAAGGGGAATATAATCTGTGAATTAGGCTAAGATATCAGTCTCATGGCGTATTGAATCAGCTCTTATTATTATCTAAATATGTTTGAATCATTACTCTTTTCGAAAGGTTTTCACAAGTGAGGTATCATCATAAGAAGTCGAAAGTGTAAGGTGATAACAAATAAAGCAATCTCACCATCTGATACCATCGAAGGGTTTATAACCTTCCATTGGGATTCAAAGGAGATGTGGATTACTTTTGGTTTCCAAGGAAGATAGAACTTGATAAAATGATATATACAAGGTCACACAATCATGACAAGTCGATTGAAGGGTCTAAATGGTTTCTAAACCCTTCGGCCTATCAGAAGGTCTAACACGACCATTGATTAAGTCTAATTGCAAGTTTTAAGCTGTATCTAAATATTTTGGTATAGGCTAAATGGATTGTTAGACCTTCCAGGCTAATCAAAAGGTTAAGCCATTCTGCCGATCCCTTTGAACTGTAATGGTTGAACCATACTTGAACCTTTTGATAGGATCGAAAGTAAAATGATTCTTCATTCAAATCCATATCTGAGATGAGTAATCTCTTATAACCTTTCGGAATCAATCCCCTCTCGTCAAGATCAAAATTAAGACATTTAAACCTTTCGACTTTGCTATTTCATTCGAAAAGGTTAATCCACTCAACCGAAAGGTTGAATCCATGTATAATAATCCTATGAAAAGCATCGAGGATGTTAATAAGAAATCATGTTAACATTTTTGGCGCTAGAAGGGGGCTTAAACCTTGAACCTACTTTATTAATATAATTGATGGTGAAATTTTGTTTGTTGTAGGTGAAAATGAAATCAAGAAGGCCTCTTACCATTAGCAAAAGGAATGAGCATGCTAATTCTTTGGAGGACAACGTCTCATCCTCTTTCAACCTTGGGAATAGGGAACATGGGCAACATTCCACCCAACCTCAATCAACTCCACTTCCATCTCAGCTTCGGCAGTTACCCCAACTGGCTCCGACTCAAGATCTTCAGCCAGAAGAACATGTGGCTAAAATCGCATATCTGGAATGCCAAAAGGTGGAAACGAAAGATCTTATAAACGAAGTGTTATCTCACCAATCATCAACGAAAGCTACCACGGTGGGTGAAGAAGATTCTCCAAGAAGGAATCTAAAAATCGATACAGATGCTTCCAAAAGTAAAGCTAATATTTCTCCATTAAAATAGAAAGAGAGCCATCCATTGAAGGCAAATTATCAAGGAAGAGTTCAAGCGGAAGATAGAAATTGTTCTGCAAGTTCAACTTTAGATGGCTACAAACCTAATAAAAGGAAGCAACTGAACAATGAAGCCTGTCTTAAGGACATGGTGGAAAAGGCTGTGAAGACTTGTTAAATGCTAAGCGCAAGAGTACTGAAGATGAAAGAGTAAACAACAACAAAAGGGTTGCACCCTTCATTGATGAAATCATGCCGGCTCCAATACCATCTCATGTGAAGGTCCCCAACATGAAATATCAAGGGTCGGGGCTTCGGGAGGGACTCATGGTTTAGATAAGCTTCAATACTGTGTGTGTTAGACTTCCCCCCTTCAAGAGCTCCGCTAGTTAACATAGGGGATTAGCCTGTCGTATAGAAGAGACAACCGACTTGGATGAACATTTGATGGCGTTTGATAGTCAAATGGATTTATACAACGTTTCTGACACTAGGTGTAGACTTTTTTCGGTCACATTACAAGGGGCCGCCGCTAAATGGTATCGACAATATCATGTGAATATGATATATGCTTGGAAGCAATTCTCATACGAGTTCTCCACTCAATTCTGCATATGCAAATATCCTACTATTGATTATACTGTTCTCGCTAATATCAGGCAAGACCATGGAGAGTCCTTAGGGGATTATTTAAAGGGATTCAATACTGAAGCCTTGAAGGCCAAAGGAATAAACAACAGAGATAAGATCATCGTTGCCCACTCAGGACCCATAGTTAATTCTCTATTCTAGAAGAGTTGTTTATTCATGGATGTCGAGATCATCAGGATTTCCATTTCCAAGCTGACAATTTTATCCAAATGGATGCATTGTATTACTCAAAGAAGAAATTTGGTCATAAGAAGGACGGTGGTAAATTCAGCTGGAGAGAATTCCCAAGAGTGTTAGATGGAAAGACACCAATACTAACGCGATGGTGTTAAACCAACCAATTTCCTTTATCTACGTGATGACCCGGGATGAGGTCAACTTCCCCAAATCGTTAAGGCCCAAAATTACCTTAAGTAGAAAAAAGGAGACAAATATTGCGCCTATCACAAAGCAAATGGCCACAGAACCAACAAGTGCAAGGTTATGACTGGAATAATTCAAAAAATTAATTCGTGAAGGGAAGTTGAAGTAATTCATGAAGAACCAGTAGCAAACTCTCCCGTCAAACACTGATGCAAGGAATCTTGTTAGGAATACCGTAAATGTGATTGAGGTAGATGACCCACTAAGCTTAAGTCCACCCCAGAACAGAATAGATGTTATATATGGAGGACCACATCCCACCGGTAGAAGTCAAAGTGCCCGAAGTAAATACATTCGAGAGGCTAAGAAAGGTGTATTCTCTACACAGGAGGAGCCGCCGTTCAAAAGTCCAAAACACAACATCAATATGCACACACTAGTGATAATCCAAAGAACTAAGGAGGGGGATCCATCACCTCCACAATGATCCCTTAATGATCACGTCCAAAATAGAATCCTCGGTGGTCACGAAAATCCTGGTTGGTACGGGGAGTGTTGTGAATGTGAGATTTTTCCCTGCGTTTGATCAGATGGGAATTTCCTGGGATAGACTTGAACCTAGTCCCGAGCCAATCTTTGGGTTCATAATAAGGGGACAACCCTACTTGGGCAGGTGAATCTTTTGTTCCAACTGGGACTTCCTCCATGTTCTCGAGTCTTTGAAACGACCTTTGTAATCATAGATCAGCCCTCATTCTATAATGCCTTCTCTGGATGACCGACACTGAACGAGGTGGATGCATTCGTCTTCTTAAAATATCTAATGCTTAGATTTCGCACTAAAAGCGGACGGGGCACTATTCTAGGCGAATAATTCACATCCCGAGAAACGTATTTGCAACTCGAGAGCAATATAACAGGGAGGTCACTTGTTACTTTGATTCTTCCACTACTATATAGTCTTCGAAAGATGGATTCTTACATCCATCATTCAAAGCAAAGAAAAAAGATGATAAAACTAACAAACGTATTGCTGCAAGGTTTCTTGCAGTTTACGGAAAGAGAAAGAGAATGGATTCCAACTCAATCTAAGAAAGCAAGATCGTTATAGAATTGGATTGTCGAGGAGAGGTGGAAAGAGTTAAGCCAATCGAAGAAAACAAAGAGGTTCTACTAGATTCTGCTGATTCTACTTAAATAATCAGAGTAGGAAAGAATCTTGAAGAGCAGCTAAAGTCAAGACTAATAGAATTTTTAAAAGACAATAAGGATGTTTTGCTTGGACCCACTCTAACATAATTGGAATTAGCCCCATGGTCATAAGCCATGCGCTAAATATCAATCCAGACATTCCTTCGATCAGGCAAAAGAAAAGACAATTTGATAAGGTTAGGACCGACACCTTGAAGGAAGAAGTCAAAAAATTGCAACAAAATAGGTTTATCCGAGAAGTGCGATACCCCAAATGGTTGGCGAATCCGGTTCTGGTAAAGAAATCCTACGGGAAGTGACGGACTTATGTAGATTATACAATTTGAATAAAGCTTGTCCAAAGGATTGCTACCCGTTACCAAGGATAGGTCAGTTGGTCGACTCCACTAGTGGACATAAGCTGCTTTCCCTGATGGATGCCTACTCTAGGTACAATTAGATTCCTTCACTTAAACTCGATAAGGAACATAATAGCTTCATTACTGACGAAGGGAGCTATTGTTATAAGGTAATGTCATTTAGATTGAAGAATGCAGGAGCAACTTATCAATTGTTGGTTAACCGAATGTTTAAAGAACAAATCAGGAGGAAATGGAAGTTTATGTCAACGACGTGTTGGTAAAGTCTCAAGAAGAGAAAATTCATCCTGAAGATTTAAAAAAAATGTTAAAGTGCTCCACAAGTATCAAATGAAACTCAACCCCCTGAAATGCAACTTTGGAGTCCATTCTGGAAATTTTTTCTGGATATATTATAAGTGCACAAAGGATTGAGTCTAGCCTGGAGTAGATCGAGACCATTAAGGATATGGCAGACACTAGGATGAATAAAGATGTTATGAGTCTAAATGGAAAGATGGTAGCAGTAAGCTGGTTTATATCAAAGGCCACTGTTGAAGGCGTACTATTCTTTGAGGTAATTAAGAAGAAGAAAAACTTTGAATGGAATGAAGATTGTAAAAAGATATTCCAAGAACGGAAGCTGCATTTGGAAAAGCCACCAATCTTATTCAACCTCTAAGAGGGAGAGGATCTATTCTTATATATGGCAATTTCTAAATAAGCACCGAGCCCCATGCTGATTAGAAATGACAAGGGACTGCAACTACTAGTTTATTATGTAAGCAGGAGGTTAAACAACGCTGAAATCCGATACCCAGTCATAGAAAAGCTAGCATACCGTTTAATTTTGACAGCTTGAAAACTAAGGCCCTATTTTCAGGCTCACCCAGTAAAGGTACTAACCAACTTCCCATTAAAGCAAGTCTTTGGCAAGCCCGAAACTTCTGGAAAGTTAATCAAGTAAGGCATTGGGCTAAGTCACTACGATATAGTGTATCAGCCTAGAAGGGCTACAAAAGGTCAAGCTTTAGCCGATTTCATTAACAAGTGCATAGGGTTCATTTCAGAACAATTCAAAAAGGAAAAAGATACAAAACCCAAGTGGCAAATTTTTTTGGATGGCGCTTCGGATGAGTAAGGTGCGGGGGTAGGATATGTAATAATTACCCCAGATGGGCATAAATTACACTATGCTACGAAGTTCGGATCCTCAGCATCTAATAATGTAGCAGAGTATGAATCCATGGTTTTAGGATTAACCCTTGCTTTGCAACTTAAAATCCCAAGAATCTAGGTATTTGGTGATTCTCAATTGATGGTTAACCAAATCAAGCAGGAATACCAAACCAAGGTTCCTAAACTTAGTTAGTATGTGAAGAAATTTTTAAAGACGCTCTCACTTTTTGAAGATTTCTCCATACATCAAATACCAAGAGGAGACAACTCTCAAGCGGATTCACTGGCTAAGTTGGCAAGCTCAAGAGGAACTCCCGAAACTTGAATTTTACCTATAGGATTTCAGGCCAATTGCAACATAGAGGAAAACAAACTAGAAAAAGCTACTGAAATATTAGTGTTAACCCAATCGCAAGCCCTGGCATTGGAATCGAAAGGGATGGACCAAAAGATACCAAATAAAGAACCCATGACTCCAATGGCGGAGGAAAATTATGAAAATACTTGGATGGCACCAATCATTAATTATATTGTCAATGGAACATTGTCTACAGATAAAATAGAAGTATAAAGGCTAAAACAGCAAGCACAGAGCTTCACCATTATAGATCGAGTTCTCTAGAAGAAATGTTACGCCCTTCCCTACCTACGATGTGTGAAACTTAAAAGTGGATTGAGAATAATATAGGAAGCACACGAAGAGTTTTGTGGGGATCATTTAGATGGAATAAAACTAGCCAAAAAGATAATGAGGCAAGGGTACTGGCCACATTTGACAAGTTGTGAGAAATGTCAGCGTTATTCAAAGGTACCACCTCTCCCACCTAGTCAACTAACCCCTATTGCTACCCTATGGCCATTTGATGTTTGGGGAGTTGACTTAATTGGATAGCTTCCAATCTCCAAGGGAGGAGCGAAATATGTTATGGTAGCAACAGATTACTTTACAAAATGGGTTGAAGCAGAACCACTCTAGAAAATTACCTTTGGAATGTGTTAAAATTTGTCATCAAAAACATTGTCACAAGATTTGGGATACCTTATAAGATAATATCCGACAATGGGACCCAATTTGAGAGTGAAGAATTTTCATGGTTTTGCCGGAAGAATGGAATTATAAAAAGATTTTGCTCGGTTGCTCATCCAAAGGCCAATGGTGCCATCGAAGTAGCTAACAAAACAATCAAGACCATCTTGAAGAAGAGGTTGAACAAGGCAAAAGGAAATTAGGTTGATGAATTTCCCCTAGTTCTGTGGGCGTGTAAAACTTCAACTAGAACTGCAATAGTTTATACCCCGTATTCTCTAACATACTGATGTGAACCAATGCTACCTGTAGATATTGAGGTACCTTGTTATAGAAGAATTGCCTACGCCTTTAATCTAAACCAGGAATTGAGAAAGAAATCACTTGACCTGATTCATGGACAAAGACATGAAGCATCCTTGAGAACAGCTGAATATCAAAGGAGGATATCAAAATATTACAACTCGAAAGTAAAAGCCAGTTCATTCAGACAGGGGATTTGGTACTTCAAAGGGTAATGGCCAATACCAAAAACCCATCATATGGGCCATCAGGACTTAATTGGGAAGGTCCATTGATAATCTTCAAGGAAATTCCTCCAAGAGCCTACAAGCTATGCTACCTTAATGGAAATATGGTACCAAGATCCTGGAATGTGGAACATCTAGGACCATATTTTCCAACTTTGAATGAATAAAGCATTTCCATGCATCTCTATTATGATTTAGTAAGAAAATCTACATAGTCTGGAGTGAAATTCTCCTTAAAAACTTGGACTACCTAACATGATAGGCTACAATAATGGTAGAAAGCCCTTGGCCGTGCCAAAAAGGCCAGGTCAAGGCACCTCCTGGAGGGAGGAAGTAAGCCTTTATTCGCGCTAAAACTAGAAATGGCTAGGTAAAAGCGACACAAGCTCTTATCCGCGTCATGCTATAGCCAGGATAAGGCACTTTCTGGAGGGAGGACAATTAATTCCTTGGTCCCGCCATGCTATGGCCTGGCTAAGGTTTTGAACAAGTCCTTAACTGTGTCATGCTATGGCCAAGTTAAGACGCCTCCTAGAAGGTGGTCGCGTAAATCCTCGGGCCCTGCTTCAGAAAAACTAGCCGAGTGCACCAAAAACCAGGATGAAATGTCTAGTGAACTACAAAAAGTCCATGCCTGAAATAGGCACTGCCAGAAATTGGCATAGCTTAAAATAGCAACCACCATAAAGGTTGTTACTGTTAAATATGACAAATAGCCTGAAACAGGCTTTGCTTAAATAAGCATAAAATTGGACGAAAGAGTCCCTGCCCGAAATAGGCCAAAACAAATGGTAAATGGACAAAGAAAACTCGGGCCCGAGAAAACAAAAGCATGCGAAACTCTAACAAAGCCCAAGGATGGTATTTTAAACGAGAAAAATAGAGGGCAGTCACTGACTTCTTCTCTGAAATTGGCCAGACAGGTATTCTAGACTTCTATCATAAGAGATAGTATTCCAATCTTCTATTACTTGTTACTGGAAAGAGTATTCTGGTCTTCTATTACTAAAGATGGTATCTGGTCTTCTATTAGTTACCAGTAATGGTATTCTAGTCTTCAATTATTGATTGCCAGTTATGGTATCTTGGTCTTCTATTATTAATTACCAAAGTCGTTATTTCGATCTGCTGTTATTAATTCCCAAAAATTGGTATTTTGGACTTCTATCATTAACCACCGGAGGAGATATTCTGCTCTTCCATTATCAATTACCAGAAACTGCATTCTGGAATTGTCTGTTATTAATGGTCAGAAAATGGTGTCCCTAAAGTGGCATCTTAAGATTCAATGGTTCCGTTATCAACGTTAAGCTAGTTTTTCTGATTTTTAGTTACTCATTACCAGCAAGAAGAATGTAGAGGTCAATCGATGATCCTGCAATCTTTGTCCTAAAGAACAAAACCTTCTTTGTACCGGGGGGTGGGGTGGCGGGGGGGGGGGGGGGGGGGTTAAATGTTAACCATAAAATGTAAACGAAGATAAAAAAGGCACATTAGAGACCTTCCACATAGAAAAAGAGTATCAGAAGAAGTTACCTTTTGATGACACCGAAAGGATTGTATAACACCAGAGAAGAAGTGGCACATGGTAACTTCCCTAAAGAGCTTTCATAGGTAGATGGTTATAAGGCAGCCTAATGTAACACAATGACTAAAGAAAGTAAGAATGCCGCAAGTCTTGTAAATCAAAAGGAATGGGTGTGGGAAACAAGTTTGTTGCAAATATGAACCCTTCCAGGAAAGCGAAGGGATTCGTTGTTCATTATTCGAATAGACGTCTTCCAAGAAGGGTAAAAAGTATAGGGTCAGAATAGGCAACTCAATTGACAATCCTTTCGAAAGCATAATAAGCCTTTCGAACCGGTTAAGATACATATTCGACACTTTTCGACAATATCAAAAAGTTTAAGCAAAGGCAACATCCATAATTCAATGTAAGACCACTTTCCGATAGCATTCGGGAAAAGCACGGCTCTCGGCAGTAATCGAACGAGGGAGCAACCTTCCAATAAAATCGAAAGGTTCATAATGCTTCATGAGAAACCAACCATTCAAGGAGACAAAGAGTTCATAAATATATGGGGGAAACACAAAGCCTTCGATGATATTCAACGACCCATAATGATGAGTAAAAAACAAACCTTCTGTTAAGAACGGAAGGTCTACAATTGTATAGAAGAAGGGACCTTCCATCCTCACGAGAGCATAAGACCGAAAGGAAGGCCGTCTGCATCTATAAATAAGACCCAAGGGGTCCAATCTAGGGATCAAATTTTCTTCCCAATCTTCTACTCAACAATCACTATTGCTTCCGCTTGATACACTGTAACCCTAATTTAAAACCATATTAGGGGCTAACTTCTTAAATTTTGTATCAGATTCCATTATGAAGAAATAAAGAGAATTATGGCTTGCGATCGACCCAGAATTTAGGGATAATCATGATTAGGCGTTAATTTAATATTAACGGGTAATCATTTATGATTTATTTCTTATATTCTTTGTTTATTTTGAGAATATACCATGAAACTGTCATTGGATATTCTCATAAGTTTTCTTCTTCCTTACCTAATATCAATTACAAGGAGGGAGAATATAACTTGTGAATTAGTGTCAAATATCAGTCTCATGGCGTATTGAATCAGCTCTTATTATTATCTAAATAAGTTTGAATCATGCACTCTTTTTGAAAGGTTTTCACAAATGAAATATCATCGTAGGAAGCCTAAAGTGTATAGGGATAACAAATTACGAAATCTCACCATCTGATGCCATCAAAGAGTTTACAACCTTCCATAGGGATTCAAAGGAGATGTGGATTACTTTTGGTTCCCAAGGAAGATAGGACTTGATAAAATGATATGACGAAGGTCATAAATCATAACAAGTCGATCGATGGGTCCAAATGGTTTCCTAAACCCTTCGGCCTATCGGAATATTTAACAAGACCATTGATCCAGTAAAATCATAAGGTTTAAGCTGTATCTTAACCTTTCGATATAGGTTAAATGGCTTCTTAGACCTTTCGGGATAATCAAAAGGTTAAGCAATCTGCTGATCCCTTTAAACTGTAATGCTTGAACCATACTTAAACCTTTCGATAGGATCAGAAGTAGGATGATTTTTCATTTAAATACTTATCTGAGATGAATATACTCTTATAACCTTTCGGAATCAATCCCCTCTTGTCAGGATCAAAATTAAGACCTTAAAACCTTCAGACTTTGTTATTTCATTTGAAATGTGACTCCACTCAACCAAAAGGTTGAACTATTTAAAATAATCCTATAAAAAACATCGGGGATGTTAACAAGAAATCTTTTTAACAGCATCTGCGAAGATTTTCTGAGCAACTTTTATTTTTAGAGTTTTGCGATCGGAGTTCACGAAACATTTAAAGTTTTCGAAACGAAAATAATTAAAAACTAAAATAGAAAAATAAATAAATAATAATAAATGCTAGACCCCACCCGTTGACTGCCTATAAGAAGAGGCTGAACTATCATTTTAGTGGCTTTTAGGTCGAACGCACGGGCCATATTTAGTTGTTTAAATTTAACAGATGATAGATTTGAGCGTCTATATATACAGGCTTAACCCTTAACTTCTGTTCTCATATTTCATAACCAAAGCAGCGAATATCTACCATTTTCTCTTTTCCACTATTTTTATTATAATAATCGAAGAAGGGCAGAAAATAAAAGAGAAGAAGCATATTAATATTGTGAAAGAAAAATGTAATTTCTATAATTATAAATCTATATTCCCCCTAATCCCAAACCTCTTCTCAAATCTATAATTCTAATAGTATGTATATATCTATACATATTGTTTTGGAATATAATGGAAAAGAAGTCAAGTAAACTTATGAATTTAGATTTAGGAGATTTGGAAAGTTAGAATGGTGAGCGGAAAATTATATAATTTATTTATAACATTAATTCATGTCGTTGAATTTTATTAAATTATTATGCCTATATAAGATCTGATGAGTTGTAGGCTTAAAACCAATCTACAGGAATATCGGCTACATATTCTGTGAGATAAGTAATTGGAATAGGAATGATGTTTTCACCCCAACCTCAAAATTTGGAAATCAGTCCCTAAATTTGTTAAAATTGAATATTGATAAAGTTGTAAAGCTTATTCCAGATTTTAGTTGGATTGAGAAATGTTAGTATTAGTTAGATTTCCCTAATTTAACTTGGAATGTGAATTTCTATGTTTTTAATTTATTAAGGGCATGATACAATTTAATTATGTCTCTTTCATGCTATTTTCATAAATTATCCAATTCCACAAATGTATAAAAAATGTACGTCGTTTAAATTAACAAGAAATATACCAAAAAGGAAAGAGAAGTATGAAGTACGAATGTTCTCCTCCCTAGTTTGCACTGTTTATTTCAATAAAAGAAAAGAAATAATATTTTGTAATTTCAAATGTAGCATAAGTTTCCCCTTTGGGCAATTTATGAAAAGTTGTAACCGTAACCCTTTTTACGAAAGATTGCTTTAATATATTAAAATGTGGGAATAATTATTCTTTTTTAGGAATTAATAGGTAGAAATATGGATACACACACAACATACATACATACATACAAACACACACACACACAGATATATATATATATATAATCCTGTCGAACGACAAATATATATTTATATAGTATAATATACATCGATATTCACACTAGTTATAATTAGGATGTCTAGTTCTAAATAACATGCAAATTATAGGGTTTGGAGGTGTAGATGGAAAAAAAGATGGTAACTCCAAAATTAATAGGGCAATAAATGTGCATTTATTAGAGAGTTATATGACTTAAATGGAAGCATTAATATGGTTAACGGAACTGGTTAAAGGATTTAGTATGCATTTATGGGAAAATGATATAGGCATAATAGGTTAAGTAATAAGTAAATGTTATTAGTGATTATCCAAATAGAATAATAATGTCCCTTATTACGGACAGTTGACATTTATGGAATATGAGGAATAAGCAAATAAATTATGAATTAAATACCAGAAGGCAGTATAAATTTCACAGTGAAAATTATAAAGCCTTAACCATACGCTATGGATACATGAATTAGTGGGCCTAGGATAATTTGTAATAGCCTTCCCCTAAACGGGCCAAATTTTCGACCTAATAAAGGCCAATTGAGCTTTAGACCCATTCCAAAGCTGGTTGTTAGTTGGTAACGAAAAACACGCAGTAATATCTATTTATGTTATCAGATTCTCATATTAGGGAGGATAAAATATGGTATCAAAAATTGAACCTATTTTATAAAAATTCAAATATTACAAACATAACATAATATCTCAATATCAGAAATACAATATCTCCACATAACAACATCATGTTTGAAATGGTTACATCAAAATACAACAAAAGAACATAAATAGATTGATAAATGCCACCAGATTCTACATCCTCCTTCATCTCCTAGATCAACATCGTCTTCTCTAATTTGTATTGTAATGAAATGGGAATCAGATCCACAATGTCTGGTGAATAAAAATATCGAGCCTTTCCTTTATAAATTTTGGGCAGTATAATTTAGATAAGAATATATCTTACGCATCCTAGCTATATCCTATATGAAATACCTTCGACTATAAGCCTAAGGCCCTTCAGGTCCAATTCTATAACCTACACTTTTCCAATCCAGTTATATAACTCTCTTTCAACTGTAAGCCAACGACCCTTCTCAGTCCTACACATCTACCATCAATCATGTCCTAACAATGTGAGAAAGTACCTAAGCCACTTAATACACTTTCAATGGTAATTAGGTAGACTTTTACCATTTAATACCTATATCTTAGGCAGGTCCCCATTATTTAACACGTAACCCAAGGCAGACCCCTCTCTGGTACTCTCTAGCTGATATTGCATGGAATCTCATCAGGCTTGATAATACTTCTTTACAAGAGAGGCAGACCCTACAATAGCCACTTTATACCGCAAAATCAAAGCGTACCCTTCCATAGATTTCCCACTATCGTGTCTAAATGATAACCCTGACTATTTAATACATCCTAAGTAGGGAGGAGGCAGACCCTACAACATTTACTTAATATCCCCAATCCTGAAGCAGGTCCTATTGCCTTATGACCTATAACATAAACTATTCATTGATCAACCGCCTTGAATGCCACACTATTCACTGATCGACCACCCTTCCTTAAGCCGTCGACTGGTCCAAGGAAGGCAGTCAATCGGCCTATTAAATTAGGAAGTTTTGTTTAATTATTATTTAGTTCCTTAATTAGTTTTAACGTTAATATTTATTTTAGCGTTTCCTTAAACCCCAGATTACTAATCAATGCTAACTTTTAAATTTAAAATTTTAACATTAATTAAAAATTTGAATTTAAATTCCATTCGAATTATTTTAAACTTGAAACTGCAAACATCAATAACTTTTTCGTTTGAGCTTTGAATACAAAACTTTATATATGGAAATTGACCAGAAAATTTCCACGAACACAATGGTGTAACTTCCATTCCTAAATTTCAATATTTAAAAAATTTCTATTTTTAGCCATATTATTAACCGATTAATTTCTAATTAAGTTTTATGGAGTGTTACGTAATTTCTTTGGTTTAGAAAAGGTTGGGATGCGAGGTTGGTAGAGTTGCACAATAGAAGTCTACCCTTCACTTGGAGTCCATCGACGGTTGTGTGTACTTACTACTGATGTAGGATATCTCCAACCATAGGACCTGCATTGAAAGGATATATGTCTGCGTATAAGTAGAGGAAAACATACTAAGGGTTCGCCTCGGAGTTGAAAAATTAAACGTCCTAGTACTTTTAGAGAAATGGGGTCAGCTTCATCTCTAATAAGAGGTATTAAGTAATTGAAAGAGGCATCTTCCTCGACTTACATTAGGTCAGTATAAACGAGATTTCGCCCATGGAACGTCAGAGGGCTATTTTAGTATTATTTGTTAACCGAATTTTTAACCCAACATAATTCAATGGGAGTTAGAACATTCAGATTAAACTAGAATGACTCAGAACTTGATCGGAAGGCCCAAAAATACAAGACAAAGGAATCCAAAAAGCATGATTGAAAAATACGATATCTTTTCAGATTGGCACTGATCTGATCAGATTGGATTGGTACCAATCCGAACTGGTACCAATCTGAATTGGTAGTTCATGGTGGCCCTAATCCTTTTGCATGGTAACTCTAAGCCTCAACCAAGCTCTCCCAACATGTTTGGTAACATTCTAATCATCTGAGTTCAAGAAGTGAAGGTTCATCTGATTCAAAATATAGTTCAATTTGACCCAAAGGAGAATCATCATCAAGATAAGTCAACAAGCTACAAATTATACGGAGAGCATCACTATTAAGTAAGAAGCTTGACCAAAGAAATCAAAGCCAAAAATTGGCTAAGTATTTGGATCAACAACAGCTACGAAACGGACGTAGGATTCATTAACAGCCAAATCACTACAAAAATCTCCTCTCCTTACTTGTTCTGCGATTTACCATTCTTTTTCTATGTTATTCGCCTTTATAAACAAGGTTTGTGCGTTCACACTCAAAACCAAGGTGTTGATCCATTTTTTGTATTAACATTTTGGTGATTTCATCGAGAACCTAACTCAGGCTTAGATCTAGCAAACTACTTTGGATCAGATATGTTCATAAGTTAGATCCTCAATCTCTGCTTAGAAGATTTGCCGTTGTGAATCAATAGCATCAGAAAGAAAGAGAACGACTTTCGGAAGATCCATAGAGCTGTAATAGTTGGAGATGAAACCAACCCTCAGCAAGTTAAGGTCAATGGCGCCAATAATCCATTAATCAGAGCAAATTCTAGAGCCAACATGGGAGATCAGGTGCTGGGATCATCTATCTAGCATGAAGTTGTCACTAGAGGCAAACTAAACAAGATGGTTGATGAAATCAATCAAAAGATGGAGAACAACCAAAAAGCTTTGATGGTAAAATTAAATGCCCTCCTGATCTTGCAATCACTAGCTGGTCCAAGAACCATGCTGAAGCCTATGGATGCAATGGAGCAGGAGAACTCTTCCGTTTCTAGCCTAAATAGGAGAAAAGGAAGGCAGAAGCAAAAAGGAGTAGTAGGTGGAGCTGTAGGAATCACTACAGAAGGAAACACAAGAACTCCATCGACTGCAAAGCAGTTCGCTGTGAACTTGAATCCAGAGGCAAAAACCCCATGGGAAGATATACGGTGGATCTCTCCGACTTTGAAGATGGCGAGTAACTTGACAATGACAAGTTGGAAGAAAACATTAATGCGCTCAACAGCGGCAGGGAAGTCCAAACTGCACCTTCCTGACCAACCAAAAGCCAACGAAACTCTAAGGGAGTGACTCTCCCAAAGACAGGAGAGCCTAGGGTTTAGCCCACTTACGAAGATCATTTTCAAAATCAAATGCTTGGTATAGTCACTCACCGCCAACCCATGGGCTATCGGACATTAGAGGCATATATCGCGGTTATGATCAAGCACTTGATGGACGAAAGTAAGGATAGGAGAGACGATGAATTGGAATCTGCTCCAAGCTGGACTCCCTTTACCGATGACATTCTAAATGAATGATACCTTGAAAAGCTCATTATGCCACCTATTCCATCTTACGATGGAACTAGAGACCCAAAACCTCACTTGTACAGGTTTAGTTGGTACATGTATGGAGCAAATGCTTCAAATGCTGCTCGATGTAGAAGTTTTCAAATCTTCCTAGAGAGAATTGCTTCCACGTAGTTCACCAGGATCCTACCAAAATCCATCTCCACTTTTAATGAACTAGCAACAAAAATCCTTGATAAGTTTAGGCTTCACACGGAACAATCAAAAGACGTGATGTCCTTATCTGGCCTATTCCAGGGACGAAATGAATATTAAAATCTTTCATGACTCTGTTCAACACCACGGTGACTGAAGTAAGTAACCCAAATGAAGATATGGTCTTCATGGCCGTGATCCGCGCCATCCATTCTGACACTAAGCAGAAAAATGGATCAAAATGTAACAATCTACCACTAGGAATGACTTTAACTGAAAGGCAAGCTGGTAAGATAAAATTGGAAGAGGCGAAGGAGTTAGAAGGGAAAACTGCTAATCTACAACCAAACAATGCTGGCCAGAATCAGCTAACCAAGACGCAAGTACCTCCCACACCACTACAACAAATGTGGGGAAAGATGGAAATCAAAAAATAAAGAACCAAAATTCAAACAAGCGAAATGGAGGTAACAAGTGACTTAAAGGCTTGAGGCCCAAGATTATACTCCACCCAATGATACTCCAGAAAACATCAACCTTACGACATAAGGGACGGAGGAGTACAAGAAACCGCCTAAATAGGAAGCGACTGAACAACAGAAGCATTCCAGAAAGTATTGCCGCTTCCATGAAACACATGGTCATAACACGAATGAGTGCCGTCACCTGAAGGGCCTGATTGAAGAGCTGATTTGGGAAAACAAGCTTCAATAGTATGCAAGGAAACCACAGAATCCAAACCAGGATACATCACCCCAAGCTCTTAGAGACCGAGGGATCAGACAGATCGAACAAAGACTTATCTACAGAACAATATCATGAGGACCTCATTCGGTGTAGATGAGTTAGGAAGAAATAGAGTGGTATGTAAGCATATTAAGAATGCTCCAAAATATTTGCGCTTCGTCATCGAAGATTGAACTGCTATCAAGTAGTAGAGAACCCTAAATGATGACATAGTATTCCGAAACTGAGATACTAAAGGAATAGAAGCTCCGACCCACGACCCCATGGTTGTGACGGCAGGAACCAGACCAGCCATGGTCCGATGGGTAATGGTGGATAATGGCAACTCTATGAATATCCTGTTCAAACACACATTTGATCAGATGAAGATCAACATGAAAGACGTGTCCACTTGCCGAACAAAGATCTAAAGATTCAACGGTGAATCTAAGAAACCTGTCAAAACAATTGATCTATCTGTAGAACTTGGGGAAGGCGACCGCAGAGTCATCCTCATCCAGACCTTTGTGATTGTAGATCAAATATCCGCCTACAATGCTTTCTTAGGTCGGCATTGCTTCAGCTCAGCGGTGTTTAACCATGAAATTTCCAACATAGAATGGAGTTGGGGTGATAAATGGAAACCAAAGTGTCGCTAGAGCATGCTACACGCAGAATTACGTAAGTCTAGAAGAAAAGAAAAAAGGAAGAATGTAGGGAGAATTCTCCATATTTATGAACCTACCAAATAGCAACTAAAGAGCCACCCTTGGCTTGGGTACCATAGTAGTTTTGACAAGGCATTGGACCCTAGAAAGAAAGTTCAAGGGAGGATCGGGCGACGCCGTTAGAATTGACGGTGCCTGTTCTAATCAATATGGATGACCCAACTCGGGTCCTGAAAATTGGGACACATCTTGGAAACAAGATTCGAGAAGAATTAATCAAATTTCTTCGTGCCAACTTAGATGCATTCGCTTGGACGCGTTCCATTATATGTGCGGTGCCGCTGGAGATTGCATGCCATACACTTATTGTTGATCCCATGTATACACCAGTGAAGCAGAAGAGGCATAGACTGACACCCGAACAGTCCAGAGTGCTAACAGAAGAAGTGTATAAGCTGAAGACGAATGGCTTTACCTACGATGCAACCTATCTCGAATGGGTATCCAATCCGGTCTTGGTCAATAAATCTAATGGAAAATGGTGAACTTGTATCGGTTAATTAGACCTAAACAAAGTTTGTCCGAAACACAACTTTTCTCTGCTTAGAATCGACTAGCGTGCGGACGGGACAGATGGACACGATTTGCTATCATTTATGGATGCTTACTCAGGATATATCCAGATCATGATGCAGGAGCCGGACAAGGAAAACACTAGCTTCATCATTGATCTGTACTAAACTGCATCAAAGTGATGCCATTCGGCTTAAAGAATGTTGGGCAACCTACCAAGGACTAGTAAACACCATGTTCAAGCATCAGATCGGGAAGACTATGTAAGTCTATGTACATGATACGTTGGTTAAATCTTGCACAGCCGCAAATTACTTCGATAACCTCGTCGAAATGTTTGAGATACTATGTAAATATAGAATGATATTCAATCCACTTTAATGTCAATTCGGGATAGCCTCTAGAAAGTTCTTGGGATTCATTGTAAGCGCCAGAGGCATCAAACTGAATCCCGAATGAATTACCGCTTTTTGCGGAGTTGAGGCCCCAAGGAAAGAGTTACAAAACCACTATAAGCTGGTTCATCTCAAAAGAAACTGACAAATGTATAACATTCCTTGACGCACTAAAGAACGGAAAGAAGAACATCAAATGGAATCTGGCTTATCAGACTTCATTCAAACTGTTGTTGCGACATAGGAAACTTCGCCAATCCTATCCAAGCGGGTAGATGGAGAAGACTTATTCATCTACTAGCAATCTCGCCCAATACATTAAATACTGCACTCGTATGAGAAGATGCTAAGGTCCAATGACTCATATATTACATCAGTAAACGATTCATTAAAGTCGAAAAGAACTATCCGAAACTAGAAAATCTAGAATATTGTCTCTTGATTGCATCCAAGAATTTACGACCATACTTCCTGGCACACATGATCAAAGTACTAACAGATCAGCCTTTGAAGAAAGTGTTGTACCATCCCAAGGCCTCTGGATGGCTTATCAAATGGAACATTGAATTAAGTCAATATGAAATCACTTACCATCCTCGAAGGGCAATCAATGGGCTGGTGCTGGCAGACTTCATTGCCAAGGTCATTATGAGAGAATGAGGAAGAAATTACTCCGAAAGTGGAGATATGTTGGAAGTAGTTCGACGATGGTGCATCTAATAATTTCTGCTCAAGGGCAGGAGTCGTTCTCGAAACTCCCAAAGGACGATCCATTTGCTTTGCCTTACACTTGGTATTCCCTATAAAAAACAATGAAGCGGATTATGAAGCATTGAAAGCCAGGCTGAAAGTTGTAAAGGAACTGAAGATAAAGTTCGTACACATCTATAGCAACTCTCAGCTAATCGTCTATCGGGTGAAAAACGAATATCAATCCCAGGGAGAGATCCTCGTCCCATGTTTATCTAAAGTGTAGGAATTGTTGAATAACATCGAACATTACACCATGACTCATATCTCAACCGAACAAAACATGAAGGCCAAATATCTAGCCAAATTGGCTAGTTTCGAAGAAGCTCAATCATTGGGACTAGTCGCAGTTGAAACTCTAACTGCTCCAAGCATGGGCGAGGTGGATATCGATTGGATTTTTAAAGCAACCGAAGAATAAAAAAACATGGATGACCCCAATCAAGGACTACCTGCTTAGAGGAACACTCCCTGTAGACAAGAATCAATGAAAAAAGCTCCTTCAAAAGGCACCATGGTTCGTAGTACAAGATGGGATACTTTACCGAAAGGGTTTCTCTACGCCCTTGCTCAGGTGTGTGACCAACGACAAAGCTCGAAGAATCCTCAGAGAAGTTCGTGAAGGCGACTGCGGAGATTACACAAGGAGGAAAACCCTTGTAAAGAAAGTTCTATGATATGGGTATTTTTGGCCAATGGTAAACCGCGATGCAGTAGATTATGCCAGACAGTGTGACCAATACCATAGATTCGGTAAGATCAAAGTAACTCCTTCAACAAAGGCTAACACAGATGGTCAGCCATTGGCCAATCACAATTTGGGAATCGATTTGATTGGTGTATTACCAATAGTCAAAGGAGGAGCTAAATACGCTATCGTTGCTATTGACTACTTCACCAAATGGGCCGAAGCAAAACTGGTGGCCACTATTACCACGCATAAATTATTGACTTTGTCACTAAAAATATTTTTTACAGGTTTTGAGCACTATAAAAAATCATCATGGACAAGGGACTCAATTCGAAAGCGCTGAGTTCAAAGAC
Source organism: Allium cepa (assembly GCA_030765085.1). NCBI lineage: Eukaryota > Viridiplantae > Streptophyta > Magnoliopsida > Asparagales > Amaryllidaceae > Allium > Allium cepa. The sequence continues at coordinate 237,703,847 of CM060943.1, read as the reverse complement.
TTTTGCAAACACTTTCGAATCAAGAAAAGCTTTCTATTGTTTGCATGTCCCCAGACAAGTGCAAGCAATGAACAAGACCATCAAGTCCTCCATCAAAAAGCGGCTAACTAAAGCTAAACGAAATTGGGTTGATTCCACTTGCATATGCGCTTACAGGACAACATACAAATCTGCAACTGAGAACTCTTCGTTCGCTTTGGCACACGGTTTAGAAGTAATGATCCCAGCTAAGCTAGAAATCCCTTCTCATCGAAGGCAAAATTTCGATCAAAGGAAGAACGAGAAGCTCCTGCTCGAGTTGTTTGATATGGTCAACGAGAAGAGGGAAGAAGCCGAACTAAGGACTACTACTCGCTAGAAAAGGATCACACGACTTTTCAACTCCAAGGTCTGTAATAGTATTTTTGAAGTAGGAGAACTTTTCCTCAAATGGGTCTACCCTATACCAAGAACATTTGGACCAAACTGGAAAGGGCCCCATATAATCGGCCAGAAGCTAGGGGATGGCACGTTCAAGATAACAATCTTTGATGGAACCTAAATTCCCCGAGCTTAAAAAAAAGTATCACTATGTCATTACTTTATCTAAGGTTATCTTATGTATTTTCTATTTTTCACAAATATGCCATCCTATAATACCGGAGGCACTGTAAATTGGAAGAACTTGCCCAACTTTTATTAATAAAATTGATTTGCTTTGTAAACCAATAAAACTGTGTTGAAAAAAGTAACCTATTGAGTCGACGAGGTCAAATCAACTCAAAATCATCCGATCGCTGCTTGAGATAGTGGAACCATGCTCAAGTATGCCCGATCTACCCGCCGAATCGACGGAAGCAAATCTACTCAAATCTTTGGATCGATGGAACTCGATCCCCACCTTCTAAGAACCGGCGTGCTCCAACAACATCAGGAAGGGCCAAATCAAAGCCATGCATTTCGTAAGCCGCACACCGCCTTTTGGATTGTGGAATCACGTCCAAGCAAATGTAATTACCTAAGTCATACATCTTGTAAGTTGCATATCGCTTCTTGGTTCGAAAAACTACGACCATGCAAGCCTTGATCCTATTGTACGCATTTCATAAGCTGCACGCTACTACTTGGATTAGCAAAATTGCATCCAAAAATGAGGAACTCTTATACCGGAAAAAATCACATACCGCCCCTGGAGCCAAGAAAATAGCACTCCAAGGAGTGATACGTGTGCGTGATCGCCTGAATGTCAACATCGCAACGAAATCACTTAACAAAATTTCATGTAATCGGTGTTGCTCCAGCATCACCAATCACTTAAGTATGTAAATCACTTGAGTGCATAAATTACTCATGGTGAGGCCGCTAAAGAGCTTCGTAGGTATCTCAAGCCAGAAGCTCCTAAAGATAGGAGTTGTAGTATAGACCTGATTGGGGGCCCCCAGTCTCTTATCAAGTGTTTGGATTAAACGACCCCTTTGAACTTAGGTGGAGGGGGCATACACCCACACTCAACCAAAGTAGCAAATACTTCATAGTTCTACTACTCCAAACAAAGAATTTTGATAGTATAAAACGGTTATGAATAAAAAAGAGTGGCATAAGTTCATGAAACATAGATAAGTAGACATGTGAAGTTACAATAAAAATTTCAACTGCTTTATTACTTATAATGTTTATCATGTACAACAACAAACAACGGGGACCGTGCCCATATAATATTTGCTAAGGATAGGAAAATACAAACGCCACTGTTGCAATAATAAGAAGAAGTGCTAGTATAGACTTTGCACTTGTATAAAAAGCAACTAAAAAAGAAAAAACTCCGCTTCACGAATACATGGACAAATCATGACTTCTTGTCACCGCTTCCCCTGTCGTCTTTCCTGCCTTTGATCTACCATTTCTCAGGTTCTCCCCTCCTTGGCCGATCTCGCTCTCTGAAATATGGTCATTGGCGAACCCTCCTTTGCCTTTGTGCTTGCGGGAACTGTGAGAACTCTTTGATGGCCTCATTTTCTCTTTACCTTCTCCTTCTTCATCGCTACCATCTACTGCTCGGTCATTGGGTGCACAACCTCAACTTTGTCTAGTTGGCAAGCTTGATCCATTTGCTCATGTGTTTCAGTAGCTGCCAAGCCTTCCTCTTGGGATGCAGAGAGGTCATACAATCCATGTAGTGCTGCAATTTGCTCGGAGTGCAAACTAGGCCGCTAACCAGATGTGGAGACGAAGGTTGATGCGATCAGAGTGGCAGCAGATCTGACATCGTGATGATGAGGTAACTTGGTAAAGAGAGGGTTGATTTATAATATTAGAATAAAGGGTAGTTATCTTTGCAATTTCATCAGGCGTAAATTGGAAGTCTTCAAGCATGGGAGAGATTAGAAAATTACCTGCTATGGGGGTTTGTTTATGAGCCACAACTTTAAAGCCTTCATCGCTACCCTCCATTGATGGTTGCACAATTTATAGGAGAATTAGAAACGATCCTCTTATTGGCATGAAGATGCAAAGACAGCTCACCAAGGCCTAAAGGAAAATGCCGGTTACAGCCTTAACGGCGGCCGCAACATCAATGGCTTCTCTTTCCCTCTCCATTCTCAAGATTTCCTGCCCCTCTACTAAAGTTTGGCAGGATTAGTCATTCAGGTATGCCTGAACAAACAACTCTTCGGTGTAACCGCCACCTATGTCTTAAAATCGGGCCAAAATCTCTTCCCAAACTACAATAAGCGAATGAGGGAATAACAGACCCAAGTAACTAAGGCTCCCCTGGTGCGGCATGGAGTTCATATAGAATCCTAAAATTGTCGCATCCAAGCCTTTCATCTTCTTTATGGAGGTATCATGAAGCCTTGAAAAGTTGGCTTCCATGCTAGCTTTCCTTAAAGCCAGCTGCTTTTTCTCAGTATCCAAAGTCGAAACTTGTTTGTGAAGAGAGGCAATTTCTTGAGCCAGTTCGACGATGGTTTTCTTCTGCATCTCAACCATCGTCTCGCTTATCCTCAACTTTTATTTTAAAGCCACCTTATTAGTGTGGCACTTCTTTATTTCATCTCTAAATATGAGTACGGCCCGTTCGGTGGATTCTTTCATCTCTTTGAGTAAAGAAGCACTTTAGCGCTCTCTCTCTCTCTTGAGGGCATCATCCCTCCCTTTCTTCAGCTTCTCAATCTCCGCATCACTCCATGGGCTGCTTTTGCTACTCATCCTTTTTAGACTCGAACGATAGAATTTCTTGGTAGTTTTTTTGATTAACAGTGGACAGCTGCATGCATAATTTTTCCCACTCCTCGGTTGGTCCAAACTGCTCTGAATCACATGGAGATGGGATGAATGAGATTCGGCATGAACTAACATCAAATTGGGCTTATCAAAAACAACCCCTCTTAATAACAAGCTAGGGAATGCAGCTTGCACATGTAGGGGACCAGCAGGGAGAACGTAAGGCACATGCCTAGAAATTGGAAGAGAAGCAGTCACAGAAGCATGAGTGGAGGAGGCCACGACACCTAAAGTAGGGACATTTATCCTAGTGGAAGTGGAAGCTATGAAGTGGGTTTCCGCTCTTGGTCTCTTTTCGACTTCTTTGATGGATCTTCTCACTTAATCAGCCTCTTTCTCTTCTCATAGCCACTTCCTCTATCATGGCCTTAATCTTTCTCAGCATGGCGACGCTCTTCCGCCACCCTATCATTACTCCTCTTCCTCTCCTTGTCAGTCTTTCAAGGAGCGTGGTACCTAGAAGAGTGTCTTTGCGAACGCTGAGACTCCAATACTCGATCTAGATCACGGTAAAAGCCATGAGACATGATTCCTGCAACAAATGATAAAACGACCGTAGGAAAGAGGCATTTGATGAACTAAAACATCGTAGAAAATAATAATAATATAAAGTGTGCGATCCCAGTGAAGTGTATGTTGCAGTTCAATGATCCCAACAGAGTTTGCATATCGGATCGGTTATCGACTAATGTCAGGGCATTGATTCCTGTAGGAATGACCTGATTAAGCTGGGAAGGTTACCATTACAAAGTGAAGTTATCAGTCAAGTCACCCATATTCACAAAAGTTTCACTCGTATCTTCCAAGTCAATATTGGCACCTTCTGGCAAAGATCTGGATATAGGTTCATTCTTGAGAGAAGTTCCTTTAATGGGCTCTTTTAGAGGAGGTAAGGGAGCATGTCCAGGACTCAACGCTGAGGCCTTGTCATCTAAGATGACATCACCCTCATTAGTGTCCCAATCTCTTTCTTCCTCATTTAGAGGATGCTCCACAATGATCTCTCCTTCCTCCTTCCTCCTTCCCTTCAATCAATGGAGCCTTGCCCATCTGTTGAATAAACTCTTCTTCTTTCGCTTTTGGGATCGATGGATTTTTGAGCGGATTGTCGACGCCGACTTGAATTTGGATCTCCTCAGGGGTCTTTTCAGACCATCGGATGAGTCAGTTTCTTCCTCCTCATCATTATCATAGTTTTCGCCAAAGTCATGGGAAGAGGAAACAGAATGGGTCTGAGCTTAGGACTGGGAAGAAGTACTGACGAATCTAGTGAACCTCTTAAAGTGTAAAAGCCCACATCGACAACGATTTTCATCTATGAGAAAGAACCTAATCATGCGCTCCTGGGCATCGATTGCTTTTAGGGTGCTAAGAACAGTGTCAAGTGCCAGACCTTGCTAATCTTCAGAAGAACTACAAGGAATGTACGATCGTTTAGAAGGCTTGTAGCAATTAGAGGAAATTGCAAGCATGGTGAAAGATGCTACCTGAGGTCCATAAACAGGTGAATCCCTCTACATTTAGCAAAAAAGAATTGATTCTTGAATGAAGGAACATTACTGGGGAGATCCAGTATAAGTTTCCGGCTTTGCCTCATTGTTGACAAGTGATGGGTTAGCCTCAATCTTCTTGAACAATAGAAGGTACTACAACTCAGAGAAACTCAGGGAATAATTAAGCATCTGCATGAACAGAACATATAAGCATGTTAGCATAGCATATCCATATGGAATAATCTAGAATGGGGCCAATCAAATGTTCTGAAGTGTCATCATTAAGAAATGATTGATTGGAGGCACTACAACATACATGCACATATATCAGTGGCAAGCCACATATTCAAAAGATGGCATATGAGCAAATTCTCCTCTCGATAGCAGAAGCACTTCATCCTCCAAGATACCATATTGTGAGCAAATACTTCGCAGCATAATGTAAGGATTTAAGGAGCTTTCTTAGAAGGATCAAGTAAGACTCTGAAATTAGGAGGAGTGCAATCGACGATGGGGCCAACTGGACTCAGGCGACCATATTGACCTAAAGTTATGGAAGCAGCGGATCCAGCTGGAATCGACGATGACTCTTCTTCAAAAAGAGCTGAGTTCCCCTCAATTGATTTGCACCGAGAAGATTTGCGCGTCATTCTGTATAAGAAAGCTTGTGTTCAAAATGGTCAGATATGCCTAATTTATGAACTATAGACCCTAGCGTAGTTAATACTTGAAACCCAGAAGATAATTGAAGTGTACCAACCACCGATCGGATTCTAAGTATTAACCGGGGTGTGTCTGATGTGTAATCTAAGTGAGAATGGGTTTGGTGTCCTAAACACTGCGAACAAATCATTATGTGTAGATGACTTACTCACACCGAAATGAGTGATCTATATCACCTGTTAATTTATTTTCCTCTATACTTACCCATTATCAATCAGCGTTCGATAACAAATCCTTGTCCAAAGCGACATGGGAAGCCCTTCCTACTCTAGATACACCAACTATGCAATGACATGACCAATCCAAAGCGTGCGACTATAGATCGATGGGTTCGAGTCGAATAGAGAATTCTCAATTTAAGTCCATTTTAGCTCTCTGGAAAGTGATAACAGCATGAGCTACATACATGACACTGCCCCAAGCTATTATCACCTCCTAGAAAAACTAGATCAATCCGCAAGATGCTGCATTGTAATCGACTATGTAACTCGGTGCAAATTAATTCTGACTCTGTAGATGAAGATAACAAAACATGACGAGCACCGGGGAAGCTTCGTTCTGTGAAAAATTCAAGATCTGATTTGCTATCTTCTTTCATAGAGTCATAATCAGCTCGAATCTTCCACTGTATCCGTCACCAACACAACTTCATCAGAGATCGCTATCTAGTAGTATGCCAAAATCCACACCAACCTACAAAATTCAGAAAGGTGATTTGATCTTTGATTCAAGACAACCCAAACTAGGCTATTGGATGGATCGAATCGGCAACACCTCAAAGTGGAAGAGATCACGATGGTAGGACCCACTTAAAACGGCAGTTATGGGTCTAAGATGCAGTAGCAGTGGCGTTGGTATGGGAGATCAACGACGACAACTCCCAAGTGGATGGAACGATTGGATCGGCCAGTTGGGGATTGGAGAGATCAGATCGGTTGAAGGAAGGGGGCTGGATCAAATGGAATTGAAGAGAAGTAGGGAGTCGGCTCATATAAAAAAAGGTGGAAAAATTATCAAGCACTTGGATCGGTACCGATCCGAATTATTCCTCCAAATGGTCTCGAATATTACCTAATCGAACTACTCGATGTTTGTATTCATTCCAGAAATTATCAAGTCAAGTTCACTCCGTAATTACAAAAAATGAAACTAATACTAAAGACTAGAAAGTTACCCAGTATGTCATAGATAGCCTTTCAAGGTGGCCATATATGACCAATGAAACTTCTTAATATAGAAACCAAAAATTAAACAATTCTAGAGCACAACTTGTTTTTAACAAAAGCATACTCTGAGGGGTAAATGTTAACCGGATTTTTAACCTAGCAAATCCAATGGGAGTTAGAATATTTAGATTAAACAAGAATGACTCAAAACTTGATTCGAAGGCCCAAAAATACAAGAAAAAGGACTCTAGAAAGTTTGACTGGAAAATATGCTATGTTTTCGAATTGGCACCAATCCGATCAGATTGGATCAATACGATCCGAATTGGTAGTTTGCAGTGGCCCTAATCCTTTTTCATTGTGACTCTATGCCTCAACCAAGCTCACCCAACAAGTTTGGTAACATTCCAAGCATCCCAGTTAAAAAAGTAAAGGTTTACTTGATTCAGAATACAGTTTAATCTAACCCATAGAAGAATCATTGTCAAAATAAGTCAATAGGCTACGAAATTATATAGAGAGCATCATTATGTAGTAAGAAGCTTGACCAAACAAATCAAAGCCAAAAATTGGTTGAGGATCGGTATAGATCCAACCGGATTGGTTCGATACCGATCCAAAAAGTTGGCCAATTTTGGCTCCAAACTTTCTGAGCTCTCTCTGCATGATGACTATGAGCTTCTTACAAATCAATTCTCATCCCAACAGCTTTCCAACCCCTATAAATACCATCTCATCAGCAACTTTAAATGGTCTGCTTTGGTATCTACTGAAACTCTTCCTTTGTTTCCTCACCCTTCTTCTCCTTCACAACATCCATTAAAGGGCAACTAAGATCATTTCAGTTGTCTCTAATAATGGTGACTTGATCTAAATTAGGATAAAAGAATCACATTATAGTCCAAACTACTTTGTAATAGCAGTTGATCGATAAAAGATATAAAGTGGACGTAGGATTTGTTAACAGTCAAACCACTATAAAAAGCTCTTGTCTCTGTACTTTTTCAAGGATTTACTATTGCTTTTTCTATTTTATTTTCCTTGACAAGTAGGGCTGGTGCTTTCATACTCAAAATCAGGGTGTTTATCCATTTTTTTAGGTTAACATTGTTATTGGACCAGTATTGAGTAGCAGGGCTAGCATATAAGTCATTACCACCAGCAGTCCCGAGCGATTAGTAGTAAAGACTCGGGTTATGCCTTGATGAATTTCACTTTCTACTAGTGTAGAATCCATATTAGATACGCATAGACTCAAAGTTTAATTAGTTCACTAGTTATTTTTTTGTTGGAGGTAGGCTAGTCAACCCTTGAATGGGTCTTTGAAATGCATTTGTAATACGACAATTAAATTATAAAGCCGTACATAGGGGTTATCGGTCGGCCCGCTTTGGGGCTTACATTTTGGAGTGCCCACTTTCACGTTGGGTCTGCATACTCTTTAAGAAGTATTAAGTGGTCAAGGTTTTTAGGTAGTCCATCGTTTAGATGTATATGCATACACACATATATATATAACTCGGAGAAGGTTGGGCGTATCTTATGTGCATATAGGATAAAATGAATTAACCATAAATAATTGACATAACATATAAATGGAAATCAATCGACATAAATTAATGTTATAGGTAAAGTTTGTAATTTTTCAATTACCAAAATGTAGTCCTGACCCCTCCTCGTCACAATCCATAAGATAGATTTAGAGAGATAGGCAACTGGTGTGTAAGACGTGAACTGCAGATGGTGAAGTCTCCTCTTTCATGCTCGACATCGATAAGGCAACTAGATGTCTTTGGAATAATATTGATTCCAAGGTAGTAGCATTAGTCGGTATATATGCCCTATTATATTTTTCTATTCCACTGTGAGTTTATATTGATCACTCCTTGATATGCTAATGTATATTACATGTTATCAAAACCAATAATCTATGCCCTAGTGGACTGACGCAGCGGATTAACAGAAAATCGATATAACGATGAAAGTAGCAATCGGTGGATTGATGAATACCAAAATGCCCAAATTCGTTGATCCGAAGGTACCGAATTCTAGCTATCTCTAACACGTTGATCGCGCACGATACCGTGAAAGAAGATCTTCAATTCTTCAAGCGTTGATCAAGCGCACTTGATTCCGTGAATCGGCTTCAACAATCGTTGATTCGAGCGCACTTGAATAACCGAAAGTGGAGATAGGAGATTACAATCAACTACCAATTTAAGAAGAAAGCACACAGCAATCAACAAGAAATTTTATTCAAAAATCAACCTTCAAAAAATTACAACTCACTCCCTATTTATAGAAGTTTCCAACCCCTGACCCTTAAGTCGCGGCCGACTCATGACTCACGACTCAACTAGGTCGCTGCCGACTCAACACGCACGGCTCAAAGCAGCGACACACAAAGAAAAGGACTTAAACTCAAACGTCTTAAAACCCTAGCGGTACACGACTTAAAATGATACGACTCAATGGTCTGAACAAGTTACAAATGACTCACGGTTTAACTCCTTGCCGACTTAACAATTTACAAGCAACATAACCAATGGCGACTCAACATCAACGACTTAAGAGACATTGACCCTGGATGACTTACGACTTAAGATAGTCACGACTTAACCTTTCAGCACAAAGACTCAACGACTCATGGATCAAGCGACTCATCTCGTATGCATCACCACCCAAGGTCCAACAACCTAAACCCGAGCGACTTATCTTCCCAAACAACTTATCCCCGAACGATTCATCTCCAGGCGACTTAACTCCGAGCGACTCATCTCCGAGCGACCCAATTCTCCATGATTCACTAGGTCGTGGGCGTCTTAACGTTGCTTCATTAACTCGCTGTTCCTCCTTACGCGACTCCTTAGGTCGTGAACGACCTATATCTTCCACTTTAAGTCGTGGACGACTTATCACTTGAAGTGATGCCTCTTCCTTCAGCCACATTCTATTAGGTCGTATCCCGCTTGAATTAGGTAGTGATCGTCGTATAATTCCCGGACGACTTAAAAATGTAACTTTCTCCAAACGACTTAAAGGCTTTGCACAATTTAAACTTATTGATTTTGTAGTTTGCGTTGCATCATCCTCCCCTGGTTGAGAAAAATTCGACCTCGAATTTGTACATTCTCCTTCATCATATTGTTCATCTCCATAATATGGTACAAGATGCTTAACGTTGAACACGTCAGAAGTGTACACATTCTCTGGCAGTTTCAACTTATAAGCATTGTCGTTAATCCGTTTCACAACTTCCACAGGACCAATTTTTCTGGCTTTCAACTTGTTATAAATGCCTATTGGAAAATGATCCTTTGTTAACACAGCGTAAACCAAATCACCTTCGCTAAATTCAACATTTCGACGCTTCAAATCAGCAGTTCGCTTATATTTCTCACTTGACCTCACCAATCGTTCCTGAACGATTTTATGACATTCATTTAATCCATCAACAAAATCAACAGCCCGTTTAACCGTCCCCTTCGGTTGTGGTACCATCGCCAAATCCAACGGTCCCCTTGGCAAACTTGAATATACAATCTGAAATGGACTGAAACCTGTACTACGATTCACTGCATGATTATGAGCAAACTCTGCTTGGCATAACTTCAAGTCCCAACTCTTCAGATTATCCTTCACCAAACATCGTAACAAATTTCCCAACGATCTGTTAACAACTTCTGTCTGTCCATCTGTTTGCGGATGATAAGCACTACTAAATTTCAGCTTTGTTCCCACCATCTTCCACAAACTTAGCCAAAAGTGACTCAAAAATCTGGTATCCCTGTCCAAAACAATAGACTCTGGCAACCCATGTAAACGATAGATTTCTTTAAAGAATAACTGAGCAACACGAACAACATCCGCCATCTTCTTACAAGCAATAAAATGTGACATTTTCGAAAATCTATCCACCACAACAAATATAGAATCATTTTCCCTTTGAGTTCTAGGCAAACCCAAAACAAAATCCATGCTGATATCAACCCATGGTTTAGATGGTACAGGTAACGGCATATACAATCCTGCATTTGTCGCTGTTCCCTTCGAAATCTGACATATATGACATCTCTCCACAAACTTTTCAACCTCTTTCCTCATTGATGGCCAAAAATAAGATTGAGAAATTAACTGCAAAGTACGATCTCTACCCACATGGCCTTCTTCGTGTAATTCTTTGATAATCTTCAATCTCAAACTACTCTCTGGAATACATAATCGATTTCCTTTAAACAAGAATCCATCAACCAACATAAATTCAACAGTATCTCCATCCTTAACTTTCTCAACAAACTTTGCAAAGTAAGAATCTTCGTCAATCAACTCTGGCAATAATTCAAACCCCATCACCTCAACTTTCATTGTAGTCAACAAATGACTCCTCCTACTCAAAGCATCAGCCACACGATTCGTTACCCCAGATTTATGTTTCATGACAAAAGTAAACTGTTGTAAATAAGCAATCCATGATGCATGTCTCGCTGAAATCTTATCCTGCCCCTGCAAATGCTTCAACGCCTCATGATCAGTGTGAAGAACAAACTCTTTCTGAAATAGATAATGCCTCCAATGTTTAACAGCTTGCACAACAGCATAAAACTCAACATCGTATGTACTATATCTCATCTTTGCTCCTGATAACTTCTCACTGAAATATGCAATAGGTCTTCCAATCTGACTCAACACTCCTCCAATCCCAACCTTTGATGCATCAGTGTGTAGCTCAAACAACAACAGAAAATCTGGTAATACAAGAATTGGTGCTGTCGTCAAAAGTTCTTTGATTCGTTCAAAGGCAACCCCTGCTTCCTTCGACCAAGAAAACTGCTTCCCTTTCATACAATCAGTAACCGGTGCCATCACGCTAGTGAAGTGTGGAATGAACCTTCGGTAGAATGATGCCAATCCATGAAAACTTCTAACTTCAGTGATAGTTCTCGGCTGTGGCCAATTTCTAATAGCTTCAACTTTACTCTGGTCCACCTGGATTCCCTTCTCAGATACAACATATCCCAAAAATAATACACTTCGAGTCATGAACACACATTTCTTCGTAGCTGCATAAAATTGTTCCTCACGAAGAATAATTAACACCTTTCTCAAATGCTCTACATGCTCCTCTGTGCTCGCACTATAGATTAGAATATCATCAAAGTAAACTACAACAAACTTCCCAATGTACGATCTGAAAATTTGATTCATCACCCTCATAAATGTACTCGGTGCATTTGATAGACCAAACGGCATAACCAACCATTCATATAAACCTTCCCTCGTCTTGAATGCGGTCTTCCATTCGTCTCCCAGTCTAATTCGAATCTGATGATAACCACTCTTCAAATCAATCTTCGAAAAGATAGTAGCCCCACTCAACTGATCTAGCAAGTCATCCAACCTTGGCATAGGAAACCTGTAATGAACAGTAATCTTGTTCAAAGCTCTACTATCGGTACACATTCTCCATGTTCCATCCTTCTTCGGCACCAACAATGCTGGCACTGCACAAGGACTCAAGCTTTCCTGAACACGTCCCTGTTCTAACAACTCTTCCACTTGCCTTCGTAACTCTTCATGTTCCTTTGGACTCATTCGATAGTGTGGTCGATGTGGTCACACTGCTCCTGGAACAAGATCAATTTGATGTTGAATGTCTCTCAGTGGTGGTAATTCCTTAGGCAACTCTTCTGGAAATACATCTTCAAATTCTTTCAAAACTAGCTTCGCTTCTTCTGGAATTTCAACCTCTTCACTACACTCTCGCCCAATCAACAAAAAGACTTCAGGCTCCTCTTCAACTTCCTTAACAAACTCCTTCAAAGATAGCAAAGTTTTCAGTTCTTCGATCTCCTCTAACTTTCTTTCCTTCTGTTGTTGCTTCTTGGGAATTAAAGTGATTTTAGTACCTTCGAACATGAAACTATAGCTATTAGCACGACCATCATGTTGTACTGCTCTATCAAACTGTCATGGTCTGCCCAACAACAGATGACACACATCCATGTCTACAACGTTACACCAGATCTCATCTTTGTACTTCTTTCCAATAGAAAAATTCACACAAGCTCTTCGACAAACTTTCACTTCACCACCTTTCCTTAGCCATGCTAATTTGTACGGTTTAGGATGCTTCTCAGTTTTCAAGTTTAACTTCCTTACTGCTTCTGTAGAGATAATATTGTCACAACTCCCAGCATCAATAACGAACTTGCAAACTTTTCCCAAAATAGTACATGTAGATTGAAAAATATTGCTCCTTAACCAACTAGAATCTTCCTCTTGCTTTGGTGTAAGACAAGACCTCCTCATCATAAGATTACAACCCTCATCTCCGGACAATAAGTCTTCCTCCTCAACTGGTAATGAATTAGAACATTCTGCATCTTCATCCTCTTCTTCAATCTCAGTAACCATTGCTCTCTTCTTCGGCTTCGGACATTCATTGCTTTTGTGACCCAACTCCTGACAATTATAACATTTGAAACCACTGCTAACCTTCGCCTTCTCATCCTCCTTCACCACTGGTTTTGTAACAGGTTTAGGAACATTAGAACTTCCACTAACACCCTTCGCTTGATTATTGGAATTAGTAAACACACCGCCTCCACGCCTTCCTTGCTTCTCCCAAGCCAACGCTTTCTGATGTGCCTCTGCCACTGACCTAGGATCAAACATATTAACCATATCCTGGATCTGCATCCTCAACCCCCCAATGAATCTAGCAGTTAGCTGTTCTTCTTTTTCCATAATATCATTCCTGGCAATGAGTTGGTAAAATTCATCAGCATAATCACTAACAGACTTCGTCCCTTGCCTCAGATTCTGCAACCTCTGGTACATAAGTGATTGATAGTTGTAAGGTAAGAAAGTAGCTCTCATCAACTTCTTCATCTTCTCCCATGATTCAATCTTTGACTTTCCCATTCTCTCCCTTGTAATTTTAGTTTGCTGCCACCATGCCAAAGCTCTCCCCCTCAACCTAGTAGCAACCAACTTCACTCTTCTATGCTCAGGAACCTCCTTGAAATCAAAGGTCTCTTCAACATTTGACACCCAATCAAGAAATTCTTCAACTACCATTCCACCCTTGAACTCTGGAATTTCCATCTTCATACCCGATTCCCATCGACGATCATCTTCAACATTTCGATAATAATTTCGAACTTGGTCTCGATCTCGATAATGAATGCTAGCTCTATCACCCTCTTCATCAAAATCAAAAGTACGCCTACATCGATCTCGACCATTATCATCCCTTTGTTCATGCATGCTTATTCGACTATGTCTCTCTTCATCTCTATACGTCTCATTGTCAAATTCACGTTGACTTCTTCTCTCTTCATGTCCATAGTCATGATGATCTCTCCTTGATGAAATTGTTGTTTCTCTTCTTTCTCTACAAGATTGCGGTGATACCCTCCTCGCTTCCATAACCGATGGCGAAACTCAGTTTCCTCCATGGTTCGAGTTTGGTGATCTCCTCCTTTGAGTTTGATTCAAATCATTCATCAACTTCTCTAACTTTCCAATGCCTTCATCAAATTTCTCATTAATACGTTGTTCCATAAGCTCGGCTTCTTCTCTTCTATACAACGCTTCAACGTTTTGATGACGGTTAGCTCTCCTTGGTGGCATGATTGGAAACACTTCACAAACACTTCAAAACTTCTCAAATACTTCAACACAAACTATGCTCGGCCTTCAAACACTTCACGGCTTAACTTGGTTCGGCTCAAGGTCTCCAAGCAACTTCAAATTCAAACACTTCTCCAACTCTAGATCTAAATTGAAAAGGATCAAAATCTTCAAACTCGTTGCAACTTCAAGATGAACACGATGAACTCCAACTTCAAACTTAAAATACTTGGCTCCAAGAATCAACTTAGCTATGATTGGCTAAGTATGGCTCTGATACGAAAACTGACGCAGCGGATTAACAAAAAATCGATATAACGATGAAAGTAGCAATCGGTGGATTGATGAATACCAAAATTCCCAAATTCGTTGATCCGAAGATACCGAATTCTAGCTATCTCTAACACGTTGATCGCGCACGATACCGTGAAAGAAGATCTTCAATTCTTTAAGCGTTGATCAAGTGCACTTGATTCCGCGAATCGGCTTCAACAATCGTTGATTCGAGCGCACTCGAATAACCAAAAGTGGAGATAGGAGATTATACTCAACTACCAATTTAAGAAGAAAGCACACAGCAATCAACAAGAAATTTTATTCAAAAATCAACCTTCAAAAAGTTACAACTCACTCCCTATTTATAGAAGTTTCCAACCCCTGACCCTTAAGTCGCGGCCGACTCATGACTCACGACTCAACTAGGTCGCTGCCGACTCAACACGCACGGCTCAAAGCAGCGGCACACAAAGAAAAGGACTTAAACTCAAACGTCCTAAAACCCTAGCGGTAGACGACTTAAAATGATACGACTCAATGATCTGAATAAGTTACAAACGACTCACGGTTTAACTCCTTGCCGACTTAACAATTTACAAGCAACATAACCAATGGCGACTCAACATCAACGACTTAAGACACATTGACCCTAGACGACTTACGACTTAAGATAGTCACGACTTAACCTTTCAGCACAAAGACTCAACGACTCATGGATCAAGCGACTCATCTCGTATGCATCACCACCCAAGGTCCAACGACCTAAACCCGAGCGACTTATCTTCCTAAACAACTTATCCCCGAACGATTCATCTCCAGGCGACTTAACTCCGAACGACTCATCTCCGAGCGACCCAATTCTCCGTGATTCACTAGGTCGTGGCCGTCTTAACGTTGCTTCATTAACTCGCCGTTCCTCCTTACGCGACTCCTTAGGTCGTGAACGACCTATAGCTTCCACTTTAAGTCGTGGACGACTTATCACTTGAAGTGATGCCTCTTTCTTCAGCCGCATTCTATTAGGTCGTATCCCGCTTGAATTAGGTAGTGATCGTCGTATAATTCCCGGACGACTTAAAAATGTAACTTTCTCCAAACGACTTAAAGGCTTTGCAAAATTTAAACTTATTGATTTCGTAGTTTGCGTTGCATCATGGACTTGGTTTTTGATTTAGTCAGAATTAAGTCCCATTAAGGTGCATGTTATTACATATGGAATCGTAGCATAGGTTAGTTGATTATAGGAATAGGGATATGTTGAGAGAACGTATTTGTATTTTTAACTATAATTATATATATACATGTGTGTGTATGTGTGTATGTGTGTATGTGTGTGTGCTTTATATGGGAAACTCTATGAATTTCGATTATAGAATTAGTTGCGACCATATTCCAAAAAGGTGGGCGAGGCAACTATGAGTTGGGCCAATAAATAGAGTTTAAATTATGCACCTACCCCGATTATACCATGCAATGTACACCATATCGCAAGGCATGGACCGAGAAGGGCATGAGCATAACATCAAGAAGAATCCCAAATGTTGGATGGTACTTGACTCCCTTGTTAGGCCTAGGCTGTCTTATGATTATGGATTTTAATGGATTGCCGATTGAGGACATACATTTCATCCAGACATGTGGGAGATAAGAACCTATATGTTGCTAGCATCCAGAAACAAGATGTGAAGAAGGATTAAGCAAGTTCCTATAAGGAAGTGTGCACTAATAACCATAGGAAGATAAGCTGGATATTTGGTGAAGGTGAGTTAAGGATGAGTGGAAAAGAGGGAGAGACCGAAAGAATGGGCAATTGAAGTTTAATTCTATGTCCGACCCCATGTGAAAGAATTTGACAAAAAGATTTTTGAAAATTATTTGAAGTGTTTTGAATGGGTAATTAAAGGATTTGTTGTTTTCAAAAAGCAAGATAATTTTGAATTGTTATTTAGAGATTTCTAGTAAAGTTTAAAATAAATGTATAAGGTCCAAAAGTTTTGTTTTGAATGTTTTTGATAAAGGGAATTTTCGTTTTTACAAATAGAAAATAGAGTAGTTTTGGCCCAATCATTTTTCCTAATTTTGTAAATTTAAAAGTTTCTTTTTTTAAAATTCTTTCTAAGGGGTAGATAAATGAAAATGGTGCTTGATTAAAGTCGGGTAAAAAGAACATAAAGGTAAGAATGCTCAATTATTTAGATAGGAGGAATATTCCAGTATAAGAAAAACACGGAAACTAATAGTTGAAATATGTATATATGTGTGTGTGTGTGTGTTTTCTCATGTTACTGTAGAAAACCCTAATGACTAAAGTAGTAGGCTAATGCACAGCAATGAGTCGATGAGAAAAACAATAAACGAGAAAAAATGCTATGAAAGGAGAGCTACATGAAGGAAATTTAGGTAGGATAAATTTTGATAGTAGAGTATTAGGAAATTTAAATATGAACAACATTAGGAATTTGTGTTAGAATAGTGTTAGTAATCTCGTTAGGAGTGATGTAGGAAGTCAGAGGCAAAGCATAGGAAGAATGGATAAAGTCCATAAATATGTGCAGTAATTGCGCATATCTTTTAGATGTCCCCCACGTGTTATTAGAATCTCCGCTAAGGTGAGTAGTAGGAAAATAATAGAATGGAAGTTATCCATGTCTACTCCAATTTTTATTGTTTAAAGTTGTAAAGAATGTTTTTGGAAATATGGTTTGGCGTGATAATTGAGATTTTGATGCTTTGAGTTAAAAAATTTACTTTTTAAGAATTAAATTTTTGTTGTAGAAAGTCTTTGAAAAGATAAAATTTTCATGGCTCCTATTTGGAAGCGATTTTTGAATTTGATAAAAAGATTCTAAGTATATGTTTTCAAAGATGAAGAATCTGGATTAGGTACAACATAACCGTAAAGTTTTAGTTTTATAAAGAGTAGTGAAACTGATGGGTTTTTGATATGGAGTAGACAAGATTGACTACTTAGGTAAAACATGATAAAGGTTGGGGCTATGAGTAAAATAGCTATGGATAGTCGTAGGGTAGCAACAAGGAATCTTCATTGAATATAAGGAATATTGGTGTGAACCTAGGATTATTTTATTAGACATGTATGGAAGCCATAAGAAGAACCCTCAAACGAATGGAAAATAGCATCAAACTACAATTTCGTGAGTCCTACGGGTATACTAGCGTGAAAGATGAAGGATAAGGAAAGTAAGTACCAAAGTTTGAGAATACGATCAAGATATTTCCATTGGGAGAAGATATTAGTGTGACTAGAGAAGGCAGTAATAAGATGACAAACACATATAAAGAATGTTTGTAACGACCCATATTTTTAACTATTTTAAATCATTAAATTTGACATAATTATTGAATAAAAATGGTTAAAAATAAATGTTTTTGAATGTAAGTTATTGGATATGAACTTGAATAAAATTTTGAAATAAACCAATTTCGAAGATTTAAGTAATAACAAGTATTGAAAGGTAATGCTATGAATTGAATGAGTTTACAATTAATAGTTGGATTAAATAATAAATTTAAATTCATTAGATGTAAACAAAAGTAATTGATTGATAATCAAAATTCATTTAAAATCTAATATTGAAATTTGTTGAATATTGAACAATTAAATTGTTTAAATTTAATATTGGAAATTATATGAATAATTGATTTTTGAATTTAATATGATTGAAAATGATATCTGAAGTTGATGTAAATTTTATTTAAACAACAATGAAGATTGTTCACATTTAAAATAGGATTTAAAGGTGAATAATTAGAAATTGAAAATTTTATATTATAATCGAGACGTTAAAATAGCGATTCAGGGTACGGTCTCGGAACTAGACGAAACCAGTTCCATAGGATCCGTAATAGTATATTATTAATGGATTTCAAATTTTGTAATGTTTCAAATTTTGTAATGTTTGGAGTTGAAGTAATATCGAAATATAATAATTGGGTCCAAAAAGCTGTCTTCCCTATACGATCGAATTAGGACTCGAAATATGTTCAATTGTGTTCGGAATAGGAGTAAAACATTATAAACGCCGGCGGCACGTATAGTTTGGAGCTCGTCTGAAAAAGTCACAATAATATTAAAATAATATATATTACACGTATACATATGCGTCCACATAGTAAACCCTCACCCTGTTTTGTTAGCCGCGCCTCCATCTTGTTTTAGTTGCCGATATCCAATGGATTTCCCTCTCCAAATCCTCCTCATCCAAGCGATATTAGGCCAAACTTCAACTAGAGAGTTGTAGAGCTAGGTGAGATCTTAGCATCCATATGGTCAAGATTCGAATCGGAGCTTCGTAGTGGCCAGTAATTGACGAAGAAGAGCAGGCGTTCGAAGGCGAATCTCAAGGCCAGCGGGAGGTCGAGCTGTTTGTGGCTTCAGGCGTGGGTGCAGGCGAGCACGAGCTATCGTTTGGTGGTGGAATAATGGGATTTCGATCAAAGTGGGTGGAGCGGCATGAGAAATTAATTAGCGTGCTTATGGGTTTTGAGTGCAACCGTGACCTGGGAGTGAGATCGAGAAAATGGATAACATGCGGATTGAACAGCTGTGATTCATTGGTGATATAAAATTGTAAATTAATTATAAACTAAATCGTGTAATCTTATAAATAGCATATCTTTGTCATACGAGGCCGAAATCGGATGAAAAAAGCGACGCTGGGATCGTGGCGACAAGCACTACATCATGGTGCTGATTTGGAGTCATTTGGAGCTAGTTAAAATTTTAGGTTAAATCGAACGTCATTCGATTCGATTTGAAATTGAATACTCAAGGTGAGTGTTCTATAATGCTCACAATATACTGGAATATTTTTATGCTAGTTAAATTCCAAATTGCGAAGTGATATAAATTTATTTATTTTTGCTTGATAAATTTAATTGTCATCTAAACTGTCATTGAATTAACTATTAAAAATTAAAATTGACGGTTAAATTTGAAATAGGAATTTAATTTTCAGTAAAACACCCGATTTTAATAACTATGAAATTGTTGTGAAATATATTGACTGTTTGGATGATTGATTGCGATGGATGCTATTGGTTGATATTCTAGATGCTTAGGATGTTTATTTATTCTGATATATCATGTTATCACCCTATATATTATTTACAGTATATAAACTGTAAATTGAATTATTTCGAATGAATTAAGAAATATGTTAAAATAATATATACCTATTACATTTATTTTGGATTGAAATGATATATATCCCTGAAATTAAATTGAAGTAACTAATCACTTGGCCATAGGATAGAAAATTATATATGGATACAGGATTGGTTAAATTAAATATATTTTTTAAAAGTCTTGGTTTTGAAATTATTCAGTGATTTTGAAATTAAAGAAATGATCGAATTTATGAAATTTGAATTAATCATGAATTTCGAGTTTGAAATGTTGAAATTAATTTTGGTTAAAAGAAATTGTTTTAATTATTGAAGTTGAGATTTTGAAGTTATAATCAAAATAAGACTGAATTTCATAAATTGATTTGTTTTAAAAGATTGGATTTTCGTTCGAACCTTGAATATTGTTGAGTAATAGTGATATAAAACGATATTTCAAAATTGAACTTGAATCGAATTACATCTGAAAATTTGGATTTTAAATTGTATTGAAGATAAATTTGATTAAATGTTTTAAATCGATATTTTGGAAATTGAACTTGGAATTGATATAAATCGAAATGGTTTAAATTGAGAATTGAATTGAAATAAATTCAAATTGGAATTGAATTGAATTAAATTAATTGGAATTGAGATCGTAATTGAATTAATTCAAAATCGAATTTGAAGTCGATTTGAATTGAAATCAAAATTGAATCGATTGAGTGGAAATTGGAATTGATTCAAATTGGGAAGTTGGAATTGAATCGGTTTGACTTTGAAGGTATTTCTATAAAATTATTTTAGCATAAATTGTTAAAATCTTTATTCTTTAAATATTCAAATCATTATGGTTTTCCAAATTATTTTACTATAAAAACCATTTTAATATTTAAACTATTTTATATTAAACTATTTTAACCATTTAAACTATTTTAACTACTTTAACCATTTAAACTATTTTCAAATATTTTAACCATTTAAACTATTTTTAGCTATTTTAATTATCTAAACTATTTTAAAACTATTCAAACTATTTTTCAAAAATTCAAACTGGTCAAAGGTGGAATGTTTATTTTTAAATCATGGATGTAAATACGAAGTGGGTTAAATGAAGTTATGACCTAAATTGAAATTCAAAACAATTTTGGAATCACAATCGTGATGTTTGGGCAAAATTGATTTTGAAGTGAAATGGTATATTTGAGTATATATGACGATTTCGAAATGGATTTGATTTTGAAGAAAATATGATATTTTGATACCAAATATGAATTGTTTTCAAAATGTAAAAGTACCAACCAGTGTGCAAAACGACGTTTGGTTGTTAAATTGACCGGGATCAGATATGGGCATACTCACTACCGATACCGGAATCATTGCAACAACTGTGTACGTGAGATGATGGTCTAAAACGAAGTGGCTGGATTTGGCATCATTTGCTGGATTTGAAGAAAGAGAATGATGATGGATTAGCCTTGTACTTGTGCCAATTTGAAATGACTAAAACAGGAGTTGTACCGACCAAGTGGATTAGCTACCCCGAGAGGCCTCACTTCTTCGTATTACTGTCATTTACATTGTGATTGATTGGTGTGCACCCTTCGAATTATGAGAGTGTTGGACGTGGTGGGCGATCATAGCTATGATGCGTTACCACCAGCCAGGAAGGGTAAACTAGTAGTATCCTACCTTGGGCATTGCCTAACGTGCCTTTTCATACTTTTATCCCTAAACGAGACCCATACGATTTTGGTTTAGTGTTGTCGTAACATGGCACATCCCTATTCGACGACCGTTTAATTGGCATTTTATATGCAAACTGTACGATAATGCTTAAAAATGCATTAAGGGGGATCAATATAAAGCCTTAACTGTAACGACCCAGAATTTCTGTTAATTAAAATTTGTATATTTAATTAATTTTAAATATTAATAAGTGAAATTAAACAGTCGAATAAATTTTATTTCGAATAATTGGATTTAATTGGATAATTAAATCGATAATTTAATAGTTGAGATTACGTAAATAATTGAAATTTGGGATAAATATGATTGAAATTGGTTTGTAAAATTTTATTTTATCATATTGGAGTTATAGCGATGTTATAGAACTTTTAAAATCGAATTAGAAGTTAATTTGTGAAAATTGAATATTTTAATATTTAATCGACTAGTGAAATTAGTCAATTTTCGAACAGTCTCAGAATTGGACGAAACTAGTTCCATTGGATCCATAATAGTTTGTTATTATCGAATTTCAATTTTCATAGCAATCGGAGTTTTCGTTTGACCGTGGCAGCTCAAAACGCATCGAAATTGTTTTAATATTTATTTGGCGAGTTAAAATAGCCATTTTTCAAACAGTCTCGGATTTCGACGAAACCAGTTTCATCGGATCCGTAATGTGATATTATTGTATGGTTTCAAATTTCGTGTCAATCGGATTTACCGTTTGTCCGGGGCAAGCCAAAACGCCTAGAAATTAGTTTAAATCGATTTAATTTAAAATCGAACGTTTATTGCTATAACTCGCACAGATGATTGAATTAGCTCCCGAAACACGTTCCATTGTGTTCGGAACGCGAGGTAACCTTAGGATCGCCAACCGGCACGCTTCGTTTGGAGTTTGGAAATTCCGGGATGAATAGTGTTCGTCGTGTTTTCTATAAAAGCCCCCAAATATTTCATTTTGCAAAAAAAATTTCTAAAACCCTAGGTCAAACTATAGCCGGCCGCCACCTCTATTTCTATGGCCGAAAATTGTTCATCTTTCTCCCTCATTAACTTCAAATCCACAAGTCAATTGAAGAAATGTTCAACTACAATGTTGTAGAGATTCGTGAGGGCTTTAATTCTATACGGTGATGATCGTTTTTGGTCAAGCGGATCAACGGCAAAATGGAGATGAACGTGTGTCGTTCAAACATGTTTTTCGAGCTGCTAGGGGGACCGAGCTTGAAGGGGTTGCGGCCGAGGGTGGTGCTAGTGTGGGCGGTCATGGTGAAGGCCTCTAATCATCTTCGTTTTGCTAGTAGAGGCTGCGTGATTTAGGGTTTCAACGTGAGCAATGGGTTAGGTTGCATGCGAGTTTCTGGAGATGGAAAGGAGAACCCATTTGCGTTCGGCGGCCAGATTTGCACAAAGGAGATCGTGCGGCACAAATTAATTAGGTTTAGAAATATAAAATTAAGTTGTAATTTATTTATGTAAAAATTTGTGTAACTTTAAAAAATTCATATCTTTTTCATAAGAGGTCGAAAACACACGAAACCAGTTGCGTTGGAATCGTATGGACGAGCACTATGCTATGGAGTTGGATTTGAGTCGTTTGGAGCTAGCGAAAATTTCGGGTAAAATTAAACGTCCGTTTAATTTTATTCGAGATAAAAGCTGAAAACGAAATTGAAATCAAGGTGAGAACTTCTCACTCAATCGAATCGGTTTCGATTTTAATTTTAAATAGTTAGATTTAAAATTCTTGATTGTATGTTTGAATGATGATTGTTATCTATTGATTGTTAAAATAGACATTATACGCCGTTAGTAAGCGGAGGTTATTTATTAAAAACATATACCGCGAATATTTCACAGTACAGTGAAATTGGTATTATTTATGTACTTGGAGTTGATTTCCCGCATTATATAGCGGATGAGACCCTATTGCGCCGCCTATTAAGCGGATAATATTTTATAAATCCCATATACCGCGATAATTCCGTAGTTGAACGGAATTGGTATTGTGCTAACATCTTTGGATGCAAGGAGACAGGTTGGAGGGATCCAACTGGATTCCTCAACAGTACTTATTTGATTTCAGATATTTTGGTATTTGATAGATTATCATATACAGACATATGATGTCGTTGTTGTCGTGATTGACTATTTGGTGTGTAGCATCATTGGGCCAATTTTGGAATTTTAAAAGGATTTTTAAAGTGATTTTTGAAATTATATGTTATAAAATATTTTTGGAATTGATTCATTTAAATAAATAAACGTTATAATTTTAATGTTATAGAAATTACGATTTTTGAGAAATATAGTTAAAAGTGGATTTTTGAAAATTTGGGGTAAATGATTTTATAAAATAGTTTGAATCGGGATTTTTGAATTTATTATAAAAAGTTTAAATATAGGATTTATGAGATTTGATTATTTTATAAATCAAAGAAAATGATGAAATTATAAAGGAGTTTAAAGACGTTTTAAAATAATAATATAAATTGATTATATAAAGGATTTATAAAATTGATATTTATAAATTAAAAAAATTGAATTATAAAACGAGTTTTTATAGGTGTTAGAATGAAGTGTAAATGAATTTCATAAATGAATGAAATTCATAGAATTTTAAAGGTGAAGTTATAAATGGAATTTTATGAGCAGTAGATTTATAAAATTTGTAAAGTTATTAAAAGAATAATTTTGGGTAAATAAATGAATCTTATAAGTTATAAGATTTATAATTTGGGAAGTCTTAAAAAAAGAACGATTTTGTAAACAAATAAATTATAAGTATTTAACTTATAATATGAACTTTTGGTATATAATTGAGTTATAAATTGAAATAGGTTAATAAAGGAGATTTATAAAAGGAAGTTGTTGTAAAATAAATAGAAATGGAATTTATAAACATTGTTTTATAAATCTGCAAACGGCTTATTTTGATAAGTAAATTGCTATAACTTATTAATGGAGTTATATTCACGTTTTAAACAGTGAATAATCCTTTAAAATAAAATGTATAGAAATGATGAAATTGGTTAACGAAGTATATTCACGTTTTTGGATAGCGAATAATATGTTAAAGGAAATGTTTTGGATGTGATGTTTAAAATAGAATTAAAATGATCTAACGATGTTTTTAAAAATGTGTTAAGATTCGAAACCATAGATTTCAACATTCATTGTTGAAATAGATGTTTTCGAGAAATATAAGGAAATGGTGGACTATAACACTGTTGTTATAGTAAATGATTTCCGAAAGGAAATGTTTTGTATAGTATTGGGATTTATATATCTATTTTAATTTCGAATCCCTATACTAGTGATTTTGGGTTGTCGTAACAATGTTTTACGCAACATTCGTTTTGGCCCAAATAAATATGTTTAAGAGAGTGATTTCCTTAAAGAATGAAATATATACTTAATTTCGATTTAAGTATATTGAATATTTTCCAAATGTTCAAAATAAATAGATTTGTGAATTACTTATTAATAAATAAGTATGGAAATGTTTTTCCAATGTGAAATGAAACGTTTTGAGAATTTATCTTTTTGAAGATAAATTGAAAATGAATAATTGTAATCGTATATTCATAGATATTTGGAATGTAAATTCACTATGGAATTTATATACCGAAAAGGGGAATTTGTTAAAAAATAAACGTTGATTTATTTTTGAAGTGTGGGAATTAATTTACGGATTTTGAACGTAAATATAAAGTAAATCATTAAGGATTTATTTAATTGGTTTAAATGAACCATGTTGAAATGAAAATATTTCCGCGTAAGGAAAATGTTTGAAATTTGTTTTCAAAAGTGGTAAAGGTGAAAAGTGATTTGAAAATTTGTTTTCAAATGGTTGAAGTGTGAAATTTATATATATCTAGTAAAGATATTTTTTTTGGAAAATAAATAATTTGAAAAATTATTTGGAATCTGGTGATGTTGTGCATATCCATTGATAGTTCAATAACCGACTATCAATATTTACCTTTGAATAGGTATTTGTTGTGATTTGCTTGAATTTAAATGCCACACTTATTTTTTGAATAATCGCTCACTATTCGGGTTAGCCGGGAAAGGACCTTGGGGTCGTATAACCCATTCCGAATATGTGATACGTCGTTATGAATTGCATTTGAAGACCGGATATTTTTGAAAACGGAAGGATTACTGTCGAATGTTTCTGCACCGAATGGCCCCGGTATAGAAATTCCACATGTGATGGGAAGTCCGGACGTGATTAGTGAATATCCGGATTGCAAGGACTTCTTTGTAAGTGCCTTCGGTTCTGTTCGATCCTGGAACAGACTTGCATGGATGGTATGTCTGACATTACAAATTGAGATATAAAGCTGATTTCTTTCAAATACATATCTGTTGGTGGCGGAGAATTTATTTTCTTAGCATTAACACCCTTCTCTGAGACGTACGAGCTCAGAGGTTATGTAGTTGAAGGTTATTACTAATATACTCCCAATTTGGTAGTGTGATATGCTAAGTGCTGTTGAGCATTTGTTGAATCAAAGCATAGCTTTGTATAAGGTGTAGCTTTGTGGACGAGACTGCGTCGGACCTCATACCCCGAAAATGGTCAAAACAGGAAGGATGCAGCAAGGTTATTAGGGGGTAGCACCCCTTTAGTGTATGTCGTTCCTTCTAAATAGAGGTGGTATCATGGTATGGAGCCCAGATATTTAACCTATGTTGTTGCTGCAAACTTGTTACTTTGTGGTTGTTGGAAATCGAGGATCCTCGGATATAGATCGGTTACGATCGGGGGATGACATATTCGTGTCAGTAGTTACCCAGTTAGGGGTAATCCGGCCTTGTGTTGGCAGAGATCCGGTTTGGTTCTCGGGACGTCATTCCAGAGACGTTTCCATGTGGCAATGGGAAGTTTCTTGGCCTGACCATTTGTTGGAAATTCAAAGAAACAATACGATCTTGTACGGTTTTAGTTGTAGAACCTATCATTCACTTATGGTGGTCACCACTGTTTGGATGGTAGCTATAGTAGGCATAAGTGCGAAATGCCTATGCTAGCTAAGATTTATATCTTTATTTTCGAAATGATTTTTCTACACTATGCACTAGTAATAATATCAGATGTTTCTTTTTAATACGTATCAAGCATATTTGACTATCATAAGGAGAAATCTCTTCCGATTCTGCGTTTGCATTGTGTGTGTGCGCGGGAGACCTTATGGTAGTCTCATTTTTAAAAAGCATTGCGAATTGACTTTAAAAATATTCCTCTATTTTGTTTTTAAAGATAAATAAACTGTTTTAGTTCTCACACCAGTCACATGACTGATTCGGAGTTTATTGTTTTCCTTCCTAAACTCTGGGTGCCCATCAATTTCCACATAGGCAGTATAGAGTTAGTTTATCAGGATATTCTGGAATTCAAGAGTTGTTGGAGGCAAGCTGGATGGCATGGCGTATTTACTAGTATATAATATTTCTTTTCCGCTGTTTGTTGTTGTTTGTTGTTGTTGTTGTACACTCTGATGATGTAATGTAATGTAATGTAGTAACTGATATAATTCTTTGTTTAAAGATTATTCATTTATCTATTATATGTTGTTCCGCTGCGATTGTGAGATTCTGATATTGTTCAGCTGTTTTCTTTCTGTTATGTTCTACCTTTTCTCTCTTCTTCTATGTTTTTCTTTTTTTTAAACCCTAAGAATTCGTATTTCCGTTCATCTTGAATTAATCACTGGAGATTAGTGTCTATTCAAGGAGTACGGATTTGCGGGTCCCCACATTAACGCTAAGAAAAATATTTATTTTATTGATTAGACATTATATATGCAGCGTATTCTAATATATAAAAATATTTTGACGGATCCTTAAGAGATGGAAAATCTCATAACATCTCTTGAGTTATTGCACTCACGTTTACACTGGATAGAAGATTTGAAACCCGTAAACGTCTCTGATGCCACTACAGTCATGTTATATTCGATATCGATTTGTCTTATATAAGGATATTTTAGTCCAGACTTGAATGTTTTGTCTTTTTATTACGTTTGGGTTAGCCCTGAGTTTTTCAGCTTCTTGAAGATTTATTCTGAAGGACGAAAACGAAGATTTGGTATATTATTGCTATTAATATTCCTGCATCATGTTGTTTGCTGCATTATTTGTTTATCCTTGATGTATATATAATTTTGAAAAATGATATATATATTATAATGAAATT
Source organism: Allium cepa (assembly GCA_030765085.1). Taxonomy (NCBI): domain Eukaryota; kingdom Viridiplantae; phylum Streptophyta; class Magnoliopsida; order Asparagales; family Amaryllidaceae; genus Allium; species Allium cepa. The sequence goes on along the minus strand of CM060943.1, from coordinate 237,676,224 downwards.
TATTGTATAAACAGCTTCATGAACTTTTTATTTAATTATCATATTTTATCATTCCGCTAGGAGATTCTATGTTTGTTTTCTTCTTCTGTTCATTTTTTTCTTAATTAACCCCATCGATTATCTATTTTCTGAATTGTTTAAGTTGGATATGTGTGGATTATTGTCGATTTAAAACTTCCGAAATGTGGGTCGTCACATCTGGTATCAAAGCCTTAGTTTAGCAATAAACTTGGCTTTATGGGGTAACTCATTAGAGATAGGGTCAGTAGCACCCTAGAATGAGTTTGAGTGTATTAATAGATATGAGCGCATATTTCTTAGTGAATATGATTTTTTTTATATTGTGTTGACTAATCGGTTGAGTGCTTATGAATTTTGGTTGGTGCGGGAAGTACAACTGTATCGATAGGGGTTTCTAAACTCTTAAAAAAGGTAAACTAATACAGTATTGTTTTAAAGTGGGTGAATGAAATAATTTTATCAGAACTATATTTTGATATAAAAGAAATATTTCTAAAAATTAATATTATAATCAAAATTAGATTTTAAAATTTTGGTATGGAATATATAACCAAATAGAAATTTTGTTAGTATGATTATACATACGAGTGTAACCAAATTGGATTCAAACTAGATTTTTAAGGAATGTTTCAAATGGATTTGGGCTAAGTATTTGGGAATTTTTAAATCCTAAGAGATTTTGGGAGTGTTTTTTGAAATGTTTTGGAGAAAATAGTAATGACAGTATTATTTTGGAATTATTTTTAAATGAAAATATTTAAAAGTGGTTTTAAAAGAAATAAAAGTACCGGACTCACTTCGGTCGTTAGAAAATAATTATGATGATGATCGCGACATCATCAGTGTTCATTTTCGAGTTTGTAAGTGATGGATTACTACCTTAATGATTTGCTAATGGATTTTTGTTTTGTTAAACAAACTTTTGATTTTAAGAAATTTAAAATCTTGATTTGGTATAAAAGTGAGATACATACATACATATATATGTCTGTGTGTGTGTATGTGTGTATATATATATGATTTCAAATTGATTCGAAATTAAATCGGGTGTTTAGATTTTGAAATTTTCTATCTAACAGTTTGTAAAATAAATAAGGGAAATAACAAGTAAATTTGCAAAGAATGGTTGAAATTAGATTGTAGCCTTTGGAGATAATTATGAACTTGAATAAGCTGTAACAAAAGGAAATAAGCCATTATAAAATGATTATGGATTTAAGAAAATGATAAACGAGATGTTTCACAAAATAAATTGATATCAAATGAAAGTGTGGAAATAAATATGAATCAAGTTGTAAAGAACTTAAGTAATCATATAGGAAAATGTTTATTGATAATATTAATGCAAATAATGAATATTTCAATTTAAATATTTGAAAACATAAGAGTTAGAAGTGTTGCAACTTATACCACTTATAGATTTGATGCATATTAGCTAAAAAAAAATTAAAATTTGTTATATTGGATGATAGAAAAAAAATCCAAAATGAATTATGAAATTTAATCTAAGTAAGGTAAAATGAAATGAATAAATGAAATAAGTTAATAATTGGATTGGTAAAACAAGTTAAATGAAATAACATTGACTTAAAATGGAAATTAACTTAAGTTGTAGAATGAATGTGAACAAAATGAATGTTAACAAAATGAATGTTAACAAGTAAATGTAAATAGAGTTGTTTAGGGGAATGTAAACTGATAGAGTGTGAATTCAATGAATACGAGTAAGTGAATGTGAACATAATAAATTTGAAATGAATGCAAATCAATTGAATCGAATAATTGAATGGAAATGAAGTAAATGTAAACAATGGATTTTGGTATAGATAAGAATCTAGTGAAATGAAAACATAAGTTATATGTATATTATTTTTACATAACGATTTGATCTAGATTCGAGCACGGAATTTCGAGATAATTTGTATCGATCCGAGTTAGAATTTTTTCACTCGATTCTCGATGGCGACCCCTAGATATGGATTTTTGATTGATTCTGGAATTCTCTATCATAGTATATGGCTATGCAAGGAGAATAACGAAATCCGATCAAAGAACCAAATCCGAGTCCGCACTAAAGAGTCGTGTGAACGATAATAGTTCGGAAGTGAAATTGTGTAATCTAGTGAGAGATCAGATTTTATATTGCATACGAATGATGTATGTACATCGTATGGGCTTAAGTAAAGCAAATATTTGATATTGAAAATGCAAAATATAAAATTATTTTAAATTATATGTTTGGATATCATTGGTAAATATGATGCCGGTATTTAAAATCAAGAAAAATTTGGGTGGCCTGAAAAAAGAACATGTTTATTTTTTCATTTGATTCGAAGGTTTTATGATTGAACCACTTGGCTTTTGTTTTCTTTTGTTTGTTTGGGGCCCGTATCGGCATTTTGTAGTTGTTCCTATCGGTTCGCGTAAAGAAGACTGTCGAATTTTTCCGTAAATCCAGGTGTTAGAAATTTTTTGAAGTTTTAAAATTTTTACAACTTGTTTGATAACTAACTTGTCAATTCCATTAACCGAGCGGAGTAGCGTAGTAGAAAAGCAGTAATGGTTTTATAAATGAGCTCTTATTGTTTTATATGTTGATTATTTTTAAAATATATTAAATATTAAATTCTTTACTTAATGTCTTGTCAGGGGCAAAAAGTTTTGAGGCGGGAGATTGTAACGACTCGTATTTTTCGCTATTTTAAATCATTGAATTTTACAAAATTATTGAATAAAAATGGTTAAAAATTAAAAATTTAAATATTTTGAATGTAAGTTATTGGATATGAACTTGAATAAAATTTTGAATTAAACTAATTTCGAAGACTTAAGTAATAACAAGTATTGAAAGATAATGCTATGTATGGAATGTATTTATAATCAATAGTTGGATTAAATAATTAATGTTGAATTTATCAGATTTAAATAAAAGTAATTGATTGAGAATTAAAATTCATTTAAAATCTAATATTGAAATTTATTGAATATTGAATAATTAAATTGTTTAAATTTAATATTTGAAATTATAAGAATAATTGAATTTTGGATTTAATATGATCGAAAATGATATTGGAAGTTTTTGTAAATTTTATCTAAACAACAATGAAGATTGTTAACTTTTAAAATTCGATTTAAAGGTGAATAATTAGATTTTAGAAATTTTATATTATAACCAAGTAGTTAAAATAGTGATTCGAGGCACAGTCTCGGAATTCGACAGAACTAGTTCCATTGGATCCGTGATAGTGTATTATTGTTGGATTTCAAATTTCGTTACATTTGGAGTTATCATTTGGTCGTACGGGATAGAAACGCATTGAAGTAATATCGAAAATTCAGTATAATAATTGGGTCCAAAAAGCTATCTTCTCCATACGATCGAATTAGGTCTCAAAACATTTTCCATTTTGTTCGGAATAAGGGTAAAACATTATAAGGGCCAAGCCGCATGCTTCGTTTGGAGTTCGTTCGAAAAATTAACAATAATATATATTACATGTGTATATATACACACACACATATATGCATCCACATAGTAAACCCTAACCCTACTTTATCAGTCGTGCCTCCATCTTGTTTTAATGGTCGATATATCATGGCCTTCCCTCCCTAAATCCCCCTCATCCAAGTGATATTAGGCGAAAGCTTCAACTAGAGAGTTATAGAGTTAGGTGAGATCTTCGCATCCATATGGTGAAGATCTGAATCGGAGCTTCGTAGTGGCCAGAAATCGATGAAGAAAAGCAGGCATTAGAACATGAATTTTGAGGCCAAGGAGAGGCTGAACTCTTCATGCCTTCAGGTGTGGGCCCAGGAGAGCAGGAGCTGTCGTTTGGTTGTGGAATGATGGGATTTCGATCAACATGGGTGAAGCGGCATGAGAAATTCTTTAGAATGCTTATGGGTTTCGAGTGCGACCGTGACCTAGGAGCGAGATCGAGAAGATCAACAACATGCGGCCATGATTCTCTGTTGGCGGTATAAAATTGTAAATTAATTTGTGAATTAATTATAAATTAAATAGTGTAATCTTATAAATAGCATATCTTTGTCATACGAGGTCGAAATCAGACGAAACAAGCGGCGATGGGATCATGGCAATGAGCACTACCTCATGTTGCTGATTTGGAATCATTTGGAGCAAGTTAAAATTTTAGGTTAAATCAAACGTCGTTCGATTTGAATTAAAATTGAAAACTCAAGGTGGGTGTTTTATAACGCTCACAACATACTAGAATATTTTTATGCTAGTTAAATTTGAAATGAGGAAGTGATATAAGTTTATTGATTGTTGTTTGATAAATTTAATTATCATCTAAACTGTCATTGGATTTACTATTAAAAAATCAAAATTGATAGTTAAATTTGAAATAGGAATTTAATTGCCACTAAATCATCCGATTTTAATAACTATGAAACTGTTGTGAATTACATTGGCTGTTTGGATGATTGATTGCGATGGATGCTATTGGTTGATATTTTGGATGATTTAGATGCTTATTTATTCTGATATATCCTATTATCACTCTGCATATTATTTACAGTATACAAACTGTAAATTGAATTATTTCGAATGAACTAAGAAATAGGTTGAAATGATATATACCTATGACATTTATTTGGATTGAAATGATATATAGCCATCCTTAAAATTAAATTGAAATAACTAATCACTTGGCCATAGGGTAGAAAATTATATACGGACTCCGGACCGGTTAAATTAAACAATTTTTTTTAGAAGTCTTAGTTTTGAAATTATTTAATGATTTTGAATTTAAAGAAATGAAAATCGAATTTATGAAACTTGAATTAGTCACGAATTCGAGTTTGAAATGTTGATATTAATTTTGGTTAAAAGAATTTTTTTTAATAATTGAAGTTGAGGTTATGAAGTTTTAATCGAAATATGATTGAATTTCATAAATTGATTTGTTTTAAAAGATTGGATTTTTGTTTGAACCTTGAACATTGCTGAGTAAAAGTGATATAAAAAGATATTATGAAATTGTACTCGGGATTGAATTACATTTGAAAATTTGGATATTAAATTGAATATTGATGGTAAATTTGATTAAGTGTTTTAAATCGATATTTTGAAAATCGAACTTGGAATTGATATAATTAAAATGGTTTAAATTGAAATAAGTTCAAATTGGAATTGAATTGAATTGAATTAATTGGAGTTGAGATTGAAATTGAATGAATTTGAAACCGATTTGAATTAAAATTGAAATTGAATCGATTGAGTGGAAACTGAAATTGATTCGAATTGGGAAGTTGGAATTGAATCGGTTTGACTTTGAAGTTATTTCAATAAAATTATTTTAGCCGTTTAAATCTATATTCTTTAAATATTCAAATTATTTTGGTTCTCCGAATTTTTTCACTATATAAACCATTTTAATGTTTAAACTGTTTTATATTAAACTATTTTAACTACATTAACCATTTAAACTATTTTCAACTATTTTAACCATTTAAACTATTTCTAACTTTTTTAATTATTTAAACTGTTTAAAAACTATTCATGCTATTTTTCAAAAATTCAAACTGGTCAAAGGTGGATTGTTTATTTTTAAATCATGGATGTAAATATGAACTGGGTAAAATGAAGTTATAACCCAAACTGAAATTCGAAATAATTTTGGAATCGAAATCGAGATATTAAGGCAAAAATGATTTTGAAGTGAAATGATATATTTTGTAAATATGATGATTTCAAAATGGATTTGATTTTGAAGTGAATCCATTATTTTGATATCAAGTAAACTGTTTTTGAAATGTAAAAGTACCAACCGGTGTGTGGAACGACGTTTGGTGTTAAAGAGATCGAGGCCGGATATGGGCATACTCTTTATCGATACGGACCCACTTCAACAACTGTGTACGTGGGGTGATGATTCAGAACAAAGTGGTTGGATTTAGTGTCATTTGGTGGATTTGAAAAAAGAGAACGATGGTGGATTAGCCCAACACTTGTGCCAATTTGAAATGACTAAAACAAGAGCCGTACCGACCAAGTGGTTTATCTACGTCGAGCGGCCGCACTTCTTCGTATTACCATCATTTACATTGTGATTGGTGCGCACCCTCCAAATTATGGGAGTGTTGGATGCGGTGGGTGATCATAGCTATGATGCGTTACCACCAGTCGGGAAGGATAAAGTAGTAGTATCCTACATTGGGCATTGCCTAATGTTCCTTATCATACAATTATCCCTAAATGAGAACCATATGATTTTGGTCTAGTGTTGTCGTATCACAGCGCATCCTTATCCACCGACCGTTTAACCGTTGTTTATATGCTTAAAAACGCGTTAAGAGGGATCAATGTAAAGCCTTAACGCTAATTTTATTTTATTTTATTGATTAGACATTATATGTGTAGCGTACTCTACTACATATAAATATTTTGACGGATCCTTAAGAGATGGAAAATCCCGTAACATCTCTTAAGTTATTGCACTCACGTTTACACTGGATATGAGATGTGAAACCCGTAAACATTTCTGACGCCTCTACGCTCAGGTTATATTCAATATTGATTTGACTTACATTAGGATATTTTAGTCCTGATTCGAGTGTTTTGTCTTTTCATTACGCTCGGTCGGCCCTGAGTTTCTCAACTTCTTAAAGATTTTTTCTGGAGGACGAAGACGAAGATTTGATATATTATTACTATTAGTATTCCTGCATTATGTTGTCTGCTACATTATTTATTTATCCCTGATGTATATATAACTCTGATAAATGTTGTATAGGTTATAATCAAATGTATTGTATAAACAGCTTCATCAATTATTTATTTTATTGTTATATTTTTGTCATTCCGCTGCGAGATTCTGTGTTTGTTTTCTTCTTATGTTCTTATTTTTCTTAATTAACCCCATTGATTATCTATATTACAAATTGTTTAAGTTGTACATGTGTGGATTACTGTCGATTTAAACCTTTCGAAATGTGGGTCGTCACAATGTTGGTTGACTTAAGGTTATAGAAGGCTAGATAGGTGGCAGATAAGTTATTCCACCATACCAATTTTCGATGGGTTATTCTATACTTGCATAACATATATTTCTTACCCACTTCAGTGTGGAAATGTACAATTTATCCCATAATCAGGTGTAATGATTGAAGTAATGGGTGGACTTTTTTTATTGGGAACTAAGGAGGTAAGTTAAGACATGTAGATCATAGTTGAGTGGAATACTAGAAGTGCCCATCTTAATTGGGTAAGCGGTGATAGAGTCACAGCATCATTAACACCAGTTGATGTTGAAGGGAACTTCCAACAACTATTTTTTTAGGTAATTTGAGTTGTAATCGCTAGTTGTATCCCTTCAGGCATTGTAAAAGCATATGATATACGAGATATGTTCCTATTTGATTACCATGTTGATCTTCTAGATGAGCTTTGATTGTTGTTTATATATTGGAAAGCAATGTTAGTAAGGAAATCTTATAAGGACACTTAACTAGAAATAAAATATAACTAAAGCTGGATGTTAATTAGAAATTACGTTAGCAACTAGAAATAAAGAATGCTTTAATCCCAAAAACTTTAGAATTTTAGAAAAAACAAAATTTAGCAAGCAGATGATAGGGAAGGTAATTTCAAGATCATAGGACATTGCCCCTCTGTCTTAAAAGCTAAAATTTGTAAGTAGGCTTGTATTTCTATTGTTTTAAAGTAAAAGGAAAGTTTTCCCAAATTTAGGATCACATAATGCCAGGGTTAATCATATACATTAACTCATAGACTGAATCTCGATTACGTTAAGGTATAACTTGATATTTTTAAGGATGGTAAGGCAAATGTTTAGAAATATTATGTTGAAATTTGTTTTCAAATGCTTTTGACAAGTTGATTGTTAATGAATTTCTCCGTTAACCTCAAAAATGCAAGGGAGTGAAACTTCGCAAATGATGAAAGCTGGGGAGCCTAAATTTAACCTCAATGAGTGTTGGCACATGGCGATAATTGGTTGAGTTAAGGCTTAAGAGGAGTGAATGAGCTAGCTTAGGTTCATAGGCAAAACATATGCAAGGTCAAGTGAGACCACATATGCTTGAAATAAATCCATATTGGACAATCATATGATCAAAAGAGAAATAAAAAACGTGAGTACTATTGGAATTCGAAGCAATCTTTGATTAGCAAATCGTATATGCTTTAAAATTTGAAAGTAAGTCATAATTCGAGAAATATTATCCTTATTCAATATAATGTCAAAGGTACAAAGTCTAATAGTCCAATAGTTCAAGTGCTACAGTCAACTACAAATCCCCTAATCAATTTAGAGTTACATAGTTTAAAATATAAGAAGAGAGAAAAGAATGTTTTGTCCCCTCTTCAAAATTCCTAGGTCCATATTTATAGGGGTGGAAATACGACATGCTTAGTAGCTTGACTTCGACATTCATGCCCTTCGGCGTCAATAAAGCCACATGGTACTAGGTCTTGTTTAATGATGGTTGTCAACATCCTTTGGTAGGAGTAGAAATTTGGCACCGTCTTAGCAATAGTGGCCATTAGCCTTAATTACTCGATGCATTGAAACACTTTCAATTGGTCGTTGAGGGCATCGGTTGGAAGCGGTATTAAGCTTTAGTGAAGAGCGGCGTCGATATAGAGTAGTATTGGTAAAGAGCGGCATAGCAATTTCCATGGACTTTTACAACTCTTGGTACTATATTATACTTATAGATGTGTGACATCCCTTAGAGTTTGATGAAATGCACTATCATTAAGATGCATCAATGGCTATGAATTTCATTGTCTTATGGAAGTATCATTGGAGCGGCATTGTTCATCAAATAGCTTTGGAAATATTATCAAATGACATATGGTAATATGCAACATCATTTGACAGGCGGTGTTCACATTGAGGAAAGACAGCATAGGTGAGAAGCGACATTGTCATGGAGCGATGTCGGTATTGATAAATGAAGGAACTGATAAGCATTGTCATTCTTGAGTGGGAATATGCTCAATGATCGAGCTCAATGCCAAACAACGGTAACAATGAGTGACATTGATAAAAAGAGGCATCACTTTAGAGGGTGACACTGGCAAAATACGGCATCAACGAGATGCGACATTTCTTGTGTTGACATTTATTGATGGCTTGCTGTATTGACTACAGTGAACATCGTTATTTCCTTGGAGGGACGTGGTGTTGGTTCCATGCGATACAGATAACACTCAGTATCATTGCTTCTTTAGTTGCACGCGACATTGTATATGTCCTTTTATTGATGAAACGCGACATCATGTTCCTTCGATGATAATCCACCTTCGTACTTCCATCTTGATTATTGGTGCGGCACTAATGAGTTGCGACGTTTATCCTATTTTCACAAGTGAAAGGCGGTACTGATAAGACAATGCATTACTTCCATCTTGAAAGGCAACGTCATATTCATGTCTTATGTCTCATGTTGCATACCTTCGAGGTTAATAATAGTGATAACATTGGCCCCTAGTTTGGGGAAGTCATTGGCTTTTCAAGTCAATAACGTCGACATCAAGTCTACCGCCTATTATTATTCCATCTTAATCTGGCCATCCATTCAAATCGAATCAGCGGTGTCCATTTTCCTTCTTTCTTTTCTATAAATGGATAAGCTTTTCTTTCATTCCTCTTTTACGTACAATTGAGAACTCAAGTGAGAAATCAAATTTTTAAAGGAAACCAAGAATTTTTAACTCTTGATTGTTTGATTCATCATTCATGTATGATATGTAATTCTTATTGTTCTATTTGATTCAAATTAAGGAATTTCCATGAAACCACTCTCAGGGCTTTATCTACTTCGAATTGACATTTGGAGTTTAATTGGATAAGTTTGATGTTAATGTTCAAATTATCAAGGTAGTAGGCTGTCGTTCGTTTTTATAGGTTAAATTAATATGAAAATTTTTAGTCATCTGCGTGAAATTTAGGGCCGTTGATGATGAGAACCTGAGTGTTGTTTGCTTAATGAAAAAGATAGCTTATAGGACCTGATATCCAATTAGGATTCACTCTACGTTGACCCTGATATTTTATGACATCATCATGATATTCAACATCGACTCATGTTTCCCTATGTTACGTCGTAACCAACGTTTTTTTGGCACTATTGACATGAAATTCGATATTAATGTTATTCACACTGATAAAGCTTTTTATTAACTTATTTCCTGATAATACGGGACTCTCATGTTGTTATCGACTAAGATGAGATGAAACAACCTCTTATTGTTATGAGAAAAAGTATGCAAGTTAGATGCGACATCACTTAATTATAAACATTGTCATTTTCTTTCATAATTGATTTATGAAGTTATAATTTGATATCGACAGTCTTACTATTTGTTGCCATCATTTTATAGCCACTTTTAATATTATAAATTAAGCTTCATTCGATATTATTGTTTACGACATTGCTGGTTCAACATATTACAAGTCATTTAACTGATTAGCACATTATGAACTCGTAAAATCGTTCTTCACTAACATCAACAACCTCATCACTTAAACATTAGTTATACTTCACTATTGCTTTATAATATAAGCTATGTGACATTTAATATTGACATATATATTGATATGGACTCATTGATGTCGCATATCCATTCTTATTAATCTTTATATAGGTTTTCCATAAAATTTCTATATTAAAGTTAGAGTTTAAGTCTTTCAATAAACTTAACATGCATCATTTAAGGGTCATTAAGTTCTAACTATCATATACTACAAGCATGTTGATACCATCACTTTAACTATAGGTAAGTTATTTAGATAATCATTTTTGATTTAGAATGTAATGATAATTCTTTATAATAAAATCATTATCATTTCTAAAATTTTCGAATAATACCACTCGGCAGATCGATGGAAGCTCTAAAGTTAAGCCAGGATTCCTCCAAAAGGACTAGCACAAGTTCCAAAACTTCCTCATCTGCCAAGAAAGAATATTTTTTTATCCATCATATAATACCACACAAGAGGAAGTGGATTCTACCCATAATTTTTTTTACATCACATGTATTAAAGCTACTCCAGCCAGTCCTTCTGGCAGAATCAAATCCCTGTTGAAATATTTTTCGCTTTTACCCTGATTAACACATGGTACTTTCCATGTTATTAATCCTTGGTGACCAAATATAGTAATGTTAGATTCATTGATATGATAGAAACAAATGATTATAAAGAAATCTTAAAACAATATAAACAAATTTCTCATTCCATTTCAAATTTATTTCGGATTTATTAGATAATCCCAAAATTCAAGAACCACATTTAGAAAAATATAATTATTAAAACATACACCAAGAGTGACATATGAAGATGCCCTCTTGGATGATAAGAATATATATAGGCAATTTAACAACTTTGCCTTTACGAAAAACACAGCAGAATCAAAAAGAAAAGAACTCCTATTATTTAACTTGCCTCCTGCACGTCTTCAGAAGCCTATTCGTCTTAAGAGATACGTGAAAACCTCAACTCTCAAACTACTCAAAATCAATTAAGCACCTGAGATTTTAAGGGGAAAACGTAAAATTCGATTTAGATATAAATCCTGGTATGAATAATAATCTACCATCTCAAACCATTTAGATATCCAGTGAGACCACACCACTTAGTGGAATGGGTTTTCCTCTCACTCATATCTTATGCCTTTCGAAACACTTTAAACCTCCTTCGAAAGTATTAAAAATTTCTTTTCAAAACACTAAGCATATGCCTTTTGAAACACTTTAAACCATCCCTTTCGAAACCCTCAAAATGTACTGTTCGAAAGTATTAAAGTAGTACTTATTGACTTTTAGAAGCATACCTTCGAAACCAATGAAAGTACCCTTTCGAAACCATTGAAAGTACCTCTTTCGAAACCATTGTGTTTATCTTTAAAAATATCTTTTGGGTCAAATTGAATATAAACTAAAGTACCCCTTTCGAAACAAATAACCTTTATATAAAATGATTGGGGAAAAATGATGGCTTCTGAACCATCCCTTCGAAATCATTTATCATTTAAGTAAAACATTCAAAGGTTAGCTTCGAACCCAGTTTTGAAGCCATTACCTTCGAAATGATTAAGCCTTTTGAAAGCTTCAGGAAGCGGCATAATATCAAAAATAAAATATGCCGTTCGAAAGACTTGATGACTTCATTACGTTCCAAAGGCACAGGGTCGGCAACAGGGTGTCGATTGTGTTGAAACTACCCTTTCGAAAGCATTAATTAAAATACACAAGGCAATTCTTTTAAAAGCTTCACTTTAAACAAAAAGGTGGCAACATATTCGAAAGCAACTTCTTCGAATGCTACATTAAAGAGGTTTCGACCTCTTTGAAAGCATTCTTTTGAAAATAAGGCATGCATATATCTTTCGAGAGTAAAGCAAAGGTTTTGACCCCATCGAGGGATAGGTTTCGACACCATGTCTTCCGCCCTTCTCCAATCCACTACGTACCAATATAACGATACCTTGTGTATTGGTTTCGAACTGGTTGGTTTTGAATGATTTCGACTTGATTGAGGTGGAAGCGTAGGGTCGAAAGGTTGCTTCTTAAAGAGGCGGAACATAATTTCCGGGTTAAGACTATTTTAATGCCTTCTAAGTAATTGCTTTTTTACTAACTTGCCAATTTGTAAACATTTATTGGTTAACATAACATTTCAAATTCTTTCCAAAAATAAAACTGCCACATAATTTCAGATCTAAACAAAAATTAATTTAACAAATAAGCTCTTCCATTAAGAAAAACAATTAAATCATTGAAGTACTTCATCTAAAGTAATTTAATTTCCATAACAAATTACTTAGGAAGAATCCTAAAAATCATAGAAATTCACTTTTAATATGTTATCTAACATAGATAAATTTTAGACCTAAATTCTTCATAATATAGCCGAAGTTAATTTCTAAACCTAATTATTCTTATTTTTGTTTGAAAATTTATAATAAATTTTTCATAGCTTGGAAAATTATAAAAATTAAAATCCATCTTCAAAATAATATTTTACATAACATATAAATTCCTCATGGCATTCACAATACAATATAAACGATTTTAACCTTAAAATCATGTGAAACAATTATCAAACAAACTTGTTTGATTATAACATATCGTATAATCCAAGCATATCATCGTCAAAAATCATCATAATGGATTCAAACTCAAATACAAAAATCAAATGATCATAAAAACAAAAATAGAGATGGTTTTGATTATTATTCACCTTGATTATGATAAGGAATTTGAGATTTTATCTTTGATTAATTTCCCTTGCTTGATTGCTTAGCTCTTGATTGATTTTCCCCTTTTCTTCCCAAGATTATGGCCGACTCTAAGCTTTTGATTTACATTTTGAGTTTTGCAAAATGTATGTGGAGAATGTGGAAACAAGATTATAAGGATAATGGAATTATGGTGTGGCAATCACCCTAATACCCGTGCATTTATTAATTAACATACGACTTTCATAGCCCATTTATTTAATTAAGCCTGACCTTTAATTTAATTTTTCAAATCTCAATCCTCTTATCACTCTAATATTTACATTATTCTATTTAATCTAATTAAATTTTTGGAATTATTTTATTAAAATTTAGGGGTGTTACAGGCTCCCCTCCTTAAAGAATTTAATCCTCGAAATTCGATACGGACTAAATACTAAACATAGAAATCATCTATAACAATTCCGAACAACCATACTTGCCTACTTAACTAGCAACTACCTATATAAACCTAATATAGACATACCCTTAAAGCAGATCAGGATAAGTATCTCTAATCCTTTCCTCTTTCTCTCAAGTACAGTCCTTCTCATTGTTGCACCACTGAAGTTTCACCAACTTGACTATCTTGTTGCTCAATCTTTTTTATCTCTTGCTACAACCAAAATTAGTTGTCTAAAAAATGTCAAATTCGGTTCTACTATCAAATCGTCCAACCCTATCGGAGGAATAGTAGTTTCTATATCATGCACATAAATGCGAAGATGAGACAAATAAAACACGTTATGGAAACCTGCTATATTGATCGGTAACTCTACTCTGCATGCAAGCTTCTCGATCCTCTCTAAAACTAGGAAGGGACTAACATATCTCGGTGCCAGTTTCCCAGACTTTCCAAATCATACCACACCCTTCGTTGGTAATACCTTAATGAAAACCCTATCTCCGGCTGAGAATTCTAGGTCTTTATGCCTCTTATTTGCATAACTCTTCTGTTTGGACTGAGCTTCCTTCATCCTTTCTCGGATCAACTCAATCTTCTCCGTCGCCTCTCTAACCAGATCTGGACCTAAGACCAATCTGTCTCCATTCTCCAACTAACATGCTGGTGATTTGCATGGCCTTCCATACAGGGTTACAAAAGGCGCTATTCCTATACTAGTTTGATAGCTACTATTATGGGAAAACTCCACTAAGTGTAGGCGATCCTCCCAAGATCTACCCAAGTCTAATACATATGCTCTAAGTAAATCCTCGAGTACCTTATTGACTCTCTCTATCTGCCTATCCATCTAAGGGTGATATACAACACTCATCTTGAGCTCGGTACCTAATACATCCTGCATATTCTTTCAGAGTAAATAAAGCATCTCCGTCATTGACTATAATACTGGGAGTTCCATGCAGTCTAACTATGTTCTTCATGGACAACTTAACTAAAACATGTGTCATCCTGGTTGACTTAACTGGAATGAAATGGAACTTTTGGTCAACCTTTCCACTATGACCCAAATACTTTCATTTACTCTATTTGACCTTGGCAACCGGTCTATAAAATCCATGGATATTGAATCCCATTTCCAAACTAGTACCTCCAAAGGTTGAAACAATCCACTCGGCTTCTGATGTTCAACCTTCACTTGTTGACAGTTTCCACACTACCTAACCCACAAACCAACATCCCTCTTCATACCTTCCTAATAGAAGCTCCTCTTCATATCTTGATACATCTTGGTTCCTCCAGGATGAATTGTAAATTTGGATCGATGACATTCTCCAAGAACTTTTTTCCTTAAGTCCTCAATGTTCGGAAGACACAACTGTCGCTTCATTCTCAACCATCCTCTTTGATCAAGGTTAAAATCCATTAGATCATCGATCTCAGTTCCTATCTCAAGCCTTGTAATCCTATCGGCTAACACTATATCCTCTTTCTTCTTAGAAGCAATCCTTTCGATCAACACTGGTCGAACTTCCAAACAGGACAACATGGCAGTGCTCTGACTAGAACTAGTAGTCAATCTTAACTGCACACTACAAGTAGTCAAAGCTTCTACATCTTTCAATTCTGCAAACTTAGATAACACCACATTCTGATGTCTTCTGCTAATAGCACCCGTTGCCTTATTTCCCAGGAGTATACCCTATAACAAAATCCTAAGCATCTAAAAACTCCAGCCACCTCTACTGTCTAATATTCAGCTCCTTCAGAGAGAATAAATATCTAAAGGACTTTTGATCCTTGTATAGCTCAAATCTTTCCCCTAAGAGACAATGTCTCCAAATTTTCAATGCGAAGATCACCACAGCCAACTCCAAATCATGAATTGGATATCTCACTTCATGCGATCTAAGCTGTCGTGAAGCGCAGGTAATAACTTTACCCTTCTGCATTAACACAGCTCCTAATCTAGTCCCATATGCATCAACGTACATCACCAACCCTTGGTTTCCGTCTGGCACTACTAACACATGTGCGTTGGTCCAAAAATGCTTTAACTTAAGGAATGCTTCCTCACATTTGTTGGACCAGACAAACTTCACATCCTTCCTGGTTAACTTATTCAAAGGTGCTGCTATCCATAAGAAATCTTTGATGAATCTCCGGTAATAGCCAATAAGTCCAAGAAAACTTATAATCTCAGTCACCGTCTCTGGTCTATTCCAGTTATTAAATACTTCGATCTTATTTGATTCAACTAACAAGCCTTTCTTTGATATCACATGATCAAGAATCTTAACCACTTTCTTTCAAAAATGACACTGGAAAAACTTCGCCTTCAGCTGATGCTACCTTAACACCTTAAATACTCTAAGATAATCCTCAAGCTCTCCCTTACCCTTAGAGCATGCTAAAATATCATCTATAAACAGTAACTCAAACCTATTCAAGTACTCTCAAAAACCTCGGTTCATCAAATTCATGAAGAAAGCAGGTGCATGCGTTAGCCCAAATGTCATTACTAACCACTCATAAGAACCATACCTAGTCCGAATTGCTGTAAATGGAATAATGTCCTCTACCACCCTTAACTGATGGAAACCTGTCGCCAAATCCAACTGGAAAAATATTCTAACTCCACTCAACTGATCAAATAGATCGTTGATTCTTGATAATAGATACTTATTCTTAATCGTCTTTTCGTTCAACTTACGATAGTCAATACACATCGTCAACGCCCATCCATTTTCTTCACGAACACCTCGGTCGCTCCCTAAGGCGAACTACTTGGTCTAAAAAAATTCCTTCCTTCAAGTCCCACCGGCTGCACCTTCAATTCCTTCATCTCGGTTGATTTCATATTGATAGGTAGTCTACTCACAGGTTCAACTCCTGGCATAAGATCTATCTAAAACTCAATTGCTCGTTTCAGCGGTAGTCCTGTAACCGGCTCAAAGACCTCTCCAAATTCTCTTACTACTCGAGCCTAAATTAACTCTTCTCCCACTTCCATAGCACTTAACAAAGCACGTACACTCCAGTTAAAATTCTCCACTGAGAATATGATTCGATTATGACTATCAGGGAGTCTTAGTGATATCTCCCTATCTGGCCAAAATATCCTATCCTTATACTTGCCCAACCTATCCATACCTAAAATGATCCCAAAATCTATGAAGTAAAAAACATACAAACTGCATGCAAACTTATGACTTAACAACTCAAGTTCTAACAGGCCATATCTCATCTCTAGAGTTGCATACCTTCCTATCGGATTCACAACCCTTAAGGAAGTAAAAAGGTATGTGGGTTCAAAGCATAACCTATCTGTCAAACACCGAGACATAAACGAATGTGATGCACCGGTATCAAATAGTACCCAAACTGGTATACTCTGAATCAAAAGCGTTCCTTCCAACATAGTCTTCCCTTTTTCAACTGTAGTTGGCCTAGCAGATGATGGCCCAATAGCAAAGACCTTTCCCCCGTCCGCCCTGACCGGTTCTGGACACTGATTCTTATAATGCCCAACTTGGTCACAGTTGAAGCACTTCACACCTTTCTTAACTGCAGCCTTCTTCCCCTTGCTTGACCGACACTCATGATCATAATGACCTTTCTTATCACATTTAAAGCAAACTAAATCAGCCTTTGCCTTCTTGGAAGCCTCTCCCTTCTGGGCTCCCTTCTTCTTAAAGAACTTTCTCTTCTTTCTCTGAGAACCCTACGTTTCAACTGCCTTTTCTCTCGCACAGATAGAAAGCATCTCCTCATGTCGAATTTACATCTCCAAACTACATTACAAGGATCACAGAGATGTAGTAGGGTTGCCCTAGCAATCTCGGGTCTCAATCCCCGAATGAACTTCTCATTCCTCCTGATGACGGTGTCTATGGTAGCATACCCGTACCGGGACAACTCATCAAAGTTAGTAGCATACTTAATTACCGACATCTCTCCTTGCACCAGATCCATGAAATTTTTCAGCAATGTTGACTTAGCAACTTCATAGAAGAATCTCTGCTCGAATCTCCTTCAAAACGTCGTCCAAGTCAACTCTTCCTCGGGAACATTGGCAGTAACACTATTCCATCAATGAAGCGCTACTCCTCGCAACTGCCTAGAGGCTAGTTTCCTCTTCTACTCTTTGTTCAAGTCCAAATCAGCAAAGATTCTCTCATAATGGAACAACTGATTCTCAACTTCTATGGCATCCTCAGTATCCAAAAAGGGCTTCCCACTAAGATTGGTGTAATCCCGGCTCAATTTAGCATAGTTATTCCCAGTTGGAGCCATGGGATTAGCTCCTCCAACATTCCTAACGACTCCTGCAGCTGCTCCATCTTGCACTGAATTAACGAAAAACTGATACATCATCCCTACATCCACTGGCAGATTTCCAAAACCTACATTGGCATCCGCATTTTGGTTAATATTAGCATGTCGACCCGTGTTACTCCTGGTGGGTCAAGCATTTCCATAGGTTACGGTGTTTCCTCCACCGAGATTTCCTCTTCTGTTTCCTGCCTCCATGTCTTCCTTTCTAGTAAATCTTCATACGAGTCTTAGTAAGATACAGAAGAACGATCTACGAGAGAGTGGAATATGTACTTGTATTTGATATATATATATATATATAGACATATATATATATATATATACATACAAGTACGTTACTTTAGCCTTAACCCAAAACCTGATCTTATTTTTTTGATTCCATGGACTATGCTTTGAAAAATCTTTTAGGTTTAAATTTCTTTTATGTTTTCATAAACCTATGCTCTGATACCAACTTCTAACATCCCTCACTTGGAGGCTCAAAACTAACAGCTACAGATGTTGCAGTATCATAGCTATTAACCTCAGTGATGAAATACTGTAATGTTAGATTCATTGATACAACAGAAACACATGGATGTGAAGAAATTTCTAAAAAATTAAACAAATTTCTCATTCCAATTCAAAGTCATTTCAGATTCATTACATAATCCCAAAATTCGAGAACCACGTTCAGAAAAATATAATTATTACAACATACGCCAAGAGCGACATATGAAGATGCCCCCTTAGATGATATATATATATATATATATATGCAATTAAGCAACTTTGCCGTCACAACAAATACAGCGGAATCAAAAAGAAAAGAACTCTTATTATCTAGCTTGCCTCCTACACGTCTTTGGAAGCTTATTCGTCTAAAGATACACCTGAAAACCTCAACTCTCAAACTACTCAAGATCAATTGGGCACCTGATATTTTAAGGGGAAAACATAAACTTCGAGTCAGACATAAATCTTGGTATGGATAATGATATACCATCTCAAACCATTTACATATGTAGTTTGACCACGCCACTTAGCAGAGCGGGTTTTTCCCCACTAACATCTTATCTAATATTTTATAAAAAAACATATACTGTGCTCGTGCATCCACAATGGTTAAAACATAACAAACCATAATATTATGATGAAATGCAAACAAGTAAACCAATTCTGGATTATCCATCCCCATTCATATTGACTATCTATCTCAGTTATAGTTTCTATGGCCACTATTAACCTATTAGTTTTCATGGGCTTACTGATAACCTATTTAAAAATTATAGTCTCCCTGTCTGGTTTCATAGTTTTCATGGGATCACTAAGAACGTATTGGCCCCTGCCAATAACTTCATTGTTTTATGGGTTCTTCCTGATCCTGCTGGTATCTTCAATAACTTCCCTCATATCTTAGTTTTAATGGGTTGACTAGGAACCTTATGACTTCTGTTAATAATTTCATCTAGATATAGTTTTCATGGGTTCACCACAAACCTATTGGCCCTTGACAATAACTCTTTCTAATCATAGTTTTCATGGGTTTACTATGAACCTATCTGTCAACTTTTTCAGTCAGTATTTACGCATCCTATATTCTGCTCTACCTGACCTTCTGGATGCAATTCTACTTATGTAGGAGTTAACTCAATTTGTATTCTCTATTGAGTCAACCTAGCCCGTTATTCTACCTTTTTCTCCCCAAAATATAGTTTTGAGTCCATTTTAAAGTGAATATGTATGTTAGAAGAAGCAGATATAACAACATATTAACACCAATATCTGTGATTTAATATCCTTGAAATAATTTTCACATAAAACGTGGTTAATTCCTTTAACCTATTATTTTATCAAGGAAAGCTTCTTTAAAAACTTCAGACTTAAAAAGCCATTTTAAAACTCCTTTATTATGCCATGGTTTCCTTTAAATATGAGATTGGGTTCTTTGTTTTGAAAACTAAGGCTTTCGAAATCTTAAAACTTTACTTTCAAAACCTATGGATAACCTTCTTCAAAGGCATTAAAAATTTCTTTTCAAAACACTAAGCATATGCCTTTCGAAACACTTTTAATCATCTCTTTTGAAACCCTCAAAATGTACCTTTTGAAAGTATTAATTATCACTTATTAACTCTTTGAAGCATAGGTTCCAAACCATTGGTGATACCCTTTTCAAAACTATTGAAAGTATCCTTTTCGAAACCATTGGGGTTTTCTTCAAAAATATCTTTTGGGTCAAAGTGAATATAAAAAAGTACCTTTCAAAACCATTAATCTTTAACTAAAATGAGTAGGGAAAAACCGATGGGTTCTGAACCATCACTTCAAAAATATTTATCACTTAAGTAAAACATTTGAAGGTTAGCTTTGAAACCCCTTTTGAAGCCATTGCCTTCAAAACCATTAACCCTTTCGAAAGCTTTAGGAAGTGGCATAATATAACAAACACAAGCTACCTTTCGAAAGCACTGAGGACTTCAATACATTCGAAAGGCACTGGGTTGGCAGTTGGGTTTTGATTGGGTTGAAACTACCCTTTCAAAAGCATTAATTTAAAAAAAGGCAATTCTTTCGAAACCTTCATTTTAAACAAAAAGGTGGCAACATATTCGAAAGAAACTTCTTTGAAAGCAACATTAAAAATGTTTCAACCTCTTTGAAAGCATTCTTTTGAAAATAAGGCAAGCACATATCTTTTGAGGGTAAAACAAAGGTTTCGACCCCATAGAGAGCTAGGTTTCGACGCCATGCCTTCCGCCCTTCTCCACTACTACAATTCCTACCTTGTGTATTGGTTTTGACTTACTTGAGGCAGAAGCATAGGGTCGAAAGGTTGCATCTGGAAGATGGAGAACATAATTTCTTGGTAAAGACTTTTTTAATGCCTTTTTAAGTGGTTGTTTTTTACTAACTTGCCTATTTGTAAACATTTAATTGGTTGCTATAACTTTTCAAATTCTTTCCTAAAATAAAATGCCACATAATTTCATATCTAAACAAAAATTAATTTAATAAATAAGCTCTTCCATTAAGCAAAACAATTAAATCATTGAAGTCCTTTATCTGAAATAATTTAATTTCCATAGTAAATTACTTAGGAAAAATTCCCAAAAATAACAGAAATTCATTTTTAATATGTTGTCTAACACATATAAATTTCAGACCCTAATTCCTCATAATATAGTTGAAATTAATTTCTAAACCCAATTATTCATATTTTCCTTTGAAAATTCATAATAAATTTTCCGTAGCTTGGAAAATTATAAATATTAAAACCCATCTCCAATATAATGTTTTACATAACATAAAATTCCTTATGGCATTTGTAATCCAATATAAATGATTTTAACCTTAAAACCGTGTAAAATAATTTTCAAACATGCTTGTTTGAATATAACATATCATTAAATTCAAGCATATCATCATCAAAAATCATCATAATAGGTTTAAATCTACACCCGGAAATCTAATGACCATACAAAAATAGAGATGTTTTTGATTATTATTCACCTTGATTAAGATAAAGAATTTGTAATTTGATATTTGATTAATTTCCCTTGCTTGATTGCTTAGCTCTTGATTGATTTTCCCTTTTCTTCCCTAGGTTATGGCCGGCTCTAAGTTTTTGATTTGCGTTTTGAGTTTTGCAAAATGTACATATAGAATGTGGAAATAAGATCATAAGTGTAATGGAATTATGGTGTGGCAATTACCCTAACACTCTTGCGTCAATTAATTATCATATGAAACCTTTCATAGCCCATTTATTTAATTAAGCATAGTCGTTAATTTGAATTTTCAAATCTCCATCCCCTTATCACTCTAATATTTGCATTATTCTATTTAATTTATCTAATTAAATCTCTTGAATAATTTTACTAAAAATTAGGGGTGGTACACAACATATCTTCCTTTCCCAAACTTTCTTTTAAATTCATGGAACACCTTAATATCACCCCAATCCTGTTGGCTCTCAATTCATACACTTATTTGACCTGTTTAGAAATTCCTCCCAGGAAAGCTAAGCTTCCCTTTCTTAGTGCTAAAATTCTTCACACCAAAGCTGGCCCTTCTAAGATAAGTGACCCGCTAGGCAATCCTCTATACCGCATTCATCCCAATCCAAAAAGCTTGATCATTAATGCAGTAAACAAGACTAAAGGATGGGAAAACTAGTTTTTCTATGTTAGGTTCTACTCAAAGGTCAGGGGAACTCTCTCCATTATTAGTAAGTTCCTATTTTCTATTACTTATTCTATATTTATTATTTTCTTACAATAAATGTTTTTTAAAGATCCTAAGAGGTTAATCCCCACTGATAGCGATATTTTCAAGTCTCTAACTCTAGCATTTGTGAAAACATATGACGGGCTTATTCTCTTACGAAGGTGAACCTTTGTCATTATTCATTGATTCAAGACAACCATATAATACATAGAGAGCCTTCCGTGATGAAAGTAAATGCCCAGAGGAAGTGATCATTGGTTACCAACAACCAAAATGCTTTTTTGACTTCTTCTCCAGTTCAACTTGAGTCTGCTAGTAAGTTTCAATATAGATAATATAGCCTACTATAGTTTTAATAACTTTTTTTCATTTTAGGCTCATTCGCCTTAATAGTTGTGTCTATGGAGAAGGAGACCATAAGTGAAGTTACCAAGAAAAGAAAGGTAAAGATCGCACTTATGTCTTGACCCAAGCTCCTAAATCTAAATCTCCTAGGGTGTCATTGCCAGCTCATTTAACTCAATAAAAAGGAAATTAAGTGATGATTCTTCTGCTTTAACTTTTCACAAGAAGCTTAAGGCGGGGGCATATATTCCCCTATTATTATGGAGGAAGAACCATTTGTAGATATCAGTTCAAGCCCTGAGGTCCTAAACGTTGGCTCTTCTAGGGAAAGAACTCATCAAAAAACTGAAAATGAGAAGTCTCAAGACCCACTTCTTCATATTAGTTTTCCGAGTACTCCTAGAGGACTAAACCGTCCTTCTGGGAAGCTTGGATTATGTATCTTTTTCGAAAACCCGCTCCCTTCTAAATCTTAGTCTTCAGCCCCTACTAGTAATTTCGATGATCTTCTCTAGTTGGTCATCCAATCTCTTTCTTTTATTTCTCTTAAGCCACCACAACCTTCATCTTATTCTTAATACCACCACTTTATTATTCTTAAGCAGCTTTTATCGCTATATATCCTTTTTATTTGGCTATCTTAGGCTCTTAACATTCTTCATAATATGTTAATTCATGCTTGTTACTTTTTAGACATCTAAGTGTATGTTCCAAATTCAAGATGATGCCTCAGCATCTTCTAGTGAAGTTTCCAAGCTTAAGGAATATGTCTCATTCTTAATAGCCATATAATTGACATTATGACTGCAAAGGATGAGGCTTTAAATGAGAAAGAGAAATTTCCGCTTCAGTTGACGAAGTAAAAAACTTCACTCAATGAAGAGAGAAGTGCCACTCAAATTTTAATTGATAAAGTGAAAGCTTTAGAGATGTAGCTTAAGAAGGCCGATATGAAGGAGGCCAAGCTTGTAGAGGAGAATGGATTCTTAAAGGAGAAATTGCAAAGGAAAAGAATTCTCTTGAAAAAATCAACTGACATAATTAAAGACACAAAGAAAAAGGTGTCTCATTTTGTTGATTCGATTCTCAATACTATTATCGAAAAATCCTACGAGAAGGTACTTTTCGTGGCATATGCCTACAACGTCCAACGATGCCCAGATCTAGACTTCCATTCTCTTCCACCAGCATGGAATTAAAAGTTTAAATAGAAATTCAAAGCTATATTGGCGGAAACATAGGCATTCGAAAAATAATCTTATGAGGAGGAAGAGATCGATTCTAAGAAATTGTTGGCCTTCGACGACTCTCAAGCAGACGAAGAAACATAATCGAATAAGGAGGGGGATGACGACGACAACAACAAGAACGGTGATGATCATAATGATAATGGTCATAATGGCAATGATGATAATAATGATAGTGAAAATGACGATAATGGCGGTGGCGAGGGAAAGGGTCTCTCCGAATCAGCAGATGGGAAGGATGAATTGGGAGGTGCTAACCCAGATTTGGCAGCAGACATTACTAGAATCCTCGATTCTCTAAATGTAGGTTCTCTCCCAAAGGACAACGCCCCTTAAAGTCACAAACCTAAAAGGAAGGAACAAACTCCTTCATCTTTAATTCCACTCTCTCAGGTATGAACCTCTTTATTTAAATGTCTTAAATTACCAAATAGTTCTCGGTTAAATTGTCGATTTTTTTTGTTAAGGAGAAAATAAAAATATAATTATGAAGTTATGCTTGAAAAGAAACAAAAGGAAATAGATTGAATGAATAGAGAGTTGGATAGACAACTAAAAGAGTATAAAGAGTTGTCTGAGAAACATAGGAGTCTCACCACTAGTGCATCAAAATTAATGTTTTTCAAAAAGAGGCAAGTTGCTCCGCAAACGAAGGAAGCATGTCTTTATCGAAAGAAACTCTTGGCTGATAATGAAGTGCTAATGACCCTCTTTGGGATGCCAATTGATGATAGGTGTTCTTTGGAAAATTTATCTACAAAGTTTGATCTAGGGGTATATTTGTTGATCTTTCCTATTTAGGTGACAACTGCATGGGTTTACTTAGGCACCTTCATCGCAAATGCTTGAATGAACACATGTTCGATCCTCATCTAGGGGCATTTTGGAATTTCCCAAGAGTTGTCTCTACCCCCTTTCTTCTCACTCTCTTCCCCCTAAAATATTAAGTACAATAGGAAGAGATTTATTTTTGAGTTTTATAAGGAATTAATCTTGTATAAACCTGAATAATTTTATAATTACAATCCGAGTAGCTTATAAACTTTATCGTTTTAACTTTTCATTATCAGTTTAATTTCAATATATTATTCAAACTCAAGCAGTCATGTTCCTATGGAACTCTTGAGTAAATATGTCTAATTAAAGAATGATTTTAAAGAAAAATCCCTAATTCTTAAGACATCGCAGTTAGTGAGACACTGCTTTCTTAGAACCCTACAAGAAGACTACATGCGGTTTCCTCACTTTTTCTTCAACTTCTTGGGGGAGTAAAAAGATAAATTACTGAGTGAAATTTGAATTGATTACACCAAATTGATATGTGATCATGCTAGCTCTCTAGTTGGGGAATGAGACTACCATCGATTTCCTCTTGTTAATAGCTTAAAACGGGTTAAAGCTTGTTTTTACTCTACTCATACCCAATCTGTTGGGTCATGTGAAAATGCCAAACCCTCTATTTCAATACTTTAATTAACTAGTTCAATATACCAAAAAGGAATTGCAATGTAATTCAGATTTCCTTATCATTTGCAAACTTTAGTTATTTATGAAGAAGATACTTCTCTCATATACTGATTTTCTTTCCTACTTTCTCTTTTTGTAGGAAAAATAATTGACTCTTGTATTTATTCACACAAATATCCTTGCTCGAATCGACTAAATTAAGAACAAGCTTAGGGCAGAATTTGAGAAGTTATGCTCTTCACAAGGAACTCTAACTTTACAATTTCCAAATAATTCTAATGCGCGGAACTAACATGATAAATATTACAAATTAAGGTCCATATCTAGAGGTGTGAAAGAGGTGAATTCTGATTTAGATTTTTTTTAAAGAAAAGGATGAGAGAATTCAAAGATTGAACAGGAAAGTAGACGTTATTAGCCAATTTACGCTTTCTTCTCAAAACACCAAAGCTGATCTCAAAATTACTCGATTACATCAAAAAGTTTTGGACCTTGAAGTGCATTGCTAAAAGGTCAGGTAAACTATCAATCTCTAAAACATATTGCAAGCGGAGGCGAATCTTGTCTTTCTACTCAAACTCATCTAGAGAGGTTTTTCGGTCTTTTAAATCCCTCTTCAAGCTCGGATGATAACAAAATTTATAAATGGAGCCAAAGATTTAGGTTTGAATGTATTCAATTTCTTAATGGACAGTGCAGAGATCAGGTTTCTACTCATCTCAATACGTGTGAAGCCAAAGTTGAAGGACTCGAACGCGATAAACATGCCTCCGATCAAGAAATTGAGAAATTGAAAGGTAAGATCAACGCTTTGAAGGAAGAGAATAAAACCCTCAATCATGCATTAAATATTCATTTTAAATTATTTGATGACTCAAACACTATTTAGCAAAAGGAGAGGAAGCTTAAACAACTCCTAAGTTTGGCAATCTATCACATCACCGACTGATCTCTAGTTGTTGAAGATCTAAAGAAGTTGGCCCAAAGTTCTTACTTGTAGCCAGCAAATCTTGAGGTAGATCCTTTTGTGATTTGATTTTTGTACCTGTGACTTTATGCATAATGTATAAATCTATACTTGGATGTACGTTACCTCAAATGTATGGCATGTAGCCTTGAACTGAATACCGGTCCTTATTTGAAACTGGTTAACGATAATGGTTTCGAAAAGTTAAACTAATGGTTTCAAAAGGTTTTTTCAATGGTTTCGAAATGCTATTTTTAAAGTTTTTAAAGATGGGATGTCTGAGGTTTTTAGCATTCAAAGGAAAAGGTATTTCAATGCTTTCGAAAGGTTTATGTAAATGGTTTCGAAAGAAGGTTTTGGCCTTTCGGCCTAGATGAAAGGAATGGTTTATTTAGTTATGAAAGGGATACTTTCAATAGGATCGAAAGTGGTAATTTCAAAGGTTTAAATATTTTCATCAACAAATATTTGGGTAAAGTATGTATAGCATGGCAAAGCGATTTTTCGTGAAGCATAGAGCATATATTTTCCTCGTTTAAGTTTATTTAAAGGTTTTAAATCAATTTGAGAAGACAAGTGTAACGATCCCGAATTTTAATTTATTTTAAATTGATAATTAAACTAATTTTTGATTTAAAATTGTGAAATTAAATGATAAATTGATTTGATTTTTTCCAATGTTCAAATAAATTCTGTTATTTATTAATAAAGAAATGGTTTCTTTTATAAAGTTATTTTTATATTAAATAAGAAGTTATTCTTGAACAATATTTATAATAAAATGTCCTTACAAATGAATTCTTATTTTAGATAGAAATTGTTATTTCAAATTATTTATAAACATATATATAGTATGTGTGTTATGAAAGAAGCCATGATTTAAAAAAATTCAAAATGAAGTCTTTCAAAAACGTTTAAAATGAAATAAACCTTATAAATATTAAAGCATAAGTATAAAATCAAATAACGGTTATAAACATAAGTATGAAAATAAATAAAGTTGAATATAAAACCAATGAATACAAGATGATAAGCAATAGTTAAAGATTAATATGTAAGTCAAGCTAACTATTGAGGTTAGAAATAAATGAATACACTTAGTTAAAATTTTAACAACACTATTAAAATAGAAATCTATTTATATTATTAAGTCATAAGAAAAGAAAAGAAACGACACTTAAATATGAAAAAAAGTTGTAAATAAATATGCAAAGTAAACAAAACAAAGTAAAATAACATACAAAAAACCTTTTAGCCGAGACAAACAAAGTAGTAATGCAAGACAACATATTTTTTTTAAACATGATAAGTATAAACAAACAAAGGCAAGTGGAAGAACATAGACAGAGTAATATATCTCAGCCTGGAAATAACACAGCAAGAAGTACTTAATAATAAATGCTAGTATCTCTAGCATACAAGGGAAGGTATCAGCAATTAATACAAGCATGGGCTGTAAACAAAAGAAAAAGGGAGGTAAGACAAGGTAATTAATGCAACATGCCTCTAGCATTGAATGCAAGCATCTTCAGCATGCTTATTTTACAAATATACATCACCCTGTATACTTTCTTCTTTTATATCAACCATCTTCACTTCATTTTCGGCCATTATTCAAAGTAAACACAAAGTAAGCATCATCAAAAACCAAAGCAATAACAAAAATAGAAAGTGATTGAAAACTGCAGTTCTTTAACCAAATGAACTCTGTTCATTCTTCTGGAAAACAAAGGTGAGTAACATCACTTTTTAATTTAAAGTATATGTTATCTGTTGCATATTAATTTCTGGAAAATGAATATGTTTTGGTGTGAGTAATTTCACATTTTAAGGTGTTAACTACCCATTGCATATGGATTATTAGAAATGAATATGCTGTGAGTGACAATAGTTGCTTAAATTTGAATATATATATATTGCCATTGTTTTGATTGAATACACATATGCTAGTACATGTTCTTCTCTGTTTATTTTACAGAGTACAACCCAACAAAGAAAAAAAATTCAATTTCTTGTTTTATAATCCATATTAGACTTTGGTTTCAAAACAAAACAGTGGTGTTCAAGTATGAACTACAATGAAAAAAAAATCTCATGAAGTAAAAATGCATATAGGATGAAAAATCAAGTTTTTACAGTAAAAACTTTAATTTCTAGAAAATTCGAGTATCACGAATCATTGATTCAAGTGTATAACTTGAATCCTAAATGGAAGACATGATTTTTAAATCTTGTT
Organism: Allium cepa; assembly: GCA_030765085.1. Lineage (NCBI taxonomy): Eukaryota > Viridiplantae > Streptophyta > Magnoliopsida > Asparagales > Amaryllidaceae > Allium > Allium cepa. Next base: position 237,647,716 of record CM060943.1, on the reverse strand, counting down.
TGATGATTTTTAAGCAATTGGTTTAAGAGCAGTTTGTTTTTGCTCGAAATTTGAACTTTGATCAAATTCCGGTGATTCATCGATTCGTGGAGCTCGGGGATTTGTGCGGGCGTGGAGGAGCCTACGGGGTTGCTAGGAAAAATGACCGGAGGTGATGGAAGCGACGGTGGCATCGGCGGCGAGGGATCAAATTTTTTTAAACCTAGTTTTTGAACGGGGAGAAAAATCGTGCACCGCGGTTTCGTTGGAGCGTCGAGTGCTTCGGGGTCTGGAGTGATGAATGTATGGTGAGTAGCGAAGCCTTGGCAGGAAGTGTAGAGGTTCAGGCGGTCGGAGCTTTGAAGACGTGGCAGTTCAGGTGGATGTGGTTGATTCCATTTTTCGACCTGAAGACTAAATTTTGAATCGAGATGGAATTGTGATATCTAGATGGTCGTGGATGATCTCGAGGTCGTTTTCGACTTGTCGGAGACCAGAAGAATGGCCGGAGGAGGGTGGCGCATCGGTGCACATGCACGGCATCTGATCGCGTGTCAGGATTTGGGTTTAGTGGGAAAACTCGAAGGGAATCTCGTGCAGGTGGGTTCGTGCCTCGGGTTTGAGCTCGAGAGCGTGGAGAGGTATGCGAGTGTAACAGATTTGGGTACTTAAGTTTTTCAAAAAAAATGATGAAGAAAAGAAGTAGGGGGAAGACTCGGGGAAAATGGGAGGGAGCTCGGGTCTGAACTCGAAGTGAATGGAGTGTTGTCTCGGGTAGGACTTGTTACAGGTTCAAAAAAAACCTGTTCCTGTTTTGAGATTTAAAACTTAATCTTTTAATTATAAAACAAAGTTTAAATTAAGTTTCAAAACAAAAGTTTAAATATAAATTCAAGTTTAGGTTGAATCTTAGTTTGGAAATAATTAAGTTTTTAAATTCAAAATTATTTGATAACTTTAAGGTGTCTAAGTATATTTGAATTTAAAATGAAATTTAAATTGTAAAGGAAAGATTTAACCAAAGTTGAATCAAATTTTGAAACCCGGGCTTAAATCTAAACTAGAAATCTAGATTTTGAAATAAAATTAAGTTTTAAATATAAATGTGGAAATAAGTTTTAAAATGTAAAGTATTGATTAAGGAATGATTTATTAATTAAAGGCTAATTGATGAATGAAAGTGATTACTGAATGATTAATCAATTAAAGAAAATAAATCAAGGGGTTTATGTGTAATTACTCGATGTAATTAAATTGTGATTTATTAAAATAAGTAATTAAGGATAATCACTTATTGAAATTAATTAGGAATAATTAATTAAATAATAATTAATTAAGAGTTAATTAAATTGTTAATGAATTAATTAAGGGAAATTAATTATAAGATAATTGAATAATTAAAGGTTAATTATTCAAAAATTTAAAGTTGATTTAATTTGATTAATATGTGATTAAAGGACCTTTAATCAAATGATTTGGAATCGATTAATGATGATTGATGACCCAGCTGATTTAAATAACTCAGATAATAAATTAAGCATATTTATGGATGACTATATTCTATTGAATGCTGTGTATTGGATTGATATATCTGATATGTGATGTGATGCTATATAAAATGCTTTGTGCTGAGCTGTTATATCTGTGATGAAAATATTGTTGTATGAATATGAAAATCCCTTTTTGCCCGTAAAACGGCATTTGAATTTCGATGCGACAGGGAATCAGATTCCGATTTGTTATCCTAAACCCACATCGAATTGTAAAGATGACTATTTGTGATTGATAAATTTATTTTATCTGTGAAACTGTGAATGAAGATAAACGTTATGGATTATACCGCTTATCGATAGTGAAGTATCTGTGATGATTGATGATATTGCACTATTGTTTTAAACCCTGGACCACACTTATACACACACAAATATGGATTTCACGAGGAAATCGATTAAGTCAGATATTTTGAAATGGTTTAAAAGTTGAATATTTAAAACCAAATGGTTTGGAAATGGATTGGGTTTAAAGTGAAAAGCTTTTGAAATGGAAATTTCAAAGATGAAATTTATTTTGAATAACTTGATTGGGTTTTGAAATTTTACATATTTTGATTTAAATTTGAATTCAATATTTAAAATTGAATTCTATGATTTGAAACTAGGGATTAACGATACTATACTAGTTATATATGAGTCAAACCATTTTTAAAGTATTGTTCTTTTGAGAATTTGAATTAACCCAAAGATTGTAACTTGTATAAATGAAATCGGGTTTTTCCGAAATAAGATTGTTGTTTCTAAATGATAAAATGCTTTCATAGGAGAAATGAATTTCAAATTGTATTAAAGGGATTTCAAGTTTAAACTGAAATAGTTTTCCAAGTTATGGAAACGGTTTGAAAGCTATAAGTTTAATCTTTAATCTAAAGATTTTAAAACAAGTTAATCCAATTGAAATGGGAATTGTTTTGAAATATATGAATGAATCTTTGTGAAACTAGGTGAACTTTATGAAATAAATCTTTTTGTTAAAGATTTGAAAATGGCAATTTGTTTAAACCATTTGAAAGAAAGTTTTGAATTATTAAGTTGTGACTTAATTGAAATCCCATATCCATATGTTTTAAATGTTGCGCTCACTCTTCGGGTTAGCCGGGAAAGGACCTTTGGGTCGTATAACCCATTCCGAATATGTGATACGTCGTTATGGATAGCATTAAGACCGGCGGTGAAGACCGGATATTTGCGAGAACGATAGGATGACCTATTGATTGTCTCTGCACCGAGTAGCTACGGTATAGAGATTCCCTAAGTGATGGGAAATCCGATCGGGATTGTGAATACCCGGATTGCAAGGACTTCTTTGGAAGTGCCTTCGGTTCTGTTCGAACCCAGAACAGACTTGTATGGATTGTATGTCTGACATTACATTTTGAGATATAAAGTAGATTTCTTTCAAATACATTTCTTTTGGTGGCGGAGAATTTATTCTCTTAGCATCAACACCCTTCTCTGAGACATACGAGCTCAGAGGTTATGTAGTTGAAGGTTATCAGCGATATATTCCCAATTTGGTAATGTGGCATGCTGAGTGCTACTGATCATTTGTTGATCGAAGCATGGCTTTGTGAAAAGCGTAACTTTGTGGACGAGACTTCGTCGGACCTCACACCCCGAAATGGTCGAAACAGGAAAGATGCGGCAAGGTTATTGGGGGTAGCGCCCCTTAGGGTATGTGCATTTCCTTCTGGATAGAGGTGGTATCATGGTATGGAGCCCAGATACTTAACCTATGTTGTTGCTGCAAATTTATTACTTTGTGGTTGTTGGTTATCGGGATCCCGGATAAAGGTTGGTTACGACCGGGGGATGGCATACTCGTGTCAGTAGTTACCCAATTAGGGCTAACCCAGCCTTGTGTTGGCAGAGATCCGGTTAGGTTCTCGGGGACGTCCTTCTAGAGGCGTTTCCATGCGGTAATGGGAAGTTCCTTGGCCTGACCATTTGTTGGAAATCCAAAGAAACAATACGAACCTTTACGATTGCAAATTGTAGAACCTGCCTCCTCAGGAGGTAGCTATAGCGGGCATAATATAATGGTACCTATGCTGGCTAAGATTTATATTCTACTTTTGAAATGTTTTCTACACTATGCACTAATAATAATAATCAAATGATTTGATTTTGCGTAGTAAGCATCTTTGAATAACATAAGAAGAAATCTCCTCCAAGTCTGCGTTTGCATTATGTGTGTGCTGGGAGGTCTTATGATAGTTACATTTTCAAGAAGCATTGCGAATTGACTTTAAAATCTTTTGTTGATTGTTTTAAAAGATAATCTGTTTTTGTTTCTCACACCAGTCCCATGACTGATCTGGAGTTTATTGTTTCTTTCCTAAACTCTGGATGCTCAAAATTTTTCTACACGGGTAGTCTAGAGTTGGGGTTTTCAGATAGTCAGGTTTAGTAGGTTATCTGGAGCTAGTTCAGTCTTTGGATGTGGACGAGACTTGCTTGTCTTGGTGAATCATGATGTTGGTTCGAGTTGCTGCTGGAGTTCTCTTTTGAAGACTATCTTAGAGTTATTTGTTCCGCTGCAGTGTTATCTATTTTTCTTTTCCGCTGCTATTTTATTGTATCATATCTCTGATGTATATTGATATCTGTTGATCATTGTATCAGATATTGTATCAATGATGTATATCAATGTATTATTCTTTTTCTTCCACTGTACCGTTATACTTAATTGTGTTATAAGCTCCGGCGACTCGGATTTGAACTGTCGAATCTACGGCATTCGAGTACGATGTAAAGTATGGATGTCGATTTTCGAGCGCGAAAAATCTCGTTCTTCACAAAAAGCTTTTCAAGGAAAATTTAAGTAAAATGACTCAGATATTAGAATACCAGATGGGACTGGTATAGGGTCGCGCCTTATACATTGGCTATTAGCCCTAGCTAATTTAGTCCAAAATTCCAGTGTGTATGGCTTGACTACAGATAAAACTAAAATTATGGAATACATAGAAAGTAAAATATATCTACACAGTGTAGGCTATTGGTGACCCGTAAAACCAGTAGGATCAGTGGACCCTAGGAGAGAGTAAGTAGGGACAGTCCGTCCAGAAGACTTATTTAACAGATGTTAGACCATTTTTATTATACCTGTCTATTAGGCCAGAGTCAGCCAAAGGTTAGAAGTAAGCCAATGAAAACTATAATGTTTAGATGGCTAATCCATTGGTTATCTGCTATGTATGTTTACATAAAATGTTTTACAGTTTTTAACCAGTTCTGATTGCAGGATTTTGATTTGCAAAAAGATTTTTTTTAAAAGGATATTAGTGAGGGGAAACGCATCCCGCTAAGTGGCATGGTCTCACTTAATATCGTATGGCTTAGAGGTATAGTATTATTCACACCAGGCTTTATGTCTGACTCGAAATGTATGTTTTTCCCTTTAACTGTCATGGCGTGCTCAAATATGAGGATTCATAGGCTCTAATAGGTTTGCAAATAAAGCTTCCAGAGACGTGTAGGTGGGTGATGATAGCTATTTAGGAGTTGCATATTTCATTTTGATATATTTCTATTGTGTTTGTAATAAATCAGTTATGATTATTTAGTACTCTGGTCAACCAAGGGGCATCATCATATGTCGCTCTTGGCGTATTTTTGTAATAATTACATTTTATCCCCACTTGGGAAAGCGATGTGATTATGTAATTTGAATATGGAAAATGTTTTGAAAATGTAATGTGAAAAGATGTTTCTGAAATTTGTGATTTTGTTTCATATTCGAGTGATGGTGATATTATGGATACCATTAACATTACGTATTTGGTCATCGAAAGTTAATAAATGGGTGACTATAGCATCTGTAGCTTTTAGCTTCGAGCCTCCAAATAGGGGATGTTACAAATTGGTATCAGAGCATAGTTTAGGAAAAACTTTAACTAGAAATTATTTCTGAAAAAAAATGATCCTTAGGAATTAGAGAAAAGATGGAGTATGAGATAACGCTATTGTAAATACTTGTATTTGCTATGTATAATATACGCTATATCTCTAGTCTCCTGTCTTTATTAGGCTATTCTTATGTATTTCATTAGGTTTGAATATAGATAAGGATTCGAGGAGAGTGAATCTTAGTGGAAGCACCAATACAAATGGTAATGCCAAACCGAATACGGAAAGGAACAAAGGTCAGGCACAAGCTGGTAGTATAGGTGCTAGAGTCTCGCAGGTTGGAATGGAAGTTATATATTAGTTTTTCATGAATATGATGCACGCGGGTGTTGCTGTTGGAGTAATGGGAGGAGTAGTTCAGGAAGCTCCGGTAGTCAACAATTATGTTGTTCTGAGTAAAGACTATGTCGGGCATGGAGGAAAACCATTTATTGGACTTGAAGATGCTATTGAGGTGGAGAACTTGTTACTGCATTATGAGAGAATATTTACAGATTTGGGGATCAATGATGAACATATTAGGAAGTTGGAATCAAGACAAATTTAGAGAGCAGCCTTATTTTGGTGGAATAGTGTGACTGTGGTAGTGAATGAAGAGAAGATGACATGGGATGAGTTCAGGAGGTGGTTCGAGGAAAGATTCATGTCAGCTATGGCATAGTCCACCCTGATTAGAAAGTTTGCTGAGCTGGAACAAGAAGATATATGACTGTATTGGAGTGTGCTAGGAGATTCGAGGAGTTGGCGATATGGATATGCCACTATTGATATTGTCCTGAAGAGAAATGAGAAGTTCATTAGAGGGTTGAAGCCTGAGTTGGCAAGAGCTATGTTACCTCATATTAGAGGCCCTTGTGATGTTTTAGTGGAGATGGCTTTGCGGAGCGAGGAAATTATAAATTGTTGGAGAAGAGTAAGGCAAAGGAAGTCCAGGTAGGGTAGAGTCAAAAGAGAAAATTATTTCATAAGAAGGGTGTTCAGAAAGGTGGAGTAGTGAAGAAAGGAAAGTCTGGAGTGGTTTGTTATAAGTGTGACAAGAAGGGGCACTTTGCTAATGAATGCTGCACATGAAAGGCGAAGGAAGTGATCAGGAAGAAGAACATCAAGTGCTTCAATTGCAATCAAATTGGCCATTATAAGAACGAAGGAAAGGAACTGGCAAAGGAAGGGAGAGAAAAAGTGTTTGCATTGGAACTAGCTACCATGAGGTCAACGACACTAGAGAAAGGGAAATCAGTATTGGGAGGTATGCTTTAGATCCATGGTATGTCTGTTAGTGTTTTGTTTGATACTGGTGCATAGAATTCTTTTATATCTCGATGTTTGGTAGAGAAGCTTAAACTAGAACTCACATATTTAGTTCCTTCCTTAAGAGTTGCAAATCAAATAAGAGGGTATGCGACACTTGGGATGAAGTTTGACCACTTAGAGTTTGACTTACCAGGTTACACCTTTGTTTGTAGTTTGCATATATTTGACTTTTCAGGGTTTGGAATTATATTGGGCATAAATTGGTTAAGTAAGTACGAAGCCAGGATGTTTTTCCATGATAGGAAAATATCACTTAGACACCCTGATTGTAGTGATTGGATTGTATATACCATTGGGAGCCCTAGTTGTAAGGTGAAAGCTTTGTTAGGTGTTATGAAGATAGAAAAACGAGTTGAATCAAATTTTCATGGTCAGAGAATTCGCAGATGTCTTCGAGCAGGTAGTAAGATTGCCATCAAAAGCCATTGAGTTTCGAATAGATTTGGTGCCTGGAGCAAAACCAATTAGCAGGCCGCCAAGTAGGATGACACCTACAGAGATGAGAGAGCTGAAGTCGCAGTTGGTGGATTTTGAAGGGAAGAATTTTATCAAAGCTAGTAGTTCACATTGAGGAGCAGTCATAGTGTTTGCTAAGAAGTCAGGCGGATCGTTAAGGTTATGTATTGATTATCGTAAGCTGAATGAGAAGACGATAAAGAATCGATATCCATTGCCTAGATTGATGATTTGTTCTATTAGTTGATTGGAGCCAAGATATTTTCTCAGTTGGATTTGGCTATAGGTTTCCATCAGCTTAGAGTAGAAGAAGGTAGTATACCTTTGATGCTTTTAGTACCAGATATGGATCGTACGAATGGTTAGTTATGACATTCGGACTAACTAATGCATCGACATTCTTTGTAGACTCGATGAACCAAATTTTCAAAGTGCACATGAATAGATTTGTATTGGTGTTCATAGATGATATTATGATATACTCTAAAGATGAGAAAGAGCATGAAGTTCATCATAGAGAGTGGTTCTTAAGACTTTGAGAGAACATCATCCAAAGGCAAAATTTTTGAAGTGTCATTTCTGGAAGGAGGTGAAGTTTCTTGGTCATACAGTTTCGGAATGAGGATTGGCAGTAGATCCAACTAAGATCAAAGCAGTTAATAGTTGGAAGAGACCCGAAATAGTGACTGAGATTAGAAGTTTTCTTGGATTGGCTGGATTTCCCGGTGGTTTATAAAGGATTTTTCACAGATAGCAGTGCCGTTGACCAAGCTAACGCGAAAAGGTGTGAAATTTGTTTGGACCGATAAGTGTAAGTAAGCATTCCAGAGCTTGAAACACTTTTTGACCCATGCACATGTATTTGTTGTTCCGAATGGGAATAAAAATTTGGTAGTTTGAAGAGATACATGTGGAATGTAATTTGTAGCAGTGTTAATGCAGAGAGGTAAAGTGATTGCCTATGCTTCAAGACAGCTTTGACCACATGAGGTTAGATACCTGACTCATGATCTGGAGTTAGCTGCAGTTATTTTTGCTTTGAAGGTGTGGAGACATTACCCTTGGGAGAGAAGTTTGAGATTTATATGTATCACAAGTCGTTGAAGTACTTGTTCTCTCAGAAGGAGCAGAACATGAGATAGGGGTAGAGTTTATTGCTGTTTATGATTCTGGAATTGAGTACACACTAGGGAAAGGTACCAAGTTTGCAGATGTGCTTAGTAGGAAGCATTAGAATGCAATGTTGGCTATGATAGCAGAATGGAAAGACTTGGAAGCATTTTCGACGTGTAGAGCGCAATGGAGGTACGAGGCTGGGTCTAATAGAGGATTTTCTATGTTCCTTGTTTAGAAGTCCGACCAGTATTGATTGAGAAGATAGCTTCTAAACATGAAGAGGATCCAGTGTTAGCTGAAAGGATCCACAAGTTAAGGGATGGAACGAAGAGCGGTGACTTGAGGGATTTTAGTCTTGACAAAAGTGGGTGGTTGAGACAAAAGGGTATATTATGTGTTCTAGATGTGGAAGACATAAGGAAGGAAGTTTTATAGGAATGCCATCTTTTGAAGTTCACTATTCATCCAGGAGGAATGAAGATACGTCAAGATATGAAGAGAAGTTTCTTCTGGGAAGGAATTAAGTGGGATATAGGCTTATGGGTGAAACAGTGTTTGAACTGTCAGCAAGTGAAAGCTAAGCATTAGAAGCCAAATGGGTTGCTTCAGCAATTGGATATTTCGGTATGGAAGTGGGATTCTATATCTATGGATTTCATAGACGGGTTGCCGAGATCTAATAGAGGAAATGAAGTATATGGGTCATAGTGGATAGATTGGCTAAGAGTGCCCATTTCATTCCCATGAAGTCAAATAGGACGGCGCCTGCATTGGCTAAATTATTTATGAAGAATGTGGTTAGACTGCATGGAATTCCTAGTAGCATTGTTTGTGATAGAGATTCCTTATTCACTAGCGAGTTTCGGAAGAGTCTACAAGAGAGTTAAGGAACCAAGCTCAAGAAGAGTACCGCTTACCATCCGTAGACAGCTGGGAAAACGGAAAGAGTTAATAAGATCTTGGAAGACTTGTTAAGAGCTTGTGTATTAGACTTCGAGGGACATGGGAAGACCATCTACACCTAGTCGAGTTTTCATATAACAATAGTTATAAGACTAGTACAGGGATGGCACCGATTAAAGCTTTGTATGGAAGACCATGCAAATCTCCATTATATTGGTTAGAGACTGGAGATAGTTAGTCCTTGGTCCTGATTTGGTAAAAGAAGCTGGAGAGAGGATTAAGCTGATAAGGACGAGAATGAAGGAAGCTATATCTAGGCAGAAGAGCTACTCAAATAGAAGATGGAAAGATTTAGAGTTCTTCGTTGGAGATCATGTTTTCGTTAAATATCACCGATGAAAGGTGTTATCAGGTTCGGGAAGAAAGGTAAGTTAGCATCGAGATTCGTAGCACCATTTCCTATTTTAGAGAGGATCGAGAAACTCACATGCAGAGTAGAATTACCAATTAGTTTGGCAAGAGTCCACGATGTTTTCCGTGTATCTCATCTGAGGAAATGTGTTAAGGATCCAGACACTACTGTACCAGAGACCGTGTCAGAGGATTTAATAGTGGAACCAGACTTGACTATAGTTGGGAAGCCAGTCCGGATAGTCACAAGAGATGAGAAGAAGTTGAGAAACAAGTCAGTCAGATTAGCAAAGGTCCAGTGAGCGGCGATGATAGGACTGTACTTGGGAGACTAAGTGCAGGATTAGAGACGCTTATCCTGATTTGTTTGATGGTATGTTTTACATTTGATTATTCTGATGTGTACCTTATCATAATTTCAAGGACGAAATTCTTTAAGGAGTAAAGTCTGTAGTACCACATATTTTTAGTAACACTAATTAAGGAATTTAATTAGCTAAATTAAATAAAATAATGTACGTTGGTTAATGGATTGAGAATTGTGATTTAATTAAGGGGTAGCCATGCCATGTTAATGAATGGACAAATGAACTAAAGAATAAAGTGTTAAGGCAAATAGAGCAGGGGAAAAATAGGAAATAGAGCATTCTAATACCCTAAACCCTTATAAATTTACTTTCATATGTTCATTCATGCATTCACAAGCAAAAATTATAAGTTTAAGGGCGGGCACCATTATTAAAAGGGAAGAATAAAAGGCTAGGATTCAAGGAAGAATCAAGTCACTTAATCATGGTCAAATCTCACATCCTCAATCCCAAGGCTAAGGTGAATAATGACTACATCTCTTATTTCTTAAAAATTTTCAAGGAATCTGAATTTATCTTTCATAGTTTAGCCAAAATTTTGAAGGATAAAATGTTTATATATGCTTGTGGATGATTTATGCTTATTTAATAGATTTTACGATATATTTTGACTTGAAAACCATGTTTAATGACATCCAAATACCTTGTGATTTTAGATGTAGATTAGAAATGATATTTTAGACTTCATGAACCAAATTTTCAAAGAGCACTTAGGTAGATTCGTGTTGGTATTCATAGATGATATTTTGATATACTCTAAGGATGAGAAAGAGCATGAAGTTCATCATAGAGAGTGGTTCTTGAGACTTTAAGAGAACATCAGCTAAAGGCGGAGACAGTGACTGAGATTAGAAGTTTTTTTGGATTGGTTGGATTTATCAGAGGTTTATAAAGGATTTTTCGCGGATAGCAGTGTTGATGACCAAGCTAACGCGAAAAGATGTGAAATTTGTTTGGACCGATAAGTGTGAGTAAGCATTCCAGAGCTTGAAACACTTTTTGACCCATGCACGTGTATTAGTTGTTCCGGAAGGGAATAAAGATTTGGTAGTTTGTACAGAAGCGTGTGGAACAATTTTAGTAGCGGTGTTAAATCAGAGAGCTAAAGTGATTGCCTATGCTTCAAGACGGCTTAGAGCGCATGAGATTAGATACCCAACTCATGATCTGGAGTTAGCTGCAGTTATTTTTGCTTTGAAGGTATGGAGACATTACCATATGGAGAGAGGTTTGATCTTTATATGTATCACAAGTCGTTGACGTACTTGTCCTCTCAGAGGGAGCTGAACATGAGACAGTAGAGATGGGTAGAGTTTATTGCTGCTTATGATTTTGGAATTGAGTACACACCAGGGAAAGGCAGCAAGGTTGCAGATGTGCTTAGTAGGAAGCATCAGAATGCAGTGTTGGCTATGATAGCAGAATAGAAAGACTTGGAAGCATTGTCGACTTGCAGAGCGCAGTGGAGATCCTAGGCCAGGTCAAGTGGAGAATCTGCCATGTTATCTTGTTTTGAAGTCCGACCGGTGTTGATTGAGAAGATTGCTTCTAAACTAGAGTAGGATGAAGTGTTAGCTGAAAGTATCAGGAAGTTAAGGGATGGAAAGGAGGGCGATGACTTGAAGTATTTTAGTCTTGACCAAAGTGGGTGGTTGAGAAAGAAGGGTAGATTATCCGTTTCAGATGTGGGAGAAACAAGGAAGGAAGTTTTAGAGGAATGTCATCATTCGAAGTTCATTATTCATCTAGAGGAACGAAGATGCATCAAGATATGAACAGAAGTTTCTTTTGGGAAGGAATGAAGAGGGATGTAGGATTATGGGCGAAAACAGTGTTTGAACTTAGCAGGTGAAAGCCAAGCATCGGAAGACAAGAGGGTTGCTTCATCTATTGGATATTTCGGTATGGAAGTGGGATTCTATTTCTACGGATTTCATAGACGGGTTTCCTAGATCTAATAGAGGAAATGAAATTATATGGATCATAGTGGATAGATTGAGCAAGAGTGTCCATTTCGTTTCCATTAAGTCAAATAGGACGACACCTTTATTGGCTATGTTATTTATGAAGAATGTGGTTAGACTGCACGGAATTCCTAGTAGTATTGTTAGTGATACAGATTCCTTATTCACTAGCAAGTTCCGGAAGAGTCTACAAGAGAGTTTAGGAACCAAGCTCAAGACGAGTACCGTTTATCATCCGCAGGCATATAGGAAAATGGAAAGAGTCGACAAGATCTTGGAAGACTTGTTAAGAGCTTGTGTATTAGACTACGGGGGATCATAGGAAGACCATTTACACCTAGTCAAGTTTTCGTATAACAATAGTTATCAGAGTAGTATAGGGATATCACGGTTTGAAGCTTTGTGTGGAAGACCATCCAAATCTTTTGCATGTTGCTTAAAGATCGAAAATAGATCATTCCTTGGTCCCGATTTGGTAAAAGAAGATATAGAGAAGATTAAGCTGATAGCCATGACAATGAAGGAAGCTCTATCAAGGCAGAAGAGCTATGCAGATAGAAGACGGAAAGATTTAAAGTTCTCTGTTGGAGATCATGTATCTATTAAAGTATCGCCGATGAAAGGTGTTATTAGGTTCGGGAAGATAGGGCAGTTAGCATCGAGATAGGGCTGTTTCCTATTTTAGAGAGGATCGGGAAACTCACGTACATAGTAGGGTTACAGAGTAGTTTGGCATGAGTCCACGATGTTTTCCATGTGTCTCACCTAAGAAAGTGTTTTAGGGATCTAGACACTACTATAGCACCAACCGTGTTAGAGGATTTAGTATTCGAACCATACTTGATTATAGTTAGGAAACCTGTCTGAATTGTCACAAGAGATGAGAAGAAGTTGAGGAACTAGACAGTTAGATTAGTGAAGGTCCAATGGGGTGATGATGACAGAGACTATACTAGGGATACTAAGAGCAGGATTAGAGACTCTTATCTTGATTAGTTGGATGGTACGTTTTATCTTTGATTGTTTTGATGTGTACTTGATCGTAATTTCAAGAACGAAATTTTTTAAGAAGGGGAGTTTGTAACACCTCATATTTTTAGTAACATTAATTGAGGAATTTTATTAGCTAAATTAAATTAAATAATGTAGGTTAATTAATGGATTGAGGATTGTGATTTAATTAAGGGGTAGTCGTGCCATGTTAATGAATAAACAAATGAACTAAGGAATGAAGTGTTAAGGCAAATAGAGGAGGGTAAAATAGGAAATAGAGCATTCTAATACCCTAAACCCTAAGGAATTTACCTCCATACGTTCATTCATACACTACAAGCAAATATTACAAGTTTAAGGCCGACCACTATTAGCGAAAAGGTAGAAGAAAAAGCTATGATACAAGAGAAAGAATCAAATCATTTAATCAAGATTGAATATCATGTCCTAAATCACAAAGCTAAGGTGAATAATGAATACATCTCTTATTTCTTAAAAAAATTCGGTTTTAAGGGAATCTGAATTTATCTTTCATAGTTTAGCCACAATTTTGAAGGACAAAATGTTTATATATGCTTATTGATGACAAACTTATTCACATAGATTTTATGATATGCTTTGATGTGAAAACCTTATTGAATGACATCCAAATACCTTGCAATTTTATATATAGATCTGAAATGTTATTTTAGAGACGGGTTTCAATTTTCATAATTTTTTGAATTAATGTTGATTTTATATTAAATTTTCTAGTAAAGAAAATGATTTATTGGGTTATAAATAATTTATGGTTAAATTATAAATAATTTGGGTTTGAAATTTATATATGTTAGAAAACATATTAAAAAGGATTTTCTAGAATTTTTGCTGACCTTTCCAAAGTGTCTTAATGATAATATAAAATTATTTAAGGTATGGGGCTTAATTTTTTTATATATTTATAAAAGGAGAAGGGGTATTTTGTAAATGATTCAAATTAATTAATTCTGAAATTATCGCAGTTCTTTTAGAAGAAAAAAATTAGAAACCAATGAAATTTTAACAAATAAGGCAGGTTAGTTAAAAAGATTACTTAAAAGGTTAAAAACCAGTTTTTCATGCCGAATGCATGTTTCGCCATTTTCCACACCTTACTTCCGATTGGGTAGCTTTCGACTTAGTAGTTCCACCTCTATGCCATCAAAACCAATGCACGATATCATTAACCTGGTACATAGTGAATAGGACAAAAGCAGAAGGAACTGGGTCGAAACGAGGGGTTTCGAAGGAGGTCGAAGCGTTACTTTGCTTTAAATTGATAATGCACATGCTCTACTTTCGACTATATTGCTTTCGACTTGGTTGGCTTCCGATTAGGTCAAATGGTTTAAAGAAATGGTTTTAAGGGGTTTTATCTTGTTTTTAAATAGCCGCTTTCGACTAGGTCAAAGCCTTAGCTACCGCTTTCTACCTTTCAGAGCAATGCCTCTGAAAGGGTTGATTTTGTTTTATAAAATCCCTACCGCTTCTCTAATGCTTTCGGAAGGATGGTTTTGACACCATCACTTCTTTACTCAGGTTTTGGCTTTCGAAAGAGTTGCTTTCGACCTTGTTGTTTGTGACCCTTAAAGGTTTTTAAAGATAACCCAAAGGTTTCGAAAGAGATGGTTTTGGATGGCTTCTAAAGGTGTTTCCACATGTTTTAAAATTGAACCCAAATGCTTTCTAATGGTTTAAAGTTTTGATTTTTTCAAAAGGTTTTTAAGGAAGGTTTCTAAGGTATGGTTCCCCAATGATTTCGAAAGGTTTTTCCAATGGTTTCGAAAGGCCGTGTTTAAAGTTTTTAAAGATAGGATGCCTAAGGTTTTTAGCTTTTGAAGGAAAAAGTATTTCAATGCTTTCAAATGGTTTATGTAAATGGTTTCGAAAGGAAGGTTTTGGCCATTCAACCTAGATGAAATAAACGGTTTATTTAGTTATGAAAGGGATACTTTCAATGGGATCGAAAGGATACTTTCAAAGGTTTAAATGTTTACATCAACAGACATTTGGGTAATGTATATATAGCATGGCAAGATGATTTTGTGTAAAGCATAGAGTATATTTTTTCCTTATTTTAGTTTGATTTAAAGGTTTTAAATCAATTTGAGAAGAAAAGGTTTTCAAGGAAAATTTAAGTAAAATGACTCAGATATTAGAATACAAAATGAGACTAGTATGGGTCGCCCCCTATACTTTAGCTATTAGCCACTAGCTAATTTAGTCCAAATTCCAGTGTGAAGGGATTGGTCACAGGTAATACTAAAGTTATGGAACATATAGAAAGGAATATATTTATGCAGTGTAGGTTATTGGTGAGCCCGCGAAACCATAAGGATCAGTGGACCCTGGAAGAGAGTAAGTTAGGGATAGACTATCCAGCAGACTTGTCTAACAAATATTAGACCATTTTTATTGTATTTGTCTGGTAGGCCTGAGTAAGCCAAAGTTAGTAATAAGCCAAACAAAACTATAGTGTTCGGATGGATAATCCATTCGTTACCCGATATGTATGTTTACATAAAATGCTTGACAGTTTTTAACCATTTTTGATTGCAGGATTACGATTTGCAAAAGATATGTTTTAAAATGATATTTGTGAGGGGAAACCCATTCCGCTAAGCGGCGCGATCTCACTTAATATCGTATATCTGAGATGCATAGTATTATTCACACGAGGCTTTATGTTCGACTCAAAAATTTTGTTTTTCCTCTTAAATTCTCAGGTGCTCAAAATTGATTTGAGTAGGCTGAGGGTTGAGGATTTACAGGTTCTAGTAGGTTTGCGAATAAAGCTTCTAGAGATAAGCAGGTGGCTGATGGATAGCAATTTAGGAGTTGCAATTAGTTTCATTTTAAGGTATTTTCGTTGTGTTTGTAATAAGTTAGTTATGACTATTTAGTACTTTGGTCAACCAAGGGGGCACCATCTTATGTCGCTCTTGGCGTATTTATGTAATAATTATATTTTATATGAACCTGAGAAAGCAATAGGATTATGTAATTTGAATATGAAACATGTTTTGAAAATGTAATGTGAAAAGATGTTTCTGAAATTTGTGATTTTGTTACATATTCATGTGATGCTAATATTATGAATACCATTAATATTACCGTATTTGGTTAAGTTATAGGTAGAAGGCTTGCAAATGCTCTTGTTCGGTCTTTCTAGACGGAGCCAAAGGCTTACTCTGGCCTCCCTCTAGGAGGTTCTTTGATCAAGCCATCATGGCAAGGACAAAGGCTTTAGCCTCTTACTACCATCTTAGGCAGTGGTTTAGCTTTCCATTTTTTAGGAGAGTTTCACTTCTCAACCATGTAGATACGCTTATTATGTTAAGAAACCCTTTCTTTATTGTTGACTTATTAAATATTTTTATACAAACTGGCCAAGCTTTCTTTGCCCTAAGAGATTGTTAATTATTCCCTTTAAGCTTTGGCAGCGATTGGTGTCATGGTTGTCGGAGTGATGGTAATGGCAATATAACCCTCCGAGATTCCTTTCATTCTTTGGTCTCTTCTTTGCGAAGGCTAGTAGTTGAGCTTATCATTAGTTAGGAAGTAGACATTCTCGTTATAAGTAGTAAGGGTGTAGTTATTGGAATGTCATGACCTTTTGAGGATGGTCCTTTTGATTGGTATTTAATTCCTCTATTTCTTGAGATAGATTCCTCACGTTCGATGACTAGTTTTCTTTTTAGGGAGCCTTGTACTGCTCTGGCTTTATATAATTGATTAAGCGCACTCCTATATTTTTAGTCAAACGGTCAAAGTCCATTTTTATTTCCTTTTCGAAAATGGTCTCCTTGGCTTTGAGTTGAATCTCTTTCCTTAGTTTCAAGAAGATGCAATCCTTTTTGTATTGCTAACCTAGGGCAAAGATCGACGTTAACCCCACATGAAATGGATTCACATTCCATTTTTTTGGATTGTATGGAGCCACTTATCTTTTCTTGTTTTCCATAACTTGTAATGTTATAAGTCTTAGCTCTTTTTCTTCATGATGTCGGGGATCATCAATATTTTGGTAAGTCGGCCTAGTCATTTGAGGCTCAGAGGATCCTTGCTCGAAGACCTTAACATGGTTAATTGGCATGACTAAGCAAAACTTAGTTAATGTGATTAATAGGTGTTGAGAATCAAAGGTAGTTTAGCTTGGAATGGGATATGCTTGGTTGAGGCAAGTCCTTTAAGCTCTAAATATGCAAGCTAGGGTTGTTCCACTTTGGGTTTCAATAGAGACGGAGGTTCGAGCACTTTATCTAGTATCTAAATGTTAACGAGTCTCTTTGTCAACCCAAAAATAACAAGGTAATGAACTTTGGAAAATGATGAAAATTGGAGAGCCTAAATTTAACCTCAAAGAGTGTTGGCACAAGATGACGCTTGGTTGAGTTAAGGCTCAAGGGGAGTGAATGAGCAAGCTTAGATTCATAGGGAAATCATATGCAAGGTCAAGTGAGATCATATATGCTTGAAATAATTCCAAATTAGATAATCACACGATCAAAAGAGAAATCAAGAACATGAGTACTTTTGAAATTCGAAGCAATCTTTGATTGGAAAATCATATATGCTTTGGAACTTGAAAGTTAGTCATAATTCGAAAAATCTTATTTTTATTCAATATAATGCCGATGGTACAACGTCCAATAGTTTAAGCGCTATAATTTGCTATAAATCCCAAATCAATTTAGAATTACAATGTTTAAAATATAAGAAGAGAGAAAAGAGTGATTTGCCCTCTCTTCAATTCGCCTAGGCCCATATATATATGGGTGGAAATTTAGCAAGCTCGGCAGCTTGACTTCGACATTCATGACCTTCGGTGTCAATAATGCTGCATGGTACTAGGCCTTGTTTAATAATGGTTTTCAACATCCCTTGGTAAGTAGAAGAACTTTAGCGCCATCTTAGCAATAATAGCCTTCTCCTTGATAAATTTATGCATCGAAACACTCTCAATTAGTCATTGACGGGACTAGTCGGAACCGGCATAAAGCTTTAGTGAAGAGCGACATTAATATAGACCAACAGTAATAAAGAGAGTCATGGCAATTTCCATGGACGTTGATGACTCTCGATATCAATATCATACTTATAGATGTGTGATATCCTCTAAATATTGACGAAACGCGTTGTCATCAAGATGTGCCACTAGTTATGAGTCGCATTGTCTTATCGAAGTATCACTGGGGCGACGTTGTCCATCAAATAGCTTCGATAATAATATCATAAGACATCAGGTAATATGCGGCATCTTTTTGAAAGGTGATGTTGACATTGAAGGAAGATGACATGGTTGAGAAGCGGCATTTGCATGGAGTGGTGTCGGTACCAATAAATGAAGGTGTCGATAAGCATTGTCATTCCCGAGTTGCGATATAGGCAATGATCGACCTCAGCAACAAGCAGCCGTAATAATGAGCGCCATTGATAAAAAGCGGCATCACTTTAGAGTGGGACATTGGTAAAATACGAAATCAATGAGATGTGATGTAGGTTGTGTCCATATTTGTTAATGGATTCCTGTATTAATTGCGGTTGACATCGTTATTTCTTTGGAGGGACGTGGAGTTGGTTCCATGCGGTATTGAGTACACTCGGTATCATTGCTCCTTTAGTTGCACGAGACATTTTATATGTCCTTTTATTAATTAAACGTGGCGTCGTATTCTGATGATAATCCACCATCATACTTCCAATGCAGATTATTGTTGCGGCACTGGCGAGTTGCGATGTTCACTCTAATTTCACTAGTGAAAGGCGGCATTGATAAGACGTGGCTTTCTTCCATCTCAAAAGGCGGCGTCATACTCATGTCTCATGTCGCACATCTTCGAGGTTAATAATGTCGATAACCTTGAGTTTAAATGCATTTTAATTGTTTGAATTCTTTTTAAGGCTTAATTTTCAAACTAATTTGCAAGTTTGATTTTTTTGATTTGCTGGTGCCACATGCTTAGCGTAGGGAGGGTCCATGTGTTAGTGAATATGAATTTACATTCCAACAAGGGTGACAGTATATAAAACATAGGGAATAATAAGGAAAAAGGCTTTTTTAGCTTGGAATTTTGGTTTCCATACCTTGCTGATAGTGAATAAAAATTGCACTTAGAATAATTCTGTTTTAGCATCCAAAAATAAACCTCCGTATGCGAGTCATATATGGAAAAATTAGATAGAATTTATGGGCAAAGGAGAAGTTTCAAAGGTACCGTAACAACCCATAATTTCAGTCATTTGATATTGGTATTTTAATTGATTTTAAATATTCACAAGTAAATTTTATAAGCTGAATAAATAATATTTGAAATATAAGGATTTAATTGGATAATTAAATTATTAATTTAATATTTGACATTGCTGAAATAATTGGAATTTGGATTTTATGTGAATAAAAATGATTTATAAAGTTGAATTAAATTCTATTTAAATTAGAATAATATTAGAGGACTTTTAAAATTGAACTAAAAGTTAATTTGAAGAAATTGAATATTTAAATATTTAATCGACGAGTGAAAATTGTCATTTTTCAAACAATCTTCGATTTCGAAGAAACTAGTTTCGTTGGATCCGTAATGTTATATTATTGTAGGATTCCAAATTTCATGTCAATCGGATTTACGGTTTGTCCGGCGCAACCTAAAACGTGTAGAAATCCGTCTAAGTGAATTTTAAATTTAAATAAGTCGATTCGAAAACCTATCTTCCAAATACGATCGGATTGGCTTCCGATATATATTTCATTGTGTTCGGAATAAGGGTAAAACATCATAAATGCCTGGCGACACCCTTCGTTTGGAGCTCGAAAATTTTTCGGGTGAATAGTGTCGTGAAATTTTCTATAAAAGGATGTTATTTTTTCATTTGCAAATAAACCAAGCTAGGATTTAAAGCCGCCACCTTCCTATTTCAATGGCCGATATTTTTGATTCTTCTCCTCTTAATCTCTCTCGATCCAAAACTTTTAGCCTTCGATTCCTAAATGAAATTTGTAGAGAGTGATGAGATCATTCCATACGGCTATGATAGTTTAAAACAAAGAAAATCGACGACAATTCATATTTGAACGACGTACGTTTCAGCTCGTTTTTCAAAGTCTACATGCGACCAAGTTCAACATCGTCGCAGCCGTAGGTGGAGGCGAGGTGGAGCTTTGGCGTGGCGTAGTTCGATCGACCTCTAGTCAATCGGAGGAGGAGTATAATTTGTTGATAGATCGACAGTTCTATGGGTTCGCTAGGTTTAGATGCATGAAGCCGATGGAGAAGAAAGAACCATCGGCCCTGATTTGTTTAAGGTTTAAAAATAAAAATAAAATAAAAATTAATATATATATATTCGCATAAACTTTAAAATGCCATAACTTCTTCATACGATGTCCGTTTTTGATGAAACAAGTTGCATTGAAACTACTACAAAACAGGCCATTTGCATCGATTGTTTACCCCCCTCTTGCATCAGTTCAACAACCGATGCAACAGGCTTAACACTTTTACATCAGTTCTGAAACCGATGCAAAAAGGTCCTTTTTGCATCGGTTGTCACTAACAACTGATGCAAAATATCATGGTTGGTTGCTTGAACACAGCCCCCATGTTGCATCGGTTGTAATGAAAACCGATGCAACAAAGGAATTTGTTGCATCGGTTGTTGTTGAAAACCGATGCAAACTAATCCCTCTATTGCATCAGTTTTTTATAACAACCGATGCAAACTAATCCCTCAGAAACCATTATTACAGTTCTCAAATAGACTATATATACATATTTATATATATACATATATATATATTATTGATAATATTTATATATATAAAAAAAAAGAAAAAAACATACACAAAAAATTAAAAAAAAAAGAGATTATTTCATTATCATTTACAAATTCTGCTTTGGTTCACAAATTTTCACCTTCCGAACCATCACAAATTTACAAATTTCATTATCATTTACAAACACTGCCTAACTTCCCAAACCATCACAACCATAATTCAAACCACCCCCATCACCTCTAAATTGTCCATCAGCACCCACTGCACTTCACAATAAGCCTTCATCTGACCACTAACTTACATTTCACAACAGACATATCTGCTTAATGTCCCTTCTCCATTCATCTACAATAATCTGATACGAAAATTTTAAAACTCTGAAAGTCAACTAACATTGATCTGATTTTCAATTTATGGTGAAAAACTTGCTATTAATTTAGTAGATGGAATATTGCGTCACATTGATTCTCTGCATTCTTTACAGCTGCAATGCTATGGTAGATAATTAGTTGGAAGACAATAACATAAAACAACACAGCAGAGTTGAATTAATGCAGTATCATATGCAGCCTTATGTGAGTTCATGACAAACAGAATATGCCAGGCAAAAATGTTGCCTACTATGTTGTTCCCAGAAGAAACTACAAAACAGTCAATCAAAGTGGGACATCTGATTCTTTAATTCCAGACATTATGTATTATGATTCAGAAATCTTTTTAAGCATATACGCAAAATTATCTTAACATGAACTCATATAATTGCAGCTCGGACATGATAACAGCAGTTTGTAATTTATTATTGTTTTCCTATTTTCATCAAGTCGATGTACATAAGGTTTGAGCACATGTAGCTATTAGATGATATAATCATATTCACATAGATACCCATGCAAACATGGAACTTGGTAATTTCTCACTTATTATGTTCACTTGCTTCAAGTCCACTTGTACATAAAAGTCCATATTTCATAAAATTCAATAGAAGCAATTGATTTCCAATAAACTAGCATGAGATTATTGTAAAAGAAATTATGCCGTCATCTTTCTAGATTAAGAAAATTTAACAATTTACCTCATGATGACGCCGACTCAGTCTAAGAAACAAACTATAATAGGTTTTCTGGTTTAAGTAATGGACGATCTTGCTTTTCTTTATACCTTGTACTCTCATGTTCTGCATTGTGCATTACCTGCACAAAATTTAAAATATTTGATGAAGTGTTTTGGTGTAATAAGTCTTCATTTTCTTTTGCGCAACATCATTTTTTAGTTATATTCTGTTAAATTTGTTATATATTTTAAACTTATATTCGTAGTTGTCATCACGCAAAAGAGCATTCCAAATTGGTATATTGCATATGACAACACAAACGGTATTGGAAAATTAAATGTTTGATAACGAAGCATTTGGTGAAACCTAACCTCAATTACTGTAATAGTAAAGCCATCCCTTCTGCTAGCTGCTTGCTTTCCAAATCTGCAATAGATATTAGAATGATATTAGAAAGTTATATGCCCACACTACTCCAAGAATTTTGCCATTAAATGTGTTATGCACTGCATCCAAGTACTATAAACTACATGGAACAAGAAGAGTAAAACCAAAACAGATTTAACAAGCAACAGTAACATAGTATCTAGACATGAAAATGAGAGATGCAATAGGTAACAACAACATAGTAGAGTTTGCAACAATTATTCACAAGAGCTAAACGAACCAGAGCAGCCAGGGTCATAGTCATTCATCCCAATATTCATATTTTGGCAAGATAAGTTCAGCATCAGGTGAAATACGACGGAACTGAGGAAGCTTTGAGACCATGCAAAACAAGTCCTTAACATTTTTATCAGCTGGAAATTTTATCTCCATTGTTTTAAGAACTGGTGCATTACCAAGAACAAATTCCATAAACTTGAGCTCGTTTTCATTCCCAATAAAAAAAGCCACCTGAACATTTTGGAGATGATCAAATCTATTTTAGTATAATGTGTACTGTATGACATTCTACTTAGCATAAATGTGGACAACATCTATTTTAGTACTATATGTACTGTATGACATCAAACAAGGCTAAATCAACACATTTTTAATGCATTAAAATTTACGGTAGCAACGATGAAGAAACTGAATCATTTTCTCCATAAAAATAAGAAAGTAGTTCATGGACTTTTAAAACTAAATAGATATTATGACTGGCTGAAAGTTTATAATATTTGATTTCATACACAACTTTTTATGTACAAAACAACAGGTTGTATCTTTAATTTATGGTAAGAACGATGAAGAGAGTAAAAAGAAGAAGATAGAAAATCATTAGAACAAAGTTCTATTTCCACCATGATCATTCTACACTAGAAGCCTGCACACGATTATATATTTTACCACCGACTTTGAAACATATCAAATCATAATATATCAAATGTAATGCCTGATATATAGTCTGAGTCGGTTACTTACCTTTGGCAAGAAACTGGAGTTGGTTAATAAGCGGTAGGGTGGAAGCAAAGCATAACAGAGCTCTACCACACCGCACAATGCCCACATAGTAATCCAAAAATAGACTAAGCATTGTATGAACCATAGCTTTTCATATATAAAAGCAAATATTGGGCTATTTCTTCCAATTAGGACCTCTAATAGGCCTGTGGCCCATCTTTTGTATTGGGTGAGGCTAGCGGGTCCACTTGTTGGGCTGTCACCGAGAAATGCAGGTGGCTCTGTCATAAGGGGTACAGACCTCCATCCCTTGGCATGTATTCTTAATCCAGTTAAGACATCTTCTGTCACTGATCCATAGATCCATCCAATCTGTACCATGAAGTTAAAATAATGTGCATACGTATGTATAGATAAATACAAAAGTTGATTACTTGCTATAGCAAGTAGGCCTCAATGTCAGGCCTAATGCTTGTAAAAACTTGCTGGGTTTAAAGAGGGAATGAATAGTGACAGTATTGCTTACGCTCTTGCCCCAACCTGTATTGAGATCATAAGTACAACTGGCGATCTCTACAGCTGTTGGGATTATGCTACAAATTTTGACGTTTGCTCCAACTTTTGGTGGTTTTCTGGTAGTTATTATCGTCACAGACTCTGTTAGTTCTTTTGAACTTCCGTATGTCTTTTCAAGTTGTTTACAAGTTATCTCTTTTGAAAACAATGTGGCATAAAACATATTAGTGATGAGTAGAGAAAATTTAAATGAGATCAATCAAATGTATACAAACGTGTTAGAATGTCTTAAGACAACCTATTTATCTAGATGTTTGAATGTTTTTTTTTAACCCCCTCCTGAAGCTGCTAAGGTACCTACCTGACCTAATGTTAAATTTGGTGTACTAAGACGTAAAATAGTCTAGTATACCTTATTGATTATGGTAGGCAAGAGGCGATGCACCATATATAATTTTTCTACGGTGAAAACATCATGTTCCTGCATACATTGGACCTTGAAGTCCAGCAATGCCTCTTCCTATTTTCTGAGAACAATAAATTGAATAAAATTAGTTGAAGGGGTGCAGTAGAAATTTTTCTGTAAGGAAGGTAATATTCAAATGATGCATTCAATTTTCCAAGGACAACTTACCTTATGCAGAACCTCGAATTGGTTTCCAAAAGGATCGTCTTTTAAATCCCCATAAAATTGCTGATGGACTTGAACAAATCCACTTGAAGCCTCATCATCAAATCCAAGCAGAAGGCACATACTATGTAAAATTACTTCAGGATTATTTGCAAACATGTCGCAGTCCACATTAAGAATAATCGGCGCATTTGTCATCACTGCTGATACTCTTGTCTGCATATTGTTTAACTCAAATATCATGATTCTTATTTTATAATGTGTGTTATATAAATGGTTACTATCTCCTATTGCATCGTTTTCATCTAAATAGTAATGTTCGAAAAGTTGTAACAACTACCAAAACATTCATGGCTCCAGCTTTGTAGTGGTGTGGGTGCTTGGATCTCTTCTCCCTCGCCACATAAATTACATGAGGTATGTCATCTTCTCCATTGTTCTCGGATATTACCTGAATGTTGGGATATTAGAACTAAATATTTGTTACAAGTTACAACTAGAATGGTATAAAGGTATATTTACTGGTATAGATCTTTTTCCTAATGGACAAACACAAATTCAAACTAAGGGTGCACTTGACTCGATAATTGAACAGACTGAATCCAATCCAAAACAACAACAACAACAACTAATTCAATATAAAAATTGGACTGGATCGAATACAAATCATAGAAATCCAATTAGTGTGGATCAATGGACAGATTCTTATGGTCAAAAACCAATTCGCCGATCCAGCTTATGTTAAGTTATCAAAAACTAAATGTTCACCTTTGATAATTGTTAGAATATACATGCTTTCAAACTGCCTACCCACGTAGACTTAAGCTTCAATACCATGAACTGATTGGCGAATTCTGATTTGGAATTTGTTTGAGGGGAATTCGGTTGAGGATTGGAAAAAGAAGACTTTTTTAATTTCGGGAATTCTTTTGCTTTGAACGAAAAAAGAAAAGAGAAAAGAAAGAACACGTTTATTAATTTTGGGGAAGATAAGCTGTTTTTGGTTTGGGTAATGTGCCGAAATAAGAAGGGGAGGGCATAAGAATTTTTATTTTTTTTGGGGAGTGGGTCATTGTGGAGGAAGGAGTATATTTGTTCAAGTAAACTTTGGAGCCAATGTTTCATTATTTCCCACCTAAATTTCATATTGCCATCAACATGTAGTTGCATCGGTTGACTTTAAAACCGATGCGACTAAAACTATTTGCATCGGTTGTTGGTGAGAACTGATGCAAATTTGATTTTTTTATTACCTATTTCTTTCAACGTACCAATTGCATCGGTTATTAAGATAGAACTGATGCAAATAGTTCTATTTGCATCAGTTTTTACTTCAACCGATGCAAATGAGGCGAAGCAATATGCACTTTTTGTACTAGTGTGGGTTTGTGTTGACAAGCACTATATTTTAAAGCTAGTTTGGAGTTGATTGGAGATAGTCTGAATTTTGGGTAAAATTAAACGGCTGTTTTATTTTATTCAGAACAAAACACTACAAGTGCTATAGGAACCAAAGTGAGTACAACTCACTCTTTCCGACTCACTAATATATTTATATAAGTGAGGATAAATTTATTTTATGCAGATTAATGATTGGTTGGATGATATATGTTATATTGTATATATATTGATTGATATTTGGATATATTCCTGCCTATTGGAGCAGATGAAACCCTATACGTTCCCGTGTATGAGCGGATGACCCTTTGTACGCGCGTCTGCCTCGAAGCGGACATTGTACACATATTTCTAATATATATATATATATATATTTGGTGCAGGTGACAGGTTGGAGGGATCCACCTAGATTCCTCACTAGTATTGGTTTATTTACAGATATTGTGATATATATGTTGTTATCATGTGATATATAATGTTTTGGATGTTTTGGATGACGTGATTGATGTATTTAGTGCTGTTGCAGCATTGGGCCTATTTTTGGAATTTTAAAAATGTTAAAGATCCAAATTAAAAAGGATTTTCAAATGATTTTGAAAATAAATGTTTTATTTAATTTTTGAATTGTTAAGAAATGGATTTATTTTGAAGAAATAAATATTATAGTTTTTATGTTATAAAATTATGATTTATTGTGAAATATAATCAGAATGCGATTTTTGAAATATGAAGTTAATAATTTGGTAAATAGTTTAAACTGAGATTTTTGAATTATTATAAACGATTTATGTATAAGATTTATAAAATTGGTATTTTTATAAATAAAAAATGTTGGAATTATAAAGGAAGTTTATAAGTGTTAAAATGAAGTTATAATTGAATCTTATAAGTAAATAAGATTTATAGATTTATTTAATTGGTAAAGTTATAAAAGAATGAATTTGCAAATAAATGATTTATAAGTAATTAACTTATAATTTGGATTTTTGGCTTATAAAGGAGATTTAAATAGAATTTGTTAATAAATGGATTTTATAAGTTGATTCTTATAAAATAAAAATGTGAATTTATAAACAATGTTTTATAAATCCGAAATCAATTGAATTTGATAAGTTAATTATAGAAGTTTATTAAAGGAGATTATATCCACGATTTTGGACGGTGGATTATCTTTAATAAATATGTAGAAGTAATGAATGTCGTAAATGAAGTATATTCAGGATTTTAGACAGTGAATAATAATCATTTAAATAAATAAATGTTTTGAAAAGTGATCTTTTAAATGAAGTTAAACATTTTGAAGATGTTTTAAAATGTGTTAAGTATCGAATATATAGATTTCAACATTCATTGTCGAAATAGACGTTTTCGAGAAGTAAGAAAATGATGGACTATAACACTGTTGTTACAGTAAATGATTTTCGAAAGAAAATGTTTTTG
Organism: Allium cepa; assembly: GCA_030765085.1. Taxonomy (NCBI): domain Eukaryota; kingdom Viridiplantae; phylum Streptophyta; class Magnoliopsida; order Asparagales; family Amaryllidaceae; genus Allium; species Allium cepa. The sequence goes on along the minus strand of CM060943.1, from coordinate 237,620,536 downwards.
TATAGTATTAGGGTTATATATCTATCTTATTTTCCAATCCCTATACTAGTGATTTTGAATTGCCGTACGATGTTTACGCAACATTCATTCTGACCCAAACAAAAGTGTTTTAAAAGAATGTTTTCCTTAAATAATGAAATATGTACTAAATCATGATTTAAGTATATGAAATATTTTCTAAGTGTTGAAAATAAATTGATTTGTGAATTACTTATTATTCAATAAGTATATGGAAAGGTTTTCCAATGTTGAAATATTTTGAGAATATTTTTTGTTAAAGATAATTTGAAGTGATTATTTGGCAAATGAATTATTTGATAAAAGATTAATTAAAAGGGCATAGTGATTGGTTATGGTGCTAAATATTTGTTTGTTTGCTTTGATAGTTTAATAACCGACTATCAAATTTGGCCAAATTTTTGTTCCTCGACTTGGTGTGGGAACTATTTAGTCATACGCTTAGCATGTAGCCTTCTATGTAGGCTTGATTATCATTTGTGTTGAGGATGTTGATTCGTGTAGTGCGGAGTATTATTCCAATCTATCGAGCTTCCTTCTTGACCCAAAGGATAGCAATTTGAAAGTTGGAAACGTGATAAGTCTATGAAACTTAGTTTCTATATGATGTTGAGAAACGCTTTTGCATTGTTGATGTGAAGAGACCGGGATCGGTTTATCCGAAAACCACTACGGACCAATGTATATGCGATAATTGTGCAGGTTGCTTGTGATGATATTGATATTAAGGATTTTCGTAGTGGGGGATTGCTTGTTGATTGTTTAGGGTTAAAATCCCAATATACATATAGTAGTAGTGGTCTCTTCATTATGAAATATCCAATGCAAGGACTATTCGCTACCAATCCCAGGGATTTTCCCGATCGAATGTGGTAAGAAAGTACCTTCGGTTTGTCCTGTTCCTGGACAACTTGTATGGATGTTTATCTCACATTGCATTTCTAAAGATTACGTACATTAGTTTTTGCAAACGTACATCAGTGGTGGCGAAGAAGACAACTTCTCTTAGCTTAAGACCCTCTTTAAGACGTATGAGCTTAAGGGTTGTATTTTTATGGAAGGCAATTAGTATTCAATGGAAATGGCCGTGTGGCATTCAAAATGATGCAATTGCGATATGTGAAAGGTAATCGTTACCTCTGGCCTCATCAACCGGAAATGGCCAAAACAGGTTAGATGCAGCAGGGCTAAGTGGGTTGCTCCCAAGTAGCGTATGATCATCCTCTTCTAGATATATCTACACGCTATGACGTTGTGTATCTGATTATTGTGGTTTGTATGCTATGAGGGCCCTCGGAAAAGGTCAGTAACGATCGGAGGATGACACGTTTGGTACCATCTAGTAATAGAGGTGGGCCAGTCTTACGTTGGTAGAGGGAAGATGTTCTGTTCCTCGGGACATCCATCTAGAGGTGTACCCATTCGGAAGGTAGTCCCTTTGTCCGAAAATTTGTATAAAAATCCAAACTCCACTACGTACCTGCCATTTTGATTGTATTACCCATTTTTTGCTATATGCTGGAATTTAATCAATGTAACAATTTCGGCTATGATTAATATTATTTGTATACTAGACACTAGTATAATATCCGATGATTTGATATGAGATGTTTTAGCTGTCGTAAGGTAAAAACATGTCCATGTTTATGTGTGGACTTGTCTTACAAGATACTTTTGTTTTGATAAAGGAAAAGTTTGGTAAATTAATAAATTCAGTAGAGTGTGTTACTCACGCTGGTTTACCAGACTGATCCGGACATTTTTCCCTTTCAATGCTCGGGTCAGACCGAGATATTTACAGGTTCAGTTTTGATGCTTTGGGAGCTTCAGCAGACGAGCTGGAGATCTTCATTTTCGTATACACGTATCGGTTTTGACTACTGATTATCCACTGTGCTTAGATGTTGTATGTTATCAGCAATCGTAAGAAAAGTTTGTTATAACTGTCCAAGCTGATAATTATTGTTTGATTATTGTACTCTGATTAATGTATTTATATATAGTTTCTATTTTATAAAGATCAATGATATGATATTATATGTTTTCCGCTGCGATGTGAGATTATGTATTATTCTGTTTTGTTTTCTCTTCTCTACTTCTCTCTTCTTTCCTTTCTCTTGACTTTTCGTCAGTCTGTGCCTTTTAGGTCGGACATGTGTGGTTTATTGTCGATTCAAATGATACGGATTTGCGGGTCGTCGCAGGTACAATGGAATACGTATCCAAAAGAAGGGTGGAAATATCAAATTTTCCATCTAAATTCCTTTTCCAACTTAGGTGTGTAGATTTAAAAATCCAATTTTCAAAATTTTTGTGTTAGGAATTATGTATTAGGTATTGGATGATAGGGATTAGACGCAAAATTGATCGAACCATACTCTTACTTGTAAGAGTGTGGAAACTATTATGTGAAAAGGGATTTTTGACTTTTGAAAACTTGCATACATATAGAATTACCAGTATATATAGGCTGTTTGATCATATTTTCAAATTGTTTTGAACAGAATGCATTTGTATAAGAGGTGCCAATCTATAAATTTTTAGCATGCATATCATATATGTTGTGATACACCGTGCAATTATACAAGTTTGGCTACAAAATTGCTTGTACACTAATTTGTTGGATAGTTCAGACTAGTTGCGTTCTGTGTTACATGATTCAACTTATGGGAAATTTCAAGGATGAAATTCTTTTAAGAGGGAGAATGTAACGCTCCTTAATTAATAGCAATTAATAAATAATTATTAAGGCTCAAAAATGGAATATGAGTCAATACTGGAATTTGACCATGAAACTTACACCATTATGTTCGTGGTGATTTTCTATGCAACTTTCATACTTGGGGTTCTATGATTGGAGTTCAAGCGAAGAAGTTATCAGGGTTTAAATTTTCAAAACGAAAACATTAAAAAAATAACAATAAATGTGGGACCCTACCGGTCGATCCCCTCCTTGGGCCGATCGACAGATAACAGTCGACTAGCTATAATGGGGCTATCGACCGGTCGTTATAGTGGAGGATAGAGTTGAACCTTGATCTAACGACCCGAATTTAATTATTTAAATCTAATTGATAGGATTAATTCAAGTACCTATAAATACAGGTCTAATCCCTCACTTCTCTACTAACTGATAAGACAATTTCTATAATTATAATTGCTTTAGCCCTAAATCTCTTCTCAGATCTATGATTTAATAGTGTGTGTGTGTGTGTGTGTATCTCGTTATACATATTCTTTTGGATTGGAATGGAGAAGGAGTCAACTAAAGGGATGAAACCAGATTTGGGAGATTCGGGAAGCTAGAAAGGCAAGTAGGAAATTATATGATTTATTTATAATGTTGGAATTCATATCGTTGAATTTTATTTAACTATTATGCTTATAGAAGATCTGATGAGTTATGGTATTAAAAACGAATGTATAAGAATATCACCTATAATTTTGTAAGATAGTAATTGAAATAGGAATGGTATTTTGACCATAGTCTAAAAATTTGAAAATCAGTCCCTAAATTTATTTAGAAATATCGATAAAGTTGTAAAGTTTATTCAAGGTTTATAATTGGGTTGAAAATGTTAGTATTACTTAGATTTCCATAATTTGACTTGGAATGTGAATTTCTATGTTTTTAAATAATTAGGGGTGGGGTACAAATTGTATCTACTTCCATGTAATTTCCATAAATTATCTAATTCCACAAATGTATAAAAAAAGTGTCTGTTTGAATTAACAAGAAATATATAAAAAAGGAAAGATATGTGCAAAGTACGGATGTTCTCCATACTTTGCACTTTCTATTGCAATAAAAGAAAATAAATAATTTCTTGTAATTTCAATCATTGCCCAAGTCCCGCTTTTGGGTAATTTATGAAAAGTTATAATAGTACTCCTTTTCTGGAAGGATAGCTCTAATATATTAATATGTGGAAATAAATGTTTTGGTTTAAGAATTAATAGTTAGAAATAGGGAATACATACATACACATGGTGTTTGTAACATTCCGCTTCCGGAGGCTCCAAACTATCTACTATGAATGTTGTAGTGATCCATAAGAGTTATTTCCTAGTGACCGAAATTGGAATCTTGAAACTATTGGCAACACATAAAAACAAGAATATGAAAAAAAATTAAACTACAACAAAACAGAATTTCTTATTTCTTATGAATTTCAATTAAGATTTAATGACATAATCTCAGACGTTAACCACATTCAGACCACATAAACATGTACAAAACGAAGCAAACCGGGGTAGTCGAATTGAACATCATGCTCCAAACTCAATTGAACATCATAATCGATTCGACTTGCATGTTGATACGAGAAACTTATTTGCCCATATTTTCCTATATAGCAAAAACTCGCCAAGTGATATGTAAGCTATGCAGCGAGCCGCTGCACGGCTTTGCGGCTTCGCGTCGAGCTGCTTCGACCAAAAAGGTTATAAAGGCTTTAAGGCAGTTCAATAAAGTTTAGGACATTTTTTAAATTTTGCCACTGTCACCTTTAATCGAAAATTGGAACGAAGGTTACTGAATGTTATAATCTAAATTTTTTGCTAGGACGGAGCCTCAATGGATAGAGGCGGCAAGTTTTAGAAAACGAAAATAACATTTGACTCCATCCGTGCCGACAGGTTTGGAAGCAGCAACTATGCTTCTGACACTGTCGAAAGATAACCTTTCGACTTTGTCAAAAGGTTTTATTTAAAAACAAGAAAGAAAACAAATCGAAACCTTTTTCTATCAAACCATTTGACAACGTCGAAAGCTCTTTGTCGAAAACTAGCAGGAATATTTTCTTTAAAACCAATACAAAATTTCATCTCCTTCGAAAGCTCTATACTTTCATCCCTAAACCTTTCGATCCCTTTCAATTCACTACGTACCAGTCGTCAAATACCATATGCATTGATTTTTGACCTAGTTTATAGGTTTGATACCTTTCGAGCTTGTCAGAAAGTTTCGAATGGAGGTGTAAGCTCTTGCCGAAAGAGTTGAAATAGTGAAAATTGTACTTTAAACGGTTCTTTTGTACCCCACCGGCCTAGTTTGTCTACATCTAATTGGTTGCCAGAATTTTATATTTAAAATTTGTTGCCGACTTTTCTTATTTTGAAATTTGAATAAATTTGAAAAACGCCCCTTTCTCATTTATAATTATACAAAATATTTAAGTCTCATTCCTTAAACAATTTTATACAGCTATTAAAACATCGTGAAAAATTCTGGAAAAATTCTAGAAAATTAATTAATATGCTCTCTCCAACATGCTAAAATTTCTAAGCAAATAAAGATCAAAACAACCCAGAATTCAGACAAGACTGAATAAAAACGTGTCAATTAGCCCATTAACATTAGAAGACCTATGTCTTATCCAAACAAAGGTTTAAATAGTTATATTATAAACAAAACGCAAACTGAATCGGGTATAAGCCATAGGCGATCCAAATAGAGAAAATGAGACGATAAACATGATTATTCACCTTGATAAGTTGATTGGAGAATGAGATAATTTCTAGCTTTAATTTCATAGCTTTTATCTTCAATTTATATTCTTCCTAGAGCTTTTTAATAGCCGGCTAAATGTTGGTGAGGAGTTATGAATGAGAAAGTGAAAGTTTATTAAGGTTAAGGAAGAGATAAATACTAAGTAATGTTGCCTTATTTTCAAGTTTACTCCTTAGGAAAATTCCTTCTTATACATTTAGTTAAGTCTTATTGTAGTTCATTCATTAAGACACAGCCATTGGATTTATTAATCTCATCTCCTTAATTATTCATATTATTCTATTTAATTTATCCAATTAAATATCCTGAATAATGTTAATTAAAATTCAGGGGAATTATAAACTCCCTCTTAAAGAATTTCGTCCCTTAAATTTCAGTAAGGATACATAATAAGCATATAGCCCAAGCAAGCAAAGCTAGTATAACCTACTAGCCAAATTCTATATAAACCCTATATAGAACATACCATCTAAAACAGAACAGGAAAAGTATCCTTAATCTTGTCTTCTATGTCCCAAGGCCAGTCCTTCATATTGTCGCTCCACTGAACTTTCACCAACCTGATTGCCATGTTCCTTAGCCTCTTCTCATCTTTTGCCACAGGTCGCCTCACAAAATTCATATCCGGTTCCACCACTAAGTCCTCCAATGCCGTCGGAGCGATAGTAGTTTTTGGATCATGAACATACTTCCTAAGATAGAAATATGAAACACATTGTGGACCCCAACCAAACTGCTCGGTAAATCTACTCGGTATGTGAGTCTCTCAATCTTCTTTGATATGGGAAATGGTCCAACATATTACAGTGCTAGCTTCTCGGTCTTCCCGAACCGAACCACACCTTTCATTGGTGATTCTTTGATGAAAACTCTAACTCCAACTAAGAACTCTAGGTTCTTACGCCTTTTGTTTGCGTAAATCTTCTGTCTAGACCGAGCTTCCTCATTCTTTCCCTCATCAACTCAATCTTTTCCATCGCCTCTCTTACCAAATCTGGACCTACGACCAATCCATCTTTGGTCTCTAACAAACATACTGGTGATTTGCATGGCCTTCTATGTAAAGCTTCAAAAGGCGTCATTTCTATACAAGTCTGATAACTATTATTATAGGATAACTCCACTAAGTGTAAGTGATCTTCCCAAGAACCACTAAAATCCAGCACATAAGCTCTCAACAGATCTTCCAGTACCTTGTTGACTCTCTATATCTGGCCATCCATTCGAGGATGATATGCGGTACTCAACTTGAGCTTGCCTAACACACGCTGTAGGCTCTTCCAGAATTCGCTGGTAAACAAAGAATCTCCATCACTAACGATACTACTAGGAATTTCATGAAGTCTAACGATGTTCTCCATGAACAACTTAGCCAAAACAGGTGTCGTCCTAGTTAATCTTACCGTAATGAAATGGGCACTCTTGGTCTATCCACTATGACCCATATACTTTCATTACCCCGGTTTGACTTTGGTAACCCGTCAATAAAATCCATGGATATCGAGTCCACTTCCAAACTGGAATATCCAAAGGCTGAAGAAAACCACTTGGCTTCTAATGTTTGGCTTTTACTTGCTGACAGTTCAAACACTGTTTTACCTATAAGTCAACATCCCTCTTCATTCCTTCCCAGAAGAAACTTCTCTTCATATCCTGATACATCTTGGTTCCATAAGATGAATCGTAAACTTTGATCGATAATATTCCCTAAGAACTTCCTTTCTATGGTCTCCAACATTTGGAACACATAACCATTCCTTCTTTCTCAACCAACACTTATGGTCAAGAATAAAATCCTTCAAATCATCAATCTCGGTTCCAGCTTCTATCCTCCTAATCCTCTTGTCTAATAATGGATCTACTTTCTACCTAGAGGCAATGTGTTCGGTCAGAACTGGTCGAACTTCTAAAAAAAACATCATGGTGATATTCCGACTAGATCCAGCAGTCGACCGCAACTACGCACTACAAGGAGCCTGTGCTTCCAAGTCTTTCCATTCCGCCAACATAGTTAACACTACATTTTGATGTTTCCTGCTAAGCGCATCTGCTAGCTTATTTCCTTTTCTCGGGGGTATACTCGTTGCTAAAATTATAAGCTGTAACAAACTCCAGCCATCTCTACTGTCTTATGTTCAGCTCCTTCTGAGAGAGTAAATAATGTAGAGAATTTTGATCCGTGAATAGCTCAAACCTTTCTCCTAAAAGATAATGCCTCCACACCTTCAATGTGAAGATTGCTGCTGCCAACTCCAAACCATGAGTATGGTATCTCACTTCATGCGGTCTAAGCTGTCTAGAAGCATAGGCAAGTAACCTTCCCATTCTGCATTAGCACAGCACCTAATCCAGTACAATATGCATCGGTGTAAACTACTAACCACCGATTCCCATCTAGAAGTACTAACATGGACATTAGTTAACAAATGTTTCAAATTAAGGAATGTCTCTTCACATCTGTTAGACCAAACAAACTTCACATCCTTCTTAGTTAGCATGGTCAAGGATGCCGCTATTCATATGAAATCCTTAATGAACCTTCGGTAGTATCCTGCAAGTTCAAGAAAATTTCTAATCTCATTTACCGTCTTTGGTCTCTTCCAATTGTTAACAGCTTCGATCTTATCCAGATCAACTGCTAAATCCTCCAGAAATGACATGACCAAGGGACTTCACTTCCTTCTTCCAGAAATGACACTTGGAGAACTTCGCTTTCAGCTTATGTAGCCTTAGCATGTCCAACGCTATTCTAAGATGATATGTATGATCCTTCTCATTCTTAGAATACACCAAAATGTAATCAATAAAAGCCAACACGAACCTATCCAAGTGCTTTTGGAAAACCCGGTTACAAATTTACGAAGAAACCGGGGCATTAGCCAACCCTAATGGCACAACCAACCATTCGTAAGACCTATATCTATACCTAAATGATGTCAAAGGAATACTGTCTTCTACCGCTCTTAGCTGATGGAAACCTACTGCCAAATCTAGCTGGGAAAACACTTTGGCTCCACTTAATTGATGGAATAAGTCATCGATTCTCAGCAAAGGATACCTATTCTCTATTGTCCTCTTGTTCAGCATATGATAGTCAATACATATCTTTAACGACCCATCTAGCATCTTTAGGAATTCGACGGTCGTTCCCCAAGGCGAACCGCTTTGCAGGATGAAATTCTTTCCTTCCAATTCCACTAATTACACCTTCAATTCCTTCATCTCGGTCGGTGACATCCTGCTAGATGATCTACTTACGGGTGTAGGATCGATTTCACCCTAGAGGGGGGGTGAATAGGGTGATAGTGTAAATTATAAAACTTAATTGCAGAAGCTAATTAATATTAACACAGATCACAGAATAGCAGCACAGATATAGCAGAATATAAATAACAGAAAAGAACAACACAGAATTTACCCAGCTTCGGCAAAACCCTGCCTACGTGCTGCCCCCAAGGTTTCTACTAGAAATTAGATAGTCCCTCGCTTACACACGTAAACTCGCTATACCCGCTATTGACTAATCTAACTCTACGCTCAAAACCCTGACCACAACTCAACCACCGAGTTGCGAAATCCCAAACTACACACCGTAGTTTGTCCCCTAGTCACACGACTAGAAAATTAAAAATGGTTTAAAAGAAAATATAAATTAAAAACAAATTAAAATAACAAAACCCTATTTAAAAAACAAAGCCCAAATTAATAAACCAAAGGCCGGCCCCTTATTCTCTTCAACCCGTTCCTTTTTTTTTTCTTGTTCGTGAAAAAATGGCCGCTCCTCAACTCAATTAGGGCTTTTGTTTGCTCCTTGCAATTCAAGCTAGGGTTGTGCAAAATTGAAACGCCGCTCGATCTCGTTCGATAGTAGGCTTCGATGCTTTTGATTTGCTTATGGCTTCTTCAATTTTGGATCGAATTCGTTCTGCTTTTTTCGGTATGTATTTTCCTGCTTTTGCTTTTGCTGGTTGATTCTTGAACTCGATACTTTATGCCGATGATGATTTTGGGTATTTATAGGATTCGAAATCCTATTTTTGCGTTCGTATTTTTGTGTTTGAATTTGTCTACTGAATCACCTCGGCCACTTGATGATGCTTGAATGTTTGAGATTTATCTGACTTTGTCAATTTCGTATTTTTGATGCTTGGTTGACACGGATTCGATTTTGACTTGTTCAACATTGAAATTCTTACTATCCACGGCACAGTTCCGATCATATTTCTGTTGATTTTATTCTCATGGTTTCACAAAAAATAAATAACCACTGCACTTTGAAACTACTCCTTGACTTGTGTTCGCTGTGGCACTATGTCACTGTGTTTGTTTGTGCGATTCCATGATTTTGGTTTAACTTTGTACCATTGACTTTATATTCTTAACTGCCCGTATTTTGCATTCATGTACTTGCTGCTATGTTGGTGGCAATCTTGTGTAAGTGCTTGTGTCATCACTTGTTTGCGGTGACATTGTGGTTTGCATTGAGCATTTTGTATGCTTGAAATTTTGGTTTTACAGTTGCACTTGGTTTTGTTGAGTTTGCACTGCTTCACTATATATTTAGGTTGCTGCACCATGTTGTTTGCTGTGGATACTGTGTTCATGTTTGTCGTGCTTGTAGTCTGGTCCATTGAGTTTGATCATCCATTGTAGCTTTTGTGCATTTCTGTGTGTTCATGTTGCTGGACTGGACATTTGCCGGAGTCTTCATTTTGTAGTTGTATTCCCTTCATGTGTTTGTACTGGGCTCGACATTGCTGATACTTTGGTTTTACTGGCCACACATGTGCATGCTTGCATCTTTGAACTTGGTTAGATGGTACTGTCCAGTTGATCTTGTTTTGTAGTGATGCACTTGATTGCTTTCTGATTCATTTTTGAGGCAGTTTGCATGTATGGGCATTATTTCTTATGTGCTGGTTGAAGTTCTGATGCCTTTGGTTTGAACCATGCTTTGATTCATTGTCAACCTGTATCATTTACTGATTTAGTTGATTTCATGGTTCACTTTGCTTTGTTCATCGTGTACTTGATGAATGCTGTGCACTTTTGTGCTTTGAGACAGTTTCATTGTTTTAGTTTCATTGTTCTTGTGCTCGAGCTTGTATACTGTTTTCATTTGTTATGTTGTTTGCAACAGTGTTTCATTTGCTGCCTTGTATCACTGTGTTACAATGAGTAGCTATCGTCTGTGTTGTTCCCTGTACTTGTGCACTGTTGTGTCTGGTTCTTTTCATTCATTCTGGCCTTGAACCTGTACTTGTAGTTTGGTTTTGTTGCAAATTGCATTTGGTCTGACTTGAACTCGATTCACTTGTGTTGAATCCAGTTTCAAAACTCGGATTTGACCTTGTGCTCGTGTCCTATTTTTGAATTTATTGCACCTGAGTTGAACCTGTCCATATATTTGGGTTTGACCTTGTGCTCACCTGTCCCTGCAGCATTATTAAGTGTATATATCGGTGTGCACGGCCTTGTGGCATATACAGTGATATACTGTGTATGTCACAAGCTGTTCGTGTATGATGAATTCAAATTTAAATGATGACGAACAACCCAAATAACCGAGGCAAATATTATTTTCAAAAATCATATTTTATTTTATTTTGCAAAAATATTTCTTTTTCAATTTTACTGCGTTAGTGAATATTTTTGCAGATTTCTCAGATGCTGGATTCAAACTGGAATGAAGTTGAAGATAAATACGAGTGTGAGTGATATGTGAATTGTAAATGTGAAATGTGAATTGTAAATGTGAAATGTGATGTAATTGTAATCAAAGTTGTATAGTTATAGTGAGAGCTTGAAATTGTACTATTCAAAGATGTAATAAATATTGTTTGAATAAAATATTCGTTTGAATTCAAATTTCGTGTTATTTATTTTATTCTGCAAATATTTATTTAATCTGTGAAAAAATAAAATAATATGTTATCAAATACATTTAAACGAATGTATATATGTTTATTATCATCAAACAAAAATCATATAAGCGCATATTCAACAATCTCCCCCTTTTGATGATAACAAACATATATTTAAGATTTTGAATATGTTAAATGTATTTGATCATTGATATATTCTAATTGCTCCCCCTATTTAAATGCTTCCTCTCTATACTATGCTCCCCCTACATATATGCATACAAATAAAAATATGCAAATAATTCTAGATGCAAATAGAAAATTATTCGACCTTTGCTTGATTTTATTTGACAAAATCTTAACTTTTCTCTCCCCCTTTTGTTATCAGCAAAAGAATAATAGTGTTAGAGAAAATAGAGAAAAAGTAATCGATATCAATCCAACATTAAAACTCAATTGAATATAAATATCAAATTTCAATAAAAAAATCAAACAAAAATCATAAATATTTTGTTAGGCGCATATTCCACTTTTAGAATGATGGAGATGATGTCATCATATAAAACCATACAGTTGTGTTTATTTGTGGTATATTAATATCAGGAATTTGAATATCTACTAACCATGCATAACCGTTAGGACTTTTAAATGAGATTAGTAGTATTCCAATTTTATTTTTAAAAAAAATGAATTCAAGTATCTTCTAACCACGCATAACCGTGAGGACTTTTAAATGGGATTAGAATCAACTTGTTTATTTTTTTAAAAAAATCAACTTTTGATATGCGTTCCATACATGCATAACCGTGAGGACTTTTAAATGAGCATGGAAGCACATAACAAATTCCAAGTAATTCACCCATGCATAACCGTGAGGACTTTTAAATGAGAGTGAATACTTTGGTATTTATTTATTGTTATTATTATTATTATTATTATTATTATTTTTTAAAAATGTAAAAATGAAAAACGAACGATTCCTGTTTAAAGTACCATATATCGACAAACTATATAGAATTTTGATGAGTGATGGTTGATAGAAATATGATAGGTATAGAGATGGTCATGGAATTTTTTACCAACAAAAAGTTTTATAACTCTTGTTTACATTTCTAAAGAAATTTTCTAATTATACTTTCTCGAGTTATAATATATAATCAATATCAACACTCATCACTTTTTCAATCACTATTTTTCTTTTCGATGATTTGTAGGTGTAGGATCGATTTCACCCTAGAGGGGGGGTGAATAGGGTGATAGTGTAAATTATTAAAAATTAATCGCGGAAGCTTATAAATTAATTTCAATTCAGATCACAGAATAGCAGCACAGATATCGCAGAATATAAATAACAGAATAAAACAGAACAACACAGAATTTACCCAGCTTCGGCAAAACCCTGCCTACGTGCTGCCCCCAAGGTTTCTACTAGAAATTAGATAGTCCCTCGCTTACACACTTAAACTCGCTATACACCGCTATTGACTAATCTAACTCTACGCTCAAAACCCTGCCACAACTCAACTACCGAGTTGCGAATTCTCAAACTACACACCGTAGTTTGTACCCTAGTCACACGACTAAAAATTAAACGGTTTAAAAAGGAAAATACAAATTAAAAACAAATTAAAATACAAAATAGCCCTAATATAAACAAAACCCTTAATTCCTATTATTATTATTTAGCCGGCCCTATTCTTCCTTTTATTTTAGCCCGGTCTTCTTTGTGAAAAATAAATGGCGGCCTCGTTTTTGTTTGTTCCTCTTAACCAAATTAGGGTTTTGTCCTTGCGTTCGCTCCTGTGAGATTTGCTATGTCTTTGGACTTGCGTTCGCTCCTGTGAGATATGCTAGTGCTTCGGCTTTTTGCAAATTAGGGCTTCGTTTATCGAAGAACCCGAATGATTTGTTGATCGATTGCAATTGATTTTCTGATTTGCGTCGGCAAACGATTGTCTCTTTACTTTGCTTACGGTTCCTTCGATGATCGAGTTTGATGTTGCTCTGGTATGTAATTTTGTGCTTTTTGCTTCTTCTGATTTTTCGTATTTGAACTCGATACGAATAATTGCCGATGATGATGTCAATTTATATAGGGTTTGTAACCCTAAATTTGCGTCGTATATTTTAATTTGAATTTGTCTGCTGATATTGCTTTGGCCATTCGATCATACTTGAATGCTCGTGATTTCACTGACTTTGTCAATTTCGTATTTTTGGTAGCTTGATTCACACGGTATTGATTTGATTTCTTTACCACCACATTTCTGACTTGTTCAACATACTGACTTGGTTCAATTGTGACTTCGGCACTGGTTTTGTGTATGCAAATCCATGTCTTTGAATTTGTTACGTGGTCACCACGGTGTTGAATTCATTTGACTTCGGTTTTGATTGAATTTATTGTTGTAGCATACTTGACCTGTTTGACTGTCATGTGTTATCATCTTGTACATCTCCATCTCGAGTAGCTCTGCATTGTTGGGGCTATGCATTTGTTCGCACTGTAGTATTTCTATTATTGAAATCTCATCTTGTACATCTCGAGTAGACTTCGGTTATGCTTTGTCCTGTATAAGTATTTCTGCATCTCATGTTGTAGTTATTGAAATCTTGAGTTGTTGCACTGGTGCATTTGGTTTGAGTCAGATGTACTGGGTTTGGTTCAGGTTGTTCATGAGTCTTCATTTGGTATTGATCTTCATATATGTGCATATGTACAGTTGCTCAGCCCTTGATTGTTTCAGTATTCATGTTGTTGTGCATTTGTATTACTTGTTGTCTGTGTTGTGTAGTAGTTGTGGTCTTGGTTGTTGTAGCATGCACTCATTGTTTGAAGCTTGGCTTCACTTGTGTACACTTGAGTCATTTGAGTTGCTGTGTTGATCTTGGTATTTGGTGCATTTGTGCATTGACCACTTCAACTTTGTGTTTTTCACTATTGCATAATTGTTTCTGACCTGTTGCATGCATTGCTATGACTTGTACTTGTACTTTGTTGTAACTGGATATTGATCATGTATCAATATGCCACTGTCACTGTTTGTACTGTCATTTTGTATTCATCCCTGTAGTTGGTGGTCTTTCTGAACTGTGCACATTGTTGCATGCATTAATTTAAATGTTCATGTTGCATTCATGCTGGTTTAGTCTTGCACTTGCTTGAGTTTCTCTGAACTTGATATCCTGATGTATCATTGCACTTTGCACTATCCATACTTCAGTTTGGGTTCACTTGTTCATACCACTGTTTCATGTGTGCTCTACTAGTTGCTGTGTTGATCACTTTCACTGCTGTTATGGCTGATCTGTTGTTCAGTTTGCATTGGTGCATTCTTCATGTATCTGCTGACTTGTTGTAGTACACTGCATATTGCATTGCCTTGCTGAACTCGATCCAGTAGTTTGCTTCATTTTGCACACTGATCATCTGTATACATTTGTGGCATTTCTCTGGCCCTTTGTGTTATTGCTTCATTATGTTGTATACACTGGTTTTGGTCGAAACTTGTTGCTTTCATGTATATGTCGAACTGATCGGTTGCATCTGTGGTATGCATATGTGTAGTTGTTATTGCCAGTTGCCACTTTGACATTTTGGCCTTGAACTTGTACTTGTAGTTTGCATCCATGTACTTGCAGTGTTGGTCTGACTTGAACTCGATTCACTTGTGTTGAATCCAGTTTCAAAACTCGGATTTGACCTTGTGTTCGTGTCGTATTTTCAATGTTATTGCATGTGAGTTGAACCTGTCCGTATATTTGGGTTTGACCTTGTGCTCACCTGTCCCTGTAGCATTATCAAGTGTATATATCGGCGTGCACGGCCTTGTGGCATATACAGTAATACACTGTGTATGTCACAAGTTGTTCGTGTATGATGAATTCAAATTTAAATGATGACGAACAACCCAAATAACTGAGGCAAATCATATTTTCAAAATCCATCTTTTATTTTATATTGCAAAAATATTTCTTTTTCAATTTTACTGCGTTAGTTTATATTTTTGCAGATCGCTCAGATGCTGGATTCAAACTGGAATGAAGTTGAAGATAAATACGAGTGTGAGTGATATGTAGTGAGGTGAATTGTAAATGTGAAATGTGATGTAATTGTAATCAAAGTTGTATAGTTATAGTGAGAGCTTGAAATTGTACTATTCAAAGATGTAATAAATATTTGTTTGAATAAAATATTCGTTTGAATTCAAATTTCGTGTTATTTATTTTATTCTGCAAATATTTATTTAATCTGTGAAAAAAATAAAATAGTATATTATCAAATACATTTAAACGAATATATGTATGTTTATTATCATCAAACAAAAATCATATAAGCGCATATTCAACAATCTCCCCCTTTTGATGATAACAAACATATATTTAAGATTTTGAATATATTAAAAGTATTTGATAATTTCAATTGCTCCCCCTATTTGAATGCTTCCTTTCTATATGATACTCCCCCTACATATATGACTCCCCCTACATATATGCATACAAATAAAATGTGTGAATGAGCCTATATGCAAATGAAAAATTGTTTGACCTTTGCTTGATTTTATTAGACAAAATCTTAACTTTTCTCTCCCCCTTTTGTTATCAGCAAAAGAATAATAGTGTTAGAGAAAATAGAGATAAAGTTATCGATATTAATTCAACATTAAAACTCAATTGAATATAAATATTAAATTTCGATAAAAAATCAAACAAAAATCATAAATATTTTGTTAGGCGCATATTCCACTTTTAGGATGATGGAAATGATGTCATCATATAAAACCTTACAGTTGTGTCTATTTGTAGCATATTTATATCAGGAATTTGAATATCTACTAACCATGCATAACCGTTAGGACTTTTAAATGAGATTAGTAGTATTCCAATTTTATTTTTTGAAAAAAAAATGAATTCAAGTATCTTCTAACCACGCATAACCGTGAGGACTTTTAAATGGGATTAGAATCAACTTGTTTATTTTAAAAAAAAATCAACTTTTGATATGCGTTCCATACATGCATAACCGTGAGGACTTTTAAATGAGCATGGAAGCACATAACAAATTCCAAGTAATTCACCCATGCATAACCGTGAGGACTTTTAAATGAGAGTGAATACTTTGGTATTTATTATTATTATTACTATTACTTTTTTTTTTTAAAAAATATGAAAAATGAAAAACGAACGATTCCTGTTTAAAGTACCACATATCGACAAACTATATAGAATTTTGATGAGTAATGGTCGTTAGAAATATGATAGATATAGAGATGGTCATGGAATTTTTACCAACAAAAAGTTTTATAACTCTTGTTTAAATTTCTAAAGAAATTTTCTATTTATACTTTCTCGAGTTATATGATCAAAATCAACACTCATCGCTTTTTCAATCACTATTTTTCTTTTCGATAATCAGTAGGGAGTCAGATTAGTCAATATAGTCATTTAAAATCAAATTCAAAAATAATTATGAAACCAATTTTTCAAAAATGACTAATCTGAAAATATGATCAAAAATGATTTTCTCCAGGGGGTTTTAAAAGAAAATTTTCTGCTTCTTGAAAATTATTTGAAATGAAAAATATGCATATATTTTCTTTGAAAAACGATGCAGTTACTAAATGTCTCAAAAAAAAAATCACGTTTCACTAGCAATTTTTCTATCAACTAGATTACCAGTGTAATCTGCATCTGAATTTCTCTTTCACTCAAAAATTCACTCGTTGAATGTCAAAGACCAGATTAAGAAATTTCTCATGATTCTATCAACAAATTTTAAATGAAATTCTCTTGGATTTGAAATGAAAACCGTGTCAACAATCAAACATATATTAAAGTGTCAATTTTAGAAGCCATCAAACATTATTTTTATTTCAAAACAATTTCTTAAAAGTTTCAACAATTTAAAAAAAATTTAAAATCCTTTTTACAATTTTTAAAATGGAATTCATTAGGATTTTAAATCGAGGCCGTGTCAAAACATGAATATAGATTTAGCCAAAAATATTATAACAACAATATTATTATCCAATCAAAACACTATTTTTCTCTCAAACTTATATATCAAGTAATTCTAGAGAATTTTATAGTGTTTTTGGCATAAGAATATAAATGGCTAACAATTTTGAATAAAGTCAGAATCAAAATCATCATCATATCATCATCGCATAATTGGCTGATTTTATTCAGAAAGTGGTACAGATTATCACATTTAATATATCGTACAAATAAATATACTTTTACCTGTCTTTACCTTTACGATATTTCTCGTCGTTGTTCATTGTGATTCTGTCACCCTTATACTAGGCTAAGGAACTTAGCTTTGTCGCCCGTTGTGTTTCTGAAACAGCCAAAATCCAGAGAACACTATTGTTGTTCCTTAGCCTGCCACCACACCTACACGGAAAAGGATTTATGTGACCTATTTGTTTTTATAGGTCCATGGTTGTTAGTGGCAGAAAATTTTGAAAAATAATTTTGTGTAGACCCAAAACTATTTATAATTGTTCCCTTTGGCACCCAAATTTGTTTAACTTTGAGAGATTTTATATTTGTGCCTTTTGGAACCCAAATCGGTATAGTTTTCACATGTTTGGGTCTATACCAACAATTATTGTGATCGTGTCCAAATTTTCTACAAATTGTGCACATAGAATTAACTTGATTAATCTTGTTTTCAACAATTTTCGAATTATTAAATCCAAGTCCTTGTCTAACCGTATTAACAGTTTGCTTTCCTAATAGCATATTCAACGATTTTTCACTTTTTGAAAATTTATCTAAAGTCGTAGACAATTGTTGGACTTGTGATTTGAGAGATTCATTTTCGTTTAACAACTGTGTGCACTTTTTAACAGAATTCTCTCTCCTAGTATTTTCATTCTCCTTTAAAATCAGAATTTCATTTTCAAGCGATTTTATTTTAATTTCTGATTTTTTAATTTCCTCATCAAATGTTGGACACTTATCACACTTAGGGATCCTACTTTGATAGGTTTTAACTAATTGATCAAGTTGTTTATTACATTCTATCAAAGTATCTTTTTGAGATTCAAGTTTGGCGTATTTTTCCCTAAGTCGTTCAAAACAACCGTTTACTTCATGAAAATATATAAGCAACTCAGAATGGGTAAGTTTTGATACCTCACTTGGCTCGTCATCGTCACTGTCAGTTGTATCACCTCGAAGACACAATTCTGCCTTTTCGCTTTCACTGCCAGTGCTTTGATCATTCTCGTCTATTTCATCCCAAGTGGCTGCAAAACTTTTCCTTTTCTGTTTCTTTCCGTGGCTAAATTTAATTTGTGGACAATCGGGCTTGATATGGCCGGGTTTGTTGCAATTATAACAAATAAACTTTTGTTCTTCTGAGTAGTCTAGTGCTTTGGCTATTCTGCTTTTTGCTTTTTGAATTCGAGCTGAATTTCCATGTTTTTGGTTCCATTTTTTGAATTTCCTTATTAACAGTTCCAATTCTGCTGCTCCATCATCTTCATCGTTATCATCATCACTTTCGGTTGTTCCTTTGAGAGCTATTGATTTCTTTTGAGTGTCACCTCCTTTACGCTCTTCTTTGAATTTCATTTCAAGCTCATAAGTGGTGAGATTTCCGATGAGTTCCTCAACTTTAAGTTGTTTTAAATCTTTCGATTCTTGTATGGCAGTTACTTTTGCTTCAAAGCTTCGTGGAAGGACTCTGAGGATTTTTCGGACTATTTCTAATTCGGTGTATGTTTTTCCGAGAGCTTTTGATTTGTATACGATATTGGAGAGTCGTCCGTACATCTCTTTGACATTTTCTTCCTTCGCCATTTTGAAGTTCTCGTATTCGCTGCTTAGCATTGCAAGGCGAGATTCTTTGACTTGAGATGTTCCTTCGTGAGTCACTTCTAGTATGTGCCATATTTCCTGCGCAGTTAGACAATGTGAGACACGATTAAATTCAAATTGATCTAATGAACAGATAATAGAATTCATAGCTTTAGCATTAGTATTCTGTAATTTATTTTCTAATTCTGTCCATTGTTCCTTTGGTTTCTCTATTTCCTGATTATCTACAGTTATAGTTGGTATCCTATAACCTGTCTCAACAATATCCCAAGCGTCAATGGTTTTCAAAAAAAATTTCATCCTATTTTTCCAAAAAGCATATTCACCATTGAACATTGGTGGTCTAACTATCGACTGACCCTCTGCAAAAGCATTATTAAAAGAAGCCATTTTAAAATTTCAAATTTTTTAAAACAAAAACTGATTTTTTCAAAAAAAAACGAATTTTTAAAACAGATGTTGACTTCTATTCCTAGCTCTGATACCACTTGTAGGATCGATTTCACCCTAGAGGGGGGGTGAATAGGGTGATAGTGTAAATTATTAAAAATTAATCGCGGAAGCTTATAAATTAATTTCAATTCAGATCACAGAATAGCAGCACAGATATCGCAGAATATAAATAACAGAATAAAACAGAACAACACAGAATTTACCCAGCTTCGGCAAAACCCTGCCTACGTGCTGCCCCCAAGGTTTCTACTAGAAATTAGATAGTCCCTCGCTTACACACGTAAACTCGCTATACACCGCTATTGACTAATCTAACTCTACGCTCAAAACCCTGCCACAACTCAACTACCGAGTTGCGAATTCTCAAACTACACACCGTAGTTTGTACCCTAGTCACACGACTAAAAATTAAACGGTTTAAAAAGGAAAATACAAATTAAAAACAAATTAAAATACAAAATAGCCCTAATATAAACAAAACCCTTAATTCCTATTATTATTATTTAGCCGGCCCTATTCTTCCTTTTATTTTAGCCCGGTCTTCTTTGTGAAAAATAAATGGCGGCCTCGTTTTTGTTTGTTCCTCTTAACCAAATTAGGGTTTTGTCCTTGCGTTCGCTCCTGTGAGATTTGCTATGTCTTTGGACTTGCGTTCGCTCCTGTGAGATATGCTAGTGCTTCGGCTTTTTGCAAATTAGGGCTTCGTTTATCGAAGAACCCGAATGATTTGTTGATCGATTGCAATTGATTTTCTGATTTGCGTCGGCAAACGATTGTCTCTTTACTTTGCTTACGGTTCCTTCGATGATCGAGTTTGATGTTGCTCTGGTATGTAATTTTGTGCTTTTTGCTTCTTCTGATTTTTCGTATTTGAACTCGATACGAATAATTGCCGATGATGATGTCAATTTATATAGGGTTTGTAACCCTAAATTTGTGTCGTATACTTTAATTTGAATTTGTCTGCTGATATTGCTTTGGCCATTCGATCATACTTGAATGCTCGTGATTTCACTGACTTTGTCAATTTCGTATTTTTGGTAGCTTGATTCACACGGTATTGATTTGATTTCTTTACCACCACATTTCTGACTTGTTCAACATACTGACTTGGTTCAATTGTGACTTCGGCACTGGTTTTGTGTATGCAAATCCATGTCTTTGAATTTGTTACGTGGTCACCACGGTGTTGAATTCATTTGACTTCGGTTTTGATTGAATTTATTGTTGTAGCATACTTGACCTGTTTGACTGTCATGTGTTATCATCTTGTACATCTCCATCTCGAGTAGCTCTGCATTGTTGGGGCTATGCATTTGTTCGCACTGTAGTATTTCTATTATTGAAATCTCATCTTGTACATCTCGAGTAGACTTCGGTTATGCTTTGTCCTGTATAAGTATTTCTGCATCTCATGTTGTAGTTATTGAAATCTTGAGTTGTTGCACTGGTGCATTTGGTTTGAGTCAGATGTACTGGGTTTGGTTCAGGTTGTTCATGAGTCTTCATTTGGTATTGATCTTCATATATGTGCATATGTACAGTTGCTCAGCCCTTGATTGTTTCAGTATTCATGTTGTTGTGCATTTGTATTACTTGTTGTCTGTGTTGTGTAGTAGTTGTGGTCTTGGTTGTTGTAGCATGCACTCATTGTTTGAAGCTTGGCTTCACTTGTGTACACTTGAGTCATTTGAGTTGCTGTGTTGATCTTGGTATTTGGTGCATTTGTGCATTGACCACTTCAACTTTGTGTTTTTCACTATTGCATAATTGTTTCTGACCTGTTGCATGCATTGCTATGACTTGTACTTGTACTTTGTTGTAACTGGATATTGATCATGTATCAATATGCCACTGTCACTGTTTGTACTGTCATTTTGTATTCATCCCTGTAGTTGGTGGTCTTTCTGAACTGTGCACATTGTTGCATGCATTAATTTAAATGTTCATGTTGCATTCATGCTGGTTTAGTCTTGCACTTGCTTGAGTTTCTCTGAACTTGATATCCTGATGTATCATTGCACTTTGCACTATCCATACTTCAGTTTGGGTTCACTTGTTCATACCACTGTTTCATGTGTGCTCTACTAGTTGCTGTGTTGATCACTTTCACTGCTGTTATGGCTGATCTGTTGTTCAGTTTGCATTGGTGCATTCTTCATGTATCTGCTGACTTGTTGTAGTACACTGCATATTGCATTGCCTTGCTGAACTCGATCCAGTAGTTTGCTTCATTTTGCACACTGATCATCTGTATACATTTGTGGCATTTCTCTGGCCCTTTGTGTTATTGCTTCATTATGTTGTATACACTGGTTTTGGTCGAAACTTGTTGCTTTCATGTATATGTCGAACTGATCGGTTGCATCTGTGGTATGCATATGTGTAGTTGTTATTGCCAGTTGCCACTTTGACATTTTGGCCTTGAACTTGTACTTGTAGTTTGCATCCATGTACTTGCAGTGTTGGTCTGACTTGAACTCGATTCACTTGTGTTGAATCCAGTTTCAAAACTCGGATTTGACCTTGTGTTCGTGTCGTATTTTCAATGTTATTGCATGTGAGTTGAACCTGTCCGTATATTTGGGTTTGACCTTGTGCTCACCTGTCCCTGTAGCATTATCAAGTGTATATATCGGCGTGCACGGCCTTGTGGCATATACAGTAATACACTGTGTATGTCACAAGTTGTTCGTGTATGATGAATTCAAATTTAAATGATGATGAACAACCCAAATAACTGAGGCAAATCATATTTTCAAAATCCATCTTTTATTTTATATTGCAAAAATATTTCTTTTTCAATTTTACTGCGTTAGTTTATATTTTTGCAGATCGCTCAGATGCTGGATTCAAACTGGAATGAAGTTGAAGATAAATACGAGTGTGAGTGATATGTAGTGAGGTGAATTGTAAATGTGAAATGTGATGTAATTGTAATCAAAGTTGTATAGTTATAGTGAGAGCTTGAAATTGTACTATTCAAAGATGTAATAAATATTTGTTTGAATAAAATATTCGTTTGAATTCAAATTTCGTGTTATTTATTTTATTCTGCAAATATTTATTTAATCTGTGAAAAAAATAAAATAGTATATTATCAAATACATTTAAACGAATGTATGTATGTTTATTATCATCAAACAAAAATCATATAAGCGCATATTCAACAGTAGGGAGAAAAAAAATGTTAAATATTCAGCAAATTTCTAAAACACCTAGACTGAGTCGTAGTTTACAAAAACTATTTTCTGGTAGGGGTTTTGTAAAGATGTCTGCCAATTGAGAATCAGTTGAAATAAAATTTATGCAGATATTTTCTTTGGAAATATGATCTCTAATAAAATGATGTCTTACATCTATATGTTTTGTTCGTGAATGATGTACAGGATTATTTGTGAGATCAATTGCGCTTTTGCTATCACACATTAGTGGTACACGTTTAAAATTTAGGCCATAGTCATGCAAAGTTTGTATCATCCATAAGATTTGAGCAGAGCAACCGCTCAAAGCAATATACTCTGCCTCTGTTGTGGATAATGCAATACAATTTTGTTTTCTACTCGACCATGCAACTAATGAATGTCCTAACATAAAACATGCTCCACTAGTACTTTTTCTATCAACCAAATTTCCAGCATAATCAGCATCTGAAAAACCTTTCAATTCAAAATTATCATTTGATGGATACCAAAGACCAAATCGTGGGGTGTGCAATAAATATCTTATAATTCTTTTAACAGCTTTTAAATGAGATTCTTTTGGGTTAGATTGAAAACGCGCACATAAGCAGACAGAAAACATGATGTCAGGTCTAGAGGCGGTAAGATAAAGGAGTGATCCAATCATACCTCTGTACTGCTTTTGATCAACTGTCTTACCCTTTTCATCTTTGTCAAGTTTAAGTGTTGTACTCATGGGAGTTCTTGCTGGTTTAGCATCTTTCAATCCAAATTTGTTGACAAGTTCCCTAGTATATTTTGTTTGAGAAATGAATGTGCCTTTATTGCTTTGTTGGATTTGAAATCCTAAAAAGAATTTTAACTCTCCAACCAAGCTCATTTCAAATTTTTCCTGCATGACTTTTTCAAATTTCTCATACAATAACTTGTTAGTAGCACCATAAATGATGTCATCAACATATATTTGAACAATCAAAATATCATTGTTTTCATGCAACAGAAATAGTGTGGTATCTACACATCCCTTTTTGAACCCATTTTCAAGGAGATAAGAAGTAAGACATTCATACCAAGCTCTGGGAGCTTGTTTTAATCCATATAATGCCTTCTTTAGTTTGTATACATGGTTTGGATATTCATGACTTTCAAAACCTTCTGGTTGTTCAACAAACACATCTTCTTTTAAAACTCCGTTAAGAAAAGCACTCTTAATGTCCATTTGTCTTAGTTTAAATCCTTTGTAACAAGCAAAAGCTAACAATATTCTAATTGATTCTAGTCTAGCTACAGGCGCAAAAGTTTCATCAAAGTCAACTCCTTCTATTTGATTGTATCCTTTAGCAACTAGTCTAGCTTTATTTCTAATTATATTTCCAGATTCATCATATTTATTTTTAAAAATCCATTTTGTTCCTATAACTGGATAATCCTTAGGTCTAGGTGCTAGACTCCAAACATTATTTCGTTCAAACTGATTTAGCTCTTCTTGCATGGCCATGAACCAGTTTTCATCATTAAGGGCTGAATCTATGTTATTTGGTTCTATTTCTGAAATAAATCCACTATATAAGCACAGATCACATAGATTTTTAAAGGATGAACGAGTTTGTATACCTGCTATAGGGTTTCCAATTACCAATTCTGGTGGATGGTCTGTTTTGTATTTCAGCTTTTCTGGATCCAGATTTCTTCGGACTTCTTGAGTTGTGGTAGTTTCTCTAGCATCAGCAGTTTCTTTTGGTTTTTCGAACTCATCTTTTTCTTTCTCCTCTTCAACGTTGCTTTTGGATGTATCCTGTTCGTCAATGCCTTCATCAAATTTCACATTGATTGACTCTACGATTGTTTTAGTCTTTTTGTTGTAGACTCTATAAGCTTTGCTTCTCGAAGAGTAACCCATGAAGCTGCCATCATCAGCCTTTGCTTCAAATTTTCCTAACTGATCACCTGTATTAAGAATATAGCAAGGACATCCAAACACTTTGAAGTAAGCGATGTTTGGTTTTTTGTTGAACCATAGCTCATAGGGGGTTTTGTTAAGAATCGGTCTGATGATAACTCTATTCATTACATAACATGCTGTATTTACAGCTTCTGCCCAGAGATGCAGAGGTAGTTCATATTCATTTAACATAGACCTAGCCAATTCTTGTAAAGTTCGATTCTTTCTCTCAACTACCACATTTTGTTGTGGAGTACGTGGTGCAGAGAACTCATGTTTGATTCCGTTTTCATTACAGAAAGTTTCAAATTCATAATTTTCAAATTCTCCACCATGATCACTTCTTAACGAAACAATAGAGACTTCTTTTTCATTTTGCACAAATTTTGCGAATCTTGTGAAGTATGAAAAAGTTTCTGATTTTTTAGCTAAGAAGTATACCCATGTACATCTTGAGTAATCATCAACTAACACAAGGCAATATTTCTTACCTCCTAAGCTAGCAATGTCATTAGGTCCAAATAGATCCATATGAATTAGTTCAAGAACTCTAGAACTGCTTACATTGTTTTTGGCATGAAACGATGATTTTCTAAGTTTTCCCAAAGTACATGCTTTACAGATGTTTTCAGTTTCAAACTTATGTGATGGCAACCCTCTAACCAAACTTTTCCTTTTTAATTTGTTTAATAAGTTCATACTAGCATGCCCTAAACGTCTATGCCATAAATTCACTTCTATATCCTTAGCTACCAAACATTTAGAGAGGATGAGATCATCAAAAGATAGAGAATATATATTACCTTTCCTTTTTCCTGAAAATAAGATTTCTTTTGATGATTTGTCGACAATTTTGCACATGTCAGAATCAAAGATAACATTCATACCTTTATCACATAGCTGGCTGATTGATATCAAATTGTGGTGCAGATTTTCAACATATAGTACGTCATTCAAGGTAAATGTATTGTTACCTACTTTACCTTTACCGACAATTTTACACTTGTCATTGTTCCCCATTGTGACTCTGCCACCTTTGTACTTTTCTAGGCTAAGGAACTTCGATTTATCGCCTGTCATGTGCCTGGAACAGCCAGAATCCACGTACCATTGCTGTTGTTCCTTAGCCTGCCAGCATACCTACACGAGAAGAGAGTTTAGTGACCTATTTGTTTTTATAGGTCCATGATTGTTAGTGGCAAAATATTTAGAATGATAATTTTGTGGATACCCAAAACTATTTATAATTGTTCCCTTCGGCACCCAAATTTGTTTAACTTTGAGAGATTTTATATTTGTGCCTTTTGGAACCCAAATCGGTATTGTTTTCATATGTTTGAGTCTATTCCAACAATTATTGTGATTGTGTCCAAATTTTTTACAAATTGTGCTCATAGAATTAACTTGATTAATATTGCTTTCAACAATTTTCGAATTATTATATCCAAGTCCTTGTCTAACCATATTAACAGTTTGCTTTCCTAATAGCATATTCAATGATTTTTCACTTTTTGAAAATTTATCTAAGGTCGTTGACAGTTGTTGGACTTGTGTTTTGAGAGATTCATTTTCGTTTAACAACTGTGTGCATTTTTTAATAGAAATCTCTCTCCTAGTATTTTCATTCTCTTTTAAAATCAGAATTTCATTTTCAAGTGATTTTATATTGATTTCCGATTTTTTAATTTCTTCTTCGAATGTTGGACACTTATCACACTTAGGAATTCTACATTGATAGTTCTTAACTAATTGATCAAGTTGTTTATTGCATTCTATCAAAGTATCCTTTTGAGATTCAAGTTTAGCATATTTTTCCCTAAGTCGTTCATAACAGCCATTTACTTCATGGAAATAAATTAGTAATTCAGAATGAGTGAGTTTTGATACCTCGCTTGGCTCGTCGTCATCACTGTCTGTAACTTCACCATGAAGGCACATGTTTGCTTTTTCACTCTCACTCTCGGTATTATCACTTTCATCTTCGTCAGTTTCATCCCAAGTAGCCGCAAAGCTTTTCTTCTTTAGTTTCTTTCCTTGATTTGATCGTTTTTGAGGACATTGTGGCTTGATATGGCCGGGTTTGTTGCAATTGTAACAGATGATTTTCTGATCTTCTGGGTTGTCTAGTGCTTTGCCTATTCTGCTTTTCAATTCATGATTTCGAGCTGGATTTCCGTATTTGCGATTCCACTTTTTGAATTTCTTTATTAGTAGCGCTAGCTCTGCTGCTCCATCATCATCATCATCATTCTCATCATCACTTTCAGTTGTTCCTTTGAGAGCTATTGATTTCTTTCGAGTATCTCCACCTTCACGCTCTTCCTTGAATTTCATTTCTAGCTCATAAGTGGTGAGATTTCCGATGAGTTCTTCGACTTTGAGTTGTTTTAAATCTTTCAATTCTTGAATGGCACTTACTTTTGCTTCAAAGCTTCGTGGAAGGACTCTGAGGATTTTACGGACTATTTCCAATTCGGTGTATGTTTTTCCGAGAGCTTTTGATTTGTATACGATGTTGGAAAGTCGTCCGTACATCTCTTTGACATTTTCTTCTTTCGCCATTGTAAAGTTTTCGTATTCGCTGCTTAGCATGGCAAGGCGAGATTCTTTGACTTGAGATGTTCCTTCGTGAGTCACTTCTAATATGTGCCATATTTCCTGCGCAGTTAGACAATGTGAGACACGATTAAATTCAAATTGATCTAATGAACAGATAATAGAATTCATAGCTTTGGCATTAGTATTCTGTAATTTATTTTCTAGTTCTGTCCATTGTTCCTTTGGTTTCTCTATTTCCTGATCATCTACAGTTATAGTTGGTATTCTATAACCTGTCTCAATAATATCCCAAGCGTCAATGGTTTTCAAAAAAATTTTCATCCTATTTTTCCAAAAAGCATATTCACCATTGAACATTGGTGGTCTAACTATGGATTGACCTTCTGCAAAAGCATTATTAAAAGAAGCCATTTTAAAAATTCAAATTTTAAACAAAAACTGATTTTTTTTTAAAAAATAGAATTTTTTTTTAAAAACAAATGTTGACTTCTATTCCTAGCTCTGATACCACTTGTAGGATCGATTTCACCCTAGAGGGGGGGTGAATAGGGTGATAGTGTAAATTATAAAACTTAATTGCAGAAGCTAATTAATATTAACACAGATCACAGAATAGCAGCACAGATATGGCAGAATATAAATAACAGAACAGAACAACACAGAATTTACCCAGCTTCGGCAAAACCCTGCCTACATGCTGCCCCCAAGGTTTCTACTAGAAATTAGATAGTCCCTCGCTTACACACGTAAACTCGCTATACCCGCTATTGACTAATCTAACTCTACGCTCAAAACCCTGACCACAACTCAACCACCGAGTTGCGAAATCCCAAACTACACACCGTAGTTTGTCCCCTAGTCACACGACTAGAAAATTATAAACGGTTTAAAAGTAAATATAAATTAAAAACAAATTAAAATATCAAAACCCTATTTAAAAAACAAAGCCCAAATTAATAAACCAAAGGCCGGCCCCTTATTCTCTTCAACGCGTTCCTTTTTTTTTCCTCGTTCGTGAAAAAATGTCCGCTCCTCAACTCAATTAGGGCTTTTGTTTGCTCCTTGCAATTCAAGCTAGGGTTGTGAAAAATTGAAACGCCGCTCGATCTCGTTCGATAGTAGGCTTCGATGCTTTTGATTTGCTTATGGCTTCTTCAATTTTGGATCGAATTCGTTCTGCTTTTTTCGGTATGTATTTTCCTGCTTTTGCTTTTGCTGGTTGATTCTTGAACTCGATACTTTATGCCGATGATGATTTTGGGTATTTATAGGATTCGAAATCCTATTTTTGCGTTTGTATTTTCGTGTTTGAATTTGTCTACTGAATCACCTCGGCCACTTGATGATGCTTGAATGTTTGAGATTTATCTGACTTTGTCAATTTCGTATTTTTGATGCTTGGTTGACACGGCTTCGATTTTGACTTGTTCAACATTGAAATTCTTGCTATCCACGGCACAGTTCCGATCATATTTCTGTTGATTTTATTCTCATGGTTTCACGAAAAATAAATAACCACTGCACTTTGAAACTACTCCTTGACTTGTGTTCACTGTGGCACTATGTCACTGTGTTTGTTTGTGCGATTCCATGATTTTGGTTTAACTTTGTACCATTGACTTTATATTCTTAACTGCCTGTATTTTGCATTCATGTACTTGCTGCTATGTTGGTGGCAATCTTGTGTAAGTGCTTGTGTCATCACTTGTTTGCGGTGACATTGTGGTTTGCATTGAGCATTTTGTATGCTTGAAATTTTGGTTTTACAGTTGCACTTGGTTTTGTTGAGTTTGCACTGCTTCACTATATATTTAGGTTGCTGCACCATGTTGTTTGCTGTGGATACTGTGTTCATGTTTGTCGTGCTTGTAGTCTGGTCCATTGAGTTTGATCATCCATTGTAGCTTTTGTGCATTTCTGTGTGTTCATGTTGCTGGACTGGACATTTGCCGGAGTCTTCATTTTGTAGTTGTATTCCCTTCATGTGTTTGTACTGGGCTCGACATTGCTGATACTTTGGTTTTACTGGCCACACATGTGCATGCTTGCATCTTTGAACTTGGTTAGATGGTACTGTCCAGTTGATCTTGTTTTTTAGTGATGCACTTGATTGCTTTCTGATTCATTTTTGAGGCAGTTTGCATGTATGGGCATTATTTCTTGTGTGCTGGTTGAAGTTCTGATGCCTATGGTTTGAACCATGCTTTGATTCATTGTCAACCTGTATCATTTACTGATTTAGTTGATTTCATGGTTCACTTTGCTTTGTTCACTGTGTACTTGATGAATGTTGTGCACTTTTGTGCTTTGAGACAGTTTCATTGTTTTAGTTTCATTGTTCTTGTGCTCGAGCTTGCATACTGTTTTCATTTGTTATGTTGTTTGCAACAGTGTTTCATTTGCTGCCTTGTATCACTGTGTTACAATGAGTAGCTATCGTCTGCACTTGCATTCGTGTTGTTCCCTGTACTTGTGCACTGTTGTGTCTGGTTCTTTTCATTCATTCTGGCCTTGAACCTGTACTTGTAGTTTGGTTTTGTTGCAAATTGCATTTGGTCTGACTTGAACTCGATTCACTTGTGTTGAATCCAGTTTCAAAACTCGGATTTGACCTTGTGCTCGTGTCCTATTTTTGAATTTATTGCACCTGAGTTGAACCTGTCCATATATTTGGGTTTGACCTTGTGCTCACCTGTCCCTGCAGCATTATTAAGTGTATATATCGGTGTGCACGGCCTTGTGGCATATACAGTGATATACTGTGTATGTCACAAGCTGTTCGTGTATGATGAATTCAAATTTAAATGATGATGAACAACCCAAATAACTGAGGCAAATATTATTTTCAAAAATCATATTTTATTTTATTTTGCAAAAATATTTCTTTTTCAATTTTACTGCGTTAGTGAATATTTTTGCAGATTTCTCAGATGCTGGATTCAAACTGGAATGAAGTTGAAGATAAATACGAGTGTGAGTGATATGTGAATTGTAAATGTGAAATGTGAATTGTAAATGTGAAATGTGATGTAATTGTAATCAAAGTTGTATAGTTATAGT
Organism: Allium cepa; assembly: GCA_030765085.1. Lineage (NCBI taxonomy): Eukaryota > Viridiplantae > Streptophyta > Magnoliopsida > Asparagales > Amaryllidaceae > Allium > Allium cepa. The sequence goes on along the minus strand of CM060943.1, from coordinate 237,590,116 downwards.
GAGAGCTTGAAATTGTACTATTCAAAGATGTAATAAATATTTGTTTGAATAAAATATTCGTTTGAATTCAAATTTCGTGTTATTTATTTTATTCTGCAAATATTTATTTAATCTTTGAAAAAATAAAATAATATATTATCAAATACATTTAAACGAATGTATATATGTTTATTATCATCAAACAAAAATCATATAAGCGCGTATTCAACAACGGGTTCTACTCCCTGTATGAGATCTATCTGAAACTCGATCGCTCTTTTCGGCGGCAAGCCCGAAACTGGTTCAAACACATCCGCAAATTCTCTTGCAACATAAACCTGCTTCGACTCTGCTGCTATTCCCTTGGCACCCAATAACACATAAGCATTTTTGTCCAAACTCCTTGCTGATTAAATAACTCAGTTACGGCTATTAGGGTGCTTCAATGATATTTCCCCGTCATGGAAAAATATCCGAGCATCAGACCAATCAGACTAATCCATACCTAATATGATCCTGGAACCCACGAAATCAAAAACGTATAAACTGCATGCAAACATACGACCTAACAAATCAAGTTCGGACTGGACATATCTCATTTCCAGAGTTGCATACCCTCTTATAAGATTCGCAACCCTTAAAGGGATAATAAGGCATAAAGGTTCCAGACATAAGCAATCTACCAAATACTGAGATATAAATGAGTGCGATGCACCGGTATCAGATAGTATCCTAACTAGAGTACCACGAATCATAAGCATACCTTTCATCATACCTTTTCCTTTCTCAGCAGCCATTGGTCTAGAGAATGATGGTTCCAACGCAAAGGCCTTTCCCTTTTCAGCCTTAGCGGCCTCGGGACACTTGGCCTTGTAATGCCCCATCTGTCCACAGTTGTAGCACTTCACATTCGGCCTCACTGCAATCGCTCTTCCATTACCCGAGCAACACTTATTAGCATAGTGTCTCTTCTTGCCACACTTGTAACAGACAATATCAGCCTTGCTCTTCTTGGCTGCTGCCCCGACTGGGTTCCTTTCTTCTTGAAGAACTTCCGCTTCTTACCCTGAAAATTTTGAACCTCATCTTGTCACGACCCAATTTTCCATACCCTTTAAATCGACAACAAACCACACACGTCCAACTCAAATTGAATGAAAATACGGAACATGAAGGGTAATAAAGAAAATAAGACAGAACAGAATCTCACACGAATGGAATAACATATAATATTGAACAAATATCTTTCAGTGGAAAACTTTTAAAATACATATATCAGAGTCTAACCTAAATTCAACCTAGACAGTCATAAACATTTGTCCTTACAATTGCTGACAAACATTAAACTAAAAAACTAAGTACAGCGGATAATAGAATATGTCCATACGTAGATGAATATCTCCAGCTCTCCTTTGGAAACTCCAACCGTCTTTGACTAATCCTTAAACTACTCGGATCTGACCCGAGTTTTGAAAATACCCGGATCAAGCTTGATAAACCAACGTGAGAAAAACTCAATAATAAATGACAGTGTCATATATCTGCCTTTGAATAAAATCCTTTGAAAAGAAAGAGTATCTCATAAGACCATGCTCACACATAAACATGGATGGGTTTTTACCTTATGATAACTCAAAACACTTTTATATCAAAACATTTGATATTATTTCTAATGACACTCTTTGAAAACATTTTCAAATAAACTTATTAACCTTATCCAAAATGGTTACCCATATAGCATTTCGAGGCTATTCATTACGCCAGTACAAACAAAACCAAGGTTCTTATTGGAGAATAGATTTCCATACAAATGACCAGGTGAAAGATCTATATTCCAAAATGGGTACACCTCTAGATGGATGCCTCGAGGAACAGCACAAAGGAACCTCTGCCAACACAAGACCGGCCTACCTCTATAGCTAGATAGTACCGAGTATGTCATCCCTCGGTCGTTACCGACCTTTAACAGAGCGCTCGTTTTTGCATACACCACATTAATTTACATTCCGAACGTCATAGCGGGAAGAAGTATATCTAGATAGGGATGACCATACCTTACTTTTCAATGGCCCACCTAGCTTTGTCGCATCTAATCCTGTTTTGGTCATTTTCGGTTTGATGAGGCTTGAGGCAACAGTTACCTTTTCACATAGCACATATCACATCTTTGAATGCCACATTGCCATTTCTGTTAACTACTAACTGCGTTCCACAAAAATACAACCCTTGAGCTTATACGTCTCAAGGAGGATGTTAAGCTAAGAGAAGTTGCCTTCTCCGTCACCACTGATGTACATTTGTAAAAACCAATGTACGTAATCTTTAGAAATGCAATGTCAGATAAACGTCCAAACAGGTGGTCCAGGAATAGAACAAACCGAAGGCACTCTCCCACTACCACTAGTAGCGAATAGTCCTTGCAATCCGAAAAATCTCCGCAACGAGAAGACCAGTGCTATAAATAACTTTATAATAGGAGCTACCCAGAGCAAGTCAACAAGCAATCCTCACGCTATGAAGATCCACGGTCTTCAATAATCATCATTTCAACATGTCTTCACATTCGAATGTATACATTGGTTCGAAGTGGTTTTCAGATAGGAAATACTCAAATCCGACCCTGGTTCCTTCAAATCCAATTATCGATAAGAAGTGAATATGAGTATACACGATTTATCAAGTCTCTTTTCACTTTAATTCTTTTCGGCTTATTTAGAAATCTCTTTATTTTGACTTAGGACAATTCTATGTAATTCATTCTTTTGCTTTGGAAAATATCTCAAATTTCCTCACTTAACTCTCGATCCAAATTTTTTAACTTTTAGGCGGGTCAAAAACAATGTTATTTAAGACATCGTTTACGATAAACCCTAAAATCAATCTTGGCAAATATTTTTGAGTAAATAGGATCATAGAAATCATTTATTTCGAGATCGCTTAAATTTTGGATAATACCAATCTTCTTTTATTTTGGAAAATCAATACGATCGTTTTATTTAAGAGCATCAGGGCCTTCCTTTCGATCTATTCTTCCCGTTGTCTAAGAAAAGAAAACATAGGCCATGTAAGTTCAGGGCACTGGTTGCTCCATCCCTTACCTTAGTTAAGCACCTTATTTTATCTTCCCAGATCTCACAGGCGGAACAAATGTACTAGTCGTTTCTACATACTCAATTATCAAAAAAAAATTAGAATTAATTATAAGTATTCAAAATTATCTTTTAAACACTTAGTTTTCCTTTTAAAAACATTCACAATTGATTCTGGAAAAATCGTTATATTTAAACTCATATTCCAAAAGCTATAGAATTCGCATCATAAAGTTCTACAGAAAGTGCTATATAATCTTATTTGATTTAAAAAACTTTTAAACATTTGATAATTCATATTTTTCAATCTAAATATCCTTTAACTCATTTAAATAGATTCAAATTTATTCCATATTTTTCCATAATTAAAACGTTCATTTAAATAGATTTCCTGTTATGGTCACATAAGTGCACTGGTGCGATTTTTCTAGAAAATTGATTTGGTCCTAATTCAAAATCTATAAGATGAAATCTTGATTTTCTTTCTTCATTTCGAAGATATGGATATAATAGTCCAGAATTTTTTTATCTCGAAGAATTCCGAGCTAATTTTACTCTATTCACTCATTTGAACTTTTCGGCACGAAATCTCGAACTATCGTTGCACGACGCGTCTAGTTTTAACTTATTTTTCGATACTTGAAATAATTTATTCAAATTGGATTTTATCACTGATAAAATCATTACAAATCATTTTAAAGTATTTAAAATATATTTACACCATTACCATATTATTATATTATTTTATTCCTATTACTTTAACATTAAATTTTATTTCCAGTTTCAATTCTAACTTCAAATTAAACACATTTAAAACTTAGATTTCAAATCTAATTTCAGTTTAAACTTCAATTCATCCTTAATCTCAACTTGAATTTTCAAAATCGATTTCAATTTCAATTACACTATTCATCTCAATTTCAATTTCAATTTAACTATCCTTTTCAAACCCATTTCACTTCATATTTCAAATTCTCTTTTATTTTAACTTTAATTTCACTTCTAATTGAAAAGAGATGTATTTTTCCAAAATATCTCATATCTCTAGAGTATGGTCTTATTAACAAAGGGATTATTAAAACAAAATGAACATAATTGAGTTAACATTTGTCACTAATATAGTTGTGTTCCATACGTAAGCTGACACAATAAATAATCACAACCATAAACATTTTCTACTTATTTAAACATAATGCAAATATAACCAAACATCCATAGCAACATTTTAAAGGGGTGTATACTTGTATATGTTATAAGATAATTATTATAGCAGAATCAAAATATGATCTTTTAAAAGCAGTGAGAATTTTCTCACCTTTAATCAGAACATTTAAATTCCTACCAACATTCATGTAATTCAACGCTTCACTAAACAACCACCTAAACATTCTTCCACCTTTCCAAGTGCTCGGCCGCCACCCCACATCCCTTCTTGCTTTTGTCGTAGCCTTCTCCTTTCATATTACTTACGTCCTCCTCCTATCGACTCTCAAACTCATGGCCTAAGGCCGGTTTTTAAGAAGAGAAGAAGAAAAAGTGAATTAAGAAGAGGTTAGAGAGCAACAAGTGGATTAGTGCTTAAGCACTCCATTATTATTAATCCTCCTACCTCTCTTAAAGGAAGAAGCCATTAAAATAGCTTAAAGGAAGAAGAAGAGAATGATTTGTCTAAAAAATGAGAAGAATGGATAGGTATTTGTAAGAAAAGTAAGGAGTGGTAAATTACAAAACTAACCTTTTACAAAATTACTAAAATATCCTCACTTTACCTTACAATTTCAACACTTACCATCATCTTATCACATCATTACTTTATGTCTTAATCATTTAATATTTAAGTAAAGAAAAGTAAAGATTTGGTTAAGATTTGATATGACATATTTTGTCCTTTTGTGTTTACCTTTTCTAATTATTTCTAAACTTGTTAAGTAAAAGTAAACTTGATTAGTAAATTAAATAATACTTATACTATTTGAATATATGTTCATATATAAGAAAATAAAGGTGCAACGACATTGCGACAACTTTTAATCGACAAAATGTTGATTTTCGACAAAATGTTTTACGGTCACATTTTGACGTTTTAGCTAAACTATTCATTTATGTAAACCAAATTTAAAATGAAATTTTTTACTTCTTTAAATAAATTAAAACATATGTCTTCATATTATAAAATCATATATAATTAATATCAAAATCTTTAATTTTACAGTGTATGTAATATTGACGAAATGAAACAAATTTTGGTTATTTTTATAATACGGTTATTAATATATTTATAAATATATTAACATAATTTTATTATCTTTATTATATTTAAATAAGATTTAACTTATCAAATAAATATTTAAATATATTTGTTTAAGCCTTTATTTATTTTTAACAAAACTTAACTTTTGTTGGTTTTTTCTAAAATCCAAATTTATACTTTTCTAATTATCAACTGTAAGAATAAATAATTATTTATTATATATAACATATTTATTTAAGTTTTAAATTCCTTTTAAATTTAAAATGAACGAAATCTCTCATTTTCGTTGTAGCAAAACTACAGGTCATTACACAGCTGGTTTCCCTTTTCTAAAAGTAGAAAGCATCTCTTCATTTTGAATTATCTTCTCAATAGCAAGTTGACATGGATCTCGGAGGTTTGGCATGGTTGCTCTGGTGATCTCAATATTCAACCCCCTGATAAACTTATCATTCCTCCGAATGACTGTATCCAAAGTAGCACACCCATAACTGGATAGCTCATCAAACTCCGTAGCATACTTAATCACCGATCTATCTTCCTAGACTAAATCTGCAAATTTCCCGAGCAATGTTGACTTGGCAACCACCGATAGAAATCTTTGTTCGAACCTCTTTCGAAATTCAACCCAAGTTAGGTCTTCCCCTAGCTCTCCGACGGCAACTCTATTCCACCAAAACAATGTTGCTCCCTGTAATTGCCTTGAAGCAAGTCTTCACTTTGCATATCCGTCAAGCCGAGATTTGAAAATATCATTTCACAATGCAATAGCCAGTTCTCCACTCCTACTGCATCCTTGGTTCCTAGAAAATTCTTCCCTCTAAGACTAGCGTAATCCCTGCTCAGCTTGGCATAATTATTGCCAACTAAAGCCACCAGATTAGCTCCTCCAACATTCCCTACAGCCACTCCCGCAGCTGCTCCAGCTTGCATCATATTTACGAAGAACCGATACATTATCTCCCTATCAGTCGGTGGAATTTCAGCACCAACATTAGAATTTGCATCTGGGTTTACATTTGCTTGTCGACCCTGGTTGCCCCTAGTATTGGATCGAACATTTCCATTTATTGCGGTGCGTTTTCCACCTTGACCGACTCTTCCGTTTCCTGTCTCCATATCTTACTTCCATATTACCTGACATCTAATCTTTGTAAGATACAGAAGAATGGTCTAAGAGAGTGGGGAATGCATACCCAGGTATTTATAGCGAAGTACACATACGTTACTATAACCCTTACCCAAGCCCATCTATATTCTAGATTCATTAGGTTATGCTTTAAAAATCTTTTAAGGTTTAAATTCCTTTTAAGTACATAAACCATGCTCTAATACCAACATGCAACATCCTGCTTGCGGAGGCTCAAAACTAACTGCTACAGATGTTATAGTCATCCATAGGGTTATTTCTTAGTGATAAAAATCAGAATCTTGAAACTATTGGCAACAAAAAAACATAGGAATATGAAAAAAATTAAACTACAATAAAACAGAATTTCTCATTTCTTGTGAATTTCAATTTAAGATTTAATTACATAATCCCAAACATTAACTACGTTTAGATCACATATACATTTACAAAATACAATAAGAGTGGCATATGAAGATGTCCTCTTATGATGATCAGAGAACTAATAAATATGTACTTTACCATTCTTAGTACATCACAGCGGAAAATACAAAATAGTCCCTATACAGAGAGCACTGCCTCCTACACGTCTTTGGAAGCTTATTCATCCAAAAACCTGTAAGTCTCCCACTCTCAGACTACCCAAATTAATTTTGAGCAACCGAAAGTTTATAGAGAAACACAAACTTCGAGTCAGATAATAAGTCTGGTATGAATAATCCTCTATCATCTCTTATTATAGATAGATATCTAGTGAGACCACACCGCTTAGCGAAACGAGTTTTCCTCTCACTAGCATCCAAAACAAAACATGCAACTCATTTACTATGGTCTTGCACCCAAAGTGATTAGTCTTAACATAATATGAAATAAAGCCATAAATCATATATATATATAGGATATCCCAACCACCCATTCATTAGATATCCCATCTAAAAGCAATTTATTAGATTTTGCATCTAAAATCCATTTATTAGAGTTTCCCTCTAAAATCTTAAAAATGACTATCCATTAAAACATAAATAGGACTATTCGTCCCAAATTCATCAAAATAACAGATTATCCATCGTACATTGTTTTATAAAAGTTGGTGTGGGAAATCCACCGGACACTCCATAATTTTTCTAGGATGACTATGAACCCTTGGGTGCCAAATCTCAAGGCCAACCACCTATGGCAAAATATTCTTCACTTTTGAAATTCAATATGGGCTATCCACGGCACATTTCATGGTTTTCCTAGGTTAACCAAGAACCTAACACTTGGCCAATTAAATATCATGATCCCCATGATTATTCACTAAAATTCACGATCCCATGAATATTTATTTTTCCCATGCATCCTACATGTTTAATACATTCCCATTAGTATCCCCAATTAGGTTAAATTAAATAAAGACATGTTGACAGATTCAATGTTTATTTTCGAAAGAATATTTCAGTTTGTAATCCCAAACTATGTATCGAAAACATTAAACCCACCCTGGTGTCTCGAAGATTTAATAACATCCAATTTATATAAGGATCCCCCTTACATATTCAAACCAAGATAAGTATTCTATGCTATAACCCTTCAAAATAACACCTACAAACAACAAAACTTTACTTAAGAAAAATGGCTAAAAACAGCCCTTTGAACCCCTTTGAATGCAGCCCCATTCAAAAGCAAAAAAATATTAGCCATTTGAAGGCATTGAAAAGCATTCCTTTCGACCTTGTCAAAAGATCCTACCTTTCGACCTTTTCGGAAGGTTTCTTTTTGACCTAATCGAAACGCTTCACGTTTCGACTTTGTCGAAAGCCTGGGGTATCCCCCTTTATAAAACCATTCTTAAACCTTTCAAAAGCAATGAAACCTTTCGAAGACAAAATCTTTCGAAACCAAACCTTTCAAAATCATTGAAACTCAAAACCTTTCAAAACCAAAACCTTTTGAAACAAAAACCTTTTGAAATCATTGAAGGTAATTCCTATCATAATCTAAAACCTTTCGAAACCATTCAAAAACAATGAAGTGTTGGTTTTGAAACCAACCCTTTGAAATCAATGGAGAGAGACGACAAGTTATAGAAAACGAAACTAAATTTTGACTCCATCTCCGTCGAAAGGTTTTGAAGTGGCAACTATGCTTCCGACCCTGTCGGAAGCTAACCTTTTGACTTTTTCAAAAGGTTTCATTTGAAACAAGAAAGCAAATCAATCGAAACCTTTTTCTTTTAAATCATTTGACAACGTAGAAAGCTCTTTGTCGAAAGCTAGCAGGTATATTTTTTTTAAAACCAAAATAAAGTTTCATCTCCTTCGAAAGCTCTATCCTTTCATTCCTAAACCTTTCGACCACTTTCAATCACTACATACCAGTCGCCTGGTATCGTGTGCATTGATTTTTGACCTAGTCGAAAGGTTTGATACCTTTCAACCTTGTCGAAAAGTTTCGAATGGAGGCGTAAGCTCTTACCAGTAGAGTTGAAATGGTGAAAATTATACTTTAAACGGTTCTTTTGTACCCCACCTACCTTGTTCGTCCAAATCTGATTGGTTGCCATAATTTTATATTCAAAAATTGTTGCCGACTTTCCTTATTTGGAAATTTGAAAAAAAAACTCGTTTCTCCTTTATAATTATACAAAACATTTAAGTCTCATTCCTTAATTTTTTTTATGTAAGTCTTAAGACATCATGAAAAATTCTAGAAAAATTCCAGAAAATCAATTAATACGTTCTCTTCTACATCTTAAAATTTCAAAGCATATGAAGATCAAAACAACTAAGAATTTAGCCAAAACCGAATAAAAATGTGTTAATTAGCTTATTATCATTTAAAACATTTATGTCTTATCCAAAAAATGTTTAAACGGTTATATACTAACAAAAACACAAACATGAATCGGGTATAACCCATAGCCAATCCAAATTGAGAAAATAAGATGATAAACATGATTATTCACCTTGATAAGTTGGTTGGAGAATGAGATAGTTTCCAAGCTTTAATTCCTTAGCTTTTATCTTCAATTTATATTCTTCCTGGAGCTTTTATTGGCCGGCCGAAAGGTTGTGAGAGTCATGAATGAGAAAGTGAAAGTTCATTAAGGTGGAGGAAGAGATACACATTAAGAAATATAGCCCCATTTCCAAATTTACCCCTTAGGAAAATACCTCTTTCTAAATTTAGCTAAGTATTATTTTAGTTCATTCATTAAGACACGGCCATTGGATTTATTAATCTTATCTCTCTAATTATTCACATTATTCCTTTTAATTTACCTATTTAAATATCTCAAATAATGTTAATTAAATTTCAGGGGCATTATAGAGTGTGTGTGTTTATATTGCTTAATATACATCGATATTAGCATTAGTTATAATTAGGAAGTCTAGTTATAAATAGCATAGAAAATTATAAGGTTGGGAGGTGTAGATAGAAAAGAGATAGTAACTCCAAAATTAATAGACGATAAATTTGCAGTTAATAGGGAGTTACGAAAATAAATAGGATATAATTGCGTTTAATAGGATTGGTTAAACGATTTATTATAGCATTTATAGGGAAAAGAAATAGGCATAATGGGTTGAATTAGAATTAATAAATAAAAATAATTAGGGTTGTCCAAATAGAATAATAATGACCGTTTATTATGGACAATTGACATTTATAGAACACAAGGCATAAGCGAATAAGATTGGAATTAAATACTAGGAGGAAGTAAAATTTTCATAGTGGAAAATTATAAATCCTTAATTATATGTTTAGGCTAAGCATGAATTAGTGGGCCTAGGATAATTGGTTTGGTTTAGAATGAGTTAGGATGCGAGGTTGGTAGAGTACAGAACAATCTTCCATTCTCTTAGAGGCCACCAACGATTGTGTATATTTACTAATGACGTAGGGCATCCCCAACTGTAGAACCTATGGGGAAGGAGTATTTGTTTGCTTATAAGCAGAGGAAAATATACCAAGGGTTCACCTCGAATATGAAGTATTAAACAGCCTAGCATTTTTTAAGGTAATGGGGCCTGCTTCATCTCTAATAAGAGGTATTGAGTAACTTAAATGGGTATTTTCCTTAAATTACATTATGTTAGTCTAAATGGGATTTCAACCGTGGAAGATTGATGGGCTATGTCAGTATTTTTGTTGGACCAGTATTGAGTAGTAGGTCTGCCATGCAAGTTATGAGCACCAGTGGTCCCGAATGATCGATCGTAAAAACTTTGATTATACCCTAACGGGTTTCACTTCTTATTACTGTAGAATCCTTATGACATACGCATAGACCTTAAAGTTTAATTAGTTAGTTAGTTGTTAGTTTATCGAAGGTGGGCTAGTTAATTCCTGGATGAGGCTTTGAAATGTGTTAGTAATAAGGCAATTAAATTATAAAGCCGTGTATAGGGGTCATCGGTCTTTGTAGTTAGGACCAATTGGATGGCGTTTATGTTACAAAGGGCTTGTTTCAGGGTTGAGGTATTAAATGGCCGTTGGGTCTGCCTCCTACCTATTTAAGAAGTATTAAGTGGTTAAGGTTTTTAAGTAGTACATCATTCAGATATATATGCATATAGGCATATATATATATATGTGTGTGTATCTATGTATGTATGTATGTATGTATGTATATAGCCATACCTCGGAGAAAGTTGGACATATCATACGTGCACATAGGGTTGAAATGATTAACCATAGATAGTATACATAACACTTAAATAAAGTGAGTAATTTTCCAATCATCGAAACGTTGTTCTGACCGCCTCCTCATTACAACCCACATGATAGATTTAGAGGGACAGGTTACTAGTGCAAGACGGAAACTACAAATGGAGGAGTCTTCTCTTTCGTGTTCAATGGTAACAAGATGACTGTATGTCCAAGGAATAATATTGGTTCCAAGGTAGTGGCCATTGTCGGTAAATATGTTATATTATATTTTTCTATTCTGTTGTAAGTTTTTATTGATCATTCAATGATATGCTTATGTTTATTACATGTTACAAAAAACACGATCCATGCTCTAATGGACTTGGGTTTTGATTTAGTCTAAATTCAAGCCCATTAAGGTGCGGTTTGCTACATGACTTCTGACGGTCCTATGCAGCTTTCATTCGCTGCTTAATCGTCTCTATCTTTTCTGAGGTCTCGAAACTCAAATATAGTACAAGTAGATTTTTGTCGGAGGATTCCTACTAACAATTTGGTAATTTGCATGGCCTCCCATATAAGGCTTCAAAGGCCCACATGGCAGTCATTTCTTGGTAACCATTATTGTATGTGAACTTTGCCATGGGTAAATGATGCTCCTAATTGTGGGTTATGGTACAACGAACCTTAAGGCTACTTTAACACAAGAAGGGGTTACTAATGTTTTATCACATTTATGAATCATTTTAACTTTGTTTTATGATTTAAATCAAATCACAAATTATCAAAACAAATCTACACTAATCAAGCAATCACAAAAGCAACCATAGATAAATATAAAAACAATAAGAAAATGCAAAGTAAGAGAAATGACACCAGTAATTATGAACTGGTTCGGATTGACCAATCCAACATACAGTCTCGTATAGTGTAGTACAAATTTCTTTTCCAAAGCCTTAATGGTAGCAAGAAAACCAAAATATAGTCTTGATTCAAGGCTGTGTGTTACACCCTTCCGTCTCATAAGTTTAGGGTAAACTCTCCTGACTTACCAAGCTACAAAATCACCCATTAGATAAAGATGGGCAACTAAGCACACCCATTTGATTTGAACGGGCAAAAAGTACACTCACTTGATTTGAACATGTAATAAGCACATCCAAACAAATATTAGTAGAGTTGTTGATTTCCAAATGCAAGCAGTTGTACTTGGGATACAATATATCCTACAGACTTCCTGATTGCACTTCGATCTTCTAAATTGATGAGAGGGTACTTGAGGATGAGTGTGTAGTTTTGTAACGACCCGCCCTTCTGACCGCCCCCAGTCGGTAATTAAACCAACTTGAAACGTTCAAAATGACGGATTGTTATTCAGTTTATAAAGTTTAAACAGAATCAGCCACAGAAACGAAGAATAATTATATTTCACATAATGAATTTTTGTACATATATCAGAGTTTATACAATGAATTAAATTTATACAGTGGAATATTTCTTTAAGTACAAAAATAAATCCCCGAAAAGCTAAAGTGAAGCGTTATCCCCAACTCTCTCTAACTTCGCTGCCCGAAAATCTTCAAGCTGTAAAATACTCTGTCTGACCCGAGTATTACGTTCAAAAGAAAATAATACACAGGTCAGTCTAATTCAAACTCAGTTATTAATGCATAGAGGCAATAATAATCAAACAACAATTAGACGACAGTCAAAGATAAATTCACCTATCCGATCCTTTAACAAGAAATCGGATAACGGTAGATATAACACTTAATAGTGTTAAACAATAAATCAGTAGATTCAAATTATCAACACAGATAGATAGAAGGATTATTAATGAAGAAAATTTAGAAAACAACAGAATTGCCAAAACGGCAATTAACTACAAAATCAACAAAATGCGATTCAAAATATATTGAATTGGCAACATAAAATAAATTTCCATCAATAGAAAAGATCATTTAAAACATCAAGTCTAGTAGGGCTGCAGTACACGCACGCGAGTATGGCCTCGCCACAACAACATGTCAACTCTGTGTGGCTGCAGTTCACGCTTGCGTGCACTGCCTCGCCACAACAACATGTGAAGTCATCTCAATAGAGAATACTATCAGAAATCAAAGCAGCAGAGGTCAAGCCAGTGACTCAACACAACTGCAACACCAAACCTTATGCAACATGGCCAGGTTTTAAATGCAACTGTTTGCATATACTCAAGTAAACTCAAGAAAACAAGTTTCCAAACAACTTATGGCTGCACACGTCAACAAGTGTGATATTTTATACAAAATGAAACTGCGGCCACTTTGAATCCAGAGCAAACTGCAACAAGAATGCAGTCACAACAATAAGGCACAAAGGTAAATACATGCACATACATGAACCAGAAAAATACGGCTCGGCATGGCAAAAATGCAACAAAAACGAAACTGCAGAGGTTAAGTCACTAATATCATGACTCAACATCAACTGCAATATGAACTAGACAATAAACAAGATCAGAGAAAAATCGAAGCAGAAGGTTCAAAACGAGAAGCATTATCAGGTATGCTCAAGTACAAGTGCAATAGTATGGGAGCAGAGAGAAAACATTATGATCAGGGATGCGGACCACAAAAAGCAACCCAACAATCATCAAGTTTTCAAAATAGTAATAGGTCAAGGCCTGAGACAAGTTCAACCCCAAAGCAACAATAAAATGTTGAACCACCGCATGTACCAGTGGAACAGCAAGTTACAAGAATCAACATTGAAAGTAATAACAGAGTGTTCAGTCGTGGTCACAACATTGAAAGCATAATATGCAAGCAACTTCAAGAATCATCAACATCAGAGCATGCAAATTGAAACATATTCAGAACAATGTTGATGGCAGAGATAGGGATTTATGTAATGAATGGGTAACGTGAATTTTACCAGAGCTTTTGCATGAATTATTTTCCTTCTAGATCTGGCTCAAAGCATGATGATGGTAAGACCACAACAATTCTTAATTCACATTTATTATTACATAAATATTTTTACAGGTTACACTCCAATGGAATTTGGCCAGCTGCGGGAGTCTCCCTAACGGGTAACACAACAAAACAGTATGGAACAAATTTGACAAGAGTTTTAGAAGGCCAAAAACATATTATTATTTTTTTGGAGAAGGCCTGGTTAATATGGATGAAGCATTAAATTCACGAAATCAAAAATGGCCGAAGTCAACCAAAACAAATTCGAACAATATCAAGAGCCGAAGCCACTATTAAGGAAAGGCAAAATCGAATTGTAAGAACAAGTCAAGCCAGAATATCAACAGAAAGATCGAACATTTTCAAACCAATTCGTGGCAATCACGACATAAAATCAATGCCGTGTAAAGCAAGTAGCAAAGAAATAACCCAAAGTCAAACGAATTCAATATCGTCAACAAAATCGACTGTCAAAATAAATTAAATCACAAATTCAAACATACAAACCAGGAGTTTAAACCCCAGATAAACATGAGATAGAAGGAGATGTGAGTGAAGGGATCACCCACCTTAGCCCAAATCGAAGCGGCTGCAGCGAGGCGAAGGATCAATTGAGCAAACGAAGACGAAAGCCCTAATTTTTGAAGCGAAGAGGGAGACGAACGAATATGAAGCCGCCATTATTTTTATTTAGTTTTTTCGTATGATTTGAAGAGGAATGGCGAAAATAAGAAGGGAAAGGGGTCGTGTTTTTGCAGAGGAGATCGTGATTTTTGGGCGTGGGTTTAGGCACGATTTAAGGCGTGATAATTGGGATGCTGATGATATACGTTTATACAATAGGGTGATATTTTTCAACTTGTAGGGTGGCTGCATTTATTTACTTTGTACAATATATATTCATATATTTTATTATATTATTTTTTTCATTTCAAATTCAATTTGTTTTGTATAAATTCTCTTTGACACGTTTATATGTCGTATGCTCACATATCAAATCAGAATGCCACCAAAATTGAAATCCGGTAATAACTCAACATTACGGACCCAATGGAACTGATTTCGTCAAATTCCGAGACTGTGCCTCGGAAGGCTATTTTTAAATTCAATTTAAACGATAAAATTCCAAAACTGGACGAATCACTTTCAAATTCAATTCTGAAGCTTCTATTATCTTCAGTATAATCAATGTGAATTTTCTAAGCTTTTAAATTATTTTTAATCAGCTTAAAATTGAAGATTCAAATTTTTATTCAACTTTCAATAGATTAAATTCTAAAATTTAATCGTCAATTTCATAGTTATATTGGGAATTCAATTTAAACCATCATTCAAATATTTAAAATTAATTAAATATTTTCATTTTTAAATTGTTTAAAATTTAGGGTTGTTACAATCTTCCCTCCTTAAAAGAATTTCGTCCCGAAATTATAAGTTAGGAAAAACGATTGTTAAAATCTCACCGATATTTATACCCTACACAATTTTACCAAGCTCGAAACTTATTAAAAATAAATAAACATAGGATTCATTCTATTTATTTTATCTCCCTAGCTTTGTTCATTATTTCCTAAAATCAAGATGTAAAAGTCTTTTACCAAAATTTTCGACTTACAAAACTCAGATTTAAACTTGAAATTCTTCAGACTAGAGATTTGCATATCATATATTTTTTCAAAGCTGTGGACTTTCAAGATATTTTAAAGATCTTCTACCTTAATTCAATTAGGTTGGAATTATGTAATTCTTATTTCAGACCATTGAATTGCTATCTAAAGTTTTGAAAATACTTGCTAACTCGAAGTTTAACAAGTCCATCGTCGTTCTCACAGACATTAGGCATACGCTGGCCAGGCGCAGGACTAAAAATCTCCAAGTACTAAATATACTTGCTTCAACTCCCAGTGAAAATACTTTTAAAATTCTTTTAAAAATGGATATGGAAAGCACGTTCCCCCATGTATCACATTTTACCCGGCGGTTTCGCTACTATCCCAGTAGAAACGCTTGTAATCTGTAGATTTCACATCTCTTGAATTTCGCCATGGTTGTTGCCATAGGTCGCGGTTCACGCGGTGGTTATGCTACTATCCCAATAGAATCGCTCGTGACCGTAGGCATCTCGCCCCTCAAATTTCGCTTTGGCCTCTAGATCGCAGTTTACGCGGCGGTTGCGCCACTATCCCAGTGGAATCGCTTGTAACTGTAGGCATCACGCCCCACGAATTACGCCAGCATCAATTCACATAATCCCAACACGATGATCCATCGTGGGGGATTCTAGTCCAAATGGACATTCCACTAATGGAAATTCTACGTAGCTATGATTTTCAATGGACACTCGCACCGAGTTCCAATCACCTTCACAAATTATAAATGGAAGGTACATTTCCATATCCTCAGTTTTAGAAAACATATGTCATATACATATAGTACTTCATTTCACATTTCGTACATATCATACCTATGTAAACTTGCATAGGATTTTCATAATAATGACTTTCCAAACTGATGGTTTTCGAGTTATTACATTCACATATATAAGTTACGAAAACCACAATATCTCATATTCATTACAAATAGAGGATTTCTAAATTTTCCATCTCGTTTAAAATTTTCCCCTAAATCGATTTGAAAATTTTAAGGTTATCTCAAACCCAACTCACATTCATAATCCAATTCATTATCGACTTCACATTCGATTTGAATTTCATGTTACATCGTCAATTCTCAACACATAATTGATGTCTACCGATATATAACCTCTAAGCTCGTACGTCTCAGAGAAGGGTGTTAAGCTAAAAGAATAAATTCTCCGCCACCATAGATATATATTTGATAGAGATCAATTGCTATGTCATCAATTCACGATGTTAGACATACAATCCAAATCGACTATCCGAAATTCAAAGCTCAACTTATATTGTTTTTTTTTTTTGGTGTCGAAGTTAAACTCAATTTAACTCAGGATTCAATCCTTTTTGAAAAATTTCCAAGTTGAACTAATTGTTCAAATTTCCCAAAAAATATCTTTACAAGACATATATAATTTTCCACACTTAACCATTTGAAACAAATTTCAAATATTAATTTTTCAATTTATCTTTAAAAGATAAAATTTCAAACCTTTCATTTCATATTGGAAAACATTTCCATACTTATTTATTAATAAGTAATTCAAAAATCCATTCATTTTCAACACTTGGAAAATATGCTCTGATAAAATTTCAAATATGCTCTGATACCACTTTTGTAACGACCCGCCCTTCTGACCGCCCCCAGTCGGTAATTAAACCAACTTGAAACGTTCAAAATGACGGATTGTTATTCAGTTTATAAAGTTTAAACAGAATCAGCCTAGAATAATTATATTTCACATAATGAATTTTTGTACATATATCAGAGTTTATACAATGAATTAAATTTATACAGCGGAATATTTCTTTATGTACAAAAATAAATCCCCGAAAAGCTAAAGTGAAGCGTTATCCCCAACTCTCTCTAACTTCGCTGCCCGAAAATCTTCAAGCTATAAAATACTCGGTCTGACCCGAGTATTACGTTCAAAAGAAAATAATACACAGGTCAGTCTAATTCAAACTCAGTTATTAGTGCATAGAGGCAATAATAATCAAACAACAATTAGGCGACAGTCAAAGATAAATTCACCTATCCGATCCTTTAACAAGAAATCGGATAACGGTAAATATAACACTTAACAGTGTTAAACAATAAATCAGTAGATTCAAATTATCAACACAGATAGATAGAAGGATTATTAATGAAGAAAATTTAGAAAACAACAGAATTGCCAAAATGGCAATTAACTAAAAAATCAACAAAATGCGATTCAAAATATATTGAATTGGCAACATAAAATAAATTTCCATCAATAGAAAACATCATTTAAAACATCAAGTCTAGTAGGGCTGCAGTACACGCACGCGGGCACGACCTCGCCACAACAACATGTCAACTCTGTGTGGCTGCAGCTCACACTTGTGTGCACTGCCTCGCCACAACAACATGTGAAATCATCTCAACAGAGAATACTATCAGAAATCAAAGCTGCAGAGGTCAAGTCAGTGACTCAACACAACTGCAACACCAAACCCTATGCAACATGGCCAGGTTTTAAATGCAACTATTTGCATATACTCAAGTAAACTCAAGAAAACAAGTTTCCAAACAACTTATGGTTGCACACGTCAACAAGTGTGATATTTTATACGAAATGAAACTGCGGCCACTTTGAATCCAGAGCAAACTGCAACAAGAATGCAGTCACAGCAATAAGGCACAAAGGTCAATACATGCACATACATGAACCAGAAAAATATGGCTCGGCATGGCAAAAATGCAACAAAAATGAAACTGCAGAGGTCAAGTCACTAATATCATGACTCAACATCAACTGCGATATGAACTAGACAATAAACAAGATCAGAGAAAAATCGAAGCAGCAGGTTCAAAACGAGAAGCATTATCAGGTATGCTCAAGTACAAGTGCAATAGTATGGGAGCAGAGAGAAAACATTATGATCAGGGATGCAGACCACAAAAAGAAACCAAACAATCATCAAGTTTTCAAAATAGTAATAGGTCAAGGCCTGAGACAAGTTCAACCCCAAAGCAACAATAAAATGTTGAATCACCACATGTACCAGTGGAACAGCAAGTTACAAGAATCAACATTGAAAGTAATAACAGAGTGTTCAGTCGTGGTCACAACATTGAAAGCGTAATATGCAAGCAACTTCAAGAATCATCAACATCAGAGCATGCAAATCGAAACATATTCAGAACAATGTTGATGGCAGAGATAGGGATTTATGTAATAAATGTGTAACGTGAATTTTACCAGAGCTTTTGCATGAATTATTTTCCTTCTAGATCTGGCTCAAAGCATGATGATGGTAAGACCACAACAATTCTTAATTCACATTTATTATTACATAAATATTTTCACAGGTTACACTCCAATGGAATTTGGCCAGCTGCGGGAGTCTCCCTAATGGGTAACACAACAAAACAGTATGGAACAAATTTGACAAGAGTTTTAGAAGGCCAAAAACATATATTTCTTTTGGAGAAGGCCTGGTTAATATGGATGAAGCATTAAATTCACGAAATCAAAAATGGCCGAAGTCAACCAAAACAAATTCGAACAATATCAAGAGCCGAAGCCACTATTAAGGCAAGGCAAAATCGAATTGTAAGAACAAGTCAAGCCAGAATATCAACAGAAAGATCGAACATTTTCAAACCAAGCCGTGGCAATCACGACATAAAATCAATGCCGTGTAAAGCAAGTAGCAAAGAAATAACCCAAAGTCAAACGAATTCAATATCGTCAACAAAATCGACTGTCGAAATAAATTAAATCACAAATTCAAATATACAAAACAGGAGTTTAAACCCTAGATAAACATGAGATAGAAGTAGATGTGAGTGAAGGGATCACTCACCTTAGCCCAAATCGAAACGGCTGCAGCGAGGCGAAGGATCAATTGAGAAAACGAAGACGAAAGCCGTAATTTTTGAAGCGAAGAGGGAGACGAACGAAGATGAAGCCGCCATTATTTTTATTTATTTTTTTCGTATGATTTGAAGAGGAATGGCGAAAATAAAAAGGGAAAGGGGTCGTGTTTTTGCAGAGGAGATCGTGATTTTTGGGCGTGGGTTTAGGCACGATTTAAGGCGTGATAATTGGGATGCTGATGATATACGTTTATACAATAGGGTGATATTTTTCAACTTGTAGGGTGGCTGCATTTATTTACTTTGTACAATAGATATTCATATATTTTATTATATATATATATATATTTTTCATTTCAAATTCAATTTGTTTTGTATAAATTCTCTTTGACACGTTTATATGTCGTATGCTCACATATCAACTCAGAATGCCACGAAAATTGAAATCCGGTAATAACTCAACATTACGGACCCAATGGAACTGATTTCGTCAAATTCCGAGATTGTGCCTCGGAAGGCTATTTTTAAATTCAATTTAAACGATAAAATTCCAAACTGGACGAATCACTTTCAAATTCAATTCTGAAGCTTCTATTATCTTCAGTATAATCAATGTGAATTTTCTAAGCTTTTAAATTATTTTTATTCAGCTTAAAATTGAAGATTCAAATTTTTATTCAACTTTCGATAGATTAAATTGTAAAATTTAATCGTCAATTTCATAGTTATATTGGGAATTCAATTTAAACCATCATTCAAATATTTAAAATTAATTAAATATTTTCAATTTTAAATTGTTTAAAATTTAGGGTTGTTACAAGTTTATGGACAACAAAGTAGAGTTTTAATTTCGGAGAGTACATAGTGAGACTTCGGAGAAAGAAGAAGAAAAAAATTTGGTTAAAAATTCTTATTCGAACCCTTTATATAGTGTTTGAAAAGATACAACTATTCGTGAGAAGATATAATAAACAATTACAATTTTTGAAAATTAAAAGGCTTCTTTTTAATGGTTTTAAATGTTTTTAAAAGGAAGTGTCTATTTGTAGAGAGAACCGACCAAAAAAATAAAAATAAAAAATCAACTCACTAATGGTCCATATGTCAAAATACCTATGTGGTATATGTCGACATACATATGTATGTTTTGAAAAAATAAAATATATAAAAAGTGTTTCAAAACTTTGAAATTTTGTAAAATCATTAAACATAGTTTTAATATACTTTTAACTCATAAAAACTTTGATAAAATATTTGTAAAAATATATTTTGAAGTTTAAATAATTTATTTTGATAAAATATTAAAAATCAAAAATTTGTGATAAAGATCAGAATCTGCTACCATGGACATTAACAATTTATTCTGATGATTCATAATAAAGTCTTGAGCTCCTCAAATCTTATCTCTAAACTCCCGAGTCTTGGTCATCATCTCTAAATCTTCATTTTTGGTCTTTATACTGATCAGTCATCATGTTTACTCATTTAATACATGTATAATATATGCAATATATGCTATACAACTTGAAAAAACAGTAGTATTCACATTTGTATGGTTATTGTCATCAAAATCAATATCTGAGGTATTAGTAACCTCCCTCTATTTTATGATGACCACCATGTAAATATTCCTGTGTATAAAATATAATATAAATCCCTCCAAGTTAAATAATTCCACCTTAGCATATGCACGTGTTATAATTTATATTTTTCTCCCCCTCTATCATCCAAAAAAGGGGTGAAAAATAAAATTCCCCCTAAATGTGATATACTTATGAACTATGGAATCAAATCAATATTTAAATTCTAAGCACTATTAGATAAGAGTTTAAATTTTAAATAATCAAATCTTTTATGCCAAATTCAAGGGTTACTAGATTAAACCAAAAGACAAAGATTGTCATTAGATATTTTCATGCTCAAGATGCAATCATTACATTTCCTAACACCTTTTGGACTCACTATCCTTGATGTGGAAAATACCCATTTCAAACTTAATTTTAAAACCCTTATCACACAATTTACTAAAGCTAAGAAGGTTATGTTTTAAATTCCTAACTAGCAAAACATTAGAAATAATAAGAGCATTAGAGTTACCGACATTGTCGATGCCAATCACATATCCTTTTTAGTTGTCTCCAAAGTTAACTATCCTCAATCTTTGTAAACAATATCCTTTAAGATATCTGGATTTTCAGTCATGTGTCTTGAGTATCCACTGTCTAGTATCTATTTTTTATTCTTGATTTGTGATATAAATATCAAGTGTCTATTTGCCATCAGCCATAGAGCATATTTATTCCTGTAATTTCGCATATACCTTTCCAACCCATCAAGTGACTTTTCAGATTAATTAGTTTCTGATCTATTAGATAGTAACGTACAAATTTCATAACTTTGTTTTTCTACAAAAGTGTTATACATTACACTAATAGTACTACTAGCCATACATTCTAAACCAAATTACGAAATTTTGAAAACCTAATACTTTGATAGCAAATGTGTTTTTATTGCAGCCTCATAAGATGGCCACATCTTGGTCCTTCAGACTCGGTTCTACGTTAGGCCTCTCGACCTAAACTAGCCATTTGCACATGATGTGTATGAGTAAGAGCCAATGCTTCACTGTAGATTACACCATGAGAACTTCCTATCATACATCAACCCACGTTGATACCAAATGATGTGTGACGACCCGATTTTTCGACGCCCGAAAGTCGACATCAATACGTCCACTATATCAAATTCCAAACAATCGAATGTCGAAAAACCGAATCATTAGGGCTAAAGAAGATAGAAGATAGAAGAAGAAAGAGAAACAACATCAGAATCTCACAATCGCAGCGGAACAATGTGCAATAGATAAATGACTAATCTTTAAATAAAAGAACTATATCTGTTTATACATACATCATCAGAGTCAATATATAACACAACATCGGAAAAGTAATATCATATACGAGTGACCAGCTTGTCTCCTGATCTCCACAGCGTACCTTCCTGACTTCGTTCCAGAACAATGATAACCTGACTCTAGGCTGCCCATGTGGAAACTTAGGGGCACCCCAAGTTTAAAAAGGGAACAATAAACTTCAGGTCAGTCATGGAACTGGTGTGAGATCTTAAAACAATTATTTGCACAAAAAGAAATAAAAGGAAATCCGTTATGCTTTTTTGAAAATGAAACTACCATAAGGCCTCCCAGCACAAAAATAATGCAATCGCACACTTGTTTTGTTTTGATTTCCAACAAATGGTCAAGGCTAAGGAGCTTCCTTTATCCGAAAGGGTACGCCTCCGCAGGCACCCCCCGAGAACCTAATCGGATCTCTACCAACATAAGGCTAGGTTACCTCTGTAACTAGGTAACTAACTGTCACGAGTATGCCATTCCCCAGTCTAGACCGACCTTTACCAAGGCACCTCAACAACCAACAACCACATAAGTAAAATAATCTGGGCTCCATAACAGAATACCACTTTTTATCCACACAAGTTAAATATCTAGGCTCGATACCAGATACCACTTTTTATCCAGAAGGAAATACACATAACCTAAGAAGCGAGACCCCCATAACCTTGCTGCACCTTTTCATACTTCAACCATTTCCGAGGTGTGAGGTTTGACGAAGTCTCATCCACAAAGCTACACTTTTCACAAAATCTATGCTTCGATCAACCAATGATTAACACTTAGCATGCAACTTTACCAAACTAGGAATATATCACTAGTAACAATCAAATACATAACCTCTGAGCTCGTACTTCTCAGAGAAGGGTGTTAAGCTAAGAGAATAAATTTTCCGCCACCAACAGAAATATATTTGATGGAAACCAGCTTTATGTCTCAAAGTATAATGTCATACATACATCCATATAAGTCCATCCTGGGTCTTGAATGGAACCGAAGGCACTTCGTCCATCTAAGAAAAGAGGTCCTTGCAAATCTGGATATTCCCTTATCACGTTCGAACTCCACGTCACATAGGATAATCTCTATAATGGAACAACTCAGTGTAGAGACAATCAACAGGTAATCCTTTCATTTTCGAAAATACCCTTGCAAATATTCCCAATTCAAAACACTCGGGTAGCAATTCCTCCCCTGAAAACTCGAAAATGAACACTGATGATGTCGTGATTATTCCAGCGACCGAAAAGAGTTTAGTGCTTTCATCCTTCCAAAAACATTTTCCAAATAATTTTAAATTCCAATTTTTAATTTGACTTTGAAATAAACTAAGAACTGAAGATAAAATTTGAATTCAGAATGGGATGGAAAATTTGAGTCAAATAAAATGATGATATGCGTTAAATATGAATGAAAGATAGTTGATAAAAATTCAATATTCAAATTTTATGATAAACTGGATTCAAATGAAATTGAAATGAAAGTGGATATAAATGGACATAAAACCAAAGTGATGAAATAGAAGATAAATAAGAGAAGTATAGAGAATATTTATATTGAACTTAAGAATAAATTGAAAAATTGTAAAGTAAATTTGGTATTGGAAATATACAAAGTTAATAATTGAGCGAAGGTTAAACTGGAAGTTGTGAAATGGTGATTGTGAATAAGTGGATAGAAATAAAAAAATAAATGAGAATAAAAGAAAAAAGAATTTATATACCTAATAATCAATTGAGAATAAATACATAGGATGTACGTATATTATTTTATTCGCATAACAATTTGATCTAGATTCGAGCATAGAATTTCGAGATAGTTATATTGATCCGAGTTGGGATTTTTCGCTCGATTTTCGACGGCGAACCCTAGATATGGATTCTTGGTTGATTCTGTAACTTCTCTATCATACTTTATGGCTATGCAAGGGAATGACAGTTTCTGATCAAGAAATCAGATCTGAGTCCGCATTAGGAAGTCGGGTGGACGATACTAGTTCGAAAGTGAAATTGTGTGATCGAGTGTGCGATCTGATTAATATTACATACAGATGATATATGGATATCTTACAGACTTGAATGAAATAGATATTGAAAATTTTGTAAAAAAAGGAAAGGTATAAAATGATTTTGAATATTGTAATTGGATGTTATTGCTAAGTAGCACATAGGTGTGTTAAGGCAAAAGGTAATTGGATTTCTGATTTCAGAAGATAAATAGAATTGCTCGACATAAAGGTATGTATCTAAATTTCTGTATGAAATTTAATGATTTTCTGGTCTAGCCACTTGGCGTTTTGTTTTCTTTTGAAATCTGGGGGCCCGTTGTGGCATTTTGTAGTTGTACCGTGCTAGCTGTACAAAGGAGACGCTGGCGAAAGTTGTCAAAAATTTAGGGAGTTAGAATTTTTTTGAGAAATTTAGTTAATTTAAAATTTGAATTTAAATTTAAATTTGAATTGTTTAGAAAATAATATTGTATGGAACTTATGGTTAAGGTTGGGAACGATAGTGTCTTTAATAAGAAAAATTGTTTTGGAAAGTTGAAACTGTTTGGTTTTGGGAAGTTGTTAAAAAAAACTATTTGGATTGGGAAAATAATGAACGGGTTATGGATCATTTTTCTTAACTAGTAATTTCGAGACAAAATTCTTTTAAGGGGGAAGAATATGGCGACCTAAAACTTTAGAACATTTGAAATTAAAATATTCAATTGATTTTAAATATTTGAAAGTTAATGTAACTTGAATTTCAAATATCAGCCTTTATTTGGCAATTAAATTTTGAATTTTAATAACTGGAAGTTGGAAAAAATTGTTGAATCTGGATGTTCCGGGCTTGTCAAAAATATTTTAAAAGCTTGGAAAATTCATATTAATAATACTAAAAGTAATTATACTTTTAAAATTGAATTTGAAAGTGATTTTTTCAGTTTTGAAAATATATCATTTAAATTGATATTCAAAAATAGCCTTCCGAGGCATACTCTCAGTTTTCGACGAAATCTGTTCCATTGGATCCATAATAGTATATTATTATCGGATTTCAATTTTCGTAATGTTTGGAGTGATAATTTGATTGTACGGTAGATAAACGCGCTGAATTTATATCGAAAATTTAATATAAAAACTGGGTCCAAAAAGCTATCTTCTCCATACTATCGAATTTGGACTCGGAACCTTTTCCATCGCATTCGGAATAGGGGTTTAACATTATAAATGTCTAGCAGCACGCCTCAGTTGGAGATCGAGACCGTGAGTTGCATAATTCGAGATGATTTGAATTTAAATTTAAATTGAATATATATATATAATCACATGCAATAGACAATTTAACACGTAGAGGAATTTTGGACAAGTGTTTTCCCTAATTGTACACGCGTTCATTTAAAATAAAAAAATAAATATGATGCATATCTCATTCAAAGGAAGAAAAAAACGAAAAAATAAACGAAATCTTTGGCCGATCAATTTTTTTTTACTTTAAATCAAATCCCCTCCAGTTCTATCAAACAATAAATCGAAAAAAAGTGGTTCGAATCGAATTCCCAAATCGTGAGTGAGGCCGTGTAGCAGAGGATGGTCGTGTCATTTGGGGGCTCGTTGATGGTCTAATGGAGCAGGTAGTTGTCGCAAGATTGCGACTGCGACTGGATGGGGGCGAATCGAGTTGGCGAAGTGGGTCGCTCCTAGTGGCTGCGATGGGCGACGAGTGTGGCTCGGTGGCGATGATAAGAAGATTGTTTTTTAGGCGAAGGCTCATAGCGATTCTTAATTCGACCTAGGGCAACGCTGTTTGAGGCTTGGAGGGATGTCGAGATCGAATTCGCGATCTCACATGAATATAGGCGGCGATACTCTGGCATGGGCGAAGGCAAGCGTATGGGCGACCGATGGTGGATGCTGGAGTTTGAATGTGCGTTTGAGCATCTCGATTTTTTTCCGAGCAATAAGGTATATTATTTTATTTTTACAGTAAGATTTATAAAACACATTTTTAAATATATATGCATAAGAATATTCTTATCAAGAAAATTATTTATCACAGTAAGATGTGTATCTATGCGGATTTGTCCGTCAATATATATATGTATATACATATAAATTCGGTAAAACAAAAATATCTATACCCGACTTTGGAAAATAATATAGGAATTTGTTAAATGTTGTAGAATATATTGGGATCAGATTTTTAATATATATACAGGTTAGTGCATGTAATTTCAAAAGAGAATAAATATTCATATACCTGTTTTTCATTTACAAGTTTATTTTTGAAATAACATATTGTGGAGAATTTATGTAAAAACAAAATTTTAAATATATATATTATTTTATTATTATACGTATATATGAAGTTTCAAAAGAAAATAAATGTATAGTTTAATTTACCAATTTATTAATATATTAAGCAAATAATTTGTTTAACTGGTTAATCAATTATTTTGTCCACTAAAGATAATTTGTTAGAGGAAATCAGTTAAACTAAATCATTAGTTAATTAAATTTTAAAATGGTAATT
Source organism: Allium cepa (assembly GCA_030765085.1). NCBI lineage: Eukaryota > Viridiplantae > Streptophyta > Magnoliopsida > Asparagales > Amaryllidaceae > Allium > Allium cepa. The sequence goes on along the minus strand of CM060943.1, from coordinate 237,563,164 downwards.
GATTGTCCGAATTATTTCAAATATTAATAAAACCATGCGATGTTTATATAAGGTCAAAATCGTGAAGAAAGCAAGCTAATTTGGATGTATTGCAAAACAATAGCAAAGGTGAGATCTTCTCACTCACTTGATTTTCCTAGTTAATTTAAATGAATAAATTAAAACTATTGGATGTGCTTGGATGAATTTGATAATTTATCTATTGGTCGATATTATATAGTAGAGTGTGCGTGTGTGTGTGTGATTGATTTCCCGCATTATATAGCGGATGAGACCCTATGCACCCCGCATAATAGCGGATGACCCCATATACCGCGATATTCCACTTTGAAGTGGAATTGGTATTTCATATTATGCTAACATCTGTGGATGCAGGGAAACATGTTGGAGGGATCCAACTGGATTCCTCAAATGTTTGAACTTATTTCAAATGTTGTGATATTATTTATTGATAACCTGTGATTGATTATATGGGTAATTGAAATTATTGAAGGCTATGGTTTGGCCGAATATATTCTGGTATTTTTAAAGTACCAGAAATATAAAAAAATTATTTTTGGAAGGGAATTAAAGTGGAGAATTTTAAGTAAAAGAATTTAGAGAATTGGATAAATTAAAAATAAGGAATTTAGAAAAGGATAAAATTTGATTTTTGAAATCCTATCGAACAAATTCCAGGTATGGGGAAAAGATTTTAATATATGGAATAAATGAATTTTGAATAGTATTGTTTAAAAATTGAAGAATTTATTTAAAATTTGGATTTTAAATGGTTTGGGAGAAATAAAGGAATTTATTTTAAAAGGTAGTAAATTTTGGAAATTGATGAAAATTGATTTAGTGTTTGAAACCGTGTTTTATGAATGAAGAATGAGACTATAAAATTTATAAAAGCGGTCTGTAAATAAAGTGAAATATTTATCAGAGGAAAATCTGAAAGTGTAAATTCATGGTGCAAATTTATAATGGAACGGGTAACTTTTAAAAAATAAATAATAATTTATTTTTGAAGCTGTGAAAGGAAAGTGTTTTCCCTGATAAGCCAAGTGCGATTTCAAGCAGATTTTTAAGTAAAGGTTAAAAGTTTTTAAAGTTTTTTAAAAGGATGTTTCTTTAAGAAATTATGATTTAAGTTGTTTAAAATTTTAAAGGTAAATTGTTTTATTTAATTATTTATAGTAGTAATTATTTTAAAAGGGTAATTGGTATTATGATTTAAAAATGATAATTGTTAATATTCATTTTTTATAAAGCAGTTTCATTTTAAATTTAGTTTGGCTAAAAGTCTTTATTTGGAAAACTTGTATATTATTCAACAACTTTTATTTTTAAATTTGTTTGGCTTAAGTTTATTTGAAAAATTATTATTAAATTTCATAATTGGTATTTTAAATAAAGTGTTTTAAATAGTTTTTATTTTTATGTATTTTAAAGTACATATTTTTAGATAAAGTGATTTAAATTATTTTAAAATCCAAAGTATTTAGTCTAGGCAAATTTTTCAGTAGAGATAAATAATGTTTGGAAATTTATTCACAACAGGAAAGTGATTTGAAAATTGTTTTTCAAAGGGTCAAAGTGTGAAAATATATCTAGCGAAGATATTTTGAAATAAACAATTTGGGAAATTATTAAGGCTTGATGGTTGTTGTGAATGTTGTTTGATAGTTAAATAACCGGTTATCAATATAAACAATTTGGAAAATTATTAAGGCTTGAGGGTTATTGTGAATGTTGTTTGATAGTTAAATAACCGACTATCAATATTGGCCTTTAAGACGTCACTTGAATTTTTTTTAAATTAAGCGCTCATTATTCGGTTAAGCCGGGGGAGGACATTATGTCATAAAACCCATTTGGAATAAATGATATGACGAAATGGAATTGCATTTGAAGATGGTGGTTGAAGACTGGGTATTTTCGAAAACGAAAGGATTACCTGTTGATTGTCTCTGCACTGAGTTGCTCCGGTATAAAGATTACCCTATGTGATGAGGCGTCTGGACGTGATTAGAGGATATCCGAATTTGCAAGGACTTCTTTACTTTATTAGATGAAGTGCCTTCGGTTCCATTCAAGACCCAGGATGGACTTGTATGGATGTATGTCTGACATTACACTTTGAGATATAAAGCTGGTTTCTATAAATATATTTCAGTTTTACTGAATCTATATATCTACATATATATTGAGAAAAATTCCGCATAGATATATATCTTACTGTAAAAATAAAATAATATACCTTACTGCTTGGAAAAAAATTGAGATGCTCAAACGCTCATTCAAACTCCAGCATCCACCATCGGTCGCCCATACGCTAGCCTTCGCCCATGCAAGAGTATCGCCGCCTATATTCCCGTGAGATCGCAAATTCGTTCGCGACATCCCTCCAAGCCTCGAACAGCGCAGCCCTAAATCGAATCCAGAACCACTACTAGCCTTAGCCTAAAAAACCATCTTCTCGCCGTCGCCGCCTAGCCATGCACTCATCGCCCATCGCGACCACTAGGAGTGACCCACTGCGCCAACTCAATTCGCCCCCATCCAGTCGTAGTTGCGACCTTGCGACAACTACCTGCTCCATTAGACCATCGACGAGCCCCCAAATGATGCGACATCCTCTACTACGCGGCCTCGCTCGCGATTTGGGAATTCGATTCGAACACTTTTTTTTTGATTTGTCGTTTGAACGAATTGGAGGGGATTTGATTTAAAGTAAAAAAATTGATCGACCACGATTTCTTTTGAAGCTAAATTTTTGAACGAAAATGATTTCATTTGTTTTTTCCTTTTTTTCTTTCTTTGAACGAGATATGCATCATATTTTTATTATTAATTTAAATGAACGCGTTTAAAATTATAGAAAACACTTGCCCAAAATTCCTCTACGTGTTAATGCATGTGATTAGATATATATATATATATATTCAATTTAAATTTAAATTCAAATCATATCGAATTACGCAACTCACAATCTCAATCTCCAATCAAGGCGTGCTACTAAGCGTTTATAATATTAAACCCTTATTCCAAACGAGATGGAAAAGATTCCAAGTCCAAATTCGATCGTATGGAGAAGATAGATTTTTGGACCCAGTTTTTATACTAAATTTTTGATATAAATTCAATGCGTTTATCTACCGTACGGTCAAACGATCACTCCAAACACTACGAAAATTGAAATCCGATATTAATACACTATTACGGATCCAATGGAACTGGTCTCGTTGAAATTCGATACTGTGCCTCAGAAGGCTATTTTTATATATCAATTTAAACGATATATTTTCAAAACCGAATAAATCACTTTCAAATTCAATTTTAAAAGTTCTATTACTTTTGGTATTATCAATATGAATTTTCTAACCATTTAAAATATTTTTAACAAGCCTGGAACATCCAAATTCAACAATTTTCCCAACTTCCAGTTATTAAATTCAAAATTTTAATTGCCAAATAAATGGTGAAATTTGAAATTCAAGTTAAACTAACTTTCAAGTATTTAAAATCAATTAAATATTTCAAATTTCAAATGTTCCAAATTTTTGAGTCGTCGCATGATGGGTTATGGTGTATTAGATCTTTTGGGGTGAAAATTATTTTATAACTTTTATGAAATTTTAATCCTTGTTTCAAGATTTAAATCAAATCATATTTTATCAACACAGATCTAAACTAATCAAGCGGTCACAGGTGCAATCACAGATGCATATAAATGTAATAGCAAAATGTAAAGTAAGAGAGATGACACTTGGAATTTATAATGGTATGGATTAACCAATCCTATATCTATTCCTATATATTATATGTACAGATTTCTTTTCCATTTCCACTTTAATAGTAGTAAGCAAACCCGAAAGCTGTCTCAATTTCAAGGCTACGAGGTACACCCTCCGTATCATCAGTCTAGGGAAAATTCTCTTGATTTACCAGGCATAAGATCACCCATTAGATTTAGGTGGGCTAACAAACACAACCATTTGATTTGAACAGGCAACAAGCATACCTAGATAAACAGGAATTGAGTTGCTGATTTCCGAATACAAATAGTTGTACTTGGGATAAAAGATATACTATAGCCTATCTGATATCACTTTGATCTTTTGAATTGATGAGACAGTACTTGAGGATGATTGAGTTGTTTGTGGAGAGCAAAGTGGAGTTTTAATTTAGAGAGTATGTAGTGAGAGTTCAGAGGAAGAAGAAGATAAAAAGTCAGATAAAAATTCCTTTTCTAACCCTTTGTATAGTGTTTGAAAAGATGTATCTATTCATGAAGAGATGTAATAAACAATCACAACTATATAAAATTAAAAAGGAAATTTTTTACTGGTTTAAACAGAGTTTAAAAGGAAGTGTCTATTCATAAATAGATATGACCAAGATTAAAAATTTAAAATCATCTCCCCAACGGTCTATATGTCGACATACCTCTGTAGTATATGTCAACATACATATGTATGTTTAAAAATAGAAACGCTTAAAAGTATTTCAAATTTTAAACTTCCGTAAAATCATTTAAATTTTGTTTTAATATACTTTGAACTCATAAAAAAATTAATAAAATATTTGTAAAAATATATTTCGAATTTTAAATAATTTATTTTGATAAAATATCGAAGGTATAAACATCTGCTATCAAGGATTTTGACAATTTATTCTAATGACCCATACTAAAGTCTTAAGCTCTTTAAATCTTTTTTCTTTATACTTATGAGTCTTGGCCATTGTCTCCAAATCTTCACCAACTTGATCACACCCACTTGATTTAAATAGGTAACAAGCATATCCAAACAAATTAGTGTAGAGTTGTTGATTTATAAATACCAACGGTAGTAGTTGGGATAACTTATACCTTATAGCCCTTTTTATAGCAATTTGATCTTTTGAATTGATGAGAGAGTACTTAAAGATGAGTGAGTAGTTTATAGATACCAAAATGAAGTTTTAATTTCAGAGAGTATGTAGTGAGGGTTTATAGAACAAAGAAGGTAAAAGTTAGTTAAAAATTCTTTTTTTTCTAATCATTTATATAGTGTTTGAAATGATGTATCTATTCATGAAAAGATGTAATAAACAATTATATCTTTTTAAAATAAAAAAGGCATCTTATTATCAGTTTAAATAGAGTTTTAAAGGAAGTGTCTATTTGTGAAGAGACGTGACCAAAATTCAAAATTTAAAAATCATCTCCCTAACGTTCCACATCCCGACATATCTATATGTATATGCCCACATACCTATGTATACTTTGGAAATAGAAACATTAAAAAATGTTTAAAATTTGGAAATTTTGTAAAATCGTTTAAACATAGTTTTAATATATTTTGAGCTCGTAAAAAATTCAATAAAATATTTGTAAAATTATATATTGAATTTTAATAATTTATTTTGATAAAATACCAAAGATCAAAAATTTGTGATAAAGATTAGAATTTTCTATTAGGTTCTTTAAAAATTTATTCTAACGAATCATACTAAAGTCCTGAGCACTTCAAATCTTTTGTCTCTAAACTCAATGAGTCTTGATCATCATATCTAAATCTTCAATCTTGGTCTTTATATGGACCAGTCTTCAAGTTTAACCATTCTATATCTATATAATATTCTTCAACATATACTATATAACATGACAAAACATTATTATCTATATTTATATGGTTGTCGTCATCAAAATCAATATCTGATGTATTGACACAATCATCCTCTAAAATGAATGATGCAACCTCTCGACAAATCTTCTAAAGTCTTATTCACTCTTTCCGTCTGACAATCACTTTGTGGGTTGTAAGCAGTGCTAAGGTTTGATGTCATTTCTAAAGCTGACTACAAAATCCTGCAAAATTCACTAGTCAATAAGGGGGCTTTATCACTAACAATGCTAACCGAAACTACATACAGTTGTACCACTTCCCTTATATGGATTTGCACTAGAGATGCTGCAATCCTATTTTTAATCCTTATGGGAATAAAGTGTGCACTTGTAGTGAGTCTATCTACCATAACCTTGATAGCATTGCTGCCCCTTTTGACTTCTAGGCAACCCATCCATAATGCCCATCGAGATATGCTACCACTTCCAAGTTGACACCTCTAATGTTAATAACAATCCTCTGGGCTTCCTTTTTTCTCCTTTATCATTTAGCAGATCGAACGTCTAAAGATGTACTCCACTACCTTTTTCTTCACCCTGGGCAATAGAGAATCCTTTTTATATCCCTATACATTTTATCCCTATAGGGATGAATAATCATCCTATAATGGTGACATTTTGCTAGCACTTCCTCCAAGGCTTCCTGCACCATTAGAATACATTGGCGTCCATGTCTCCTTAGCCATCCCCTTCTGTCTATTTCATATCTACTGACATAGGGAATATACTCTCCTCTACTGAGCTTGCTCGAAATATCTACTTTTATCACATCTTCCTTCTACTCTTGCCAGATGCATTCCATCAATGCCGGCCTAACATCCATTTCTGCCAAGTAGCCTAAAGTGGGTTCTGTTGGCGGTTAAAATTAAAATTCGAGAGGAAAACTAACTTTCTCCATTCATAAATAGCAGTAAGAGTAGCTTGTCTTCACCTAAGGGAATGGGTAACAACATTCCCTTTCCTATGTGTATAATGTATGTCAAAATCATATGATGCTATAAACTCTATCCACCTCTGCTGCCTAAGATTTAAATCTTTTTATGAAAACAAGTATTTAAGAGATTTGTGGTCAGTGAATAACCCAAACCTTTCTCCCAAAAAATAGTAACTTGGCTCGAGATCCTTCAACTACCTACATGCATAAGCTATCACCCACCCTTCTTGCGTAGGAAAAGCTCCTTGCTCGGTACTACATGCATTGGTGTTAACCATGAAAGGCTTCATCCCATCCAAAATGGTTAGTGCTGGCGCACTAGTAAATAGCTCTTTTAGCTTCTCGAATGCTTCCGTGCTTTTCTCATCCCATGCAAAAGCTAATTTTTTCTTAGTTAAGCGAGTCAATAGGACTACTATCTTTGTGAAGTTCTTTATGAAAATTCCTATAGTATCCCTCCAATCTAAGAAAACTCCTAACTTTCGTAATGTTCTTTAAATTTTTCCAGCCTTGAATAGCCTTCACCTTCGTATGTTCAACAAACAATTGTAAACAAAATGACCAAAAAATCTCACATCTTCTTCTCGAAAGTGCAAATTTTGACAATTTGAATTTTGGTTGGTGCCTTCTCTCCCTAGTACCTTCCTTAAGTGATTTTCATGCCCACCTTCACTTTTAGAGAATACCATAATATTGTCCATAAATAAGAAGATGAATTTGTTTAGCTTCCCTTTAAAGAATCTACATATCAAAGCTACAAAGTGTGCAAGGGCATTTGTCAACCCAAAAAACATTACTTCCCATTCGGCAGTCCATTTGGAGTGCGGAAAGTAGTCCTTTGCCTGCTATCCTCCACCACCCCTCATTAGTGAAATCAAATAGCCAACTCCAATGAAAAAAGATTTTGGCATTGAAAATCTGATCAAATAAGTCATCTATTCTAGGTAAAGGATACCTGTTCTTGTTATTTATGTTTTTCAGCTCTCGGTAGTCAACGCATCGCCTCAAAGAGCCATCTGTTTAGTGGGAAAGATTACTGGTGCTCCCTATTCTAAAGTACTATGATGAGCCTGTCCAAACTCTTTCCTTTCTTTAAGGCCGTATGCTTTAATGGCGGTACGATAAGTCTAGTGTTCTTCTCTAGATCAATCCTAAACTAGATCTCCCTTTAGGGTAGGAGACCAGAGTGTTCTTCAATAATATGTGGAAATCTCGAACTATGGACGTAGATAAAAGCTCATCTTATGATTGGTAAGAGAATATAAATAGCTTATTTTGACAAAGTTTTAGGGTGCATAACAAACATCGATATCTCGCCCCTCCTATCACCATCTAAAATAGCCTGTAATAAGATAACCAATTCATCTCTAGGAAAAGTCCATCCCTTAAAAACTAAGAACAACACATTACATGTAAAATTGATGTCACGTATATCCACAACTAGGTCTTTGCAAATCAAAGAAAAATGTGTCAACGCCTAATAGCATTTTACACTACTATTGGGTCAGTGACAACTAGGGTTTTTAGACTCAAGGATTTAACTATATTTTCAGATATGAATGAATGTTATGCCCACGAGTCAAACAAGATATAAATAGTATTTTTAGAGATAATAATTGTACCTTATAGTGCTGCTTTTCCTTGGTCTCTAGGAGGAGGTCTATTTGAGACATGTACTGCTTCGATGGCATAAGCTTGTCCCCCTTGTCCAACCTTTGCTAACTTTGAACACCAATTCTTGTAGTGTCCCTCTTTATGGTAGAGATACGCTCTCCCTTTAAACTCTTCCTTCATCAAACTCACCTTATAGTCCATAGCAATATGTCCCTTCTTTTGAGAGCAACGACATGTCACCTTTCTTGATCTTTCCTTTGGCCTTCTAATCGGCCCAAAATCCTCCTTTCTTAGTTTCCCTCGACTTTATTTATGTCCTATCTTCTCTTTTTCCTCAATACTAAAAGTATGAAACAAGACCATTTCAACTATCATCTCATAAGTAGTGCCTGCAGGTATTTGGGTTAAAAGTAGCTCCCTAAGTGGGGAATTTAGACCTGTAACAAACTTCATAGCCTTCTTCTAGGAGTGTCAACCAGACTCAATCGAAACTTAGCCCATTTCGTGAATTTATTTATATACTACTACAATGTCTAGTCCTCTTGGCTCAATTGTATAAATTTCTCAAATTGCAAACTTACTTGAACTTTGGACATGAATAGGACTTGAAGCGAGCCTTAAATTCAGCCTATGTAATCCCTTCCTCCGCATTCTCTTCAACTACAGTGGTCCACCAAATCTAGTGCCTCTCTCTTTAAATGCCATGCAGCCACCTTCCTCTTGATCTGGTCTTTCCATCTAAGCCTCTGGAATATACGTTCATAGTCGTTAATCTAGGCCTTTGTTTCAACAAAATCATCAGCTCCCGTATACACGCATCCTTTCATATTTTGGATATAACACATTTTGAGATAATCTTATGGGTGAGGTAGTGCTTTAATAGGCAGATCAGCTAGTGCTACTATTACAGCTTGTTGAGGAATAGAAACTTGCCCCACATCCTTTGGTTTCTCTTAAACCATTCTGCCATACCTCAAATGGTGGGTATTTCTTGGGAGGAGTGGTTCTCAAAAAGTGTGTATAAATAGTTGGATTTCTAAAAAATACTAAAAAATAACAAGTACGCACTATTACGTACGCCTATTCCCATTGATCGTGTAACTTAAGATATGATACCAATTGTAACAACCTTTCTGGAATGGACCTAATTTTCGTTCCAATAAAAGCCTATTGATATTAGGACCATTATAAAACTAGTTGTTGGTTGGTAATATGGACAAGATATAGAGCTCTCTATCTATGCTTTTAGAATCTCAAAGCGGAAGGGATAAAGTATAATAATTGAAATGGATATCCATTTGATAAAAATTCAAATCTCAAAAATACAACATATCATCCCAAAATATCCATAGTAAATATCTCCAAATAACATCCGTTTGTCAGAAACTGGGTACATCAAAATATATCAAAACATAGACAAATAGATAAACTGCTACCAATCTCCGCCACCGCCTCGGTCTTCTCCATCAATATAATGAATGAAAATCTCAAGTCTTACCATAATATATATGGGCGGTATCATTTTGATAAGTAATATGTCTTATACATCCTATGCTTTATCCTACCAGGTATACTTCCAACCATAAGCCCAAAAGCTCTTCCAGTCCAACTCCATAACTCTGACTTGGTGCAATGTATCTACCATAAGACATGCCATAATGATGCGAGAGAAAATACCTGATCCACTTAATACCACTTTAATGGGAATGAGGTAGACCCTTAGCATTTATTACCTATACCTTAGGTAGATATCTGTCATTTAATACATAAAGTCAAGGTGCACCTCTCTTTGGTACTCCCTAACTGACATCGTAAGAAATATTACTAGGCAACTCAATACTTCTTTTACGAGAAGTGACGAACCTTATAATAGCAATTTAGTACCTCAACCTTAAAGCAGACTCCTACCAAAGGTTTCCCACTATCGACCCTAAATGATAATCTCGACCATTTAAAACTTCTTTGGTGGTCAAAAGGCAGACTCTACAACAACCACTTATTACCCCCAACTAGTAGTAGACCCTTACTGGAATATCCATCACATAACCTATAACTCAAACCATAACGTCCCACATTAGTCCGACTATTTGTAGGTTCGAGTAGCCAGATTGGCTGGGAAGACTTGCCCGTATAGAATAGAGCTTAACCTCGCATCCAATGTAGGTACTTATTATAGGGACGTCTCACTTTAGTCCCAAAGTCACACTGATGGTAGTGAGATTAGCTAGGAATACTTTTGTGTGATTTTGACTGACCTTGCATCCCTGTAACTTAGTCATATTTCCACTTTCCTATCGTACTACCATATATATACAATAAAAATATATAATATCTCCACTTTCCTATCATACTACCATATATATACACTAAACATACATAATATCTCATCGCATTTATGACATAAGGCCATATAAGGAAGACTTCTTATTTCACCTTTAATTATGGATTAATTTCCATAATTATCCTTAACTTCCTTCCATCGGAGTTTAATGCTATTTACTAACCTTTATTATATACGATATGAATAATACATTACTATTAATACACTATTAGTTAAATTTATACATACATAATATTTAGCTAACTAATTTTCCTAAGCATGCGTTGAAATATTCATATTTTAAGATGAACGCTTCTTATACTAATTGTTAAAATATCAAAACTACCATATTTATATAAGACTAAGTTCAATAATTTACAATATAGCTAATATCCTTAGATAGACCAACAGACTTGTGTATACGTTTAGAAATGAGATAATACTAAACTTATTTTACATTATTATAATAGAACCATGCCTCTATTTCAAGGAAATAAAACTTAAATTTAAATGCTTTATATTCTGTTCAGCTTTTACATATATCTCGAATTGGAAAAAGGATTCAAATTTATCCGTACTACAGAAATTGGCGGTGCAAACTACCAATAGAAAAAATTCGTATGCAAACTACCAATAGAAAAAATTCATACTTTGCATACCATTTTCTATTAATTTTCTTTTTGAATACTTTTATCGCAACAATAGAAATTAGAAGAGGAAGTTGAGTAGAATATAAATTATTCAAATTGCAAATAACAAATTAAATTCTACTATATAAACACAAAATAATTAAAATTCCAATAAATCCAAGAATTGACATTTTATTTGAGGGAATTTTAGGGTATACAGGTTTAGGGTTTTAGTATACAAAATTACCAAGGCATAAAACCTATCCAAATTTTACCACACAAACTTTTAAATTGTGTAAAACTAAGATTTTCACTCACAGATGGTTTCCTGCTTCCTTTAGATATGATTTATGCCCTTGCCTAACTACTCCTGCAGGTTTCTTCTTTTTCAAATATAAAATAATTCAATTGCATATAGATTAGATTTAGAATTAGAGATTAAGGAAGAATGGAACTAGAAAATGTATATTTAAATATACAAAATTCCCTCCTTGAAAATCTAATTGATTCTGAATCGTAGAGTTGAAAAAACTGATATATTTTACTAGCGTTTTAAATAATTTGTGACTAAAAGTGAGGGGCTAGCCTTTTTATTTATAGTGGTTAGAAGGTATCTGGACAGCAGGGTTTAAGTTAGTTTAAAATAATAAAAATTTGGGACGTTCGTGCCTAGCATAACCCTAGCCGCCATATACCCATCGGTCAACCACTTCTCCTTAGGCGTTCGATCGGTCCTATAGTTTTGAGAATTAATTGCTTGCGCTATATTTTGATTAGTTTCCCTTATTACTAACTGACATTAATGTTTGTTTCATATTTTTTTAAAACCTAAACTTCCTATCCCCCTTAAAATATTTGTTACCCATTTTATTTTCAATGTTAATGTTATTTAATTTTTAAATTTAAATTTGTTCGAATTATTTTAAATTCGAAAACCTCAAACATTAGTAACTTTTCGTTTGGACTTTGATAACGAAATTTTATATATGAAATTTGATTTGGAAATCGCTACGAACATAATGGTGTAACCTTCGTCACAAAATTCCAATTTATAAGAAATTTCCATTTTTAGCCTTATTATTTATTAATTAATTCTTATTAATTTTATGGGGTGTTACATTCCCCCCTCCTTAAAAAGGATTTCGTGCTTGATATCCCTAAGGAATAGATAATGTTACACACACTAGAAAACTATGTTATACAACCGAGGTATCTACATAACCACCTACTCAACCAAAACGCAATGTGATTATATATGTAACTTATATTAGGTAAGCTCAATCCTAGTGTGAATTCAAAATCATGACATGTAGGCATGTATGCAAGCATCCTAGATACACGTAAGATTCTATATGAGTGCAAAAATAATAGTAAAAGCAACCATCCCTTACCATCCAATCTTGCAACCATGATGCAATCAAAAATCTAAATTTTGAAAAAAGTTTACCATGGAAAATCTTAGGATGAGAATTTTCCATCTTCTCTTTGGTTTTCCTTGTACTTTCTGCTGGATAATCTCCTCATTATACTCGAACCAACATAATTTCTTTATTACGAAGCTTCTTAGTTCTTTGCTTTACTATATGTGCAATGGCATGGCTGCTGTCAGCTCTATCTCTACATTGGCTAACTGAACAAGCTCTACGATGGTGGCAGTGTTGGGAAGGCATTTCCTGAAGTGCGAAACAAGAAAGACGTAATGGAATCCTTTCAACTTATCAGGAACCTCTACTCGATACGCAAGTTTCCCTATGATTTTTAGAACAAAGAAAGGCATAATGAACCTCGACACTAACTTCCCCTGTGTATCAAACCTCGTAACCTTCCTAAGTAGGGAAACCTTAACAAACACCACATCCCCAACTGAAAACTCTAATTCCTTCCTTCTCATGTTAGCATAGAACGTCTGATAGTGGTCCTGCGCGTCCTTCATTCGCTGCCTAATCATCTCTATCTTTCCCAAGGTCTCGCGAATCAAATCTGGTCTAAGTAGAATTTTGTTGGTGGTTTCCTATCAATAATTTGACAATTTACATGACCTCCCGTATAAGCTTCAAAGGGTGCCATGCCAATCATTGCTTGGTAACTATTATTGTATGCAAACTTTACTAATGGTAAATGCTTCTTCCAATGTCTAAAATCAACGATGCAAGCTCCCAACAAATCTTTCAAAATCATATTCGCTCTTTCAATTTGACTATATGTATGTTGGTAGTAAGCAATGCTAAGGTTCAACGTTGTTCCTAAAGCCGGTAACAAATTCCTAAAAAAATCGCTAGTGAATAAGGAGAGTCTATTACTAGCATTGCTAACCAAAACTCTATACAGTCTTACCAGTTCGTCGATATAAATTTGCACTATAGATGCTACAATTCTATTACTCCTTACAGGAACAAAGTGGGAACTTTTAGCGAGTCAGTCTACTATAACCCAAATATCCTCACTACCTCTTTGACTTTTAGGAAACCCATCTATAAAATCCACTGATATATGCTTTAACTTCCAAATCGGATAACGTTTATAACAGCCCTCCGGGCTTCGCTTATTCCGCCTTTATCTTTTAGCAAACGAAATATCTATATGCAATCTCCGCTACCTTTTCTTCATCCCTAATCAAAATAAAATCCACTTCATATCCCTATTAATTTTATCCTTACATAGGTGAATAGTCATCCTAAAATGGTGACACTCCATTAGCACTTCCTCCAAGACTTCCTCCTCCATTGGAATACATAAGTGCTTATCTCTCCTCGGTCATCCCCTTTTGTTTATTGCATATCAGCCGACATGGGAAAAATGTTATTCTCTCCTTAGCTTGCTTAAAATATCTACTATTGTCGCATTTTACTTCAACTCATTCCCAATGCAATCCATCAACTCTGGCCTAACCTCCATTACCATCAAATAGAATACAGTGGATTTTATTAGAAGTTGAAAATTGAAATTCGAGAGGAACTCCAACTTCCTCTACTCATGTATATCATTAGGAGTAGCGTGCCTCCAGCTAAGAGCATCGTCAACAATATTCCCATTCCTTGGGGTGTACTGTATCTCAAAGTCGTATGATGCTATAAATTCCATCCACCTCTATTACCTAAGATTTAAATATTTTTGGAAAAACAAGTATTTAAGGGATTTTTGTTTGATGAATAAGTCACACCTTTCTCCAAATAGATAGTGCCTCCTATAATGGTCCTTCAATTGCGTACTTGCATAAGCTATCACCCTTTCGTTTTGCATTAGAATAGCTCCTAGCTCAGTTCTTCATGCGTCAGTGTAAACCAAAAATGGCTTCGTCCCATCTGGAATGGTAAAAAGTGGCGCATTAGAAAATAAATCCTTTAGCTTCTTGAATACTTTCGTTAAAGGTAGATTTAAGGCAGAAGAAATATTTATACAAACAAGGTAAGTGGATTCCACCTACGAAATGATTATGTTGGAAATAAGTAATTGATTTTCAGTTATATACCTTTTTAGCAATACAAATGTGATTTTATTCTTAAGTCTATCTAATTCTTCCAAATTTGTAAATTGAAAAGATTCGAAAAACCCTTGGAAATAGATCTAATTGCTGAATTAATAAATAAAGAGTAGACTATCTCTTATCTCATAGACCTAAATTGTATAACATATTTTGATTGATTTTGATAAATAAAGAATGATTTAGATTGAAATTATCCTAATTTTTATAGATTTGATAATTTGATGAATTTGAATTGATTCTGTTTTTATAAATAATATTATCCATTGTAATTTATTTAGTTCCTATTCAATTTGTACTAAAATACATTCAATAATTGGTTTGAATATACGTATATAACTCTTGGAAGTATACATGGATAATTGACTGAAAAATAAGTACAAACATTAGAATAAATCACTAGAAGTTAGGTAAAAAAATAATAGAAACTATATCGAAGACATGGTGAAGCCAAGCCCCGAAATCCATACTTGAATCAACGGAGAAGATAAGAAAAATAAACAAGGAAAATTAATCTTAAAAATATGGAGAAAACCACATTTTAACATCTGAATTGTTTAACTAGACGTCTGAATTTAATTGTAAATGTTTGAATGTGTAAATTTTTCGAAACAGAAAGAAAACAGTTCAAAATAGAACCGATTTAGAAATCTAAATTCTCCAACCAGAGGTCTGGAACCATAATCATACATCTAAGGAGAAGATCCAAACATGTGAATCTCTTAAATTATAATTTTTTAAATAGTATTGGACCATACGTTTGAATAGAAAATCTAAATGTCTGAGATACTACAGTAGGCCCAAATTGAACTTGTACCTGATGTAGGAAAAAGCAGAAGGGACTAGGAAAAATTATTCCACTTCTTTGTTTCTCGAGAGTGCATGTGGTTGAATGGAGATAGGCAGAAAGCTGGAAATGTATCGCCTTCGGTGAAGTTCTAAGCTCTCGCTTCATGAAGTTAGAATGAGAAACTCAACATATCGTGTGATTAGATTGCAATTAGAAGTTCTTATCATTCATTGCCTATCTTAATCACCAATTGATGAAAACGGGAAACAGCGGATGAAGGCGTTCATAGGAAAAGGATTACTAAATCCTAGACGAGGGGTGGATCAACCGTTGATTGATAATTGTGTAAGATATCAAACTTAGCAAGTGGACCTACAAGGAGAAGCACCAATGCGCAGATGGCAAGTATCTTCAAACTATGATTGGATGAATGGGTCGGGCATTGGATGCATACTCGGTTAGGAGTGCTAGTGTGTAACAACCCTCTTTAAAATGGGCCTTGTTTTCGATTCAATACAACCCCATCAAACCTTAGGCCCTTTCTAAAGTTGTCTGTCTTTTGATATAAATTGATAAACCAATATATATGTAGAGTTATCTATGTACGATTTTAGAGTCTCACAGTGGAAGGAATAAAATACAATAATTAAATAAAGTACCCATCTCATAAACTAAATCATACAATTGCACTGTCTCAATAGTGCATAAAGCATGTCTGATATACAGTCTAGGTACATCCTAACAACATAAAAAGATAACTATAATAGATAAGCACTGACCAAGTCTCTACCATCTTCTCCACACTCATCACTATACATAACCTATAGATTGTAATGAGGAGGGGTACAGAACAACAATGCATGTTGAATGCAAATCTTAAGTTTTACAATAATAATATATGGATGGTAATCATTTAGATAAGTGTTATGTCATATGCATTTATCATATTCTTCCACGTATACCTCCACTTATGGGCTAGTGGCCCTACAAGTCCTATTCCATGTCTATAAAAGTGGGTCCAATCTAACTTTGGAGTATATTAGGTTCAACAACCATCTCCCGTCGAATCATATCCTTACAATGTGAGACGAAATACCTAGGCCACTTAATACCCTTTAAATGTGAACCCCTCATGGTACACTCTGATCGACATCGTACAAAACCTCTTATAGGCCACCTAATACCTCCTAAATAGGGAAGATGCAGACCCTAATAACCGTTTTATACCTCAACCCTCAAGCGAACCTCCCCTAAGAGATTTCCACTAACGCATATAAAAGATAATCCCGTCCATCTAATAAATATTTAAAAGGTATTCTCGATCATTAAATACTTCTTAAATAGGGAGAGGCAGAACCTAACACAGCCATTTAATACCTCATCCTAAAGCAGGCCCGTCTTGGGATATCCATTCTTATGACCTGTAACCCAACCGTGACATCCTACATCATTCCAACTAATTGTAAGTGCTGGCAGCCAGATCAGCCAGTTAGACATACTCAACCAATTTGGGACTAACCTCAAATCCATCATGGTACTTACAATAGGCGATGTCCCACACCAATTACTAAACGCCGCTGGTAGCCAGATTAGCTAGGCAGACTTCTATGTGCTTTCAACTGACATCGCATCCCTTTAACTTAGTTATATTTTGTGATGCCCCACCTCTAAACCTACGCTAGCCAAGGACACTATGGAGTAATGCGGTCAACTAGCGCGGAGGATAAGGCTGAGTGACCATGCGCGTAACTGCTTTGTGCGAGCATCGATATGTCAGATAGTGCAACATGCATTTGGTTTAAGGAGGAAATCCGACATACCGATAAAAACTCAAAGCTACTACACAATGGCTATATGTATTCTTCGAAAACAAATATACAAATAAACATAACACAAATCAGTCACAGACATCCATATCACAAAGGCAGAAATAGATATGAATATATAACACATGAAAGTGTACATCAGAGTAGTCGTCAAACAAGAACCACAATGTCACAAAAGAATAGCTCCAAGTGCTAGACAAAAGAATATGGATACGTCAATGAGTCTATATCTCAAATGTATACAACAAAAACTACTAATCTAAGTAGTTACCAAAAGTCAGGGTGATAATCCCAGAGGTGAAGTCAAGCAGAAGCACCTGTAACATCTCGGTCTGACCCGAGTATTATTTAATAAGAAAATAATAAACGGATCAGTCTAGCTATAAATATCAGACAAAATGATATAGAATAAGAGATATGACATAAATATATGATAACCCTAAAGCCATACTGTAATAAGTATGTAATTGAAAATCAACAAGAGATTAATCAGTATCACGAGAATCTTCTCAAAGATCAAAAAGAATGTCATACTCTCTATTTATATTCACTAAACCATAAATATTGACAATAATATCAATGCCAATCACAAAAGTTAATGACACACAAATTCACCAATGCACAAATATTGATAAAACTTATCAATGTAAATCACGGAAATTGGTGAAAACACAAATTCCAGAAATCATCAATGGAAATCCAGAAACCACAAAAGGGGGGAGGCCTATCACAAAACGGGAGCATGAAAACTCATCAACACGTGTATCACAAAATGGAACGCTATTCCATGGTTGCTAACCATTAATTTTGAGCCGAAGCTCCACAAAACGGCCCGAAGACCATGGGTCGCTACCCCACCAAATTGAGCCGAAGCTCCACAGAATCGGGGTTTAGTCTCCTTCGTAGACAAAGAGACATCGCACATTTGCCAGTCTAAATCACAAAAAAAATGATCATCAACGATCATCAAGAAGTGTCAATTACAGTAAGCTAGTAAATATACGAGCTTAGCTTCATGTCCCATAACCACTAGCTTAACTTAAATATTTACGAACAAATTGTAAATTTCCACTAGAAAATTGTCACAAGAGATTCAATCGAACAAGTCCAAGAATTAACCAGTGAAGTAAATGCAAGCGTTTCATACCATTTGATTTACTAAGTCATTTAATTAGATTTATCATACGAGTGAAATAAAGTGACAAATCACAAAAATGATTGTAGAAACCATAAATCACAAAATTTCACATTCGAAGACGTGAATGAAATCCAAAGAATTCGATTACAAATCCATCAAAGTGAAAATACACTAACGACTCGACACGGCGCGACCTAGCAGATGAGCGACCTAAGAGGTAGCGGCATAAGTGTAGGGGCGAGCGACCTAAGGAATGGTGCGACTCAACAGTGCAAACGACCTAAGTGGTAGCGGCATAAGTGCAGGGCGAGCGACATAAGGAATGGTGTGACCTAATGGGTCGACCGACCTAACACAAGCGACCAAGCATGGCGCGACCAATCCATGGCGCGACCTAATTGCAGAGCAACTTAAGGTGGGGAGCGACCTAAGGGGTAGCAACTTAATGCAGGCGTGACTTATCATGGTTGAGCGACTTATGGGGTGGAACGACCTAAGTGGGAAGGCCGAGCGACCTAATTACTTAAACAAGGCCGAGCAATGACCTATGGTGCAAGCGACCTATGGGGGGAACGACCTAAATGCAGGCCGACCTAAAGGACACAAGGCCGAGCAATGACCTAGCACGGCGCGACCTATAGGGGAGCGACCTAAGTGCAAGCCGACCTAATGTGCAGGACGAGAATCCTTCATGTGCAGGCCGAGCGACCTAGGGGTTTGAAGTGCAAAAACTCTCCCAATTTGCAACCGATCGAGCACGGACGCTAGGGGATTATGCCCATAGGCTACCCGGTCTTATTGGCTCCTCGATGCATCACCAAAAACGTGTTCAAATATCAGAGTTGGGATTTTTAAAGATTTGAACCCAAAACACTAAAAATTGGAATTTTCACCAATTCAATCTAAATCAATAGCAAATGCACATGAATAAGTGTTAGGAATTCATACCTAACAATAAAAGATAGTTATAGAAAAAGATGTGAGATAAAAATCTCACCTTTACACAAAATCAATGAAGAAGAAGCTTGAGAGGAAAGGAAGAATCAATGGTTTCTCTTTGAATTTGGAGTTGGATGTTGAAATTGCAAATGAACTAGGGCTTGGAGTTTTAATTTCCCATTCCTTTCTCCATTTTTGATGAAGCTTGAGTGTTAGGAAATGAAAGTAAAGTTATGAAGAGAAGGGGGTTGAGTTAGAGTAATAGTTTAGGCAAATGGGCTAAACCAAACCCAAAACCCAAAGTGAAAAAGTAGCAAAATTCCACTAACTCCAAACATATCAAAGTTTATACTAAAAAAGATCGCAAACTGTGTTTTGGACTCAATGGAAGTGGTTCCGAGTCCTAATACGACCGTATGCAAAAAAAGTAAATTTTCGGACTAAAATCCGACTAACGATAAAATGTTAAAATAAAAATATTTAAACATTCAATCGTAAAATATGCGGGTTGTTACAGACTCCCCCCTTAAAGAAATTGCGTCCTCGCAATATTTAAGAAGAAAATATAAGGTAACAACCATGAAAGCATATCAACACAAAAGAAATTTGAAATAATGAATTCACCTCATGGAGCACGAAAAAGTAAGTCCGGATGTATTCGCTCGATGAACTCTCTAGATTCCCAAGAGCAATCCTTAGGATTTGAGGACTATTGGACTTTAATAAGCAGAACATCTTTATTTCGAAAGCGCTTGACCTCCGAAGTAATAATACGAATAGGATGTTGCTCATAAGTTAAATTAGTTGAAACTTCAATTTCTTCCACAACACCCGGCTCAAGAATAGAATCAGAATCTCGAATGCATTTCCATAATTGAGAAAAGTGAAACACGTCATGAATAGCAGAAAACTGAGCCGGTAATAAAAGGCGATAAGTCACGGAACCAATACTTTCGGTGATAGGAAATGGCCCAATATATCGAGGCGCTAACTTTCCCGATCGACTGAAACGTACTACACCCTTCATAGGTGAAACATGGATAAACACAAGATCTCCCATAGAAAATTCTAATTTCCTTCTCTGGTTATCGGCATAGGATTTTTGTCTACTCTGGGCTTCTTTCATCCTATGACGAATAAGGTCAATCTTTTCTGTGGAATCACGAATAAAATCTGGACCTAAAACCAGCTTCTCACCGGCCTCAAGCCAACAAGGAGATCGACATGGCCTTCCATAGAGTGCCTCGAAAGGTGCCATACCAATACTAGATTGGAAGCTATTATTATAGAAAAACTCAACAAGAGAAATATGATCTTCCCAACTTCCACCCAAATCAAGAACACATGCACGAAGAAGATCTTCAAGAGTTTGATTCACATGCTTAGTTTGTCCATCGGACTAGGGATGATAAGAGGTGCTAAAATTAAGCTTCGTTCCCAAAGCCTTTTGAAGACTCTTCCAAAATCCATTAGTAAACAATGGATCACGATCACTAACAATAGAAGAAGGAACTCCATGCAATTTTACAATTTCTTTAATAAAGAGTTTGGCCAAGAGAGGAATGGTTCGATTGGACCGAACGGGAATAAAATTGGTGGATTTAGTAAGTCAATCGACTATCACCCATAAGCTATCATGACCCGAACGAGAACGCGGAAGGCCGTCTATAAAATCCATGGAAATTTGGTCCCACTTCCAAATTATAATTTCTAAAGGTTGCAATAACCCACCAGGTCTTTGATGTTCGGCATTGACAAGTTGGCAAGTCATGCAACACTTAACAAAGTTAGCAATATTAGATTTCATTCCCTCCCAATAACAAAGTCGCTTCATATCCACGTACATTTTACTACTACCGGGATGGACGGTAAATTTAGGACGATGAGAATCTTTTAAAATGTCTTTACGAAGATTACTAATATTTGGCACGATAAGTCTACCAAATTTTCGAATGCCGCCACGAGAATTAATATCAAAGTCTTTCAAACCTTCAATATCAATTTTATCCCTAAAATTTTGGCCAGAAGAGCCAATTCGGGATCTAGCTTTTGAGCTTTAAGAATGCGGTCTAAAAGAGAAGGATGAGCCTCAAGGCTACATAAAACAAGAGATGAATATAAATCGAAAACACAATCTCGAATCTCATAAGTGGATAGAATTCTGAGATCATTCCATTCGGATATCATCATAGAAACAACCGCTTGTTGCGTACGACTAAGTGCATCGGCAACACGATTTCCCTTTCCGAGAGTATAGATATCAAGATCATAAGCTCCAAGAAATTCGAGCCAACGTTGTTGACGCATATTAAGTTCCTTTTGAGAAAATAGATACTTCAAGGATTTATGATCAGTATAAAGAATAAATTTTTCTCCCAAAAGGTAATGACGCCAAATACGAAGGGCGAAAACAATAGCCGCGAGCTCTAAATAATGAGTGGCATATCTAGTCTCGACATGCTTCAATTGCCTAGAAGCATAAGAAATAACACGTTCTCTTTGCATAAGAACGGCACCCAAACCAACGCGATGAGCATCGGTATAAACGATAAAATCTTGGTTTCCCTCGGGAATCACAAGAATAGGAGCATCGGAAAGGAGTTCTTTTAATTTCTGAAAAGAAGATTCACATTTGTCCGACCAAAAGTATTTAACTCCCTTCTTTGTCAAACTAGTAAGAGGCACAGAAATCTTCGAAAAGTCTTTTATAGAACGACGGTAATAACCTGCCAATCCAAGGAAACTACGAATCTCTGTCACTCTCTCCTGTCTCATCCAATTTTAAATCGCTTCAATCTTTGATGGATCCACGGAAATTCCGGATTCGGAAATAATATGACCAAGAAACTTCACACGAGATTGCCAAAAGTGGCATTTAGAAATTTTTGCTTTTAATTGATTGCTCCTAAGAGTTTCCAACACAATCCAAAGATGTTTTGCATGCTCCTCCTCGGTTTTGGAATACACAAGAATATCATCGATAAAGATGAGAACAAACCGATCGAGGAAGTCTTTGAGAACTCTATTCATAAGGTCAACGAAATAAGCCGGAGCATTCGTTAAACCAAATGGCATAACAAGCCATTCATACGATCCATAACGAGTACGGAAAGATGTCAAAGGAATACTATCCTCTGCAATACGAAGCTGATGAAAACCGGTAGCTAAGTCTAATTGTGAAAAGACTCTAGCACCACTAAGTTGATCGAATAGATCATCTATCCGAGGTAAAGGATATTTATTCTTAATAGTAAGATCATTAAGCTTGCGGTAGTCAACGCAAAGCCTAAGTGTACCATCACATTTCTTCATAAAAATAGCCGAAGCTCCCCAAGGAGAGGAATTAGAGCGAATAAATTGCTTCGTCTCCAATTCGGATAATTGTTGACGCATTTCCTCATTTTCTTTATTGGACATACGATAAGGAGGACAAGTAATAGGTTGAGCTCCAGGGATGAGATTAATTCTGAACTCAATTGCTTGCTTAGGTTGTAATCCTAAAACAGGCTCAAATATGTCGAAAAATTCACGAACAACGTGAATAAGAGAAATAATATCCTCCTCATCATCATTATCGTCATCATGAGGATTTAAAGAATATAAAGATGCAACTAAGATGGAATCCGAATTCTTAAGCTCAATAGAAATCTACTTTACAGATTGAGGATGTCGAAGATGAATACTCCGCTCAGGACATAGGATTTGGGCTTCATAGCGGTTAAACCAATCCATTCTCAAAATCATTCCAAAGACTGAGTAGCGCATAATATGCAAATCGGCTTGGAAAGAAAAATCACACAAAATAATCTCGACATCCTTACACAATAAACTGATTGTTGCGGATCCACCAACCGGATTCGCAATTCTCAAAGAAGTCATTAAACACAAAACATCCAAAGAAAAAGTATCAACAAGTTCTTTTGAAATAAATGAGTGGGACGCCCCCTTATCAAAAAGAACTCGAATAGGATGATCATGAAATAAAATAATGCCATCAAGGATAGAATGAGAAATACCTTTACCACGAGATGTGTTGCCAGAGGCTTGAGCAACATTAAGCTTTCCCTCCTTCCTATTTTGAAGTTTGGGACAAGAAGATAAATAATGATCCGGGCATTTGCAATAGCGACAAGTACGAGGCTTTGAACACTTGTTCGCATAATGGTCCTTAGAACCACAGTTGTAGCATTGCCCACAACTTGAGGTAGAAGTCTTAATTGCCGGAGAGGTTTGCTTCCCTTTCTTATTGTTGGGATAAGGACCCTTGAACTTATTAGGCCTTTTCTTGTTGTTGAAGTTCGGTCTGGCACCTATAACTTCAACATCACTTTCTTTGTCTGCCTCTTCAAATCGAAGAGCGATATCAACGAGTTGATCAAAAGAAACTTCTAATTTTAGAAGTAATGGCTTTTTGAGATTTTTATTCAAGACATAGACAAATCGTTGGTTTTTCTTCAATGAGGTGTTTATGTACTCGACCCCATATTTAGAAAGTGACTCGAAGGATGCGACATAGTCTGTCACGGAGGATTCACCTTGAACAAGGTCAATGAAACGGCGAGCCAAAGTCACCTTCTCAGCTTCTGGCACAAATTTTAATTTGAAGCGTTCTCGGAATTTCTCCCAAATAAGATCCACTTCATTTATTTCAGAAATCAGAAGCTCATACCAATCTAATTCTCTCTCTTAGAGCATACTAGAGGCCACCTGAACAAGGTGAAGATCAACAAGATTCATGCGAGAAAATATTCGATCGCACGTTCTCAGCCATGCCAGGACTTCAATAATAGTTTCAGAACCTTTGAATGGCTTCCTACCCGAATTGGTATAATCACTGCACAAACGTGCAAATCCAGACCCAGGGTGAGAAGACTCCGGATTAGATCCGGCTGCTTGAGCATTCCTTACTAGATCAAGAAGCTGCTAGGCATACATAAATACTCCATCTTGGGGAGTAGCACGAGATTGACCGGCGCTGGGACGGCCAGGTCTAACCATTTCTCTTCCTTTTGAAAGAAAGAAAGAAGAGGATAAGGTTATTCACCAAATCAATATCAAGAAATCTTGATAGATAAATAAGGAATCATAAAGAAAATAGGATGAATCGGTACGAAGACTCGAATTAAATCCTAAAGCACGACTCCTAAGATGGACTTAGGACGATGATCGTTGCTAGATTATTCTACATTGTTTCGAAGACTGGCTCTGATACCAAGCTGTGACTCCCCACCTTTAAACCCACGCTAGCCAAGGACACTACGGAGTAATGCCATCAACTAGTACGGAGGATAAGGCTGTTGAGGAGCGACCATCCGCGTAATTCCTTTGTGCGAGCATCGATATTTCAGATAATGCAACATGCATTTGGTTCAAGGAGGAAATCTGACATACCGATACAAACTCAAAGCTACTACACAGTGGCTATATGTATTCTTCGGAAACAAATATGGAAATAAACATAACACAAATCAGTCACAGACATCCATATCACAAAGGCGGAAATAGATATGTATATATAACACATGAAAGTGTACATCAGAGTAGTGGTCAAACAAGATCCACAATGTCACAAAAGAATAGCTGCAAGTGCTAGACAAAAGAATATGGATACATCAATGAGTCTATATCTCAAATGTATACAACAAAAACTACTAATCTAAGTAGTTACCAAAGGTCAGGGTGATAATCCCAGAGGTGAAGTCAAGCAAAAGCACCTGTAACATCTCGGTCTGACCCAAGTATTATTTAATAAGAAAATAATAAACGGATCAGTCTAGCTATAAATATCAGACAAAATGATATAGAATAAGAGATATGACATAAATATATGATAACCCTAAAGCCATATTGTAGTAAGTATGTAATTGAAAATCAACAAGAGATTAATCACTATCACGAGAATCTTCTCAAAGATCAAAAAGAATGTCATACTCTCTATTTATATTCACCAAACCATAAATATTGACAATAATATCAATGCCAATCACAAAAGTTAATGACACACAAATTCACCAATGCACAAATATTGATAAAACTTATCGATGTAAATCACAGAAATTGGTGAAAACACAAATTCCAGAAATCATCAATGGAAATCCAGAAACCACAAAAGGGGGAGGCCTATCACAAAACGGGAGCATGAAAACTCACCAACACGTGTATCACAAAATGGAACGTTATTACATGGTTGCTAACCATTAATTTTGAGCCGAAGCTCCACAAAACGGCCCGAAGACCATGGGTCGCTACCCCACCAAATTGAGCCGAAGCTCCACAGAAACGGGGTTTAGTCTCCTTCGTAGACAAAGAGACATCGCGCATTTTCCAGTCTAAATCACAATAAAAATGATCATCAACGATCATCAAGAAGTGTCAATTACAGTAAGCTAGTAAATATACGAGCTTAGCTTCATGTCCCATAACCACTAGCTTAACTTAAATATTTACGAACAAATTATAGATTTCCACTACAAAATTATCACAAAAGATTCAATCGAACAAGTCCAAGAATTAACCGGCGAAGTAAATGCAAGTGTTTCATACCATTTGATTTACTAAGTCGTTTAATTAGATTTCTCTTACGAGTGAAATAAAGTGACAAATCACAAAAATGATTGTAGAAACCATAAATCACAAAATTTCACATTCGAAGACGTGAATGAAATCCAAAGAATTCGATTACAAATCCATCAAAGTGAAAATACTTTTGCGACTCGACACGGCGCGACCTAGTAGATGAGCGACCTAAGAGGTAGCGGCATAAGTGCAGGGGCGAGCGACCTAAGGAATGGTGCGACTCAACAGTGCAAACGACCTAAGTGGTAGCGGCATAAGTGCAGGGCGAGCGACCTAAGGAATGGTGCAACCTAATGGGCCGAGCGACCTAACACAAGCGACCAAGCATGGCGTGACCAATCCATGGCGCGACCTAACTACAGATCGACTTAAGCTGGTGAGCGACCTATGGGGTAGAAACTTAATGCAGGCGCGCCTTATCATGGTTGAGCGGCTTATAGGGTGGAACGACCTAAGTGGGAAGGCCGAGCGACCTAACGACTTAAACAAGGCCGAGCGACCTAACGACTTAAGGGATAAACAAGCCCGAGCAACGACCTATGGTGCAAGTGACCTATGGGGGGAACGACCTAAATGCAGGCCAACCTAAAGGACACAAGGCCGAGCAACGACCAAGCACGGCGCGACCTATAGGGGAGCGACCTAAGTGCAGGCCGACCTAATGTGCAGGCCGAGAATCCTTCATGTGCATGCCGAGCGACCTAGGGGTTTGAAGTGCAAAAACTCTTCCAATTTGCAACCGATCGAGCACGGATGCTAGAGGATTATGCCCATAGGCTACCTGGTCGTATTGGCTCCTCGATGCATCACCAAAAACGTGTTCAAACATCAAAGTTGGGATTTCTAAAGATTTGTACCCAAAACACTAAAAATTGGGTTTTTCACCAATTCAATCCAAATCAATAGCAAATGCACATGAATAAGTGTTAGGAATTCATACCTAACAATCAAAGATAGTTATAGACAAATATGTGAGATAAAAATCTCAACTTTACACAAAATCAATGAAGAAGAAGCTTGAGAGCAAAGGAAGAATCAATGGCTTCTCTTTGAATTTGGAGTTGGATGTTGAATTTTCAAATGAACTAGGGCTTGGATTTTTAATTTCCCATTCCTTCCTCCATTTTTAATGAAGCTTGAGTGTTAGGAAATGAAAGTAAAGTTATAAAGAGAAGGGGGTTGAGTTAGAGTTAATAGTTTAGGCAAATGGGCTAAACCAAACCCAAAACCCAAAGTGAAAAAGTAGCAAAATTCCACTAACTCCAAACATATCAAAGTTTATACTCAAAAAGATCGCAAATGGTGTTTTGGACTCAATGGAAGTGGTTCCGAGTTCTAATACGACGGTATGCAAAAAAAGTATCTTTTCAGACTAAAATCCGACTAACGATAAAATATAAAAATAAAAATATTTAAATATTTAATCGTAAATTATGCGGGTTGTTACATATTTCAACTCTCCAACATTTAAAATAGAATTATTCCAACATATATGTGTAATATATACATAATATGTGTACACTCGTCATCCATATTTATGCATTAATGGCCCTATAAGGAAACTCCTGGTTTTGCCTTTGTTTATGCATTAACTTCCATAATTGTCCCTAAATCATTTTATTAGATTGATTGTTAGTTGCCACTTATTTGTCGATTTCATTATTTAATTTCTTATTTATTTTATACGTTATAGGTAAAGTTTAAAGGAATATTTTATTATTATAGTTATGACTAATATTAAATTATGCCTAATTACTTTCATGTGTATTCGGCAATTTATGCGCTTCTTATTCGGGGCTTTATATTTCACAATGACATTACTGTACAACTCCTAATTTAATAAAATAATCAAATAAAAGCCAATTTCAAAGAAAAAATAGATTTGTATATATTTTCAAAATGGAACCCAAAACACATCGTTTGCTTTACGTTAACATAGTAGAATCATGGTCCTTCTTTCTAAGAAGTAGGTTTATAATGCGAATCTTTTATATTCCATTCAACTTTTAAATGAATATCCTTGAAATGACAAAGAAATCACACTTATATTGGTTGTAAAATAGGCAGTGCAAACTATGAATAAGAGGAAAAATTTCCATTTCCTTGGTTTTCAGAACTTTTTCTATTTTATTATTTTGGAATTCTTGCCCTTACAATCATAAATTGAAAAGTGGAATCAAATAGAATACAAACTATTTATTTTGTAAATATCATTGAATTCAATTCTACCATATTAAAATAAAGCAATTAGGATCCCAAACAATTCTAGATTTACATATTATGGGCAGATTGTAGGATTTTAGGTCGATAAATTTTTGCGTACAAAATCCTTCAAGGCATAATACAAATCCGAATAACAAGCTAGCTAATGTACTATTAGGGAAAATTAAGATTTCCACTCACAGATAATTCCCAATGAACCTTCTTGGAATTGCTTCATGTGATAGCCTTATCTCTTCTTCCAATTTATACTCTGTTTATTGTATAACATATAACCGATTTATTTGTACATATAAGACTCAGAATTTATAGATTAGGGAAGTGACTCATGTGTGTGTGTGTGTAATTTATTACCTTTCTCTTTAGCTTGCTCCTTTCAAATCATCTCCTAATTCTTGAAGATATATATTTATTTTTTATTTTGAGTTAAAGAGATTTTTATGGAGGAAGAGAATTAGCAGATTGTCATTCATAGCTTTATATTTGTATGAAAAGAATGGGAGGGCTAGCCTCTTATTTATAGTTGCTTGGATGCTCCAGGACCATTGGATCTAGTATTTTTTAATAAGCTTTAACCCAGGTTGTTCAGACCGCTCAAAACCCTAGTTGTTAGAGCAAGATTGGTCAAGGCAGTCGGCGGACCCAAAATGGTGGTCGATTAGTGGTGGTCCGAACCACTTATTAATGTTAATGTTAATATTTTCTTAAACGTTAAGATATTAATTAAAGGTTTTATTTTATGTTAAGCTTAATAATCTTTATTTCCTTAATGCGTTCTGAATTATTTTCCATCCAAAATTTTCAAACGTCGATAACTTCTTCATTAGAACTCCGATGACGAAGCTCTACATATAAAAGTTGCTTAGAAGATCGCCATGAATACAATGGTGTAAGTTTCATAGCCAAATTCTAACATTTGCTAAATTTTCAATTTTAGCGTTACTACTAGTTAATTGGTTTTCTTAATTAGATTTCTATAAATTTACATGTTTTTATATTCTCGCCCTTAAAAGAATTCTTGTAAATTGATTTATAGAGCAGTTCAGGATTGTGATAGGAGGGTAGTTCATTTAAGTACTTTTTGAGGACACAACCTAGAGTTTTACTACGATCTCTAGAGTTCAGTTTCGTTAAGGTATTTGTATTCTCTAGACCTGTTACACAATGAGTTAGTTTCTGTGCTAGTAGTTCGTCACTGCCTAGGTGTCTTTTCTGAGGTTTATGGTCTTCTACCGTATTTGGAGATTGAATTTCAAATTTATCTTGAAGAGAATTCTAGGCATGTTGCCCTATCCCTTAGGCATATGACTCCTAAAGAAAGACATGTGTTGAATAAGTAAGTAAAGGAGTTGTTGGGGTAGGGCTTCATTCGAAGAAGTATTTCAAAATGATAAGCACCTTTCGTAACGATACGAATTTCAAACACTTCGTATTTAAATATCTAAATTATTTAAATATTTGAATCTTTGATTTAATATGATTAAATTAATTTAATAACCTTATTAAACCCCTTTTAATTTATAAATAACGATTGTAAACTCATTTATGAAAAATGTTTTACAAAATTAAATAGTTCGAAAAAAATATCGATAATATGTCCAACAATCGTTTCATCGATAAATAACTTTTATCTTAGTAAAAGTTGTTCTAATTTGTTGGCATTTCCTAATATATTAATGTTTAATCAATTAGAAACTAAAATATGTTGTATGATATGACTAACTAAATGCAAATAGTAAAAATCAATTAGCAAATGGATTAATGAAGAAAATGTTTTAGTGAATAATATTTTAGGTATTTTGTTTTGGAAAAAGCGAGGTGTAAAGTGGAAAGCATGTAAGGGAGTTGGGGGTGTCGTGGTCAGCCACTTGGAGTATGGGGGTGATTTATCAATTGTTAAATCCTTTACACTTACACCATTATATCACAAATAAAACCTCATCGCAACCTATCCTAATGCTCGTTCTGGCCATCAAAGTCACGGCCTCCTTCACCAAGTTGCAACCGCAACTAACACAATCATGGCATAGCTCCTCCTTTCTAGAAATCAAACATCTTCATGCTTATGACTTCGTTTATTTTTCATCTTTTGTTTTCATCTATATGCATTCCTGGAACAAATAAATTAGGAAAAAGGGGAGATGGGGCTTTGATGTAAGCGAGTTTAGATTTGTGCGGGGGATGAGCTAAAAAAAGAAGGCTCTAAAATGAAGGAAAGAGAGAAATGTATAGGTTTATTTGTTACTATTATTATTTTCTTCATTTCGCTTACCCTATTTTTACAACCACTTTTAATTTAATTACAAATAAATTTAATTTTTTTTTTAAATTAATTTACACTTTATTTTACTGAATATATTTCAATAACCATCCAATTTAATTCAATAGTATGCCTCCTTATTAATTTTCCACTATTTTAATCACAAAAAGTTAATTTACACTTATAAAAATATTCTGTATGAAAGTAAACAATTTATCCAAGTGTAATATATTATTTGAAATAAATTTTTTAAATTTAATTCAATTTATTAAATCAAAATCTTTTATTAAATAGAATTTAATTAAGTAAAATTTTTAAATATTAATTATCAAATTTCGAGTTAAAACAATTCTATTTTAATTAAATTTATTTACTTATACGGTGTAGAAATCATTCTTGTTACATTACCATTGAAAATGATGTAGAAAATATTACATGGGTGGATTTTATGCGAAAGTTTGAAACGAAGTTTTTCTTCGAAGTGGACAAAGGATCATTGTTTGAGAGATTCATTCACCTGAGCAGGATGAGATAATTATAGGAGAATACATGAACCAGTTTAATGAGTTAGTTAGGTTTGTGTTCAAATTAGTCAATACCTAAAAATCCAAGGCAATGAAATTTGCAAAAGGATTAAACTCAAAACTTAAGGAGTTAGTGCAAACTAGATTCCATATGGTGCTCATTTGAAGGATTAATTGAAGTGGCATTCTTGAATTTGGTTAATAACAAGTTAGGAAAAGGAAAAGCTAAGAAGGATATTAACCAATAAAAAGAGAAATGTACTAGTAAAGATGGTCATGAAAAGAAATAAAGGAGAAGGCGTAATTAATGTAGAAAGAAAGGGCATGTAGCATAGGACTACTGAGTTGACTATACTCTGATTAAGTGTTATAATTGCAACTAGTCGGGACACATAAAAAGAGAACACTAGAATTTATTTAGGAAAAATCAGATAGTTAAAGCTTATGCACTAGAAGCGGTCCCTAGTGCTTGTGTGCTATTGAATGTTCGGGATAAAGGGAAGTAGATCGTGATGGAAGGTGAGTTATTAATCTGCAATATGAAGTGTTATTGTTGATGGTTATATTTTAAATCTCACATGGTACGTAAGTCATTAGTAATTCTATGCTATGATTTGAAATGAGTATATATGGTGTAGAGTCCATTAGTAATACTTATTTATTGACGTTTTTGAGGAATGGGTTGAAGTTTTGGAATAGGTTTAGGCAACACAATATGAGAATTTCGGATGATAGTGGTATGATTTGAATAAGGAGTAAATGATTAAGAACAATTTTGTTTTACTTCGTGATCCTGATAGCCACATGATGACGGATTGATATCAATCATGGAAAAAGAAGTCCAATATGCCCTGTCGTATTTGATCTTCTACCCCAAATTAGTTAAACTTGGCAGACCCATTAACGTGCTACTTTTCATATGATTATAGATGATGGTTGAAAGTTTAATAGGCAAAATTTTTGAATTGGTAAAGGAGAGAGATTAAATTTTGATTAAGTAAAGAAATTTAAATTACCTTGGTTGAATCGTCATATGGAAAAGAAATTTAATATTTGGATTAAGATCTATATGAAGGAGATTGGATAGAATGGTATTTTCTTAATATTAGAACATTTAAAGACAAAATTAAAGTAGGGTTTGATTTGGAAAATTTTGGTAACAGAAGATAAACTGGTGATATTGAAATTTTAATTGATTTGATCACGTTACCCAATTGATTACATATATTTTTAAGGTGTAGATGAATTTTTTTATTTGAATGACCTGGAATTTACTTTAGAATAGGGTACCGGTGACCTGCACAGTTAAAATGTTCAGCGGTTTTAACGAGGTGGAGGTGCAAAAGGCTATAGTAGGGATAAAGCTAGGATATATATGGGAAAGTAGTGAAGGCATAAAAATATTTAGTAAAGAAAATAAAATCTAAGTTGATTTATTCTCATTCCATGTCGTGGTATAGAAAAAAGAAACATTATTTACTTCTATATAACAAAATGAATAATATTATAAACTATGTAATTCGGACAGTGAATAGAATAAAGTTTTATTTTATGTTGAGAGCTTAGGACTTGAAATTTTACCAATACCCTAAATATGTTGATTTTTTTATATAAGAGAATTGGTTGAATTAACTTTTTTATATTAAAGTTGCTAAAGTGGGTGCTAAAATCTTCTGATTAGAGAGCATTGTAGAAAATAGTAGTGCTTTAAGTGGATCTAATATTTAATAGTACTAAATTGAAATAGCATAGCGGTCGAAGTACGCTATTCGCTTTAGTTGGGAAATAAAAAGGCTTTAGCTAAGATTTTACTACGTAGTGGTAATCCAATGATGTTCTTGTACAATCTGATCCCATGATTAGTCCATAGTATAGAAACTGAAATAAATGACATTGCATTCTTTTGTTTTGTGTCATTGCGGTAATGATCAGAGACAGAGGCAAGTGATATTTAGATTGCTTTATTGCTAGATATCATTACAAAAATGATAACTTGAGTTGGTCCATGGATGGGTACCATTGATTCGAAGTTGTGGGCAATGTTATGCCATACGTGTTGTTTTATATATGATTTGAATTGATTCGAAGATGGGTGTCAATGACCTGATGTTTCGGGTAACGTTACATAATTTATGTTAAATGGATTAGACGAATGTTCTTCTCTATGCAAGTGATTTTTGTCATACTATATATATTAAGGAAATAGTTAATGGTTGCCAATACTTGAGTGATAGCTATGACTGCATGTATATAGTTTGATTCGATGTGACATGAGTTCGATAACATGTTCATTATGCTAGGACATCATCCCTTTTTCGATGTTCCTTGATATGCTCTAAGTACGATATTGCTATGATTATTGGGTATCATGTTGATTTGATTTATGTGGCGAGATTCCATCCTCATTGAGTTGTCTCATCTATGGTAGAGAAGAAAAGTAAGTTGGTAGAAAGATATACAAGGAAATTTAAAAAATATGATGCGTATTTGGATTTTTCTGTTATAAAGCATAATTGAGCTTAGACTTTTAATTATAAAGGATATCCCATATTGGATTGGTGTACAATAACTATTGTGATATGATTGATGAGTATGTAGGAACGATCGGTTATACATAGGTGTTAAGATCGTATGAGTTTGTATTATCAATGAATGGAATGAAGTACTTGGAATTGTATAGATGGGCATGGTATGGCAAGAATAAGAAATTGATTGCAGATGTGACCTTTATTTGTAAAGGATGTTCCAAATTGTATGATGGTGAGAATATTATGAGATATATTTATAATTGATTTGGATAAAGTATTTTGAGTTATTTGGATAGATCTGATATGAGGAATTGAAAAAAGGATGTTTTGGATTGAATGGAAACTAAGTGAATAAGGAAGTACCAACGAATGGTGTGAATTCAAGTGTTTCATGATAATTTAAGAAAATTTAACAGAACGATTTGTGGAAAAAGTATTATGATTTGCACGCATACCCGGAAAATGGATTTTTGGAGTTCGAATATGATTTTGAGTTGAGTGAAGTTACATTCCTTTCAATCATCCTCATATTGAGAAGAACCTTCTATTCAAAGGAAACTCTTTTAGAGTGATGACTTAAAGGTGCAGAGTTTACATTTCATAAAAGAAGCACGTGAATAGTGTATTATATAGCTGATCTTTTTAATCATCGCTATCTTAGGTTACCATTTCTTCCTTATGCCGAATTCCACTTAGATTAGGATTTTTGTTGATATATTTGAATTGGGTGAATGGAATAAGATTTCTTATGTTTGGAGCTTACTTGCTTGAACATCGTGGAACTTAGGATGAGACGTTTGTATAATTGAGGAGGTGATATTTTAGGTGTCAAATTTGTTGGGTGGTTGGATAAATAATACAATAAGCATAATGATATCACTTTAGTAAAATTGGAAATTGTGGTGGAAGATATGTTATGTTCACCGGGTTAAGGAATCGGTCATTTTGATGTTCAGATTAAGGAATAATCTAGTGATTCAAGTTGTTTTGATAAGACACCATATACTTTGAGTTACCTTACCTTAGAAATCCAAAGTATGAATCAAAGAAGGCATGAGTGGAATAATTTGATATTGCATATGTGCATTTACAAATGGTATGAAAGATAGCATTTTAGTTTAGGCATGTTTGTGCTAAGGCTATCTGTTGTTGTGCATCATGACAGTATTTATCTGATTTGGTAGCATGGATTGTAGAAGTAGTAGATATGCACGTACATTTGTAATTTACTTTTAAAAGTGGTTTTTTCTAGTAGATGAGTTTGTTAAGTTGAGTCGGAAAGAAAGA
Organism: Allium cepa; assembly: GCA_030765085.1. Taxonomy (NCBI): domain Eukaryota; kingdom Viridiplantae; phylum Streptophyta; class Magnoliopsida; order Asparagales; family Amaryllidaceae; genus Allium; species Allium cepa. The sequence goes on along the minus strand of CM060943.1, from coordinate 237,528,445 downwards.
CTTGGTCAGTATTATTTGAAAAGTGGAGAGGTTGATTCGATCTTTTTATTCTGACACTTTTTTGAAATGTTGTCCATTCATTTTATTGTTAATTTAGTTAGTATCTAGATTTGGTTAGATGATTATTTGTTCATTTTATGGATTGTGTTAGAAACTTGGTGTGCTTTATATGCTTTTTATTTTATGATTTATTGATGTATGTATCCATCATATGTTATGCTGGTGTGACTGTTTGTTGTGTACATATAGTATTCATATGTTCACCCTAGGATGCTTGCATGCATGCCTTATATGTCATTTCATCTCATTCATATAGGAGGGCCCGATTAATAGATATTTGCATTTAGATAAGGTCATATGATACTTATCATGATGGTATATTATTGGTCACATTTTGTCAAGTACACAAGAGCTACTCTAAATATTTTGATATGTTAATGAACATACACTTTACAATAAAACTAATTGTGGATTTGTATGCTATAAATGGTTGCCTTGTAGGATTGGTTTCTTTTTTGTGTGAATGTTAGCTTGACTTAAATGTATGATGGCTTGAACGGATGTTCGAGTATGTTACATACATTATACAAGTGACACAGAGTGAGAGAGCGTGCAAATTACATTCTCCGTCCTTTAGGAAATTTCGAGAACAAAATTTTTATGGGGAGAATGTAATACCCAAGTATTATAGTAATTAATAATATTTGATTTTTATTGATAATTTAACCAATTTAAATATTGGAGGGGTAAAATGGTTATTTTTCTAATTTTGGAGTTTGATGGTGGGACTTGCATCATTGCAATCAGCTCGTTTTCCTAATTTACATTGTATTTTTATTTGATCGACTCAAAGGTCATGTGGAGGAGATATGAACGAAATAAGCTCTGGGTTTTTAATGGGATTTGAGCTGAATTTGAATCTTTGAATTTGAATTCATTAGCCATTGATCTACCATAAGATATAAAAAGGATACATGTATAATTTTTATCATTTCATCATTGTCAATTAATTTCTCAACCTCATTTCCCTCTTCTCCTCTCAAACTTCAAAATACAATAAATTGCTCGGTCCTCAATGGGATTCAACGAAACTAGTGGCAAATCAATGGAGACAGCGAATACTATAATTTAGAATCAATTTGGTGTGAAACTTTGAAGTTTGTATGCACATCAGTTTGAACAATGAGCATTTCGAGATTTGGACTTCAACTCCTGGTGCGTGGACTATCCTTAATCGCATAAAATGCAATCAAACTGGTCTATATGATTGGAGTCAGCATTAGGGAAAAACCATGAACATATATTAAGGACCGGTAGTCTAATTTATGATAAAATGGTTAATAGAAGTTAAAAGTAGATAAATTAATAATAAATTATGACGACCCTGAACTTTGAACAATTTAAATTTAAAATATTTAATTAATTTTAAATATTTGAAAGATAGTTTAACTTGAATTTCAAATGTAAATATGAATTTGACCATTAAATTATAAAATTTAATCTATTGAAAAGTTGGGTAAAATTTGAATCTTCTGTTTTAAGCTGATTAAAAATATTTCAAAGGCTTGTAAAATTCATATTGATAATATTGAAGATAATAGAAGCTTCAGAATTGAATTTAAAAGTAGTTGTTCAGTTTTGAATTTGCATCGTTTAAATCGATATTTGAAAATAGCCTTCCGAGGCACAGTCTCGGAATTCAACGAAATTAGTTCCATTGGATCCGAGAAATTGCATTATTAACGGATTTCAATTTTCGTAGCATTTGGAGTGATCATTCAGCCGTACGTTAAGTAAACGCGTTGAAATTTATATCGAATTCAATTTAAATTTAAATTTGTATTTGGTCAACATTAGTTGAAATTATATCTACATCAGTACATTGCCTTCCCCATCAAAACACTGTAGCTAGGTAATGCAAACACGCAAACGTCTTTTCCTTGTTCCCCTTTCCACCTTAAAACACGCAGCTTTGTCCCAGAGATAAAATGTTTATCGTTCAATAGGAAACGTACCAAGCAAAATAAATAAATGGGAATCAATTTCCTCTTCATAAATTAAATTCATGGTCGCTGATTAAAATTGTTGTTCGAATCAAAACTGTATTCCCTTCGTTTTCCCCCTTTTTCCATTCGCAAAACAAAAAAAGGGATTCAAAGCACGTTCCTCGAATTCGTTCTCGAGGGAAAGTCATGGCAACCGAGGTTAAAGGAATCGAGGCAGGCTTGGGACTTAGGGCACGCGATGTTGTCATTTATTCTAAGCTAGGGTGGTGGCACGTTGATCGAAGGGGTCGAAGCGGCAATACATACTAGGGTTTCGAAGCGACTTCGATTCTTTCGATTGGGGAAGCAGCGACGTGGGGTGTCGTTGAGGTGTCTGAAGTTGATACAGGCGCGGAGTAAATGGTGGATTAGGTCGCGACATCAAGGGCAGCGACTAGTGCTTTCGAGTGGGTGAACTCGCGTGAGCACGCAGGCAGTTGGGTCGCGAACTCGAGTTCGATAGGGTGGATTCTGAGTTCGTCAGCGAAGTTGTCCAGTACTGTAGCGTTCGTGGTGGCGACTCAAGAAGGTCGCGAGAGTGGCTTTAGCGTGTTGGTGATCGTGATGGTGGCCTTGGTTTTCCTGATCGCAGTGAGGTATCGGTTCTTCTTTTTCTTTTCATTTATGCTTAAATATAATACTGATTGGAAAAATAAAATAAAATGTAGTTTAAAACAGAAACAAATAACTATAGAGATAAGATTTGAAAATGGAAAATTTTGAATATATGAAAGTTTATATAAAACTAGATTTTTATGAAATTTACGTAGACTATTTTATAATTAATATACATACATGTTTACTAGTTCACTTTAAAAAAAATGAATTAGGTGATTAAACCATTAATTAACTTGTTCCATTATTTTAGTTACTAAAAGAAATTATTTATTAAGATAACTTATGTAGTTAATAAGCTTATTTCAGTTATTTAGTTACCAAATTGTTTATAAAAGGAAAATTGGTCTAAAAATAAAATTATTGTATAAGTAAAATTACCAAAAGAAAATTGGTTATTCAATTATTCCGAATATTAATGAATTGTATAAAATTGTTTATACAAGGTTTAAAGATCGTGAAAATCAAGCCGGAATGGAAAATGGATTGCAAAATAAAAGCTAAGGTGAGAACTTCTCACTCAATCGAATTGTTTCGATTTAAATTTTAAATAGTTGAATTTAAATTTGCTTGATTGTGTGATTAGATGATAATTATTATCTATTGTTTTGAAATAGACCCTATACGCCGTATATTAAGCGGATGTTATTTATTAAACACATATACCGCGATAATTCCAACTTGATATGGAATTGGTATTATATATGTATATGGAGTTGATTTCCCTCATTATATAGCAGATGAGACCCTATTGCGCCTCATAATAGCGGATTGTATTTTATAAATCCATATACCGCGATATTCTGTCTCGAAGCGGAATTGGTATTGTGCTAACATCTTTGGATGCAGGGAAACAGGTTGGAGGGGTCCAACTGGATTCCTCAAATGATTGAATTTGTTTCAATATTGTGTGTTGATCTATTTATAATCTGCATGATTATCTTTGTGATTGAAATCGTTAAAGGCTAAAATTTAGCCGAATATATTTTTGGTATGGTTAGATGCCGAAAATAAATAAAATTTGATTTTTGAAAATTTAAGTTGAGAATTCATAATAAAATTAAATTTTGGGATTGATTCATTTTAAATAAATAAACGTTGTAATTTTTATGTTATAAAAATTATGATTTTTGTGAAATATAACCGAAATGTGATTTTTGAAATAAGTAGTTGATTAATTTATAAAATGGTTTAAATTGGGATTTTTGAATTATTGTAAATGATTTATATAAAAGATTTATAAGTAATTAACTTATAAATTGGATTTTGGCGTGTAAATGGAATATGGATAGAATTTATTAATAAAGTGATTTTATAAGTTGAAGTTGTTATAAAGTATAAATGGAATTTATAAACGTTGTTTTATAAATCCGAAATCGACTTATTTTAATAATTTAATTATTATAGCTTATTAAAGGAGATATATCCACGATTTTGGACAGTGAATAATCCTTTAAATAAAATATGTAGAAATGATGAATTTGGTAAATGAAGTATATTCATGATTTTGGACAGTGAATAATATATTAAGGAAATGTTTTAGGAAAGTGATATTTTAAATAAAATTTAAAACGATATAAGGATGTTTTAAAATGTATTAAGTATCGAAACCATAGATTTCAACATTCATTGTTGAAATAGACGTTTTCGAGGAATAGAAGGAAATGGTGGACTATAACACTGTTGTTATAGTAAATGATTTCCGAAATGAAAAGTTTTGTATAGTAGTGGGGTTTGTATATCTATCTTAATTTTGAATCCCTATACTAGTGATTTTGGGTTGTCGTAACGATGTTTTACGTAACATTCGTTTTGACTCAAATAAATGTGTTTAAGAGAAGTTTTCCTTAAAGAATAAAATATATACTTAATTTGGATTTAAGTATATTGAATATTTTCCAGATGTTGAAATTAAATGGATTGGTGAATTATTTATTATTGAATAAGTATGGAGATTTTTTCCAATATGAAGTGAATGTTTTGAGATTTTATCCTTTAAAGATAAATTGAAAGTGAATAATTGAAATCGATTTGAAAAATCGTATAAAAAGTGAATATTTGAAATGTAAATTCACAGTGGAAATTTGTAAGGGAAATTTGTTTTAAAAATAAACATTGATTTATTTTTAGAAGTGTGGAAATAAATTTACGAATTTGGACGTAAATTTAAAGTAAATCGGTAAGGATTTATTTGATTGGTTTAAATGAACCATTTTGAAATGAAAGTTGTAAAGGTGAAAATTGATTTGAAATTTGTTTTCTAATGGTTGAAGTATGGAAAATATACCTTATAAAGATATTTTGGAAATAAATAATTTGGAAAAATTATTTGGAATCGGGTTATGTTGTGAATATTGATTGATAGTTAAATAACCGACTATCAATATTGACCCTTGAATGGCTATTTGTTGTGAATTGGATGAAATTGAATGCTACACTTATTTTTAAATTATTGCGCTCGTTATTCGGATTACCCATTCCGAATAGTGATACGACGTAATGGATAGCATTGAAGACCGGTGATGAAGACCGGGTATTTGTGAAAACGATAGGATGACCTATCGATTGTCTCTGCAAGCTACGGTATGGAGATTTCCTTTGTGATAGGAAATTCGATCGGGATTGTGAATACCCGGATTGCAAGGGCTTCTTTTGAAGTGCCTTCGGTTCTGTTCGAACCCGGAACAGACTTGTATGGTTACGTGTCTGACATTACATTTTGAGATATAAAGCCGATTTCTTTCAAATACATCTCTGTTGGTAGCAGAGAATTTATTCTCTTAGCTTAACACCCTTCTCTGAGATGTACAAGCTCAGAGGTTTTGTAGTTGAAGGTTATCAGCGATATATTCCCAATTTGGTGATGTGACATGCTGAGTGTTGCTGTGTGATGATTATTTATTGATCATTTGTTGATCAAAGCGTGGCTTTGTGAAAAAGCGTAGCTTTGTGGACGAGACTTCGTCAGACCTCACACCTTGGAAATGGTCAAAACAGGAATATGCGGCAAGGTTATGAGGGTCGCGCCCTTTAGGGTATGTCATTTCCTTCTGGAAAAGGGTGGTGTCAGGTATGGAGCCCTGATGCTTAACCTATGTGGTTGCTCCAATCCCATTTTTCTGTGCGGTTGTTGCTTGGTGATAGAGGGCCCTCGGGTAAAGGTCCCAAAAGACCGGGGAGTGGCATACTCGAGAAGTAGTTACCTAGTTACAAAGGTAACCCGGCACGTGTTGGCAGAGATCTGGTTAGGTTCTTGGGACGTCCCGCCAGAGGCGATCCCATGTGGCAGTAGGAAGTTCCTTAGCCTGACCATTTGTTGGAAATCCAAAGAAACAATATGAGCCTTGTACGGTTTTAGTTGTAGAACCTGCCATTTAATATGGTAGCTATAGTAGGCATACTATAATGGTACCTATGCTGGCTAAGATTTATATTCTATTTTCGAAATGCTTTCATCACTATGCACTAATAATAATATCAAAGAAATTTGCGTATTAAGCATCTTTGACTATCATAAGGAGAAATCTCCTCCAATTCTGCGTTTGCATTGTGTATGTGCGGGGAGGCCTTATGGTAGTTTCATTTTCCAAAAGCATTGGGGATATTTTTCACTTCTCCTTGTTGTCGTTGTTTTAAAGATATATAACTATTTTAAGTTCTCACACCAGTCTTGCTTATCTAGGTGAAATGTGATGAGGGGTTCTCGCTTCGCGGTTAGGTGGTGAATGGGAGACTCTTACCCCTACATGTCCTCTTTACGGGGTTGGTTAGGCGTAAGCTGTGACAGTCGAAAGGCTGGCCGTAAAAGCAAGTTTGGGATACCAGTTGTTGCCACGGCGGGGCTGGGATGGTTGAAAAGCCTACCAGTCGAGAATGGTCGCTGTCGATGGTTGAAAAGCCTAGATCTTACAAAGTGGTATCAGAGCATATGGTTAAGTGACAACCTTGGCTCTGTTGGGTGTTACTCATTAGAGATAGAGTCAGTAGTACTCTAGAATGAGTGTGAGTATAATAATAGATATGAGCGCGTATTTGTTAGTGAAAATAAAATTGTTTTATGTTGTGATGATTGGTTTGTGGAGTGGTATGTGGATTCTGGTCGGTATAGTCTGTACAACTCTATCGATTGGGATCTCTAAACACTGGTACAAAACGATTCGACACGATATTGTATTAAAATAGGGTAAATGAAATAATTTTACCCAAAACTATTTTTGGAGATAAAGGGAAATAATTTTTGTAAATTATTATAGTATATGGCTGCTTGTTTGTTAGGAATTGATAATATTAAATTATCATCATTGAAATTGAATAAGAAATTGGAATCATAATCAAAAGTTTAGAAAATAAAATCCATATACAAATGGGATTTGTAAATAATAAATTGTAAATGTGAATTCTAATTTGAAATGGAATTCCAGAGAAATGTTTTTGAAAAGATTTGAAGTTTTAGAGATTTGGAAGGTTTAAATCTTTTTGGTTTTAAAATAATTTTCAAAGGTTTTGGGAGAAAATGTTTTGAAGGGATAAAAGCTCTAAACTCTTTTCGGTCGCTGGAAAATAATTCCGATGATGATCGCGACATCATCGGTGTTCATTTTCGGGTTTCCAAAAGAGGAATTGCTGCCAGATTATTTTAAATTAAAGTTGTTTGGAAAATTTGGGTTTGCTTTGGGAAATTCAAAAGATATTTTGAATTGATTTCAAAAAAAAATTGGTTTTGGAAGGTTGAAAAGACTCTGGAACCCTATTTAAAATATTTATGGCAATAATAAATAGGTCGGTAACCTATACAATTTGTATTTTGATAGAATAAATTTAACTTAAGGGATGGATTTAAATTAAAGTAAGTATAAATGAATCAATTAAATAAAGTGAATTTGAAGAAATGTCTAAGGAGGCTAAGTGAAATAATTACTTAAAGAAAATTTATTAAGTTGAAAATAAATTTGGGTTAGTAACAAATGAATTTGAATTGAGTTTGGATCATGAAAATGAAATTGTGAATGAATAAATAAATTTACAATTCCAATTAAATGAAAATGAATTGAATATTGAAATTCATTTCGAATTTGTAAATAAATAGAATTGGAATTGAATTGGATTTATGATAAACAAAGCAAAGTATTAAAATATAATTAGTAAGTAAAACTAATTAAAATGAATTGAATTGAATAATTATAAATGAAAGATGAATTAAAATTCATATGGAATTTGAAATCCATTTTAAATAAAAGTGGTTATAAACCAAAATAGTGAATTGAAAATAGATTTTTTGGAATGAACAAAAGAATAAAACTGGAATTGAAACTGAATGTTGAAAACAAATGTGAATAAAATGAATTGGAATTTGTAATGAATTAGTAAATAAAACTAATTTAAAATGGTGATATGAATCAGTTGTAAATGAAAGATAATTGATAAAATTCAATATTCCGGAGGTAAACTAAATCCAAATAGATTTGAAAGTGTAAATTGAATTTAAAATGAAATTGGAAATGTAAGATTGAATGAAAAATGAATATATAACTTCAATAGTAAACTAAAGGTGATATAAGAAGTAAGTATCGAAATTTTGTAATAAAATGTGCAAAATGATATTTGAATATTGTAATTGGATATTATGACTAGCAGGATATACAGATGTATCAAAAGAAATGGAATTGGGATTTTGATTTAAAGATAAAATTGAATTGCTCGACAAAAAGGTACGTATTTCAATTTCAGTATGAAATTTGGTGATTTTCTTGTCCAGCCACTTGGCTTTTTGTTTTCTTTTGGAATTTGAAGGCCTGTGGTGCTATTTTGTAGTTGTACCGAGCTAGCCGCGTAAAGGAGATGCTGGCGAAATTTTTCGAAAATTTAGGGAGTTAGAAAAATTTTGAGAAAATTTTGAAAGTTTGAAATTTAAATTTAAATTTAATTTTGAATTGTGAAGTAAATAATATTGTTGGAAGCTATGAAAGATTTTCGAAAATTTGTTGAAGCAATAATAATGGGTCTTTAGTAAAAAGATTTGTTTTGAAGAATTGATAAAACTATTTGGTTTTGGGCAAATATTAAACAGGTTGAGGATCATTCTTCTAAACTTGTAATTTCGGGACGAAATTCTTTTAAGGGGGAAGTCTGTGACGACCCTGAACTTTGAACAATTTAAATTTAAAATATTTAATTAATTTTAAATATTTGAAAGATAATTTAACTTGAATTTCAAACGTACATATGTATTTGGCGATTAAATTATAAAAATTAATCTATTGAAAAGTTGGGTAAAAATTTAAATCTTCAGTTTTAAGCTGATTAAAAATATTTCAAAGGCTTGTAAAATTCATATTGATAATATTGAAGATAATAGAAGCTTCAGAATTAAATTTAAAAGCAGTTTGTTCAGTCTTGAATTTGTATCGTTTAAATCGATATTTGAAAATAGCCTTCCGAGGCACAGTCTTGGAATTCAACGAAATCAGTTCCATTGGATTCGGGATATTGTATTATTATCGGATTTCAATTTTTGTAGCATTTGGAGTGATCGTTTGGCCGTACGTTAAGTAAACGCGTTGGAATTTATATCGAATTCAATTTAAATTTAAATTTGTATTTGGTCAACATTAGTTGAAATTATATCTACATCAGTACTTTGCCTTCCCCATCAAAACATTGTAGCTAGGTAATGCAAACACGCAAACGTCTTTTCCTTGTTCCCCTTTCCACCTTAAAGCACGCAGCTTTGTCCCAGAGATAAAATGTTTATCGTTCAATAGGAAACGTACCAAGCAAAATAAATAAAAGGGAATCAATTTCCTCTTCATAAATTAAATTCATGGTCGCTGATTAAAATTGTTGTTCGAATCAAAACTGTATTCCCTTCGTTTTCCCCCATTTTCCATTCGCAAAACAAAAAAAGGGATTCAAAGCACGTTCCTCGAATTCGTCCTCGAGGGAATGTCATGGCAGCCGAGGTTAAAGGAATCGAGGCAGGCTTGGGACTTAGGGCGCGCGATGTTGTCATTCATTCTAAGCTAGGGTGGTGGCACGTTGATCGAAGGGGTCGAAGCGGCAATAGATGCTAGGGTTTCGTAGCGACTTCGATTCTTTCGATTGGGGAAGCAGCGACGTGGGGAGTCGTTGAGGTGTCCGAAGTTGATACAGGCACGGAGTAAATGGTGGATTAGGTCGCAACATCGAGGGCGGCGACTAGTGCTCTCGAGTGGGTGGATTCGCGTGAGCGCGCAGGCAGTTGGGTTGCGAACTCGAGTTCGATAGGGTGGAGTCTGAGTTCGTCAGCGAAGTAGTCGAGTACTGTAGCGTTCGTGGTGGCGACTCTGGCAGGTCACGAGAGTGGCTTTGTCGTGTTGGCGATCGCGATGGTGGCCTTGGTTTTCCTGATCGCAGTGAGGTATCGGTTCTTCTTTTTCTTTTCGTTTATGCTTAAATATAATACTGATTGGAAAAATAAAATAAAATGTAGTTTAAAACAGAAACAAATAAGTATAGAGATAAGATTTGAAAATGGAAAATTTTGAATATATGAAAGTTTATATAAAACTAGATTTTTATGAAATTTATATAGAGTATTTTATAATTAATATACATACATGTTTACTAGTTCACTTTAAAAAAAATGAATTAGGTGATTAAACCGTTAATTAACTTGTTCCATTATTTTAGTTACTAAAATAAATAATTTATTAAGATAACTTATGTAGTTAATAAGCTTATTTCAATTATTTAGTTACCAAATTGTTTACAAAAGGAAAATTGGTCTAAAAATAAAATTATTGTATAAGTAAAATTACCAAACGAAAATTGGTTATTCAATTATTCAGAATATTAATGTATTGTATAAAATTGTTTATACAAGGTTTAAAGATCGTGAAAATCAAGCCGGAATGGAAAATGGATTGCAAAATAAAAGCTAAGGTGAGAACTTCTCACTCAATCGAATTGTTTCGATTTAAATTTTAAATAGTTAAATTTATAATTGCTTGATTGTGTGATTAGATTATAATTATTATCTACTGTTTTGAAATAGACCCTATACGCCGTATATTAAGCGGATGTTATTTATTAAACACATATACCGCGATAATTCCAACTTGATATGGAATTGGTATTATATATGTATTTGGAGTTGATTTCCCGCATTATATAGCAGATGAGACCCTATTGCGCCGCATAATAGCGGATAGTATTTTATAAAACCATATACCGCGATATTCCGTCTCGAAGCGGAATTGGTATTGTGCTAACATCTTTGGATGCAGGGAAACAGGTTGGAGGGGTCCAACTGGATTCCTCAAATGATTGAATTTGTTTCAATATTGTGTGTTGATCTATTTATAATCTGCGTGATTATCTTTGTGATTGAAATCGTTAAAGGCTAAAATTTAGCCGAATATATTTTTGGTATGGTTAGATGCCGAAAATAAATAAAATTTTATTTTTGAAAATTTAAGTTGAGAATTCATAATAAAATAAAATTTTAGGATTGATTCATTTTAAATAAATAAACGCTGTAATTTTTATGTTATAAAAATTATGATTTTTGTGAAATATAACCGAAATGTGATTTTTGAAATAAGTAGTTGATTTATTTATAAAATGGTTTAAATTGGGATTTTTGAATTATTATAAATGATTTATATAAAAGATTTATAAGTAATTAACTTATAAATTGGATTTTGGCGTGTAAATAGAATATGGATAGGATTTGTTAATGAAGTGATTTTATAAGTTGAAGTTGTTATAAAGTATAAATGGAATTTATAAACATTGTTTTATGAATCCGAAATCGACTTATTTTAATAAGTTAATTATTATAGCTTATTAAAGGAGATATATCCACGATTTTGGACAGTGAATAATCCTTTAAATAAAATATGTAGAAATGATGAATTTGGTAAATGAAGTATATTCACGATTTTGGACAGTGAATAATATATTAAAGAAATGTTTTGGCAAAGTGATATTTAAATAGAATTTAAAACGATTTAAGGATGTTTTAAAATGTATTAAGTATCGAAACCATAGATTTCAACATTCATTGTTGAAATAGACGTTTTCGAGGAATAGAAGGAAATGGTGGACTATAACACTGTTGTTATAGTAAATGATTTCCGAAATGAAAAGTTTTGTATAGTAGTGGGGTTTGTATATCTATCTTAATTTGGAATCCCTATACTAGTGATTTTGGGTTGTCGTAACGATGTTTTACGTAACATTCGTTTTGACTCAAATAAATGTGTTTAAGAGAAGTATTCCTTAAAGAATAAAATATATACTTAATTTGGATTTAAGTATATTGAATATTTTCCAGATGTTGAAATTAAATGGATTGGTGAATTAGTTATTATTGAATAAGTATGGAGATTTTTTCCAATATGAAGTGAATGTTTTGAGATTTTATCCTTTAAAGATAAATTGAAAGTGAATAATTGAAATCGATTTGAAAAATCGTATAAAAAGTGAATATTTGGAAATATAAATTCACAGTGGAAATTTGTATGTTTTAAAAATAAACATTGATTTATTTTTAAAAGTGTGGAAATAAATTTACGAATTTAGACGTAAATTTAAAGTAAGACGGTAAGGATTTATTTGATTGGTTTAAATGAACCAATTTGAAATGAAATTTGTAAAGGTGAAAATTGATTTGGAATTTTTTTTCGAATGGTTGAAGTATGGAAAATATATCTTATAAAGATATTTTGGAAATAAATAATTTGGAAAGATTATTTGGAATCGGGTTATGTTGTGAATATTGATTGATAGTTAAATAAACGACTATCAATATTGACCCTTGAAAGGCTATTTGTTATGAATTGGTTGAAATTGAATGCTACACTTATTTTTAAATTATTGCGCTCGTTATTCGGATTACCCATTCCGAATAGTGATACGATGTAATGGATAGCATTGAAGACCGGTGTTGAAGACCGGGTATTTGTGGAAACGATAGGATGACCTATCGATTGTCTCTGCACCGTTAGCTACGGTATGGAGATTTCCTTTATGATGGTAATTCGATCGGGATTGTGAATACCCGGATTGCAAGGGCTTCGTTTGAAGTGCTTTCGGTTCTGTTCGAACTCGGAACAGACTTGTATCGTTACGTGTCTGTCATTACATTTTGAGATATAAATCCGATTTTTTCAAATACATCTCTGTAGGTGGCAGAGAATTTATTCTCTTAGCTTAACACCCTTCTCTGAGACGTACGAGCTCAGAGGTTTTGTAGTTGAAGGTTATCAACGGTATACTCCCAATTTAGTAATGTGGCATGTTGAGTGTTGTTGTGTGATGATTATTTATTGATCATTTGTTGATCAAAGCGTGGCTTTGTGAAAAAGCGTAGCTTTGTGGATGAGACTTCGTCAAACCTCACACCCCGGAAATGGTCAAAACAGGAATATGCGGCAAGGTTATGAGAGTCGCGCCCTTTAGGGTATGTCATTTCCTTTTGGAAAAGGGTGGTGTCAGGTATGGAGCACTGATGCTTAACCTATGTGGTTGCTCCAATCCCATTTTTATGTATGGTTGTTGCTTGGTGATAGAGGGCCTTCGGATAAAGGTCCCAAAGGACCAGGGAGTGGCATACTCGAGAAGTATTTACCTATTTACAAAGGTAACCCGGCCTTGTGTTGGCAGAGATCCGTTAGGTTCTCGGGACGTCCCGCCAGAGGCGATCCCATGTGGCAGTAGGAAGTTCCTTAGCCTGACCATTTGTTGGAAATCCAAAGAAACAATACGAGCCTTGTATGGTTTTAGTTGTAGAACCTGCCATTTAGTATGGTAGCTATAGTAGGCATACTATAATGGTACCTATGCTGGCTAAGATTTATATTCTATTTTCGAAATGCTTTCATCACTATGCACTAATAATAATATCAAAGAAATTTGTGTATTAAGCATCTTTAACTATCATAATGAGAAATCTCCTTCAATTCTGTGTTTGCATTGTGTGTGTGCGGGGAGGCCTTATGCTAGTTTCATTTTCCAAAAGCATTGCGGATATTTTTCACTTCCCCTTGTTGTCGTTGTTTTAAAGATAAATAACTGTTTTAAGTTCTCACACTAGTCCCATGACTGACCTGGTGTTTATTGTTCTCTTCCTAAACTCTGGGTGCCCAAAATTTTCCACACGGGCAGTCTAGAGTCAGGTTATCAGGTCATTCTGGATTCAGAAGTGCTTTGAAGCTCAAGTGGCGAGCTGGATGGCGAGACGTATTACTTGTATATGATATTATCTTTCCGCTGTGTATTTCACTTGTAAGGACATGTTTTGTATAGTTGTCCATTGTTTTGTTGTGTTGTATATTGTTGTTGTACCCTCTGATGATAATGTAATGTAATAACTACGATAGTTCTTTGTTTTAAAGATTATTCATTTACCTATTATATGTTGTTCCGCTGCGATATGTGAGATTGTGATATTGTTTCTGTTCTGTTTTCTTACTTCTTCTATCTTTTTCTTCTATCTCTTCTTAAACCCTCATGGTTCGGTTTTTTGGCATTCGATTGCTCGACAATTGATACAGTGGACGTATTGATGTCGATTTTTGGAAGTCAAAGAATCGGTTCCTTACAATAATGGAGTTATAACAATAATCTGAAATACATAAGTAAGATATATAAGGAATTGATGTTATAATGACTCGTGAATGAAGTATAATGGCCAGAATAAGTATAATATCTTATGGGTAAAGAACTACAGAAATGAGCCAAGATAGAACATAATAAGGGAGAAGAAAAGCGCAAAATCCCAGCAGACAAACCCAAACCAGTGGATAAGTGGTTGTCACCCATCTAACATGTCGACCGGTAGTTTTCCATTGATATACCGATGGCCAAACTCCTACACTAGATCGAACCCACACCCAACCAGGCCGATCCAAATAGAAGGAATTATGAAATTGGGACTTTATGTGACACTTTAGGCTACTTTGAAGGAGGAAATGCAGTAAGGTTACGATGTGGCAAGATGTCTATCATTGGACATATATAAGTCCGATATGTGTGAAATTGGATAGTTAATTGTTTACGATGTTTGATAACATATAAAGGTTGTATTAGCTAATATTAGATATTACGTACATGTACTATGCTATCGATTGGTTGAGTAATTGATTATAAGGCATGTGTTCTGTAGGGAATAGCTGTCCTAGGAAAATAGTTGTTTCCTCGGTACTCGGAAAGGAAATAGTTGTTCCAAGAAAATAGAAGTTCCCTCGGTATTAGAGATGGATATACAAGAAATAGTTATTTTGGGGAAATGGTTGTTCCCTTAGAACTAAAATATTAGTTATTTGGGTAATTAGTATTCCCTTAGTAATATAGATATGGTAGTATTGGTTGGGTATATATTTGTGTGTAGCTTATGATGCAATATGGTATGAACATAATCGAGTTGCCAACCTAGGTTTAGTATTGATATTACTTGTCGAGTGCAAGTAGACATGTTAAGAATGTTTATAAGGGATAGGAGATACTAACGATGTTTTATTAGTCTTTTTGTTGTATATATGAGATAGACTTATTTCACTCACTCAAATGTATGTTTAACCCACTCCTATTTTCCAATTTACTTATATTACTAGGTTGATGGACCTCAGTTATGTGAAGGGCATTGTGACGAAGACTTGTGTTGTATATATTTAATAATATAAGCATAACATATAGCAAGTATATCCCTATGTGCTGTAGATTAGGATTTATTGTACGAATCTATCTATGTGTATGGATCTATGTTGAATATATGATGTTTTATAACATATGATGTTCCCTTCCATTGGAAGTTTAGAAAGTTTATAGTTAGACTCTGTTTTGTTTCTTATTATCAAATCATGATGACTTGTCATTTTCGATCTTCAGGATGCTAGTGTCAATTCAATCGTTAAATCCGAGTGTTGAAAAAGAAAGGTCGTTACAAGAGTACTTAAAAAATAATTTTTTTCAAAACATTACCTAAATGAATCATAAAGAATAAACTAGGGAATGGTATTGTGTTATTGTAACATACTTATTATACACACACACGTACTTCTAGCTATACCCTGGCTTTTGTCTTCGGATCATACTTCCGTATCTCAAGAAGACTCATATGCAGATTATGAGAAATGGATAGCAGAAATGGAAGAATTAATCTAGAAGTTGAAAGCACCACAACTAACAAAAAATGTAACTTCCCTCACTCCATGACTCGAAAATGGATGCTGACATTGCTGCAATCATCACCATAACCGTTTTCCCATGACAAAGTGAGTTCGACATTATTTTGTACAACATAAGTAAACAAAGCAGCTAAATAACTTTTTCATTATATCAGTTTGAATTAGATATTTCATTATATCGTTTTAACCCAAATTGTTGCCTAAGTAGGGGTAAATATAAATAGAACATTGGTAGAGTAGGGTCGTGTCTAACGTATGAAAATGCTAACAGAACATATGATCAGCTATAAATCCTAAATTTACACAGTGGAATTTAAAATGATTTATTGTAAACAAGCCTCATGCTTCATTTTTGTAGTACTTATTCATCCTCCAAAAGCTACCTATCTGATTCATAAAATTAGCTTAATCGAATGAGTACCCTTGAGTTTATGGAAAAATAATAAAAACACAAGTCAAACATAAAGCCTGGTATGAGTGTAACATACCCATACCATCCATAGTGAGACAACGCCGCTCACGCGGAACGTGTTCCCCTCACTTAACATCATCAAGATACATCATATATGTAAATGACATCACATAAAAGACCCTATGTTCATCGACAATTAAGAAGTGTACCCTGTACTTAACATACAGTTATGATCCATGTCATATGTCAATTCTAATTAAGTATACCATATACTGATGGACAATGTCATATATTCATTCATCATCGGATCAAACATCACCTAATCTCTTGTTTTAGGCTTTCATCATTAAGTTATCATTAACTTGTTTAGTGATTATCTCCAAATGTTTATCTATAACTAATTCATCTTTCTCAAATATTGTCATCTGATGAAATGTCCACTCATTCTACCAATGGGAGTTGCCCTGACTCTCCTAAGAAGTTGAATGTAAGCACCCTGAATATGTTCCGGTAAGGATCTTTACGAAGCATTAATAACTCCTCTTAGTCCCTTAACCGCTATTTTTTACTTTGCCGATTCATTTATTAAGTAAAACACCAACCAGATGTTTGGCACCCTACCTTAACTCTCCATTAGAGTTTATTAATTTTTAGGATTGAACCTTATCGTGACACCTTGTCATATACCGTTGGACTTTAGACTTATAGTCAAGGCACCCAGCCATCCAATAACTCCATGTGCCAGTATATCTTTATGATCATAGTTCAACTTGTTTCATTCATTCATTCATTATAGTGTACCTTACTCTTCCTTTAGGTAAAACATTTTATATCTTTCATTTAAATGATACCCTATCATTTATAAGTTTCTCTAAGCTTTCTTACATTTCAAAATAAGTTAACACCATTTTAACTTATGAAAAATCTTTACTTTATTTCATCCATATGAAATAGTTTAATAACACTTGGAAACTGTCTCCCAACGTGCCACATGCATTTTCTCATTTTACTTACGAAATGTAGCTTCCCAAACCATTGCGATTGAACTTCGGTTATCATATACTGGCCATCCTATAGCGTTTGAATGTTGAACCTAATCATCATGTGTAGGCTATCCGATAGCCATTGTAGGTTAATAGCTTCCCAAGTTATCACATGTTATATTTTAAGTAAGGATCATGGATTATCTTCCCTGGGGTCATCATGTACCATTTCATGTATAGTTATCACATACTAATTTATTTAATGCCATTTTATGGTGATCCACCATGGGCTATTGTGTGCTAACTCGTCTAAAGCTTCATGCCTGATTCTATTCATAGTCATCACTTGCCATCCCTTCTAAAGCCATTGCGTGATATATCTCCTAAAGCCATCGCATGATGTTTCATCTACAACCATCATGAACTATATATTATATAACGTACATGAGTAATCCCTCATGTAGCCTTTGTATGCTAGGTTCTATGATTAACATTTATGCGTTTAGCTTAATAGAACATAGATTTGATAGCACTTTCGAAGAAATCATGAGTAGATAGCTAGAAACTATTGCATGCCAACTCATCTTAGTCATCATGGGTTATTGTAGGCTATCTTGAGTTAAATGGCGCTTTTGTAATTATATATAAATTTGCCTGTTAAAATACTAACTTTATAGCAAATTCCATTTAATGCCGAATTCCTATTGGCTATTGTTTTTCTTTACAGTTCACTATTTTAGAAAATGGACTAATGACATCTTCCATTTATTTATTAATTATCACAAATTAAATACCCTTTTCCTTAGCCAATCAATTCATATAAAATCAAAAATTAATGGGAATAATTCCAACAATTAACAATATCATATTTCACCTTTTCCCAAAATTTTAGATTTAAATAATTATTTTTATAATTCTTAATAACTAATTTTCCCACATTTACCATTTTCTCAACATAGAAAATTCATAAAAATTCCAAATTAATTCCAAAAGTTACAAAATTAAAAATCCATTATTGTTTCATCCTTACGGACATCATATTAAAATTTTGTGGCATTTGGACATCGTTGGATCACGTTTCTCCCAAAGCATAAACATATTTATTTTATTCAAATTTCCAAACATATTCAAACAAGGTATAAGCATTGAAACATGTTTTTCATCATTAAAACATGCATATATAATCAAATCTATACTCAACAAGTTAGGGTAGGTTTTAGGAAATGTTTTATTCGCCTTGGTCTAAGAAACCTCGTTTTAATTTTCCTTCTCCTTAAATTTGAAAGCTTCAATCTTCTAGCTTCGAAATCTTTTTCTTCTTTCTTTCAAAATAATGGTCGACCTTGACTTGAGCTTTTAGGATTTTGTTTTGTCAAAATGAAATGAAGTTGGATGTATGATCGGTTAGGGATAAAGAAAGTGGGCTAGTGCTTTTGGCTTATGCTATTATCCCATTTTAGCTTGGTCACACTATTGCATTTCCCTTAACACAACCTTTCCAATCCAAAATTATAAATTTTATTATCATTAATAAGGCTAACCTTAGTTGCTCTAGTTACCCTTGGTTCATTCAATTAACTCTATAAAGTGTCCCACACTTAATTAATCAAATCTTCCTTAGGCAATTCCTACATTTAGATTACCTTATTCAACATTTATATAATTTCTTCTTGTTATTATTTAATTTAATTTACCATATTATGGACCCTCTAAAATATAGGGTGTTACAGTCACCACTCCTTATACGAAATTTATCCTCGAACTTTTGATAAGGAAGAATACAAAAATTTACCCTAACACCCTGAAAGTGCAAAGTTATCATTATGTAAGTACACACAGTACAAAAACTTACACTAGTACTCTCCTAATGCAAACTATCAATCATCAACTGAAATGTATTAATGCAACTTCTAATACAAAGTTATATTATGTCCTAATATACAAGTACATACAATAGAAAAACAAAGCACACTTCCATATACATAAATGTCTAAAACAACTTAGGATGGATGTTCCTAATCTTATCCTCTACCTCCCAGGTGCAATCTTCCTTATCCTCGCTCCATTGGATGCGAACAAGGCTGTTAGCTTTGTTCCTCAATTCTTTTATTCATGACCTACTATTCCTTTTGGTCATCTCACATATGTCAAATCTGGCTCTACAGGTAAGTTTTAAATAGCCCTCGATTCCACTACTAAACTTGAGTCATGCACACACTTCCTTTAATGCGATATATGAAAAACATTATGCACACCTGTCAAACAACTTGGTAACTGGACTGGTATGTGATCTTACCAATCCAGTCGATCACTGGAAATGGTCATACATACCTAGTGCCAATCTATCCAGCTTTCCAAAGTGCTTATCTCCTCGCATCGGAGAAACCTTCATAAACACATGATTTCCTACTACGAACTCCAGATCTTTTCTTTGCTTGTCGGCATAACTCTTTTGCCTTGGTTGCACGGTCTTCATCCTGGTACAAATCAATACTATCTTCTTAGTAGCTTCCACTATCAGATTAGGTCCTAACACGAGTCTATCTCCCCCACCCAACCAACAAATATGTGATTTACACGAGCTACCACATAGCACCTCAAACGGTGCTATCCCGATAGTCGACTAGTAACTATTATTATAAGTAAACTCAACCATATTCCAATGATCTTCCCAAGATACTTTAAAATCCGGTGCACATGCTCTCAGAAAATCCTTGAGTACACGCTTCACCCTCTCGGATTGACCATTGGTCTATGGATGGTAAGCCATGCTTAAGCTTTACTCCATACCCAATGCACTCTACAAACTTATCCATAACTCACTAGTAAACAATGGGTCTACATAGATAATTATACTACTCGATATCCCATGTAGTCACTACATTCTTCATATATAGGTTCTCTAAACTAGTCTTCATACACATCCACTTCACGGGGATAAAATGGCAATCATAGTGGTTTATGGACTATCGACAAAATGTTATCATTTCTTATTCTTGACCTCAGAAACCCATCCACAAAATCCATAGACATGGAATTCTATTTCTAGTTCGGTACTTCCAATAGTAGAAGTAAACTTCTCAACTTCTGATGCTCAACCTTCACTTGCTGATAGGTGAAGCACTTCTTCACACATTCTCCTACACCTCTCTTCATCCCTTTCCAAAAGAAGACTTTCTTCCTATCATGATACATCCTTGTGCCTCTTGGACGAATAGTAGACTTTGACTGATAACTTACCTCCAAGACTTCCTTTTGAAGATCCCCTACATCCAGAACGCATATTCTCCCTTCCTTTTGAAGCCATCCCTTTGAGTCAATCTTGGATCCTATCAGATCCTCGAAAGCTGCCTCCATCTCTAAGCACCTAATCCTTTTTGCAATTAGTGGGTCTTCCTGCTGTCTTGCAACAATCTTATCTACTAGTGATGGACGTACCTACAAACTTGCTAACATACCCGAACCTCTACTCAACCCAGTATTCTGCCTATATTGCACTCCATAAGAGGCTAATGTATCTAATATCTTCCATTCTTACCTCATTGCTAACACTCTCTTCTGATTCTTCCTACTCAAAGCATCGACAATTTTGTTCCATTTTCCTAACATATATTATATCCCAATATTCTATGCCACCAAGAATTCCAGCCATCACTGTTGTTTCATATTCAACTGCTTTTGAGAGAATAGGTGCTTATAGGACTTTTGGTCCATACAAACTCAAACCATTCTCCCAATAAGTAATGTCTTCCAATCTTTAGCGCAAATACTACGACTGCCAACTCCAATCCATTAGTCAGATATCTAACTTTGTGCAGTCTCAATTGCCTTGATGCTTAAGCTGTCACTCGCCCTCTTTACATCAACACCACACAGAGCCTTTTCCACAAGCGTCGATGTACACTACTAAATTCTGGTTCCCTTCAATCACGATCAAGACAAGAGTATTCATCAATAACTTCTTCAACTCCTAAAATGACCCTTCACTAATCGATCAACTCAAACTTCTTGTTCTTTCTGGTCATCATAGTCAAGGGTGCTGATATATGAAGAAAGACTTAATGAATCTGTGGTAATAGCGAGCCAATCCAGTGAATTTCTCATCCCAGTGACCATCTCTGGATCCATCCAACCATTAATAGTCTCTATCTTTGATGGATCCGTAGCTAATCCATTTTTTGTAACTGCATGCCTAAGAAACTTCACTTCTTGTTTCCAATAATGGCATTTAAAAACTTCACCTTAAACTTGTGTTGTCTCAGCATCTCCAACACTGATATCAAATGGATTTTATATCTCTCTTATCCTTAGAGATAAAAACTAGCAAAAATCTATCCACTAATCGTGAAAGATTCGGTTCATAAGGTCATTGAAGAACACATGAGCGTTGGTTAGTCCAAACGACATCACTAACCGTTCATGTGAACCATACCTCGCTCTAAACGCAGTTGGTGGAACACTATCTTCTGCTACTCTCAAGTGATGGAAACCCGTTGCCAAGTCTGGCTATAAAAACACTCGAGCACCACTCAAGTGGTCAAACAAGTCGTCTATCGTGGGAAAAGGACAATGATTCTTTGTCGTTAACTCATTGAATTTCGATAATCGATGCTCATCCATAAAGATCCGTCCGAATTCTTTTCAAATACCATGGACACTCCCCACAACAATCCACCGACATAAGGAAACTTTTTCCTTTTATGTGCTAGCTGCTTCTTTAATTCTTCAATCTCCTTGGATGGCATTCTGCTAGGGCATCTACTAAAAGGTTGTGACCCTTGCATCAAATATATACGTAATTTGATTGTCTTCTTCGTGATAATCCCATTACAAGTTCGAAAACATACATAAATTTTTGGACTGCATGTACAGTACTGATCTCATCTTCTTGATCTTCTGTAGCATATAGCGTCAAGTTCGACATCTCCTTGATTACGTATAGCACTACCATAATTATTTCTCCCCCTCTTAGATTTCGTATGGCGATAATCTTATCCGCATAATAAATCCTAGCCTCATTGTGCACCGATCAGTCCATACTCAAATTCACCTTATACCCTATAAAGTCTAACATATTTGGGTCGTAGACAAATAAATGTCCACACAATTCAAACTCAAATGCACCTTAATCCGATAGTGGCATACCTACCAATCAGATCAACCAAACATAAGGATGCAATCAAATAGATAATATCTACTTTTAACCTATCAACCAAATCTCTTGAGATGAAAGAGTGAGTAGCACTAGCATTAAACAAACTCTAACTGATATATATCAGAAATCAAAATCATACCTCTAAGCCCTTTCTTTTCTCCTTAGTAGTCATTCAAGACAGATGTCCTTCCAATGCATAAACCTTTGCTTGCTTAGCTTCCAAGAAATCTCTCTTCTTATGGCCTGGCCTATTATAAATAAATAACTTGGCCATGTCCTTGTTCTTTGGCTAGGTACACTTAGAGGAGTAGTACCCATTTTGGCCGCAGTTAAAACAAGTGACATCATCTATATTCGGCTTCTAAGGTCGCTCCTCAAGTAGTCTTTCCTCCCTTTTGATTCTTTCTTTCCTTCTTTTCTTATAAGGTCACTCCTCAAGTAGTCTTGCCCTGTAGTTTTCCATAGGCATCTCTCCTTGTTCAAATCAAGCAACTCCCTACACAAAATACTCTTTTGAGATTCGAGGATAAGCTGAGCCTCGAATCGCTCCTTAAACTGCTTCCAGGTTATCTGCTACTCTAGGCGCTCAGTAATTACAGCCTGCCACTAGTCTAATGCATCCTCTTATAGCTCAAGTGAAGCCAATCTCCTCTTATGAGAATTATTATATCCCAAGTCACCGAAAATACACTTGTAAACTTTCAACCAATTCAAGATCTCAAAGGCATACTCCTTCCTTGTGAACACGTTTCCTCCACTGCTCTTGAAATCCTTATTAATCTTAGAAAAGTCTACTTATTTTGCTACTCCTATCTCGGCTTAAAAACTCCAGCTAGCTATTTTTGTATCATCTCCATCATATATTGGTAGAATAAAGCGTTCACATTCATTCCTCCTTCAGCCAAAGTAGGCACTTGAGTACCGGCTTCCATATAAACTTCTAGGTTCGCATTCATTCCTTGGCTATTAGTTTGAGTACTGTCATCTCCTCTACTTGGATTTTCTCTCATGCTTCTTATGGTCAAACTTTTATTAAGTAGGGCTATTTCACCTTTCGCATAAGTAAGGTTTCGTAAGAAACAAAAGTAAAGGGAGTAGGATCAATCATAGAAGGGTATATATAATTATCCTATACATATATATCAATGTTGTCCTGCCTTTTGACTCGGCTGTACTCAGACTGATTAGACAAGGTAGACTCGATGATATACAAGCCAAGCAACCCGAAGAGATGATTAAAGAGACCAGAGACCAAGCATTGACAATAACGTGTAGCGACAATCAAGTGAAGCCAAGAGATATAGTCTCTAGAATAGTCTAAGTATGGATTCGTGCCTTCCCCAAGGTAAGGGATCGGATCAGATCACTATGGCTATAAACAGCTTGAATCAATAGTTCAATTCAATAGAAATCTATTGATACCTCCCAAATATGAAAGCAACTATACAAAACTTTGGAAATATGAAGCTAGCATAAAGGGAGACCCACCATGGTGATCGCATAGTGCCACGTGGCAGGAAAGACTAATTGGCCCTGATCGCTCCCAATTGGGAAATGTGCCTTGAAACTTTCTCGATGACTATGTCTACATCTATAAATCCTGCCAACGAATTTTTAAGAATATGTTTAGTTGTCTACCCTCATAAATTAAGAGTTCATAGTTCATTTGAAGGATCTTTACGCTATTATTTTGCTTGTACTCCATTATATTTACGTATTTCGATCTGATCCCTCTTGTATTTAGAAATTCAAGCGATTAATAAAGCTATTTCATAAAAGTGGATGTAGGCATTTAGTGTCGAACCACTATAAATCTGTTTACCATTGTTGTTTAACTTGTTCTCTTCTCATTTCCTCAGTTTAATTTTGATTTTATTTATTTCTCTACATATAACCTAGTGGGTGTCTGTGCTAACTTTGGTGCAAACATTTTTGTGTTTTCACTATAAAATTAGTTCTCCACTTGATTGGATCTCATCATCTACTTATTGATTCCCATATTCATAAGATAGATCAAGATTGTTGCCGATATGTTTCCATTTCTACTTGGATTTAAAGAATACCCAAAAGGAAACTATTAGCCATGGCCAGAGGAAAGTCTACTGCTACCCTTGCTGTTGAAGGCAATGAAGATATCGGCGTTCAATAGGTTGATTAAAGCATACACCGGCTGCCGTCGATCCCCATAATCCACCTGACTATGTCACCAAAGCAGACTTTGAAGTTCCAATGAAGGAACTGATGGATATCCATCAGTAGCTCAACCTAGCAAATCCAGTCTAACATCGACCTAATGAACTAGTGGAAAGATCAGCATGGAAAGACAAGGAGGGAGTCACTCCATATTCAGGATCGGAAAAATCCTCCACATCCGATGAATATCAAAAAAACAGACATCAAAAAATAGATGCATATGCAACTAGAACATCGAGACGGAATCAAACGATCGACAATGGCCAATTGGAATCAATCGTATCGAACCCCATAGGGGATTAGCATCAAACCCTAAATTCATGTGGGCAGTCAACATGTAGGTGGAGGAGCTTACTCTAGAGGTGCCACGATCAATCAAGGAACCAGAACTCTAGCTAATATGGTTGACATCAGCTGAGAGACGATGATCGAATTGCTACTTAAGGATTGGATCAAGAGCAAGAGTAGCCAAGAAAATTAGCACTACTCGAAGGCATGGATCGCGTCGCTCACGTAAGGTGGAACACGAATACCACCTAGCACGAACTTATCAAACACCAGACTTAACGACAATGGAAAGATAGCTAGGGAAAGAAAGTCAAGGCTTGATCAACGACGATTGGGAAATCTCTTGAAATCATACTACATTTACCAACAACATATATACAGAATATCCACGAAGGTTTTATATGCCTGCTTTTCAATTGGTAAAAATTGACCTCGGGCATCATCTCTTGGAATACAAATGGAACATGGACTCCACCCGAGCCACTGATGCAGTCAAGTGTAGGTGTTTCCCTATTTTTCTGGAAGACGTTCCGGCCATATGATTCACCAAGATACCATCATGGTTAATCTCTTCATTTGATGAGTTAACAATGAAGTTCATGGAGTAGTTTTGCATACACACGGCTCGCTCCAAGGATGTAATGTCACTCTATAACTTAGTTCAGGTACAGTGCAGTCGTTGAAAGATTTTTTAGAAAGGTTTAATACAGCAGTTATAGAAGTCAGTAATATGAATAATGATGCAATACACATGACAGAAACTAGGGGAGTCGACCCCGATTTCGAGTTTGGTGATTGGTTAGCGAGAAAGCCTCCTTCTACATTAGACCATTTCTTTGCAAAGGTTGCTCGGTTTCTAAGGAAGGAGGAGGCAAACTGAACCATGAAGAGAGATGTTGCAGGCCCAAGCACCGAGGGAGTATAAAGTAAAGTGATAGTACAGTCCGGTGATTGTTTTGGGAAAGTTCAAATCAATGTTTAGAACAAACCAAATGAGTAGAAGAAATGTGGTGATAGAAACCGCGACTGAAGGTGGGATTCTAGGAGAGGGAAGCTGAGGATCTCATCGATTGAAAAATACATGTCGTTGAATACGTCACTAGAGAATGTTTATCTATAGACTTGTAACATTATGCAGTATAGGAAACCACCTCCGAAGGAACCGATAGAGCAATAGAGACAGTCCGTAAAGTACTATAGATTTTATGAAAGTTATAATCATACCACGGACAAGTGCCGCCGCATCGTCGATGTTATTGAGATGATGATTCGTGAGAGAAAGTTGCAGTGATTTGTTAAAGCCCTATAGGATAGTGAGCAGTGGACATCCAACCCCAATTGAGGACAAGCTCTGCCTAGTGCTGAGGAACCTTGGTGGATAGAAGGGTGATTAGTTATTAATTCCTGCGTTGAAGGACCATCCGATCGACAAAAGCTAGAATGAAATGGAGCGTTACATGAACTCTATCAGACATGTTGACATTGAATGTTGCTCGAACACGGAGGATAGTGCTCCAGAAAAGCAGCAGCGTACTATGACAGTTGATATTGTTTTCCAGAGTAGAGATGCAGATAAGGTGGAGGCCCTTATGATCGACCCAATGGTAATCTCGGCCATGATCAACCCCACCTGGGTGAGAAAGATTCTGGTTAATTATGGAAGTTTTGTGAATATCATTTTCAAGAAGGAATACGACCAGAGTTACTACAAGTCAAAGATCTGAAACCATGCAATGCCTATACTCATGGCTTCAATGGCACTACAACTAAAGCGATAGCTATGTCGAGCTACCAATGGAGTTAAAAGACGACAACTGAAGGAGAGTGCAAGTGTTTCCATTTTTTGTGATAGATGTGAACTCTTCGTACAACGCTTTTTTGGGCCAATCATCCCTTGCTGAATTCAAGGCAGCTATTGCCCCTTGGAGTGTGACACTCAAATTCTCGATGGAGAATGGTATGGGAAGTATCTTTGGATATCAGGCAACTGGACGTGCCTGTTATATGGATGAGTTGAGAGACGCTCATCGAAAGGAGAAAGGGAAGGATGTGGAGAAGCCTTTCTACATCAAAATTTAATGAAACTTAGCAATCAGCGTCCGAGCCTTAGCTCAGGCACCACATTCATTCTATAAAGATATAGATCCTAGAGATGAAGAAGTGGATCCCATATAAATCAAGGCTGCATCCACTGAGCTAATGATCAAACCATAGCCTATTGCAATGATGATGAAGGAATTAGTTGGTTTTCTTCGATCGAATCTTGATGTGTTTGCTTGGACCCATTCTAACATGTTTTGGATCTCTTCGACAATCGTGAGCCATGTATTGAATATCGAGCCGAGGCATTTCCCGGTCCAACAAAAGTGATGCAATGTGGATATAGAGAGATCCGTTGAACTTAAGAGGAGGTGGATAACTCAAAAACAATGGGTATCCAATCCAGTTCTCATGAGAAAAGCTAATGGAAAGTAGTGTACATGCGTTGACTACTCAGATCTAGACAAGGAATTCCCGAAGATAGCTTTCCACGTTCGAGGATTGCTGGTAGACTCAACTACTGGACATGAACTGCTTGCATTGAAGACGCGTACTCCAGATACAATCAGATCCCGATGCATGTCCCAGACCAGGAAAACACTACCTTCATTATCGATCTGGGATTATACTGCTAGGTTGTGATGCATTTTGGACTAAAAAACACTGGTGATACTTACCACAGACTGGTCAACCGAAAGTTCAAAGACCAGATTGGGCGATCAATGGATGTATATATGGATGATACGCTCACGTAGTCATGGTGACCAAACGACCACATCGATGACTTGGTAGGGATATTTAGTGTTTTATAGGAATATAGAATGAAATTCAATCCCTTGAAATGCTTTTTTAGCGTTGTGTTAGGGAAATTCTTAGTTTCATCATTAACTCCCATGGAATTGAAGCTAATCCCAAGAAGATTCAGGCGATATGGGATATCTAAGTGCCTAAGACAACTAAGCAGGGGCAAGCCTTAATAGGAAGGTCGCCGCACTTAGTTCATTTATCTCTAGGGCCACTAATAAGTGCATCCATTCCTTTGACTTGATCGAAAGAGGGAAGAGGAACTTCGAATGAATGCAGGATTGTATTGATGCATTTCAAGCTCTGATACATCACATAGAGAGACCCCCCATCTTGTCCAAGCCACTGGATCATGAAGACTTTTATATTAACTTGGCGGTATGGGTACATGCCATAAGTGTAGCACTGCTGCATGAAGAGAATCTGATCTGGATACCAGATTATTATGTTAGTAAGCGATTGGTAGGGGCTGCAAAGAACTATCCGAAATAGGAGAAGCTCATGTACTGCCTGTTGATTGCATCAAGAAAGCCCTACCCTTATTTCCAAGCTCATCCCATCAATGCCTTTACCGACCAGCTATTACGATAGGTCCTATGACGACCTGAGACGTTTGCGAGGTTACTTAAATGGAACATCGAATTGACCAGTTCAATACACTTATCTCCCTCGGAGAGCCATCCAGGGACAAGAATTGGCGAACTTCATAGCCGAATTCACTACACAAGATGAATCTATAACGAGCAGTGGAGAACCTACCATCCAATGGAAGATGTACATGGATGGAGCATCCAACGATCGGTGTCCCGC
The DNA here is from genome assembly GCA_030765085.1 of Allium cepa. Classification (NCBI taxonomy): domain Eukaryota; kingdom Viridiplantae; phylum Streptophyta; class Magnoliopsida; order Asparagales; family Amaryllidaceae; genus Allium; species Allium cepa. The sequence continues at coordinate 237,499,931 of CM060943.1, read as the reverse complement.
ATAGGAGTCGTACTGGAAACTCCAAAGGAATACTCGATCTGCTATGTTCGAAAACTTGACTTCCCTGCAGCGAATAATGAAGTTGAATATGAAGCCTTGATCGTTAGGTTTATACTGGCTAGAGAGATGGGAGTAAAAGCTTTGTAATTTTCTATGAGTCCCAGTTAATATTGTATCAAGTTAGGAAAGAATATCAAACTAAAGGAGCATGAATGCTCCTTACCTTAACCGGGTTGAAGATCCACCATCTAATTTCGAGCATTACACCATTAGACACGTCTCCAGAGAATAGAATGAGAAAGTTGGCTCACTAAGCAAGCTGGCCAATTTCGAGATGCATGGCAAATGGGCCCGGTTCCAGCTGAAATTCTCAACACTCTAAGCATTGACCAGATGGAGATTGATTGGGTCTTAGAGACAAAGCCCGAGAAGGAGTTATGGATGACTCGATTAAAGCCTATTTACAAACAGGAATCCTTCTTGAATAGAGGACTGAAAAACGATAGATCCTTTATAAAACTTCGCAATACATCCTTCAAGAAGGAGTCATGCATATGAAGGGTTTCACCATCCCTCAGCTTCAGTGTATCACTAATGATGAAATCAAACGAGTATTAAGAAAAGTACATGAAGGAGAATGTACCAATCACACTGGGGCAAACCCATGTAAAGAAAATTCTTTGCTATGGTTATTCTTGGCCAACTATCAATTGAGGCACAGCTGATAATGCTAGACGATGAAACAAGTGCTAGATTCCAAGAGTCCCGCTAACGGAAATTACTTAGATGGTCAATCCATGGTTATTTGCTACTTAAGGTATTGACACCATCGGCTCCTTGCCGATTTCCAATGGTGGTGCGAAGTACGTCATCATAGTAGTTGATTACTTCATTAATGGGCTGAAGCCGAACCTTTGATCATGATCATTACGGAGAAAGTAATCAACTTTATTGTTCGAAACATCATTTTTTGTTTTGGTTTCCCCAAACAGTCATAATCGACAATGGAACCCAATTTGATAGTGTGGAATTCAAAGATTTCGGTCCCTGACATCATATTGAGAAAAGATTTGTGACAGTTGCTCACCCTCAATCTAATGGATAGGTCAAAGCTGTCAACAAAATCATAAAGTTCATTCTAAAGAAGCATTTGGAAAAGGCTAGAGGCAAGTGTTTCGATAAAATCCCCTCGACATTGTAGGCATACAGAACCACCCACAAGTCCACAACTAGCCATACTCCATTCACCCTTGCTTACGACTATAAAGCCATGATTCCTATAGAACTTGAGTCCTTTCTCATCAAGTGACTTATTATAACCCTAAAACTAATAGAGATCTTCTTTTGGAATATCTAGATATGGTCGATGAGAAGCGTAAAGAAGCTTATTTAAAAACAGCTGCACATGGACACCGAGTCGCTCGATACTATAACGTAAAATTCTTAACTAAGACCTTTGAAATTGGCATCACACTCCCTAGATCATGGAATAGTGAACATTTATGATGCTATTTCACTTAATTTTGTTTCATTCGATTGCATTTCAATCAGTTGTATTTGTTAGTTCCCGAGATAATGGTTTTGATGACAACAACCTTAGGACTGGTTATAAAATATAAATACTAATATTCTGGTCTATATATATGTAGGATATATATACAAGGGGAAGTCGACATGCCTCTACCCCCCATGTCGACATGGTAGCCGTAGAATTCAAATTTCAAATTTTCAAAAGAAGTGTCTATTCGTCATAACCTTTCATGAATGGACATAACCATTGTTATCCTATAAATACCGGTTGTTTTCAACGAATTTTAAGTTAGTTTTTCTTCATTTATTCACTCCTTCTTATCCACCAAATATTCTCTTATATTTTAAATGCTTTAACAAACACTACATAAATTCCAAGTAAACAAAACTGATCATCTCTAATTTGATTCTCTGCGACTCTCTCTCAAAGATCTCAGTGCTATTTAGAGTTATAGGATCATGTGTAATCAAAGATCAAAAGATCAAAATGTATCAAGTTTCTCTCTATCAAAGAGTGATTGGAAACGGTGTTATTGTGGCCCGTAAATCAATTGGGTGTGATTGTAGCCCGTAAATCAATTAGGTGATCTTATAGCCCGGTTAAATCAAGAGAGTTTGCCCTGGACTCAAAGCAAGAGAATGTATCTCGTGGCCTTAAAATCGAGGTTATAATATCGACATTATATTTTAAAAGAAATCTGCGTAAGAAATTGTATGGGACTGGATGTAGGGTAACTTCGAACCAGTATAAAATTCCAGTGTGTTCTTTCCTTTACTGCTTTTATTTACTATTTGCATTGTGTTTGATTCCATGATTGTTTCTGTGTTTGTGTATTGCATCTGTTTGGATTTAATTTAAAACGATTTCAAAAAGATTCATAAAATTAATTAAACATTATTCACCCCCCCCCTTTAGTGTTAATTCTTCCTTAAGATCCGTAATCCGCATTTCCAACATTTGGTATCGGAACATTGGTTTTCAAAGTTATCATAATCTGAATTTTGAAAAAGTTTAAAATGGAAAGTTTTGGAGATCCTTTTAACACTAGTTCAAAACTATCCAAATCATCATTGTCTTACAAGTCAGCATATTTTTTATTGTAGAAAATCAAGTTATCTACTGAATTGGTGTGTTGTGCGGGAAAAAATGTGTTATATAGCTTTTGAAAAATCAACACTCAATGAACAAATGGTGCAAATCATGAAAAACGAATGGATACTTGATAGTGGATGTTCAAGGCACATGATAGGTAATCCGGAGATACTGAATGACAAAATTTATGAGGATGGAGGAATGATCAATTTTGGAGACAATTCAAAAGGATATGTGTGGCATTGACAATGTTAGTAACTCTAAAGCTCCTACTATTTCTGATATTCTGTTAGTTAGGAATCTAAAACACAACTTAGCATAAGTCAACTATGTGAAAATGCTACAAAATTAAATTTGAAAAGGATAAGTGTCACATCGAAGATAATAAATCAAATATTATCTTTGAAGGAATTAGTAAGAAAAATATTTACAATACAAGCGACCCTTGGATTTGGCATAAAAGATTTGGGCATTTGAATTTCAAACTCTTCTCTAGACATTCAAAACATGATCTAGTAATAGGTCTCCCTAAAATGAATTTTAAAGTTGATAGTATATGTGATGCTTATCAATTAAGAAATTTTAGGAAGAGTTTATTTAAATTGAAAGATATGATTTCAACTTCAAAACCTCTTCAGTTACTTCATTTAGATCTATTTGGTCCATCTCAAATTCAGTCAATAAATTACAGTAAATATATTTTTGTAATTGTAGATGATTATTCTAGATTTGCATGGACAATTTTTCTAAAACACAAAAGTGATTCTTTTGATTTATTTAAAACTTTTGCAAAAAGAATTCTAAATCAACTTTCTTTAAAACTCAAAACTATTCGTAGTGACCAGGGTGGAGAATTTGAAAATGAAAATTTTGAGAATTTCTGTAATCAACAAAGAATAACCCATATTTTTTCTTTTCTAAGAACTCCACAACAAAACGGAGTGGTAGAGCGTAACGATAGAATGATTAGAGAGTGTGCAAGAACAATGATTTTAGATAGTAAATTACCAAGAAATTTTTAGGCTGAAGCAGTCTCTGCAGCTTGTCACATTATGAATAGGATTTTAATTAGACCTCTAACCAATAAAACACCATATGAACTTCTTTTCAATAAGAAATCTAAGGTATCTTATTTTAACGTTCCCAGAAGTAAATGCTTTATTCTTGTTAACGAAAAAATTTAAACGCTAACACCCTGGTGTATAAGATGTGATTGTGAAAGCACCACCCGTTTGTACGGGAAATAGAAATAAGCAGAAAGTATGTAGAAAAACGGTAAGAGACACAGTATTTATAGTGGTTCGGCTTATAATCCAGCCTACGTCCACTTTAATCTTTTTATCACTAGTTTGATTACAATTCTTTACAAGATCTTTCAATTACAACACACTTCAAGTGATAGGGTATGTGAAACAAGTAGCTCAAGCTTTGATGTTGACAATCATCTTCAAATCCATGGTGAATGTGGATGATTCCTTCATGGAGTTCCTTTAGAAGTTTGTTGGATCTAAAAAGCTTTGAAGTCGTCTGGAATTCGGCAGAGTAACGGCGCTTGAAGAGAATGAGCCAAAAGGTCTCTTGAACGTTGGAAGTGGTCGTCTATTTATAGAGAGTTCTGGTCTGGAATTTTTGCCAAGTTCTAAGTCGCGACCGACTTAGTATAAGTCGTGGCCGACTTAACTTATCCCATCGCCGATCTAACGAGCCAAGCCCACGACTTAATGGAAGCAAGCTTGTCTGAATTGAGTTGTTGCCGAGATAAGCTAGGTCGTAGGTCCCCCTTTCTCTTATGCATGGCTCATGCTTTTAATGGGGCAAGCATGCTTCTCCGGACTTAAATCACCAGTTCTAAGTCGTAGCCGAGTTAACATGCCCCGGCTTAAGTATGAGTCGTGTACCTTTCCATGTCCTCATCAAGTAGGTCGGCAGCTCCTTTAGATAACTAGACCGGTACTCAAGTTAGATCGGTAGACTTCCTAAGTCGGCATCCTTCAAGGCATTAGGTCGTTAACCATTTAAGCCCTTAGGTCGGGAACTTGGTAAAGGCATTGAGTCGGCACCCATGATAAGGCATTGGATCGGCGCGTTTCTTAACTAATTAGGTCGGCACCGAACTAAGTCGGCCACCTTGTTAATTGGTTAGGTCGGCAAAGTCTTTGGGTTGTTAGGTCGGCAACTCTTCTGAGTCGGCATCTCTTGAGTCGGCGCCATCTCCACGTACTAGACCTGCTGAGTCGTAACCGAGATAGGGTTAACATTTGCCCCTCGAAGTATACGCCTTAGGCTTAAGTCGTGTGCTTCGAAACATCTCTTATCTCGGCCCTTCACTGAGTCGGCACGTTATTAGATCGGGCACGGTCCAAATGTTAAGCCGGCGAATTGCCGCTTCAGTTCCTTTCACTACGAGGTATAAATCATATCCCCTTCTTCTTTCTCATTACCTGCTCTCTTAACTCCGCCATTAAAATTCTCTTGAGTTCTTTAAGGCGATTCCATCCTACCTGATCACCAGCAATTCCTACTATTCAGAGCGTAAGTGAATCCGTCCCCTTCTCGATCATAGATTGCTATTGGTTCATGAATTCTGTCACTTGAATACGAATTGTCTCTTCGCGCAACGTTCCATCACGAATCTCACTATACCTGTAGTCGATGAAGTTTAGGTTACTCGATTTTGGCTTCAGATGATCGTTGAGATGATGAAGAAGGTTTTATCACTCAGGTTCAATGATCTCTGAAGGCAGAGCAACGGACTTATGCGATTTGGAGCTGTTTCATTGGATGATCCGATAGCTTGAATGAAAGGCTGCTGTTGAAGAAATGGCTATTGGGTTATCGGGTTTAATGCTATGGGATGTTGGCTCGAAGGCGAGTTAGTGGGTTTAGGTGGCTTAGCCTTCGACCGATCTAGCTCTTACACGACCTTAAATCGTGGTTGAGATAATGCTTGAAAGAATCTCGCCGACCTAAACATTAAAGCTTAGATCGTGACCGAGTTAAGACTTGGAGGAATTCCTGCCTTTCGACTTGGAGCTTGCCTTCTTATCTCCCCCGTGCGAACTAGAGGAAATGAGTCGCCAAGCTGAACCACCTAGATTTTGACCCGTTACCGACTCAGTCTTATCTCGCATGAGAATTTTTGAATCGTAGCCGAGCTAACACTTGGGCTCTGGACGTATTGACACTTAGAAACATAGGCCTTCTTCAAGTATTTTAACCCGGACTACCGAACTAAATTGAATAAACCTTGAACCGGGATTAAGATTTGAAATGCCCCAACTTTAAATTTGTTTGAATGTCATTGTGTCACTTCACATATCATTCTCACTTTTGAGTTGTAAACCTGTTGATAATAACATACAAACAAAGAAAACCAAGGCGCACATACTGCCATTGACTGCCCATATCAAATGACAGATTAGTTAAGACAAGATAAGAGATATGAACATATTGCATGAAATGTTGTAAATTAATTGACTAAAGTAGAATATTAATGCAAAGTATCAACAATTTGAACTGATTTGTTTGCATCAACATTGTATTTGCATATTCAAACTCAAAACAAAGATTCCTGGTTTTTATAACTAACAAATGTTTGCTAGGTTTTATTCCAGTTACCTTTGCTTATTGTTTGATTGATACTTGTACAACACTTCACACACTTTAGGAAACGTGCACCTTCATGTTTGAATATCCAATTGCTTGTGTAGAATGACTTCCCATCAAGGAGAAGAAGCAGCAAGTCAAGAAGAAGAAACTTTCCCGATAGCTGTTCCTATAGAGAATCCTCCGGAAAGAACTTCGACTATTCTATCTTCGAGAACATTTATTCAGTTGCGTACTCAATTCGGCTTTGCTGAAGATGATGTCATATTTCCTGGACCGAATGATACTGCTGACAGACCTCCCTATGGTTTTGTCGCGGTTAATCGTCAAATGTGCTTAAGTGGGGCGATCCCACCTTTCAATGACTTTCTTCGAATTCTTCTTCTTCGGATGTCAATTTCTCCGTTCCAACTTCATCCTAATGGTTACGCTATCTTGATGGGGTTGGGTGTTTTGTTCAGAAGAAATCTTGACCGACTGCCGAGCTTCGAAGAAATTCGCTACTTATGCTCGTTTGCAAAGAGCAAAGACCATCCTTCTCTTATCATTGTGAGAAGTGCAAGAAACCGCAAGCTCATTCTTGATCTTACTGAAAGTGTCCATGGATTTTTAAACCAATTTTTCTTTGCCCGCAGTCCCCCAGAGTTTTATGCTTCTTGGAGAGTAGGAAGTAAGATCATTTATTTCCGTCTTTCCACTTTCTTTCTTAACTCTTTTCGGGGTCCAAATTGCTAATCTCATTCTTTGCTTTTTTCAGCACTTCCCCTTCCCTCTAGAGATCCGATACATAGGCAGACTTTTGATAGACTGAGCGCTGTAGCCGCAGAAGAGAGAAGTATCAAGTTTCTACTAAGCGACGAATTTCTACATCAATACGAACTTCTCCACCCTTCTCGCTATACTCAGCTTTGTGAAGCTCCGACTGAAGTTCCCGATTCCCCGACTGAAGCATCGGATGCCCCCGTTACTATCGAACAACCCTCATCAAAAGAGTCTAACATCGAAGCTTCATTGGTGAAATGTTCCACCCCTACCGACATTATGGGGTCATCTAGTAAGACGGCACTTGCCCCGATTGAGGAAGAAGAAGAACCTTCACAGCCTCTCGGGGGATTAGCTGATGTAGGAACTGAGAAAACAAGTCTCACCGAGCATGATGGTGACGATGTTTATGATGGGTTGAGCGACATAATAGTGACCTCACAGGAGCTTTTTAGAGATGACGTGTCTAAAACTATCTCTCCTATAGTTGAGGCGACGTCCCTTCTTCGACTAACACCAACACAAACACCAACTCCTCATACCCAAGCTATCATCACCTCTACACCAATGAGTGGTTTGTAGCTTAATGCGCGTAGCTTGCACATCACACAACACTTAGGATTTTTTGGCATTTGTTCACATTTAACTTCTTTTCTCCGGAAGTTTCTAAGACTTGCTATTTTTGCCTTTTCAGATTCCTCTATGGGGCGCAGCGGCAGCGGTTCTTATTACAAAGACTTTCGACGCTATGGAGGGCGTGGCAGCTATGATTACAAGCAATACTATACCGATCCCAGAGAGACCAATGAGCAGAGAGCTGCGCGAAAAGCTGAAGAGAGGAGAAGGTATGAAGAACGTCATGAGGGAGCGGGCACGCGACATGAATCTTTCCCAAGGGATGATGATTCCCATAAACGTAAAACGCACGATGATAGGGGGAAGAGCCATATTGAGGATTCGAGAAAGCGGACCAAACTTGGCGAGGAGCACGTGCCCGTGACATCTGAGAGACCTGGTGCCTCAGTTTCTATTGACATCCCTTCCAAATCTCCTGCTCTTGAAGGAAGTGCCATCCAAACACTTCTCAACAGGCCTTCATACCATGTTGAAAGGGGCCCCCCGACTTTGCAGAGCCGATTCCCGAACTGGTGTTTGAGGGGGGTACGCTTCGACCTTGATTTGGTCCCCATCGACAAAGAAGCTATGTACAGAAATCTCGATGCTGTCAAGCTTGATATCGATAGAATGTCTGGATGGCAAAAGCTGGTTGATGAACTTCAAAGAGTTAATCGGGCTAACATCGAAGCAATGCTGACCATGGAAAATGACAAATCAGAATGGCAGAAGATTCTTGATCAACACAACACTGAGATGAAGGAGATAGCCGAATACAATGAAAAACTCGAAGCTGAAGTAAAGCAGCTCAAAGATGATCTTGCCTCTTCTACTAATACTTACACCCAAAGAGAAGAGGTATTGCAAAAACAAGTGCGAGATGCGCACGCCAGCCAGAGGGACGCTGAAGCTAAAGCTGAGAGGTTGGAACAAGCTGTAGAGAACCACCGCACTGATGTCACCCAGCTGCAGAATAAACTGAGCGCCCGGGACATGGAGATTGAAGCGCTAAAAGCCCAACTTGCTCAGACCGAAAAAGATCGAGATGAGGCCATGGCTGGCAAAATTGCAGCCGAAGAAACTGCTCAGACCATGGAAAACGATATCAATTCGACTTTATTCGATTTTTATTTACATTGTGTCTTGGGACGCGGCAGCCTCTCTTTTCTTGGTCCTAAGTATGAAATCACCCTGGCCGAGGTGTGGGAAGCTGCTCTTAACATGTTTAAAGACGCCGGGTATGGCGATGAAGATTTTGAGGCGCGTTACCTGGATGAGGGAGCTCGCGCTGCTCTTGCGAAGGGGCGAGAACAACTTGCCAGGATGAGAACTGGAATGGCGGAAGAGGAATGTTCTGGAAAGGAATTAACGCTTATTTCCTCTGTCCATCCTCCAGTTTCTCCTGTGGTTGACATCACGGGTTCTAGCTCCTCTACTCCGCCTGCAACTAAGACAGTAACTGAAACTACAAGTGCACAAGGCGGGGATGAAGGTGGTGAAAGCAACGAAGCACAGCGATATGAAATCAGCCTCAGAGATCCAACTACCCCAGGTAAACTTGACACCGGACCAGCTCAAGTGGTGAACTGCTCGTTCGCTCCTTGTGAACTTGACGATCTTCTTGATTATTTTTCAAATGTCAATGAATTCCCGACTTTTGATGAGTCGTCATCCCCTCTCTTTTCGAAAGATACTGATATTTTAAGTTTTTTCTCCTTTGTAGAGAAAGCACCGAGTCAAACTCAAGCTTCTTCTCCCCCGGTGATCCTTCCTCCATCTCTTCAAGTGGCGCCTCCCTCTGCTTCTCAACCTGGGTCACAAGAAGAACAAATAGAAGCTCTCCATGGCCTGGATGATCCCGTTGCTTCGCAAGAGCAAAAAGATGAGGGACTTGAGGGAGGTGACATATCTCCGGAGCGGACTCCTTCTGACGATATAACTTTATCTAAACTTGCCACTCCAGGAAGTGAGTCTTCCTCAAAGAGGAGAAGGAAGCAAGGAGCATCAAGGAGGAGAGGGAAGATAATCACTGCCACTGAAGAGGAGCCAGAAGTTGGGCCAGCTGCGTCTACCTCTCCTTCCTCCCTTATACCCACTGGTCGACCTGAAAAGCTGATCATTCGGCCGGGTAAAGGGTCTAAAGGCAGCAAAAAGAAGTGAAGATCTTCAGTTTCTAGTTTTTTTGTGTTTTGCATGTACTGGCCGAGAATTGTGCGGGTACCGGCCCCCGCTTTTCTTTATTTTGAAACCTGTACCTGCGTTGTAATTGAATAAAATGATTCCTTGAATAAAAGGATTCCTCGTTTGTACAAACTTTTGTTTGAATTAAAGAATACATTTGTTATTTGTTTTGGCATGAGTTTATTTGATATTGCAGCGAGCTTATGGTATGTTACTTGAGCGTTACCTTTTGCTGGTTTAGTTATACCATATTGTGTGTAATTATACTATATTGCCCCCATTCCATAAGTATGCTGCAATATTCTATACCTCGAGGGGACTTACACTCTTATTTGCTAAAGAATAATTATTTTATTCTTTAAAGAAAATTTTATAGAGTACAACTCCCTTCGTATAAGTTTTTACGCTTGGTCGTTCGAAGAAATCACTTTTTTCTTTTGCTTATGTGCATATCTCATCAAGTGAATTCCTCTATGTGGTAAAGCGGACCTCTGAAGGGTACTTTAACTTCTTTTCTTTTTACGATCATTTCCCACAGTAGGCAAATTACTTTTCCTTTGAAAGTTAAAGTACGCTTTTGATGAGGATTTTTTTTTTATAGAAAGTTGTACCTCTGAGGAGGGATTTTTTTACGTTTCAACACTTGGAAGTTTTATTTCAATCTCGGTGAAACGTGTACCTCCAAAGAGTTATGCTTTAGAAATCCTTTTCACGTTTCAACACTTGGAAGTTTTATTTCAATCTCGGTGAAACGTGGGTTTCCAAAGAGGTCTTTTTTCTTAATTGTGTTCCCGGGAGGGGGTTGTACCTCTGAGGAGGGATTTCTCACGTTCCAACACTTGGAAGTTTTATTTCAATCTTGGTGAAACGTGTACCCCCAAAGAGTTGTGCCTTTGAAGAAAGCCTTTTCACGTTTCAACACTTGGAAGTTTTATTTCAATCTCGGTGAAACGTGTGCTTTCAAGAAGGTCTTTGTTTTTACATTTCAACTTTGGTGAAGTGAAATTCCGAAGAGCGGCTGCTACACTTCAACTCCTGGCGAAATGGGCCTCCGAAGAGGGCTTTTATTTTGTTTACATTTCAACTCTGGTGAAGTGAAATCCCGAAGAGCGGTTATAACACTTCAACTCCTGGTGAAATGGACCTCCGAAGAGGGCTTTTATTTTGTTTACATTTCAACTCTGGTGAAGTGAAATCCCGAAGAGCGGTTATAACACTTCAACTCCTGGTGAAATGGGCCTCCGAAGAGGGCTTTTATTTTGTTTACATTTCAACTCTGGTGAAGTGAAATCCCGAAGAGCGGTTATAACACTTCAACTCCTGGTGAAATGGGCCTCAGAGAGGGTTTTCATCGCCTGGAAGTTACTCTCTCATGGTTGGAGGGTCATGACTCCTCCAATCTTTTTTGTTGAGTAGAGAACTTTCTTTTTTGTGGCATATGACCCATTAGAGGTCTTTTATTATCCGAAGAGTTGTGCCTCCGAAGAAGACTTGTGGCGCTGATGGTAGCTTTGGTTGTTCCTCTGTTCACTTGCTTATGCCTTTTCAGCGATCCCCTTTTTTTTCACAAGTGGCTTGTTTAATCCAAGGAAGTGTACTTCATTGCCAGGCAAGTTCGTGAGAACGGGCACTAGCTTCCTAATTGGATGTTTGTTTGTTTAAACAATCTCAATTTATCAGCAAGGGCTCGTTCCTATCGAAATCATTAGCCGTTCAATTGAAGCATTTCCTATCTAGGATTTGAATTCGGGGTCTTTGTGACTTGAAATTTGTTTGTTGAATGATGGTGAGAATCGCTCGGTCTTATTATGCGCAAGTTTTATCTCCACTGTCTGCAAAAATTTAAATCGATATTTCAGCAATACATTTTGTGTATTTTTATATCGAAAACAAAGCAAACATATAATGATAATAAGGAACACAAGATTTATAGTGGTTCGGCCATGAAATTGGGCCTACATCCACTTTATATTCTTTCATTATTTACTTGCATCAGTTTCACAATTGCTTTCAATTACAGGAATCATACATTCATAATTCTTTTTACAATGTTTCAACAAAATTTTCAAGTAAAGTATGGACGCAAGTGATTGCTGTTCCATGCCCTTGGAATTTGATCTCCATCAACTGTGGTGAGCTTGAATGTGCCGTCAAGAAGTTTCTGACCTATCACATACGGTCCTTCCCAATTTGGCCCAAACACACCTGTCGCTGTCATAATTCTTTTTAGGACTAGATCTCCAATTTCAAAGCTGCGTTGACGAACTTTGGAATTGAAATGTCTGGCTATCCTTTGCTGATGAGCTGCAACTCTGAGGTTAGCTTCATCTCTTTTTTCATCAAGGAGATCCAGCGCTTCAAGTTGCAGCTTTTCATTTTCTGCTTGATTGAAATGGATTCTTCTGTGTGAAGGGACCTCTGTTTCAACCGGGATCATTGCTTCCGATCCGTATGCTAACGAAAAAGGAGTATGCCCAGTTGCAGTTTTGTGAGTAGTTCTGTATGCCCATAGTGCAACCGGTAGTTTATCGACCCAACCACCTTTTGCTCTTTCGAGTTGCTTTTTGATGGTTGATTTGATGATCTTGTTCACTGCTTCCACTTGCCCGTTTGCCTGCGGATGAGCTACTGCCGAAAAGCTTTTCTGGATTTTGAATCGCTTGCAAAAATCCTGGAATTCCTCGCTTTCAAACTGAGTACCATTGTCTGTGATTATTTTCTGAGGCACACCGTATCTGCAAATGATATTCTTAGTCACAAAATTTATCATCTTTTTGGAGGTGATAGTTGCCAATGGTTCAGCTTCAGCCCATTTAGTGAAATAATCTACAGCAACAATGGCATATTTGATTCCAGATTTGGCGGTTGGTAAAGGTCCGATCAAATCTATTCCCCAAATCGCAAACGGCCACGGACTGGTCATTTGTGTGAGCTCAGTAGAAGGTGCTCTAGGAATTTTGGCAAATCTTTGACATCTGTCACATTTTCGAGAGTAATCTGCAGCATCTCGATTAATTTCTGGCCAAAAATATCCATATCGGAGAATTTTCTTTGCTAAAGTTTGACCACCTGAATGATCCCCACATTCTCCTCCATGTACCTCTGATAGGATTATTTTGGCTTCTTCTTTGGATACACATCGAAGCAATGGCATTGAGAATCCTCGTCTGTATAATTGACCATCCTGGATTATATATCGAGAAGCTTTTCTCAGTAGCTTTTGTCGTTCTTTAGAGTTTTCTGGTAAAGAGCCATTGAGTAGATACTTTGTTACTGGAGTCATCCATGATTCTTGCTCTTGCGACATACTCATAACCCAATCGATATCCATTTCATCAATGCTCGGATTTGACAAAACTTCCACTGGAACTAACCCTAAGGATTGGGCTTCGCCAGAACTTGAGTATTTTGCGAGAGAATCTGCTTTCATGTTTTCTTCTCGAGGAATATGACTTATCGTGTAATGGTCGAATTCACATAAAAGTTCCCAAGCCTTTGACACATAAGCGGGCAGATTTCCTCCTTTCGTTTGAAACTCCTTCTTGACTTGACATACTATAAGCTGCGAATCACTGAAGATCTGTAACGCTCGAATGTTTAGTTCTTTAGCAATTTTCAAACCAGCGATCAGAGCTTCATATTCTGCTTCATTGTTTGTTGAAGGAAATTCTAATCTTAGCGCATAGCATAATGACCGGCCTTCAGGAGTTTCAAGAACAATTCCAGCACCTGAACAGTAATCATTTCTTGCGCCATCTACAAATAACTTCCATTGGGTTGGGGAGTTCTCGATTGTTTCTTCCTCGCTGTTACCCTTGTCTGTAAATTCTGCAATAAAATCTGCCAAAGCTTGTCCGTTGATCGCTTTTCTAGGATGATAAGTGATGTCATATTGGCTCAATTCAATATTCCACTTTAAAAGGCGGCCCGAAGTCTCAGGGCGAAACAAGACTTGCTTTAAAGGTTGATCAGTGAGGACTTTGATAGGATGAGCCTGGAAATATTGCCTCAACTTTCTTGAGGCAATCAATAGACAATAGGCGAGTTTTTCCAACTTGGAGTAATTCATTTCTGCCCCAGTGAGTCTTTTGCTGATATAGTAAACTGGATGTTGAATCCTTTTGTCTTCCCGTACCAGCGCTGCACTTAAAGCATGAGATGAAACTGCCAAGTATATAAGAAGATCCTCGCCATCGCCGGGCCTGGAAAGTATTGGAGGCGTTTCCATATGTTGAATCAATTCTTCAAAAGCTTTCTGGCATTCGGGAGTCCAGTCAAAGTTTTTCTTTCCTTTCTTTAGAGCGTCGAAGAATGGAATGCATTTATCAGTAGCTTTGGATATGAACCGACTTAAGGCGGCAATTTTTCCATTGAGACTTTGCAATTCCCTCTTTGTTTTAGGAGCTTTGACTTCTTTTAGAGCAGTGATTTGAGCTGGACTAGCTTCAATGCCCCTAGCGCTCACGATGAAACCCAAGAACTTCCCAGATTCTACCCCGAAAGAACATTTTAAAGGGTTAAGCTTCATTCCGTATCTTCGGAGAATTGCGAACATTTCTGCTAAGTGTTCGATGTGATCCACTGCTTTCTTAGATTTTACTAGCATGTCATCAACGTAAACTTCCATAGTCTTTCCCAACTGCGGTTTGAACATAGCATTTACCAGTCTTTGGTATGTTGCCCCCGCATTTTTCAACCCAAAGGGCATAACTCTGTAACAGTAAAGACCGACATCGGTGATAAAGCTTGTGTCCTCCTGATCTGGCTCATGCATCATGATCTGATTATATCCGGAGTAGGCATCCATAAAAGACAACAATTCATGACCCGCTGTTCCATCTACCAGTTGATCGATCCTGGGTAATGGGAAGCAGTCCTTGGGACAGGCCTTGTTTAGATCTGAAAAGTCGATGCACACTCTCCATTTACCATTGGCTTTCTTAACTAGTACTGGATTTGAAACCCAATTTGGATAGGTAGATTCTCTGATGAAATTATTCTCCATGAGCCGGTCAACTTCCTCTTTCAATGCTGTCGACCTTTCTAGACCTTGGATTCTTCTTTTCTGCTTTACTGGCGTGAACTTTGGGTCAATATTCAGAGCATGTACCGCAACTTCTGGGGATATTCCGCACATATCGGCATGGGTCCAAGCGAAAACATCCAGGTTTGCTTTCAAAAAAGATATCAAGGCATTCTGAACTGACACATTAAGTTGTGAACCCACATTCAGCACCTTGTTTGGGTCCTTCAGATCAACGGGCACCGGTATCGTTGTTTCTGCTGGTACCACCCTACTCTCCCCCGCACTGGCCTTTCTAGGATCCATCACTTTTCGTGCCCCGCTATGCTCGCCAGTGCAGGGTCCGCCCTGTAGTTGCTATAGGGTTGGTGTTTTGATGCGGATTGGGGTTGCCGCATCTTTCCCCATTTCTCTCTTCCTTGTTTCTCGCAGCTCTGTCATATAACATTCTCGCCCAGCGTTCTGGTCTCCTTTAATAACTCCTACCCCATTGTCTGTAGGGAATTTAATAGTAAGACACCATGGGGCAAGGACAGCTTTGAATGCAGCAAGAATAGGTCGACCAAAGAAAGCATTATAAGCAGAAAATTCATCTACTATCACAAAAGTCTGCTTGCGAACTACTTTTCTTTCTCCTTCTCCGAGTTCCACAAGCAAGTCAATGGTTCCTACTGGTTGCTTTGGCTCCCCAGTGAAGCCAACAATCTTCTGAGATGAGGCTTGCACATCCGCCATCGGGATTCTCATCTGGTCAAACGTTTTCTTGAAGAGGATGTTGCAAGATGCGCCGCAATCAATAAGAACTCTTCTGACAATAGCCGGTCCAATACCGGCCGAGATGACTAACGGGTCCAAAGTAGGGGCCTCAATGCCCGTGGAATCTCTAGCCCTGAACACAATATCATCATTAAAAGTCCTTTGTTGTTTCAGGGGTGTAGAGTCCTCTAAAACAAAGACATTCTCTTCAGTTGGCATATGTTTCAGAGCTCGAGTGTACCTCTCCATTTCACCCCAGCTTCTGCCTGCTGGGTGGGGTCCTCCTGTGATGACATTAATAACTGGCCTTCCAGATTCATGTCCTGCGGCCTTCTCATTTGTCCTGGGCTGATGAGCAAGAGCTTGTTGCCCCTGACTTGACGAAGCAGGATCATTACTACTCTTCTTCACAAATTGCTGCAGCTTATTTTCTCTTAGCAATTCTTCGATTATATTTTTCAATTGACGGCAGTCGTCTGTGTCATGACCAGGCTGATTATGGAAGCGACAGAACTTCCCACTTTGCACAGCTTTTCTTCCGGTTCTGAGAACAGGAGGTTTGGGATACTCAAAAGAATCTTTTGTAGCCAGGTAGATGCGCTCTGGTGTCTCTAACAAAGGAGTATATTCTGATGGCTTGAAGGATCGAGGCTTCTTTGAATTGTGTTGTTTCCTTCCATCATTATTTTCTCTTTTCTGTCCCACAGATCCATTCTTATGTGGCGCAGCAGTGTTGTCTTCAGCTTTCTCTACTGTTGCCTTTGCCGGGACAGGACGGCTTTCCAAACGCATGAATTCATCCGCCTTTTTGTAGAACTTTTCCAGAGAATTTGGCTCCTTCATGTTCAGCCACTTTCCGAATTCACTTGACTTATCAATAGCTCTCATCAAATAGGTCAAGACCATGCGGGGTTCTGCATTATCCACCTCAGCTAACGCTATATTAAAGCGATTTAAAAAAGACTTGATAGTTTCCCCCGGATTCTGTTCCAAACCGGATAACGACATGATGTCTTTTGCCTTTGAAGCATATAGCCTAAATTGCTCTTTAAATTTCCTGGTTAGGTCTGAAAACTGATCGATGGACCGGACAGGTAGTTTTGTGAACCAAAGCAGAGCTACCCCTTCCAAATACACAGGAAAATAGCGGCATTTTATCTCGTCAGAAGCTCTGGCACCTGTCATGTGCCAATCATATTTGTACAGGAACTCATTTGGATCACTTGTCCCTTTGTAAGCTGGAATGGTCGGAGGGACGAACTTCCTTGGGAATTCAGCTTTTAGGATCTTTTCAGTAAACGGAGTCTTGCTCGGAGCGAAACCCCACTCTTTCTCATCTTCGACCCTTTGCATACTTTCTTTCATAATCTGTCGAACCATACCAGAAAGATATTCTTCGTCATTCCTATTTCTGGATCCTCCAGCCTCAGGCAATGTCTGTTCAAAGGGGCTAGCAGCCCTTTCGGGAATGTTTCTAGTTTCAGCATCATGGACATTACCGACAAAGTTCCTTTCATTATTCGCAGGTTGACGGTTTGCCCCGAGCAGATCGTTTAACCTATTCAGAATCAGAGCATTCTGAGCATTCTGAGCTTCCAATTGCGCGTTCTGGGCATTTATTTGCTGATTCAACCCAAAGATAGCAGCGTCCAATTCCGCTTTTGAAACTCCAACAGCTGGAGTGGCTTGATTTGGTGTTGGGGAAGTGGAGGTTCCCTCTCGAGTGTTTGCAGATCTCACAGATTTACTTTTCCTTCCAGGAGCCATGATTTCGGATAGACTTCTGGTTCTTAAAGAAACTCTATCTACAAATCTTTCTGAAACAATGATGATAGATGTCCTGAGTTCAATTCTCAGTGAAAGCACCAAAATGTTAACGAAAAAATTTAAACGCTAACACCCTGGTGTATAAGATGTGATTGTGAAAGCACCACCCGTTTGTACGGGAAATAGAAATAAGCAGAAAGTATGTAGAAAAACGGTAAGAGACACAGTATTTATAGTGGTTCGGCTTATAATCCAGCCTACGTCCACTTTAATCTTTTTATCACTAGTTTGATTACAATTCTTTACAAGATCTTTCAATTACAACACACTTCAAGTGATAGGGTATGTGAAACAAGTAGCTCAAGCTTTGATGTTGACAATCATCTTCAAATCCATGGTGAATGTGGATGATTCCTTCATGGAGTTCCTTTAGAAGTTTGTTGGATCTAAAAAGCTTTGAAGTCGTCTGGAATTCGGCAGAGTAACGGCGCTTGAAGAGAATGAGCCAAAAGGTCTCTTGAACGTTGGAAGTGGTCGTCTATTTATAGAGAGTTCTGGTCTGGAATTTTTGCCAAGTTCTAAGTCGCGACCGACTTAGTATAAGTCGTGGCCGACTTAACTTATCCCATCGCCGATCTAACGAGCCAAGCCCACGACTTAATGGAAGCAAGCTTGTCTGAATTGAGTTGTTGCCGAGATAAGCTAGGTCGTAGGTCCCCCTTTCTCTTATGCATGGCTCATGCTTTTAATGGGGCAAGCATGCTTCTCCGGACTTAAATCACCAGTTCTAAGTCGTAGCCGAGTTAACATGCCCCGGCTTAAGTATGAGTCGTGTACCTTTCCATGTCCTCATCAAGTAGGTCGGCAGCTCCTTTAGATAACTAGACCGGTACTCAAGTTAGATCGGTAGACTTCCTAAGTCGGCATCCTTCAAGGCATTAGGTCGTTAACCATTTAAGCCCTTAGGTCGGGAACTTGGTAAAGGCATTGAGTCGGCACCCATGATAAGGCATTGGATCGGCGCGTTTCTTAACTAATTAGGTCGGCACCGAACTAAGTCGGCCACCTTGTTAATTGGTTAGGTCGGCAAAGTCTTTGGGTTGTTAGGTCGGCAACTCTTCTGAGTCGGCATCTCTTGAGTCGGCGCCATCTCCACGTACTAGACCTGCTGAGTCGTAACCGAGATAGGGTTAACAATTCTAAATACAAAGGACAAATTTGATCCTAAATCCGACCAAGAAATCTTTATCGGATAGTCTAAAAGCATACAAAGATTTTAATTTAAAAACTGACACTATTGAAGAAACAATGCATGTATCTTTTAGTGAAAATTTCAAAGATTTTGTTCAAATAAATGATGAAGATGATTTTGTTACTTTAAATAATGAATCAAATGAAACAAATTGTGAAACTGTTCATCCTAATAAAAGGAACAAGTTTTTAAAAGATCATCCAATAGAAAATATACTAGGAAATATTAAATCTATTGTTAAAACTAGAAATCAACTAAAAAATGTGTAATGCAGCTTTTATATCAACTGTTGAACCCAAAAATCCAAAAGAAGCATCATCTGATGATTCATGGATTCTTGCTATGCAAGAAGAACTGAAGCAATTCACTAGAAATGATGTATGGGAAATTGTTCCTAGACCTGAGGACAAAACTATCATAGGAACTGAATGGGTTTATAAAAATAAAATGAATGAACAAGGTGAGGTCATTAGAAATAAAGCTCGGTTAGTCGCACAAGGTTATTATTATGATTGCACCCATAGAAAGATTAGAAGCATTTGAATTCTACTTGCTTTTGCAAACCACAACAATTTCAAATTATTTCAAATTGATGTCAAAAGTGTCTTTTTAAATGGTTTTGTTAAAGAGGATGTTTATGCTGAATAACCTCCACTTTTGAAAGAATAAATGTTTCCAAATCATGTTTATAAATTAAAGAAAGCTTTATATGGTCTGTAACAAGCTCCTAGAGGCTGGTATGACAGACTAAGATCTTACCTAGTACAATAAAATTTTGAAATTGGTAAAGTAGATAATACTTTTTTTGTTAAAAGAAACAAAAAAGATATCCAATTAGTACAGATTTATGTAGATGATATAATATTTGGATCAACAAACAATGAAATGAACAAAGAGTTTTCTAATATAATGACAAAAGAGTTTGAGATGAGTCATATGGGTGAACTTACTTTCTTTTTATTTGATAGTGATATTTTTATTGTCAAGAAAAGTATGCTAGGGATTTAGTTAGTAAGTTTGGTATGACACTGCGAGTGGAAAACCCACCCCTATAGTAACTAGTAAAGCCTTAAATAAAGAAGACATGTCAAAAGATGTGGATCAAAAACTATATAGGGGAATGATTGGATCGCCACTCTATATAACTACGAGTAGGCTTGATATCATGCATAGTGTCTGTCTCTGTTCAAGATACTAATCTGAACCCAAAGAAACTCATTTAAAATCTATTAAACGCATCCTAATATATGTTAAACACACTTTAGATTATGGCCTATTTTATCCTAAAAATAATTCATTTGATTTAATCTCATATTGCGATGCTGACTATGCTGGTTGTAAATCAGACCAAAAAAGTACAAGTGGAACTTGTCGCTTTTTACGACATTCTTTGATTTCCTGGTTTAGTAAAAAAGCAAAAATATTATCTCAGAAGTAGAACATATCTTTACTTCTTTGGCTTGTTCTCAAGTTATCTATATGCAACAGACCCTAAAGGATTTTGAATTAAATATTTCAAAATCACCAATTTATTGTGACATTACAAGTGCAATAAATTTATCCAAAAATCCTACTCATCAAGCGAGAACAAAACATATTGATATCAGACATCATTTCTCAGAGATAATATAAGCAAAGAGATTATTTCTCTTGAATTTATCAACATTGAGAATCAAATAGCTGATATTCAGACCAAACCCTTGAATTAATCAAACTTTATTAAATTAAAAAGAGAACTAGGTATTTGTTCTATAACTGAGACATAGAATATAGATATAGTAACATATATACTTAAACAAATAAAGAAAAGTGAAATTGTCAAAATTTTCAAAGGGATTCAACATGCCCCAACCCCCTTGTAAACATACAACGGTAAAATTTGAAATTTTGATTTTTCTTCTAAATCAGTTTGGTGGTTATATAATCACAACATTTCAAAATTTTCCATCTTCTTACTTCATTTTCTCTACAATAAACTTTTGAAAATACAAAATAATGGCCTCCTCTTACAAACCAAACCAAAATGAAACCTTTTCCTTTCCTTCTCCTGATTCTGGTCCATTTCAATGAACTACATTGGGTCGAGTAATGAATATCTAGGAAATTATGAAAGATTCTTTGCAATTGCTGACTAAATTAAAATTCATGCAAAAAAGGATCGAAAAGGAACAAGAGAAACAAGGCAAGATTCTTAGAAATATGCAAAAATTTCTAATGGATAATCATGCAGACCCTTTTGTGATTGAAGATGATTCCTCTAACATACGCATTCATATTCCATTAGAGGATGACGAAGAAGAAGAAGAAAGAAGAAGAGGAGGAGGAGGAAGAAGCGCAAATGGATGAAGACGACAAAGTTATTTGCATTGGAGAAGTCTATTTGACAAAAATGGTAATTTATCGAACAATATGGAAACTTTTGTCACCATTACCCTAATTGTTCGATTCACAAGTCACCAATTGTCAAGGACTCTCGTTAGATTATTATTATATTAATGTTTTAATATTTTGTGTTTATGTTATATATATATATGTGTGTGTGTGTGTGTAATGTAACATCATATATAATAAAATTAGATTTATCTTTCGCTTATTATACTCATTATTAGCTTTTGGTTCCATAGTTTGAGGGGAGTTATGTAGTTTAGGATTAGTTTTTGTTGATGACAAAGGGGAAGAATTATAAAATAGGTTAGGTAAGCTAAGATTAAGGGGGAGTTGTTGGAATAAGGGGGATTTGGAGTAGAATCGAAGTTTATTAGAGTATATTTTATAAACATAGGTTGTCATCATCAAAAAAGGGGAGATTATTAGTCCTTGAGATGATGGTTTTGATGACAACAACGGTAGGATTTATTATAAAATATAAATACTAATATTCTAGTCTAGATATATATATATGTGTGTGTGTGTGTGTGTGTGTGTGTGTGTGTATGCAGGTACTGAGAATGAAGACTACACAGTATAAGGATTCGTGATTGAGTATAATGATTCAAGACCGAGTATAGAGATTTAAGACTAACGAATTCAAGATTGAAGAAATCAAGACTGAAGACCCATGAGTATTAAGAGTTCAAGAGTTCAAGATATCAAGATAAGTAATAGAGTCTAGATTTATGTTAAAACTTTATAATAGCGCTAAAATCTTTATTCGGATTTTTATTGTGGAATGGAATCCACCTTTTCACTTTAATAGTGGGATGGAACCCGCGACCTCTTTAGTGGGGTTGACCCCACGACCTTCTCCAGTGGAATGGAATTCACGAAATTTTCAAAATGACTTATTTTTAGAATTTTTTTTAGTACCATCTTATTAAAAAGACATCTTTCTTTCGGGTTGAATATTTTAGCCTTGGTTCAAAAACTATTTTTAATCATATTAACTTCAAAATCATTTCTTGTTTTTAAACCATCTCCTAGTTTTAGTGTTTTAGCTTTAATCTTAAATTATTTACACATTTAGTTTTTGTTACTTTTATATTTCATAAGATCACTTTCCAAAGTTTTTTATAATCATAAAGTATATTCAAAAGAGTTTACAAAGTTCTAAGATAGTTTCGATAAACTTTAGAAAAAAGTCTATCCTAGAACAAAAATCAATTTTCAACATATATAAGGGGATGTCGACATTCCCCTTCCCTCCATGTCGATATGGTAGCCTTAGAGTTCAAATTTCAAATTTTTGAAAGAAGTGTCTATTCGTTATAACCTTTGGCGAATGAACACTACCATTGTTCTCCTATAAATACCATTTATTTTCAACGAATCTTAAGTTAGTTTTTCTTTATTTCTTTGCTCCTTCTTCTCCACTCAAACATTCCCCCATATTTGAAATGCTTTAACAAAACTCTAGCGAAATTCTAAGTAAATCAAACTCAACCATCTCTAGTTTGATTCTCTGCCACTCTCTCTCAAAGCGCTCAGTGCTATTCAAAGTTATAGGATCATTTGTAATCAAAGATCGAAAGGTCAAAGTTTATCGAGTCTCTCTCTATCAAAGAGTGATTGGAAACGGTGTGATTGTATCCCGTAAATCAATTGGGTGTGATTGTAGCCCAAAAATCAATTAGGTGATCTTGTAGCCTTGTTAAATCAAGAGAGTTTGCCTTGGACTCAGAGACAGAAGGGTGTATCTCGTGGCCTTGAAATCAGCGTTTCAATATTGACATTATATTTGAAAGAAATCTGCACAGGAAATTGTGTGAGACTGGATGTGGGGTAACTCTGAACCAGTATAAAATTCTAATATGTTCTTTCCTTTACTGCTTTTATTTATTATTTGCATCTGTGTTTGTGAGACACCTCATACCCCTTAATATACCCAAAAGGACATATTAAAAGGCATGGTGAGTTGTAGGTATAACTGAAACTAACAGAGACTAAGATTCACAAGACAAAAATAGGTAAAAATAGCAGAAACTGAAATAATAACTTGAGTAAAACAAAGCTTCCTAATTACTTCATAAATAAGTCAAATACCAAATACAACATCCATATCTAAAAACCCATGATCTCTTATGAAATAAAAATTCATAGTCTCAAAATCAAAGTACATAATATCCCTTATAATAAGCCAGTCCCCAAAAAGAACTAAAGATGAAATAAAAGAAATACAAAGTAGAGAACTCCTCCAAGAAACCGCCAAGTAACAGCAATCTACGGACTTCCCCCTTGATTGTCTACGGCGGGGGGGAGGGGGGATAGAAGAGTGGGTTGGTCTAAAAGTTGGTGAATGATAGTAATTACTAAAGACTTTAAGAAAGATAAAAGGTAATAGACTCTACAACAGTTTTAACATAAATAAGGATAATAAAGGAAATAAGAAAGAGATAAACTAAAAATAAGTACGACTAGATATTGCTCAATTTATAAGATAGGTTAACTTTGGTTGCTTGCACTTGTCCTAGATTTTTGCTTCTGATTAGGCTGAATTCGTAATCCTGTAATTAGGACGTAACCCTAATCCTGTCTTTTTTGATTGACCTTCTACTCATTAGTACCTTTCGAACCAGCTGCTATATAACTCTCTACACAAAATGTTACCGTAGACCAGGCAACATATATAGCTCCCTACACAAAAGGCATTTATTTACTATAGACCAGGCACTATATATTACTCCCTACATGGAATGTTACTGTGGACCAGACGACATATATAGCTCCCTACACAGAAGTCATTTATTTATTGTGGACCAGACACTATATATAACTCCCTACACAGAATGTTACTATGGACCAGACAACATATATAGCTCCCTGCACAGAAGGAAATGGTGTCTACAGAAGACACCCATACTAAGCGATTGGAAATCATAGCTATTACTGAGCACCCGAATGGAAGTCGCACGCGTAACTACCACCATGCCCATGATACCTTTTGCTCCACCTATTAGGTCTTCTTATTACCTCCAACTGCAGCATAAGTATGCCCCTCATTCCATTTCAGACTAACGTGAGATCACCGTATGTCCATAGAATCTATAGGGGAAATGCAGTTGGTACTGGCCCTTTATCCAAACAATATCTAGTTGCTCCCCTTATCCATATCCTCCGTGATTTGTATTTCTATTTGACCAATTACTATCATTCTTAGCATAAGCGTGCCCTAGGCTCACTGTTTTGTCTAATAGGGAATGTAATTTGGTACAGGACCTACTTTCGTCATTTCTTATTAACTTAGGAAAATTATTTAAATAAGCTTTACATTTTTCTCTACTATCTGTGCTTATTAATTTCTCCTAAATATTAAAATAAGCCTTATTCTGTTCTTTTTCTTATTATAACCTATGTTATAATCATGTTTATTACTTTACGCAAGGTGTAAGTGTGAAAATAAGCTTCTTTCATCTTTTACTCTTTTTAGTTATAACAAGTTATAACTAGGCCAATCTTTTTAATTCGGTCCATTTAACGTCGAAATTAGTTATAATTTCAGTCCAATTCCATTTATATTATAGTCTTTGAAATTTACATCTTATATTCCGTTATTTCGGTTTTCTTACAATTTAATCTATATTCGCGTTAATCCTATTCTAGTCCATACGCAAAAAAGAAGGAGGAATAAAAGAAAACTGTAGAAAACCCAAAGCGAAGAAAGAAGGTGTATAAATAAAAGTAAATAAACCAAAATACTGTAAATAAACTGTAACTAAATGGAAAAGCTATAACTAACAGAAACGAATTAAAATTATTGAAGAGAATAGCTGAAAGGAAATAGATCGAAAGTAATCCTAAAAACTGTAAATAAACTACTGAAAATGCTATTCCAAAAATCATAGTAAAACTACAACTATTGAAAATCCTATTATTTTAAATTACGTAAAATCTTAAAATAATTGCAATCACTCACCTCTGCTCCTAAGCTCTTCCTTTGGTCTTTTCGGATCCGCTTGGAGTTGTAAAATAATTTAATTTACAACGATTTTCTCCTTTGGAAATTTTTTCCACTTAGGGTGCTTCCTAGAAAGGTGAACCCATGTGGAGAGAACATAAAATGAGAAAAAGTGATAGGTCTAGGGTCTATTTATAGGTGTAGAAGTGGATCTTGGACCGGTGGATTTGGAGATTGAATAGGATGCAACTACGTCGTAGGCTGAATAGGGGTCATCGGATGCAGAAACGGAGGGCCTAGATGAGTTAAAATGATGTAAAATACGTGTTCAATCGCTGCTGATTTGTTCGAACGAATGAACGTCTGTTCGCTTACCATGGCGGGTCGACCGGGTGGTCGACCGCCTCCTTGCCCAAGTTGACCTATATTTATATATATTCGTTTCGTTGATTATTTCGTTCTTAGCTCATATTAACTCGAGTTCTGACGTTCTATATATGGAAATTGACCAGGAAATTACCACGAACACAATGGTGCAACTTTCAAGGCTTATTTATGATAATTTCACAAAGTTATTTTATTATCAACTTAATTAATGAATCAATTATTATGGATCAAATTTCAGGTTGTTACAGTCTGATTCTGTGATTGTTTCTGTGTTTGTGAATTGCATTTGTTTGGATTTAGCTTGAAAAAATTTCAAAAAAAATTCATAAAAATAATTAAACACATTTCACCCCCCATCTAGTTTTAATTCTGCCTTAAGTTCCGTAATCAACATTTCCTACAATATTTCATTTAGAATTCGCTTTTGCATTTGAATTCAAAGTCATTTAAGAAGACAGACTTTGTCGCTTCTTTTTCAGTTTGAAATAAAATCTAAAGTTTTCTCCATATCTATGAATTGTTTATGCATAATAAAATAATTGTTAACTCGTATCTACATGTGCCTAATATAAACTGAGAAGTGCCTGAAGTTTGGTGCCAACCAAGTGTGTGGGACCATAATCGAATTAAACAAAATGAACGTAACTTGATCCTTCATGCATTAACTCTCACCAGCGATCCAATGGGCTGAGTATAAAATAGAGAATGGGTGTAACTCGACCATCCGTTAACTAAATCCATCTTTCGATTCAATGAGCAAAATTTAAAGCAAAAGTGGTTGCAAAACGACCGACTACTCTTTGACTTTTGTCCAGACTTGAGGGCAAGGGAACTAATCAAAGAAAATATGATTCGATCATTTCCTAAAACAATTTGAGTCCTTAGAATGTGGGCAGATTATGAACATCAAATCAATGTAATTGACCTCCCATCGACTAACACTGGTCCCCATTGTGCAGATAAGAGTATAAACAAAACAAATGAATGCGATTCGACCATTCATTCCTCAACAATGGCCAGAACTCGACAGGACGGGTATAAACTCATCATGGATGGGATCCGGCCGTCCATGAACTAACTCCGCCAACCCAAGACTAAGGAGTAGAAGTACATTTAACCATTGAACATAAAAGCGTAACACTATGGATCGCTCGTAGTGTTTGATACGGCGTAAGGCCATAATCTAAAGGAGGTCTTGAGATGGATTTGTCGGATCGACGCCCGAATCAATGGACGACCAAAAGACATTGCAACTTGATCGATGAGCGATGAGTTACAAATACATTGAAGGTAAATCGTAATAGCTCGGACACTTAAATAAGTTTTTTACAAAAATCTAAACAAAAATAAAAGAATTTTTATTTACATATCGAAGCTTCGAACTAAGTACAAGTTAATTTCAAAAATTAAAAGCCAAAAACTGGGGCCATACCCATGCAATTATGGTCAACAAAAAGAAACTAGCTACCTAGCTACGCACTATCCAAGCCGGTTCGATGGATATTTCTTAACTTTTTTGGGCTTCTTCGGTGTCTTCTTCGGGGTGGACTCTCCGGAGCTACCGCCTCATCCTCTCCTCTTTGACCCTCTTTTACCGTTACTACTTTTAGGAGAAATGCTTTCAGAGACAGAAGCAGTCTCCCTTTAGGGTACAGAAGGGTCAACCTCCTCAGGAGTAACATCACCACGGAGTATAATTTGTAGCGGAGTAATATCCACTTCAGCACTCTCCTTCTTGGCTCGCAAATCCAGCTCCTCATTTTCTTCATTTTATCCTGGCCCAGCTGGTCATCAGTCTTTTCTTCATTTAAAGCCCCAATGACTTTAGCATTCCAAGCTAGAAGTCTCAGTAGGTTGATCGTTAGGAGAAGCTATATGGTGATGGCCATAGTGGACCCTGTGGTCAGCACCTTCTGTTCCAAGATAACATCATCATTTGGAGCATGGACGATGCAAATCGGCCTACATATTCATGAAGAATAATGGGTAAGCCCACGACTATTGAGTATGAAATGTAAACCTTCTCGATTGTTGAAGAAGTAAGAGTTATACCTTCCCCAGATTTGCCTTCGGTCGTAACTGGAGTGCCACCTTCCAAAATCAAAGGCAATTCAAAAGATTTGTGCATCCTTGGATGATCTAGATCGTAGCCCACATCCTTTTCCAAGGCATGAGAAATTGAAGCACCAGTTGCTTGAGTAGTAGGAAGGACTTGAGAACCTAATCCAGATGTTTCATCGCCATCTTTCCCTGATTCGATGATCGTTAGATCACTGAGTAAACAATGCCGAGCAACCCTGAGTTCATCAGACTCTTCATCGCACAAGATTTCGCACATGAGCTGCTCTTCATCCACTTCAGCACCACCAAGGGACTTCTTTTTTGGATCTACAATATGGTCTCAGGCTTCGATGAGCCACTCAAGATACCCCTCTCCAAGGAAGCGGAGGTTGTGATTCGTGAGAACGCATGCATTGTAATATATCAACAACAGGTTGAACTCATCTTTTATTTCCGTCCGACCAGTCTCCCTAGCCTCTTCCTTGAGGGCATCTATCTGCACAAGTTGTTTTTCGGCCTTTATTTTTGTTTTGCATGCCTCGATAACCTCCTCGCAGGATCGTTGAGACTCCAACCGAGCCTCAAGTTTCTCTTGCTTTTCCTTCTCAAGCTCCTTCTCGAGCTATTTAATATGAAAGGCAAAGGCATCATTGTCTTTTTTCAGCACATCCTTCTCCTTTTATAAGACATGTTTTTCAAAGGCTAAAGTACCACTATGACGAATGTCAGTGTCCAGTTCAGCTTGGCGCACTTTCATTAAACGCTCGACGGCTTTAGAAGACTCGTGGACTATTTTCTTAGCATCGAATAGCTTTGTACCCAACTACTAGACGTCCTTTTCAAAGTGCTTACAAATGCTTTTATCGTAGGTCACCTTAAGTGTAACGACCCAGAATTTCTGTCAATTAAAATTTGTATATTTAATTGATTTTAAATATTTATAAGTGAAATTTATAAGTCGAATAATTTTTAATCGAATAATTGGATTTAATTGAATAATTAAATCGATAATTTAATAGTTGAAATTTCAGAAATAATTGTAAATTGGGTTAAATATGATTGAAATTGATTTGGAAAATTTTACTATATCATGTTGAAGTTAGAATGATGTTATGGAAGTTTTAAAATTGAATTTGGAGTTAAATTTTGAAAATTGAATATTTTAATGTTTAATCGACTAGTGAAATTAGCCGTTTTTCGAACAGTCTCAGAACTGGATGAAACTATTTCCATTGGATCCGTAATAGATTGTTATTACCAGATTTCAATTTTCGTAGCAATTAGAGTTTTCGTTTGACCGTGGCGAGTTAAAATAGTCATTTTTCAAATAGTCTCGGATTTCGACGAAACCAGTTTCATTGGATCCGTAATGTGATATTATTGCATGGTTTCAAATTTCGTGTCAATCGGATATACGGTTTGTCCGGGGCAAGCCAAAACGCCTAGAAATTTGCTTAATCGGTTTAATTTAAAATCTATCGTTTATTACCGTAACTCGCACAGATGATCGAATTTGCCTCCGAAACACGTTCCATTGTGTTCGGAATGCAGGGTAAACCATAGAAACGCCAACTGGCACGCTTCGTTTGGAGTTCGGAAAATTCGGGGTGAATAGTGTTTGGTGAAATTTTCTGTATAAGCCCCTTTATTTCATTTTTTGCAAAATTAAAACCAATTAGGGTTTCAACTCAGAGCCGCTGCCTCCATGTATATTCTATGACCGAAAATCAATCTTCTTTCCTCCTCAATCTTTCCAAATCCATACGTTTTTAGCAAAAGTTGTCAACTGATAAATTGAAGAGTATGACGAGATCCATAAGTTCAACGGTTAAGATCGTAAACGGGGTTGTGGATTGGTGGCAATCGCAGTTGGAAGGTTGCGCGTTTGGAGGTCAAAATCTCGGCCTAAGGGGGGCCGAGTTCATCATGGTTCCAGCCAAGTGTAGTGTTCGAGACGAGCTTCGACTTGGTGCTGTTGTGATGGGGTTTCGTCGACGAATGGAGGGTGTGTTCAAAACCCTAGTTAGGGCATGATGGGTTCGGCCGTGCGTATCACCTGTAGCCGAGCGTGAACGAGAAGAAGGAAAAGAGAAGTAATAGCCAAGATTGAAGATGCTGGAATGAACGGTCAGATGGTTATAGGTTATAAATTTAAAAAGAAAATGTAAATAAATTATATTAAAAATTGTGTAATCTTCGTAACGCAATATCTTATTCATACGAGGTCGAAAAATTACGAAACAAGTTGCGTTGGGTTCGTATGGATGAGCTCTTCACAATGGAGATGGATTGGAGTCGTTTGGAGCTAGTGAGAATTTCGGGTAAAATTAAATGCGCGTTTAATTTTATTCGAAATAAAACGCGGAAAACTGAATTTAAATCAAGGTGAGAACTTCTCACTCAGTCGAATCGGTTTCGATTTAAATTTTAAATAGTTATATTTAAAATTGCTTGATTGTATGTTTGAATGATGATTGTTATCTATTGATTGTTAAAATAGACATTATGCGCCATTAGTAAGCGGATGTTATTTATTAAAAACATATACCGCGAATATTTCACCGTATAGTGAAATTGGTATTATTTATGTACTTGGAGTTGATTTCCCGCATTATATAGCTGATGAGACCCTATTGCGCCGTCTATTAAGCGGATAATATTTTTATGAATCCCATATATCACGATAATTCCGTACTGGAACGGAATTGGTATTGTGCTAACATCTTTGGATGCAGGGAAACAGGTTGGAGGGATCCAACTGGATTCCTCAACTATATTGATTTATTTACAGATATTGTGATATTTGTTGATTATCATATTGATATATGATGTTTGGTTTGTCGTGATTGACTATTTGGTTCTGTTGCATCATCGGATCCATTTTTGAAGTTTTAAAATAATGATTTTGATTTTAAAAGGATTTTTTTTAAAGTGATTTTTGAAAGCATATGTTTTATTAAATTTTCGAATTGATTCAGTTTAAATAATTAAAACGTTATAAATTTTTATGTTACTAAAAATTATGATTTTTGTAAAATATAACCAAATTGAGATTTTTGAAATAAATAGTGATTAAATTATAAAATGGTTTAATTTGGAATTTTGAATCATTATAAAGGATGTATATAAAAGATTTTTTAAATTGATATTTATAAATTAATAATATTGGAACTATAAAACGAGTTTGTTAAGTGTTAAAATGAAGTATAAAATGGATATTTAAGTGAATGAAATTATAGATTTATGAATTGTGAAGTTATAAAATGAATAGATGTTGTAAGACAAAAGATTTTAAGGAATTAACTTATAAATCAGATTTTTGCATTTAAATTGAAATCTTTGATGAAGCAAAAATGGTTTATAGTTGAGATTTATAAAATATATATTTTATAAATCGAAATAATAGAATTTTAAAAGGAGTTCTATTAATGTTGAAAATAGGGTTATAAATGAAATCTTATAAGTAATAAGATTTATAATTTGTGAAGTTTTAAAAGAACGATTTTGTAAATAAATGGATTATAAGCATATAACTTATAATATGGACTTTTGGTATATAATTGAGTTATATAAATTAAATTGGATTAATAAAGGAGATTTATAAATCGAAGCTTATAAATAGAAATGAAATTTATAGACATTGTTTATAAATTCGAAATCGATGGAATTTGATAAATTGAAAGTTGAAATTGGTTAAGGAAATATATTCACGATTTTGGACAGTGAATATATTATCAAATAAAATGGATATGCTTGGGAAAATGAATATTATAAAATGAAGTTAATCGTTTTAACGATGTTTTAAAATGTATTATAAACCGAATACATAGATTTCAACATTCATTGTTGAAATAGACGTTTTCGAGAAATAAGGAAATGGTGGATTATAATACTGTTGTTATAGTAAATGGTTTCCAAAAGGAAATATTTTGTATAGTATTGGGATTTATATATCTATTTTAATTTTGAATCCCTATACTAGTGACTTTGGGTCGTCGTAACGGTGTTTTACGCAACATTCGTTTTGACTCAAATAAATGTGTTTAAGTGAACGTTTTCCTTAAAGAATGAAATATATACTTAATTTCGATATTAAGTATATTGAATATTTTCTAAGTATTGAAAATAAATGGATTTGTGAATTACTTATTAATAAATAAGTATGGAAATGTTTTTCCAATGTGAAATGAAACGTTTTGAGAATTTATCTTTTTGAAGACACATTGAAAATGAATACTAGGAAATCGATTTGGGAATCATATATTCATAGATATTTTGGAAGTGTAAATTCACTATGGAATTTGTAAAAGAAAGGGAATTTGATTAAAAGTAAACGTTGATTTATTTTTGAAGTGTGGGAATAAATTTATGGATTTAGAACGTAAATATAAAGTTAAGTCGGTAAGGATTTATTTAATTGGTTTAAATGAACCATTTTGAAATGAAAGTATTTCCGCATAAGGAAAATGATTGAAATTTGTTTTCAAAAGTGATAAAGGAGAAAAGTGATTTGAAAATTTGTTTTCAAATGGTTGAAGTGTGGAACTTATATATCTAGTAAAGATATTTTGGAAAGTAAATAATTGGGGGAAATTATTTGGAATCTGGTGATGTTGAGCATGCCTATTGATAGTTAAATAATCCGACTATCAATATTTACCTTTAAATAGGTATTTGTTGTGATTTGCTTGGATTTTGAATGCCACACTTATTTTTGAGTAAGCGCTCACTATTCGGGTTAGCCGGGAAAGGACCTTGGGGTCGTATAACCCATTCCGAATATGTGATACATCGTAATGGATTGCATTTGATGACCGGTGTTGAAGACCGAATGTTTTTTAAAACGGAAGGATTACCGTTGAGTTGCTCTGCATCGGCTGATCTCCGATATAGAGGTTTTATCACCCTTAGTGACGGGAAGTCCGGACATGATTAGAAATTATCCAGAATGCAAGGACTTTTTTGTAAGTGCCTTCGGTTCTGTTCAAGCCCGGAACAGACTTGTGTGGATTGTATGTCTGACATTACAAATTGAGATATAAAGCTGATTTCTTTCAAATATATTTCTGTTGGTGGCGGAGAATTTATTCTCTTAGCTTAACACCCTTCTCTGAGATGTACGAGCTCAGAGGTTATGTAGTTGAAGGTTATTAGTGATATACTCCCAATTTGGTAGCGTGGCATGCTGAGTGTTGCTGTGGGATGATCATTGTTTGATCATTTGTGATATGATCATTTGTTTGATCATTTATCTTGGTGATCATTATTTTGATCATTTGTTGACCCAAAGCACAGCTTTTGTATAAAGCATGGCTTTGTGGACGAGACTTCGTCGGACCTCACACCCCGGAAATGTTCAAAACAGGAAGGATGCAGCAAGGTTATTAGGGGGTAGCGCCCCTTTAGTGTATGTCATTCCTTCTGGATAGAGGTGGTATCATGGTATGGAGCACAGATATTTAACCTATGTTGTTGCTGCAAATTTATTGCTTTGTCCTTGTTGGAAATCGAGGATTCTTGGATATAGATCGGTTACGATCGGGGAATGACATATTCTGTTAGTAGTTACCCAGTTAGGGGTAACCCGGCCTTGTGTTGGCAGAGATCCGGTTAGGTTCTCGAGTCGTCCTTCCAGAGGCGTACGCATGTGGCAATGGGAAGTTCCTTGGCCTGACCATTTGTTGGTAATCCAAAGAAATAATACGATCTTGTACGGTATTAGTTGTAGAACCTATCATTCACTTATGGTGGTCACCACTGTTTGGATGGTAGCTATAGTAGGCATAAGTGCGAAATGCCTATGCTGGCTAAGATTTATATCTTTATTTTCGAAATGGTTTTTCCTACACTATGCACTAGTAATAATATCAAATGTTTCTTTTTAATGTGTATCAAGCATCTTTGACTATCATAAGTAGAAATCTCCTTCGATTCTGCGTTTGCATTGTGTGTGTGTACGGGAGGCCTTATGGTAGTCTCATTTCCTAAAAAGCATTGCGAATCTATTTTAAAATTATCCTGTTCTTTGTTTTAAAGATAAACTATTTTAGTTCTCACATCAGTCACATGACTGACTCAGAGTTTATTATTTTCCTTCCTAAACTCTGGGTGCCCACCAATTTCCGCACGGGCAGTCAAGAGTCAGGTTTATCATAATATTCTAGAATTCAGGAGTTGTTGGAGGCAAGCTGGATGGCATGGCGTATTACTAGTATATAGTATTTCTTTTCCGCTGTTTGTTGTTGTTTGTTGTTGTACACTCTGATGATGTAATGTAATGTAATATGATGTAATGTAATAACTGATATAGTTCTTTATTTAAAGATTATTCATTTATCTATTATATGTTATTCCGCTGCGATTGTGAGATTTTGATATTGTTTTCTGTTTTTTTTCTCTTTTCTTCTATCTTTTTCTTTTTCTTTAACCATAACGGTAGGGTTTTCCGGCCTTCGATTTCTCGACAGTTGATACAGTGGACGTATTGATGTCGGTTTTCGAGCGTCGAAAAGTCGCGTCCGTCACATTAGGAGTTAAGCGATTAATTTCTTGTTTCCTCTCCATTGACGCCTCAGAAATACTCTCAGCCATAAGGAGAGTTGGATTGTGGTGGATATACACATCATTAACATAATAGAGCACTGTGTCCTTGGCCTTTTGAGAAATTAGATGCAAAGTGTGAACAAATTTTAACTCGTTAAAGCACAACATAGGAAATATGGCCTTGAGCTCAACTATCCTCTCAGCTGTAGTAGCATCCAGAGTGGTCGAGGCTGAGAGAACCTGTTTTTCATGCTTGCGGGATGAAGAATCAACACCTTGTCTTCCAGACTGGCATTCCGAAGATCGAAGGACGTTGGAAGAACTCGAATATTGCTCAGACATAATAGCCAAAGTGGGAGCATGAGGCAGCGACTTCCCACTACTATGTATAGTAGGGCATTGACCGAAACCCTTGTCATGAAAAGATTAAGATTTTGACTTATGTCGGAACGACGATGCTTGGACCGATAGCTTCGGTCTCGGTCCTCTCTTCCTTCATAACCTTCTCTATCTCGACCAGAATTCGGACCTTGGCTAGGCCCAAAATAAGACGGATGAGTGTATGACGATCTCTTTAGGTGATCATAGTTGCAAGGGCGTCCCATCGAGCCTACAAACAAAATGAAAGCGTATAAGAATCATTAGAGTTAGAGATGTGAAAGTGTCATGCGGTGAAGTGCATGTGGTCGTGAGTGTGCTAATGTACCCCCGATGGAACAGTTACTTGATCTTTTCTCGTTGGAATAATCTCTCCTATGCTAGTGGAAGGAATGTCCACACCAAATTAAATAGGAGATTCGAAGCCCATGAGGCTTAAGTTGGCGAAATCATAATTCCCAACATTATCTTGAATTGGAATTTCCAACCACCCTTCAAATAAATTTTCTATAGGCAGAGAGCTTGATTGATCGGTAGTGGTAGAGGTTGACTTGGATTTCTCGGAGACCTTCCCTCTGCAAAGCTTATAAATGAGCCTTTTTCATGTTCTGTTCGCTAAGGCGAAGAGTTGTAGGCCTTGGAGGGATCCGACCGCAGGCTCATGACTTGAGCTTATTGTTATCCCATTTTTTGGTCAAAACGGGAATAACAACAAATTGGCAAGGAATTATGGATATCAGGACTGGATATAAGGCTGCGATGGATATCGTCAAAATTTTGTTGAACTCCGATCGGGACGAAATTGATTGGAGACGATGATAAGGGCTAGAAAAGGCTATGTTTCAAATTTCAGGTTAATCGGAGTTCGTATGAAGGAAATATGATGGATTCAAGGTAGGAATAGTATGTAGTTCGAATCCATCAAAAAAGGGATAGAGTGACGCTCGGTTCGAACCCATCAGGTTCGAACCCATCAGATTCGAACCCATCAGGTTCGAACCCATGAGGTTCGCATCGATGACGCTTCGAATCGATGGGAACTAGATGGGTTCGAAAGGAGTAGCTTCAATGCATTGGACATGGATTCGAACGATGGACATGGACTCGAAGATAGTGGATTCGAACGATAGATATGGATTCGAAGATGATGGATACGAAGCAATGAAGATGGACTCGAAGAAGGAAATGGATTCGAAGTATGCATGGATTCGAAGAAGAAGATGGAGTTGAAGAAAAACATGGATTCGAGGATGACATGGATTCGAAGATGGTGGTTTCCAAGCAATGGACATGGATTCGAAGAGGACATGGATTCGAAGATGATGGATTCCAAAGAGATGGATTCGAATAGAATGGTTTCGAAGGGATGGGTTCGAAGGAAGTGGTTTCGAAGCATGGGTTCGAACCATTCAGGACGCACGGATTCTTGAACTTGGATCGATCATATCTTCCAAACCGTTGATCCAAATGCAATGAAATTTTTACAGGAGCTTACATACATGTTGAAGAATGTTCACACCAAATTTCAGCTCAATTGGATGGGTTCTTGATCGATTCGAACGTCACTTCGAATCGATCCCAAACTGGGCACGGATTCCGAGAACACGGGCCTGTGGGCCCCCCCTCACGTGCCAAGCAGCCTCCCCAGGTTTTAGGCGGGATTTCAGCCTTCCACGCCTATAAATAGAGCCCCTGGACATTCAGAAAAGGGGTCGGAAAATTTGGAGAGAAAAGGCAAGCCCAGACGCTGCTAGAATCATTCCATAGCATCATTACTGCCATTTTCTTCAGATTTGGTCACTACAACTGTTGTAATCACTTGCAATCTTCAAGGATAATCAATAAAAAAAAATTGGAGTGGACGTAGGCCGGAGATAGCCGAACCACTATAAAACTTGTGTCTCTGTTCTTTACTTTTGGATTGTTGTCTATTATTTGCTGAGATTTGTTATTTGCGTTTGAATATCACTAATTTATATTCATACGCTGGTGCTTTCACGGTATTGGATGTTTGTGACCAATTTTGGCGCTAACACTTATAACGTCACGACCGGGCTCATTGGCATCGCCATTCACCTCTCCTTCTTCGGAGACATTCTGACCTCCTTCGACTCGGGGCACGACAAGATCCTCTTCATTACCTCCCTGCCCAACGACGACTCTTCTTTCTATAACTTCCTCGGTGTCTTTTGGTAGTCCCGTGCCGTGACCTTCTTCTAGTAAGATGAAGATAAAAAGGCACTTGTCGGTAAGAAGAGATCTGATGTCCCTATTCACGACTAGTATATTTTTAAGCGCTGAAACTGCCCCCGAGTACATGTTGCCGGTGGGGCATGGATGGCTACCTACAATAAAAAACTGCTTAGTTTAAGACAAGACTTAAATAAAAGCACTTAAAGTTAAGTTTGAAGCGACACTTATGTCCATTCAACTACCTACCTGCAAAACCAGGTGGGCAACGTACGTAAATCCATTCATTCTTAAAAGTGCTCAGTTTATTCCAAGCGCTAGTTACGACCTGAAAATTAGTGACTGACTCGAGGAAAGTGTATAAGAGGCTTCCTTTTTGGCGCTTGAGATTGTAATTGAATATGGTGCCTTTTGGAGTCGGCTCACGATATAAGAATGTGAGGAATAACATGTACGTGCCGTGCAAAAACGTTTAGCTATTCGGATGCAGTTGAGCTGTTGCTAATTTTTAACAGTGTAAAATTTTCCAAGTAAACTGATTGAAAGGCAGAACAAAACCTACCAAGCATATAAACTTGTTGCACGCAGTATACCCCTCTGAAGGTAAGTGAGCTCTATCGTTACTAGATGAGACTTGTACATCCTTGAACGAGATTCCATGCTTGATGCAAGGTCTATGGAGAGAAGCTTCATCAACTCTTGAAGCTACAATATCCTTTGGATCATTTAAAATTATAGCATCTTCTAGAGTGCAAGATCTAGCCCTATTTCTGCTTCAAAGTTTGAAGGAAATTCTGTTACCTATGGAGAACTTTCAAGCTGTTCGGTTTGATGGCCTAGAGAGTTTC
The DNA here is from genome assembly GCA_030765085.1 of Allium cepa. NCBI lineage: Eukaryota > Viridiplantae > Streptophyta > Magnoliopsida > Asparagales > Amaryllidaceae > Allium > Allium cepa. Next base: position 237,462,608 of record CM060943.1, on the reverse strand, counting down.
TAGCAGATATTGTTGTAAAGCAAGACTTAGAGTTAGGATAGTCATATGAAGTAGTTTGTTCAGTGCCCATAGCAGCTAAACGCTCCGAATGTCTAGAACCCAAAGCTATCAAACTTTGGAGAAAATCATTGTTTTAAAATTAACCTGTTTCCCCCATGCTAAGTGATAACTAGTGCAGTGTGATGTAGTATTATGTTACACAGTGATAAATAGTTCAGAATTTAAAAGACGGTTGCGACAAGGCTCTATGGTTCGACCGAAGTGATTGTCACCATTGATCGTCCCAACTAGATTTCACGTCGATGGTTGTAGATTTTATATAAGCATCGGGATCGGTTATAGGCATATAGGAATATGGTCTTCTTGTATAAGTTCATGCAAACAGGCAAGTCATGTCCAAGTTTTGTCTGACTTTGGGATCCAATGATTCAAGTCATATAAGATCAAATACAATGTCCAAACATTCAAGTTCTAAGTCATATGCATTAGTTCTAAAGTTCAAATATTTGAGTTCGAGGTCATATGCAAGTCTCTAGTTCAAGTTCAGGCTTAAGGAAAATGTTCATGAGTATATAATCAAGTTTAAGTTCAAGTCTTCACTCAAGCAGAAAAACGACCAAGACCCTTAGGCAGAGGGATCGTACCGATCCCTTGCCTAGGCAGTACTGCCTTATACCATTTCAGACTCCCTAAGCGCTTAACCGATTCCTCCTCTCAAATCATAGGCGATCCCTAAATTCCACCATTCCACTTCCTTCCCTCAATTCCATCAAGCAACCAATCGCATCACATTATCGAAAGCATGTAACTACCGATTCCTTCGACTTCACTACTCACTTCAACTCTAACATGTTTCCGTCAGATCCCATGAGTCGGTCCCACATCAACCGATCCCTCCTCCTCTTCACTCTACTTCATCCATACCATGTTAATAGCTGATCCATAATGATTCCTCTATTCAAACAAACAACCGACCTCATTTTTAACTGCAACTTCATCCACTTCATAACTCTAATAGCACTGATCCGCTCCTCCATTTCCATAACATAAATGAACAACTTACAATTAGTTGATTGCTACACTCAATGCTTCTGAACCCTAAACCTATACCCACAAACATGTATAAACCCAAGTTGTCACGTCACTTGTTATTCCGACCACATATTGCAAAGTCGATTCCCACTTATGTAATTACAGCTGAAAGAATCAACATCAAATGGTGAGTGAAGGTTCAAGTTTGATTCAAGTGGGGAATATTGAAGTTGGTTGTTGGGATTAAGATAATGAAAGCGGCAAATCGATTTCAGGTGACGGTGAAGTTTATAGAGGATAGAGAAGGATTGTATTGATGAAGGGATTAGGAAAATTAATGATATTCTTATCTAAAGCTTTTTAGTGGCGATGGCAAGAAGAGTAAAGGTTCAGACCAGCTAATGTATGAAATGAAGCAAATAAAGGAAAATGAATTACGTGATATCTTAATTATTAATACGGGTTCAGCTCGTTTCCACAAATCCAAAATGGGCCAAGTCCATGTAATTGAAGGGATCGAATCCGATCACATGCCAAGGTTATTCGTACCAATCCTTTACCAGTACTAAAAAAATAAAGAGAGAAAAAAAATTTCCAATGCTCTGGTACTTCAATTATATGATATCAACAATGACCCATGAACGTGTAACGTGATCAAGTGCCAATGACAAAAGTTTGTACATGAATGAACGTGCACGTATTCAAACCCTACATTCAATTTCTTGAATCGATAGGAATTGAATTCTCACATGGATTTCTCGAAAAGGAAGTTGTTGTAGATAGCCAAGGTCTAATAACTTGATCAACGAACTCAATGGAACCAAGCATAGACAAAAGCTGGGAACCACATTTCAAATTTACATTGAAAAATATCGACCGAGCATCATGACGAATAGAGAGAGATACAAATCTTCGAAAGTACAATTCAACGGAAGGATAATGATTGTTAGAAAACTGAATGGAATTCTTCCCGCTTATTCTAACTTGCTTTGATTAAACGCATGTCATGTTCAAAACAAGATGTACATTGAGGGATAAGTGTTATCAGGCCTTTTGACCTGGCTATATTTAGACTGATTAGACAAGTTAGAGTCGATGATAGACAAGGCAAGCAGCCAGGAGTGGTGATAACAGAGACTATAGATCAAGATTGGCAATATGTAAAGCAACGATGAAGTGAAGCTAAAAAATAGGCTTTCTAGAATACTCTAAGTATGGATTCATGCCTTCCCTTGGGTAGGGGATTGGATCGGATCACTATGGCTATGAATAGCTTGAAACGGCAGTTCAACTCAACGGGAATCGATTGATATCTTTAAAAACATAAAAGCAACTATATAAAAAACTTTGAAAACATGAAGCTATCAAAGTGGGAGACCCACAATGGCATTCGCATGGTGCCTTGTTGCAGGGAAGACCGATAAGACAATCGCCCCTCTTTGGAAATTGGGCTCAAAACTTTCTGGGTGACCTCGACTACATGGGGAGACTCTGCCAGTGAATTTTCAGGACGATATTCGAGCATCTACCCCTTAAAATATAGAGTTCATAGTTCATTTAAAGGAGCTTTATGTTGTTATTTTGGTTGTACTCCATTATATTACGGATTGCGAACCGATCCCGCTTGCACTTAGAAATTCAAGTGATTAATAAAGCTATTTCATAAAAGTGGACGTAGGTAATCAATGTTGAATCGCTATAAATCAATTTGTCATTGCTTTTTACGTATTCTCTGCTTGTTTCCACCGTTTTAATTTTGATTTCTTCATTTATTTCTCTACATATAATCTATTGGGTGTTAATGCCAACTTTTGGTGTAAACAAACAAAATATGAGTGCATCATATATAGCATATACCCTTCCTTAAGGTGTTAATTTTCCACTAATATATTTCTACTTATCTCTTTTCTACTTAGGTTTTCCCCTTACCTAAGCTTTGATATCACTGCATGACGTCCCCTACTTCGAAACTCGAAATGGATGCCTATGATGCTGTAGTCATCACGGAAATTATTTTCCAATGGCAAAGTGAGTTCATTATAATTTTTCACAATATATGTAAATAGATAAGCTAAATAAGTTTTCATTACATCAATTTGAAATATAGAATTCATTACATCATTTTAACCCAAATCATTGCCCATTAGTGGTAAATATTTGGGTTATGTCCGACATATGAACCAACACAACACATAACCAGTTATAAATCCTGGTTTTACACGATATAATTTAAAATACTTTTTATTATAAAAAAGCCTCCTCCTTCGTCTTTGGAGTCTTCATCCATCCTTCAAAAGCAACATTTTAATACATAAACTAAGCCTATCGAATGAGTACCTGTGAGTTTATGGAAATAATAAAAAACACAGGTTAGACATAAAGGGTGGTATAAGTAAAACCTTTACCCTAGTTATCCATAGTAGGACCTTGCTTATAACGTGGAACGGGTTTCCCCTCGCTTCCTCATCATAAATATATATCATACATGTAATAACATCACATAAAAGCAACCATGTGCATCTAGAATCAAGAAATATATGAATTACTTAACATCCATTTATGATCCATGTCATATATTAATTCTAATCAAGTATACGCTATAATTATCAGTCCATTATGAACCATGTTATACATTCATTTATCGTCGAATCGAACGTCACCTAATTTGTTTTTTAGGCTTTCATATTTAAGTTATTACTATCTTATTTACTGATTACCTCCGTAGGTCTATATGCCACTAATTCATCTTTTCTCGAAAAATGTTACCTGATGAAATAGCCATTCATTTCACCAATGGAAGTCAACTTGACTAGAGCCACCCTAACTCTCCTAAGGATTAAATATAAGCACCATGAATACATTCTAATAAGTGTTCTTATTAGGCATCAATAGCCCCTCTTAGTCCCTGAGCCGCTATCATTTACATTGCCGATTCATTTGTTTTAATTATAACACCAACCTGATGTTTTGGTACCTTGCCATAACACCCTACCTTAACTACCCTTTAGAGTTTATTCATTTTTAGTATTGAACCCAATCATGGCACCCTGCCATATACCGTTGGACTTTAGACTAATAGTTATAGCACTCTGCCATCCGATAGCTCCATGAGTCGGTATATCTTTATGATCATAGTTCAACCAATTTCATTTATTCATTTATATTGTAGCATACACTTCCTTTAGTTAAAACATTTTTCAATCTTTTATTTAACTGATAGCCTATCATTTATTAGTTTCTTTAAGTTTTCTTCCATGTCAAAATAAGTTAACACCATTTTAACTTATAAAAAATCTTTCCTATATTTCATCCATATGAAATAGTTCACTAACACTTAGAAACCGTCTTCTAAAGTGTCCTAAGCATTTTCTTATTTAACTTATAAAATATAGCTTGCTAAGCTATCATGATTTATATTTTGGTCATTATATACTAGCTATCCTATAGCTTTTGAATGTTGAACCTCATCATCGTGTGTATGTTATCCCATAGCTGAAACGATCCTGACACGACCTTCGAAAATCGGCACCGAATACGACACTCATATTCAAATGCCGCAGATTCAAACGTCGATTCCGGTTCGCCGGAGCTTATAACACCATTAAGTACAACACAGCGGACGAAAATGAATAATATAATATAATATACAGCATCTGATGCAACGATGATACAATAGAATGATACAACTGAATATCAATATTATCAGAGATACAAGACACAGCGGAAAGATAATGATAACACTAGCAGCGGAACAATATCTCCAAGATAGTCTTCAAGAGAGAACTCCACTATCGGTGATCTCCATCTCCAAAGCACCAATCCACAAATAGCTCGAACTCCGAATAACGATGCACAAAGATAAGCAAGTCTCGTCCAAATCAGTTTTTAACCTTTTAAAACATACAAAAGAATTTAAATTGAAATTTGCCATGCTTTTTGGAAAATGAAACAACCATAAGGCCTCCCATCGCACACACCATGCAAACGCAGAATTGGAGGAGATTTCTCCTTATGATAGTCAAATATGCTTGATACGAGAAAATTTCTTTTCAATATTATTATTAGTTCATAGTGCAAAAAAACTTTCGAAAGTATAATATTAATCTTAGCCAGCATAGACATTTCGCACTTATGCCTACTATAGCTACCATGTTCAATAGCATGTTACCACCACATTCCATGGCAGGTTATATAATTAAAACCGTACAGGACGTGTATTGTTTTGTTTGGATTTCCAAAAAATGGTTAGGCAAAGGAACTTCCCAAATAAAATGTAACGCCTCTGGAGGGACGCCCCAGAGAACCAAACCGGATCTCTACTACACAAGGTCGGGTTACCTCTGTAACTAGGTAACAACTGACACGAGCATGCCATCCCCCGGTCGTTATAGACCTTTATCCGAGGGCCCTTAATCCAACAACCACACAATAAAGTATCTGGGCTCCATACCATGATACCAACTTTCATAAAAAATCAACATAAGTAAATATATGGGCTCCATACCATGATATCACTTTTTATCCAGAAGGCAATGGTCACACCCTCAAGAGGAGCTACCTCCAAATAACCTTGCTGTCGCGATTCCTGCTTCGACAATTACTGGGTTGTGAGGCTCGACGAAGTCTTGTCCACAAAGCTACGCTTTTCCACAAATCCATGCTTCGATCACAAATGATCATCAACACACAGCAGCACTCAGCATGCTACATTACCAAATTGGGAATGTATCACTAGTAACCATCAACTACATAACCTCCGAGCTCGTACGTCTCAGAGAAGGGTGTTAAGCTAAGAGAATAAATTCTCCGCCACCAACAGAAATGTATTTGATAGAAATCGGTTTTACATCTCAAAGTGTAATGTCAGACACACATCCATACAAGTCTGTTCCGGGTTCGAACAGAACCGAAGGCACTTTCGAAGAAGCCCTTGCAAATCCTGGTATTCACAATCCTGATCGGACTTCCCATCACTTAGGGAATCTCTATACCGGCGCGACTCGGTGCAGAGATAATCGACGGGTAATCCTTTCGTTTTCGAAAATATCCGGTCTTCACCGCCGGTCTTTAAATGATATCCATATCGACGTATCATTATTCGGAATGGGTTATATGACACAAGGTCCTCTCACGGCTAAACCAAATAATGAGCGTAAATTTAAAAACATATGGATATGGGATTTCAATTAAGTCACAACTTAATATCCAAAACTTTCCTTTCAATGGTTTAAATTTCCATTTCAAATTTTTTAAATAAAAGATTTATTTCACAAAGTTCACCCAGTTTCATAAAAATCCGTTCACGGATTTCCAAAACAAATTCCATTTCAAATTGGATTAATTCATTTAGATCTTTCAGTTTAATATTTAATTCATAATTTTCAAATTCCAATTCAAATCTGGTATATGGAATATATACCATTAAAAATCCTCTTCGATTTCAAAACAAGATTTAGTCGTCTTCACAAAGGTCAATTCATAGTTTTACCCAAACTATCTACAATTTCATTTCAACTTGAAATCTTTTGACACAAATTGGAAATCCTTTCTTTTTATGAAAGCTATTATTATTTCAAATAATTAGTTTTCGTTCTGGGGAAACTAGTTACAATTTACATAAGTTAAAGCCATCCAAGTATAAAAATTGTATTTAAATTTCCAAAAACCATACTTTTTTTAAATGGTAAAAAAACCCGTATAAACATCTTTATAATTTGCATAATCATTTTAGATCACAATTTTCGAATCATTGAATTAATTTAAAATATTGAATTTGAATTTAAATCAAATTATTTAAATTCTGAGTTTTATTAAGTTATATAAAATAACTTTTATTTTTGAAAACTCATTTTCAAAGCTTACAATTCCAATTCCAAAACTATTTTGGATTCAAGAATTCAATCTTTAAATTGTTAAAAATCTATGACACAGCTAAGTTCCTCGTGCAATCCATATTTGTGTGTGTATGGGGTAGTCCAAGGGTTTAACACAATAGTGCAACATCATCAGCCATCACATCACGGATTAAAGCATATCAATATTGATAAGCGGTATAATCTATAACGCATATCGTTCATTCACAGATTCACAGATAAATAATATAAATTTATCACAGATAAATAAACTACATTCATCATAGATCACACTGAAACAATCAATAGCACGAAGCATAACATATCAGAAATATCAAACAGTTCAAAAAATCAATAGAATTCAAACATCTATAAGCAAACTCATTTAATTATCCGATTGATTTAAATCAGATGGTCATCAATCATAATTAATTAACTTTAATTAATTTCAAATCATTTGATCAATTGTCCTTTAATCTTTTATTAAATAAACCAACCTTTAATTATTGATTAATTGACCTTTAATTATTCAATTATTCTTTAATTGATTTCCCTTAATTAATTCATTAACAAATTAATGAACCCTTAATTAATTACCATTTAATTAATTATGAATTATTCTTAATTAATTACAATAAGTGATTATCCCTTCATTAATCACTTAATCCACTTTAATTAATTAACTACTTAATTAATCTTTAATTTATTTCATGAATTATCAAAGTCTTAATTACACTTAAGACAAACATCCTCTTTGTAAAATACTAAATCACATTTCTAAAACCTTTACCTTTAAGTATAATTTGACTTTATTTATAAATTAATTAAATTTAAAATATTTTTAAGTAATTGACATACTTAATTTAAAAATCAAACAAGATTATTAATACCAATTTTTAATTACAAATTTATTTAATCTTAAATAATTTATTTAATTATAATTATAATTATAAATTAATTACATTCTTGATTAACTTCCACTTTAAATTTATTGATCATCTTACATTTGCAAATCTCTTTCTTAATAATTTTAGCTTAAACCTGTCAACATTATTAACTTCATTAACAACAAGTTTTGTTTAACAAAATAACTTAAGATTTTATTAAGTTAATCCACTCGAGAATAGAACCCGAGGTAAACACTGCGTTTACTCGAGTATAACTTGGGTCTTCCCTTACCCCTTCCCGAGTTAAATTCTATTTAAATCTTTAATCATTTTATAACATACTTTAACACTTTAAAGTTATTGAACGTTTCATTTTTTTATAAAATTTATGTATAAAATAAAACTGAAATTCAAATTCATTTTAAATACAGATTTTTAAACCTGTTTTTCAAACCTTTATTTTTCTTTTAAACTTCATGTGACAATTTTTTTTAAAAGCCTGTTCAACCCAGACTCGAGCAAACACCCACGTTCTCCCCGAAGCAACACGCGAACAAACTCGTCAAATGGCCCAAGTCTACCTTCGTGCAAAACATAACTCCACCAAAGTGAACTTCTTCTTCTCCCATACCCAAAGGCTCTGATGCACGCGAGGGTCACTGTGCATGTGCACAGGTGATCGCGACGGCATCGCTCACCGATGACACCCCAAACCCATCCACGATCACCCCACGACCAAGTTCCGACCCTCAATTCCTGATTACAAACCCAACTTTGAAAAACGAGGAGATTTGCGCACCACCTGAAATAACAGCCTCTCCTAAAAACTCAGCAAACCCACGACGCCGACCACCTGAACACGAGCCACCAAGCTCAATACTCTGCCACGTCGCGACGCATCGTCCCATCACCACGGGATAAATTCCGATCTCAGATGAAGTCGCGGCGACCATTTTCCTAACCATGCCCAAAACATGAACCGAAACCCTAGTTTGATCTTGTATGATCATTTTAATTAATTATAAATTCGTTAACTATTTTTCCCATAATCTAAAACACTCAAGCTACCTTCAACGCAAGTATCGAAGCCCATTATTTCCTCGTTCATCAGAGACTACTCGGTTTACGTTTTCCATTCAACTAGCGATTTCGCTTGAAATTCAAGCTTAAAAATCTTGAAACTTATATTAAAATTCCTCAATTTGAAATTCGAATCTGGCTACGTGATCAAAATCTAATTTTAAAATCATCAAATTTTGGACATATATAAGATTTCGCTGTAATTTTCCCAATTGTAAATTATTTATACAATAATTATACTCGGAACTATTTTTAAACTTGGCTTTACATAGTTAGGATCATCTTTCATTTAGAGAATGAAACCTGATATCATCTAACTAAGATAATATTGGATTTTTTGACAAGTTTTTTTAAAAAAAGAACTATAAAACGAAACAGAGGTTACATATATTCAGGTGCATGCATACATCATACTGTCAGCATTTCAACAATATAAATACACAACTAAACTTCACAATACAATATTTAACATAGCAATGAATTGCAACCCAAATTATATTTAAAGTTTAAAGGTGAAGTACTCACCTTGTTTCAGAAGAAAGAACAAAAGCCTTCAATTTGAAACAGACTTGAAATTTGCAAACTGAAACCGTTTGATTTCTGGTTGTAGTTGATTGAATTGTTGTTTAAGTGGAATTTTGTTTAAGCTTTGAGATGATGCTTACTCCAGATTTCGCAGCTTGGATGGACGAACTGAAATGAATTGTATTGTTTTGTACAAGGGTCGGAGATTTTTCTTGCAGCCTACATTTTTGACCAGAGAAGTTTTTATTTTGGAGGCTATTTCGGCTGAGAAGATATTAGTTAGTACATTTGTTTGCTTCTTTGTTTACATGAATCATCATCTTGCTTGCTTGATTTTTTTTATTTGTGCTTTGTAGGTAGTTTTATTATCTTCTTTTGCAAGCTTCCCAATTTTCTATTTTTTTCTTTCATTTCTTTTTATAATGTCATACTTCTTTGTTTTGTTTGTAGATATTTATTTTCTCTTACTTTTATCTTCTTGCACAACTTGTGATGTTTTGCTTTAGTATTTATGTTTTATTTCTTTGGTTTAAAATTTAACTATCAAACCTTTAATTCATATTAATATATTTTACAATTATATTTTATACTTGTATTTTGTATTGATAAAATTTATTCTGTTATAAATACATCTTCTTACTCAATATTATATACACATTATTTTAAAGAAAATGTTATTTAAACTAATTACCCATTAATTAATTTACATAAATAATATTTTCAAACCCAAATTGTTGTTCTAAGTCATTTATTTAAATGCAAATAAAATTTCTATATTCAAATTCAAATTCTCAGGTTAAACTCAAATTTACTCATATATATGTATACATATATATTTCAAATTCAAATTTATTCCAAAATTTATTCCAAAACTTACATTAATTATTAATTTTAAAATCAATTCAAAATTGGGATCGTTACAATAGCCATCGTGGGTTGATAACTTCCCAAAATATCACATATTATCTTTATAAGTAAGGGTCTTGGGTTATCTTCCCTAGGGATCTCGTGTAATATTTCATGTAGTAATTGTATTCTAACTTATCAGATGTCATTTTATTTTAATCCACCCTAGGCCATTGTATGCTAACTCGTCTAAAGCCTTCATGCCTTATTCCATCCATAGCCATTGCATGCCATCCCTTTTGAAGCATCGTGTGCTTTATCTCATGAAGCCATCGTGTGTTGTTTCATCTAGCTATCATGAGTTATCCCTTATATAGCCTTCATGAGACAACCCTTACGTAGCCGTTGTATACTAAGTTCCATACTTAGCTTTCATGCGTTAAGCTCAATAGAGCTTTCGTTTGGTAGCTCCTTCATAGCCATCGAGGGTAGATAGCTGGAATATTGTAACAACCCGCACTCTAGTGGGTCCAGATTTTCACTAACCAAAAAACCCAAATCCATTAAAATACTGATCGTTGGTTTGGTATCCTGCAAAAGAGAAGATATAGCAAAGTGCTAATGGTAATAAATCACAGCAGAAATTAGTAAATGTAACACCCCATATTTTTAGTAACATTATTTAAAAAATTTAATCAGCTAAATAAAATAAAATATTATAAGATGATTAATAGATTAAGATTTGGTTTAACCAAGGGTAGCTGTGCCATGTTAAATGTAAATCAAAACAAGATAACATGAATAAAAGTGCTAGAAAATAAGGGAGGACAAAATAGGGAAATGATAGAACTTATACCCTAAACCCTTAGGAATTCAAACACACGTTCATTTCATTTTTCTCAAGCAAAAATATTCTAAGACCGGCCACCATTTTCAATCTCAAGAGAAGATAAAGCTAGGATTTCAAGAAAAAGAAGTAAATCAACTAGTTCAACCTCAAATCTTATATCTTTAATTACAAAGCTAAGGTGAACGATTACTACATCTCATTTTCCATATAGTTTTTGGATTTAAGGGTAAACCAAAAGGATTTTGCATGATATTGCCATGTTTTGGATAATTGGAAGTTTATATATACTTGCTGATGATTTATACATGTTCATATTAGTTTTATGATATGTTTGATATGAAAACTCTATTAAATGACATCCAAATGCCTTCCAAATTTTAATGTAGATCGAAAATGATATTTTAGAGAGGGTTTCAATTTTCATAATTTTCTGAGTTATGGTGGATTTTATATTAATTTTCTAGTGAAGAAAATGATTTATTGGGTTATAAAAATTTCATGGCAGAATAATAAATTATTTGGGACCGAAATTTATATATGTTAGAAAACATAATGGAAAGGATTTTTTGGAATTTTTATAAAATTTTCCAAAGTGTTTTGATGAATATATAAAATTATTCGAAGTATGGAACTTAAATATTTTATATATTTAATTAAGGAGAAGGATGTTTTGCAAAAGATTTAAATTATTTAACTGATTCCGAAATGTGCAGCACTTTTTAGTGGTAAAGAAAAAAGGCAACCAATCAAAATTTTACATGTAAATCGGGTTAGGTGAAAAGAATTGTTTATTTCAGGCTTTCTAACTGTTTTATTACTTTCGGCACCTGCTTCCGCCTTGGTTGGCTTTCGACCATGTCCCTCTGCCCTAAACTCTATTGGAACCAATGTGCCTGGTAACAAGAAATTGGAATGTAACGAATTGGATAGAAGGCAAAAGATCTATGGTCGAAACCATAGGTTTCGAAGGAGTTGAAGCATCACATTGTTTTTAAATTAAAATGCACCCACTTGCCTTCAAATAAATGGCTTTTGACTCAGTGAGCTTCGACTGGGTTAACGGATTTAAAAGAGATTGTGTCGAATGGGTTGCACTTTAGTTTTAAATGTTTTCTTTCGACTAAGCAAAAACACCTAGTTACCGCCTTTCTAACTTTCGAAGTCAATGGTTTCGGAAGGTATACTTAGTTTTTAAAATTCAGCCACTTCTCCAATGCTTTCGAAGGGATGGTTTCGACACCATCATTTATTTACCAAGGAAATGGTTTCGAAACAGAAGCTTTCGACTTAAATGTTTTAAAGACCCTTTTTCAAAAAAAGCGCTTTCAACTTCAATAGGATTCTTAACCTTTTGCTCTACTTGAAGGCATGATTCAAAAGGTTTTTACCGAGACGGATTTTAAAGGTTTCAAAGTGGTAAACTTTGAATGGTTTTGAGAAGTTTCTATATGTTTTAAATTAAACCCAAAAGGCTTTCGAAAGAGTTTTAATGAATGGTTTTAAAGGGGTGGTTCCAAAGGGTTTCGAAGGGGTCGAAAGGGAAAGTTTCCTTTATTTTCGAAGCTTTCAACGAAAAGAAAGGGATGGTTATTTCAATGTTTTTGAAAGGCAACGTTTAAAGGTTTAAAAGAGGGATGTCTACTATTTTGTAACTTTTGGAGAAAAGCAAGGAAAGGATTTTTCAATGTTTTCGAAAGAAAAGGTTTAATAATTTTGAAAGGGGTAAATGTTTTCATCAACAAAAGGTTGAGTAAAGTGTGTGTATATATATAACATATCATGGTGATTTTGAGTAAAGCATAGTGAATATATATTTTTCTCATGTAAGTATGATTTAAAGATTTAAATCAATTTAAAAGAATTTTTCAAGGAAAATTTAAGGGAAGTTATCCCTAAGTGAAAATGACTCAGATAATAGAATACTAGATGGGAATGGTATAGGGTCGCGCCATATACATTAGATATTGGCCCTAGCTAATTTAGTCCAAAATTGTAGTGTGTAGAGCTTTGTCACAGGTAAGATTAAAATTATGATTACACATAGAAGAGTATATATGTTTGTATATAGATAGGTTATTGGTGAGCCCACAAAACCATTTGGATCAAGTGACCCTAGAAGATGTTATGTTAGCGATAGACTGTTTAGAAAAGAAGTATTTAACAGATAGTTAAGGACAGACCGTCTAGAAGACGTGTGTCTAACAAATGTTAGATAAATTTTGTTATTTTGCCTGGTAGGCCCGAGTCAGCCAAAGGTTAATATTAAGCCAAACAACACTATACTGTTCGGAAAGATAGCCCATTTGTACCTATATGTATATTTACATAATAATGCTTTGCAGTTTTAACCAGCTTTTATTGCAGGATAAAGGTTTGCAAAAGATACGTTTAAAAAGAATGTTAGTGAGGGGAAACCTGTTCCGCTACGTGGCGTGGTCTCACTTAACATTAATAATCGGGATTTATAGTATTATTCACACCAGGCTTTATGTCTGACTCTAAGTTTATGTTTTCTCCTTAATTTCTCGGGTGCTAAAAATTGATTTGAGTAGGTTAAGGATTGAGGTTCTTTCACGTTTTAGTAAGATGATGAATAAAGCTACCGGAGACGAGCAAGAGGCTAGCGGGTAGCTATTTAGCAGTTGCGGCTCTTTGTTCTGTGTCTATATCCGCTGTGTATGTATTAAGTCAATTATGACTGTATGACTTTAATTATCCGAGGGGGTATCTTCATCTGTCGCACTTGACGTATTTTGTAGCTTGGGAAACATTATGGGATTACGTAATCTAAATATGGAACATTTATTTTGAAATGCAATGGAAAATGTTATTTTGAAATCTGTGATTTTGTTTCATATTCAGTTACTTCTAATATTATGGATACAATAGACATAGCCGTATTTTAGTCATCGGAAGTTAATACTATAGATGACTGCAGCATCTTTAGCACTTAGCTTTGGGCCCTAGATAGAGGATGTTACAACTTGGTATCAAAGCATAGGTTTATGAAATTCTTTAATTACAAATGCTTTTTTGAAAACATAATCCTTAGGATTCAGAGATAGAATTGGGATAGGGGATAACGCTATAGTAACGTACTTGTAATTGCCATATATATATATATATATATATATATGTATGTTTTATCTTTAGACTGCTATCTTTGTTAGGCTATTCTTTTGTATCTCATGAGGCTTGAATACAGATATGGACGGAAGAAGAGGCTGAGTTAATCTAGGAGGAGATAGCACCCGTACTAATGGAAATGCCCAACCAAATGCTTAAAGAGGTCAGGCTCAGGCTGAGAACATTGGTGTCGGGGTTCCAAAAGTAGACATGGGAGCCATGTATCAGTTTTTCATAAACATGATGCAAGCTAGATTCGTCGTTGGAGTTGTTGGATGTAATGCTGCTGGAGAAGGAGTTAAGAAAGCTCCGATGGTCAATCTGTATGCTAACTTGAGCAGAGACTATGCTAGGCTTAGAGGAAAACTACTTATCCGAACGGAGTATGCTATTGAATTACAAAAATGGCTACTACGTTATGAGAGAATTTTTGCAAACCTAAGGCTCAATGATGAGTAGAAAAGAAGACTTGCTTCAGGATAGCTTCAAGGAGCTACTTTTTTTTGGTGGAATACTATAACTGCTGGCGTGGATGAAGAGACTATGACGTGGGCGGAATTCAGGAGGAGGTTACAAGAAAGATTCATGTCAGTAATGGCACTGTTTTCCTGGTCAGGAAGTTTGTTGAGCTGGAACATGGAGAAATGTCAATTCTGGAATATGCCAGTAGATTCGAAGAGTTAGCTGATATGGGTATGCCACTGTTGATACATTGTTGAAAAGAAATGAAAAGTTTATTAGAGGTTTGAAGCCGAAGTTGGCTAGGACTACTTTACCGCACATCATAGATCCATGTGATGTAGTGGTGGAAATGGCATTATGACATGAGGAGATGTTAGCTTGTTTGGAGAAGAAGAAGAAGAAGGAGGTCCAGGTCAGACAGGGCCAAAAGAGGAAGATTTTCCACAAAAAAATTCTAAAAAAGGAGTGAGGCAAAGAAAGGATAGTCTAAGGTGGTCTGCTATAAGTATGATAAGAAAGGCGATTATGTTCATGAGTGCCGGACAGGCAAAGGAAAGAAGGCTGCTAAGAATAAATGGATTATATGTTTTAACTGTGATCAAATTGGGCACTACAAGAACCAATGCAAAGATCCGTCAAAAAGGGATAAAGGTCATGTGTTTGCATTAGAGCCTGCTATGTCAAAGCCGATAGCGTAGGAGAAGTGAAAGGCTGTGTTAAGAGGATGCTTAAGATCCATGATACATCTATCAGTGTTTAATTGATATTGGTGCATCTCATTCTTTTATATCTCGATGTTTGGTAGATAAACTTAACTTAGAATCGGCATATTTAGTTACTTTCTTAAGAGTTGCAAATCCGATAGAAGGGTATGCGATGCTCGGGATGAAGTGTGACCACCTAGAGTTTGACTTGCTAGGTTACACCTTTGTATGCAGTTTGCATGTATTTGATTTTGTTCGGTTCAGAATTATATTGGGTATGGATTGTTTTAGTAATTATGACGCTAGGATATTTTTCCTAGATAGGAAATGTCACTTAGATACTTGGATTGTAGTAATCAGATAGTTTATACCGTAGAAAACCCTAGTTGTGAGGTGAATGCCTTGTTGGATGTTATGGAGTTGGAAGATGAATTGAATCACGTTTCCATAGTCAGAGAATTCGCAGATGTGTTTGAGCCTATAGTTGGATCGCCGCCGAAACGAGCCATTGAGTTTCGGATTGATTTAGTGCCATGGGTAGAATCGGTGAGTAGGCCATCAAGAAGGATGACATCAACAGGGACGAGGGAGTTGAAATCTCAGTTAGTAGACCTGGAAAGCAAGATTTTTTATAGACCAAGTAGCTCGCCTTGGGAAGCATCCGTTGTATTTGCTAAGAAGCCAGATGGATCGCTAAGGCTATATATCGATTATCGTAAGCTAAATGAGAAGACGATAATGAATCGATATCCACTGCCAAGAATTAACGATTTGTTCGATCAGTTGAGTGAGGCTAATATATTCTTTCAATTAGATTTGGCAACAGGATTTCATAAACTTAGAGCAGCGAAAGATAGTATACCTTTAATGGCATTCAGGACGAGATAAGGGTCATATGAATGGTCAGTTATGCCGTACGGACTCACTAATGCGCCGATGTTCTTGTAGATTTGATGAACCGAAATTTTCGGGCGCACTTTGATAGATATATGTTGGTTTTTATAGATGATATTCTGATATAATCTAAATATGAGAAGGAGCATGAAGTTCATCTTAGAGTTGTGTTGGAAACGCTAAGGAAGCATCAGCTAAAAGCAAAGTTTTTCGAAGTGCCATTTTTGGAAGAAGGAAATGAAGTTTCTTGGTCACTTGTTTTCGGAGAAAGGATTGTAAGTTGATCCAGAAAAGATTAAAGTAGTTAATAATTGGAAAGGACCAAAACTGGTAGGTGAGATAAGAAGTTTACTTAGATTAGCGTGATATTATCGGTGGTTTATAAAGGATTTCTCTCATTTCTGCGCCAATGACTAAGCTAACATGAAAGGATGTAATGTTTGTATGGACCGATAAGTGTGAGGAAGCATTTCAGAGCTTGAAGCACTTGTTGACCCATGCACCTGTGCTGGTGGTTCCGGAGGGGAATCAAGATTTAGTTGTTTATACTAATACAAGTGGAACATGATTGGGAGTTGTACTAATGCAAAGGGGTAAAGTGATTGTCTGTGCTTCTAGACAGCTTAGACCGCATGAGGTTAGGTATCCAACGCATGCTTCGGTGTTAGCTACAATTATATTTGTCTTAAAGGTATGGAAGCATTACCTTTTAAGAAAGAGGTTTAACCTTTAAACGGATCATAAGTCGTTGAAGTACTTGTTCTCTTAGAAGAAGCTAAACGTGAGACAATGATCATATAGCCTAATTGATTACAAGTTGAATAAGCTATGACCCTCTTTAGATCGTTCTGTAATATTCTAATGGTTGCCGTAAGGAATGACAAAGATGGTTGGAGTTTCTAACCACTTATAAATTTGGAATAGAGCACACACCTAGAAAAGGAGACAGGGTTGCAGATGTGCTTAGTAGGAAGCATCAGAATGCATTATTAGCTATGATAGAAGAATGGAAAGACTTAGAATCATTATCAGCTTGTAGAATAATGTGGAGATCCAAAGCTAAGTCTAGTGGAGAGTCTGCTAGGTTGTCTTGTTTAGAAGTCTGACCGGTAATGATTGAGATGATAGCTTCTAAATAGAAGGAGGATCCAGTTTTGGTTGAACGGATCAAAAAGTTAAGGTAAAGAACGGAGAGCGATGACTTAAAGGATTTCCGTCTTGACGAAAATGGATGGTTGAGAAAAAAGGGCCGATTATGTGTTCCAAATGTAGGAGACATAAGGAAAGAGATTTTAGAGGAATGCCATCGTTCAGAGTAAACTATCCATCCAGGAGGAACGAAGATGTATCAAGATATAAAGAGAAGTTTCTTTTGGGAAGGCATGAAAAGGGATGTTGGATTATGGGTGAAACAGTGTTTGAACTATCAGCAGGTAAAAGTCGAACATCAAAAGCCGAGTGGATTGCTTCAGCCATTGGACATGGAAATGGGATTCCATCTTCATGGATTTCATTGATGGATTGTCGAGATCTAATAGAGGGAATGAAAATGTATTGATCATAGCAGATAGATTGACCAAGAGCGCCCATTTCATTCCAGTCAAGGCAAATAGGACAGCATCTATATTGGCTAAGTTATTTATGAAGAATGTGGTTAGACTGCTTGAAATTCCTAGTAGTATTGTTAGTGAAAGAGATTCTTTGTTTACTAGCAAGTTCTGGAAAAGACTTCAGCAGAGCTTAGGAACCAAGCTCAAGATGAGATGGGCAGATGAAAAGAGTTAGCAAGATCTTAGAGGACATGATACAAGATTGTGTACTAGACTTCTAGGGATGATGGGAAGACCACCTACACCTAGTCGAGTTTTCATATAACAATAGGTATCAGACTAGTATAGAAATAGCACCATCTAAGGCATTGTATGAAAGACCATGCAAATCCTCTGCATGATGGTTAGAGACCGGGGATAGATTGATTCTTGGTCCTGATTTGGTCAAAAAAAAGCAGCAAAAAAATTGAGCTGATAAGGGCAAGAACAAAGGAAGCTCAGTTCAGGAAGAAAAGTTATGTAGATAAAAGACGAAAAGATTTGGAATTCTCTATCGAAGATCCTATTTCATCTAAGTATCGTCGATAAAAGGTGTTTTCAGGTTCGGAAATACAGGGAAGTTAGCACCATAGTTTGTAGGACCGTTCCCTATTTTAGAAAGGGTCGGGAAACTCGTGTAAAGAGTAGAGTTGCCAAGTAGTTTAATAGGATTCTTTAATGGTTTTCATGTATCTCATATGAGGAAATGTGTTAAGGATCCAGACACTACTATAGCACCGAAAGTGTTGGAGGACTTAGTAGTGGAACCAGATACGACTATAGCCAACAAACCTAACCGGATAGTCACTAGAGATGAGAAGTTAAGGAAGAAGATAGTCAGATTAGTGAAATTCCAGTGAAGTAACGATGCTAGGGACTATACTTGGAGACCGGGAGCAGGATTAGAGATGCTTATCCTGATTTTTTTAATAGTATATTTAACCCTTCATTGTTTGATGTGTTCCTTATCGTAATTTCGAAGACGACATTCTTTAAGAAGGGGAGATTGTAAAACCCCATATTTTTAGTAACATTATTTAGAATATTTAATTAGCTAATTTAAATAGAATAATGTAAGATGATTAATAGATCGAGATTTGGTTTAACCATGGGTAGCCATGCCATGTTAAATGTAAATAAATCAAAATAACATGAATAAAAGTGTTAGGAAATAAGGGAGGGAAAAATAGGAAAATGATATAACTTTTACCCTAAAACCGTAGGAATTCAAACACACGTTCATTTATTTTTTTCTTAAGCTAAAATATTCTAAGGACGGCCACCATTTTCAATCTCAAGAGAAGATAAAACTAGGATTTCAAGAAGAAGAATAAGTATATAAACTTGTTCAACATCAAATCTCATATCGTTAATCACAAAGCTAAGGTGAATGATTACTACACCCCATTTTTCTTATAGTTTTCATATTTATGGGTAAACTGAAATGATTTTGCATGTTTTGGATGATTGGAAGTTTATATATACTTATTGATGATTTATACATGTTCATATTAGTTTTATGATATGTTTGATATGAAAACTCTATTAAATGACATCCAAATGCCTCGTAAATTTTAACGTAGATCAAAAATGATATTTAGAGATGGGTATGAATTTTCATAATTTTCTGAATTATGCTGGATTTTATATTGATTTTTTAGTGAAGAAAATGATTTATTGGGTTATAAATTATTTATGGCAAAATAGGTAATTATTTGGGTATGAAATTTATATATGTTAGAAAACATATTGGAAAGGATTTTCTGGAATCTTTATAGAATTTTCCTAAGTCTTTTGATGAATATATAGAATTATTTAAAATATAGGATTTAAATGTTTTATATATTTAATTAAGGAAAAGGGGTGTTTTACAAAAGATTTAAATTAATTAATTGGTTCTGAAGTGTGCAACACTTTTTAGTGGTAAAGAAAAATGGCAACCAATCAAAATTTTATATGTAAAGCAGGTTAGGTGAAAAGAACTATTTATTTTAGGTTTTTTAACTGTTTTATTGCTTTCGACACCTACTTCCACATTGGTTGGCTTTCGACCAAGTCCCTCCACCCTCAGCTCCATCGAAACCAGTGCGTCTGGTATCAAGAAATTGGTACGTAGCGAATTGGATAGAAGTCGAATCAAAATCATATGTTCCGAAGGGGTCGAATCGTCACTTTGTTTTTAAATTAAAATACACCTGCTTGCTTTCAACTAAATAGATTTCGACTGAGTTAGCATTCGATTGGGTTAATGAATTTAAAAGAGATGATTTCGAATAGGTTACACTTTAGTTTTAAATATTTGATTTCGACTATGTCGAAACTCCTAGCTACCGCCATTCTACCTTTTGAAGTCAATGGTTTTGGAAGGTATACTTAGTTTTTAAAATTCAGCCACTTCTCCAATGCTTTCGAAGGGATGGTTTCGACACCATTACTTCTTTGCCTAGGAAGTGGTTTCGAAATAGAAGCTTTCGATTTAAATGTTCTAAAGACCCTTTTTCTATAATTGAAGTATAACCCAAATGGTTTCGAGAAAAATATTTTTAATGTTTTCGAAAGAAGCGCATTCGACTTCAATGGGCTTCTTATTCTTTTTCTCTACTTGGGCATAATTCAAATGGTTTCAATCGGGATGGTTTTTAAAGATTTCGAAGTAGTAAACTTTGAATAGCTTTGAAAGTTTCCACATGTTTTATATTGAACCCAAAAGGCTTTCGAAAGAGTTTTAATGAATAGTTTTGAAGGGTTGGTTCCCCAGGATTTCGAAGGGGTCGAAAGGGAAGGTTTTCCTTTATTTTCGAAGCTTTCGATGAAAAGAAAGGAATGGTTAATTCAATATTTTCGAAAGGCAATGTTTAAAGGTTTTAAAGATGGATGTCTATTATTTTGAAGCTTTCAAAGAAAAGAAAGGAATGGATTTTCCAATGTTTTCGAAAGACAAGGTTTAATGGTTTCCAAGGGGTAAATGTTTTCTTCAACAAGAGGTTGAGTAAAAATATACATATAACATGGCAAGGTGATTTTGAGTAATGCATAGAGAATATATATTTTCCTTTTGTAAATATGATTTAAAGATTTAAATCGGTTTAAAAGAGCTTTTCAAGGAAAATTTAAGGGAAGTTATTCCTACGTGAAAATGACTCAGATATCAGAATACGAGATGGACTGGTATAGGGACAAGCCCTATACATTAGCTATTGGCCCCAGCTAATTTAGTCTAAAATTACAGAGTGTAGGGCTTTGTCGCAGGTAAGACTAAAATTATGA
The DNA here is from genome assembly GCA_030765085.1 of Allium cepa. NCBI lineage: Eukaryota > Viridiplantae > Streptophyta > Magnoliopsida > Asparagales > Amaryllidaceae > Allium > Allium cepa. Next base: position 237,441,494 of record CM060943.1, on the reverse strand, counting down.
TTACACATAGAAGGGAATACATGTTTGTGTATAGATATGTTATTACCGAGCCCGCAAAAACAATAGGATCAGGTGTCCCTAAGAGATGTTAATTAGGGATAGACCGTCTAGAAGAGAATTATTTAACATATAATTAAGGATAGACTATCCAGAAGATGTGTGTTTAACATATGTTAGATAAATTTTATTATTTTGTCTGGTAGGCCCGAGTCAGCCAAAGATTAATAGTAAGCCAAACAAAATTATAGTGTTTGGACAAATAGTCCATTTGTTACCTGATATGTATGTTTGCATAATAATGCTTTACAGTTTTAACCAGGATTTGTTGTAGGATAAAGGTTTGCAAAAGATACGTTTTAAAAGGATGTTAGTAAGGGGAAACCCGTTCCGCTAAGTGGCGTGGTCTCATTTAACATTAATAATCGAGATTTATAGTATTATTCACATCCGGCTTTATGTCTGACTCGAATTTATGTTTTCCCCTTAAACTCTTGAGTACTAAAAATTGATTTGAGTAGACTGAGGGTTGAGATTCTTTCAGGTTTTAGTAAGATGATGTATAACGCTACTGGAGGCGAGCATGAGGTGAACGGATAGCTATTTTGGAGTTGCAATTCTTTGTTTTGTGTTTGTTCCGTTGTGTAGGTATTAAGTCAATTATGACAATATGACTGATCATCTAAGGGACAACTACATATGTCTCTCTTGGCGTATTTTGTAATAAGTATATTTTATCATTGCCTGGGAAATGTCATTGGATTATGTAATCTGAATATGGAACATCTATTTTGAAATGTAATGGAAAAATATTATTTTGAAATCTGTGATTTGTTTCATATTCAAGTGCTTCTAATATTATAGATTCCATTAACATAGTAGTATTTAGTCTCTGGAAGTTAATACTATAGATGACTACAACATCTGTAGCGCTTAGCTTTAGGCCTCCAGATAGGGAAATTATAGTAAATATAATACATCATTATACTTACTGACCTTGAATTGACACCTCAAATGTTAAGTGCCTAGGCCAGACTATAGCTCAAGAACAATATTAGTACATGCCTCTCTAAATCCTGTGGGTTGTAATAAGGAGGTGGTCAGAACAACGTTATGGTGACTGGTAAATTATATATCTTATATATAACACTAGCTTATGCCGATTTTTCACCATTTCTTGTTATGTTAGATTTATCATTAATCGCTACGACTCCATCGCTACATACGAACCGATCCCATCTACACTATATAGATCTATATCTACATATACAAGTATATACATCCCATCATCCACTAATATATCTAGATACTCTCTCCATTAATATCTATCGCTTAAAACCTCGTAAAGATTCATCACCTTGCTACATCACGTTCGTCATATAAATCTGAAATCGTATAGTGCGTGTCGACGATCTCTAGTCCATAAGGTCTTGTATTCTACTGGGGTTTTCAAATTTGACTTCTTCATATATCATGGACTTCCAGTCCAACGCACCTCCACCTCGTCCATATTTTTGATGGAATCTCTGATATAGGTTAACTAACCTTTTCCTATTAAATAAACTAACAAATAACTATGGCAGTGCATAACCCAACCGAATCAATCCAGGTAGGCGGAAGAGATCAACTAGGTGTAACCATGTCCTTACTATTGACTGTAAAGGACCAATGTCGAGCTCGCTAAATATGTAACTCCTATACCATGTTTTGGTACTTACGCACGCCAGCATTTGCATGCCCTGTTGCATAATTCCGATCCCACCCATCGTCCATTTGGATTGCCTAGTGTAATCAACGCTAAACCCTCCTCTAACAAATTTGAAGATGACTACTAGTGCTGGTACAGTCTCGCTATCCGCAAAGGGTCCTCCCATTGGCTGCAGTTACAGAGGTTCCTTTCCAAACACCATCAGACTTGAGGGTATCTCGTCATCTATACACAAGCTTTTACTCTCCATGGGACCTATTGGTTGGATATCTTTCTAGCATCCTAACCCAGTCTATTGACCTTAAGTCATATATTCTCTATAATTATAACATATAATTTATAATTATTCACATCTTTTATAAACACATATCGGATGCTACATATATACATATTTCATATTCATATATATTTATTCTTCTTACATTTTCTTTACTGCCTCTACATCTTTTATGTTTCACTGTAGGCCTTCATTTTACTATTTGTTTACTTTTCATATATCAAATTGATTCACCTCTTCTCATTTTCTATCATCAATATCGTTGCTACTACATTCTTTAGTTCAACGTTGATTTATATTCCATTTCATTTAATTTTTGGAATTAATTAATTTCATTCAATTATCAGACCAAATCCATTTCATTAAATTATCAGACTTGATAAATTTCATTCAATTATCAGACTTAATCCATTTCATTAAATTATCAGACTTATTTCGTTTCATTCAATTATCAGACTTAATCCATTTCATTTCATACCTTTTTCATGCCTATTACTTAGACTTCCTTTTTCCCTTGGTTTTCACTTACATATTTTTTAGTTTCATTCTTATTTAAATATTGCACTTTTGGTATATACTACATTTTAATAAAGTGGAATCTAAACCTTACAAATTAATATTACACAGTAAATTTCTATATTTTGTCATAAAGATGTGGTTTGTGCAATGTTTTTAATCATGAGGAAATCTCTTTTTATTTGTTAATAGATAGTAAACATACAGTAACTACCTTTATTTTTTACATCTCTTTCTTTTATAGATATATATTTGTTCTTCTCGTTTCAAACACCACACTTTTGCTAAATTTAAACTTGATAGTATATGGAAATCCACTTATAATGATATACATTCCAGTGACTTAAAATTATCACCAAAATCCCAAAAGTCCAATTAACTTTATTTCCAATCTCAATCACCAATATCAAATAAAATGAAACCCCAATTCATTATGTTCTTAGTTAACTAATCCGACGAAAATTGATAACTAAAATCATTTCGCAATTATAGTATTAAACCTAATCATTATGCTTCTGCAATTATCAATACAAACTTATAGGAAAGTTTACGGGCTTCGGCATTTCATATATGAATTCATTTAAAATTAAATTATCAGACGCCGGTATATAGGAATAGATCTACAATGATATAATCTAATATTATATAAAAATATATAATATTTCCACTTACCTTTGATTAGTGTTTCCAAATCTCTAGACCTATTCCGGATCTAACCCTTCTATCTATATTCTCCACCTTTTGACTCCCTATTCGGACTTATAGACAATATTTATACAAGTCTCATTAGAAATTGTATTAGGTAACAAATGTTTGATTTATTAATTTGAATCTGATCTAAAAGTTTACCTTCGGTGTAGCAACCTGATTTGAACCTATTTCCTATCCTCTATCCTTCCCTATTCTTCTTCAATGTGTATCCGTGTAGTTTAGAGCTACTACTGTGTATTTAGAAATTTTTGGAGGAGAAGAAAAGGTGATCGAGCTTTCACGCTCATTAGAAAATAATGATTTAGAAGTGAAGCCATAGGTCCTAATTTATAGTGGTTCAAAATCTATGCTAACCACCGGATAGAAATAAATTAGTTCTGGGCAACACAAACAATTTTTCATTGCTGCTCAAAAGCCCTTTGGGTCGACCGCTCCATGGTCCAGATCGACCGCTCATGGCTGACCTAAGGCCCTTATAGGTCGACCTGTTTAGTGTAATTTTGAGAACTTTTGATCATTCTCATTCTGATTTTTTTATTTACTTAATTATCTAATTAACATTAGTTGCTGTCACTTTTTTAACTTAATCAAATATCTTAAATGTTGAGTTACTGTTAACTTTAACGTGTTAATCAATCAATAATTAATTTCAAATTATTTCCTTAATTACATATACAATTATTTCCAACTTCGAAAATTCAAACATTGATCACCTTTTTCATTTGAACTCTGATTGAAGAAGTTTATATATGAAAATTGATCCAAAATACCATGAATCCAATGGTATATGTTTCTTGGCCAAATACCAATATTTGTAAAAATTTCATTTTTTGCTGTTTATTATTTATTAATTGTAAAAATGCAGTGTGTTACATTCTCCCCCTCAAAATAATTTCATCCCCGAAATTCCGCAAGGATTCAATCATGTATCCCATCACATAACCATTATGCACAAACAATCAATTAGTGTATAACCAATTTTGCAACAATCGGTGTAAATGTGCACAGTCTATCAAAATACATATGACTTGCATGAACAATAATTTCTAATTGGTGCCATCTGTATGAATGATTTCTTTTTAAATCAATTTCAAAAATATGATGCCATCATCCTAAATATACTGGCAGTTCTACATGAATGCAACTTTTTCAAAACAAAAAGGGCTTTTAATCCAAATCTTTACACATTTTTATAAATAGAAGCATAGTTCAACCAATTTTTCATCCAATCTTTACCATCCAAATTTCTTGCACACCATTACTAACATCGAAATTTAGAAAATTCAGTTTTCTAAACCAAATTTCATAAAGTTTGAAAGGGCCTAGATTGAAAATTCCATATTTCCATTCTTCTCTTATGCATCATTTTTCCCTGTATCTTGGAATCTTCTCTTTTGCCCCATTCCTTCTCCAACTTTTCCATGTAAAGTTTGCATAAGCAATTTTTATTCTTAAATTTCAAAAACATTACTGTTTCAAAATTCGCATTTTTGAAATTTCCCTCATCGACAAGGTTCCTCAAAAAACTTCCATAAATGACACAACTTCCTTTTTGCTCAATGTATCCATTTTACTGTAACTTCCGCTATGCGGTAAAATCTATATTAATCAACTTATCGACTATTCACTAATGTCAGTTTGTGGTATTTTGAAATTTCTAAAACTTAAATTCCATAACTTTTAAAATATCTCTAAATATATGTATATTTCCCTTTCAAATTCGTATTATTTATAATGAAAACTTTAATAAATAAAATATTTGTAAAATATTTCCTTTTTAAATATATGTATAACTACATATCATAAAAAACTTTTTTTACATTTCTGGTATCAGGGCTTAGTCAATCATCCATCGTCCATAACAGACTACACTTAGTTGTGGGGTATATTTTTAAGTTCTCAAAAACTGTTCTTCATTATTAATATTAACCGGCACACATGTTGAATTTAAATTTCGATTTTTGAGGAACATGAACGTTCAACCATGATTTACCTCTCCATACTCCTATCCTTCGTCTATTGAATTTTTATCTTCGAAAAATTCCTGTTCTTTTCGGAACCTGCATTTTTTATTTTTATTTTATTTACCAATTAGTTAAATAAATTTCCTTAATTTGATATTTAACTTCTAGTTTCAACTATTTTCTTTTCCTTCCCATTAGGTAAGTGGCTTCCTCTTAAATTTCCTTTTTATCTTTCTTAATCATTGTGATCCACCTAGAAAACACATGAAAGGAACATTTCCCTAAACGTACGCAGTTCATCACAACAACAAATGCTTACAACCCACGAAAAGAAAAACTAGCACTGGAAGGAAATACAAAACCACTAACTACTAGGAATACTAGAACAGATCCTCCTAACAGGTCATCCCTCTACAACAACCATCATATCTTAGTTATGATGAATAAGGTCTATTATTTTCTTCTCTTAATCCCAATGTTTTGATAGTATCCTTGATCCTGGGTATTTCCTTTATCCATAAGCCTACAATAAGCATATCCTAAAACTTATGAAAGTGCACTTCAATACCCTCTTTATGGCTCACACATATATCAACATAACATTCTTAGGCTCTTCTAGTATCCCCCACACTCTGTGAGGATTTCTTATTATTATTCCAAAAGTAGTCATAAATATCTCCTTCATTGCCTTATTCTTTTCCCCTTCTCACCTAGACTCTAATTCCTATCTACTCGTTAAAAATTCAGGTTTGGTTTTTATCATTTTTTTTCAAAAATTAGACCTTCAAATTTTTTGTAATATTTAATCACAAAACTCTTGTCTTTAAAAGTGATACCTAGAAACTTTTATTAGATCCAATAATACTTGGTGTCCGAACCCTTTTCAAAACTTACATTTTAAGATTTTGAATTTAACTTATGCACTAAATTTTAAAATGGAAGGTCAACAATTCTAAGTTTGAAACCAAATAAGCTTTTTTTAAGACCATTCCAAGTCTTGTTAAAAGTATAGGATTTTTAGTTCAACCATTTATTAAGTTTTCCTTTCAAAAAGACTTATTTCTTTCTACCAAACCATTTCTTTCAAAATTATACTTTACATGTTTCTAAAACATCATTCATACTTTTTAAATTATAAAAACTGGAGTAGATAAGAATGACTCCCATCCTATCACTTTCCTCACATCTCATTCTCTCCCTACATCCAATATTTGGAAGAGTTTCTAACATCGTGAAAAGGGAACTTCTAACAGACATTAGCAATAAATGCACATGACAATGGAAAATACCCATTTTCCTTTGTTCTACTTCTGTAATTAGGTTACTAGCATTGATTTAATATAATTTACTAACACTTTTTATTATACTTAAGGATCCTATATTTTATTGCATTAGAACTACTTTTTCCTCTAAGAAGAATCGTTAACGCTATAATTCTCTATGAATCAATTAAAAAAGGATTTGCGTTTCATGTGAAATTGCAAGGGATTATATTTCATTTTTTTTATTGAAATAGACAATACAAAATACGAAATTTATCGATATTTTATACATCTCTTCCTTTTCATTTACCGATATATATATATATATATATGTATGTATGTATGTATCAAAAATTCAACACTCACTTACTTTTTCATTGAAAGTTCTCTTAAAGTATATATACTTTTCCTCATTTTCCAAAAAAATATTGTTGGGTTGGACTCAAAGTGGACTTCTAACTATTTTTTCAAAATATCCTTCTTTTCAAATCCAAAATCCAATTATTAATTAGGAGCGACTATTCCACACCCTTATTTAGAAACTTCTATATCTTCCATTACTTATAACATATGGATTCATATTTCCCCTTTATGTCAACCTATTGTACATCATCAACCGACAACCACATGGGGAACTAAAATCATTGGGCTACCGAGGCCCGGCTAGAGATTCATGTACCATCCAACTTCATAGATTTTCCATATTTAACTAATCTATAGGGTCTGATGTATATTATTATACTTATAAGAAAAATACAGATATGTTCATTCAACCTTTCCTAATTTCCTTCAAGAATAGTCTAACGTAAGCTCCGATATCAAATGTAGGAACCCGCACTCCAGTGGGCCTAGATTTTCGCTAACCCAAAAACCCAAGTGCAGTAAAATACGGATCGTTGGTTTGGAATCCTACGAAAGAGAAGCAATATCGGAGCACAAATGGTAATAACTCGGCAAAAATAAGTAACTATAATATATCTTAATAATTACTGATCCAGAATTGACACCAAAAATGTCAACTACCTCTGTTAGACCACTGCTTCAAAATAATACCAGTACATGCCCTTCTAAATCACCGTGGGTTGTAATGTGAAAGAGGTTAGAACAACGTTCAAGTGACTGGTAAATTATAACATCCCCTATCTAGAGGACCAAAATTAAGCGCTACAGATGCTACAATCATCTTTAGTATTAGCTTTCGGTAACTAAATGCGGCTATTTTAATTGTATCTATAATATCAGAAGCACTTGAATATGAAACAAAGCACAGACTTCAAAACAACTTTTTCACGTTAAATTTCAAAAAAGATGTTCCATATTCATGATACTAATCCTAAATACATACCCCAGGCAATGAAAAAAATATACTTATTACAAAATACGCCAAGAGCGACATATGAAGACGCCCTCTTGGATGATCAGAGTGAGATAGTCATAATTGAGCTAATACATACACAGCGGAATTAACAACAAAACAAAGAATTGCAACTCCTAAATAGCAATCTGTTAGCCTCCTGCTCTCCTCACGTAGCTTTATTCATCATCCGACTAAACCTGAAAGAGCCTCAACCCTCAACCTACTAAAAACAATTTTTTGAGTGCCTGAGAGTTTAAGGAGAAAACATAAACTTTGAGTTAGATATAAAGACTAGTGTGAATAATACTATACATCCCGGTTATTAATGTTAAGTGAGACCACGCCGTCTAGCGGAACTGGTTTTCCCTCACTAACATCCATTTAAAATATATCCTTTGCAAACCTTATCTAGCCGCCAAAACATGTTAAAACTGTAAAGCATTATTATGTGAAGATACATATCAGGCAACAAACTGACTATTTGTCGAAACACTATAGTTTTGTTTGGCTTACTATTAACATTTGGCTGACTCGAGCCCACCAAACAAAGTAATAAAATTTATCTAACATATGTTTGAAACACCTCTTCTGGACGATCTGTTCTTAACTATCCATTAAATACTTCTCTTCCAACCAGTCTATCCTTAACTTAACATTTTCCAGGGTGACCTGATCCTAATGGTTTTGCGTGCTCACCAATAACCTATCTGCATACAAACATATATTCCCTTCCATGTGTAATCATAATTTTAGTCTTACCTGTGACAAAGCCCTAAACACTGAAATTTTGGACTAAATTAGCTGAGACCAATAACCAATGTATAGCACGCGACCTTGTACCAGTCTCATATGGTATTCTAATATCTGAATCATTTTTCTTAGGGATATCTTCCTATAATTTTCCTTAAAAACTTTTTCATCTGAAATTGATTTAAAATCTTCTAAATCAAACTTAACAAGGAAAACTTCAATACTATATGCTTTACTCAAAATAATCTTCCCGTGCTATGTACTTTACTCAAATCTTTGTTGATGAAAACAATTAAACATTTGAAATTACCCTTTTCGATCCTATTGAAAGTGCCTCTTCCAAAACCTCCCAAAATGCTTTCCTTTGATCTGGGTCGAAAGGCCAAATCTTTCTTTCGAAACCATCCATACAATCTTCCAATACCATTAAAATTCCTCTTTCTTCTCAAAAGACAAAAACCTTAGACATCCTTCTTTAAAACCATTCAATATTGCCTTTCGAAACCATAGGAAAACCATTCCATTTAAAATTATTCAAAACCATTGGAAAGCCCTTCCCTTTAGACCATTCAAAAGTGTAAGTAAACCACCACCTCGAAACCTCCTTTAAAACATTTCGAAGGCATCAAAACTTTAAACTCTTCCAAAGCATTTTGGTTCAATTTTAAAACATGTGGAAAACGCCTTTCAAAACTATACAAATGAACTCTTTCGAAACCTTTGGGTTATACTTCACTCGGAATAAAAAGGGTCAATTATAGTTGAAACCTTCCTTTCGAAACATTTTCCTATGTAAAGAACTGTTGGTGTCGGAACCATCCCTTCGAAAATATGGAAGAAGTGGCTAATTTTAAAAATTAAGTGTATCTTTCGAAACCATTTACTTCGAAAGGTAGAAGGCTCGCAGCTAGGGGTTTCGACCCTTTTGAAAGCTTTATTTGAAACAAAAGATTGCAACTAAGTAAAAACCTTTCCTTTAAAATTATTTAACCTGGCCAAAACAACTGAGTCGAAACCTATCTCTTTCGAAAGCAAAGCAGGCGCTACCTATGGTTTTTAAAACAAACATACTCCAACCCCTTCGAAACCTAAGGTTTCGACCAAGTAACCATTCACCTTTATCCAAAACGCTACGTACCAAGTAGCTTGATACCATGCACTTTGGTTTCGAAACCATTGGTGGCAAAAGGTCTGGGTCGGAACGAACTGTGCTAAAAGTGGCAGAAAATGCTCAAACCTCTCTCCCAAAAGGTAATGCCTCCACACCTTCAACGTAAATATAACTGCAGCTAACTCCAAATCATGCATTGGATACCTAATCTCTAGTGATCTAAGCTGTCTAGAAGCGTAGGTAATCACTTTACCCCTTTGCATTAGTACAGCTCCCAATCCTGTTCCATGTGCATCAGTATAAACAACTAAATCTTGATTCCCCTCAGAAACCACCAACACAGGTGCATGGGTCAATAAGTGCTTCAAGCTTTGAAATGTTTCCTCGCACTTATTGGTCCATACAAACTTTACATCCTTTCATGTTAGAGTCATCTGCACTACAATCCATGAGAAATTCTTTATCCACCTTTGTTAATATCTTGCTAACCCAAGGAAACTTCTTATCTCAGTTACCGTTTCTAGTCATTTCCAATGACGACTTCAATCTTTTCTGGATCAATTAACAATCCTCTCTCCGAAACCATGTGACCAAGAAATTTCACTTCCTTCTTCCAAAAATGGCACTTTGAAAACTTTGCCTTTAGCTAATGCTGCCTCAGCGTTTCTAGCACAACTCTAAGATGAACTTCATGCTCCGTCTCAACCTTAGAGTATATTGAGATAAAATCTATAAGAACCGACATGAATCTGTCCAAGTGCTCCCGAAAGATTCGATTCATCAAATCTACAAAGAATGTTAGCGGAGTCCGAGTGGCATAACTAACCGTTTATATGACCCATAACTTGTCCTGAACGTCATTAAATGTATACTATCTTCCGGTACTCTAAGCTGACGAAATTTTGTTGCCAAATCTAACTGAGAGAATATCTTCACCCCACTCAACTGATTGAACAAATTGTCAATCCTTGGCACTGGATATCGATTCTATATCATCTTCTCATTCAGCTTACGATAATCGATACAAAACCTTAACAATCCGTCCGGCTTCTTAGCAAATACAGCGACTGCACCCAATGGTGACCTACTCGGCCTAATAAAAAAATTTCCTTCCAAATTTACCAACTGAGCTTTCAACTCCCTCATCTCTGTTGGCGTCATTCTACTTGGCGGCATACTCATTAGTTTTACACCAGGCATTAAATCAAACTGAAAATCAATGGCTCGTCTCGACGGTAATCCAACTACAGGTTCAAACACATCCATGAATTCTTTGACAATGAAAACGCGATTCAACTCATCTTCCAATTCCATAATACCCATCAAATCATTCACCTCGCAATTAGGGTTTTCTACGTTACAAACCATCCGATCATGTAACGACCTAATTTTTTTGAAGATTTAAAACTGGAATTTAATATGATTTTGTATTAATATTTAAACAGAGAAGAAAATCTTATAATTTATAATAAAGTGAATGTTAGAATTTAAATGAGCAATGGTAATAAAATGGATTAATATTGAAACGAATAAAATTTGGATAGATTTAATAAAACCGAAATAAATTAAATAGGGTAAGTATTATACCTGAATATAATTGAATATGGAGAAACATAAAAGTAAGTATTGAATTCAAACTATGTATAATTTGGGTAATAAAATAATTTTATTTATGGAGTTAGATTGTTTATATTATTTTAGGCTATAAATCAAATAGAATAGAACAAGCGTAAATCTTAAGGGTATGATAATAATTATTATATGTTACTTAATTTATTGGTCAATCAATTTATTTGAAATAAAGCCCTCTTAAATGTAAAGTAATTTTAACTATTATTGAGGAAACGTTACTTAATGATTTTTAATTTAGTAACGGAAGAGTGAATGCGAATTGAAAGAAAACATAAATTTATTTATAAGTAAACAAGAGTACATATTGAACGAATTTATGATAATTGGATAATGCAGTGTTAATGGAAATTAATTAGTGTTATATATGGGATTTATACCTGGGTGGGTAAGTAGTAAACTTATAAATGAAATAAAGTAAGTTGGTGACCATTTATTTTGGTTATTTATTCATTTAGTATGTTAAATAAAAATTTGGGAATCAGATCTCAATTAAGGGAAATTAAGTTGTACGTTAATTTGAAATAAAATCTAATAAATATTACATTAATAAGGAATGTAGTACAAATGGTTAGGGATTGTCAAATTTGGTAAAAAGGGATTGGACTTAGGAAAGTTTGTTAATTGAGTTTAAAACCTTAATTAATACGCGTAATTGACAAGATTCACATTTTTAAATATAACCGTTGATACAAATCTAAGATTTATATAGAAGTATCAGTGTAATGAAATGTAAACAAATGTTAAATATACTTATAGGATAACGTTTGTTTGAATAAAAAGAATGGAAATCAACATTTAATTATTTATTTGAATATAAATCACGATAATATGATTTATTGCAATTAGATGGATTTAATATTTTAAAAAAATTACATAAATATTTATTTAGATGAAATTGAAGTTATTTATGTAATGAGTATGAATCTAATGTTAATTTTACTTATAAAACGGCAGTTGATATTGAATGGAAAGAATGCAAATTAAAGTTGTGACAATATATTGGAAATTAGTGTATAATAAAAGGTTTTATTGGAATTAAATGAAATCAAACATCTAATTATTACGTTAATAGGAAGTTAAATGGAATGTAAGAATATTATGGTAATAGTTGTAAATCCAATATTTTATCCGTTTAATGATAGTGAATTGAATAATAGAATGAAAGTGAATTTAATAGAATTTTTCGAGATTAAATTTATAAATTTGGAATTTAATGAAACTGAGATTAATATTGAAATTTATAAATTTATCCTCTCTGATTTGACATTTAAATTTTGTTTAAATCATTGTAAATGTTTGAGAAATATAAATGTGTTAAAATTCACAAATTTTAGAATTGGAATTTAAAATTTGATTAAATCAATTAATTGTAAATTTATTTAATTAATATAAAAATAGCCGTTTTGGCCACAGACTCGGATTTCGACGAAACCAGCTTCATCAGATCCGTAACGGTGAATTATAATAAGGTTGCAAGTTTCGTAGTGATCGGACTTGTCGTTTGATCGTACGGACTCGAAAACCTTGAAATTTATGCATTTGAAATCAATTGAAATCAATTTAAAAAATATTAATTTTTGCATCACTTCTTCATACGATGCAATTTGAACCTGAAACCTTTTCCATTGCGTTTAAAATATTTTAAAACATCTATTTTGATATATGGGTTTACCCAATTTCGTTCTGGGGTCAGAACGGGCTTTTTGGGCCACTTTGTCGTTAACGCGTATCCAACCCGATCCATTTATTCTATTTCAACTTTCTCTATAAATATCCTACTATAAACCCTAGCCTTCCCTATTCTCATTTGTTTGTACCTAAATTCATTCTATTCCTTCCTCTTCCTCAATGGCAGACAAAATTCTATATTTCCAGATCTAATTGCAAATCAAATCCAAAGCATAAATTTCAAAGTCCTAAGAAAATTCTGGAAAAAATATATGTTGAAGCTCTCGACAAGCGAAATTCATTGATGGTGTTTTTCGTTTTGGTTCATCATCTCATCAGTAAAAATCAAAGAATTCTCGGCCGTTCATCGCGTGACGATGATCTTCGTCGGATCGAGAAACCCTTTCTGTGTTTTGAAAGGAGGACGGAAAGGACTTCATCCATGCAGTTTATTCCGCGAATCGACGGTTGGATTGGCGACAATTTTTGATTAGGGTTGATGAAATATGGGCGGCGGCTGCTACTTCTGGCCGAGATTTGAGGGTGGCATGTTGATCGCGGCGTAAGGGTAGGTGCGCTCGGCCCTGGTTGGTGGTGCGATGGGCAGAGGCGGTCGGCGTTTGGATGAAGGTGGCGGCCATGGCATGCATTATGCGTTCGAGCTAAGGTGCTGGCGCACGTATTCATTCTGTAGAAGACGATGACGTGGCGTTTTAGAAGGTGAATTTTTGTTCCATTTCTTTTATTTTTTTTAAATGTTTTCGATCGCATTTATCGTCATAACTTTTGCATACGATATCCATTTTACACTTGATTTCTTTTGTTAGGATCGTATTGAAATTTCGGACTTGATGACGCTGGTTCGGACGAATTCTGCGATGGTTAAATTTTTGGGTTTAAATTGAATTTAAATTCAATTTAAATTCAAAAGGTGAGTGTTTTAACCCACTCACAACTTCTAAAAGTTCTTATGTTTGTTAAATTTATTTATGTTGAGAATTGAAATTATTTATAGCTGTTTGGCATATATTTGATCATCATCTCAGTTAATTGCATTTATTTAATTAAATTGTATTTATTTATTTCATAATTACTGCCAGTTATATTTATATTATTTTATTGCATATAAAATCTCAGTTAAACAGTTATAATTTATTTTGAATATAAACTGAAAGTGATACCAGTTATTTATCCCTGTTATGTATTGATGTATTAGTGAAATTGGATAATGATTGTGATAAATGGATGTATGATTTGATGGATGAATGGATGGTTATTTATATTAACTGCAAGTTGTTATGCATTTCATTTCATTCGGGATTGAGGTTTGAAATGATATATCACCATAAAATTTTATTTTAAATTACGGATTGAAATGATAAATATCCGTATCACTTGACCATAGTATAGAAAATTATATACAGGCACTGCAGTCTATATATAAAAATATTTTAAAGTGATTCCTATGGTTTGGATAGGATACGGTTTAATAAATATTAAATTTTGATATTATATAAATATTATTTTATATATACATATATAGTTCAATTTTTGAATTTAAGCTATGTATAAATCTGTTAAATAAAGATAAATAAGTTGAATAATGGAGTCCGTTAATTTATATTATATGGTTAATTACATGTTTAAGATATGATATATATATATATATTCATAAAGTTTAATGATTTAAATCAATTAAGATTGGAAGGTAAATTGGAAATTTATTTGGAATTGAGCTTATTTAAAAATTAAACTCCATAAGTTGATGTAAAACTTATTAAACTTGGAAAATTTAAAGAATGATATTTATAACTGGATTTTTATTCAAGATAAATTTAATGAACATTTCTAGTATAAATAAATTGAAGGAAATGTTTAGTAGTTAGTAATTTGAGTTTATTTTAAATGATTATGGATTTATTATGTAATTATTTCAAAATTAAATAATAGGACAATAAATTGTTGAATAGAAATTTCCAACCTTAGTTTTGAAATTGTTAAATACTCAAAGTTGAAATATATTGAAATCGAAGTGTTTTATTGAAACTGAAAGTAAATCTAAAATTTATGGGTTTTAGACTTAATTTAAAGTGAATAAAATGGTAAAGGCGTGGAATTTATTTACTTTATAAAGTAATTTAAAATCAACTACTTTACACACTGTTGAATATCAAAATCATTTAAGTTTTGGAAGTTATGGTTTAAAGCTATGGATTTCGAAGTATTATGGTTGAAAGTTATAATTCAAATATTTGGTCGAGGTATTATAAATTTTAAAAAAGCAGTATGATTTTGGAAAAGAAATATATTTGAAATAAAATGATATCATATTGATTTAGGTTTTAAAAAGAAATGATATCGTATTTATATGGTTTTTGAAATGGATATTAAATTCTGGTTTTGAAAGTATGATTTTTTTATGACCGCGGTGTTATAATAACATTTGGTTATTGAAGAGACCGGGATCGAAAGTTTTCATATTCTCTGCCAACTCTGAAAACCACTTAACAACTGTGTACGTGGTGGAGATTCTAGAATGAAGAGGATGGTGGCAGTGTTTCCTTTGAGGTAAATACGTGGACCCAACTTCCGTGCGTTGGCATAAGGTGGCTAAAACAGGGGCGATCGACGGGTTAATTGAGGTTGCACCTTTGATCAGACACATTCCTTCGATATTCTACTCTGACTTTGGTTTACTCGGTGGCCACTTTGATTTCTTTGATTTGGGGGTGTTGTTCGAGGTGGGCGGTAGTAGCTGCTACGCGTTACCACCGACCCGGAAGCGTAATTGGTATATCTACCCTGGCATTGCCTTGTTGTGCCGTGTCACCTTCCCTAGCGCGCCTTATATGATTTTGGTTTTGTACCATACCTATGGAGTGCCCTCTGATGACGCCCAGTACGGGGGAGATCACGGTACTGTATAGACTATGGGAATATATTCCGTGTTAAGCGCTATATGTGTAACCCCTTAACGCTATTTAAAAGTAAGTTTATTTTATAATTAGACACTATTATAATAGCGCAATATACTACATAGTAAATAGTTTAACGGATCCTTGGAAGATGTAAATCCCGAGCATCTCTTGAGTTAGTGCACTCATATTTATTCCCGTTGATTTAACTTACATAAGATCTTTTAGTTCTGACTCGAGTGTTTTGTCTTTTCAATTCGTTCGGGTCAGTCCGAGCGTTTCAGGATTTCGAAGACTTTAGCTCTGGAGGACGAAGACGGAGATTGCTATTATAATTATTTATTATATTCCACTACACTCATATTGTTCCGCTGCATTGTTATATGGTTTGTGTAACTCTGATGTATGTTATAAGAATAATCGAATATTTTAAACAGCTTTATAAACTATATATTTAATTATTATATTTTATCCTTCCGCTGTGAGATTCTGTTTTGGTTTATTTCTTTCCGTTTTCTTATTTACCCCATAACAATCTGCCCTTCCAAACGCTTTGAATTGGCACATGTGTCGATTTAAAGCGTGCGAAAAGGCGAGACGTTACAGATCACTACAATCCAGGTGTCTAAGTGTTATTTTCCTATCTATGCAAAATATCCTAGCATCATACTAACTTAACAAATCCATACCCAATATAATTATAAACCCAACAAAATCAACTACATGAAAACTGAAAACAATGGTGTGACCTAGTAAGTCAAACTCTAAGTGGTCAAACTTCATCCCAAGTGTCGCATACCCTCCTATTGAATTTGCAACTCTTAAGGATGTAACTAAATATGTGGATTTAGGTTAAGTTTATCTACCAAACATCGAGATATAAAAGAATGAGATGCACTAGTATCAAATAAAAAGCGTACAAATGTATCATGGATATGAAGCGTACCTCCTAACATAGCCTTTCCCTTCTCCTATGCTGTCGGCTTTAACGTAGCAGGCTCCAATGCAAACACCTGGCCTTTATCCCATTTGCTGGCTCTTTGTACTAGTTCTTGTAGTGCCCAATTTTATCATTGTTAAAGCACATGTTCTCTTTCTTCTCAACAACCTTCTTTCCT
Source organism: Allium cepa (assembly GCA_030765085.1). NCBI lineage: Eukaryota > Viridiplantae > Streptophyta > Magnoliopsida > Asparagales > Amaryllidaceae > Allium > Allium cepa. Next base: position 237,424,508 of record CM060943.1, on the reverse strand, counting down.
TTGCATGTCCGGCACTCATGAGCATAACGACCCTTCTTATCACACTTGAAGCACAACAAATCTACCTTAGCCTTTTTGGCAGCCTCCCTTTTCTGAGCATTCTTCTTATGGAAAAACTTTCACTTTTGGCCCTGCCCACCCTGAACCTCCTTCTCCTTCTTTTTCTTTAAACAAGCAAGCATTTCTTCTTGTCTCAACGCCATTTCCACAACCACATCACATAGATCTCCAATGTGTGGTAAAGTAGCCCTAGCCAACTTCGGCTTCAAACCTCTAATAAACTTTTCATTTCTTTTCAACAATGTGTCAACAGTGGCATACCCATACCGGGCTAACTCTTCGAATCTACTAGTATATTCCAAAATTGACATTTCTTCTTGTTCCAGCATAGAAAACTTCATGACGAAGATAGACAATGCCATTACTGACATGAACCTTTCTTGAAACCTCCTTCTGAACTCCACCCAGGTCATAGTCTCTTCATCCACTCTAGAAGTTACAGTATTTCACCAAAACAAAGCAGTTTTCTACTCGCCATTGAGCCCTAGGTCAGCAAAAGTCCTCTCGTAATGTAGCAACTAGTTTTCTACTTTAATAGCATCCTTATTTTCGACAAACGGTTTTCCTCCAAGCCTGGTATAATCTTTTCTCAAGTTAGCATACTAATTAACCATCAGAGCTTTCTGAACTCCTCCTCCAGTAGCATTACCTCCAACAACTCCAGTTGTGATTCCATCGTGCATCATGTTTACGAGAAACTTATACATGGCTCCCATGTCTACTTGGGGAACCTCGACACCAACATTCTCAGCCTGAACCTGACCTCCTCTAGCATTTGGTCGGGCATTTCCATTTTTGATGGTGCTTTCTCCTCTATTCTTCCATCCATATCTATATTCAAGCCTCGTGATATAGAAGTATAGCCTAATAAAGATAGGAATCTAGAGATATAGCATATACTTATATATAGCAAATACAAGTACGTTACTATAGCATTATCCCATACCCCGATCCTTTCTCTAATTCCAAAGGATTATGTTTTCAAAAATCATTTTTAGTTATAGTATTTCACAAACGATGCTCTGATACCAAGCTGTAACACCCCTATCTAGAGGTCCAAAACTAAGCGCTACAGATGGTGCAGTCATCTATAGTATTAGCTTTCGACGACTAAATACGACTACGCTAATGGTATCTATAATATCAAAAGCACTTGAATACGAAACAAAACACAGATTTTAAAATAACATTTTCACATTAAATTTCAAAACATATCTTCCATATTCATAATACATAATCCCAAATATGTTTCCCAGGCAATGATAAAATATACATATCATAAAATACACTAAGAGCGACATATGAAGATTCCCCTTTGGATGATCAGAGTCATGTAGTCATAATTGACCTAATACTTACACAGCGGAATTAATATCAAAAAAAAAACCGCAACTCCTAAATAGCTACTCGTTAGCCTCCTTCTTTCCTCCAGTAGCTTTATTCGTCGTTCTACTAAACCTGAGAGAACCTCAACCCTCTGCCTACTTAAATCAATTTTTGAGCACCCGAGAGTTTAAGGGGAAAACATAAACTTCGAGTCAGACATAAAACCTAGTGTGAATAATACTATACATCCTGGTTATTAATGTTAAGTGAGACCATGATGTCTAGCGGAATAGGTTTCCCCTCACTAACATTCATTTAAAATATATCTTTTGCAAACCTTTATCCTGCAACCAAAACAGGTTAAAATTGTAAAGCATTATTATATAGACATATATATCATGTAACAAATGGGCTATCTTTTCAAACACTATAATTTTTTTTGGCTTACTATTAACCTTTAGCAGACTCGGGCCTACCAAACAAAGTAACAAAATTTATCTAACATCTATTAGACACATCTTATTTGGACGATCTGTCCTTAACTATCTGTTAAATACTTCTCTTATGGACAGTCTGTCTTTAACTTAATATTTCCTAGGTTACTTGATCCTAATGGTTTTGCGGGCTCACTAATAACCTATCTGCATACAAACATATATTCCCTTCGGTGTGTAAACATAATTTTAGTCTTACTTATGACAAAGCCTTACATACTAGAATTTTGGACTAAATTAGCTGGGGCTAATAGCTAATGTATAGGATGCGACCCTATACCAGTGCCATCTGGTATTCAAATATCCGAGTCAGTACTATATGCTTTATTCAAAATCATCTTTCCATGCTATATACTTTACTTAAATCTTTGTAGATGAAAACCATTGAACATTTGAAAGTACCCCTTTCGATCTTATTGAAAGTACCGCTTTCAAAACCATGTAAAACCCTTTCTATTTTTCTAGGCCAAAGGACCAAATCTTTCTTTCGAAACCACTCATATAACCTTTCAGTACCATTGAAATTCCCCTTTTTTCGAAAGCCAAAAACCTTAGACATCATAAAACCATTCAATATTGCCGTTCAAAACCATGGGAAAACCGTTCCTTTTAAACTTATTCAAAACCATCGGAAAACTCTTCCATTTATACCTTTTGGAAACATAAGGGAACCACCCCCTCGAAACCTCCTTTAATACCTTTCGAAGGCATCAAAATCTTAAACTCTTCGAAAGCATTTGGGTTCAATTTTAAAATATGTGGAAAACACCTTTCGAAACCATATAAATCAACTCTTCCGGAACTTTTAGGTTATACTACACCCAGAAGAAAAAGCGTCAATTAAAACATCTTAGTCGAAACCTTCCTTTCGAAGCCTTTTCCTAAGTAAAGAACTGATGATGTCGGAATCATCCCTTCGAAAATATGGGAGAAGTGGCTAATTTTAAAAGTTAAGTATACATTCTGAAACCATTGGCTTCGAAAGGTAAAAGGGCGGCAGCTAGTGGTTTCGACCTCTTCGAAAGCTTTATTTAAAATAAAAGAGTGCTTCCAAGTAAAAACTTCCCTTTGAAATTATTTAACCAGCGAAAGCAACTGCGTTGAAACCTATCTCTTTCGAAGGTAAAGCAGGCACTACCTTTGGTTTATTTTAAAAACATACTATAATCCCTTCAGAACCTCAGGTTTCGACCAAGCACCCCTTCACCTTTGTCTAATACACTACGTACCAAATAGCTTGATACCATGCATTTTGGTTTCGAAACCATTGATTGCGAAAGGTTTGGGTCGGAACCCTCTGTGCCGAAAGTGGTAGAACATGCTAAAATCAGGTTATTTTTGTTTTTAACTTAAAAGAGAAAACTTTTCAACAACCTGCCTTTATTTGTCAAATTTTCATTAGTTGCTAAATACTTTTCAAAAAAGTGTTTCTGGTATTTTCAGAATTAAACAATGATTTTATTTTATAAAATGCCTCTTCTCCTTAATTAAATATATAAAACATTTAAGTCCCATACCTTAAATAATTTTATATATTCACCAAAACACTTAGGAAAAATCAGAAAAAATCCAGAAAATCTATTTTAAGGTTTTCTAACATATAAAAGTTTCGGACCTAAATAATTATTTATTTTGCCATAAATAATTTATAGTCAATAAATCATTTTCTTCACTAGAAAATTAATATAAAATCCAGCACAATTTAGAAAATTATGAAAATGAAAAATCATCTCTAAAATATCATTTCTAATCCACATTTAAGCATACCTCCTTGATTTTTAATGGCCGCTCCCGCCCATGCCCATCTCCATTCCTCGTCCTTTCAAACTGTCAGACCCATACTTTCTTCTATTCCTCCTCCTTCTCTGCTTACGGCCACCCTTCCTAGCTCCCCCCTAAACTTACCTCCCCCTTTACCACCTCCTGACTTACCCACTCTCATCCATCCCGCTTTTTCTTCTTCCTCTTGGACCTCCCTTTTCAAATCCAAACCGCGAAATGCTGAAGCTTACTCGCCTGTCGATTTTCGTCTTTCTTTTGATGGCCAAGTGCTGGTGCCTCCTCCTGATGTTCTGGAAGCTGGTAACGAAGTATGGGGAGGTTGGTTGGTTGGTTTTTTCCTTAACAAGCCCCTGTCCTACATGACAGTTATCTCCCATCTAAAAAAACTATGGAAACTCAAAGGCGAAGTCACTGTTAAATCAGATGGAACCTTGTTCCTTTTCCTTCTCTCCAGTGCTGAGGATAGAAGGAGAATAGTTGAAGCCGATCCAATTTTCCTGCGGAACAAGATTTTCATAATCAAGGCATGGGATCCTTATATTGGGAACAGCTGCAGTTCCATCAAATCAGTGCCAGTTTGGCTAAAGTTATCGAACATACCCCTGTATGCTTGGTCTCACTTGGGGATTAACTGGCTAGCTTCTAGAATTGGAAGATTGCTTTGTTTCGATACATCCACTGATAAAATGGAGTGTATTGGTTATGCCAAGTATTTAGTTGATGTCACTTCAAATCAAGAATTGGTTGAGGAGTTTCCAGTGAAATTAGTCGATGGGTCTACTCAAATGATACAAGTAAGCTACCTCTGGAAACCTGAAATTTGTACAGGTTGTAAAGTTTTTGGGCATATGGAAGATGTTTGCACGAGAGAAGGTGGGTTGAATGAGAGAGATGATGAAGAGATAAAACTGAAGGAGAAAATGAATGATGAACATGTACCTGTCCAGAAGGTTGGAAAGCAGACAAACAAGAATAAACAGTTATGGAGGAGAGTTGTGAATAAGAAGCATAGGGATAAGAATGAAAATACTTCAAAGTTGCCAGTGAAGGATGATAATAAAGTCCATGCCGAAGTAAATGTTGATATCTGTGCTGAATGTGATAATGATGACAAAGCAAACAAAAATGTTAGAAGTGGATCGGAGGTTCAGGTGGTGGTACGTGAAAATGATGGGGTCCATGAAACAGTAATGACAAGCAATGTTTTTGATGTGTTAAAAGACATGGATTCTGAAGGTGACTGTGTTGTTGTTGCAACTTCTGGGGGGGGGGGGGGGGAAATGTTGAAATACAAGCAAAGTTAATTCCTTTGCATGATGAAAGCGCAATAAGTTTTGAAGGTAGGAAAATACCCCATAATCAACCTATTGCATCACTTGTTATGCAGCATACCTTGCAGTCCACACTGGTGGAAAATGACATTAATCCTGTGCAAGTACCCGTATCACTTGTGCATGATAACATTAGTAAAATTACTCGTAGTACATGCCCCTTTCCAATTCTTGACATTCCTCTTTCCACGTGTCAACAAGCTTTTGTTACTAGCACGGATAATCATGAGGAATCATTCTGTTACAAATTACAAAAAGAAATTTTTGATTTTGTGTACAGCATGCACTCCCATTCTCAATCCTCAATATCAGTTTCACCGCCAAGCCCTCCTCTCCCTCCTCCTATCATCCCAAAGCCTTGTCAGCCTTATGTGTTTTAGGGCAATATCCCAGGATGGAAATCGCCACCTAAGAAACCAACAGAAGACAACTGTCAACTTTATGTCAAAGACAATAGCAAAAAGTCAAAAAAGACAAAAAACCAAAAACAAAACTTCACACGTATGAATTCTCCAGTAACTAGGAGCATGAGAGATGGTGCTCACATAAACATGGTATAATAAATGATACACAATATAGGTGCTTGGAATATCAGAGGATCCCACAACTTTCTCAAACTTGATCAGGTTAAACAGTTGATCACCTTACACCAGCTATCTATTTTGCAATCTTTGAAACAAAATTGAATTTGCCACTAACTGTTAATGCTGCTAAGTATATTAACCCAACTTGGACTTTGAATCACAATCTTATTGAAGCTAGTTATGGGAGAATTATGGTTCTTTACAATCCTGAGCAACTAACTCTTGATCTCATCCTTGCAACTCCACAACTAATGCACTTTCATGCTAAGTATTTCAAATCCTCAATATCCTTCTATATTTCTTTCATCTATGCTTATAACTCCCCCACTGCCAGACAAACTCTTTTCAATCTTATTCCTGCCTTTAGACAAGACACACATCCTTGGATTTTGCTTGGGGATTTTAACTGCTGCTTTTCCTTGTCTGACAAACATGGGGGTCTCTCACTCTTGCCTAGGGACATTATCCCCTTAAACAATGTTGTTGATGACTCCTCTTTAATCCCAGTTCACAAATATGGTGCCCCTTTCTCTTGGAATAATCGTTCAAGAAATGGTGCCCGTATTTTCTCCAACATTGATCACCCTTTCTCTAATTTTAAAGCCCTAACCACATGGCCCAACTTATCCACTTTTCTGCCCCATCCAATACTATCTGACCACTCTCCCCTCATCTTGTCCACTGGGATAAAGCCACTGGAAGCCAAAAGAGGATTTAAATTTTACAATGCATGGGTCCATGATCCAGAATATTACGATGTTATATCAAATGCTTGGACTAATAGGTTTCTTGGAAATCCTACTTTTATCTTTTGCAGGAAACTCAGAGCAGTTAAGGAAGTTTTGAGGGGTTGGGCTAGGGCAAGATATGGAAGTGGCAGCTTACAATCAACTAAACTCATGGACCAGTTAAAGAATGCTCGCAGCAAATGATGGATCTTCCTGACTGTGTCCTCTTGGCTGAAAAGGAAGCCTCTCTTTTCAATGATCTTAATCTTGCTCTTGCTGTTGAGTCTGATATGAAGAAGCAGCAATCTAGAGTCAAGTGGGCAGCTGAAGGAGATAGGAATACAAAATATTTTCATGCCTCTCTGAAGATAAAGCAGTCTATCAATAATATATCTTCAATTGTTGATGAAGCAGGTATTCTTCATTCAACCCCTGAAACTGTGGAGAAAGCCTTTCTAAAGTATTTTGCAGGCCTCTATGGTAATGCTAGCAATTTTGAACCTGAGTTAGGTTTTCTCTCCACTATCTCTCTTCCCAGACTTAATCAGGATGAAGCTAGCCTTTTGATAGCTAAAGCGACTAATGAAGAAATCAAGAAAACACTATTTGCTATGAATAGAAGCTCGTCAAGAGGTCCAGATGGTTTCAATGTAGTTTTTTTCACATCTAGCTGGGAAATTGTTGGTGATCAGTTTTGCCATGCTGTCCACAATTTCTTTGATAAATTCAAAATGCTTAAATCTGTGAATTCTACCAATTTGGTGCTAATCCCCAAGTCTAAGCCTGCCTTGTCTGTCTCCTCTTTCAGACCCATCTCATGTTGCAATGTGCTTTATAAATGCATTTCCAAGATAATTGCAACTAGGTTGGTAGCAGTGCTTCAAAGAATTATTTCTAACAATCAAGTTGCTTTTCTCCCTGATAGAAATATCCTTGATAACATTATGATGGCGCATGAGCTATTAAAAGGGTACAACTGTGCTAGTGCATCACCAAGTTCTATGCTGAAGCTTGATTTGCAGAAGGCTTATGACTCAATTCATTGGAAATCAATAGTTAGGGTTATGTCACTCATGGGTTTTCCCAAAGTATTTGTTGCATGGATTTATGAGTGTATCTCTACCCCCTCCTATTCCCTTATTATTAATGGTACTAGCACAACCAATTTTGTGCCTAAGCAGGGTATAAGACAGGGGGATCCCCTCTCATCATATATCTTCATTCTGGTGTTGGAAGTATTTACTAGTCTTATAAGACCCATGTTTCATAACAAGAAAATTCAATTCCACCCAAAATGCAAAGACCTTAGTGTAACAGCCCTCCTTTTTGCTGACGATATAATGATTTTCACAAAACCCACTTTGCAGTCTTTTGAAGGTATTAATTGTGCTCTTCACAAATTTTATTTGATGACAGGCCTTAAACTAAATCTTAACAAGTCCAGTATCCTATTCTCTGGAATTTCCAGTACTCAAGAATTAAATCTAACATCTTATACTGGTATGCAACCCATGTCATCTGATATGAATTACCTTGGGCTTCCTCTTTGTACTTCTAGGGTTACATATGCTGATTGTCAACCTCTATATGAAAAGATCACTGCTGTTATGGATCATTGGGCCAACAGATTCCTGTCACAAGCTGGAAGGTTGGTGCTTGTGCAATCTGTTAGTTTCTCCATAACAATGTATTGGGCAAGGACTTTCATTCTACCTTTAAAACTGTTGAAATTGGTTAGAAGAGCAATGATGAGATTTCTATGGTTTGGAACCATACACACAAGAAAAGTCCTACCCTGCTCTTTCAGAAACATGGAGAGGCCAAGATGCAAAGGGGGTCTGGGATTGCAAAGTATTAGGGTATGGAACAAGGCAGCCTACAGCCATCATTTTAATGCTTTGCTTAACAAACATGATACGCTGTGGGTGAATTGGACACTAAGAAATAATATTGGTACGAAAAACTTCTGGCAAATGGATATCCCCAGTCTTGTAGCTGGATCTGGAGGAATATATTAAAATTAAGAAGCATTTTCAAGCCTCTGGTTCAACTTAAACTTTCTGAGACAAGCTTGTGCAGTTTCTGGCATGACCCATGGCTTAGCAAAGGGATTATTCATGACCTTGTCTTCAGTTCTCAGCAGAAGTATCAGTGTGGTATTGGTAACAATGCTCTTGCCATTGATTACATTGATAATAGTAGAATTGTGTTGCCCTACACTAGTAACCATTTTGTCAGGAACTTTTGGAGCTTATTTGAAACAACCTCTTATGAATTACATGACCATGACACTGCTTTGTGGAATGGTCAGGGTCGTTCTATTAAAAAAGTTTATGCTGCCTTGATTGGTTTGGAAACTATGGCAGAATGGAAGTGGAGAAGGGTAGTGTGGTCAGCGGCTTCATGTAGTAGAAAAAATCTAATGTTTTGGAAAGTTGTTTCTAATGCGCTCTTGACTAGAGATAAGTTATTGCGATATGTTATGGCAGTTATTCTTGTGTATGAGCTGTGTTTTCAACAGCCTGAAAGTGTATTACATATTTATTCTGATTGCCCTTACATACAGTTCATCTGGACTAGTATGATTAGCTGTATTCTGAGGGTGTATGTTCTTCCTATTGATTTAACTCCCCGGAACCTGATTGATAGTGCAATCTCTTGGTCTGATGATAATAGGCGGTACTTTTTTTTTCAACCTAAAGAAACTAATGATGAATATCTGGAAGGAAAGAAATAAGAGATGCTTCAATGGTCTCTGCAGAAGCAAGGAAAATTTTTGGTCTTTCTTAAAGCATGACATACTGATGGGTTTGAGGATTAGCCCATACAAGTTTCTCGACATCCATTTTGAGCCTTGGACTCCTTAGCTGCTACTTGTAGTAGTTATTTCTTTTCTGTATTGTTGAGTGTTTGCTGTTCCTTTTCTTCTTTTTTTCTTTTCCCTGTCTACTTTGTAATGAGCTCTTGTTGTTTTTTCCTTTTCTAGTTTTAATAAAGTTGGTAGGGGCCCAGCTTTAACCCCGCTTAGTGTGCAAAAAAAAAAATTTGAAAGGCATTTAGATGTCATTTAATAGGGTTTTCATATCAAACATATTATAAAAACTTATATGAACATGCATAAATCATCAACAAGTATATATAAACTTTCAATCATTTAAAACATGGCATAATCATGCAAAATCATTTCAGATTCACTTTAAAACTGAACTTAAAAGAAAATGGGATGTGGTAATCATTCACCTTAGCTTTGTGATCAAAGATGTGAGATTTGATGTTAAACAAGTTGATTTACTTCTTCCTCTTGAAATCCTAGCTTTATCTTCCCTTGAGATTAAAAAAGGTGGTCGACCTCGCTTTTAAGTTTAAATTTTGCAAATGAATTCAAGTAAGGACTCATGGCTAGGGTTTTAGGTATTAAAAGTTAATTTTCCTATTTTACCCTTGCTTATTTCCTAACACTTTCACTCATGTTATCTCATTGATTTACATATTAACATGGCACAACTACCTTTGGTAACGATCATATCTCAATCTGTTAATCATCACATTATTTTATTTAACTTAGCTAATTAAATATTCTAAATAATGTTACTAAAAATATGGGGTGTTACATAAGTTGTACATCTTATAGATAACACTAGCTTATGCCGATTGTTCATTATTTCTTGCTATGTTAGATTTATTGTTAGTCGCTGCGACTCTATGGCTACGTACAAATCGTTCCCATCTACACCATGTGTGTGTATACATATATATGTATGTATGTATGTATGTATGTATATACATCCCATCGTCCACTAATGGACTTAGATACTATCCCCACTAGTGCCTATCGCTTAGCACCTCGTAAGGATTCATCACCTTGCTGCATCACGATCGTATAATTCGAGGAAATCCAATAGTGCTCACCGACGACCAACAGTCCCCTGTCTTTAAGGTCTTGTATTCTTTGGAGATTTTCTACTTTGTCTGGTTTATATATCAGTGATTTCCAGTCCCACGCACCTCCACCCCATTCGTATTTTTAAAGGAATCTCTGACATGGGTTAATTAGCCTTGCCCTATCAAACATACTAACAAACAATTGTGCCAATACATAATCCAACTGGATCAATCCTGGTAGGCAGAAGAGATTTGTTAGGTGTAACCCCTTCCTTTCCGTTGATTGCAAGGGACCAATGTCGAGCTTGCTAAATATGCAACTCTTGCTCCTTGTTTTGGCACCAATGCATGCCATTCTTTGCACACCCTGTTGCATAAGTTCAAGCCCACCCATCTTCGATTTAGATTGCCTAGTGCAATCAAAGCTATATCCTCCACTAACAAATTTGAAGCAGAATACTAGTGCTGGAACAGTTTCACTACCCAAAAACAGTCTGCTCGTTGCCTACAATTATTGAGGTTCCTTTCCAAGCAATCACAGACTTGATGGTATCCTTTCATCTATACGCAAGCTTATATTCCCCACGGGTCCTATTGGTTGGATATGTTCTAGCATCCCAACCCAATCTAATGATCTTAAGTCATATATTCTCTATAATTATAATAGATAATGTATATTTTTTCATACCTGTCATAAATGCATATCCGAGGCTACATATATACATATTTCATATATATTTATTCCTCTTACATTTTCTTTACTGCCTCTACATCTTTTATATTTGACCCTAGGTATTCATTTTACTATGCATTTAACTTTTCACTTATCAAATTCATTTACCACTTCTCATTTTCTACCATCAATATTGTTGCTACTACATTCATTAGTTCAACTTTGATTTCTATTACACTTTATTTAATTATAAGACTTCAGTAATTTCATTCTATTATCAGACTTAATCCATTTCATTCAATTATCAAACACAATCCATTTCATTCAATTATTAAACTTAATCCATTTCCTTAAATTATCAGACTTAATTCATTTCATCTAATTATCAGACCTAATCCATTTCATTTCCTTGCCTATTACCCTGACTTCCTTTTTCGTTAGTTTTCACTTTATTATCCTTTTAGTTTCATTCTTATTTAAATATTACACCTTTGGTATATGCTACATTTTAATAAATTGGAATCAAAATTTTACCAATTAAGTGTATACGGTAAATTTTAATATTTTGTCACAAAGAGATGGTTTGTACGATATTCGCAATTATGAGGAGTTATCTATTTATTTATTAAATGGACAATACAAAATATAGTAACTACTTATGGACATATATTTATTCCTCTTCATTTCAAACTTCACATTTCCGCTAAATTTAAATTTGACAGTATTTGGAAATCCACTTTCAATGATAAACATTCCAATAAATTAAAAACATCACTAAAATCCCAACAGTCCAGTTTAACCTTATTTCCAGTCTCAATCACCAATATAAAATAAAGTGAAACCCCAGTTCATTATTTTTTCAGTTAACTAATCTTACGTAAAATTGATAACTAAAATCGTTACGAAATTACATAACTAAATCTAATCATCACGCTTCTGTAAGTATCAACACAAACTTATAAGCAAGCTTACAGTCTTTAGCATTTCATATATATAAATTCATTTAAAGTTAAATAGATGTGCAACAATATAATCTAATATTATATACAAATATATAATATTCCCAATTACCTTTAATTAGCGTTTTCAAAGCTCTAGATCTAATCTAGATATAACCCTACTATTTGTATTCTCCATTTTTTAACTCCCTATTCGAATCCACTAACAATATTTAAACGGATCTCATTAGAAATAGGATTAGAAAAAATGCTTTAGATTTATTAATTAGAACTAGATCTAAAAGTTTACTTTTGATGTAGTGTAACACCCTGTAATTTGGCATTAGTTTTTTAATTAGTTGGTTAGTTAATTAATTAGGCTCCAAAAATGGATTTTTGCAAACAATGGAATTTGACCATGGAACTTGCACCATTGCATTCATAGCGAAATTTTAAGCAACTTTCACATGTGGAGTTTTACTATTGTAGTCCAAATGAAGAAGTTACGGATGAAAAAAAATTCAGAACGAAAATAAATAAATAAATAAATAAGAATAATTAATGTTTATAATTATTCGCCTAGTCCCATAGGCCGACTGATCATTGCGATCGGTCGACATGTAGCTATCGACTGGTGCATATGAGGCGGTCAACTGGTTGGGCAACCGCAGGCAAAATAATCCTAGGCCATATTGGCCCGGATTTAATACATTTCAATCTAACTGTTCAACTTGATTCTAGCACCTATAAATTTAGGCCTAATCCTCTCTTCTATTCTCATATTTTTCTGGATACAATAGTAAAGCTCTGCTATTGCTTCTTCCCCACTTTCTTTCTAAATCATAAAAATAAGATATTTGCATCTATATTCATACAAATTGGAGAAGATTAGAAATCAAATGAAATGGAGAAGAGAATCAACAATATGCATGTTTGAGGTAATTTGTATATTTGTATCTATTTTCTCTCCCAATCCCAAATCTCTTCTCAGATATGTAATTCTAATGTATGTATATACCCTTTTATACATATCTCTTAGATTAAAAAGATTAAGAGATGAATCAATGTTTCTATTTCATTTCTGGAGATTTGGATCGCTTTTAAAATGTGAGTGAGAAATTTTATAGATTGTTAGAAAATGAAAATCATCCCGTTGGTGTTTATTCGATTTTTATGCCTAACTAGATAACTGTATATGATTTGTAGGCAAAAAATTGAATATAATTTGAATATTATAAATATCACCTACTGTTATACCGCCTTTTAGCTAGGCGGTATACCATCGGATTTGGCTAAATGGTTGTAGAAATCAAGTGCAGGCTATGATATAAAGCGACGATTAACCGAGATAAGAGATAGACTCTTTGAATACTCTAAGTATGGATTAGTACGTCCCCCAGGCATTGGATCGGTACATATCCTCAATTTTGTCCTAAATAGGTAAGATCTATATAGGGTGACAAGAAAGGCCCCACGAGGCTACATTTCAAATCTCAAGTCGTTTGGAGTTTGTATGCTCAAGCTATAGGAAAATTACATCACCTAAAAAAGGGATCATCTAAAAGGGGTATGTAAAAAGTGGATCATATGAAAGGGATCAGGATAAAAAGGAATGTATAAAAGGGATCGCCATAAAAGGGATTATGTAAAAAGGATCGGTATAAAAGGGATCGTACAGATGAGATCGGCATATTTTAGCAAAACAAGTGCAACTCGATGAAAAACAATCAATATCTCAAAATACAAAAGTGCAGTGTAGAAATTTTTTGAACAAGATGTGGGGACCCTAGGGAGCCTAGCCGAGGGATCGCACCTCAAAAGAATGAAGAAAGAGGGATCGGCCCTCTTCCCTCAATAGGGATTCGATAGAATCAGGAAACAACTCATTTTGAAACAAAGATTGATCAATAACCCAAGTTCTACTAATCTAATTGGAATGAAACTTGGAGTACAAGCTTATTACAACATGTGGAACACCTCATATGGATCGAACATCAAATGGTATACTTTGGAGGGGTTGGCCCCTATCCTTCCAAATGGTTTCGACTGAAATCAAAATACATGCAACACCACTTCACGGAAAATGTGATATCTTACAAACTGTAATTCGAAATGACATGAAATTTGGAGGGCAAGTAGCTAACATCATATGGAACCCCCAAAGGGATTGCACTCTTTTGGACATCAAATAGAGATTGGTACCAATCCTTATTGTGTGCCCCAATGGGCTTGAAATTTCTTGTGTGGCCTCGTCATGGCCCGGAGGTTCTTCTGCCGAAATTTCAACCCGATCCGTGCACGTCTTCTCTGTAAACATAGAAGGCATGGTGTCAGAAAAAGGATTTTCATTTTGCTTCTCTTTATCTTCAACCTAGGCTACATTCTACCAATTTTATTCTTGGATTTCGAATTGTAACTATAAACAAACTATAGTATAATAAAAGGATTATTTGGGAGTGGACATATGCCGGTGTTAGCCAAACCATTATAAATCTTGTCTCTTTTTACATGCTTCCATTTTTAATCTATTTTTTCTTCATATTATATTCTCTATAATAGATGTTATTTGAGATATGTGACTGGATATTGGTACTTTCACATAACTGGGTGTTGGCGGCCATTTTTGCCTTCAACACCTACATATTATGTCTATAAATTGATTTAGAATTGCTTACAACCTGATCTGAAAATCAGTCCCAAAAGTATGAATTTAGAATAATTGATTTGAATGAAATTTATTCCAGATCTAAAATAGGTTGTATAATAATGTTATGACTTTGGGTTATTACCCTTAGCTCGTTGGAGTGGAAACTTCTCTATGTTTGAAAATGTTATAATTTAGATCCGTTTAATATTATAAATAATTTGGTTACTTTCCCTTTTAGAAAGATACAAATAGATGTGTTCGTTTACAAGCATCTGACAAGGCAGCCTAGCCCAATAGCTTTCCAAACCGTATAAATACAATCATATCTACAACATAAATAGAATCTTCTGGACTGCCTGCTGAAACTTTATAGAAACTACTCTTCACCCATCTCCTTCCGAACAACAGTCATCTACAAGGTTCACTGTGATTCTCTAGTGAACTTTAACACTAATTACTTGATCTAAGTTACAAGATTTAGTCTCGTTGTAATCAGATTCAACTTGTATTCAACTTGTAATTGTACTCAGTCAATATTAAAGTTATAAAGTGGATGTAGGCTTCGTTAACAACCGAACACTACAAAAATCTCTTGTTCATTTACTATTTTCTGCAATGTACTATTGCTTTTTGTATTTTATTTATCTTGATAAACAGGGCTGGTGCTTTCATACTCAATCCTGGATGTTGATCCGTTTTATGGGTTTGCATTTTGTTGCTTTCGCTGAGAACCCAACCCAGTAAAAGATCTAGCAATCTACTTTAGATCAGACAAGGTCCAAAAGTTAGATCCTTAATTTCTATTTGAAAGATCTGCTACTAAGAACCAATGGCTCTGGGAAGAAAAAGAACTGCTTCTGGAAGATCAATAGGGGAGATAATTGCCGGAGAAGAGATGGATCGTAAAAAAAATGAAGTAAATGGTGCTAACGTAGGAGACCAGGTGCCAGGATCCTCTAATCAACGCGAATTTGTAGCTAAAGATTAATTGAATAAAAAGATTGACGAAATCAATCAGAAAATGGAAAGCAGTCAGAGTGCTCTTATGGAAAAATTAAATGCCCTTTTGACCTTACAATCACATCCTGCTCCAAGAACCATGCCAGAACCCGTAACTTCGCGGAATAAAAAAGTTCTACTGTTTATGCCCTAAAAAGAAGGAATAGGAAGCAGCCATAGAGAGGAGTGATAGCTGAAACCATGGGAATCAACGTAGAAGGAAACATAAGCCCTCCACCGACCATGAGACAACAATCTACGAACTTAAATCTAGAAGCGAAGATCCCATGAGAGGATATAGCCACGGACCTCTCCGATTCGAAAGATGGAGAGAAACTTAACGACGCCAAGTTGGAAGGAAATGCCAATGCATTCGATAACGCCAGGGATATCCAAACAGCCCCAATCGGGCCAACCACAAGCCAATGGAATCCCGAGGGAGTGGCTCTTCTGAAGATAGGAGAGCCTAGGCTTCAGCCCACTCATCAAGATCGTTTGCAAAGCTAAACACTCGATGTAGTTATTGATAGCCGACCCCTGGATTATCGGACATATGAGGCATATATTACGGACATGGTCAAGCGACTGATGGATGAGAGTAAGAACAGAAGGGATGATGAATGGGGATACACATCAACTCGGATTCCCTTCACTGATGAGATTTTTAATGAGAAATACCTGGAAAAATTCACTATGTTAACTATTCCGTCCTATAATGGAATGAGAGACCCGAAACCCCATCTACACAAATATAGTTGGTACATGGATGGAGCGAATGCTTCGGATGCCGTTCGATGTAGATGTTTCCTAATTTTTATGGAAGTAATTGTTTCCATGTGGTTCGCTAGGCTTCCACCAAGATCCATCTCTATTTTCGGTCAACTAGCAATAAGATTCCTTGATCAATTCAGACTTCACACGGCGCAACCTAAAGATGTGATGTCTCTTCTCGGTCTATTCTAGGGATGAAAAGAATCTCTGAAGTCTTTCATGAATTGGTTCGACACAGCAGTGACAGAAGTAAGCAATACGAAAAAAGATATGGTTTTTATGGCCTTGGTCTGCGCCATCCACCCTGAAACTGAGTTCAAAAAATGGATCAAAATGAAATAAATTATCACTAGGAAGGACTTCAACCATAAGACGAGTCAGTACTTGAGATTGGAAGAGGCATAAGAGTTAGAAAGGAAATCTAGTAGCTTACAATCGATGAATGTTGGGTAGAGTGGCATGGAAATAAACCAGGACATGAATACCTCCAGGGCCGCTGAAGGAAGTGCGGGAAAAGATGGAAACTAGAAAAGGGAAGAATAAAAATTCCAACAAACAAAATGGTAATGATAAGAGGCTTAAAGGCTTCATTCCCGAAGATTACACCCCAATTAGTGATATTTTGGAAAACATCTATCTCGCAACACAAGGGATAGAGGAGTACAAGAAACCACCTAAAAAGAAAGCAATTAAATAAAAAAGCATTTCGAGAAGTACTTTCGCTTCCATGAAATGCAGGGCCACAACGCGAATGTGTGTCGTCAACTAAAGAGCTTGATTGCAGAGATGATCTAGGAAAACAAACTTCGGCAATACGTGAGGAAGTCGCAAAATCCTAATCAACCCGTGGCTCCCTAAGCTCCTAAGGATCGAGGAATCCAAGCTGGAACTAGCAAAGAGGGATCTAGACAAACTGACCATAGGCTCATCACTGGAACGATACCTGGAGGACCTCATCCCGCATAGAGGAGTTCGGGAGAAATGGAGCGATATGCGAGCACGTTAAAACACGCTCCGAAGGATTCATGCCTCATGATCGAAGATGGAGCCTTGCCAAGCAGTAGAGAACTTTGAACGATGATATAGTATTTTGAAATCAGGACACAGAAGGGATTGAAGCTTCAACTCTCGATCTCATGGTCATATAGTAGGGATCAGACCTACCGTGGTCCGACGAGTATTGGTTGACAATGGTAGTTCTATGAATATTCTTTTCAAATGCATATTTGAATAGATGAAGATCAGCAATTAAAGATGTATCTGCCTGCCGAACAAAAATCTAAGGATTCATCGACGAACCCAAACAACCCGTCGGGACGATTGACCTACCTGTATAGCTTAGGAAGGCAACCAAAAATCACCCTCGTCAAAAATTCCATGATCCTAAATGAAACTTTTGCATACAATGCATTGTCGGGATAGCCCACGCTAGCGGATTTCAGAATCGCCTTATTCCAGTGGTGCCTTATCGTGAAATTCCCAACGGAGAATGGAGTGTAACATCCCCTACTTGGAGTCCCAAACCTAACGGCTACAGATGCTGCAGTCATTCATAGTTATTAATCATCAGCGACCAAATACGGTAGCATTAGATACACTGATATGAAAAAAACACAAGAATATGTAATAAAAAAAAATTAAAACATCAAACAAGTTCCACATTCTATTCCAAAACGTTTCAAATTCATCACGTAATCCCAGTAGGAGAACCATGATCAGAGAATATATACTTATTACAACATACGCCAAGAGCGACATATGAAGATACCTCTTTGGATGATCAGAATATAGGCAATTTAGCAACTTTTCCTTTACAAAACAACATAGTGGAATCAAAATAAAGGAGAACTCTACGTAGCTATCATGCCTCCTGCACACCTCCAGAAGCTTATTCGTCTATGAGGTGCTAGAAAACCTCAACTCTCAAACTTCTCAAATTCAATTAAGTACCCGAGAGTTTAAGGGGAAAACATAAACTTCGAGTCAGACATAAAACCTAGTATGAATACTAGTCTATCATCTCAAACCATTTAGATATCTAGTGAGACCACACCGCTTAGCAGAATGGGTTTTCCCATCATTAGTATCCTAAAACTTTATAAACCCATATACTGTGCTCCTGATCCATAACGGTTAAAAACAATTCAAAACAATATGATACGATGATATGCAAAATAAGTGAATTAATTCTTGATTATGCATCCCTATTCATTTTGACTATCTGTCTCAATTAGTTTCTAGAGTTATAATTAATCTAACAGTTTTCATGGGTTGACTAATAACCGGTTAAATGTTTACAGACTCTATATCTAGTTACATAGATTTCATGGGATCACTAAGAACCTATTGACCCCTTCCAATATCTATATTGTTTCATGGGTATTCCCTAAACCTATTGGTCACTCAAATATCTTTTCTCTTGTCCTAGTTTTCATGGGTTGACCAGGAACCTATTGACTTCTATCAATATCTTAATCCGGATATAGCTTTCATGGGTTAACTACAAACCTATTGGCCAATGCTAAAATCAAATCATAGCTTTCATTGCTAACGATGAACCTATCTTTCTGTTATCTTCATTTATACATAGCTTTTATGGGCTTACCATGGACCTATTGTCCCCTGCCAATATCTTTTCATATACACAGTTTTCATGGGATTACTGTGAACCTATTGACCCCTGCCAATATCTTCCTTTAATATTTTAGCATCTTATATTATGGTCTTCCTGACCACTTCGATGCAATTCTACTAATTCAGGAGTTAACTTAATTTATGTTTACTACTGGATCAACCTAGCTAGTTATTCTGCCCTTGCCTGAAATATAGTTTTGGGTCCATTACATTGTGAATATATACATATATGAAGAAGCAATCATAATAACTTGGTTAATCCCTTTAACCTATTAATCAAAGAAAACTTCTTCAAAAACTCCTTTTCAAAATACTTTATTTATTTATATGTCATGGTTTTCCTTTAAAATGAGATTGCGTTTTTTGTTTTGAAAACTAAGGCTTTCGAAACCTTCAAAACTTTGCATTTGACCTCACTGATTAACCTTCTTCGAATGCATATAAATATCTTTTCAAAACATTATGCCTCTGCCTTTTGAAACACTATAATACCTCTCTTTCAAAATATTTCAGATGTAAAATTATTAACATTTAGAAGCATATCTTCCAAACCCTTGAAAGTACCACTTTCGAAACCTTTGATAATACCCCTTTCGAAACCTTTGGAAGTCTCCCTTTCAAAACCATTAAAAGTCGTTCTTTCGAAACCATTGGGTTATATTTAGAATATCATTTGGGTCAAGTGAAAATAAACTAAAGTATTTTTTAAAACCATTCTTTATCATATTAAATTATTGGGAAAAATTTGATGGCGTCGGCACCATTCTTTCGAAAGCTTCATATCATTTAATCAAAACATCGAAATATAGCAACAAAACCCCCTTTCGAAGCCATTGCCTTTGAAACCCTTGAACCCTTTCAAAAGAATTTAGGAAGTGGCTTAACATAAAAACAAAGGCACCCTTCAAAAAACATTGTTGACTTCAATACCCTCGAAAGGAACACAAACGACAATATGGTATTGACCAGGCCGAAACCATCGTTTTCGAAAGTCTTATTTTAATACTAAGGAATACATTCGAAAGCGCGTACTTTAAAACATTGTTTGGCAACCCCTTTCGAAAGCTATTTAGAAAACTCCTTTTGAATACATACATTTTGACTACGTCAAAAGCTTTATTAAAACAAAGGTAGGCGCTTAAGTTTTCAAAACAAACAATGGTGTCGATCCCCTCGGAAGGAATGCTTTCAAGGCCATACCTTCCGCCTTTCTCCAATCCACTTCGTACCAATATCATTGATACCATGTGTATTGATTTCAGCCTAGGTGGGTTTCGACCGAGTTGAAGCGGAAGCATTGGGATCGAAAGGCGCATCTAATAGATGCGGGACCTGCTATCCTGAGTAAAAGCTGATTAATGCCAAGTAAAGAAAATCTTGCCTTACTAACCTGCCCATATGTACACATATGATTGGTTACCTCAACTTTTCAAATTCTTTACCAAAATAACTGCTGCTTAATTTCCGATCTCAATCAAGATTAGTTTAGCAAATAAACCATTCCATTTAACAAAACCAATATTGCAAATAAGTCAACCTTCTAAAATAATTTAATTTCGATATCAAATCACCTAGGAAAAAATCCCTAAAAATTATAGAAATTCACATTTAACATGTTATCTAATATATAAAAATTTCAAACACAAATTCTCAATATAATTTTTGAACTAAATTTCTAAACCCAATTAAACATATTTTCCTACGAAAAGTCATATATGCTTTCCATAGCTTGGAAAATTATTAAAATTAAAACTCAACTCCGAAATCATGTTTTTCATAGCATAATTTTTTACCATGGAATTCAAAGATTATTTACCATCGGTTTTTCCCCAAAATCGCATAAATCCCATTTAGACAATCTAGTTTAAATCAACAAATTATAATTCAAGCATATCATTATCCAAATGATCACAAAAACGAATTTAATCTTAAATTCGAAAACATATGATCATAAAACAAAATAGAGATGGTATGAATTATTATTCACCTTTAATATGATAAGGAGATTAGATTGAGATTAAGATTTATTCCCCCTTCTTTAATTGCTTAGCTTGATTTGAATTTCTTTTACCCTAGCAATAATCGACTACTGTCTTATGATTTCGTTTTATATTTTGTGAAAATGAGGAATAATCATGAATCAGAAAAATGAAACATGAATGGAAACAAGAATATATATAAGGGTAAGAGTTACGTGCGACTATTTCCCGATATACCCTTGTGTTGATTAATTCACTTATAGCCCATTCTTAGGTCCATTTAATTTATTAAGCAGGGCCATAATTTTATTTTCATATCTCAATCCCCTTATCACCCTAATTATTTACATTATTCTATTTAATTTATCTAATTAAATCTCCTGAATAATGTTACAAAAATTAGGGATGTTATAGATCCCCTCCTTAAAGAAGTTCGTCCTCGAAATTTAGTAAGGACTAAACACTAACCAATGTAATCATCTGTAATGACTCCTAACAACCATACTAGTCTACCTGACTAGCAATTATCTATATAAATTTAATATAGACATGCCCTCAAGGCAGATTAGGATAACTATCTCGAATTCTGTCTTCTATCTCCCAAGTTCAATCTTTCTCGTTATTGCTCCATTGAACTTTCACCAACCAAACTCTCTTGTTCCTCAATCTTTTCTCATCTTTCGCTATAATCCAGACTGGTTGTCTAACAAAAGTAAAATTAGGCTCTGCTATCAAATCTTCCAACCCTATCGGAGGAATAGTCTTTGGACCATGCATATACTTGCGAAGACGAGACACATGAAATACCTTATGGACACCTGCCATACTACTCACGATTCTACTCTTTATGCATCGGTATACACCACCAACCCTTGGTTTCCGTTTGGAACTACTAACACAGGTGCATTGGTTAACAAATGCCTTAATTTAAGGAATGCTTCCTTACTTTTGTGGAACCAAACAAACTTAACATCCTTCCTAGTTAGCTTTGTCAAAGGCGCTGCTATCCGCGAGAAATCCTTAATGAATCTTCGGTAATAGCCAGTAAGTCCTAGAAAACTACTAATCGTAGTCAATGTCTCTGGTCTTTTCCAATTACTTATAGCTTCGATCTTATCCGAATGGACAGACAACCACTTCTTTGAAACCACTTGACGAAGCAACTTAACCTCTTTTTTTCAAAAATGATACTCGAAAAACATCACCTTCAACAGATGCTGCCTCAGGTTTCAAGCACAACTCTAAGATGATCTTCATGCTCTCTTTCCTTCTTAATGTATACCAAAATGAAATCTATAAACACTAATACAAATCTATCCAAACACTCTTGGAAGACTCGGTTCATCAGATCCACAAAGAAAGCAGATGCATTCGTTAACCCGAATGGCATTACTAACCATTCATATGAACCATACCTAGTATGAAATGCTATCAAAGGAATACTATCCTCTGCCAGCCTTAACTAATGGAAGCCTGTCACCAAATCCAACTGGGAAACTCTCCAGCTCCACATAATTGATCGAATAAATCATTAAATCTCGGCAAACGATACTTATTCTTTATCGTCCTTTCGTTCAAATTAGGATAGTCGATACATATCCTCAACGACTCATCTGGTTTCTTCATGAATACCGCAGTCGCTCCCTAAGGAAAACTTCTCGGTCTAATAATTTCCTTCCTTCTAGATCCACTAGCTACACCTTCAATTCCTTCACCTCGATCGGTGTCATCTTGCTAGGTAGTCAACTTACAGGTTCAGCTCTTGGCACAAGATCTATCGGACACTCAACAGCTCGTTTCGGTGGTAGTCCTATGACCGGATCAAAAACATATGCAAACTCTCTTGCTACTCGAACCCGATTTAACACTTCTCCCACTTCCATTGCACTTAACAAAACACGACTACTCCGGTCAGAATTCTGCATTGAGAATATGATTCAATTACGACTATCAGGGTGTCTTAATGATATTTCTCCATCCTGGGCAAAATATCCTAGCCTCATACTTGCTTAACCAATTCATACCCAAAATGATTATGAAATCTACAAAATCTAAAACGTACAGACTGCATGCAAACTTATGACCTAACAAATCAAGTACTAACCGGCCACGTCTCATTTCCAGAGTTGCATATCCTTCTATTGGATTCACAACCCTTAAGGAAGTAGTAAGATATATGGGTTCTAAGCATAGCCTGTCAACCAAACACTGGGATATAAATGCATGTGATGCACCGGTATCAAATAGTTACCATACTGGTATACTCTGAATCAAAAATTTACCTTCTATTGCAGTCTTCCCTTTTTTAGCTACAGTTGGCTTAGTAGATTATGGCCCAATAGAAAAAACCTTTCCTTTATCCGTCCTAACCAGTTCTGGACTTTGATTCTTATAAAGCCGAACTTGGTCATAGTTGAAGCACTTCACATTCTTCTTATCTACAGCCTTCTTCCCCTTGCTTGACTGGCACTCAGCCTTCTTCCCCTTGCTTGACTGGCACTCATTTGCATAATGACCCTTCTTGTCACACTTGTAGCAAACTAAATCAGCCTTTGCTTTCTAGGCAGCATCCCCCTTCTAGGCTCCCTTATTCTTAAAGAACTTCCTCTTCTTTCCCTAAGGACCTTGGGATGCAACTGGGTTCTCTCAAGCACAAACAACAAGCATCTGTTCATGGCGAATGTCCATCTCCATAATCACATTACAAGGATCCTGGATATGGGTCAGGGTTGCCTTAGCAAGCTCAGGCCTCAATCCTCGAATGAACCTCTCATTCCTTCAAATGTCAGTGTCTATGGTAGCATGGCCATATCGGGACAGCTCATCAAACTTAGTAGCATACTCATTTACCGACATTTCTCCCTGCACCAAATACATAAACTTCCTCAACATGCTAACTAAGCGACTTTAGAAGAAAAAAACCTCTTTTCAAATCTCGCTCTAAAATCTTCCCAAGTCAACTCCTCTTCTGGAACCCCGGAAGTAACACTATTCCACCAATGAAGTGATGACCCTTACAACTTCCTAGATGCCAAACTTCTCTTCTACATCATCCATGCCCAAATCAGTAAAGATTCTCTCGCAATGTAATAGCTAATCCTCAACTTCTATAGCATACTCCGTTTCTAAAAATGGCTTTCCACCCAGATTGATGTGTTCTCTTCTCAACTTGGAATAATTATTCCCAACTGGAGCCATAGGATAAGCTTCTTTAACATTAGCAGCAACTCTAGCAGCAACTCTTGCTTGCATCATATAAAGAAGAACAGATACATCACCCCCATATCTACTAGTGGATTTCAAACACCCACATTTGCACCAGCATTTTGGTTAGCATTAGTATGTCGACTTTGGTTCCTTCTGGTATTAGGTAGCATTTCCATTGGTTGTGGTGCTTCCTCCGGCTAGATTTCGTCTTCTATTTCCTGCATCTGTATCTTCTTTCCCGTAAATCTACATACGAGCCTTAGAAAGATAAAGAAGAATGGTCTAAGAGAGAGGGGCATACGTACTTATATATATATACCCATATACCAAATACAAATATGTTGATATAGCATTATCCCAAACCCCAATCATATTTCTGATTCACTGGATTATGTTTCAAAAAAGCTTTTAGGTTTAACTTTTCTTTTAATTTTTCTTAAACCTATGCTCTGATAACAACTTGTACCATGCCCAACTTGAAGGCTCAAAACTAACGGCTACGGATGCTGTAGTCATCTATAATTATTTATCCTTGGAGACCAAATACGGTAATGTTAGATACATTGATACGATAGAAACACAAGAATATGGAAAAAAATTAAAACATCAAACAAGTTCCACATTCCATTCTAAAACATTTCAAATTCATTACATAATCTCGTTATGAGAATCACGTTAAGAGAAAATATACTTATTACAACATACGCCAAGAGCGACATATGAAGATGCCTCCTTGGATGGTCAGAGTATATATAGGAAATTTAACAATTTTTCCGTTATAAAAACAACGTAGCGGAATCAAAATAAGGAGAAATCAAAGTAGCTATCTTGCCTCCTGCACGCCTCCGGAAGTTTATTCGTCTAAGAGGTACCTGAAAACCTCAACTCTAAAACTACTCAAAATCAATTGAGTACCGGAGAGTTTCAGAGGAAAACATAAACTTTGAGTTAGACATAAAACCTAGTATGAATACTAGTCTACCATCTCAACCATTTAGATATCTAGTGAGATCACACTGCTTAGCGGAATAGGTTTTCACCTCCCTAGTATCCTAAAACTTTATAAACCCATATATTGTGCTCCTGATACATAATGGTTAAAAACAATTCAAAACAATATGATATGATGATATGCAAAACAAGTGAATCAATTCTTGATTACCCATCCTAACTCATTTTGACTATCTATCTCAATTATAGTTTCTAGGGTTACTATTAAACTAATAGTTTTCATGGCTGACTAATAACAGGTTAAATTTAAGGACTCCTTGTCTAGTTACATAGTTTTCATAGGATCACTAAGAACCTATTGGCCTCTGCCAATATCTTTGCTATTTCATGGGTTCTCCTTGAAACTATTGGTAACTCCAATATCTTTTCTCTTATCCTAGTTTTCATGGATTGACTAGGAACCTATTGACTTCTATCAATATCTTAATCCGGATATTGCTTTTATGGGCTAACTACAAACCAATTGGCCAATGCCAATATCAAATTATAGGTTTCATGGGCTAACTCTGAACCTGTCTTTCTAACATCTTCATTTATACATAGTTTTCATGGGCTTACTATGAACCTATTGGCCCCTGCCAATATCTTTTCCTATACATAGTTTTCATGGGCATACTGTGAACCTACTGGCCCCAGCCAATATATTTCTTTAATATTTTATCACCCTATATTCTGGTCTTCCTGACCTCTTGGATGCAATTCTACTCATTCAGAAGTTAACTTAATTTATATTCACTACCGGGTCAACCTAACTGGTTATTCCGCCCTTCTTGAAAATATAGTTATGGGTCCATTACAATATAAATATAAACATATATGAAGAAGCACGCATAATAACTTGGTTAATCACATTAACTTATTAATCAAAGAAAACTTCTTAAAAATATCCTCTTCAAAATACTTTTTTATTTATATGCCATGGTTTTCCTTTAAAATGAGATTGGGTTCTTGGTTTTGAAAACTAAGTCATTCGAAACCTTCAAATCTTCGCTTTCGACCTCACTAGATATCCTACCACGAAAGCATACAAATCACTTTTCATAACATTAGGCCCCTGCCTTTCAAAACAATTTAAAACCTCTTTTTTGAAACCGTCCAAATGTAATAAACTATTACTTATTAACTTTAGAAGCATAGCTTCGAAACCCTTGTAAGTACCGGTTTCGAAACCTTTGACAGTGTCCCTTTCAAAACCTTTGGAAGCATCCCTTCCGAAACCATTGAAAGTCACTCTTTCAAAACCATTAGGTTATAATTAAAATAACATTTTGGTCAAGTGAATATAAGCAAAAGTATCTCTTTTGAAACCATTCTTTTTCATATAAAAGTAATGGGGATAACTTGATGGCGTCGGCACCATCCTTTTGAAAGCTTCAAATCATTTAAGCAAAACATTGAAGGATTAGCATCGAAACCCCCTTTCGAAGCCATTGCCTTCAAAAATCTTGGACCCTTTTGAAATCATATAGGTAGTGGCTTAGCATAAAAACAAAGGCACCCTTCAAAAACATTGATGACTTCAATACCCTCGCAAGGAACACAAATGGCAGCATGGCTTCGACCAGGCCGAAACCATCATTTTAGAAAGCCTTATTCTTGAAATAAGGAACGCATTCGAAAGCTCATACTTTAAAACATAGATTGGCTGCCCTTTTTGAAAGCTATTTTGAAAAATCCTTTCGAAAACATACGTTTCGACTACGTTAAAAGCTTTAGGAAAAAAGGGTAGGCACTTAACTTTAAAAAAACAAAGGTTTTAACCCCCTTGGAAGTAATTCTGTTGATGCCATGCCTTCCGTCTTTCTTCAATGCACTTTGTACCAATATCATTGATACCATATGTATTGGTTTCGACCTAGGTGGGTTTCGACTGGGTTGAAGCGGAAGCATTGGAGTCGAAAGCCACTTCTAATAGAGTTGGAACCTGCTTTTCTGAGCAAAAGCTGATTAATGCAATTAAAGAAAATTCTATCTAACCAAACTGCCCACGTGTACACATCTGATTGTTTGCCTCAACTTTTCAAATTCTTCACCAAAATAACTACAGCATAATTCTAGATCTCAATCAAGACTAATTTAACAAATAAGCCCTTCCATTTAGCAAAATCTTATTGCAAATAAATCCTTCTAAAATAATTTAGTTTCCATAGAAAATCACTTAAGAAAAATCCCCCATAATTATAAAAATTCACTTTCATATGTTATCTAACATATCAAAATTTCAGACCTAAATTCTTAATATAATTTCTGAAATAAATTTCTAAACCCAATTGACCATATTTTTCTTTGAAAATTCATAATAATCTTTCCATAGCTTGGAAAATTATAAAAATTAAGATCCAAGTCCAAAATCTCGTTTTTCATAAAAAAAAGTTTTTTCATGGCATTCAAAGTTCATTTACCATCGGTTTTACCCTAAACTGCATAAATCCCCATTTAAAAAATCTTGTTTACATCAAACAAATTATAATTCAAGCATATCATCATCTAGATCATCATAAAAACGGATTTAATCTTAAATCTAAAAAAATATGATCATAAAATAAAATAGAATGGTATGAATTATTATTCACCTTGAATATGATAAGGAGATTGGATTGAGATTAAGATTTATTCCCCCTTCTTTAATTCCTTAGCTTGATTTGAATTTCTCTTCCCCTAGTAATGGGCGGCTCCTCTCTTATGTTTGTGTTTTACCTTTTTCTTAAAGTGAGAAATAATCATGAATGGGAAAAATGAAACGCGAATGGGAACGAGAATATATATAAGGGTAAGAGGTTATGTGCGGCTATTTCCCAATATACCCTTGTATTGATTAATTAACTTATAACCCATTCTTAAGACCATTTAATTTATTAAGCATGGCCATAATTTTATTTTCATATCTCAATCCCCTTATCACTCTAATTATTTGCATTATTCTATTTAATTTATCTAATTAAATCACCTGAATAATGTTATAAAAAATTAGGGGTGTTACAGGCTCCCTTCCTTAAAGAATTTTGTCCTCAAAATTCAGGAAAGACTAAATACTAATCATAGTAACCACCTATAACGACTCCTAACAGCCATGCTAGTCTAACTAACTAGCAATTACCTATATAAATCTAATATAGACATATCTTTAAAGAAGATCAGGATAAGTATCTCGAATCCTGTCTTCTATCTCCCAAGTACATTCTTTCTCATTGTCGCTCCATCGAACTTTCACTAACCTGACTGTCTTGTTCCTCAGTCTTTTCTCATCTGTCGCTACAACACGGACTGGTTGTCTAGAAAAAGTAAAATTTGGATCTACTATCAAATCTTCCAACCCTGTCGAAGGAATAGTGGTCTCTGGATCATGCATATATTTGCGAAAATGAGACACGTGAAGTACGTTATGGACAACTGCCATACTACTCGGCAACTTTACTCTGTATGCGAGCTTTCCAATCCTCTCTACAATCTGGAATGGACCAACATATCTCAGTGTCAATTTCCCTGACTTCCTTAACCGTACCACACCCTTCATTAGTGATACTTTAATGAAAACCTATCTCCAACTGAGAACTCTAGGTCCTTACGCCTCTTATCTACGTAACTCTTCTATCTAGATTGAGCTTCCTTTATCGTTCCTTGGATCAACTCAATCTTCTCTGATGCCTCCTAACCAAATCTGGACCTTAGACTAATCTGTCTCCAGTCTCCAACCAACATGCTGGTGATATGCATGGCCTTCCGTACAAAGCTTCAAAAGGCGCAATTCCTATATTAGTGTGATAACTATTATCATAGGAAAATTTGACCAAATTTAGATGATTCTGCTAAGATCCACCAAAGTCTAATACACAAGCTCTCAACAAATCCTCGAGTGCATTGTTGACTCTCCCTGTCTGCCCATCCGTCTAAGGGTGATATGATGTACTCATCTTGAGCTTGGTACCTAATGCATCCTATAGAATATTCCACAATTCTCCAATGAACAATCTCGATTACTGACTATGTTACTATGAGCACCATGAAGTCTAACTATGTTCTTTATGAACAACTTCGCCAAAATAGGTGCTGTCCTGGTTGATTTGACTGGAATGAAATGGGTACTCTTGGTCAACCTATCCATACAACCTATATACTTTCATTTCCTCTATTTGACGTTGGCAACCCGTCTATAAAACGCATGGATATCGAATCTCATTTCCAAACTGGAATTTTTAAAGGTTGAAGAAACCCACTTGGCTTCTGATGTTCGTCTTTTACTTGTTGATATTTTGCACACTGCCTAACCCAAAAGCCAACATCCCTCTTCATACCTTCCCAATAAAAGCTCATCTTCATATCTTGATACATCTTGGTTCCACCAGGATGAATCGTAAACTTAGATCGATGACATTCTCCAAGAACGTCTTTTCTCAAGTTCTCAACATTTGGAACATACAACCGTCCCTTCTTTCTTAACCATCCCCTCTGGTCAAGACTAAATTCCTTTAAATCATCGATCTCAATTCCAACCTCAAGCCTTCTAATCCTCTCGAATAATAACGGCCGAACTTCCAAGCAGGACAACATGGCAGTACTCTGACTAAAACTAGCAGTCGATCTTAACAGCACACTGCAGTAGTCAAAGCCTCTGAATCCTTCCATTCTGCCAACATAGCCAACACCACATTTTGATGTCTTCTGCTAAGAGCATCCATCACTTTATTACCTTTTCCTGATGTACACTCTATACCAAAATCATAAGCAGCAAAAAATTCTAGCCATCTCTGTTGTCTCCTATTCAGCTCCTTTTGAGAGAATAAGTACCTTCAAGACTTATGATTTGTGTATAGCTCAAATCTCTAACCTAAGAGATAATGTCTTCATATCTTCAATGCGAAGATCACTGAAACCAACTCCAAATCATGAGTAGGATATCTCACTTCGTGCGGTCTAGCTGTCATGAAGCATAGGCAATCACTTTACACTTATGCATCAATGCAACTTCCAATCCAGTTCCACATGCATCGGTATACATCACAACCCTTGTTTTCCATCTGGAACTACTAATGCAGGTGCATTGGTCAACAAATCCTCTATAACTTAAGGAATACTTCCTCACATTTTTCGGACTACAAAAATTTCACATCCTTCATGGTTAGCTTAGTCAAAGGCGCTGCTATCCACGAGAAATGTAGGGAGAACTCTCTACATTCGTGAACCTGTCAAATAGCAGCTACAGAGCCACCCCTGGTTTGAGGACCATAGCCTATTTGACAAGTCTTTGGACCCTAAAAAGAAGATTTTAGGGGAGGATTGGGCAGCACCAGCAGAATTGACGGTGTCTATCCTAGTCGACATGGATTACCAAACGCATATCTTGAAAATTGGATCACACCTTGGAAACAAAATGCGATTGGAACTCAAAAATTTCATGCCAACTTGGATGCAATCGCCTGGGCTAATTCTGATATGTGTGGGGTATCACCAGAAATTGCATATCACCCACTTAATATTGATCCTAAGCGCACACCAGTAATGCAGAGGAGGCGTGGCCTAGGCCCCGAACGGTCCAAGGCGTTGAGGGAAGAAGTAGACAAGCTGATGGACAATGGTTTTATCTGTGATGCGACCTACCCCGAATGGGTATCTAAACCGGTTTTGGTCAAGAATTCTAATGGGAAATGGCGAACTTGCATCACAAACAAAGGCTTCCCAAAAAACAGCTTTCCTCTGCCCAGAATTGACCAGCTTATGGACGGGCGACTGGACATGAACTGCTAGCATTTATGGATGCATACTCGGGATACAACCAGATCCTGATGCATGAAGCTGATCAAGAAAACACCAGTTTCATCACCGATCTAGGATTATACTACTATAGGCTAATGCCACTTGATTTAAGGAATGATGGGGCAACCAACCAAAGATTAGTAAATGCCATGTTCAAGCGCCAGATCGGAAAAAGTGTGGAAGTCTATATGGATGACATGTTGGTTAAATCATAAACAGCTGCCAATAACTTGGATAATCTCACCGAATGTTTGAAATACTCTTAAAATATGGGATGAAATCCACTCAAATTTCACTTCGAGGTTAGCCTCCGAAAAGTTCTTGGGATTCATAGTGAGCGCCAGGGGTATTGAAGCAAATCCAGAGCAAATAACTGCCCTACGAGAAGTCCATGCCCCAACAAGGAGTTACAAAGCTTGAATGGGAAAGCGCAGCGCTAAGCCGGTTCACCTTGAAAGCCATAGACAAATGTATATTTTTCTTTGATGCATTAAAGAAAGAATGAAGAACTTCGAATGGAATAAGGCTTGTCAAACCGCATTTAAAGAGGTGTTACGACATATGGAAACCGCGCTGATCCGATCAAACCTAGCAGATGGAGAGGACTTGTGGAACCACTTAGCAGTCTTACCTCACACGTTGAGTGTTGCTTTTGTGCATTGAGAAGCTAGAATTCAACGATCTGTATACTACATTAGCAAGCAGTTCACTGGAGCCGAGAAAAATTATCCAAAATTGGAAAATCTACCGTATTTCCTCTGGATTGCTCGAGGAATCTACGATCGTATTTCCAGGCACACCCGATCAAGGTATTTACCAATCAACCCTTAAAGCAAGTATTGTACCACCTTGAGACTTCGAGGTTGCTCATCAAATGGATGACTAGATTGAGTTAATATGATATCACTTACCATTTGAGAAGGACAATCAACGGGCTGGCGTTGGCAGATTTCATCGCCAAATTTACCATACGGGATGATGAAGAAGAAATACCACTTAAAGTGGAGACACGATGGAAACTCTTCGTCGATGGTGCGTCTAATAACCTCTACTCAAAGGTAGGGGTAGTGCTTGAAACCCTTGAAGGAAGGGCCATTTGCTACACCCTATGATTGGAATTCCCTGCAATAATTAATGAAGCGGAGTATCTAGCATTGATAGCGGGACCAAAAGTTGTGAAGGAACTCAGAACAAAATCCGTTAATATCTACAGCTACTCTCAACTAGTCGTCTGCTAGGTGAAAGGTGAATACCCGACTCGAGGGGAGAACCTTGACCCACATCTATCAAAAGTGCAAGAGTTGTTGAGCAACATCGAACATTACACCATAACTCACGTCACGAGCCTGGCAACTTAGCTAAATTGGCTAGCTTAGGAGAATCTCAATCGTTGGGACTAGTCCTGTTTGAGACCTTGACCACTCCAAGTATAAGAAAAATGGATATCAACTGCATTTTTGAAACCATCATTGAACCAGAAACACGGATGACGCTAATCAAAGACTACTTGCTTGTTGGAACTCTTCCCATAGATAGGACCCAGTGGAAAAAGCTTCCCGAAAGGCACTGCGATTCTTAATACAGGATGGGAAAATCTACCGAAGGGGCTTCTCCACCCCCATCCTCAGATGTGTGACCGATGACGAAGCTCACAGGATCCTAAAAGAAGTTCATGAAGGCGACTGTAAAGACCATATCGAGGGGCAAATCCTTTCAAAGAAAACCTCTGATATGGGTATTTCTGGTCAACAGTGAAATGCGATGCAACAGATTACACTAGACAGTGTGACTGATGCCAAAGATCCAACAAGATCGGAAGAAATCATTTAACAGAGCTAACGTGGATGTCAGCCCATGGTTGTTCATAATATGGGGAATTGATCCGATTGGCGTATTTCCAATAGCCAAAGGAGGGGCTAAATATGCTACTATTGTGGTTGACTATTTCACCAAATTACTCGAAGCGGAACCGGTGGCCACCATTACCAAAAAGAAAGTCATTAACTTTGTTACTAAAAACATTATTTGCAGGTTTGGTGTACCACAAAAAATTAGCATTGATAACAGGACCCAGTTCTAGAGCGTCGAGTTTAAGGACTTTTGCAAACGCTTTCGAATCGTGAAGAGCTTTTTAACAATCGCTCATCAACAAGCAATTGGGCAAGTGGAAGCAATAAACAAGATCATCAAGTCCACCATCAAAAAGCAGCTAACTAAAGCTAAAGGGAATTGAGTTGATGAACTTCCACTAGCACTATGGACTTACAAAACAACACACAAAGCAGCAGCAACCGAGCATACCCCGTTCGCCCTGTACATATGGTTCCGAAGCAATGATCCCCGTCGAACTAGAAGTGCCCTCTCATCGATGGTAGAATTTCAGTCAAGAGGCAAAGCGAGCAACTCCAACTCGAGTCTCTTTATATGATCGACGAGAAGAGGGAAGAAGCCGAATTAAGGACTGCTGCCCTCCAAAAAAGGGTCGCATGGTACATTAACTTTGGAATTCAATTCCGAACCTTCGATATGGGAGACTTTGTCCTCAAATGAGTCTATCCCATACCAGGAACCTTTGTGGAAAACTTGGAAGGGTCATATGTCATCAGTCAAAATCTAGGGGATGGAACATTCAAATTGAAAACCGTTGAGGGAATTCAAATTCCCTGAGCATAAAACAATGAATCGCTGTGTCGTCACTTTATCTGAAGCTACCTTATATATTTCCTATTTTCAGCAAATGATCCATCCTGAAAGAATACCGAGGGCATTCAAAATAGGCAGAACTTGCCTAGCTTTTCTTAATAAAATTATTTTGCTTTCTAAACCAACAAATATGCTTTCAAAAAAGTAACATGTTGAGTCGACGGGATCAAATTGGCTCAAAACCATTCAATGCTGTCTGAGATAGTGGAATCATTCTCAAGTGTTCCCCACTTACCTACTAGGTTGGTGGAAACAAATCGACTCAAATCATAGGATCAGTGGAATCTGATCCTTGCCTTCTAAGAACCGGTGTTGCTCCGGCAGCACTGGAAAGGCCCAAATCAAAGCCGTGCATCCCATAAGCCATGTGTTACCTCTTAAGCCATGGAATCACACTCTCGGGAATTAACCGTGCGATACCATAAGCCATGCGATCCGGGTAACTCATCCATTGCAAAAATGA
Source organism: Allium cepa (assembly GCA_030765085.1). Taxonomy (NCBI): domain Eukaryota; kingdom Viridiplantae; phylum Streptophyta; class Magnoliopsida; order Asparagales; family Amaryllidaceae; genus Allium; species Allium cepa. Next base: position 237,390,545 of record CM060943.1, on the reverse strand, counting down.
CAAGAATTAACCTACTCCTACTATCGAGAGTATTGGGAATCTAACAATGCCAAACTACTGTGATTCCGCAGAAAATTCCAATTGTTGATCGACAATAAATCATAAATCAAGCCGTACAAATAATAATTTCCTGAAGGAAGGAACCACAAAGTAGGTTCGATTAGAGAAAAAGAACACTCGAATTAACCGATCATTTGTCGAGTTTTCGAAGCAACCAACCCCGTGAACTGGGGGCACACATCAATAATCAAGTAAAAAATAATATACATATACTCAAAGACAAAATCCAAATACTGCATTTCTCTGTTACTCCAAACAAAGAATTTTAGTGGTAATTACAGAACTAGACAAAATGTAGTAAATAAAATAGACATAAGTGCATGTAACGTAGATGAGTAGATAGGTAAAGTTACAATCAAAATGTCAACATTATATTACTTATAATGTTTTCTTTACAAAGTCAAAATGTAGGGGCCATACCCACACAATATCGACCAACAAAAAAAAACTACAGATGCTTCAACAAGCAAAGCAATATGTGTAGACTTTGACTTGAAGAAAACATGTATCAAAAAAAAACAAAATTTCCCAAAAAATGGGCTCCACTGCTATCCGGACCAGTCTATGCCTCTTTCCACCGCTCCTCTTCCCACCTTTAGCTGGAAGTTTCTGCTTCCCCTCAGAATCCCAGCTAGAGGTAGTGTCACCGCCTATAATATCAACTATCTCCTCGGGGCCGGCATATTCTCCTTGCTCTCCGACCTTCTCGGAAGACTCTCCTTTGGCCATGTGCTTCAGAGATTTGCGGGAGCTCCTCCAAGATTTTATCGCTTCGACCTTTTCCTCCTTAATGGCAACTAGTTGCTATTCAGATTTATGTAGCTGGCCAGTCTGCTCCTCCTGCTCTCAGGCTTCAGCAGCCGCGAAGTCACCCTCTGAAGATACAGAAAGGTAACCCAAACCATGCAATGTGGCAATGTTCTCAAATTTTGGTCCTGGCTGCGATCCAAACACAGGCGCAACAATCAGAGTGGTTATGAAAATAAGCATCGAGGCAGTTGAAATAGCGGCAAGTCCAAGCACAAAGGAAATTGGCGGGTCTGTAGGTAAAGTGGAGGGCACTAAGACCAATAAAAAAGCATTAACTTCGTCATGTTCTTGCAATGCGAGCTGAAAATTCTCAAACTCGAGAGAAAAAAGAATGTTACCTGCATCAAAGGAATGATCAAGAACGTCAATCTCATATTCCTCGCCCTCTGCTTCTTTTGATGGTTGCACGATCTTTGAAGAAGTTCCGAGGTCACCTAAAGTTTCAAAAATAGCTACCGAAGGAACAGATGGTGAAGCAGCACCGACAGAACCTACCAACCGACCGCAAGGCTGACTTGATGGCCCCCCAAGCCCAGAAATGAAAGGCTCCGACAATATTTTGGCAATTGCATTCGTAGTAGCATCGGCAGCCGCCTGTTTCTTCTTGATTCGAAGGACCTCTCGGCTTCTATCAGTGCTTTCTTCGAATCCTCATTGAGGTAGGCATTCCCCAACTCTAGCTCGGTATATATAGCCTCAGTTTCTTGGAAATAGACCAAGATTTCTTCCCAAACACATCGAAAGTAAACGGAAATTAGGGCCCAAATAATCGAGGTTTCCCTGATGCAGTAAGGAATTAACATAGAAATTAAAGATGGCATCATCCATCTTCTCAATTATTTTCTCGAAAGTGACTTGCAGCTGTAGGTAGTCCGCTGTCACGGCGGCTTTCTCAACTTCAACTCAAGTCTTCTCGGTGCCAAGCTATGAAACTCTTTCTTTGAGTGAAGCGATCGTCCGGGCTTGATCAAAAACAGTCTAATCGTGGGATTTCATGATGCCCACGCATTTAGCGATAGTTTTGTCACGCCCTTCAACAATTTTTTCATGATCAGCAATAATCTTCTTTTGGGCTTCAATAATCATGTCACAAGCTTCAAGCTCCTATTTCAATTAACTTTGGTCTGCGTGGGCCTTCTTAATTTCATCTCGAAACATGATCTCTATTTTTGCATGGACCTCTTTCAACTGCTTCGACAAACTGGTGCTGTTCTCACTCTCCCAGAGCACCTCGTCCTGTAACGACCCAGAATTTCCGCCATTTGAATTCGCATATTTAATTGATTTTAAATATGCACAAGTAAATTTTATAAGTGAATAAATTATATTTTGAATATAGTTATTTAATTGGAGAATTAAATTGTTAATTTAATATTTGAAATTGCTGAAATAATTGGAATTTGAATTAAATGTGAATAAAAATGATTTATAAAGATGAATTATATTCTAATTGAATTAGAATGATGTTAGTAAACTTTTAAAATCGAATTAAAAGTAAATTCTAGAAAATGAATATTTTAATATTTAATTGATGAGTAAAAATAGTCATTTTTCAAACAGTTTCAGATTTCAACGAAACCAGTTTTATTGGACCCATAATGTTAAATTATTGTTAGATTTCAAATTTCGTGTCAATCGGATTTATGGTTTGTCCGCGGCAAGCTAAAACGCCTAGAAATCGGTTTAAGTAAATTTTAAATTTAAATAATTCGATTTGAAAACCTATCTTTCAAATACGATCAAATTGGCTCTCGATATATGTTCTATTGCATTCGAAATAGGGGTAAAACATTATAAACACCAGACGGCACGGTTCGATTGGAGGTCGAAAATTTTCGAGATGAATAGTGTTTTGCAATTTTCTACATAAGGACCTATTTTTCTTCATTTGCATCAAAACCCTAGACCATTATGGCTAGCCGCCACCTAGCTTTATATGGCCAAAAATGCATCCTCTTCCTCCTCGTTTTTCTTTAAATCTACGCATTAATTCGTAAAACTTACAACTGCAAAGTCGTAGAGCATGACAAGAACTTTCAATCCAAGGGTGTTGATCTTAATCAGAGCGACATGGAGGAAAATTGGCTGCGTTCTTCATGCGTTTGGGCACATCTTCTGAGGTGATGTTGGAACCGAGCTCTATCAGGTTGGGGGCGGTGGTTCGTGAGGCTATGGGCTTCGAAACGATGGTCCTTGATCGTCCTATCGATCAGTGGTGGCGGCGCAATAATTCGAGCAAAATGGCGGCGTATGGGCTTCGATATGCGATATAACCTAGACGAAGAAGAAGACAAAACAGCGGCCAAGATCTAAGGTTAGGAAATCAACGGCTCTGATGAGAAAAGGTTTTAAAAAAATTGTAAATTGACTTATATAAATTCGTTTAAAGTTTAAAATACTATAACCTTTTCATACGAGGTCCGTTTCGCACGAAACAAATTATGTTGGGTCCGTATTGACGGGCACTACATTTGGAGCTGGATTGGGATTCATTTTAGCTAGTGAAAATTTTGGTTGAAATTAAATGCTTATTTAATTTTAATTGGAATAAATCATTATCGCAGCAACTACAAGCAATGCGAGTGCAACTCACTCTTTCTGCCTCACTTATATTTTTATATAAGTGAGAAATAATTTATTACATGATGATTGATGATTGTTTGGATGATATATGATATATTAATTGGTATTTGGATATATATCTGCCTAGTGGAGCAGATGACCCTATACGTTCTCGTGTATGAGCGGATGACCCTTTGTACGCCCGTCTGCCTTGAAGCAGACATTATACACATATTCTAATACGTATATTTGTTGCAGGTGACAGGTTGGAGGGATCCAACTAGATTCCCCACCCGTATTGATTTATTTACAGATATTGTGATATATGCTGTTATCATATGATATATGATGTTTTGGATGCCGTGATTGTTGTATTTAGTGCAAATGCAGCATTGGGACTGTTTTGGAAATTTTAAAAATGCTAAAGTGATTATTTTCAAATTTAAAAGGATTTTCAAGTGATTTTGAAAATATATGTTTTGTTGAATTTTGAAATGTTAAAGGAATGGATTTATTTTGGAATAAATAAAAGTTATAATTTTTATGTTATAAAAATTATGATATTTTGGGAAATAAAACTGAAATGTGATTTTTGAAATGTGAAGTTAACTATTCTGTGAAATAGTATAAATTGAGATTTTTGATTTATTATAAAAGGTTTATATATAAGATTTGTAAAATGGATATTTTATAAATCAAAACAATGGAATTATAAAGAAGTTTTATATGTGTGAAAATGAAGTATAAAAGGATTTTATAAGTGAATAAGATTTACGAATTGTGAAGTTATAAAATGAATGGATTTTGTAAAACAAATGAATTATAAGCTATTAACTTATAATTTGGCTTTTCGGCATGTAAATGATATAAATGGAATTGGTTAATAAAAGGATTTTATAAGTGGAAGTTTTTATAAAAATAAAAATGGAATTTATAAACATTATTTTATAAATCCGAAAACAATTGAATTTGTTAAGTTAAATATAGAAGTTTATTAAAGAAGATATATCCACGATTTAGACAGTGGATTATCCTTTGATAAATGTGTAGAAATACTGAATTTGGATAGAGAACTATATACACGATTTTGGACAGTGAATAATATATTAAATAAAATGGATATTTTTGGAAAGCGAATATTATTAAATGGAGTTAAATGATTTTAAAGATGTTTTAAAATGTGTTAAATATCGAATACAGAGATTTGAACATTCATTGTTGAAATAGACGTTTTCGAAAAAAATAAGGAAATGATGGACTATAACACTGTTGTTATAGTAAATGATTTCCGAAAGGAAATGTTTTTGTATAGTATTTAGGATTTATGTATTTATCTTATTATTTGAATCCCTATACTATTAATTTTGGGTTTTCATCATGATGTTAATGCAATACTCGTTTTGACCCAAATAAATTTATTTAAAGAGAACGGTTTCCTTAAAGAATAAAATATATACTTAATCCTGTTTTAAGTATATATGATATTTTCTAAGTGTTGAAAACAAATAGATTTGTGAAATACTTATTATTGAATAAGTATATGGAAACGTTTTCCAATATAGATGTTGAAATGGTTTGGAAATATATCTTTTTTTATAGATAATTTGAAGTGAATATTTGGCAAGTAATTTAATTAATGAATGATTAATTAAAAGGGCCCATTGATTGTTATAGTGTTGGATATTTGTTTGTTTGCTTTGATAGTTAAATAACCAACTATCAAACTTGGCCAAAATTTTAGTTCCTCGACTTGATGTGGGAACTATTTAGTCGTACACTTAGTACGTTGCCTTCTGTGTAGGCATGATTATCGTTTATGTTGAGGATGTTGATTCGTATAGTGCGGAGTATTACTCCAATCTATCGAGCTTCCTACCTGGCCCGAAGGATAGCAAGTTGAAAGTTGAAGACGTGATAAGTCTATGAGACTTACTTTCTATGTGAGGTTGAGAAACGATTTTGCGATGTTGGTGTGAAGCAGCCGGGATCAGATTTATCTGAAAACCAGTTCGGACCAACACATATGCGACGATTGTGCAGGTTGTTTGTGATGATATTGATATTTCGGATTTTCATAGTGGGAGACTGCTTGTTGATCGTTTGGGGTTAAAATCCCAATATACATCTATTAGAAATGGTCTCTTCATTATGAAATATCTAATGCAAGGACTATTCGCTACTAATCCTAGGGATATCCCGACTGGATGTGGTAGGAAAGTACCTTCGGTTTGTCCTGTTCCTGGACAAATTGTATGGTTGTTTATCTGACATTGCATTTCTAAAGATTACGTACATTGGTCTTTATAAACATATATCAGTGGTGGCGAAGAAGGCAACTTCTCTTAGCTCAACACCCTACTTTTGACGTATGAGCTTAAGGGTTGTATTTTTGTGGAAGGCAATTAGTATTCAATAGAAATGGCCATGTGGCATTCTAAGTGATGTGATATGTGATTTGAAAGGTAATTGTTACCTCGTCGGGCCTCGTCAACCGGAAATGACCAAAACAGGGTTAGAGGCAGTAGGGCTAAGTGGTTCATTCCCAAGTAGGATATGATCATCCTCTTCTAGATATATCTTTACACGCTATGACGTCGTGTATCTAATTATGTGATTTGTATGCTTAGAGGGTCCTCGATAAAGGTCGGTAACGACCGGAGGATGATATATTCGGTGCCATCTAGTTACAGAGGTGGGCCGGTCTTATGTTGGTAGTAGGCAGATGTTCTGAGCCTCAGGACATCCATCTAGAGGTGTACCCCTTCGGAAGGTAATCCCTTCACTTGGTCATTTGTATGGAAATCCAAACTCCACTATGTACCTACCATTTTATTTGTAGAGCCTAGTATGCTGGAATTTAATAATGGTAACAAATTCGGCTATTTTGAATATTATTTATATTCTAGACACTAGTATAATATCGCATGAGTTTGATATGAAATGATTAAGTAAAAACATGCTTGTATTTATGTGTGGATTTGTCTTACGAGATACTTTCGTTTTGATAAAGGAATTTTATTGGTAATCTAGTAAATTCAATTGAGTGTGTTTCTCACGCTAGTTTACCAGACCGATCTGGGCGTTCTTCCCTTTCAATGCTCGGATCAGACAGAGTATATTACAGGTCTAGATTTGATGCTTTTGGAGCTTCAGCATGAGAGCTGGAGATCTTCATTTTCGTACATCCGTATTTGCTTGATTATTCGCTGCATTGCTTAGTTGTTGTCATTATCAGCATTTTTAAGGACATGTTATTATAACTGTTCAAGCTGAGGACTCTGATTGATTGTTGAACTTTGATTGATGTATGTATATACAGTTTCTGTTTTGTAAAGATCATTGATATGATATTATATGTTTTCTGCTGCGATGTGAGATTCTGTATTGTTTTATTTGGTTCTATCTTCTCTCTTTCTTCTCTTCTCTTCTTCTCTCTTTCTTCTCTTCTCTCTTCTCTCTTTTTTTTCTTTCTCTTGACTTTCCATCAATCTATGCTTTTTGGGTCGGACATGTATGGATTATTGTCGATTCAAATGGTATGGATTTGCGGGTTGTCACACGTGGTATTTGAGCTTAGATTTTGCATATTCCTAAGCTTTGATGTGTACTCAGTATGGACAGAGACAGTAGCACCCTAGATTGAGTTTGGGTGTATTATCTATATGAGCGCGTATTTGTTAGTGATATAAAAATATTTTATATTGTGTTTACTTATCCGTTGAGCTGTTTGTGAAATCTGGTCGGTATGTGGGATGCCATATTATTGATAGGGATTTCCAAACACTTAAACGAGGCAACTCGACATAGTATTATTTTAAATTGAGTAAATGAAATAATTTTACCTTGATTATATTTTATATATAATGGAAATGATTTTTCAGAGTTATTAAAGTGTATACAAATGAGTTGTTTGGTTGTTTGAAAAAGAAACACACACACACACACACACATATATATATATATAAGTTAATAAAAGATGTTTGATAATCTAAATAAAAACAACAATTGTAAAAGGATAAATTATATAAGAAAATAAATTATAGGATGGAATTATAATTAATATGATTTACAATTGTGAAATAATCTTATATATAAGAAATGAAACAATGAGAGTTATAAATAAAATGGAGTTAACTAAGAATTTATGAAATTTGAATCCCGTTTATTTTGAAAGTTGTTTTTCAAAAGTTAAAAAGGTTATATTATTTTAAATAGAAAATAAGTGAAATTATATAAGTAAAAGATTTGTAAATGTGATATATAAATAGAAAGGATTTTTAAAAGAATATAAAGCATTGAATTCACTACTGTTACTGAGAAATAATAAAGGTGTTGACTGCAGCATCATCAGTATCCTTTTCAAGTTTCTGTGTGATGGATTTGCTACCAATAGTAAATTGAAAATTGAAGTTTTATTTTGATAAGCAAATTTGATTTAAAATCCAAGTTGAAACTGATAAATATAAGTAAGATGAATTATGACTTATAATATGAAATAAAGTTTTAGCTTTGGTAAAGTTGAAATAAATGTGAGTTAACATAATAAATATAGGATTTGAAATTTAACTAAAGGAAAGTTAATAAAGTGAATTAAGTGAATTAAGTGAATATGAATTTGAGTTATATAAAAAATTCAACTTTAGTGGTAAAATGAATTAGCAATTGAATTAATAAATGGATTGAATGTTAATCAATCCAATGTAAATGAATTGATATGGAATAGTGGATGCAAGTGTTAATTCGTAAAAAGCTAATGAAATTGGGAATTGAATAATTGAATGAAAGTCAATTGAATGTTAATCCCATTGAAATTAAAAGTGTTGAACCAAATTGAATGAATGTAAAGTAAATTAATTTGGTAATGTTAGATATGCATTGATTGTTAGATGAAAGTTAATTGATTGTGTAGAAAATCCATATGAAATTGAACAAATGAAATGTAAAGCTATAAATAATTGAATTCAAATGGAAAGTAAAGTGAATTTAAATAGAAATGATTTGATTTTGAAGTGAATAAATTGGAATATGAATTAGTGAATGTGAACTAATTGAAATTGAATGAATGAATATTAGTAAAGTCCAATGCTAAAGAAACAAACATGATTTAAATTGAAAATCAATCCAATGAATATTAATGAAAAGTGAATGTATATTTATTTGGTTATGGATGTTGGTTGGACGATAGTTGGTTGATGGTTGGATTTGTTGTGGTGATTGCATTTGTTATTTGGCGTATAAAGTTGTTGGTATATGTTGTATTTTGATATTACTTTCATATATGTGTTTCTCATTTGTTTGTTGAGTGTTTAGTAGGTGCGTATGGAGCTTGCTTCGCATTTGGAGCTCGCTTTCGCGCTATATTAGCCGTATATGCTTGTCAATAATATATAAGGTACATATCTCGGATTACATATCGTACTTTTACACCTTTTTCCCCTTGGGATGCCTCATCCTTGCAGATGAGATGTATATTTGTGATATATGTATGTTGTGATCTTAATACGATTGAACCGCACAAAGGAGACGCTGGCAATTTTTTTTGAAAATTTAAAGTGTTAGAAATTTTTTTGGTAAAATTAGGAAACTTTTGATAACTAAAGTTTTGGTTTTTGAATTGAAAGTTATACGATATTAGTTGGATTTGGAAAGATAACTATAAATGGATTTGAAACTTAGAAAAGTTTTTGTAAGTTTAACTATTGGATTTTGGAAAAAGTTAAAAGGTTAAATAGATTTGGTAAATCTAATTTGAACGAATAGTTTTGAAAAGTTAATTGATTTTTTGACTTTTTCTTACATTGTAATTTCGAGGACGAAATTCTTTTGAGTAGGGGAGAATGTAACGACCTAGAATTTCCGTTATTTGAAATTCTATATTTAATTGACTTTAAATATGCACAAGTAAATTTTATAAGATGAGTAAATTATATTTCAAATATAGTGATTTAATTGGATAATTAAATTGTTAATTCAATATCTGAAATTGCTGAAATAATTGGAATTTGAATTAAATGTGAATAAAAATGATCTATAAAGATGAATTAAATTCTATTTGAATTAGAATGATGTTAGTAAACTTTTTAAATCGAATTAAAAGTTAAATTCTAGAAATTGAATATTTTAATATTTAATTGACGAGTAAAAATAGTCATTTTTCGAACAGTCTCGGATTTTAACGAAACCAGTTTCATTGGATCCATAATGGTAAATTATTGTTAGATTTCAAATTTCATGTCAATCGGATTTACGGTTTGTCCGGGGCAAGCTAAAACACGTAGAAATCGGTTTAAGTAAATTTTAAATTTAAATAATTCGATTTGAAAACCAATCTTTAAAATACGATCGAATTGGCTCTCGATATATGTTCCATTGCGTTTAGAATAGGGGTAAAACATTATAAATGTCAGGCGACACGCTTCGATAGGAGTTCGAAATTTTTCGAGATGAATAGTGTTTTGCAATTTTCTATATAAGGACCTATTTTTCTTCATTTGCATCAAAACCCCCGACCATTAGGGATAGCCGCCACCTAGCTTTCTATGGCCGAAAATGCATCCTCTTCCCTCTTATTTTTCTTCAAATCTATGCATTAATTCGAAAAACTTTCAACTGCAAAGTCGTAGAGCACGACGAGAACTTTCAATCCAATAGTGATGATCTTAATCAGAGCGACGTGGAGGAGGAAAATTGGTCGCGTTCTTCACGCGTTTGGGCACCTTTTTTGAGGTGATGTTGGAGCCGTGGTCTACCAGGTTAGGGGTGGTGGTTCGTGAGGCTATGGGCTTCGAGACGATGGTCCTTGATCGTCCTATCGATCAATGGTGGAGATGCAATAATTCGAGCAAAATGGCGGCGTATGGGTTTTGATACGCGATATAACCTAGACGAAGAAGAAAGAAAAACAACGGCCTAGATCTAGGGTTAGGAAATCGACGGCACTGATGAAGAAAGGTTTTAAAAAAAGTTGTAAATTGATTTATATAAATTCGTTTAAAGTTTAAAATACTATAACTTTTCATACGAGGTCCGTTTCACACGAAACGAATTGCATTGGGTCCGTATTGATGAGCATTACATTATGAAGCTGGATTGGGATTCATTTGAGCTAGTGAAAATTTTGGTTGAAATTAAATGCTTGTTTAATTTTAATCGGAATAAATCTCTATCGCAACAACTACAAGCAATGCGAGTACAGCTCACTCTTTCTGCCTTACTGATATTTTTATATAAGTGAGAAATAATTTATTATATGATGGCTGATGATTGTTTGGATGATATATGATATATTGATTGGTATTTGGATATATACCTTCCAAGTGGAGAAGATGATCCTATACGTTCCCGTGTATGAGCCGATGACCCTTTGTACGCGCGTATGCCTTGAAGTGGACATTGTACACATATTCTAATATGTATATTTGTTGCAGGTGATAGGTTGGAGGGATCCAACTGGATTCCTCCCCTGTATTGATTTATTTATAGGTATTGTGGTATATGCAGTTATTATATGATATATGATGTTTTGGATACCATGATTGTTGTATTTAATGCTGTTGCAGCATTGGGCCTACTTTGGAAATTTTAAAAATGTTAAAGTGATGATTTCCAAATTTAAAAGGATTTTCAAATGATTTTGAAAATATACGTTTTGGTTAATTTTGAAGTGTTAAAGGAATGGATTTATTTTTGAATAAATAAAAGTTCTAATTTTTATGTTATAAAAATTATGATGTTTTTGGAAATAAAATTGAAATGTGGTTTTTGAAATGTGAATTTAACCATTTCTTGAAATAATACAATTTGATTTTTTTTATTTATTATAAAAGGTTCATATATAAGATTTCTAAAATGGATATTTTATAAATCAAAACAATGGAATTATAAAGAAGTTTTATATGTGTGAAAATGAAGTATAAAAGGATTTTATAAGTGAGTAAGATTTATGAATTGTTAAGTTATAAAATGAATGGATTTTGTAAAATAAATGAATTATAAGTTATTAACTTATAATTTGGCTTTTTTGGCATATATATGATATAAATGGAATTGGTTAATAAAAGGATTATAAGTGGAAGTTTTTATAAAAATATAAATGGAATTTATAAACATTGTTTTATAAATCCGAAAACAATTGAATTTGTTAAGTTAAATATAGAAGTTTATTAAAGGAGATATATCCGCGATTTTGGACAGTAAATTATCCTTTGATAAATGTGTAGAAATACTGTATTTGGATAGAGAACTATATTCACGATTATGGACAGTGAATAATATATTAAATAAAATGGATATTTTTGGAAAGCAGATATTATTAAATGGAGTTAAATGATTTAAAAGATGTTCTAAAATGTATTAAATATCGAATACAAAGATTTCAACATTCATTGTTGAAATAGACGTTTTCGAAAATGATAAGGAAATGATGGACTCTAACACTGTTGTTATAGTAAATGATTTCCAAAAGGAAATGTATCTGTATAGTATTTAGGATTTATATACTTATCTTATTTTTCGAATCCATATACTATTGATTTTGTGTTGTCGTAATGATGTTTTACGCAACATTCGTTTTGACCCAAATAAATGTGTTTAAAGAGAACGGTTTCCTTAAATAATAAAATATATACCTAATCCCGATTTAAATATATATGATATTTTCTAAGTGTTGAAAATAAATAGATTTGTGAATTACTTATTGTTAAATAAGTACATGAAAATGTTTTCCAATATAGAAGTTGAAATGGTTTGGAAATATATCTTTTTTTAAAGCTAATTTGAAGTGAATATTTGGCAAATGATTTAATTAATGAAAGATTAATTGAAAGGGCCCAGTGATTGTTATAGTGTTGGATATTTGTTTGTTTGCTTTGAAAGTTAAATAACCGACTATCAGACTTGGCCAAAATTTTAGTTCCTTGACTTGGTGTGGGAACTATTTAGTCGTACACTTAGTACGTTGCCTTCTATGTAGGCTTGATTATCGTTTGTATTGAGGATGTTGATTCGTATAGTGCGGAGTATTACTCCAATCTATCGAGCTTCCTTCTTGTTCCAAAGGATAGCAAGTTGAAAGTTGGAGACATGATAAGTCTATATGAATTAGTTTCCCTGTGAGGTTGAGAAACGCTTTTGCATTGTTGGTGCGAAGAGACCAGGATCAGATTTATCTGAAAACCACTTCGGACCAATGTATATGCGACGATTGTGAAGGTTGTTTGTGATGATACTGATATTTTGGATTTTCATAGTGGGAGACTGCTTGTTGATCGTTTGGGGTTAAAATCCCAATATGCATTCAGTAGAAGTGGTCTCTTATTATGAAATATCCAATGCAAGGATTATTCGCTACTAATCCTAGGGATTTCCCGACAGGATGTGGTAGGAAAGTACCTTCGGTTTGTCATGTTCCTAGACAACTTGTATGGGTGTTTGTCTGACATTGCATTTCTAAAGATTACGTACATTGGTTTTTACAAATGTACATCAGTGGTGGCGGAGAAGGCAACTACTCTTAGCTTAACACCCTCCTTGAGACGTATAAGCTTAAGGGTTGTATTTTTGTGGAAGGCAATTAGTATTCAATAGAAATGATCGTGTGGCATTCTAAGTGATGTGATATGTGATTGTGAAAGGTAATCGTTACCTCGTCAGGCCTCATCAACCGAAAATGACCAAAACATGGTTAGATACAGCAGGGCTAAGTAGGTCATTTCCAAGTAGTATATGATCATCCTCTTCTAGATATATCTTTACACGCTATGACGTCGTGTATCTGATTATGTGGTTTGTATGCTTAGAGGGCCCTCGGTAAAGGTCGGTAACGATCGGAGGATGACATATTCGATACCATCTAGTTACAGAGGTAGGCCGGTCTTGTGTTGGTAGAGGGCAGAAGTTCTATGCCTCGGGACATCCATCTAGAAGTGTACCCTTCGGAAGGTAGTCCCTTCACCTGGTCATTTATATGGAAATCCAAACTCCACTACATACCTTCCATTTTGTTTGTAGAGCCTAGTATGCTGGAATAATATCACATGAGTTTGATATGAAATGATTTAGTTATCTTAAGGTTAAAACATGTCCGTGTTTATGTGTGGACTTGTCTTACGAGATACTTTTGTTTTGATAAAGGAAAAGTTTTGGTAATTTAATAAATTCAGTTGAGTGTGTTTCTCACGCTGGTTTGCCAGACTGATCCGGGCGTTCTTCCCTTTCAATTCTTGGGTCACACAGAGTATATTACAGGTCTAGATTTGATGCTTTTGGAGCTTCAGTAGGAGAGCTGTAGATCTTCAATTTCATACATCCGTATTTGCTTGATTATCTGCTGCATTGCTTAGTTGTTGTTATCATCGGCATTTGTAAGGACAGGTTATTATAACTGTTCAAGCTGATAACACTGGTTGGTTGTTGAACTCTAATTGATGTATGTATATACAGTTTCTATTTTGTAAAGATCACTGATATGATATTATATGTTTTTCGCTGCGATGTGAGATTCTGTATTGTTCTGTTTGGTTCTACCTTCTCTTCTCTTCTTCTCTCTTTCTTCTCTTCTCTTCTTGTCTCTTCTTCTTTTTCTCTTGACTTTCCGTCAGCCTGTGCTTTTTGGGTCGGACATGTGTGGATTATTATTGATTCAAAGGGTATGAATTTGCGGGTCGTCACACGTCCTCTCTTGTATTAGCCGCTCAATTTTGACGTCACAATCTGCTACGCCCTCTCAAAATCGTCTTTTTCCGAATCAAAGTAGATATCTCTTGATGATTATTGTGGTTCCTGTCGGCCAGCTGCCTGTACAATGTTTCCCATTCCTCAGCCTACTCTAAATCACTTTGAAGCACCTAAAGGTAGGGCATATAGGAATCTTTGCGGACTGGGCAAAGGTCGCGGTCAAATTTAACTCCCTTTATAAACCTCTCTAGGAGTGCAGCTTCAAGTCTAAGGGACCAGACAAAACAATGTAAGTCGACTACTTGTGAGGACTTGAGGGACCAAAGATGGGCACTATGTGAGTCAATAGGGTTTGAGATGAAAATGAAGCCTGAACGAAAGAATCTGAAACTTCAAGAACAACATAAACTTGGGCCGAGGCAGAAGCTTGATGCTAAGAAGGATGAGAACCACGATCAACCTTGGACTTCTTGGATGATTCCTCTCTATCATCAGGGTTTTTCTCTTCTTGTAGCCACTTTTATATGTACAACCACATTCTCTGTCATCACGGCGACGAGCTTTGACCTCCAAGTCTTTTCGTCTTCTCCATTCCTCCTTGGTCTCACGGGGCTGATGGTGGCTTGTAGACTATTTTGACCAACGTTGTAAATCAATGAATTGCTCGGGATCGTCATAAAGTCCACGGCCTATCATGGTACCTGACATGAAGAATAAATAAAGAGTTTTAGCAATGGGAAATAGGCCTAAATAATGCATGTGTAAATGAATTGACCCTAGTGAAATGGACAGGATGTAACCAAGGTGAGGAGATGCTCACTCGAATTCGAAATCCTCCCCCATAAATTCCATATAAACGTTGCCCAAATCCCCAAAAACTATGCCGACATCTTTAATCGGGGAACCTTGACATCGCTCTACATTGGGGGAGTGTTGGTGTCAAATTTGATCACCAACACCCAATTACGTGAAAGCACCAAAATCCAATCCAGTCACTGAAATATGAAGAGAAATAAATGAAGCACAAAATTAAAATAATTAAAAAGCAAGTAAATAGAGATACAGGTTTATAGTGGTTCGGCTAACTCCAGCCTACGTCTACTCCAAAGATTTTGCTTTTATTAGCTTATATTGCTGATTGCAGTTACAAATCCGTGAAATTCAAGAATAATAATGGCAGAGTATAGCCTAGGTAGAAGACGAAGAGAAGCATAATGAAGATCCCCTTTTTTGAAGCCTTGCATGTTACATTTATAGGTGAAACTTCGGCTATATGGCCTTCTTATCCATATGGGCCCACCATAAGGGTCGTCAAGCCCAAATCCCCATGAGGAGGAATTGGTACCAATCCCTTAGTTGATTTTTGGCCAGCGATTCCTATGGTGGATTCTTCATGATGAAATATATTTAATCCCTAAGTTTCACGTCATTAGGAATATGGGAGTTCGAGTTATTGATTATTGAATGCAAGAATGTACTTGGGCATTGATGAACACCGACCCCTATCCACCGATGATCCAATGCAACCAACCATGCCGACCCTTCTTCGTGAATCGAAGTATGCCGATCCATTTGAAATACTGATCCCTACACCTTACTAAGCTATTAAAGTATCCGATTCCTCCTTGGCTTATCTTGATATATTAATCCCCTTGGTATATCCAGATATATCGATCCATCCCTTTACTGAGCTTTCTTATGTTTCCTCCATGTTGATAGCTCCTCTTCTATAACATCATGTCGATCCCACCTTCTTCCATAATTCTACGCCAATCCCTCATATTCCAATATGCTATGCCGATCCATGCACCATTACTTATGTTGATCCCTCCATAACTTCATCCTTGTTGAGTCTTCTTCCCACTGACTATACCGATCCTCCCTTTATGGAGTGTGCCGATCCATCCTCCATGAAGCGTGCCAATCCCTCCTACTCCATGAACGTATGCCGGTTCCTCCTACATGTATTATGCCCATAATGATCTCGCTGCGTAAAAACATGTTGATCTATCCATAACTTCCCAAACCAATCAAACATGTCGATCGAAGCTATGTTCCATAATTCTAGTATCCTGGATTGTCTACCTACCAATTGCATCCAATTCTGGCTTCGTATATTTGTACTTTACCTTCGGGTCCTAGAACCATCGCTCTGTACTCATCGGCCTTGATAATTGTGAAGCATGTATGGTTAAATCCGCCTGTGTAATGCCTTGTCAAAAGGCGGGTTAACACTTTACCCCCAAAACATGCCTTGTGATAGGAAGGCGTGTTTTGAATTGCCATAAATCCAAAATTCGTAGTCCATAATCCATTCATTGCCATATTATCCAATCCAGAATCCATTCGTTGTTAATCTCATTCCCTGATCACTCTGGGTCATTAGCTAAATCCACTACCGTTCTAAGTCGATATCCAATTCTGAATCCATTCCAAATTTATTAACCAAATCCACGATCTCTCCAGAACGTTTAATCCAAATCTAGGACAACTTCGGGTCCATATCCAAATCCATAGACCTCTCCAGGTCATTTTATCCAAACCTGAGACCGCTTTGGGTCCATATCCAAGTCCATAGGCCTCTATGGGTCGTTATCGTAATTCAAATCCTTGATCTCACCGAATCCTTGCCAAGTACAATACGCACTTAACGATCAGAGTTGGTTGATCTTGTCGCTCTTCGGTGAAGCGACCTATTCCTTATAGGGCATAGTCCATACCTAATGATCTTGATCTCCCTAGATCCTTGTCGAGCACAGTCCATACTCGTTGACCTGTTGGGTTTTATTCACCGGCCTTGACTCTCTGGTCGAGGGCTTAATCCATGGGGAATCCTTCTCCAGCCTCGGTTCCCAATTAAGGACTTAATCCATAGGGTACCCTTCTCCAGCCTCGATCCCCAGTTAAGGACTTAATCCATGTACAAGTCCATCTAGTCACTCTCCAGGAAAGGGACTCGCACCTTGTGGTTATTGCCTTGTCTCTTCGGTCGAAGCCATAACCACGACCTATGCTATTTATTACATTAATCCAGACACAAGCATCCCTAAATCTATAAAATAAAATTCCGTATAACTAGTAAACCAAAATTTGAAGCAAATAAGAAAAAACAAAATTTCATAAACCAAAGCACTATGGTTCATCATCATCTTAGAGCATGCCTAGGAACCGTCCTTGATCCTGTACATGTGTAAGTGACTTAGCCGTATTACTGCGGGGTTTATCACTTATTCCGTGCCATCCTAATCAAATGATGACAAGTTTACGATAATGCCTTTATCCAGTGCCATTTATGAATTGTTGCAATAGGCCATTCCTCATATGTTCCTCAATGACATCCTTCAAACGCATGTAGTCATTTGTATTGTGCCCATTCATCTCACGGAATAGGCAATGCTTTCCTAATGCCCATTGACATACGGAGGATTCCATCCTTGATGGCCTTCAATACTAAAGACATCCTCGAGTATCCCAAATAAATCATTTCCAAAGGTTCGGTCAAATCTGTGTAAGAAGAGAATTTTGTTTCTCTCCATTGCCTCTTCGACACATCAATGCCATCATTCTTTTTTCATTTTCCTTTATCATTCTTGTTTATATCTCCTGATGATCCTCCACTCCGCACAGCTTTCACCTTCGGATTGTTTGCTCGTGCCTCTTCCTGCCGTAAGAACCTTTTTACTTCAGGATAAAACTCCCCGAGATCCATATGTGGATACCGCACTAGTGAATCTATAAACTTCGTGCCATCAGCAATTCCAGATACAGCTACCATAAATACCATGGATGGATCTGGATGATCCACTGGGTGCCTCCATGGCATTAAATCATGTTAAGAAACTCCTCAAGGACTCTCCGGTCCTTTGTTTCAATTTGCTAAACCCAGCAAAATTTTGGGTCACGAGATGTGAACCCTAAACTGCCTCATAAACCTTTCGATCAATTTTGTCCAGTAGAGCCGCTTTCCAAATGTCTAATCCATAGTGTAGCTATATCTATTAAACTCAAAGGGAAGCACCATGCCATGACTTCGTTTGATGCCCCAAGTACTTCCATATGTTTCATGTACCTCGTTAAATGAACGGCAGGATCTGTTTTCCCATCATATGACTCATGAGTTGGTAGTTTGAACTCTAGTTGATTCTTAGCCAGCATGATATTTAGAGCGAATGGACTTTTATTTACATCCTTCGAATCTTTGTTCACTAATCCTCCATGCATAGCTCGGCTTATCATCTTCGCAAATCTGTCATTGTCTTCCAATTATAGTCTTTTATCCTCATCCCTAAGAGACCCCTGAATCTTCAAGGGAATTTTGGAACATGCTCCCGCGGACGAGCATCTACATTCCAAGTCACACTGAGCTCCAAGGGTCAATCGTAGGTCCTCCAGCATCGCGATCAACCAAACCAGGGGGCATGCCCCTTGGCATTTGGGGATTGGTACCGATCCCTTTGGAGGGATCGATGCCGATCGCTCTAGGATGGCAAGGGATTGCCCCCGGCTGCTCTGTTCCATTCCTTTGTCTATTAGCTCCATTTCCATGTTCCTGGTTCTGATTTTGATTTTGCATTCCAGCAGCTCCTATGGCTCCATCATGTCTGATTTGTTGTAGTAGATTCTACATCATCTCCTCCTGTCGTTTTAGCATCCTCTCATGTGTAGCATCCATCATCGTTTCCAGTTTATTCCTAATGATATAGATAGATGCTTGATTAGTTCCAGATCTCGTGGAAGCCTCCGAACTCCCTCCATGGTGACTCCATTCTGGTTGAAATCTTCTTGTTGATTGCCTAGCCATTGCTTTCTAAATCCAAGTATCCAAGCTTCCAAATAAGTGGGTGCAAGTCTTCTCAGTGAAAGCACCAAAATGTTGGCGTCAAAACTGACCACCAATATCCAATTATGTGAAAGCAAAAAATCCAATCTGGTAACAGAAATATGAAGAGAAATAAATGAAGAACATAATTAAAACGATTAGAAAGTAAGTAAATAGAAACACAGGTTTATAGTGGTTCGGCTAACTTTGGCCTACGTCAACTCAAAAGATTTTTCTTTTATTAGCTTACACTACTAATTACAATTACAAATCCATGAAATTCAAGAATAAAAATGGTAGAGTATAGCCTAGGTAGAAGATGAAGAGAAGAAAAATGAAGATCTCCTTTTCTGAAGCCATGCCTGCTGTATTTAAAGTTGAAAGTTAGGCTGCAGGACCTTCTTATCCATTGGGCCCACCGTAGGGGTTGCTAGGCCCAAATCCCCATGAGGAGGGATTGGCACTAATCTCTTCCTTAGTTGACTTTTTGGCAATGATTCCTATGGTGGATTCTTTTTGATGAAATATGTTTAATCCCCATGTTTCACGTCATTTTGAATAAGGGAGCTCGAGTTATTGATTATTGAATGTAAGAATGTACTTGGGCATTGATGAACGCCGACCCATATCCACTGATGATCCAATGCAACCAACCATGTCGATCCCTTTTTTGTGAGTTGAAGTATGTCGATCCATCTGAAATACCGCTCCCAGCACCTTGCTAAGCTGTTGAAGTATACCGATCCCTCTTTGGCTTATCTTGATATAAGGATCCCCTTGGTCTATCAATATATGCGAACCTATTACGTTGTCATGCTCTCTTATGTTTCCTCCATGTCGCTTCCTCCTCTTCCATAACACCATGCCGATCCTATCTTCTTTCATAATGCTATGTCGGTCCCCCATGTTCCAGTATACTATGTCGATCCATGCGCAATTACTTATGTCGATCCCTCCATAACTTCATCCATGTTGACTCTTCTTCCCACTGAATATGCCGATCCTCACTTTATGAAGTTTGCTGATCCATCCTCCATGAAGCACGCCGACCCCTACTACTTCATAAAGGTATGTCGATCCCTCCTTCATGTATTATTACCATGCCGATCCCCCTACATTGAAACATGTCGATCCATCCATAACTTCCCAAACTAATAGAACATGCCGATCCAAGCAATGTTCCATATTTCTAGTATCCTGGATTGTCTATCTACCAACTCCATCCAACTTTAGCTTCATATAACCATTTGTACTTTACTTTCGGGTTCTAGAACCGTCGCTCTACACTCATCGGCCTTGATAATTGTGAAGTCTGTTGGATTAAATCCGCCTGTGTATGGCCTTGCCAAAAGGCGGGTTAACACTTTACCCCCCAAAACATGCCGGGAGGCGTGTTTTGAATTGCCATAAATCCAAAATTCATAGTCCATAATACATTGATTGCCATATTATCCAATCCAAAATCCAGCCGTTGTCAATCCCATTCCTTGATCTCTTCGGGTCATTAGCTAAATCCATAACCATTCTTAGTCGATATACAATCTCGAATTAATTCCAAATTCATTAACCAAATCCATGATCTATTCGAATCATTTTATCCAAATCCGAGACCACTCCAGGTCCATATCCAAATCCATAGACCTCTCCCGATTGTTTTATCCAAACCTAGAACTGGCTCCGGATCCATATCCATGTCCATAAACATCTCCGGATCGTTATCCTAATCCAAATCCTTGATCTCACTAGATCCTTGCCAAGTACAATACGTACTTGATGACTAGAGTAGGCTAATCCTGTCACTCCCCGATGAAGCGGCCTATTCCTTGCCAAGCATAGTCCTTACTCGATGATCTTGATCTCTCTAGATCCTTGTCGAGAATGATCCATACTCGACGACCTGTCGGATTTTATTCTCTGGCCTCAACTCTTTAGTCGAGGGATTAATCCATGGGGAATCCTGCTCCGGCCTCGGTTCCCAATTGAGGACTTAACCCATGGGGTATCCTTCGCCGATCTCGATCCCCAATCAAGGAATTAATCCGTGTACGAGTCCATTATGTCGCTCTTCGACGAAGGGACTCGCACCTTGTGCTTATTGCCCCGTCTCTCCAGTCCAAGCCATAACCGCGAACTTTGCTATTTATTACATTAATCCAGACTTAAGCATCCCTAAGTCCATAAAATAAAATCTGAACAACCAATAAACCAAAATTCGAAGCAAATAAGTAAAAACAAAATTTCACAAACCCGATCATTAAGGTTCATCATCGTCTCAGAGAATGCCTAGGAAGCATCCTCGATCCCATACATGTGTAAGTGACTTAGCCATATTACTGCGAGGTTTATTACTTATTCCATGCCATCCTTATCAAGTGATGACAAGTTGATGATGATGCCTTGATCCAGTGCTATAGTCGTTCGAGGTGGACAGTGGCTACTCCTGTTCCACAATCACAACACGAGTCTTTATGTATTGTTGTATTTGACCATTCCTCACGTGTTCCTCAGTGATATCTTTAAAAAACCTGCAGTCATTTGTATTTTTCCCATCCAACTCATGGAATAGACAATGCTTTACTGATGCTCACTCATGTTCAGAGCGTTTCCTCCTTATCAGCCGTCAATACTTAAGACGTCCTTGAGTATCCAAATAAATCCATCCAGAAATTCAGTCAAATCTATGTAAGAAGGGAATTTTTGTTCTTTCCATTGCCTTTTCAACACATCAATGCCATCATTCATTTTCTGTTTTCCTTTATCATTCTTTTTTATATCTCCTGATGATCCTCCACTCTGCACAGCATTCACCTCCTATTTGTTTCCAAGTTTGTCTTCTTACCGCAGGAACCTTTCTGCTTCATGATAAAAAAATCTCCGAGATCTAAAGGTGGATCCCACACTAGTGAATCCTAAAACTCCATGCCATCAGCAATTCCAGATTCATCTACCATCAAAACTATGGATGGATCCAAACGATCTACCGATATCGTCGTGGAATTAAATCGTGTTAAGAAAATCCTCAGGGACACTCTGGTCCTCTTTTTCAATGTTGCCAAACTCATCTTAAGTCTCGAGATGTGAACCCTAAACTATCTCATAAACCTTTCGACCAATTACATCCAAGTGCCAATAGAGGCACTTTCCAACTATTTGAGCCATAGTGCAGCCATATCTGTTAAGTATAAGTGGAAGCACCTTGCCATGACTTCCTTTTATGCCCTTTGTACTTCCATGTGTCTCTTGTACCTTGTTAAATGAACAATGGGATCTGTTTTCCCATCATATGTCTCAAGCGTTGGTAGTTTTAACTCTAGTGGATTCCTAGCCTGCCTGATATTTGGAGCGAATGGACTTCTATTTACATCCTACAATCCCTATTCATTAATCCTCCATGCATAGCTCACCTTATCATCTCCACAAACCTGTCATTGTCTTCCAATGGTAGTCTCCTGTCATCATGCCCATGCTGTCGTACAAGTCCATAAGGGAATTCCGAAACGTACTCGTCCGGACGAGCATCCACATTTTGATTCGCACCAAGCTTCAAGGGTTCGATCGTAGGTCCACCAACATCACGATCAGCCAAACCTAGGGTCATGCCTCCTGGCGTTTGAGGATCGGTATCGATCCCTCTGAAGGGATCAGTGTCGATCCCTCAAGATGGCAGGTGACTGTCCTCGGCTGCTCTGTTCCATTCCTTTGTCTATTAGCTCTGTTTCCATGTTCCCGGTTCTAATTTTGGCATTGCATTCCAGCAGCTCCTATGGCTCTAGCCTATCCAATTTGTTGGAGTAGATTCTGCACCATCTCCTCTTGCCTTTTCAGCATCCAATTCTGCATAGCAACCATTATTGTTTCCATTTCATTCCTGGTGATATAGATAGATGCTTGATTAGCTCCAGCTCATGAGGAAGCCTTCTGACTCCCTCCATGGTGACTTCTTTCTGGTAGCACTCTCCTTATTGGTTGCCTACCATTGCTTTCTAAATCCATGTACCTAAGCTTCCAAACCAGTGGGTGCAAGTCTTCTTAGTGAAAGCACCAAAATGTTGGTGTCAAATTTGACCACCAACACCAAGTTATATGAAAGCCCAAAATCCAATCCAATCATAGAAATATAAAGAGAAATAAATGAAGCACAAATTAAAAAAAATTATAAAGCAAGTAAATAGAGATACAGGTTTATAATGGTTAGGCTAACTCCGACCTACGTTCACTCCAAAGGTTTTTTCTTTTGTTAGCTAATACTGCTGATTACAGTTACAAATATATGGAATTCAAGAATAATAATGGCAGAGTATAGCCTATGTAGAAGATGAAGAGAAGCAGATTGATGATCCCTTTTTTTAAAGCCTTGCCTGCTGTATTTATAGGTAAAACTTCAGCTACAGGACCTTCTTATCCATATGGGCCCACTATAGGGGTTGTTAGGCCCAAATCCCTATTAGGAGGAATCGGTACTGATCCCCTATGTAAACTCAAAAAATGGATCAACACATTGGATCAAGTGCGCAAGCACCAATCCTGTTCTGACAGAGCAATACAACAGATCACAGATATAAGAAAAGAACAGTAAAAGAAAGAAGACAGAGAATTTTTTAGTGGTTCGGTTGTTAATGAAGCCTACGCCCACTTTATAATTTTTCTTATATACTAATTGTTGTTACAAGAGATGTTTCATTACAAGGCTTTGATTATCTTTAGCTAGATTGAATCCCCAGAGTTGGAAGCCATTGGAAAATCATAGTGAATTCCTTTGGAGATTGTTGTGAAGGAGGTAGAGACTAGAGAGTGTAGAATATTTCCAACCGAGCTTCAGTAACCAGTTCGGAGAAGATCCCATTTTGTTGCAGGTAGGATGATATTTATATGGGTTGGAGAGCTTCTAGGCCAAGCTACGTCTTCATCGGCTCGCAGGTAGGTAGGAAATGACCTAGGGAGAGTTTGGCATGCAAAACGAGGAAGAAACATGGATCGTTGTCTACCCATGACTTATGGGTCGCTGGTGACCTATAGCTAGGCTCGTTTTACGAGCCAATGTCTTAGTCTCTTCTCGAATCTCCTCGTAGTATTCTTTGGCTAGTTTGTTTGAAGGTTTATGGAGAGGTATGAATTGCTGATGATCTGAGCACTTAGGATTATTCTGGAGTTTGGAATTGGAGATGTTTCCATTGTCTTTTATTGCAATTGTTTGCATAGTATCATTGCACGTTACTCCGTCTTGATGATGATCTGCTGGTTGATTGTGCTTTGATTTCTGATTGGACTGAATTGACATTTACTTCTTAGTTTAGTTGAACTTGATCATTGCTTTAGTAATATGATTTGGCTGGATTCAACTCCTTGCCTTAGCCTTTTTGGTTAAGTTCTACGCCATTCTGATGTGATGGGATTGTTCCGTATTCTGCTGGATCCTGTTGGGTTAAAAATCCGGATAACTTTTTCCCCCCACAGTATGTCTTTTGAATGAAAGGTGTGATTTTCTCTAGAACAAGCCATGGAAATGAGTCTTCGGCTGTTGAGCTTTAGTCTTGGTAAATCATCCAATTCCTTTGGATTCTCTTATCTGTCATAAGTCATTCCAAACCTATTACAGCCTAAGATTCTGGACTCTACCTAAGTGTAATCTATACATCACAATCATTCTGATTTCATTTGGAATTATACATCACATGTCTCTAACTATATTGCACATCTCTAATCGTCCTGCATTCATTCGGATTTACATCACTATCAATTTTTGCTTTTCATTCAATTTTTTTACATCATATATCCAAATCAAATTATATATAAGAATCATACTATATCACAACATGTCACAACATGTACGAAAATCACATTATATCACATCATTTATCAAAATCATCCTGTGTTCATCCAAGATTTATCCGTTTTATTTTATTTGAAAGGCGTTTAGATCTTTTTTTGCAAAACCAAATCAGTTTTTAAGGACCAATCTTTCTAGGCCACTTAAATTAAATGCGTAATCTCTTCGGATCATTTAATGTTTAGTTTAATGCGTGATCTCTCCGGATCGTTTAATGTTTAGTTTAATGTGCGATTTCTCTGGATCATTCAATCTTTTAAGTTAAGGGGACAATCTTTCTGTATAGTTTGTTTGTTAAGTCAAGGGGGATTAATTAAGCCCATCTGCTCACTCACCGTTGAGGGGACTTACATCTTGCACTCCGGCCTCATGGTGGGACTCTATGGCGATCAATATCATACAAGTCCATCAACGTGCTGTCTGGAAATGGGACTTGTACTTTGCACTTCGGTCCTGTGGGGGGACTCTATGGCGATCAACATTAGTTATCAAAATTCAAATATTCAAATCAAAAAAATAAACAAAAATTAAACAAGCAAGAGTCCTAAAGTTCATCTCGAGCATCCGAGTCAGAGCGTTCCTAGGGACCATACAAGATCCCGTACACGTGTAAGCAGCCTTCAATTATTATCTACATACCAAAAGAAAAGTGCGGGAAAAGAAATGATAAAACAAAGGATTGGTGTTGAATCCGACTCCTGTTTACCCCTATCATGGGATAATTTGTCTTGGCGCTTATCCTTGGGCGTTCCTTGATGCATTTGTTATCGATGGCGGTTGTCCATGGAATTCCACCGCAGTTCTGTTCCTCACATATTGTGGTAGCTGGTTGTTTCGGACTAGTTCTGTTCCTCGCATATTGTGGTAGAGGTTCTGCCTCTCGTTTCTAGGTATATCCTCTTCGGGATTTCAGTTAAGTTGGTGTATGAGATAATCTTGGCTCTTTTCTCTGTCGTTTTGGGTCTTTAATGTTGTCATCGGCTTTCCTCTTCTCTTTGTCTTTTCCACTTCCCGCTCTAGTTGGTCCCTTGTCTTCGACGACATTTATTTCAGCGTCCACATCTTCATCCTCGGCTTCGGCGTCTTCTTGACGTAGGTACCTCTTACCTTCATAATAGAATTCTGTAAGATCCATGGTTGGTCCCTTTTCAATGCGGCTTAGAAATCAGTCCATTCGCGACTCCAAATACTGCTGCCGTTAGGATAAATGATGGGTCTGGTTTATCCACCGTAACTATCCCTGCATTTAATTTTGTTAAATAACTTCTCAAGGACTCTCCAGGCTTTTGTTTTACGTTTGAGAGTGTAAGTACGTTCTTTGGTTATGAGACAGGAACCCTGAACTGTCATAAGAATCTGCTCAATAAATCTGTCCACATGCTTGTGGACCCATTTTTCAATTGTCCGAACCACATTGAAGCCAAATCTGTTTAGTATAAGGGGAAACATCGCTGTATTACTTCCTTAGAAGTACCCAGCACCTCCATGTGTTGGATGTATCGCATCATATGAATCGTCGAGTCTGTCTTCCCATTATACATTTCCAATGTCAGAAGCTTGAAATCTGGAGAATTTCTCGCATTTCGGATATTAGCAGTAAATGGATTTTTGTTCACATCTTCCAGACCCTGATCTAGGGAGCCTCCTCTAATGAATCTCTATACCAATTTAGTAATTCTATTCTCACCGTCGAATGTAGGTCTCTGTCCTAATGCAACACTTTGCCCCTACCCCATTGGGGGTATCCCAGGGTGGACTCTTCCAGCAACATACCTATGTTCTGATTTTCAACTCTAGCTTCATTCATTCCACTGTACCTTCGAGGAAGTTCTAGTACACATCCTTTTGTCGATCGCATCCTAGTATTCGGATCAGCTCCCATGCCACTAGTCTCAAGTGTTTCAATAGTCGCTCCGACATTAGCATTGGTTCCTATGTTGATTCCAGCGCTGCCTCCATGTGTCGGTTGCTCTAGGCGTAGGGGCAAGGCTCCATCTTGCTCCAATTTAAATCTGCCAATCCCTGTATTGTTCTTTGGAGTTTGATTCCTATTCCCTACAGATGTAGCCATCCCTTGCTACTCCATCTTCTGGAAGAATCCATCCATCATCTCCTATTGTTTAGCTAAGAGTCCATCCTGCATTTCTTTCATCATCCTTTCCATATCCTCTCTAATCACATAGCTGGGTTGATGATGAGGACATTTCCTGGGTGCCCCAAGTTTCGATTGAGTTGCTCTAGTTTTAGATTTGGTGTTAGGCCTCTTCATTTTCTTTCAATATCAAATTCAAACTTCAATTTTTTATATCTCGTTCAAGGTTCTTAGTGAAAGCACCAAAATGTTGACCCAAAAAATGGATCGACACCCTGGATCAAGTGTGAAAGCACTTGCCCTGTTCTGATAGAGCAATATCATAGATTGTAGATATAAGAAAAGAATAGTAGAAGAAAGAAGAAAGAGAATTTTTATAGTGGTTCGGTTGTTAATGAAGCCCACATCCACTTTATAATTTTTCTTATAAACTGACTGCTGTCACAAGAGATGTTTGACTATAAGGCTTTGATTATCTTTAGCTGGATTGAAACCCCAGAGTTGGATCCACCATTGAATCACAGTGAATTCCTTTGGAGATTATTGTGAGGGAGGTAGAGAGTGAAGAATAATTCCAGCCGAGCTTCAGCAACCAGTTGGAAGAAGATCCCCTTTATGTTATAGGTAGGATGGTATTTATATAGGTCGGAGAGCCTCTGGGCTAGGCTACGTCTTCATCGGCTCCCAGGCAGGTAGAAACGACCTAGGGAGAGTTTTGCATGCAAAATGAACCAAGTCTATGGGTCTATAGGCCATGGGTCACCATTTTGCAAGCTAATATCTTGGTCTCTTCTTGAATGTTTCTTCTTGTAGTATTCTTTGGCTAGTTTGTTTGAAGGTTTGTGGAGAGGTGTGGGTTGACGATGATCCGAGCACTTAGGATTTTTCTAGATTTTGGAATTGGAGATGTTTCCATAGTCTTTTGTCGCAGTTATTTGCATAGTATCTTTGCACGTTACCCCATCTTGATGACGATTTGCTGGCTGATTGTGCTTTGATTGCTGATTGGACTGAACTAACACTAGCTTCATAGTTCAGTTAAACTTTGTCATTGCTTTAGTAATATGATTTGGCTCTCTTTAACTCCTTGCCTTAGCCTTTCTAGTTAACTTCTATGCCATTTTGTTATAATGGGATTGTTCCGTATTCTATTGGATCCTATTGGGTTGAAAACTCGAATAACACCTTTCTTAGTTGGTTTTTGGGCAGCGATTCCTATGGTGGATTCTTCATGATGAAATATGTTTCATCCCCAAGTTTCACGTCATTTGGAATAAGGGAGCTCGATTTATTTATTTTTGAATGCGAGAATGTACTTGGGCATTGATGAACCCCGACCCCTATCCATTGATGATCCAATGCAACCAACTATGCCGACCATTTCTTTATGAGTCGAAGTATGCTGATCCATCTAAAATACCAATCCGTGCACCTTGCTAAGCTATTGAAGTATACCGATCCCTACTTGGCTTATCCAAATATACCGATCCCCTTAGTCTATCTAGATATGCCAACCCATTCCTTTGTCGAGCTTTCTTATGTTTCCTCCATGTTGATTCCTCCTCTTCCATAACACCATGTCGATCCCACCTTCTTCCATAATGCTACACTGATCCCTCCTTTTCCAATAAACTATGCCAATCCATGTGTCGTTACTTATGCCAATCCCCCCATAAAATCATCCATGTTGACTCTTCTTCCCACCAACTATGTCGATCCTCCATTTATGGAGTTTGCCGAGCCATCCTCCATGAAGCACGCCGATCCCTCCGACTCTATGAAGGTATGTCGATCCTCCTTCTTATATTATACCCATATCGATCCCTTTACATTGAAACATGCCAATCCATCCATAACTTCCCAAACTAATAAAACTTGCCAATCCAAACCATGTTCCATATTCCTAG
Source organism: Allium cepa (assembly GCA_030765085.1). Lineage (NCBI taxonomy): Eukaryota > Viridiplantae > Streptophyta > Magnoliopsida > Asparagales > Amaryllidaceae > Allium > Allium cepa. The sequence goes on along the minus strand of CM060943.1, from coordinate 237,361,794 downwards.
TATCCCGCATTGTCTATATACCAATCTCATCCAACTCTAGCTTCGTACAACCATTTGTACTTTACCTTCAAGTCCTTGAACCATTGCTCTACGCTCATCGACCCTGATAATTATGATGTCTGTTGGGTTAAATCCGCCTATGTACTACCTTTCCTAAAGGCAGGTTAACAGGGAGCATCTTTATTGCGGATCTCTTAGGGAGCCGAATTCGGGATAATGTGACTCATTCCCGGAGTCTCATCACACGATTCAGAGTCTCCATCATAGGAGCCTACATCGAAATCATCATCACTCGAGGAGGAATCATGACTACTGCTACTCTCAACTTCACCCTCCCCTTTTCTGTGGCCACTACAGCTTTGCCTCTCGTTGCATGAACTCTTATTTCCCTTCCTCTAGAATCGGGGGCATTTTGGTCGGATAGTTGGCTTTAGCATGACACCCCTTCTTTCATCAGCCTCTTCGGTTGACTTGCCAAACAGACCTTCTTTTTTTGCGAAAACACCTTCTTCAGAGCCATGCAATGAAGAAGTGGAGCATGTTCATATTCTAGAATGGGAAGGGGATGGGACTTCAACGGCTATAGTGGACCTCTTGGGAAGCAGCATCCCATACCAAATCAAGATTTCCTCCATTTGCAAAAATTTAACTGATCTTTCCATGGCATCTTCGGCCTTCAAGGTATGGAAAATCTGGTCAAGTGATAGGTCTTTATTCGGCTTCGGAATAACTCTAAGAAGTATTTGACCTGTCAGCCTATAGGGACATATCAAAACTCAATATGTAATGGAGAGAACTTACTCCCCGTTGCTCAAAGGCTGTTAAACCCCATGGGACATCAAACGAAGAAGTATTAAGTCTTGAATTGAGACAGATTGCTTTGAAGCTATAGCATGACCTTGTGATTCCTTTTGGCCTTAATGACGACAAAGGACGGGCACTCATCTCTTCTCTTAAACAAGAGAAAATATCTTAACTCATCAAGACTCGGGGAACGATTATACGTCCGCATAAAAAGAACATGAAGGCAAGTCAAGATTGCATATTCATTAGAATGAATTTGGCAATTGCCAAGTTTGAAAAAGTTTCTTTCAAGAAGCCATTAAGGGAGGCACTGTTGCGTTTAAGCACATGCACTGGTAACAAGCAGTGTATTCTAGAGGTGGCTTATGGGCAAACTCATTCTTCTCTGGAAGGTGCACATCGTCCTCTGGAATGTCGTATTGCAAGCAAATGTTATATACAACCTTAGCGGAGATTATGGAGGGAGCTCTCTTCGGTGAATTCAGTAAAACTCTGAAATTCAAAGGATTCGATCTACAACCGGGCCAACCAAGACTAGTTGACCGTATTCAGCTCGCGAAGCAGAAGAGGAATGGGTGACGGACAATGATTCAGTTTCTGAAAGTGTTAGACTTCCTCCAATGGACTTGCAGTGAGAAGCGGATACTTCATTCTACACAATAGAATTTGCATCTAATGCGGTCAGGTAATTCTATCTTTAACTAAATATTCCCCTACAACAATTGAGTTCCAAAGGAACATCGATTTACACCAGCATATCGGGTTAAATATATACCGAGGCAAGTGTATGTGTTACCTATGTAGGGTGAGCTCGGTGTCCTGAACACTAGAAACTCCCTATCCCATGTAGATAGTTCACTCATAGTAAAGATTGAAAAGGGCTTTTCTCATCATTCTTTGAATTATTTCTTCTACACTTACCTATTATCGATCAATGACCGATAACGGATCCATTGTCTGAAGCGATGCGGAAAGCTCATCCCAGTTGTGGTACATCGAATTTGCAATTACGAGACCAATCCAAAATCTTCGGAAGGCGATAACAGCATAAGCCGTATAGAGACACCATCCTAAGCCGTTATACCCCTCTGGAAGGATGAAAACCACTTAATCCAATTCACGACACGTCGTGTTGTATCAACATTGTAGCTTATAGTATAAATCAATTTTGATTTTGTTGGTGAAGACAACAAAACATGTCAAGCACCAGGGTAAAGCCCAAATGTCTTTCCGTGAAGAACTCAAGACTCAATTTACTATCTTCTTCCATAAAATCACAATCATCTCGAATTTTCCATGACAATCATCACAATACAACCCCATCGTCGAATTGCTAAACAACAGCCAAAATCAACATTAACCTATAATCAAGAATCAAAAAGAAGATGCGAATGAACTTGGAATGATTGGCGACATATGGTAAGAAGGGTCGCAGCGATCCAAGAGGAGTTCGATGACATCCAAGGAAAGCAAATCGATGGTGATCCAAATTGGTGGGCTCGGGCAGCGATCCAAAAGACGAAGTTTTAGGAGGTATGGTTGAAGTCAAAGCGACGACGAACTTTAGAGTGGACAATGGAGAGAGGCTTTAATAATAGATGGTCGGCGAAAGCGATAGAATAGATGGACTTTAGGTTTGGTTGAGTTTAGATCGAGTCGCAAGGAATTAGCTCGGGCCGCAAGAGGAAGGTAAGAATATTGGATAGCTCGACTTGTTTGAGTAAAACAGGAGTTGGGTTTTAAAAAATACTAAGTCTTTGGATCGCTAGCGATCCATGGATAATAGATCGCTAGATCCATAATATTGCATCAAATCGCTCCAAATTTACCAAGCATCATCCATATGATTTTAGAAAGCATTTTAAAGGTTATGGAATCAGAATTGACTTGTTATAATGAGCAACTTCGATTCACATCAAAACTCAATGAGCAGCTGAACAGCCAAAGCCATATTCACGTGATGGCCTTAACACAATAACTTAAACCTCACCAAGTGGGAACTAAAAAGAAATTACTTCTAGAGCATGCCTTGTTTCCAATGAAGGCATACATGGGAAAATGTTATCCGGGTTTTTAACCCAGCAGAATTCAAAGGAAGTCGAAATAACTTCATGAGTCAGAATAGCTCAAGAGCAAACCAAAAGGATTAGGGAGAACCAACCTAGAAGGATCAGAGAAAAGAAAGCAAAAACATGCTAACGTGATGGATTGCTAGCGATCCATCTCCTATGGATCGCAAGCGATCCATAAGGTTCGCTCGTGGGTCCACCAATCCTCTTGCATCAAGATCCAATAGGTATTCAATGAATGATGGCTAAGTTTGATGGAATTACAAGCTATTTAGATCAAGAAGTGAGCATTCATCTGATTCAATCAGTAGTCCAATGCAACCAATGTATGGATCATCATCAAAAAAAGGCAAAAAGATATAAAATTACATGGAGAACACCAACTCGAGACAAAAATGCAATCCAAAAGACAGTCTAAAAATCCGCTAAGTACATGTATCGCTAGAGATCCATGCACTATGGATAGCTAGCGATCCATTAATTGTGCCAGGTTGCCATGAAGATTAAAGCAGAGGATGAAGGAAAGCATCACAAGCAGTTGGATCGTCAACGACCCAAAAGGTATGGATCACTGGCGATCCATTAGATTGACTTGATTCTCTATGAAACTTTCGGTGTACCTTTGTATGTTCGTTTGCAAGCATCTTGCAAGGCAGCCTAGCCCAATAGCTTTCCAGCCCCTATAAATACAATCCTACCGACAATATAAATAGGATCTTCTGGAGTGGTTGCTGAAACTCTGCAGAAACTACTCTTATCACTTCTCCTCCCATACAACAGTCATCTACAGGGTTCATTATGATTCTCCACTGAACTTTAATAATGGTGACTTGATTTAACTTACAAGATTCAGTCATATTGTAATCAGATTCAACTTGTAATTACAGTTAGTCAATAATCAAAGTTATAAAGTGGACATAGGCTTTGTTAACAACCGAACCACTATAAAAATCTCTTGTTCATTTACTCTTTTCTTCAATTTACTATTGCTTTTTCTATTTTATTTACCTTGGTAAACAAGGCTGGTGTTTTCATACTCAATCCTGGGTGTTAATACATTTTTGGGGTTAACACACGTAATATTTATGTTTAGGATAATTAATTAATGGGAAAGGAATTTAAAACGTTGTAACTCCAATAAATGGGAAATAAATGGTGATAAATATGAGAGTTGTAATTATTTGATAGGGAAAATGGATTAATGAGACAGATAAAAATGGAATACAGATAAAAGGTTACTAATTGAAATTAGTAATCATACATAAATGTCTAAAGAAACGTCAGTTAGGATTTTATGGACAAATTGGTATTTATGAATATTAAATGGTGATTTATGTGTAGATAAGTATTTAAGGTAAATCTTATTGCCTTAAATGAAAAGGAAATTACTAAGCTAAGTCCATTGTCTACCTAAGATTATATAAGTAAGGACTTAGGGTGGTTTATTGGACTAAGTAGGTTAGTGATGCTAGGTCAATAGAGTCACTCAACGGAAGACTTCCCTTAACTTTGAGTCTACTAACAGTCAGGTGCACTTACTACTGATGTGTGATATCACTAATCCTAAGAGTTACGGCAACCTAAGAGATTGGTCATGCTTTTTAAATTGAAAAGTATTAAACGGTCCAAATTTGGAAATAGGAGCGATGAAGGTATCTTTGTAGGGGTTCGCTCTGGTTTGAGGTATTAAGTGATTGTAAGATCTACCTCTCTCCTAACAGGAAGTGTTTAGTAACCTAGAGAGATTCCAAATAAATAAAAATGTCTCTAAAAAGAGTTTACTTCAGTGTTGAGGTATCAAGTGGTTGTAGGGCCCACCTCTCCACCGAAAGAAGTAACCTAATGAGATTCCATATTTACAATTAAGAGTGATAATGGATATCTCAAGAAGGGTTTGTTTCAGGTTTGAGGTATTAAGTGACTATAGGGTCCGTCTCTTTACTATAAAAAAAGCATTAAGTATCCCAATGAGATTTCTAAGAAATGGCATCTTGATAGTATAAGTGAGGAGTCCGCCTTAGGATTAGGTATTAATGAAAAGGGCCTACCTATAAATAGGTGTTAAATGTTAAGTGGTTTGTGTAATCCTTATTAATGAGGTATTAAGTGGCTTGGGTACAGTCTCTCATATTGCTAAGGTTGAAATTACGATAGTATCGGTGAGGAGTATGCTTGTGAATAGATATTAAATGATGGGGACATGCCTAGAATATAGGTATTAAATGGTCAGAAGTCCGTCTAGTCCTTTTTAAAAGGTATTAAGTTGTTTAGGTACTGTTTATTTCTTGGCTATGATTTTATGGGAAATAGATGCGGTAATAGTTGGACATTAGATATTGAAAGCCTTAAATAGTTATTAGAGGTCTTTGTCGCTAGGACTCACTAACCATTAGCAACACTGTTTGGAAACCACCTTAGGAATAGGTCTTAAATGATGGAGTCTACCTTGATTTAGGTCTTAAATGATGGGGTCTATCTTGATTGAGGTCTTAAATGGAAGAGTATACCTATTTCTCTTTTAAAAGTATTATAGAAGCCTTCTTCATATTTAGAAGTATTAGTGAAAAATAGGTTTGGAAGTATTGGGTGGTTGATAGAATTCATCGATGTTTTGTACATTAGGAAGAGGTAAGCAAGTTATCGTGTGTGCAATGCAAGGTTACATAAGAATTGCTAACCATAATGGACATAACTATTAAATGGAAACTAATTAGTATAAATTTATGTTATGGATAGCTTATAGATTTTCCAGTCACCGGAACATTGTTCTGACACCCTCCTCATTACAACCAACGCTATAGATTTAGAGTAATATGTCACTAGAGCTTGATGTGCTTTGTTGTCGGAGGTCTTCTTTTCTCTATGCTCGGTGCTGATGTGACAATCTGCTACTCAAGAAATGTCAATAGTTCCAAGGTAGTAGTCATAATCAGTATTCTTATCCTATTATTGTTTCCACTGTGAGTTTAGATTCCTATCAATCTCTAATAGTTCTCATCTTTATTTCCAGGAACCAAATCCAATGATCTGTACTTTGACGGACTTGGGTTTCGATTTTTTTAAAATTTAAGCCTATGGAGGGACGGGTTGTTACATTTGGTATCAGAGAGAGGTTTGTAGATCGGAGGAATCAGGATGAATTGAGAGATCGTATTCATACTTTCCTATCTAGTATTATTATATTCTTACGTTAGATTCTAAGAATTCTGAATATAGAAGTAGTTATAGCTCCACTCCAAGGGAATGGGCAAAGCAACTATGGATAGAAAATATCTTAGAGTAAGATTTTCATGCCAAGTCCAATGTACCGCATAGAATGCTGGCGATACATAAAGCATAGTTGATGAAGAGCATAAATAAGACATATGGCAGAATCTCGAAGACTGGAAATGTTCGACTTGATGTTTGAGAATCTAGCTACCCTATGATTTTGAATTCTGATGATGAGTTCCAGTAGGAGGAACACATTTATTCTAGATAGGTGATAAATTAGAGTCTACATGTCGCAATTGTCTAGAAGCAAGTTTTTGCTATGGTGCATTCATTGATTACCTCTTTCATGGCAAATCAGATTTTTATTTGAATAATTATTGTCAAATTCCTTAGTCTAAAACCTGTCAGAGAATTTTTATAAAGTATATTTTGGAAATGCCTTAGATTTCGAAAAAAGTTTTCAGTAGATTTCTTTTTCCAATATTTTATTTTATAAATTTTGTTTTGTGAAAGTTTTGAAATTTTGATTTTCAAAGAAACATGTATACCACTAAGTTGGTCATGTTAAGAAATTATTAGTTTATAAAAGATTGGTTCTTTAAATTTTTAAATATATTATATATCAGTAAATGCTCGATTTTGATTTTTCGCAAGGAGACAGTTTTACAATTTGGGAAATTTGTATTTTAAAAAGGGTTTTAGAAAACCTGAAATATGTATATATAAATTTGATTTTAAAGAGAATTTTTGGTATGGAATAGCTTCTATTATATAGAGAGAAATATAAAGGAGCATATATTTAGCTCAGTGATATTTTGATTTAGAAATTTGAGGGTTTAATATTTTCCCTCTTTAAGGTAAGGGAAAAATAGGAATGACATTCATCTTTATTAGGGTATGTAGTTTGAAATGTTATTGTACCACCAGCTATTGAAAGAAATATTTTCATGCGAAGTAGGCAGGAAATAGCAGCTAGATTATTTTTGGGTTTTTGGAATTGTTGTAGATCGCAATAGTTTTGTTGGGACTACTATGAATTGCTGGAGTATGGTTCAAGATTAGGTGGTAGGCTTTGACATCACCGTGATGAGGACAGGAATTTTTCGAATCATGTCGAACCGAAGGAGATGGCACGAAACAATTATTATTCAGTTCAACCCTAATTGATTCTAGTTTAATTAACGCCCAAAGCCATCTAGCGTTTGACCACCTAGCCGTAAACCTATGGTGGTCTAGCAGTTAACGAGTTTTGGCACAACCTGAACCTAGAACGGGACTATAAAGCCATGTCTGAATTACCCCTATTGCATTCTTTTGTTCCTCCTTCCTCGACAAGCCGAACTCAATCTCTATCCACCTCCTCATCCGAGTAACAGCCTCTCTTTTTTGTTCCTACCATAGGAATCTCCATATTTCCCGATGAGCAACAGCATCGCCTCCCCTTCACGATGATTTTGCACGTTAGATGACACCCTACCATCACCCCAATTGCTCACTCCAGTCATCTCTTAGCCCTAGGCACCTTTCTGCGTTATCGATTTTTCCTTGCACCATTATGGTCTAAACCATCAAGGGGCCACTTGGTTGGATCGGGAATGCGTAGAAGGTATCGCCGCTCTTTGTCTAGAAGATCCGTTCATCGTGATAGGATTTTCACCGACTTTGAGACTTTTGATCGAGAATGTTACTTGAGCTGCATCTACTTTTTTAATGGAGGCAACAGTTTGATTCGTTCGAAGGTGAAGGGTGTCTTGATTGAGATGATTAATGATGATCTCACTGAGATTTTGGAAACCTCCAAGAAGGATGTGGACTTGGATGATTTTGAAGTGACCAACTCAAAATATTTGCGGCAGAATTTTTCCAGGATGCCGATGTTTGGAAGATAGAAAATCTATGTCTGACTGCCCACCTGATTATGTGCATCATTCAGCACAACATTGTCCCTAAGATGGGGAGTTACGAGTAGATTTATCCTATTATGCAGAAGACTACCTATGCTAGTATTGGTGGCATCCCCATCAATTGGACTCGCACACTTTTGATGAAATTTGTTGATCAAGGATTAGCTCTCCATACAGTCACTTTCCATATTTTCACCTATCCACTTCCTTCTTTAGGTAACACGGCTGAACCTCTATGAAGAGGCAGTTTAATTTCCTACGATCATCTAATCCTTCCTTAGGAAGATGGCAATTCTGAAGCCGCCAACAACACCGCTGCACCGGCGGCACGAGATTGGATGAATAGCCACCATGCTATGACCATTCAAGGGTCGTAGCAATGGATCAAGCTCCAGCCGTGGAGTAAGGCATCTCGTAGTCTGTGGGCATTCTTTTAGGAGTTATGATATTGTTGTCATTTCTCTTCGAACATTTGTTCTTTTCTTTTTGGTTGTTTAGGTTGTAAAACTGTTAGTTGTCTCTTGTAAAAGACATGCACAGTATTACGAGTTTCTATTTTTTACTGTATTATTATTTCTGGATATGTGAACCGCTCATATATATGCATAGTGAAGAAGCAGTATGAATATGGGAATCTCATAAAGACACTTGACTAACAGTGAATGTAATATAAGACCAAAAGCTTAGAATAGTTGGAAAATTTAGCAAAGGACGTAATAAAGTTGTTTTGGTACCATGGGACATTGCTCATCTTCCGTAAAAGCTAAATTTTTTGAATAACAAATGGAATGACATTTTTTATGAAATGTCAAGTTTTTAGGCAAGTGTTAGTTGCTGAATTTGGTTTATGCATTTAGCGCATAACCGATTTCCAACTACGTTGAAATCATGGCTTGATTTATCATAATTTTTTAGAAGGAAAATATTTTAAAAAGTTTCTCTTTTGAAAAGAAAAGTTTTGTGTTTTAGTTATTTTGACACCTAATTTATTTTAAGTTTCTAACCAAAATTCGTTTTCGAGGGAAACATGAGTCTAAATATTTTGGGATTTCATTTTCTAATTAACGTACAAATTTGAAAAGTGAAAAATATTTTTATTAAATCGTTTATTTTGAAGGTCACATGTTAGGTGTGGGGAAGGCAAATACAGTTAAAATTTGCAAGTTTAGCACTGCATAGGATGAGGATGCGAAAAGTGCAAGCGCTAATAAGGGAAAAGCGGTTATAGCCATGGAATTTCTATTTCCGTACTTTGTCGTCGACGTGCGTGAGTCTATTTTCAGACTTGGTTCTGTTTTAGAGCTTGAAATAAGCCTCCTTATGTGTTTTGTGCATGTAAAATTTGAAGAAAATCCAGGGGAGGGCGGAAATTTTCACTGTACTATGGGAATAGGAAAATTATAAATTTGAAAGAATGTTAAATTTCCCACCTAAATTTCTTTTTTCTACATAGGAGTAAAGTTAAGAAAGCGATTTTTCGATGCGTTAGATTATTGGATGGTAGGAAGTAGATGCAAAATGATTGCTTTATACTTGAATTTGTCGTAGTATGGGGGTTTTGATTCAAAAGATTTTCCAAAAAGCTGCATACATGTAGAACTGCCAGTATATATTAGGTTGTTTGCATCGTATTTTTCAAAAATGTTTTCAAAGGAAACGCATTCATGTAGAAGGATCCGATTTAAAACTATTTTTCATACATATATTCTATGTAGTGATATAGTATGCACTTATGCATGTTCGGTTGCAAAATTGATTGTACATTCATTGATTGCATAGTATAGATTAACTAGGAGCCAAAACCATGACTTAACCATTGGTGAAATTTCAAGAACAAAAATTTTTTTAAAGGGAGAAAAATATAAAACCCCGTAATTTAGCATTAGTTATTTAATTAGTTAGTTAGTTAATTGAGGCTCCAAAAATGGAATTTGTGCAAATGATGGAAGTCGACCATGAAACTTGCACCATTGCATTTGTGGCAAAATTCCGAGCAGCTTTCAAACATGGAGTTTTGCTATCGGAGTTCAAACGAAGAAGTTGCAGATGAAAAATGAATTCGGGATGAAAATAAATAAACAAGAAAAATTAACATTTATAATTATTAGTCCAAGCCCATAGGCCGACTGTTCACTGCGATAGGTCGACATGCAGCAGTCGACTAATGAATATGAGATGGTCGACAAGTTGGGTAACCACGGGCAGATTAACCTAGGCCACAATGGCCTTGATTTAATATATTTTGATCCAACAGTTCTGGTTGATTCTAGTACCTATAAATTCAAGCCTACCCTTCCCTTCCCTTCTCATATTTTTTGGAGGCAGTGGCAAAGCTCTGTCATTTCTTCTTCCCTGCTTTCTTTTTAAATTAAAAAAAATAAGGTATTTGTATCTATATTCATACAAATTGGAGGAGAATAGAAATCAAATTAACTATACGCGTATTTAAGGTAATTTATATATTGGGGAATTTCACTAGAAGGACAAACTTTGCTGTCCAATTATTTTCTAGGACACACATCCACGGAAATTAATTTCAAGGCCGAAGTCAACAAAATAATTACTTTTAAAGACAAAATTAGCTGTCCAATTACTTTCAAGAACATACTTTCATAGGTTTTTATGCCTTAGAAGCTAATTATTTTACAGTTTAGCCTTTAAAGTAATTATTTCAATTGTGTGTCCTAGAAACTAATTGCACTTGCTAAAGAGGCCCTTGTGTCTAATTTCCACTTATATATTTGTATCTATTTTCTCTCTAAATCCCAAATCTCTTCTTAGATCTGTAATTCCAATGTATGTATACACCCTTTTATACATATCTCTTGGATTAAAAAGGATTTGGAGATGAATTAAAGGTTTTACTTTGGACTTGAAGATTTGGATCGCTTTTAAAAAGTGAGTGAGAAATTTTTATAGAGTGTTATAATATGAAAATTATCTCGTTGATGTTATGCCTAACTGGATAATTATATATGAGTTGTAGACAACAAACTGAATATAATCTGAATATAATAAACATCGCCTACATATTCTTTTTATAAATTGATTTAAAATTCTTTACAACCTCATCTAGAAATCAGTCCCAAAGGTATGAATTTAAGTTGATTTGAATGTAATTTATTCCAGATCTGAAATAAATTGTACAACAATGTTATGAATTTGGATTATTACCCTAAGCTTGTTGGAATGTAAACTTCTCTATGTTTGGAATTGTTGTAATTTTGATCCGTTTAATATTTGTAAATTAGTTTGATTTCTTTTTCTTTTAGAAAGATATAAAGAGATGAGTGAAGTATGAATTCGTTCTAGTTTACACTGTCTATTTTAGAAATAAAAAGAAATGATTATTCCTTGTGATTTCAAACAATGTAATCTTTTAAGTTGAATATTTTGTTTTGGGCTAATTTGTGGGAATTATAGCGGACAATCTATTTAGATATGATTCCAATAATTTAACATGAAAAAGAATATTTTAATGAAGATACGTAACTAGAATACTTGATAAAAGTAGATATTTGTACATAATTTACTGCATTTATAATAACAAAAGTTAGCTAGCAACGATGCTTGCACGTAACATTCGCGTTTAGGATAATTAGTTAATGGAAAGGAAATAGAAAGGTTATAACTCCAACAAATGGGAAATAAATGGTAATAAATATGGGAGTTGCAATAATTTGATAGGGTAAATGGATTAATGGGACTGATAAAAATGAAAAAGATATAAAAGGTTACTATTTTGAAATTAGTAATCATACATAAATGTCTTAGGAAATGTCCGTTAGGTTTTACGGGAAAATTGACATTTAAGAGCATTAAACATGGATTTAAGGGTAGATGAGTATTTAAGGTAAATCTTCATTAAATAGTAAGCTGAGTACAATGTCTGCCTACGATAATATAAGTAAAAACTTAGGACGGTTAATTGGACTTAGTAGGTTAGTGATGCGAGGTCAGTAGATGTTATCCGGCATTTTGATCAGGTTATATTCGAACTGACTAGACAAGTTACACTTGTTTGTCATCAATGCCAGTAGCCCAGAGTAATAATTGTAGGGTCCAAAAATCAAGCAAGATGATAATATAAAGCAGAAGCATGAAAGCTCACTACTCCTCAAAGATGAATCAGGTATGATCCATATTCAACACTATGGATCATACCGTATCGATTCCACAACTCAATTTTGCAGCGATGATCGGTTAGTAACTCAAAATATACACATGCTATTAACATGAAACTTGGAGTAAAATCTTACAACAACATATGGAACATCACATAAGGATCTCATTCCAATTGGAGGAAGTTGGAGGATCGGCATAACTCCCTTTGGAAGGATGGACAGAAATCAAAATTTAAACAACATTACTTCATGGAAAATGCGATGTCTCATAAACCGTACGTTCGCAATTGCACGAAATTTGGGAAGTAAGAAACTAACATCATGGGGCACGTCTCATAAGGATTGCAGCCCATTTGGATGCATTAATAGGAATCGGTACCCTTCCCTTTTGTAGGCCCCGATGGGCCTGAAATTTTTTATGTAGCCTCGTGTTGGCCTCCCGAACCATCTGCCAAAATTTCAGTCCGATCCATATACGTCTTTCCCTATAAATACAGTAGCCATGACATCAGAAAAGGGATCCTACTTTCTCTGTCGAGGCTCTCCATTTTTATTCTTCACTTTTGTACTAATGGATACCAGCTGATCCAAACATTCTTGTAATCATAATCAAGTGGAAGATTAATAAAAATATAAAGTGGACGTAGGCCAAGATTGCCGAACCACTATAAATATCTGTGTGTTCTTTTATGATTTTTTCTTTCTTTTTAATTGAATTCTTCATTTAATCTCTACTAGATTTTATTGAGTGTTGATGCCCATTTTTGGCATTAACAGTAGAGTCACTCGACGGAAGACTACCCTTAACTTTGAGGCCACTAGCAGTCGGATGCACTTACTACAGATGTGAAATCTCACTAATCCTAGGACCCATGACCACGTGAGATATTTGGCATGCTTTCATATGGAAAGTATTAAGTGGTCCAAATTAAGAATTAGGAGCGGTGAGGGATATCTCTACAGGGGTTCACTTCTGGTTTGAGGTATTAAGTGGCTGTAGGGTCCACTCTCTCCTAAAAGGAAGTATTAAGTAACCTAGTAAGGTTCCAAATACATAAGGATGTCTATGAAAAGGGTTTACTTCGTTGTTGAGGTATAAAGTGGCTGTATGGCCTGCCTTCCTACCGAAAGAAGTAACCTAATAGGATCCATATTTATAATTAAGTGACAGTGGATATCTCGGGAGAGGTTCTCTTAAGGGTCTGCCTCTTTCCTATAAAAAATATTAAGTAGCCCACTGAGATTTTAAAAAACATTAACTAGATAGTACCAGGAAGGAGTCCATCTTGAGGATAGGTATTAAATGACAAAGGCTTACCTACAAATAGGTATTAAATGGTTAGTGGTTTTCCTAATCCTTATTAATGAGGTACTTAGTGGCTTGGGTACAGTCTCTCATATTGCTAAGGCCGTAATAATGAACTACCAGTAAGGATTCGCTTGGGGATATGTATTAAGTGATGGAGACCTACCGTATTAAATGGTTATAAGATCACCTATTCCTTTTCAAAAGGTATTATGTACCTTAGGTACTATTTAATATACAGCTATAATTTTATCGGTGATAGATGCGGTAATAGTTGGACATTAAATATCAAAAGCCTTAAATAGTGGTTAGAGGTCTTTGTAGCTAGGACCCGCCTACCATTGACAAAATTGTTAGGAAACCATCTTGGGAATAGGTCTTAAATGACAGAGCCTACCTTGATTTAGGTATTAAATAACGGGGGATATCTTGATTGAGTTCTTAAATGGTAGAGTCTTCCTATTTCTCTTTTAAAAGAATAATAGAATCTCGCTTCATATTTAGAAGTATTACGTGGCAAGTGGGTTTCGAAGTAAATAAGTAGTTGTCTGTGCAATACAAGGTTAGACTAGAATTTCTAACCTTAATGGACATAAATATTAAATGGAAATCAATTGGTATAAATTTATGTTATGGACAATTTGTAGATTTTTCAATCACCAGAACATTGTTCTGACCCCTCCTTGTTACAACCCACATGATAGATTTAAAGGAACAGATCACTGGAGCTGAATTTGATTTGTTGTTGGAGAAGTCTCCTTTTCTCTCATGCTCGATGCTGATGTGACAATCTGCTATTCAAGGAATACCACTAATTCTATGGCAATAGTCATAGTCAGTATTCTTATCTTATTATTGTTTCCGCTATGAGTTTAAATTTCTATCAATATCTAATAATGCTCATTCTTATTTGCAGGTACCAAATCCAACGGTCTATGCTTTAACGAACTTGGATTCTAATTTCTATTGAAATTTAGGCCCATGGAGGTACGGGTTGTTACATGCAGCAACCTGATTTGAACCAATTTCCTATCCTTTATCCTTCCCTATTCCTCTCCAAAGTGTACTAGTGCAGTCTAGATCTATTCTGTGTATTTAGAAATTTTTGGAGGAGAAGAGAAAGTGATAGAGCATCTGTACTCATTAGAAAATAATGAGTTAGAAGTGTAGCCCTAGGTCCTAATTTATAGAGGTTCAAATTAGTGCTCATCGTCGGATGGAAATAAATTAGATCTGAGCCACACAAGCAATTTTTCTTCGCTGTTCAAAACCCTTGGGTCGACCACACCATGGTCCAGGTCGACTACTCATGGTCTACCCAAGACCCTTATGGGTTGACCTGGTTAGAGCAATCTTGAGCACTTTGGATTGTTTCTCGTTCTGATTTATTTATTTACTAAGTTATCGTATTAATGTTAGTTAACATCACCTTCTTAACTTAATTATATTTCTTAAACGTTAAGTTATCATTAACTTTAACGATGTTAATCAATCATTAATTAATTTCAAATTATTTTCTTAATTGCATATATAATTATTTCCAACTATGAAAAGTCAAACGTTGATAACTGTTTCGTTTGAAGTATGATTGGAAAAGTTTATATATAAAAATTGTTCATAATTTTTTTGCAAATATCATGGCATGTTAACCCATTCTTAGTCATCATCGGTTATTATACTCTACCGTGAGTTTAATGGTGATTTTGTATTATATTGGAAACTGATTCTTTCCGTATTTAAGTATTAACTTTACGCCCAATTCCATTTGGTGTCAAGTTCCCATTAGCTATTGTTTATCCTTATTGTACACCTTTTAACCAATTAATTCATAAAAAATCAAAAATTGATGGAAAAAATCCTAAAAATTCACCAAACATTAATTTTGTCATATTTTACTTTTTAATTATAATTTTAGGTCCAAATAATTGATTTACTATTTTTAATAATTAATTCTCTCAATATTTACCATTTTTTAAACTCGGAAAATTCGAAAAAAAATCCAAGTTAATTCCAAAAATTTTGAAATTAAAAAGCCATCTGTATTTCATCATTATGCACATTAAATTAAAATATCATGGCTTTTGGACAAGGTTAGATCATATTTCTCCCTAAAGCATGAACATGTTTATCTTGTTCAAATTTCCAAGCATACTCAAACAACGTATAAGCATTCAAATATGATTTTTTTTTCCCTTCATTAAATCATGCATATACAATTAGATCGAAACTCAACAAGTTAGGGTAGGTTTTGTCGTAAATTTTTCCCCATCTTGATTAAAGAAATCTTACTTCAATCCTCCTTTTGTTTAAATTTAAAAGCTTCTATCTTCTAGCCTTGAAATATTCTTCTTCTTTCATTCAAAATAATGGTCAGCCTTGACTAGAGCTTTTAAGATTTTATTTTGTGAAAATGAAATGAAGTTGGATGAATGAAGGGTTAGGGCTAAAGAAAGTGCGCTAGTGCTTTTGGTTTAAGCTAATGTCATATTCTAATCTAGTCACACTACTACATTTCCCTTATCATAAGCATTCCCATCCAAAATTTAAATATTTATTTTCATTAGTAAGGCCAACAGTAATTGCTCTAATTTTTCATGGTCCATTTAATTAACTTTATAAAGTGTCATGCTTTTAATTATTCAAATCTACCTTAGGCAATTCTTGAAAGTAAATTATCTTCTTAATATCTTCAATAATATCTTCTTATTTTTATTTTTATTTGATTTACCATATTATGGACCCTTTAAAATATGGGGGTGTTACAGAAACATTCAGCTTAATGCTAGAAAAGCAAATGCTAATGCAAGTATTAATGTGGGTGTTGGAGCCACACTAGTTGATATGGGATTGATTTTATCAATTCTTCATTAGTATGATGCAAGCCAGAGCAATCACCAGGTTGATTGGGAATAAATAGTGGTTGCTGAAGTTGCTAGGCCTAAAGTGGCTGCTTGAAATGATTATTTCCTGTTCGATAGCAGTCTAGAAGAAAAACCATTTATGGGGACTGAAAATACCATCAAGGTAGAGGATTGGTTTCTTTATTGTGCAAGGATTTGCGAGCCAAAGCCCCCCATGTCTCCTGTGACCAACCTGCAAGCTGATGAAGACAGGCCTGGCCTAGAAAGCTCTACGAACTCTATAAATAACGTCCTACCTGCAACATAAATAAGATCATTTCCGGACTGGTTGCTAAAGCTCTACTAGAATTATTCTTCACTCTCTACCACCATCACAACAATCTCTAAAGGAATACACTATGATTCTCGAGTGAATTCCTACTCTACAGATCCAATCCAGCTAGGAAATAATTAAAGCCTTGTAATCAAACAACTCTTGTAGCAGCAATCAGTCTATAGTAAAGCTATAAATGGATGTAGGCTTCATTAATAACCGAACCACTATAAATATTCTCTGTCATCTTTCTTTTACTGTTCTTTTCTTATATCTGTGATCTATGATATTGCTTTGTTAGAACAGGGCTGGTGCTTTCAAAATCAAACCAGGGTGTTGGTCCATTTTTTGGGTCAACATCAGTCTTGATAGCTCATATATGTGGTATTTTATAGAAGCAGGTTACATGTTATTTTAAACATAATAAGGTATTACAACATATCCATTTTGATGTAAAGTAATATGTATGAGGGTTCACTCCACTCGAGCCTATTGATCTAGGTTATCAGATAGTTTAACTTCCTCTAATAGCATGGTCAATAGTATTGGGAGACACAGTTAGAGAGTCCTATCTTGTGTTATTTTGATGTATGTTTTATATGATTGTATAAAATTTTAACTAGTTTTTATGCTAGTAATGTTTGACTTTGTGCTTGTGCACATGTATACATTATTGTTAAGTTGTTTGTATCTTATCAACATTTCAAGGATGAAATTTTTGTAAGGCGGGGAGCCTGTAATACCCTTATTTTTATAGTACATTATTCTAGATATCTAATTATGAGATAATCAAATAAATTGTGTAGGTAAGATGGGAAAGTGTAGGGATATTACATAATAATATTTGAGCCATAAAAGATTAAATGGAGAAGTGTTTTATAACAGAGAAAGAAAACTGAATTATTTAACTCGGGATTGGGAAACGTTAGAATAAAGACTCCTACCATTCTGTTCCCTCTCCAAACTCATTCATTGCATACTCTTTACCTAAAACAGAACAATAGAAAGAAAATACCTCTGTTAACTCCCTCCACTAAGAAGAAGAGAAGAAAGATTTGAAGAAAGAAAGTTAAGGCAAATCTCTCTACATAAACTAATCTAATGTGAATAATATTATCTTTTGTGTTTTGACAATAAGGTTTGGACTAAGATGTGAATACATGCTTTTTTGATAGAGATAAACATGCACGTGGATTTAGGATTATCATTTATGAATTTATGAAATTTTATAAAGAGTTTTTGGATTAAAACCCTAATTATGCTTTGATATTTTGATATGATGTTTGGGACATTATTTTGGAGATAGGTTTGTAATTTAATATTTCTCTAAAATTATTTTCATTTTCTATGTTGAGAAATTGGTTAATTTTAGATTTTAATTATTCAAATAAGATAAATAATTATTTTGCCCTAAATTTTTTACATGTGATAAAAGAATGAAATTATGATTTTCGGAATTTTTGAAGATTTTTCCAGTATTTTTGAATTATTAAGAATTATTTTGTAAAGGGAAGTTTTAATTACAAAAGGCAACTAATTATATAATTAAGATATAAATTATCATTCTAGGTTGGAAGAGAGATTATCTTTGATTTTACAAAAAAGAATTTCTTAAAAAAATTGAGGAACTAAAGGACTTTCGATATATATTTTGCTTTGCTATGAAGTTATTGTTATTCAAGGAAACAAATTGATTTTCTAGATATTTACGAAAATTCCATCTAGAGGAACAATAACTATATTTGGATTTACGATAGCTTGTGAAAGTTACATGCAACAACACTATATTTTGGCCTATAATAGCCAATTTTAAACTCATCATAGCTTTGAAAGTTAAAGGTGCAATAACACTATGTCTTGATTACGATGGCTATTTTCCCATATTTACAATAGCTAGTCCTTTTGGCTTATGAAAAGTATTTCATTCTGGACTTATGATAGCTATTTGATTTTGATTTATATTAGCTATGTTCTATGATCCACGATAACGATGTGTTTTTGAGTTATGGTAGCTATGATATAGTGATTTACGATAGCTATGTCCTTAGATTTCGATTTCTGTGTTTTAAACCTACGATAGCTTTAAAGGTTTACATTTACAATAGTTATAGGTTTTGGTGTGCGATAGCAAAATGGTTTTAAAGGTGTGCTAGCATAGGATTTTACGCTTACAATAGCTAAGTATTTTAAAGGAGCGATAGCTCTAGGTTTTTATTCTTATAATGGCTAAGTACTTTAAAGGAGCAATAGCTTTGGGCTTTTATTCTTACGATAGTTAGTATTTTAAAGGCTCGGATAATACATGCTTTTGAAGTGTGTTAACATTATGTTTTGAGAAGGTCGATAGCCTATTTTATGTACACGATAGTTTTTAACAAAGTAAGACTTTTCCTTATAACAAAGTATGAATCTGTTAATTTTTTTTAAATGGAAAAGATTTTAAAGAAAGGATAGTTAATTTGTTGGCCCATTTTACTAAGCTTAATGAAATAAAATATCACTTATGTGTAAGCAATTTTTGTATAAAATGGCTATCATGTGAAAATATGTTTATAATAAATAATGATTTTATATGTTCAATTTTTATCTTTTTTAGTTGATATTGCTTGTGTTAATCTTTGACATGCTCACTTGTATGATAACACCCAACATTTGTGACATTGGAGTTTGAGAACCGATGACTAATTATGGTTATTCCAGTAGTTGGTATGATCATATTAAACTCCAGAATGAGTAGATTTTTATCTAAGGGGACTGGAAGATCAAATTATGTTACGTAGCTTAGAACATATCTAAAAATATGACTCATTGATATTTATAGAGCTAGATTTAAGAGCAGAGCCTTTTATCTTAGTAACATCCCGCACAATGGTAGACCGTAGGATAATCTCGTTATACTTTGGCTCAAGTCGGCCCAATAGGTTTTTAGTTGACCTGTGAAAACTAATAGATATATAGTGATCCTGGAAAAAATATGTCGATGAAGGGACAGTTATTTGGGTTTGATGAAATTGTAATGACCATAATTTTAACTAATATTGTTCAGAGTATTTAATTGGATAAATAAAACAAAATAATCTAGATAGTTAAGATATTGAGATTTCTTAATTAAGAAGTAGCCATGCCTTGATGAATGTATTAGTAAAAGAGAACTAAAAATATGTAAGTATGAGGAATATGGTAAGGGTAAAATGGGGATAGCCTTTATTCCAATACCCTAAGCCCTTCCATTCTTCATTCCTCATTCACTTTAACTATCATAAACAAAACTAAAACCCTAAAGTATCTCGGCCGGCCACCATTAAGAATATCTAAAGGGAAGATAAGCTAGGATTCAAATAAAAAGGTTGAAGAAATTAATCTAAGGGCAAATCTCAACCTTCATGACACAATGCAAGGTGAGTAATTAATTTACATCTCACTTTTGATAATGATTTAAGTTTCAAGTTAGATCCAAACTATGTTTGCAAATAATATGCCATATTATGTTTGTTAAAATGGATACGTATGTAAGATTGTTGATGATTTATATGGTTTAATATAGATTTCATGATATGCTTGGATTATAAAACCTGTCAACGACATCCAAATAAGTTGTGTTTTTGATATTTGGTCAAAATCATTATTTTAAAAGTGGGTTTCAAGTTTCATAATTTTCTAAGTGATTGTGGATTTACTATGAACTTTCTATGAGAGAAAATAGTTTATTTAGGGTTTAAATTATTTAAGGCAATTAAATAATGTTTTCGGGTCTGAAATTTTTATAAGTTAGAAAACATATTTAAAGCGAATTATTGTGATTTTTGAGGATTTTTCTTAAGTGTTTTATTATGATTATTAAATTATTTAAGTTAGAGGGCTTAAATGTTTTAAATGTTTTATTAAACAGAAAGGCTTATTAGCTTAAAAGGGTTTAAGTGTTAAATGCTGAATTCAACAGTTTTTTTGATAAGAATTTTGGTAAAGAATTGGCAACCAATCATATTTTGGAAAATTATGCAAGTTAGGCTAAAAGGAATAACTTTAAAAAGCATAAAAACAATCTTATTTCAAATTACAACTTCACCACTTCCATTGCTTGCTGCCATCACCATATCCAATAACCTTTCGCATCCATTCGAAACCAATGCACATGGTGTCAAGCAACCGGTACATAATGTATTGGAGAAAGGATGGAAAGGATGGTGTCGAAAGTATGCTTTCGAAAGGGCGAAAGCCATTTTTATTAGCTTTCGAATCCATTAACTTGCCTTTATTTTTAAAAGAAGCTTTCTAAAAAGTTGCCTCTTTTGAACCCTTTCGATATCCTAGATGTCGCATTTATATCTTTTGCATTAGTTAGAGGCAGCTTTTTATTTATAACCTTAAAATAATTTATTCGAAAGGAAGGCTTTTGTCTTGATAATATTAAAGCCGCCTCCCCAGTACTTTCAAAAGGGGTGTCTTAGCCACTTTTACTAATAGTTTTGGAGGTAATGGTTTCGAAAGGGTAGTTTTGAAGTTGCTCCCTTCCTCGATTCTTTTACTTAAGATCAATGTTTTCGAAAGTGATGCTTTTGTTTCTATTCTCATTGACCCTATAGTTATATTAAATGTTGAACTCATTGATTTCGAAAGAAATACTTTTAAATGATTTTGAAGCTTTGTTCCCAAAAATTCTTATTTGAACCCAATACTTTCGAAAGATATGTTTTAAGTGTTTTGAAAGGTAAGTTTTAAGTGTTTCTAAAGGTTTATTTTTAGTATTTAGAAAGATATGATTAATGGCTTCGAAAGAGTATCTCTAAGATTTTAAGTAATTATTTCGAAAGGTATATTTTCAATACATTCAAAAGAAAGATTTTGGCCTTTCATCCTAATGTTTTCAAGGTTAAAGTGGTTAACTTAATTCGAAAGGGATGCTTTCAATGGTTTCGAAAGGGATTGTTTAAGATTTTAAACAAAGGTTCGTAGGTAATGTTTTGGCTTTATAGCCTAAAGTTTTCTAAGTCAAAAAGGGTTTTAATTATTTTAAAGGGATAGGTAACTCTATTGATTTTAGGTCTCATCAACACTGTTTGTAAAGCATATATCATGGCAAGAGTATTTTAAGTAATGCAAAGAGTATGATTTCCTTGTTCTATAAAGATATGATGTCAAGTGTAAATCATTTGTAAAGATTGTTTTCAAGGATTAAATTTGAAAGGATGGTTATTCGAGTTAATTGTTAAAAGAATGGCTCGGATAGTAGAAAACCAGATGGGATTGGTGTGGGGTCGCGCCTTATACTTTAGTTAGTATCCCCTAGCTAATATAAATCCAAAATTCCAGTGTGTAGGGCTTTGTCACAAGTAAGACTAAAATGAGGCTACACACAGAAAGGAATAAACAGAATAGAGGTATGTTATTGGTGAACCCACAAAACCATTCGGATCTTGTTACTCGGCACGTTGGCCTGGCTATAAGACGGTGGTTGTAGAAGTTATAATTGAACATGAGTAGGCGTAATGTCGAGTGTTGGTCATCCAATTGGACTCGATGAATAGAGGATGATGTGTAATGGATGATGGGTCGGCTTTGGATGATGGGGTCGCCAAAAACTATGGGTCGGTGTTTGGAGGCTGGATCGGCTATCCTTGGTCGGCTATCCTCGATCAACTATGTTCGACTGATTATGTGTGACCGGTTGTTTATAATCAATTATGTGAATTTGGGATATGCAACCTTGGTTCAGTCAGAGTAGGTTGGAAATAGTGGGAGGACTATATTAAGATCAACAAGATGCGGTCGGCCTCGAGGAATCGGCAGAATCTTGTAGGATCGGTCTTGATAGGTTCGGTAATGGTTAATCGGCAGAGTATGATGGAATCAGCTCTGATAGGGTCATCCTTTGTGGGTCGGCACGTGTTGTTCGGTCAAGCCAGTTTGGCCTTGGTTGATCGACACATATGGATCGGTGGTAGTGGGTCGGCATGCCTGGTTCGGTCTACCTAACCTACCAGCTATGTGCCGAGCTATCTTGGTCATGGGCCTACACAAGGAAGCCAGGCTAACTTCATCTATAAATAAAGGGGTAGGGGTCCAGTTGAAGGGACCTTTATTCAAGAACTCTAGGAAGACTCTGCCATTTTCTGTACTCGCTTCTTTTCTGTTCAAACTTGAATTCAAGTTGTTTCTTTACAGATTGTATTTGTACTGAAGTGATTGGAAAAGTAATGAAGATCATATTCAAAGTGGACATAGGCAACTACGCCAAGCCACACTAAATCTAGTGTTTTCGTTTTTGTTGTTCTTATTGCACTCAATTGCATTACCCCTCTGCTTTAATTTATTTTCTTCATTAATCTCTCTGCACAATTCTGTTCAAGGGTTTTAATGACCAATTTTAGTGTTAACAAATCAGTTGAACCTAAGAGAAGTAAGTTAAGGATAGATCATCTGGTATTGCATCTAACAGAAGTTTGAATATTTATTATGTCTTATAGGCCAAAGTCAGCCAGTGGTTAATACGCAGCCTGATAAAACTATATTATTTGGATAGATAGTCCATTGATTACCAGATTCATGTGCATATATGTTATGGCTATTGTTGTTATAATCAGTTTGATTGCCGGATTTTGATTTGCAAAATATATGATTTTGAAACTTTATTAATAAGGGGAAACCATTCCGCTAAGCGACGTGGTCTCACTTAATATCTGTAAACCAAGATGTAATAGAATCATTCATGCCAGACTTTATGTCTGACTCAAAGTTTATGTTTTTCCCTTAAACTCTCGGGAGATCAAAATTAAATCTGAGTAGATTGAGAGTTAAGGAATTTTCAGGTTTAGTAGGTTGGATGAATAAGCTTCCCAAGACATGCCGGAGGCAGAGCTAGCTATGCATGAGCTATTTAGTATTATTTCCATTATTATGCATTTATTACTGATATGTCTATCTATCAAGTACTCTGATCATCCAAAGGGGTATCTTCCTATATCGTTCTTGGCACAATTTTTAATAATTATACTTGATCCAATCTTAGGAATTATATTAGGATTATGTAATTAAATATGAAATATTAATTTGAAATGTAAGCAGAAAAGCTGTTTTGAAATCTGTGTTGATTTTATTTCGTATTCATGTGCTTCTAACATTACGAATACCATTAACATTACTATATTTTCCATCGGAGGCTAATACTATAAATGATTGCAGCATCCGTAGCGCTTAGCTTTGGGCCTCAAAATAGAGGGTGTTGCAACTTGGTATCGGAGCATAGGTTTATGAAAACTTAAATGAATCGAATGCATATAACACTATAATAACGTACTTGTATTTGCTATATATAACTATACGCTTTATCTCTATCCTCCCATCTCTCTTAGGCTATTCTTATGTATTTTATAAAGAATTGAAAGCATATTTTAAGTAAGATATGGATGCTAGTAATGAAGGAGTTAACCTAGGTGGAGGACGCACGACAACTGATGGAAACACCACACCAAACACTAGAAGGAATCCAGATCGGGCACAAGCTGCTAATGTAGGTGTTGGAGCACCGCAAGTTGATATGGGAGCTATCTTTCGGTTCTTCGTAAACATAATGCGAGCTGGAGGTGCTGCAGGATTAGTTGGAGGAAATGTTGAAGAAGAAATCAGGAAGCTTCGGTGGTCAACAACTATGTAGTGCTAAGTAGGGACTACGCTAGGCTTGGAGGGAAGTCGTTTATCAAGACTGAGGACGCAATTGAAGTGGAGAACTGGTAGCTTCATTACAAAAGGATTTCTGATGATTTGGGACTCAACAATGAGCAAGTAGCATCCAGACAATTGCAAGGAGCGGCACTATACTACTGGAACAGTTTTATTGTAGGAGTAGCTGTAGAGGCTATGACTTGGGTTGAATTCAGAAGGAGGTTTGAGGAAAGATTCATGTCGAAGATCGCCAAGTCAACTCTGCTCAAGAAGTTTGCTGAGTTGGTGCAAGGAGACATGACTGTGCTTGAGAATGCTACCAGATTTGAGGAATTATCAAGACACAGATATTCTATGGTTGATATAGGTTATCAAAAGGAATGGGAAGTTCATCCGTAAATAAAGATCCGAGCTTGCTAAAGCGACTTTACCAAATATTAGGGACATGTGCAATGTAGTTGTTGGGATGGCTTTAAGGAATGAGGAGATGCTCGCTTTCTTTAATGGTAACAAAGAAGTGGAAAACTTGAGGTTGGCAAAACTAAAAGAGAAAGTTTTTCCGTAAAAAAGGAGCATAAAAGAGTGGAGCAGCCAAGAAAGGGAAGGAAAAAGTTATCTGCTATAAGTATGATAACAAAGGGCATTTTGCTAATGAATGTCGCTCATGAGATGGAAAAAAAGTGATTGGGAAGAAGAATATAAAATGCTTCATTTATGATCAGATTAGACATTATGAGGACCAGTGCAAGGAACTAGCCAATGATGGAAAGGGCAAAGTGTTTGCATTGGAACTAGCTACCTCAAGACCAACGGTAAGGGAGAAATGAAAAGCTACGTTGGGAGGTATGCTTTTGATCCATGGTGTGTCAGTTAGAGTTGTATTTGATATCGGCACATCGCATTCTTTTATATCTCATTATTTGGTAGATTGGCTTACCTAGAACCTTCATACCTAGTTACTTCCTTAAGGGTTATGAATCTGATAGGAGAGTATTCAACTCTGGGGATGAGATTTGACCAGCTAGAGCTTGAATTGTTAGGTCCTATATTGACATACAATTTGCATGTGTTTGATTTCGTATGTTTTGGAACTATTTGGGTATGGTTTGGTTAAGTAAGTACGGTGCTAGGATATTTTGCCATGATAGGAAAATATCACTTAGATATCCTAGTTGTAATGATCAGATTATATGCACCGTAGAAAACCCAAAATTAAATTCTTGTGCTTTTTTGGGTATTATAGACGAAAAAGATGAGTTGAATAGACTTTTTGTTGTCAGAGAATTTGTAGATATCTTTTATCCTATGATAGGACTGAAAGTGTTAGAGTATGCCCTAGGGGCAATTCTATAATTTATTAACTCTAAAATCAGTTCTTGTTTGAAATAAAGGTGTTTATTCTTTCTCTTATATATTTGTCATAATGTGTTACAAATAACTAAATGTTTAATTAGAAATATATTTGATAGAAAATCCATAAATGACGTGTCTGAGATAGTAATTACAATTAGTTGTAATCATGAGTATTGGATCACATTGTTACAAAACACATCATTTTAAATGTTCCTAGTCAAGATGCATCAACACTGGATATAGATGTATCCATTGAGACTAGAGTGCATAATGCTTTCCAAATGTTGGTAGTGTATTACTCAGGACTGCTGGGAGCACCTAGAGGTTATGTATTGATAGTTATTGGATTGCTATAGAACAACTCACTTAGTAGTTTTCTGTTGGTTAATATAACTAAGGTTAAATAGAAAATATTGACATGACTAATTTACATAATTCTTTCGACTTTAGAATACTGTCAACCTTCAATATGAAAAACTCTGCTTTGATTATAGTCAAATCATGGGACAATATCCATCAAGTGATTATGTTGGTTGAATGGAAATATTGGAAGGAAGACACTATTCAAGAGAGGATTCATCACTTCAGTTATATGAGGTTAGTATCATGGTCAACTCAAGTCAATCCAAAGTCAAAATCTTTGGGCAGAGTAGTACGGTTAATAATAATTGTTATTATCCACATGTTAAAAGGCCATTAAATCTTCATGCACACTTAATGATCGATTATTGGATGCTAATGGTTACTTGGCCACCACACTTCCTAGAGGGGTAGTTTGGGCTTGGCCACCACACTTCCTAGAGGGGTAGTTTGGGCATTCCCCAAAAAAGTGAATTAGGATTTTAAACTTGTATATATACCCCTTATCTTCATGTAGTTATTCTCTCCTCTCTTACTCTCTTGTTTAGTCTCTCTTAGGCTCTCTTCTCTTAGTTAGTTTTAGCTTAGAAATAAAAGAAAGCTTCTCTTTTCTTTTCATACTTACTTAGCCATTTTCTCTTTATATACTATTTTTATGCAACTTTAATACATGTTATTTTCCTTTACATGCTTATTTACTTTCGTGTTAATAGTGTAGATTTACAGTCATGCAAGTAGATTAGTTTGTTTTTCCTTTCTTTTTGCTCTATTTTTCCTCTTATTTATTTAATGTTGCTTGCTACAATTGTTGATATGATAAAGAATATGAGAGGCTAAACCTATTCAATTTAGGGTAATAAAGCTCCCTAATCATGTAGCTTCAACATTTTGATCATTTATGTTCTCTTTTTGTGATTAAAGGAAACACTTGAAGTGGTTTAATGATGTTGTTTAGCTTTGAATTTGATAGTCTACGTTGTTCATAACAAATAGGCTACGCTTAAACAAACAATACACAAATTGCCTCCTCATCTATATATGATTATGGGAAAGAAGTGAATGCTGAAATTAAAATTTGATGTCCTATATTTATAAACAATAGTTAATAGGTCATGCTTAAAACAGATTTTGTTTTCAATTTTGTTGTCATATTTCATGAGATTTAAATGTGTATTAGTGGTTATGTTATAGTTTGATGGTTTATATTAAGGTAATTAATAGCACAAATACACCATACTTATGATAATCATATCAACTAATTTCACTAATGACCAAAAGAGAGATCATAACTTCATTTTGTTGATTTATGTGATCTATAGAGTGGAAATTACCTCTAAATTGTATTAACACTCTCATATTTTTATCACTTTCTTTTTGTCATTTTTCTTACTTTTTTTAGCTAACCACTCTCAAATTTGGTTTAATTTGATTGAATAGATTTTTGAAATCCCATTTTCCAGTGGATCGACCAGTACTCGCCACGTACTAGAATTGTACGCCACACACTTGCGGTTGATTTAAATTTAAATTTGTTTGACGGTTTTCTAAACTGATAGAATTTCCGTCGTCGAACAACTGACATTCGAATAGTTCGGTGCTAATTGCTGACTAAATTTACACCAAAGACTTACACAACTAAAATGATGAATTCCCTTAAGACCGAATGGTTTAATTAGTTTATAATTGTTATAAACAAATTAAATTAATTAATATTTATGAAATATTAATTATAAAATTTGAATATGATTTGAAAAATAAAAATTCCTATATATTTACAATCGTTATAAATGTACCAATCGATATACGATATCGATAAGCGATCAAATTAGATTTAATTGCATAGCATTTGGCTTGGGCTTAAATGGGTTCAAAGCCCATCGTTAGAGCTTAAAATTTCAGTTTAGACAAGTTACTTAGGCGGCTAAAACTTAGGATTAGACCTAGAGATGGATGGCCAAGATTAAGAGAAAATAGGTAATGAGATTGTCCTAATATCTCTCTTGTACATGGCTACATATATGGAACACTAAACCCTTAATCAAAAATAACTTTTGGCTGCCATAATTATCATATTTGCTGGCCAAAATTAATCCCCATATTAGTTCTAAGAATCTTAAATCAATTCAAGTTAAGTAAAAGCACTATTTGATAGAAAAGTTTGACGATCCCAGACTTGCAACTGACGGATCGAGCATAACTAGAGAAGGGAATTCATTGATTCAAGTGGACTCAAAGGCATCATCAAATGGTATTTTATTTATATTAATCAAATCATATTTTATGATTTAACATAGATTAATCGAAAATATGTATATATATTAATGCTTTATATCTAGTTATGTGAGATTTTCGTAGGTATATTGTGGTTGTCACAAATTAGTTATATATGGTTGTCACAAATTAGTTTTGTTATGTGCATGATTATATTATTATGTGTTATAATTTTTGTATAAACATATCTACTTTGATGTAAAGTTTAATCTTTGTCGTTATTAATTATTATACGTATATTTCTATATTAATTTAAATATAGATTAGTGTATATTTTAAACATATAATTACATATTTGTATATTTATAATGTATAAATAGCTTAGAATTTTTCCTTGCACCTATTTAAACATAATATGAATTATAAAATTCGAAAATAAGTTTTTTAAATATAAATAATTTTAAATTATCTTTTATTGATTATCTGAATTGTTTATTATATCTAAAATAATTATCGCGCTGAAAAGTCAATTTTATATTTTCTAAAATTACTACATTTATGTAGTAACCCACGGAAAAAATGTTAGAATTCTTTGTTAAAACTTAGTATTTTTAATAATTAAATTACTTCGGTTGAACATTTCTTTTATTTATTAAAAATAATATTTTATTTCAAAAAATCATGAAAGGATTATTTTAACCTGTATTTTTTGATCCTAAATTTTCCTAAATTTTAAAATTTGACTTTTTAATATTTATCACTAATATTTGTAATTATTATGATCAAAACTATTTATTGTATATATATAATAATGATAAAATATAAAATTATTATTTTATGTTTGTTATGCTAATTTCGATTTGGAAATAATTTTGAAATATATATAATTTTATTTTAAGTATTTGAATGTAATTACATTTTATTTAACCTTATATATATAATTTTAATTATTATATATATATATGTATGTATGTATGTATGTATGTATAATTTTATATGTTTAATTATGTATATATATTTATACAAATGTTTTAAATTATATATATATATAAGTAATTTTGAGACTTTTAGTTATAAAATATATTTTAAATATATATACACGTATTTATATAAATATACCTGCATTATAGATTTATGCACATATTTAGACAACATACAATACATACGAAATGAGCTAATGTGTCTGTTGCGATGTAAATCCCAACCTCTGTATACGAGTATGTTATACCCTTCACGGATTATTATGTTACACATGCACATATATGTATATGTATATGATACATGTATGCATGTGTGTGTGTGTGTATTAAATCATTCAAATTAACTTTACATCACAAAATGCTTAAATTTAAATAAAATACATGATTTTATTTAAAAAAAATTTAGAATTTCTAAATGAATTAGACTTTAAGGCCCAATAAAGATAAAATAGGATAAATTTTTTGAAATATATCCATCGCTATCGCTGCAGGCTGATCCTGTTCCAACAATGGTATCGGAGCCCAATAGCCTATGCGGTCTAAGTTATTCATGTTAGGGCTAACTTATTAAGCTTTCCCACTCAGTACGGTGTCTAGAAAGGTAATGTCTAGGATTGAAATTGGGTAATCAAGCACCCTGTCCTACCTGGTTACCAGCCTGGCCTTAAAGGTGAAGTGACCCCAAAGGTTGCCCCTAATAGAAAAGGCCTAACTTAATTTGGGCCTTAGGCCGATTTTCAAAATTTTCTTGAAATTAAAGCAAAAGATTTTAAATTTAATTGTTAAATTTAAAATAAAATATATGTTTATTATAATAGTTATAATGTAACATATTTTTCAATATGTTTGATAAACCAAATAACATAATTTTCAAAAATTATAAATTTTATTAATAAGTTAATTAATAAAATGTATGTGCATGTAGTAAATATAATATGAAATATTTATGCTATTTTAAAACGTTTAAGATATCATAAATATGCATGCATACATGTGAATAATGATTTTCGAAATCAAGATAATTTAATTAATTTAATTAAAAAGTTAATTAATTGAAATTATAATTACACATGTATATGATATATGTGTTATACTATAAAGGTTACAGTATGTAATAAATATAAATGTTATATCAGTATAAAATTAATTAATTAAAATTAATTAAATATGATTTAATTAATATAATTTTATACACAAGACTATTATATAAGTAATGTGAAATATAAAAACTATATAAATAAAACTTATGTAATATGAATGTATAAAACTCATAATAGACTTAAGAAATAAACACATACGTAATCGTATGTATATCATGATTTCTGATGTGTTCGGCACTTGAATCACGAGGGTAGTTCATAAGAATTACATTATTTCATAAGTCGATATCACTCAATTTAATGTTATCCTCCACCATATATATGTTAATAAATTACTTGCATACTCCTTAGTTGTTGAGCAAACTCAAGCTAAGGATATTATTTGTAGTATTATTAATATATTGAATAGATGAGATAAGATAACTATACGTATTTGTTAAGCAAACCCAAGGTACATATACTATACTTAGGGCATCAAGATATTGTAGGTACAAGTGAATAATTTCATTTCGATTTGTTGAGCAAACTCAAGGTCAATATTAAATTCAAACAAGGTTTCAAGGGTTAGGAATTGTATGTGATACAACCGATAAAAGGTTATCCATTGTTCGTAGAGCTATGACATGTTGAGCAAACTAAAGGTTAGAATTCCAAGATGGACAAGTCCTAACACCTACTAGTGAAGTCATAAGACTTCTATGTTTTGACTTAGGGTTTGGCGAAACATAAATGAGTAGTGGGAGATTATTAGTAAAATGAAACATAATGTTTAGCCTTACTAATATTATAAGAACATCTATTATGTTTTGTCATGGTAATCTACCATTTAAACTTGTAGAAAATGTCAACTCCAAAATTGTTTTCTGAAAGTGACAAACTCACCGGACCTAACTACACCGACTGGCTAAGAGCAATTAAAATAGCATTAACTTATGAGTGCCTTTGGACTTCTGTTACATGTGAACCCAAAAAAGAACCCGTTGATGGTGCAGACCCTAAAGAACGAATTGCTTATTTAAAGTGGCAATATGACTTAGAGATCGCCCAAGTTATCGTGTTGTCTACCTTAGACAACCCGTGTAGGATCTAGATTAACCCTAGAGGGGGGGTGAATAGGGTTATAGCAAATTTTCTCGATTTAAAAACAGAAATAAACTGCAGAAATAAATATGTTGAAAAGTAAATCACACACAAAATTTACCCAGCTTCGGCAACCCCTGCCTACTGCTGCATTCACAGATTTCTATTAGAATTAAACAGTATCACGCTTACAACAACTCTACTAGACTCGCAGACCCTTTTGCTCCCGCTCACAAACACTCTACAAGACTCGCAGACCCTTTGCTCCCGCTCACAAACACTCTACTAGACTCGCACACCCTGCTCCCGCCTATAGAGTTTCGTTTACTTGCAAACTCTGCTCCCGCCTATAGAGTTTCGCTTACTCGCAAACACTGCTCCCGCCTATAGAGTTTTGCAAACTCGCACCCCTGCTCACTGAACTAATTCTAAATAGACAATCTGACACTACCTAATCCCTAGGTGGTGATTTACAAATTCTTTGACTCGAAAAGAAAAAACAACTTCAAAAATAACCGCAGGAGCAAAAATTAAAATACGAACTTGAATGCATAATTTTTGCTCAAATAAAATAAGAAAACCCCTTTAATTTAAAACCCTAAATAACTAAAAAACTAAATCTCCTTTGAAAATAAACAAGGCCGGCCCTTGTTATTTTTCACCCGATCCACTGTGAAGTAAAAATGCGGCCTCTCTTTGTCGAATTAGGGCTTCGGCTTCTTTCTCAAATTAGGGCTTCGTTCTGATGATCGATTCTCTGATTTGTGACCGATGGCTTGCGTCGCTTGTTCTCTGATAATTGATTCTTGTTGCTAGCTCGTTCTCTGATGATCGATTTGCGTTGACAGTTCGTTCTCTGATGATCGAGTTGTTGATGATTCGGTATGTTATTTCTTTTCGTTGCTGGTTTTAATGATTTGCTTGACTCTATAACTCGATGCCGATGATGTAAATTGGATTCAGTATTTATATGAATTCGTGACACTTGAATTTCTTCGTATCAATTTGATACTTTCCTAATTCTCAATTACCTGTTGCGCACGTCTTTCCTGATTTTGTGACATCTTGATACACACGGCTCTCCTGATATTTTTTAACTTGATAATCACGGTTTTGAATTGAGAGCGTTCGATCTTCGATTTGTATTTTACTTCGATCATCTCTGCAATGTTGAACTTCGTCAATACTGTATTCGTACGTGAATTTTTATCACTGCGTTACATTTGTACGTCTGCATTGTTATTCTTCGACTTTGGCACTGATCCATGATTTCGACTTGGACTTTGCATTGAGTACATATGATGACATTTTGGTTTACCACATGCTGCTTGCTTTAGTCTCGGCGTGAACCTTTGCATTTCATCCATACGTATATGCTCACTGTCTTTGTATACATTTTGCCCATTTGTTACTGTCACTGCATCATATAATGTTGCTGTAGCATGTACTCGAGTCATGATAGCATTTGCTTCTGCACTGATACATACATTTTTCTTGTTGACATGATTTGCACTTTCACTGTTGCTCTCAAGTTTTGTTCATCCAATTCGTTGATACTTGTAACTTTCTGCACATATAAACTTGCATTCATGTATACTGATGTTGTGCACTGATTTAAGCTTCACTGAACTTTGGCCTTGAGCATTGCTGTGTCATTGAACATTTGGTTTTGTTTGCATTGTTGATTCATCACTTCGTTTGATATGTTGTCCACCTGAGTTTGAGCATTTGCACATTTGAAGCCTTGTATCATGATGCAGTCTTCATTAGCTCGTGTGCTTCCAGTGTTGCCACTGTGTTTCATTTGCATAGCTGAATTTGTGTTGTCTTTGATGTTGTTGAACTTGGTGACATGCATTTCTTCAAATCTGCCTTTAGTTGTATTCATTGTGTTGTTGTCTACTGTATTGCTTCATTATGTTCTTGATAAATGCACTTCTGGAGCTTGTATAATTTGAGTTGTAGCTTGATGGTTTCATGCTTCATGCATGTACTCTGTTCATATGTTCTT
Source organism: Allium cepa (assembly GCA_030765085.1). NCBI lineage: Eukaryota > Viridiplantae > Streptophyta > Magnoliopsida > Asparagales > Amaryllidaceae > Allium > Allium cepa. The sequence goes on along the minus strand of CM060943.1, from coordinate 237,328,446 downwards.
GGTGGCATTTCTTTGGTCTGCACTGCTTGTTGATGTTGCTTGTGCACTGCCATATTTTGATTATTACTCTGTTGCTTCATTTGCCACTGAGTTGCATTGAGTAGCTGGTCTTTGTAGTTGTTGCTGTGCCTCTCTTGTATTATTGGTGTCTGCAGTGTGTTGCATTACCATCATTGCTGTTTGGTCTGAACTTGACGTTGCAGTTTGTAGCTGTTGACTACACCACCATATATCAATTGCTCGGCCTTTGGTTTCATGTGCATTGAGTTTTGACCCTTTGTTGTTCATTTGGGATACTGGACTTGTTGTACATTGCATAGTGCATTGCCTTGTTTGTTGAAGTTGTGCTTGCACACTTGCTATTTTTTATGCGCACACGAGTTGGCGAGGCAGTGCACACATGTATGAACGTACACGTGTGTATTGCAGCCACTTATGATTACCTGTCCCTGTAATATCTATGTGCATGACTTTGTGATGAATTCAAGTGTGAATGATGACGAACAACCCAAATAACTGAGGCAAATCATATTTTCAAAAATCGTATTTCATTTTATATTGCAAAAATATTTCTTTTTCAATTTTACTGCGTTAGTGAATATTTTTGCAGATTGCTCAGATGCTGGATTCAAACTGGAACGCAGTTGAAGATAAAAAATACGAGTGTGAGTGATATGTAGTGAGGTTAACTGTAAATGTGAAATGTGATGTGATTGTAATCAAAGTTGTATAGTTATAGTGAGAGATTGAAATTGTACTATTCAAAATTGTAATAAATATTTGTTTGAATAAAATTTCTGTTTGAATTCAAAATCTGTTTAACTTGTTCTGTTTGAATTCAAATTCGAATTCTGTGTAATTTAATTTTATTCAACAAATATTTATTTAATCTATGAAAAAACAAAATAGTACATTACCAAATACATTTAAATGAATATATATGTTTATTATCATCAAACAAAAACATATAAGCGCATATTCAACAATCTCCCCCTTTTGATGATAACAAACATATATTTAAGATTTTGACCATGTTAAATGTATTTGACCAATTATATACTTTAATTGCTCCCCCTATTTAAATGCTTCCTCTCTACATGATGCTCCCCCTACATATATGCATAAAAATATGTAAATGAGCCTATATGCAAATGGAAAATTATTTGACCTTTGCTTGATTCTATTTGACAAAATCTTAACTTTTCTCTCCCCCTTTTGTTATCAGCAAAAGAATAACAGTGTTATAAAAATAGGGATGAAGTGATAGACATGAATCAAACATTTAACTCAATTAAATATAAATATCAAATTTCAATAAAACTCAAACAAAAATCATAATTACCCTTGTCAAGCGCATATTCCACTTTCAGAAGTGATGGGGATAAAATCATCAAAAATCATACAATTCTGTCTATTTGTGGTATATTTATTTCAGGAAATTTGAATATCTACTAACCATGCATAACCGTTAGGACTTTTAAATGAGATTAGTAGTATTCCAATTTAATTTAAAAAATGAAATCAAGTATCTTCTAACCACGCATGACCGTGAGGACTTTTAAATGGGATTAGAATCAACTTGTCTATTTGAATCAATTAATTTTGATATGCGTTCCATACATGCATAACCGTGAGGACTTTTAAATGAGCATGGAAGCACATAATCAAAAATCCAAGTAATTCACCCATGCATAACCGTGAGGACTTTTAAATGAGAGTGAATACTTTGGATATTTATTTTTATTGCTAAATATAATAAGTTAAAGGACAAATAATTTCCTTCACAGATTTAAAGATATTGAAGAACAAATGATTTCCTTTGTAAACTACCACAAATTTACATACTAAATACGATCTTGATGAGTGATGGTCGATAGAAAGTTGATAGAAATAGAAATGGTCATGGAATTTTTACCCAACAAAAAGTTTTTATAACTCTTGTTATGAAATTCTAAAGAAATTTTCTAATTATACTTTCTCGAGTTATAATATATGATAAATATCAACACTCATCTCTTTTTCAATCACTATTCATCTTTTCGATAACCAAAGGGAGTCAGATTAGTCAAAATTTGTCATTTAAAATCTAATTAAAAATTATAAAATCAATTTTTCAAAAATGATTAAGCTGTAAATATGGTCAAACATGATTTTCTCGAGGCGGTTTTATAAGAAAATAATTTCTGCTATTTGAAAATTATTTAAAGTGAACAATATGCAGAAATTTTCTTTGAAAAATGATGCAGCAAATGAATGTTTCACAATAAATCACGTTCAACTCGTAAGTTTTCTATCAACTAGATTACTAGTATGAACTGCATCTGAATTTCTTTTTCAATCCAAAATATCACTAACTGGATTTGGTAAACCAGACATGAACTGTGCATCAAAAATTTCAAACCCAATTTTAGCAACAATTTAAATGACATTCTTTGGATTTTGAATTGAAGCCATGTTCACACTCAAACAAATATCATGGTGTTAATTTCGGAAACCATAGGATAAACAATTATATTCATGAGTGATCAACAGTCAGTCAACATCATAATTATTTCAAAAACAATTTCTTGAAGTTTCAACAATTTCTTAAAATCTTTGTTAACACCTTTCACATGAAATTTGAAATCGTGCAAATTTACAAACAGTGACCAAAATGTCAAAACCAATATATCTACGTGTAGCATGAGTAATCAAGGATCAATAAAATACCATCATTTGACCAAACATATTAAGTTCAATGATGAAAGGATGGTTGGTCTACTTTTAAGCACAAATCAAAGTAAGAACAAGTCAAAGGAAAAAACATATCAATAAGTCAGAATTAAAGACATCGCAATTTTGGCTGATTTAATTCAGAATATGGTGCAGATTATCACATTTAATATACCTTCACCTGTTTTACCTTTACGATAATTTCTCGTGATTGCCCATTGTGATTCTGTCACCTTTATACTAGGCTAAGGAACTTTGCTATGTTGCCCGTTGTGTTTCTGGAACAGCCAAAATCCAGAGACCACCGTTGTTGTTCCTTAGCCTGCCACCACACCTACACGATGAAAGATTTTTGTGACCTATTTCTAGGTCCATGATTGTTAGTGGCAGAAGCATTATGAATAAACAAACCTTTTGGAACCCAAACTTGTTTAGTCCTTTTATTCTTGTTCCAATAGACATGAAATTTGTTTGTAGAATTCTTAGGAACCCAAACTTGTATAAATTTTGTGTTCTTGTTCCTATGACTATAATTTTCAACACGATGTCCAATTATTTCACATCTATCAAAGACACTCTTCCCTTTGGCATTATCCTCAACTTGTGTTTTCCCAAAACCTAGTCCTTTTCCGTTGTTAGCAAAAATTTGATTTCCCAATAGCATGTTGAAAGATTTTTCGCCTCTTGAAAAGTTATTCAAAGATTTCTCAAGATTTTGGACTTTGGTTTTCAGTGTTGTGTTTTCAGTGACAAGTGAGGTGCATCGATTTATAAAATCCTTTTTCCTAGTGTCAATGATTTCCTTAAGACTCAAGTTTTCTTTTTCAAAGTTCTCAGAGTAATTCTTAAGTCTTGTCAATTCTGAATCTAAAACTTTACATCTTTTACATTCTAGGTTTTGAATATTTTCAAGTTCAGTTTTTAACCTAAAATTTTCACGAGCAAGTTCTCTCCTATCAGATTTCAGTTTTTCAAGTTTAGATTCAAGAGCATCAACTACTTTAGTAAGATCAAGACACATAAAAACAAGATCTCTATAGGAATACTCACCTTCCTCACTAGATTCCTCGGAGGTTGCTTCTGATTCTGATTTTGCCATGCAACACAAGTTAGCCTCCTCTGAGCTGCTATCCGAAGCTTCCTCTCCTTCTTCATCATCCCAAGTCGCTGCAAATACCTTCTTCGCCTTTTTCTTTCCTTTGTTGTTTTTGAGAAGTGGGCATTTTGGTTTGATGTGGCCAGGCTTGTTGCAGTTATAACATGTCAGTTCATTATCGAAATTTTCAGAGTCTTTTGTCCTATTGCCCTTTGTTTTCTTCTTGTGTGGCTTAAATCTTGATGAGTTTCTAAGTTTATTGACAGCCATTGCAAGCTCTTCAATTGGATCTTCTTCATTGCTTTCTTCTTTGCTCTTTAAGGCAATCGTCTTCTTCTTTGGTTCGGAGTTGTTGCGTTCTTCCTTTGCTTTTAGCTCAAGCTCACATGTCATCAAGTTGCCAATCAACTCCTCCATGCTTAGCTTACTCAGATCTTTCGATTCTTGGATTGCCGTGACTTTTGTCTCAAAGTTCATCGGTAAGACTCGTAGTATCTTCCGCACAAGCTCTACCTCAGTGAAGACCTTCCCATGCGCTCTAGCGTTGTATACCAAGGTTGAAAAGCGTCCAAACATGTCCTTTATGCTCTCGCCTTTGTCCATCACAAAGTTCTCATATTCATTGCTGAATAGGGCTAGACGAGACTCCTTGACTTGAGAAGTTCCTTCGTGTGCCATATTTCCTGTGCTGTTGTACAATGAGAAATTCTATTAAATTCATTTTTATCAAGAGCACATATCAAAGCATTCATGGCTTTAGCATTTATCGTTTTCAATCTCTTATCGTTAGCATCCCACCTATCCTTAGGTTTAGGAATCTCAGTATCACCAACGATTATAGTGGGAGGTTTATAGCCAGTTTCAATAATATCCCAAACATCATAATCAACGGAACTAAGGTAAATACTCATCCTAACTTTCCAGTAAGCATAATCGTTCCCGTTAAACATGGGCGGCCTAACGATAGATTGCCCCTCAGAAAAAGCATTATTTGACGGATTCATGACTCTAGATAAAAATACCAGGCTCTGATACCACTTGTAGGATCTAGATTAACCCTAGAGGGGGGGGTGAATAGGGTTATAGCAAATTTTCTCGATTTAAAAACAGAAATAAACTGCAGAAATAAATATGCTGAAAAGTAAATCACACACAAAATTTACCCAGCTTCGGCAACCCCTGCCTACTGCTGCATTCACAGATTTCTATTAGAATTAAACAGTATCACGCTTACAACAACTCTACTAGACTCGCAGACCCTTTTGCTCCCGCTCACAAACCCTCTACTAGACTCGCAGACCCTTTGCTCCCGCTCACAAACACTCTACTAGACTCGCACACCCTGTTCGCGCCTATAGAGTTTCGTTTACTCGCAAACTCTGCTCCCGCCTATAGAGTTTCGCTTACTCGCAAACACTGCTCCCGCCTATAGAATTTTGCAAACTCGCACCCCTGCTCACTGAACTAATTCTAAATAGACAATCTGACACTACCTAATCCCTAGGTGGTGATTTACAAATTCTTTGACTCGAAAAGAAAAAACAACTTCAAAAATAACCGCAGGAGCAAAAATTAAAATACGAACTTGAATGCATAATTTTTGCTCAAATAAAATAAGAAAACCCCTTTAATTTAAAACCCTAAATAACTAAATAACTAAATCCCCTTTGAAAATAAACAAGGCCGGCCCTTGTTATTTTTCACCCGATCCACTGTGAAGTAAAAATGCGGCCTCTCTTTGTCGAATTAGGGCTTCGGCTTCTTTCTCGAATTAGGGCTTCGTTCTGATGATCGATTCTCTGATTTGTGACCGATGGCTTGCGTCGCTTGTTCTCTGATAATTGATTCTTGTTGCTAGCTCGTTCTCTGATGATCGATTTGCGTTGACAGTTCGTTCTCTGATGATCGAGTTGTTGATGATTCGGTATGTTATTTCTTTTCGTTGCTGGTTTTAATGATTTGCTTGACTCTATAACTCGATGCCGATGATGTAAATTGGATTCAGTATTTATATGAATTCGTGACACTTGAATTTCTTCGTATCAATTTGATACTTTCCTAATTCTCAATTACCTGTTGCGCACGTCTTTCCTGATTTTGTGACATCTTGATACACACGGCTCTCCTGATATTTTTTAACTTGATAATCACGGTTTTGAATTGAGAGTGTTCGATCTTCGATTTGTATTTTACTTCGATCATCTCTGCAATGTTGAACTTCGTCAATACTGTATTCGTACGTGAATTTTTATCACTGCGTTACATTTGTACGTCTGCATTGTTATTCTTCGACTTTGGCACTAATCCATGATTTCGACTTGGACTTTGCATTGAGTACATATGATGACATTTTGGTTTACCACATGCTGCTTGCTTTAGTCCCGGCCTGAACCTTTGCATTTCATCCATACGTATATGCTCACTGTCTTTGTATACCTTTTGCACATTTGTTACTGTCACTGCATCATATAATGTTGCCGTAGCATGTACTCGAGTCATGATAGCATTTGCTTCTGCACTGATACATACATTTGTCTTGTTGACATGATTTGCACTTTCACTGTTGCTCTCAAGTTTTGTTCATCCAATTCGTTGATACTTGTAACTTTCTGCACATATAAACTTGCATTCATGTATACTGATGTTGTGCACTGATTTAAGCTTCACTGAACTTTGGCCTTGAGCATTGCTGTGTCATTGAACATTTGGTTTTGTTTGCATTGTTGATTCATCACATCGTTTGATATGTTGTCCACCTGAGTTTGAGCATTTGCACATTTGAAGCCTTGTATCATGATGCAGTCTTCATTAGCTCGTGTGCTTCCAGTGTTGCCACTGTGTTTCATTTGCATAGCTGAACTTGTGTTGTCTTTGATGTTGTTGAACTTGGTGACATGCATTTCTTCAAATCTGCCTTTAGTTGTATTCATTGTGTTGTTGTCTACTGTATTGCATCATTATGTTCTTGATAAATGCACTTCTGGAGCTTGTATAATTTGAGTTGTAGCTTGATGGTTTCATGCTTCATGCATGTACTCTGTTCATATGTTCTTGGTGGCATTTCTTTGGTCTTCACTGCTTGTTGATGTTGCTTGTGCACTGCCATATTTTGATTATTACTATGTTGCTTCATTTTCCACTGAGTTGCATTGAGTAGCTGGTCTTTGTAGTTGTTGCTGTGCCTCTCTTGTATTATTGGTGTCTGTAGTGTGTTGCATTACCATCATTGCTGTTTGGTCTGAACTTGACGTTGCAGTTTGTAGCTGTTGACTACACCACCATATATCAATTGCTCGGCCTTTGGTTTCATGTGCATTGAGTTTTGACTCTTTGTTGTTCATTTGGGCAGCTGGACTTGTTGTACATTGCATAGTGCATTGCCTTGTTTGTTGAAGTTGTGCTTGCACACTTGCTATTTTTGACTGCGCACACGAGTTGGCGAGGCAGTGCACACATGTATGAACGTACACGTGTGTATTGCAGCCACTTATGATTACCTGTCCCTGTAATATCTATGTGCACGACTTTGTGATGAATTCAAGTGTGAATGATGACGAACAACCCAAATAACTGAGGCAAATCATATTTTCAAAAATCGTATTTCATTTTATATTGCAAAAATATTTCTTTTTCAATTTTACTACGTTAGTGAATACTTTTGCAGATTGCTCAGATGCTGGATTCAAACTGGAATGCAGTTGAAGATAAAAAATACGAGTGTGAGTGATATGTAGTGAGGTTAACTATAAATGTGAAATGTGATGTGATTGTAATCAAAGTTGTATAGTTATAGTGAGAGATTGAAATTGTACTATTCAAAATTGTAATAAATATTTGTTTGAATAAAATTTCTGTTTGAATTCAAAATCTGTTTAACTTGTTCTGTTTGAATTCAAATTCGAATTCTGTGTAATTTAATTTTATTCAACTAATATTTATTTAATCTATGAAAAAACAAAATAGTACATTACCAAATACATTTAAATGAATATATATGTTTATTATCATCAAACAAAAACATATAAGCGCATATTCAACAACCCGTTGCAAAGGCAACATGAGAACTTGTCTGTCGATGAGATTTTTAATAGTCTGAAAGCTCTTTTTGGTGAACAGTCCCGTTCCACAAGGTACGAGCTTTTGAAAAAACTGTTTAACACCAAAATAAACAAGGTACAGAAAGTGGACGATTATGTTCTAATAATGAAGGCTATATTGATAGACTTGCACACTTAAACATAGAGATAAGCAACGAAATGCAAGTAGACATGGTCCTTGGTTCTCTTACTCCTCAGTATGAACTTTCATACTAAATTAAAACATGAACCAATTAAATATGAATCTCGTGGAGCTCCTCAATATAATGAGGTCAACCAAGTCAACATCTAAAGATCACGGTGTCGTACTTGCTGTGAAGGGAAATGCATCAACTTCGAAAGGTTCGAAGAAGCAGAAAAGAAAAGTAAGAAAAAGAAATGTAAGAAATTCGATGAAAAGGGTGAATGTCACCATTGCCACAAGAAAGGTCACAGGAAGAAACTATCCTGACTACTTGAAGATTGTGAAGTAAAGGAAGCGGAATGGTTCTGCAGCTCCATCGGGTACATTTATGATTCTAAAATATTTGTAATCAATAAAATGTCATGGGTTCTAGATACTGGGTCTGGTACTCATATATGTAATTCATTACATGGGATCAGAAACTGGCATCGCGCGGCAAAAGGAGTAATGAAGCTCCAAGTTGTTGATGTATCTATAGTAGATGCAACGACAATATGAGACTATCATTTAGATTTGGCAAGTAGGATTAGTATTAGTATTAAATAATTGCTATTATGTAAAAGAATTTATTGTGGAATTATCTCTGTTTCTAGATTGTCTAAGACGGAATATATTTTTCATTGTGAAAATAATATTATGAACATTAGTTTGGATGGAAATAAAGTCTGCAAAGATGTCATTGAAAATGGCATTTATGTGATTATACTAACTATGTCTGTCTATGAATGAAGTTTTTAATAAATTAAACGACAATTATCTTTGGCATTGTTGGCTTGGTCATATTAGTGAGAAACAAATAAACAAATTGAAAACCGATGGTTTTCTACCGTCAATTGTTTTTGAATCATTTAAAACATGTGAGGCGTGTCTTAAAGAGAAAATGACCAAGCACCCATGCAGTGGGAGCAATGAAAGAATCAATGAACTCTTAGAGTTAGTACATAGTGATGTATATGGCCCGATGCCTATATTAACTAAAGATATTAGTTCTTATTTTATTACTTTCACTGATGATTTCTCAAGACTAGGATATGTATATCTTATGAAGAATAATTCCGATGTTTATAAGAAATTTGTTTAGTACAAAAACGTAGTAGAAAATCAAACAGGCCGTAAAATTAAAATTCTTCGATCAGATCGAGGAGGTGAGTATGTTGGAAAGGATTTCCAACAATACTTAAAAAGATAATGGGATTATCTCTCATGTTATTCCACCCTATACTCCATAACATAATGATGTGTCAGAGCGAGGGAATCGAACCCTATTAGATATGATTCGTTTCACGATGAGTAAGGCTAAGTTACCTCTATACTATTGGAGATATGCGCTAGAAACTGCAACACATATGTTAAACTTGTTACCCACTAAATCTATGTCCAAAACACCATATGAGATGTGGTGTGGTAAGAAACCCTAACTCAAATATTTTAAAGTATGGGGTTGTCCGGCATATGTTAAGAACGTTGGCCCAAATTAACTAGAGGCAAAATTGGTACTATGTCAGTTTATAGGATATTCCAAAAACTCGATGGGATATATATTCTACAATACCGAGGAATAAGAGCTCATTGTTTCTCGACACGCTATCTTTACAGAAAAGGAATTTCTATTAAAAGAAATTAATAGTGAAGTTGTAGACTTGAATGAGATCCGAGAAATTAACACTAAAGCCGAAACAGTGGAAGAAACAAAGTCACCTGTATACGAAAACACGAAACCTATTAGAAGGTCTAGTAGGGAATCCCGCGCACCAGAGAGATACTACAGTTTTATCATGGACTGAAAAAAGGAGGATTGTTTCTAAGATGGAGATACACCTCTATCTTTTCAACAAGCACTGCGAAGTAAAGACTCTGCACTCTGGCTTGAAAATATGAAATCCGAATGGACTCCATGTACGAAAACAAAGTTTGGACTTTGTTGGACATACCTGAAGGGATTAAACCCATCAACTGCAAATGGATTTCTAAGAAAAAGCTAAATGCAAAGGGAGAAATGGAGACTTATAAGGGAAGGCTAGTTGCAAAATGATTTCGTCAAATTCGAGGTGTTGATTATGACGAGACCTTTTCGCTCGTAGCCATGCTTAAGTATATTCGGATTATGTTAGCCATTGCCGCATTCTGTGACTACGAAATATGGTAAATGGATGTAAAGACCGCTTTTCTAAATGGTGATTTAGAAGAAATCGTTTATATGTTACAGCCAGAGGGTTTTGTAGTCAATGGGAGTGAAGGCAAAGCTTGCAAGTTGTTAAAGTCCATTTATGGACTCAAATAAGCATCAAGGAGTTGGAACAAGTGTTTTGATAAAGTAATCAAACAGTTTGGTTTTTATCAGAATACAGAGGTAGCGTGCATATAAAGAAAGGAATAGGGAAATGCTATCGTATTCTTAATACTCTATGTTGATGACCTATTATTAATTGGCAATGACACTTCGTTATTGCAATCAGTGAAAGCTTGGCTTTCCAAAAATTTCTCCATGAAGGATTTGGGAGAAGTAGCCTATATACTTGGTATAAAGATCTATAGAGATAGGTCTAAGAGGCTGTTGGGATAGTTCCAATCCATGTACATAGACACTAGACTAAAACTTTTTAGTATGGAGAATACAAAGTGTGGAAGTGTTCCAACGCAATCTAGAATTGTCCTTTCTAAAAAGGAACTCCTCACATCGATGATGAGAAAGTGCGTGTGAAGAGGATTCCCTATGCTTCAACCATTGGATCCATAATGTATACTATATTATGCACTATATCGGATGTAGCATACAAATTAGGATGTGTAATCCGATACTGTTTGCGCCAAAATTGATCACAAACACCTGATAGTTGATAATTCACAATCTCGGATTTCAGATAAATAACAAGTATGAAGATCATTCAGAAAATTCAAAACAACGCAGCAAACAACACAGAATTTATAGTGGTTCGGTGACCTGGCCTACATCCACTCTGAATTTTATGATTTTATTGATTCACTTGATGGTTTCAATCAGTTACAGCAAGTTACAGTTGATAATAGCTCTGATGTTCGAATACAATGATGGTAGTGAATTGTAGAATTGAATCGGCAGAGTCTGGACGTTCCAAAGCTCAAAAGATCCCTTTTCTGAAGGTTTCATGGAGCTATTTATAGGCATAGGAGACTGATATCGTGCTCAAACTTTGGGAGACTTCTTCTGGCACGTGAGTGGGCCCACGCGACCGATCCCGGAAAGTTTCGACTCGATCCGTGATCGATACGAACCAATTTCGTATCGATCAAAAAATGATCCAATCGAGCTGAAAATTGGCAGTATTATTCTTTAGCTTGTATGTAAGCTCCTATGAAAATTTCGTCGCATTTGGACCTGTGGTTTGTGAGATATAATCGATGCAAGATTGTGTTTTTCGTACGTTGTTGAGTTCGAATCCATGGTTTCGTATCCATCCCTACGAATCGATCTGGACACGTGACAACGCGGCGATATGGCGCGCACTCCCCGCATTGATCCAACCTTTTGCTCCGAGTAGACCATGTCGCATCCATGAACTTCACCTCGTTTGTATCAATGGCCATTGCCTTGTTCGATTCGATAGCCGTTGCCAATTCGTATTGATGGAAGTGGGTTTGTTCGTATCGATGTTTGGGGTGCTATTTCGTATCGATCGCTAAAGGGAGTACTACTCGTATCGATTGGCTTTGGCTTTATTTCGTATCTATCAGCCGATCGATACGAAATAAAGGCTCCTATTGATCGATGCGAACAATAATCCATGATTTCTGGGGATCGATACGAAAGGCGAATCTAGGATCGATGCGAACAAGGCTTCCACAAGATCGACACGAACTGATGACCTTGATTGATTCGAACATGGGGATACGAACACTCTGATCGATGTGAACCTGATGGATTCGAACGGAGCGAGGCGAAGTCATTCTGATGGGTACGAAGCTGATGGATTCGAATAGTATGGCCAAGGATCGGTTCGAAATTCAACGTCCCTCTATGGATACGAACAGTGTGTTTCTTCTAACTTGTATCGATCATATCTCATTCATACGAACTCCGATTAACCTGAAATTTGAAACGCTGCTTTTATGGCTTTGCTTGTCATGTCTGGTTAATTGTAGCCCAATCTGGACTCGGACAAAATTCATCAATATTCATAGCGAAGCAGTGTATAACCGATCTTCGGGACAAACTGTCTTTGGTTTTCGATTAATCTTTTGATATCACGGCCTTGCCAAAAGGCGGGATAACACTTGTCCTCCAAAACATGCCTTGCGATAGAAAGGTGTATTTTGTAATGCTATAAGCTGGATGTTCATATCCAGTCGACGACCTATAAAGAACTTGATAGTTTCATATGACCTCGAATGACGATAGTTCGGGATCGTATGCCATTTGAGGTGAAACGTGACCGTTCGCGGTCGAATTCCGTTCGCGACAAATGGTGGAACACGATCGTTCGCAGTCGGATGCTGCTTCAAACGGAGGGCGGCTGTTCGAGGTTGGATGTCGTTCTAGACGATTTGCGATCGTTCGCAGTCGGGCATTGTTCTTGACGAATTGTGACCGTTCGAGGTCGGGTGCCGCACGAGACAAAATGTGATCATTCGCGATCAGATGCCGCATGAGGCAGAAGGTGATCGTTTGCGATCGGATGTCATACTAGATGAATTGTGACGTTCGCGGTCGGATGCCGCATGAGGCAGAGTGTGATCGTTCGCGATTGGATGCCTCGCGAGGCAGAATGTGATCGTCCGCGATCGATTTTTGAGGGGGGCTTAGCATTACTAGGGTCAGATATCATGTTCGGGTGAATTTCTGAATTAGCGACTTTGGCGGTTCGTCGCCATACAAGGTGCGCTTGCGGACCGTTCTCTATCCAACACATATACAAGTAAATTCTTTCACAGAATTGCAAATATTAATGTAATGTTCACAAGAATTCCATAACAGAAATGTCCAAACAAACTAAGTCCAAATGTCCAAACCAAACAAAACAGAAGCAAGACAAGGATGTCAAAGCGTAAACTCTTACTATGATGCTGTCAGTAGTCATTCAAAGCATGTCTGTGGATCGTTCGCGATCACGTACATGTGTTAATGATTTAACCGCGTTAATGAGAAATTTACAACTTGTTCATCGTTATTTCCATTAATTGATAACCATCGGGTGTCCCGGTTCAGGGTCACCCCTATCTGATGTGGATGGTGATCGTTCTGGCTCCACCGCTGGAGCTCGCCTCCTCACATACTGAAGTAACCTACCGTTCCTGATATGCCCTTCCACCTCATCCTTCATATATCTATAGTCGTTTGTGTTATGACCGTTCAGTTCATGAAATAAACAATATTTGTTTGATTTCCTCTCGTCAACAGTTGGATCCCTTCGCATTGCTCTACGATAGGGAACTTGTTCTCCGGTGTCTTGGCAGGTTCGCTCCAAACTTTCATTCAGCTTCGAATAAGTGGTGAATCTCGGTTCCTCCGCGGCCGCTTTGACCTGTCATCATTATCCTCGTCCTTTCGTTTCCCTTTACCAATCTCTACACCTTTTCCAGATGAGTTTCCACCCTTGATAGCATAAACATCGATTCCCTCTTCTCTTTCTACACTAGCATCCTCCAATCATAAAAACTTTTCGGCCTCATGATAGAATTCTCCCAGATCCATAGGCGGATCTTTACTTAAATAATTTTTGAACTCTGTGCAATTAGCTATTCCGGATACAGCCGTTATCATAACCATGGATGGATCTGGTCGGTCCACCGACGCTGCTAATGCATTGAATCGCGTTAGAAAACTCCTCAGAGACTCCCTGGCTTTTTTCTTTAAAGTTGCCAAACTCATCACATTCTCGGGTCTCACAATATGAACCCTAAATTGCCTCATAAATTTCTCGGTTAAATCAGCCCATGTTTCTATGGAGCCGCTCTCCAGCTGCCTAAACCATAGTGCCGCGATATCTGTCAGATATAATGGAAAGCACTGGGCCATGACTTCCTATGATGCCCCCCGCACTTCCATGTGCCTCATATACTTTGTCAGATGGACCGCGGGGTCCATCCTCCCATCGTACATCTCCACTGATGGTAACTTGAATTCTGGTGGGTTCCTAGCCATCCTAATCGCAGGAGAAAAGGGACTCATATTCACATCTTCGAGATCTCTATTTACTAATCCGCCCCTCATGGCTCGTCTGACCATCTCTGCCAATCTATCACTGTCTCCAAGCTGTAGTCCTCGTTCATTGCCTTCAATCTTCCCCCCGAGTCCGTGTGAGCCTTCAGGACTCTGCCCCCCTGGTTGAGCGTTCATCCCTCTACCACCACCAGGTTACTCGGATGCCCCTGTCTCTCTCCCCAAGATTGGATCAACATGCTCTAAGCGTGTGCCCCTAGTCCTGGTGCTACGCCGGATGGTCCTGCTCCATTTTGAACTCCGCCTGCTCCTCGATTTTGTGCTCCAAGTAGCCCAATCTGTTGAAACAAATTCTAGATCATCTCTTCTTGCCTTCTCATTATTGTCTCCATCTCATCCCTAGTGATGAAGACTGAAGCTTGGTTCGCTCCTGAGGAACCCTCTTGACTCCCTTCGTGCTGACTTCTCTCTGGTCTCTGCCCTCTACTAGATTGCCTTGTCATGACTCTTTGGACCTGAATCTCTAAACTTTCAAATTCAACTGACAGAACCCCTGAATTAGCCCTCTCAGTGAAAGCACCAAAATGTTTGCACCAAAATTGGTCACAAACACCCGATAGTTGATAATTCACAATCTCAGATTTCAGATAAATAACAAGTACGAAGATCACTCAGAAAATTCAAAGCAACGCAGTAAACAACGTAGAATTTATAGTGGTTCGGCGATCTAGCCTACGTCCACTCTGAATTTTATGATTTTATTGATTCACTTGATGGTTTCAATCAGTTACAGCAGGTTACAGTTGATAATAGCTCTGATGTTCGAATACAATAATGGTAGTAAATTGCAGAATTGAATTCGGTAGAGTCTGGACGTTCCAAAGCTGAAAAGATCCCTTTTCTGAAGGTTTCAGAGGGCTATTTATAAGCGTAGGAGGCTGATATCGTACTCAAACTTCGAGAGATTTCTTCTGGTATATGAGTGGGCCCACGTGACCGATCCCGGAAAGTTTCGACTCGATCCGTGATCTATACGAACCAACTTCGTATTGATAAAAAAATGATCCAATCGAGCTGAAAATTGGCAGTATTGTTCTTTAGCTTGTACGTAAGCTTCTGTGAAAATTTCATCGCATTTGGACCTGTGGTTTGTGAGATATGATCGATGCAAGATTGTGTTTTTCATATGTTGCTGAGTTCGAATCCATGGTTTCGTATCCATCCCTACGAATCGATCTGGACACGTGACAACGCGGCGACGTGGCACGCACTCCCCGCATTGATCCACCTTTTGCTCCGAGTAGATCATCTCACATCCATGATCTTCGCCTCGTTTGTATCGATGACCGTTGCCTTGTTCGATTCGATAGCCGTTGCCAATTCGTATTGATGGAAGTGGGTTTGTTCGTATCGATGTTTGTGGTGCTATTTCGTATCGATCACTAAAGGGAGTACTGCTCATATCGATTGGCTTTGGCTTTATTTCGTATCTATCAGTCGATCGATACGAAATAAAGGCTCCTATTGATTGATGCGAACAATAATCCATGATTTATGGGGATCCATATGAAAGACGAATCTAGGATCAATGCGAAAACGACACGAACAGATGACCTTGACCGATTCGAACATGGGGATACGAACACTCTGATCGATGTGAACCTGATGGATTCGAACAAAGCGAGGCGAAGTCTTCTGATGGGTACGAAGCTGATGGATTCGAATAGTATGGCCAAGGATCGATTCGAAATTCAACCTCCCTCTATGGATACGGACAATGTGTTTCTTCTAACTTGTATCGATCATATCTCATTCATACGAACTTCGATTAAACTGGAATTTGAAAGAAACGCTGGCTTTTTATGGCTTTGCTTGTCATGTCTGGTCAATTGTGGCCCGATCCGGACTTAGACAAAATTCATCGATATCCATAGCGAAGCAGTGTATAACTGATCTTCAGGACGAACTGTCTTTGGTTTTTGATTAATCTTTTGGTATGACGGCCTTGCCAAAAGGCAGGATAATAGATACCAGTCTATTCTTGGAGAAAAACATTGGACGGCCGAAAAATGTATACTTGAGTATTTGAGAAATACCAAGGACATATTCCTTGTTTTTGGGAATAGAGACCTCCTTATGAAGGGGTACATGGATTCGAGATTTCAAAGTGATATAGATGATAGTAAATCAGTGTATGGCTATGTCTTTACACTAAATAGTGGAGCTGTTAGCTGGAAAAGTTCCAAGCAAGAAACAATTGCCGGTTCCACGATGGAGGCTGAGTATGTCACCTCAATGAAGTAGCAAAAGAGGCAGTATGAATGCACTAGTTTTTCAATGAGCTTGGTGTAATTCCAGATACTGAGAATCCAATGACATTGTTATGTGACAACAATGCAGCGATACAGATCGCAAAGGAAACAAGAGTACATAAGAAGTCATGACACATTCTTTGAAAGTTTCACTTGATTAGAGGATTCTGTGAGAAGAAAGAAGTTGTGATTCAAAGGGTAGATACCAAGGAAAACATTGCATATCTATTCACTAAAGGTCTAACTCGGCCAGTTCTTAAGAAACTGATTGAAAGGATAGGATTAAGATTCCATAATTGGCCCTCAAGTGCAAGTGGAAGATTGATAGTGTTATTGGTATGCCCTGGGGGCAATTCTGTAATTTATTAACTCCGAAATCAATTCTTGTTCGAAATAAAGGTGTTTCTTCATTCTTTTATATATTTGTTAATGTGTTATAAATAATTAAATGTTTAATTTGAAAATATTTAACAGAAAATCCATAATTGACGTGTTTGTGATAGTAATTACAATTAGTTGTAATCATAAGTATTGGATCACAGTTGCAAAACACATCATTTTAAATGTTCATAGTCAAGATGCGTTGACACTGGATATCAATGTATCCGTTGAGAGTTAATACATAATTCTCTCCAAATGTTGGGTAGTGTATTACTCATGACTGCTGGGGGCACCTAGAGGTTATGTACTGATAGTTATTGGATAGCTATAGAACAACTCACTCGGTAGTTTTCTGTTGGTTAATATAACTAAGGTCAAATATAAAATATCCATGTGACTAATTTACACAATTCTTTCGACTTGAGAATACTGTCAACCTTCAGTATGAAAAACTCCGCTTTGATTATAGTCAAATCACGGAACGAGATCCATCAAGTGATTATAGTTGGGTCGAGTGGAAGTATTGAAATGAAGACACTATTCAAGAGAGGATTCGTCACTTCAATTATATGCGGTTTAGTACCACGGTTAACTCAAGTCAATCCAATGTCAAAATCTCTGGCCAAAGAAGTACGGTTAATAATAATTGTTATTATTGAACCAAGGATTTTGTGTTTTGACTATAGAGTTGAATATGGAGAATATTGGAATTTTGACCATTACTAAATTCCATAAATCCAAAGTGATACAGTTTTGATGAAGAGAATTGGTGTATATAAATGTCACTAACGGGTAACGCTTATTAAATTAAATAATATTTTATTAAAAATGAATAAGTGATAAATTTGGCCATAATGTCACACCACTTGCTAAGTGACTTGTGAACATTAATAATGTGCACGTAAATGTGCCTATTTTTACCACCATATTCAATATATTTAAATTAAATAAATGACCATATTGTGTATTTTAACTTGTTTAAACTCAAATTCAACTTATTTTCAAATTATCACATATTCATCTTCATATATGGGCCAAATGGTCATTTTGTGCATTTATTAAATTGTGAAATTTTACTTGGAATTTTATATGTTATTTTGTAAGAATTTTAGTGAATTTTACAAGTAGTTTCATGAAGATATATGCATGCACAAGAGTAAAGAGAACAAATGAAGATGGAAATATTTCAAAGCCATGATCATGGAGGACCCCACCTATCCATCTACCTTAATTTACAAATTAGAGCTAATCCACATGTTAAAAGGCATTAAATCTTCATGCACACTTAATGGATGATTATTGGATGCTAATGGTTACTTGGTTATCACACTTCCTAGAGGGGTAGTTTGGGCATTCCCCAAAAAAGTGAATTAAGATTTTAAACTTGTATAAATACCCCTTATCTTCATGTAATTATTCTCTCATCTCCCATTCTTTTCTTTAGTCTCTCTTAGGCTCTCTTCTCTTAGTTAGTTTTAGCTTAGAAATAAAAGAAAGCTTCTCTTTACTTTTCATGGCTACTTAGTCATTTTCTCTTTATGTATGTTTTTTATGCAACTTTAAAACATGTTCTTTTCCTTTACATGCTTATTTACTTTCATGTTAGTAGTGTAAATTTACATGTCATGCAAGTAGATTAGTTTTTCCTTTCTTTTTGCTCTCTTTTTCCTTTTGTTTGTTTAATGTCGCTTGCTACAATTGTTGATATGATAACAAATATAAGAGGCTAAACCCTTTCAATTTAGGTGTAATGAAGCTTTCTAATCATGTAGCTTCAGCATTTTGATCATTTATATTCTCTTTTTATGCTTAATGGAAACACTTGAAGTGGTTTAATGATGTCGTTTAGCTTTGAATTGATAGTCTATGTTGTTCATAAGATATAGGCTATGCTTAAACAAACAAAATACAAATTGCCTCTTCATCTACATATGATTATGACAAAGAAGTGAACGTTGAAATTAAAATTTGGTGACATATATTTCTAAACAATAGTTAATAGGGCATGCTTAAATAGATTTATTTTCAACTTTGTTGTCATATTTCATGAGATTTAAATGTGTATTAGTAGTTGTGTTATAGTTTGATGGTTTACATTGGGCTAATTAATAGTACAAATATACCATACTTATGATAAGCACATCAACTAATTTCACTAATGATCAAAAGAGAGATCGTAACTTCATTTTATTGATTTATGTGATCTAAAGAGTGGACATGACCTTCAAATTGTCTTGGCTCTCTCATATTTTTATCACTTTCTTTTTGTCTTTTTTCTTACTTTTTTTTAGCTAACCACTCTGAACTTTGGTTTAATTTGACTAAATAGATTTTTGAAATCTAACATTTTCCTGTGGATTGACCCGTACTCGCCACGTACTAGAATTGTACGCCGTGCGCTTGCGATTAATTTAATTTTAATTCGTTCGACGGTTTTCTAAACGGATAGAATTTCCGTCGTCGAACAAATTTTTGGCCCTGTTGCCGATGAATTACTTTGCTTTTAGTTTTCTATTCTTCGAATTATTTTTGTTTGTTTTTAGTGTGTTTGTTTATGTGTCGAGTGCATTTAAAAAAGGTGTTTTGTTTGTGTGCATGCTGTTCTAGTTTCTAGTTGCATTTGCATATTGTTCCAAAAAAAGGAAATATACATAATTTCAAAAACAATTTTTTTTATTACATTTGCATTTACATATTTTTTCATTTACATTCTTTTTTTTTATTATCTCTTTTGTATACAAACAAAGACAAAAAAAATTGTGCACTCTCCACATACTTCTTCTAGTCTGCCATTCCTGTTCACCAAAACCACTGCCTTCTCACATGCATTTGCCTCTGCATACATTTGCCTGTAGTCATTCACCTCAGCACTTACCCCCTTCATACCAAACTGCAACTTGCAACGATCACAACAACCTAAACCCGACCACTGTAGTTCCATCCACAAAACACCAACAACAATTTCAACTCCTCTGATACCACTTCTCTGATACTACTACACTGATCATTGCCTACATTTCAATCCTTCGCCACATTTCAGCTACAGCAGTTCATCTACACTGTCTTCACATTGCAATCACTATATCTTCACATTGACTATTGCCTAAAGTTTCTGTTGCACTGCATACAGTTCACATTGTCTTTCGCTGCCTAGTCACCCTCTTCTCACATCACTACAGCTCCTTTGCAACAACACTTCACCCTATCACCTTCAACGTTAAAACTCATACCTCTCTAGTCAACAAACTCCTTCAAACAAACCACTACATCCACAAATTCATCCATACTTCACAAAATAACCACAGACCACATTATCTACTTCTAGAAACATAAACCACATCAGTCATACTCCACAGTGCCTCCATCATCCATACATACCATATTCGCCATCAAACTAATTCACGATCTTCTTACCTCTACCTCTGCCTGTACTTCTCCTGCTCAAACCATTCACGACAGTTTGTTGCACACACCAAACAACATCAGCACTCTCAACCAAACACTACACAAACTTCCCCACTACAAACAATCAGCATTCCTCACAACATTGCACAGCAGCACCAACTTTGCCTCAATAATCAAACCACCTTCACTTCACACTTCAACCAAACCATTTCACCTTTGCCTGCTATTCAAACATCAACCCTGCATACTTCATTGGCACAGTGCACAGTTAACATCATTATCCCCAGACCACTGCCTCCATCGTACCCAAATACAACCCAAATCTATTGCGACCATAACATCATCTTCGATAACCACCCACAAGAGATCGCGACCAACATCAATTACCCATAATATAGCAGCCCTGACCCATTCGTGACATCTGCTCGTAAATTCCAATTCCACAACCGCGAGCTAAACAACCAACACCCCATCTCTGACCTCTTTCCATACCACAGTCCACCGCATCCACCCACTTCTAAATCCAACCAGAGACCACCGCCTACCCTGATTCACCATGCAGCAACAACACTCACTGATGTAACCAAAACACCATACAGTTGCTAACAAAACATACCTGAACCCATCACCAAGCCTCCCTGCGACACTACTTCTCCCTCTTTGCCAACTGTTGTGTAACGAAGGTCGAACAAAGATCCCCATCTCCAGCACGTGGCGTACGCATATGGGTTGGCACACACTTTGTTGTAACAAAAGGAATCCCTAATGTTACATGCCTACCAACCCATATTTATACACCACTTCTCCATGTTATTTAGCGATGTGGGACTTTTTTTTCCAATCCAAACAGTCGTTCCTCCATTAAACATGCGAGACAACCCTAACAGTCTCCCCCTTGACTCGCATCCCTTTACGGTAACCTTTGAGAGTACTGCCGTGTCTGCATGGCCCAGTCCGTAACCATCGGCTCTGATACCATTGTTGTGTAACGACGGTCGGACAAAGATCCCCATCTCCAGCACGTGGCGTACGCATATGGGTTGGCACACACTTTGTTGTAACAAAAGGAATCCCTAATGCTACATGCCTACCAACCCATATTTATACACCACTTCTCCATGTTATTTAGCGATGTGGGACTTTTTTTTCCAATCCAAACAGTCGTTCCTCCATTAAACATGCGAGACAACCCTAACACCAACCTCCCCAGCGATTCACCACAACTCCACCAAAAAACCATCGGCCTACAATAACTTACTGCCCCTACTACTAACTTGCTGCCACGTCAACAACTTCCCCACCACTAATACATCACCTCCCCTGCCATCGACTTCTTAAGCCATTTATAGCATGCCGCACCTACAAATCACAACCACGAATAGCCTCCCCAATTTTGCGACTCCCCACAGCCACAACCAAAGTCGCCTCCAATCCACCTCATCAAATCACCATCAACCAAAAGTCTCACTACAACCTGAGCGCAAACCCGATCTCATTAGAAAACCGTGAGTTTGTGGAATTGTGATTTGGAATTTGTATGAGCAGGTGTTTTGATTTGTTAAGTGTTGTGTGGATTTATCTTTTGGCTGTGTGTTGCGTGTTTTGTTTCGTGTCCAACTTATGGTGTTGCGTGCTACATTTTGCAACTTTTTTCATTTTCATATTTAGGCATAGTAGTATATACTTGTTGAGAAAAATATAGGGTTTCCTCTCGGCCGTGGGGGAATACCATCTCCCTCATCTTTCTTCCTCTAATCTCTCCCAATCTTCTCTAACCAGACCACCTGAGGCATCTCACATCAGAAAGCCATCAGAGGTTACCAATGTTGATAATGATGGTTTTATTTTGGTCCAATCTAAACAGCAGAAGAGAAAAGAGGCCAAGAAAACTTAGGAGTTGCCATCAGGTTTTTATAGGGACAGCAGAAAAGGCAGAAATGATCAGTTTCTGACCAACAATCATGGTAAGAACGTACAAAGTCTGCCCCTAATGAAAAAACCGATAGCCATCTCACTGAATAGAGTTCAAAGCCGTAAATCCTGAGCTGATATTGTTGCTGATCAGCGTCAAGAACCAAATGATGAGGATTGCAATCTAGAGCACATTGCACCAATCAAGATCAACAACAAAAAGTATGGTTTGGTGAAGGAAGAGGTATGTAAAAGAGCAACCGAAATATGGAACAACTATGTTCTTGTGTATGTTGTGGGCAGCAAACCATACTATGTGTTTTTTAAATCTTATATCCAAAGAGTATGGAAGCCGATCGGTGATTTTGAAGTTTTTACAAGAGAGAATGGATTCTTTCTTGTCAAATTCAAAGACTCTATAGATTGCTCTTCAGTATTGAAGAATGAACCATATTTCTATAATGGCAAACTCATCATAGTGAGAAAGTGGTCTGATTCTTTGAAAATGGACAGAGATTTGTTGACATCTATGCCCATTTGGGTAAGATTACCCTGCGTTAATCTAAAACCGTGGGACAGAGAAGCTTTTAGTGTCATGGCCAGTATTATAGGAAAACCCATTGAAATGGACGCAGCTACTACCTTAAAGACGAGATTGAATTACGCTCGCCTTCTTGTGGAAGTTTCTACGACTGATGAACTTCCAGAGGAGATCAATATTACTTTGTACAATGGTGAAAACATCTCACAAAGAGTGGAGTATGAATGGGTTCCACCGAAATGCAAAATATGTAAATGTTTTGGTCACACCACAGAGCGGTGTAATCCAAAACAAATGTGGATACCCAAAACCAGTAATCAAAACAGAGGTAATCTTCAAGAAGATAATTCAGGCGTTATTCAAGAGCCAAATTTTAATAAAGATTCAATAAATCATTCAAGAAGTCAGAAAGACAATGATCGGATCAATCAAGAATGTTTCATTTCCGGTCAAGAAAATAATACCGTGGTGCTCACTGGTCAAGATGATCAGATCACAGCAGTGGAAGTTCATCAGTATAAAGAATCTTGTAAAATTTCAAATGTTCTGAGCCAGTATGTAGTGGAGGGGAATGTTAATGTAAAGGTCTTTAGCTCTGAAACTCCTCCTATCTCAGAGCCATGTTTAGTTACAGAGATTGATGGTACAAAAATACATAAAATCTTGCATATAGATATCAACCAAATCAGTAATAATCCACCGCTAAAGGAGTCTCCTTCAGAAATTGCTGTAGATATTGAGGACAGGGTAGATATCAACTCAACATTGCCTCGCAAGAAGGTCTCTCCTCCGAAGCAGGCTGCAATAGCAGAGCTTGTTGACTCTACATTGCCTCGCACAGCTTTCGCTATTTCTCTGATTAAGGTTCCTGTAACAGAACAGAAGGAAGATAATGAACTAGATATGTTAGAAGCTGTAGACCAGTTTGACATTTCTAATATACACATTCCAAAAACCAAAGGCTACTGGTAAATTAAAGGGAAGTAAAGAGACGAAAGTCTTCAAACAAAAATACATCTCTAGTAATCCAGAATGGAATGAGATGTCTACAAGGTTAAAAGCCAAGAGTGCTGATAATAAGAAAAGAGGTAAGTGTTCCTCTATGTCAGGTACCATCCGAATTCTCTCTTAATATTATTTTTATGTCTGTGTTTGTTTAGAATGTCAGGGGTATAAATTCCCCTGCTAAGAAATCTGATAATTTATATATGATTAATATGTACAAACCTACCATTGTTGCTCTTCAGAAAACAAAATGAATGATGAAAGTTATGAGAATTTTTGTTTAAAGTTATCTAGTAATTGGAAATCTACAAATAACAATGATTGTAATTGTAAAGGTAGAATCATTGTTATTTGGGACTCCAATATTTGGATAAACTTGAACATAAATAAAGACAAACAGTTTATAGATTGTCAATTTAAAAATATAGGTGGTTTTCTGATTCAGATTTCTAGTGTGTATGGGAGTAACTTTGAAATTGAAAGGAATGATCTATGGCATAAACTGACATTTATGAATTCAAAATGCAATTTTCCATGGATTATTTTGGGAGATTTTAATACTATTTTCCATATTTATGAGAAATTTGGTGGTAACAAAATCCCTCATAGCAAATTTGATAAAGTAAATAATTTTCTCTTAAGCACTGGTCTTATGGAACCAAATATTAGTGGTAATAAGTTTACTTGGAAATCTGGTTTGGCTAAGAACATCCATTGTAAGTTGGATAGAATTTTAATCAACAAGGAATTTTCAAATAATTTTTCAGATTTTATATGTTCAACTCTTGAACAACACTCTAGTGATCATACCCCTCTTATAATAAATTTTTCTAACAATGCTAATTCAAATAAGAAAGCTGCCCCCTTTAGATTTAAAAACAGCTGGATTTTGGAAGAAAATTTTAATAACTTGATGGAAAAATGTTTAAACTTTTCATGTAGTGGCCTAAACAATTTCAGTTTAGCATGATTCTGAAATTTATTAAATCTAATATCAAAATTTGGAATAAAAATAATAGTGAGAATAATAGGTTGGATTTTTTTAGAAAGGAGGGAAAATTTTTACAAAATCAAGAGGATGATAATCCTGGTAATTTGGATATTGTTAGCAGTTTTTTTAATAATCAGAAAAATCTACCTAATGAAATATATAAAAATACTGTTAATGCCAAACAAAAGGCCAAAGTTGATTGGTTAACTCATGGAGATGATTGTATAAAAAAAATTTATGCTAAAATGAGTAATAGAAAGCATATTAATAATATTGGCAATGTCATAGATTTTTCTGGTAATATTTCAAATGCTTTTTCCAAAATTGCTAATGAAGATGTTGAGTATTTTGAAAAACTTTACTTTAATGAACATGTTGTTAAAGAATTCCCCCATATTATATGTAAAAACATTTTGAAAGATAATGCTTCAGATTTTCTACTTGCTCCTCTTTCTTTAGAGGAGATTAAACATATTATTTTTAAAGCAGGTGATAACAAAAGTCCAGGCCCAGATGGGTTTAATGCAAAATTTTATAAAAATCAATGGGACAATATTAAAAATCAAATTTATGAAGTCATTAATGAATTTATGGTTAAAGGCAAAATGCTTAAAAGCATTAATCATACTTTCATAACTCTTATTCCTAAAAAGAAAAATCCTTCTAATATTGGAGACTATAGACCAATTTCTTGTTGTAACTTCTTGTACAAAATCATTTCTACTATATTAAGCAACAGAATTAAAAAAATTCTACCTTTCATCATCTCAGAAAATCAGAGTGCTTTTGTTTCTGGTAGACTAATTTCTGAAAATTCTATTTTAGCCCATGAGATGGTGAGGAATTTCAATACTAAAAAAGGTGACAATGTGTGTTTAAAAATAGATTTACAGAAAGCATATGATAAAGTTAATAGGCAGTTTATTTGTCATATTATGAAGTGTACGAGATTTCCATGTAAATTCTGTGATCTAATCATGGAATGTAATGATACCCCTACTTTTTCTATACTTATTCAAGGTAAACCAGTTGGTTTTATCAAGAGTAATAGGGGTTTAAGACAAGGTGACCCCCTGTCTCCTTACTTGTTTACAATGGTTATGGAATATTTTTCTGTTTTAATAGAAATAGAAACTATTAAAGGGAATATTAATCCCATAAATAGGGTCCAACCTTATATTAATCACCTTATATATGCTGATGATTTAATGGTTTTTATTAAGGCCAACAGGAAAAATGCAGTTTCCATTAAAAGTGTATTCGACAATCTGAACAAATATGCAGGTTTGCAAATAAATATAGATAAAAGTAAAGCATATTTCAGTAAATTCAGCAGTTATAAAATAGATGTTCTAAATGTTTTAAAAATTCTGAAGGTAATCTTCCTATTAAATATTTGGGTTTACCATTATCTGTAAACCAAATTAAGCATTCTGACTGCACTATTTTATTAGACAAAATTCAAGATAGAATGGAAACTTGGTCTAGTAAACTTCTTTCTATTGCAGGAAGAGTTGAACTTATCAAAACAGTAGTCTATGCTATCATTTTATACTGGTTACAAACATTTCATATCCCTGCTGCTTCTTTAAAAAAATTAGATAACAGATGTGCAAATTTTTTGTGGAGAGGTAAATACCACAAAATTAACTGGGATACTGTTTGTAAACCTAAGGATGAAGGTGGATCTGGCATTAGAAATATGAAGGATCTTAGTCTTACTTGTCATTTAAAATTACTATGGAGATTTCTTAGTGCTGACTCACTATGGGCCAGATGGATGAAGGCTAAATATCTCAGAAAAGGTAATTTCTGGAATATTACTCCAAACAGCAATCAGTCTAATACTTGGAAACATATTTTAAATTGCAGAGACATTGGCAAGTGTCTTTTGGAAAGAAATTTTAAATCTGGTGATGAAACCAGCTTATGGTTTGATCCTTGGTTTAAAAATGACTCCTTTGTCAATAAAATTGGTTGGAGTAATTTAGTTAAATTTGGGGATTCTAATGCAACAGTGTCTTCTATTATTATGGATAATCAATGGCAACCTCAAATTCACCCAATTACTTACCCTCACAGAGATGAAATTTGTAATATTATCATTGACAGTAATGCAGACAGTGATTACTGGACATGGAAAGCAGATAATAAAGGAAAGTTTTCCTTTAAAAATACATGGAATGCCATTAGACATAAAGTCATCAAAGTTGATTGGTATTACTGTATTTGGAACAAAGTGAACAACCCCAAGATGGCATATTGTGCATTTTTTGCCTTTCATAGTAAATTGCCAACTTGGGACAGAATAAACAAATGGGGAAATAACTCAAATTCACTTTGTTCCCTATGCAGTCTGGATAATGAGAGTTCTAATCATTTATTTTTTGTTTGCAGCTATTCACAGTTTCTATTTGAATCATATTAAAGCTAAACTGGATATTCAAATCAACAATATTATGGAGCTCAAGCAAATTATTCAGCTGATTAATATTAAGTTCAAAGGGATATCTTTTGAAAGAGATCATGCTCACGTATATATTACTACTGCAGTTTATTATATTTGGAGAGAAAGAAATGCTCGTGTTCATAATAAAGCTAGTAGCAGTAAAGAGCAGTTATGGCTTAGGATCGTAACAGATTGTAAGATACTGCTTCACAAATCTAAGAAAAAAGTGAAAGATCAAACCAAATTCGCCATTTTAGCTGATGTTTGGAATAGCGAAGTTGGTAGTAAGCATCTAGAACATTTTCTAACCCATCCAAAGAATGTTAGGACGAGTAATCATCTTCCAAATGAGCTTATCCCTACTAGTGCCGACAACAGAGCTCACTCGGTCTCCAATCATGATAATACGTCTAATAAATCCCAAAAGACTTCAAATCAAGTGCGCACTGCTTTTCAGAGGGATTACTCAACAGATTTGAGTCACTATGACAACAGATTTGCTGATATCACCAGAAATTATCATCATCAGATCTGTTGTTTCACGACCTAAGAGATTGATGGTATGAGAGGCAAGCTTAACGAAGGCCTCTCGTATTGGGAGAGAGGAGAAAGCGGCGGAGTGAAGAATGGAGCGGCTGATATCACCAGAAATTATCATCATCGGATCTTTTTCTTTCTCCGTTTGTTTTTTTGTTTTGAGTCAGCGCTAGGGTTTTTTGTGTTAATAGGTGTGTTTTCGGGTTGATTTTACCTGTTTCATTTCTTATTTGTATTTGGGCTGGGCCCTGTTTACTTTCGTTCAAAAAAAAAACTTATGGTGTTGCGTTTAATTTTGTTCTATCCCTAAAAAAAGGTTTGAATTGTTTTATTTTATTTTCAATTGTTTTAGTCTCTTTTGTTTTGTGGTGTTTTCATTTGTTTTGCTTTGTTTTGTTTTTCTTTTTTTTATTTCTTCATCTAAAAAATATTTTGTATATCTTGTTTTATTTTTAGGCAGTCAAGGCAGATAGGAAGAGTTGCTTGCTTTGCTCTGCTTGCCAAAAAATAATTGTTTGCTTGCTTATAAAATTTGTTGCTTTTAACCACTATATATTGTTTTTATCTATCTTGCATTGTTGTTTGCTTGCTTATAAAAAAAATTCAAAAAATCAAAAACAAAAACAAAAATTTCATTCGTAGTTGCATTGTTAATACACATTTATTTTCTGCTTTGCATTTCATCCTAGAATTTGATTAATAATAACGGTAAGACATCGATAGCACTTAATTGTATATTGACAAATTGTCTTCTTTGAACAATTTACTTTCTTGATGTCTAGGCTACGGTGGAGTAATAACCATTTATGAATATTATGGTGATTCATAAATATTATATAGGTTGTTCCTCTGAAGATACTTAAACCTTCGGCAGCATTGCTACGGTGATTCGAGTGCATCGAAAAATCCTGTCCGTTACTTGGCTAAGAATTATCTTATTGATTTAAGACAAAGTGTGATTATACGATTTTAGGTTAACTTAGGATACATTTGTAATTAACCCTTGCATTCATTTAGTTGCATTAGGTCATGCATTTTTAAAAAAGAACAAAACAAAAAAATTCAAAATTCAAAACCAAAAAAAATTGTAAATATTCCATTTCCTTTCCTTTGAAAATTTTCAAAATCAAAAATCCAAAAAAAAAATTAAGTTTGTTTTTTCATAGAAAAAAAATCCAAAAAAAAAATCTTTTTCGAAAAAATTGGAAATCCAAAAACAAGACAAAAATCAAATTTCTTTTTTTTTGGAAAACATAATTTCTCCTTTGTGGATACTTCTTCTTATTAAAAGAAAATCAAATTTCTTTTTGAAAAATAAATTCGTTTTTGTAAATATTTTTCCTTTAAAAAAAACATTCTTGGAAATGCCTGAATTTCCATAATCACATGAATTTTACGATAGTTATAAAAGTCAATGTAATCCATAAAATTTCACTCTAAATTCTTATGGATATTTTAACAAAAATTATTGTGTAAATAATTTGAATTTCAAACAACAAAATTTTCAAAATGATGAACAATCCTCAACTCCTGAAAAATGCATCGATTCGATTTCATCGTTAATTGAACTCACTACACAATATAATAAAAGGATGAGTGAGTTGTGTAATTCATTTGTGTGCGATAACCAAAGTTAAAGTTTTCAAGATAATCAAAATTTGAATTCAATTCAAAATTAAAATGGTTTCAATTATAATCCATGTCAATTCAATTTTGATCTTCAAATTGAATTTCAAAATCGAAACGAAAATGAAAACAACTTTTCAAATCATTTTGGCAATGGGAATAATCTCGACTACGATGCGAGTGAAAAATTTTGTTCTCAAAATCAAAACGAATATGCGATTCACTTTCAAATAATTCTCAAGTTTATAACTATAAATTTGATCTTGTTGAAAAAGTGGAGGAAATTTACGATGGTCACACAAATTTATTGTTCGAAACATATATGAAACAACGTGAAAAACAAAACCAAATCCCAATGTGAGACGAGTCGACTGATAATCCGTCTTTTACCCAATTTTGCGATTTTCAAATAACAACTTTTGAAATAGAAAACGACAATCTTAATGAAGTTGTTGAAAATATGGTTATTGAGTTGATTTCAATTCTTTTGAGGGTACGGAACCAAATTTAGAATTCGATCTTCCTTTTCCCGATTTTCAAAATTTGAATACAACAACTTTGGATTTTGAACTTGAGATACGCAATGAAGTTGTTGATAATCCAACAAAGGAAGACTAATTTAACGAACACGATTTCTTTGGACTTTTTGAAAACGGGTTATCAAATTCTGATGGCGAAGAGTTACATCACCATTTTGATTTTGAAATCTATAATTTTGAAGAATTTTTCAATGATAAATTTCAATTTCAATTTGCTGATAATAAACTCTAATTTCAATCAATTATTTTATCAACCCTGAAAATTATCGAAAATAAAATGACTTGAACGACCTTTAATAAAACAATATTTGTTTTTCCAAATCAACATTCAATTTGAAAATCTTTTATGGTTTGGTTT
This sequence comes from Allium cepa, assembly GCA_030765085.1. Classification (NCBI taxonomy): domain Eukaryota; kingdom Viridiplantae; phylum Streptophyta; class Magnoliopsida; order Asparagales; family Amaryllidaceae; genus Allium; species Allium cepa. Next base: position 237,298,166 of record CM060943.1, on the reverse strand, counting down.
TCTGAGCTTAAGCTGTGTTTTGCATATTTGACGAGACAAACGAATCGGTTTTTGAAAGACCATTTCATTTACTCTTTGATGATTTACTTTCTGATATCGTGTAAATAATCTTTTCATTTTCTTGTAAATATATATCATATTTTTTTCCTCCTTCCACTTGGGTTGACTCTAAAGACACAATCAAAATCAAGTGTGGGGGAGACTCATCTTCTTTTGATTTTTCATGATTAATTTTTCATTTTACTTCCAAAACTTAAAAAATATAAAAAAATTCGAAAACAATTTTTTTAAAGCATTTTGATTTAATTTTAAAGAAATATTATATGATAAATATATGGTTTTGGTTTATTAAATTGAAATTTTTGAAAATTTATTCGACTTAATAAAAATAAAAATGAAGTTTGATTACAAATAAAAGTGGTTTAACTAGTATATAGGAAGATTCATACGTGTTAATTATGAAATACATCCTAATTGAAAATATTTGGTTCAAAAGGTGATTGATTTAAAGTAAAGATATAATATCTTTTTGTCTTCTAAGTTAGATAGTGCTAAGATGATTATGTGAAACTCTCTCTTCTAAAAAATAAAAACAAAAAAAGAACGAAAAAAATATTTCTTGTGTATATGTATATTTTTTAATAAACACCTGGAGTCATGTGTTCACACTTGTGTGTTCACTCGCCATGCTCTGTACCCTTCTCATGTAGGCCTAAAAGGCGGTGCATGATCGGTATATTTAGCATCAGTTTATCTGTGTTAGGTGTGTGTATATATAAAAAAAATCTTTTACTAATAACGCCTACAGTTGATAAGTTTCATACTTTTGTGTTCACTCGCCACACTCTGTATTCTTCTCACATAAGTCCGCAAGACAATGCAGGGGTACTATATCTGGCCTCAGTATATCTGAGTTAAGCATATATGAATATCGTAAATATCAATAAAATTTTCAAAAAAATAAAGGGAGGAAGCAAATGAAATCGAAGCAATATTTTAACTTGTTTGATTTGACTTGTTATTGAAAAGAAATAAAAATACCATTTTGATAAACTTTGATAATCAACTAAGGATTCATTTCATAGTTACACCGTGTTATTAACCGAAACTACGAGTTAAACTATAGTCTATTTGTTATGATAACTTGATTTTTGGTGGAAATTTTGACAAGTAAATGACTTAAATTTTCAAGATAATGACCAAAACTTATATTTAACTCATTTGTGTCAATTTAAAAGTAAATCCTGAATTTGTAAATATTATTGAAAATTTGCATTCATCTCTTTGTAAATAAATCTTGCTTTAGGATTTTTCATCTTGCATTTGGATTTTGTGGGTAGTATCCGCTGAAAACCCTCACACGACAACACCTGGCCTATTGGGGGACACCCAAAGGTTTAACAGTTGTTGCATACGCTTAATGCAATCGTGCTCTCTTTGAAAACAGATTTATCATAGTTTTAGTTTATTCGGGGACAAATAAAAAAAATAAGTGTGGGGGTATTTGATGTGCACGTAAATGTGCATATTTTTACCACCATATTTAATATGTTTAAATTAAATTAATGATCATATTGGGTATTTTAACCTGTTTAAACAAAAATTCAACTTAATTTCAAATTGTCACATATTCATCTTCATATAGGGGCAAAATGGTCAATTTTATGTATTTATTAATTTGTGAAAATTTACTTGAAATTTTATATGTTGATTTATAGGAATTTTAGTGAATTTTACAAGTGGTTTCATGAAGATATATACATGCACAAGAGTAAAGAGAATAAATGAAGACGGAAATAATTCAAAGCCATGATCATGGAGGACCCCACATATCCACCTTCCTTAATGTATAAATTAGAGCTAATCATCATGTTAAAAAGCCATTATATCTTCATGCACATTTAATGGATGATTATTGGATGCTAATGGTTGCTTGGCCACCACATTTCCTAGAGGGGTAGTTTGGGCATTCCCCAAAAAAGTAAATCAGGGTTTTAAACCTGTATAAATACCCATTATCTTCATGTAATTATTCTCTCCTCTCTTACTCTCTTGTTTTGTCTCTCTTAGGCTCTCTTCTCTTAGTTAGTTTTAGCTTAGAAATAAAAGAAAACTTCTCTTTTCGTTTCATGGCTACTTAGCCATTTTCATTTTATGTACTTTTTTATGCAACATTAATACATGTTCTTTCCTTTACATACTTATTTACTTTCATGTTAGTAGTGTAGATTTACATTTCATGCTAGTAGATTAGTTTGTCTTTCCCTTCTTTTTGCTCTCTTTTTCCTCTTGTTTGTTTAATGTTGCTTGCTACAATTGTTGACATGATAACAAATATGAGAGGCTAAACTCTTCAATTTAGGGGTAATGAAGCTCTTTAATCATGTGGCTTCAAAATTTTGATCATTTATGTTCTCTTTTTGTGCTTAATGGAAATGCTTGAAGCGGTTTAATGATGTTGATTAGCTTTGAATTTGATAATCTATGTTGTTCATAACAATAAGCTATGCTTAAATAAACAAAACACAAATTGCCTCTTCATCTACATATGATTATGGAAAAGATGTGAATGTTTAAACTAAAATTTGATGGCCTATATTTCTAAACAATAGTTAACAGGCCATGCTTAAAACAGATTTTTTTTCAACTTTGTTGTCATATTTCATGAGATTTAAATGTATATTGGTGGTTGTATTATAGTTTGATGGTTTATATCGGGCTAATTAATAGCACAAATATAACATACTTATGATAAGGGCATCAACTAATTTCACTAGTGACCAAAAGAGAGATCATAACACTCTCATATTTTTATCGCTTTCTTTTTCATTTTTCTTACTTTTTTTAGCTAATCACTCTCAATTTTGATTTAATTTGATTGAATAGATTTTTAAAATCTAACATTTCCCTATGGATCGACCAGTACTCACCACATACTAGAATTGTACGCCATGCGCTTGCAGTTAATTTAAATTTAAATTATTTCAAGGGTTTTCTTAAGGATATTCGAATAGTTCGGTGTTAATTGCGGACCAAATTTACATCCAAAGTTACACAATTGAAACGATGAATTCCCTTAAGACCGAATGATTTATTAGTTTATAATTGTTATAAACAAATTAAATTAATTAATGTTAATGAAATGTTAAGTATAAAATTTGAGTATGGTTTGAGAAATATAAATTGTTATATATTTAGAATTGTTATAAATGTACCAATCGATATACGATATGGATAAACGATTAAATTAGATTTAATTGCGTTGCATTTTGGATTGGGCTTAAATGGGTTCAAAGCCCATCGATGGAGCTGAAAATTTCAGTTTTGACAAGTTATTGGAGGCGGCTAAAACTTAGGATGAGACCTACAGATGGATGGCTAAGACTAAGGGAAAATAGGTAATGAGGTTGTCCTAATATCTCTCTCGTACAAGGCTATATGTATGGATCTCTAAACCCTTAATCAAAAACAACTTTTGGTTGCCATAATTATCAAGTTGCTGGCAAAAATTAATCCCTATATCAACTAAGAATCTCAAATCAATTCAATGTAATTAAAAGCATTATTTGATAGAAAAGGTCGACGATTCCAGCCTTGCAATCTGACGGATCATGCATAACTAGAGAAGGGAATTAACGATTGAAGTGGCCCCAAAGCCATTGTGACGCCCCGTCTCCTCAACCCACAGATATTGACACTAATACATCCACGGTATCCATGTGCCGTAAATCCAAGTTCCAGGGAAGCAGATTATCAGGGGTGTAAAAGAAAATAAAGATAGAAAATAACACAATAATAAAAATATCACATCGCATTCAAAATTTTAGTTATACATAAAGGATCAGGGTCAAATACAAATCCAGCGAGATAATTATAACTATCTATCCGTAGATATGCTGGGAAATACATACTACATAACACAGTGAAATATAGGTAGATATCTATTCGGGTACTTAAGCTTCACAGCTCCAAAAGACATCTCCAAAATGCTCCCCAACATGCTCCAAAATGCTCCTAAGATATTCTGACTACACGGCTTCTCGAAAAATACGGCACCTAGAGTTTAAAGGGAAAATCAACTCCAAGTCAGTCATAGGACTAGTGTGAGAACTCAAGGTACGATGTTATGAAAACAAAGAGGTATCTCATAAGACCACGTCGCACATAAACATGGAACGGGTTTTTGCCTTATGATGACCAAAACCTTTTATTACGTAAAATTTGGTGATATTTTTTTAATGATATTCTTTGAAAATATTTGCAAATAAACTTATTAATCTTAGCCAAAATTGTTACGATTATTAAATTTCAGCATACAAGGTTCTACAAACAAGTCCGAAGGTTCTTATTGGAGAATGGATTTCCATACAAATGACCAGGTGATAGGGCTACCTTCCAGCAGTACATCTCTAGAGGAATGTACCAAGGGCCATCACAAATGATCCTCTACCAACACAAGACAGACCTATCTCTATAACTATACAGTACTTAATATATCATCCCCGGTCATTATCGACATTTATCCGAGGGCTCTCTTCGCATACATGCACATTAATTTACATCCCTAACATCATAGCGGGAAGAAATTTATCTAGAAAACAATGATCATATCCTAATTGGGAATGACCCACTTAGCCATGCTGCATCTAACCCTGTTTCGGTTATTTCCGATTGATGAGGCTCGGGGCAACGATTACTTTCTCACATAGCACACTTCTTTCACTTTGAATGCCACATTATCCTTCCACATTCACACTACTGATTTCTACAAATGTTTAACTTCCTGAGCTTGTATGTCTAAGGAAAGGGTGTTAAGCTAAAAGAAGGTGTCTTCTCGACTGATATACATCTTAGAGATCACTCATTGTGATTTGGAATGCAAGGTCAGACACCCATTCATAAAAGTTCATTCTAATACTGAACGAAACCGAAGGTACTTTCCTCAGCCATTACTTGGCGAGAAATCCTTGTGGTATTGAGGTTTTTCATAATAAAGATACCACTACTACAATATAGTGAATTCGGAGTTTATCCCTAGATAATCAACAAGTAGTCCCTCGTTATTATTTGTCTCAATATCTCTGTCTTTAAGCATCTTCAATCATCAAACACGCAAATTGGTTTTCAGATGGTTGTATTTTGATTCATTCTTTAACAAATATATTTTGATTCATTCTTTAACAAATATATTCGAGAGATATATATTTTCAAAATATTCTTTTAGTTAATACAGAATCATTTAAACCTCTTTTTGAATATTTTTCAAACCATTTTTAAAGAGTATCTTTTCAGAAAATAGGATTATAGTAATCATTCTACTTTTATTCAAAATCAACTCCTGTATTATACGAGTACTATGGGTGGAATAATGGTGAGACTATCTTTCAAATTCCACGTATAGGACAAGTTCCCTCTTGGATTTTAGTAATGAGTATAAGAAGATTATTTCTATAAAATCCAATTCGATCATTCGGGCTTTCCTTTCGATATGTTCCACCCGTCGCCTAAAATAGAAAACTGAGGCCAAATAAGTTTAGTGCACTGGTTGCTCCATCCTTAACCATAGTTACGCACCTTGTTTTCAATTTTAGATCTCACAGGTGGGACAAATGTACTAGTCGTTTCTGCATACTAATTTTCCCCTTTTAAATCACTTAACTATTTATTTAACTAACTTTGAAATAATGTTAAATTATTCAAATTTCTTTTAAAACTCTTTATTATTTACTTAAAAACATTTTTTAAGGATTTGGAAAGAATTGTTAAGTTCCAACCCTTATTTCAAAAGTTATTGAATTGCGTTGCGAAAAGTATTGCAAATAGTGTTACAAAAAGTGCTTAAAACCTATAATCTTCAAAACATCTTTTATATCATTTATAAAACCATTTTTTCAACTTAAATCACTTTTAAAACATTTTAAAAGACTTTAAGAATTTATTTCATATTTCTAAAATGATTATTTTATCAATTTTCAACTTTGGTCATTTAGTGCAAAAACTGGTTTTTTCTTAAAATTTGATCTTGCCATATTTCAAAATATACAAAATGAAATCTTGATTTTCCTTTTATATATGAAAGATATGAATATAAGGATTCGGTAAATTCTTACATTGAAGAATTCTGAACTATATTCCACTTCATATGTTCATCTGAACTTTTGACGTGAAAATACGAACTTCCGTTATGTGACGCGCCAGATTTTAGACTCATTTTGAGATTCATATCCAAACTTTTTCGAGACAAGTTTAAACACTTAGGAATCATTTATAAAGCATAATCAGACATTTTTCAAAGGTATAAATGATTCAATAGACCGATCCAATCTATCTATTTCGATCCAATCTATCTATTTCGACCGAAGGGGAGCGAAGTGACGGGAGAGGAGGAGGTGCTTGCTCAAAAGATGCTCACTTCCTTAGCCAAACCTTGCCTTGTTAGTTGTCTCGAAGTGCAATGATTACCGGGTACTAGATCTCTATTCTTTGATATTGGAAGAACGGGCAAAGGCGACCATAGGATCTGTTATATAAAAAGAAGTGAAAAAGCGACTCAACGTCAAAGGAGAGATGCTCTCTCGATCGGTGGAGAACTCACTGCTTTTATATGATCCTAAGAACAATGGCCTTGTCTCAGTGATAGTGAGATCAGTATATTATACGAACAAAGAGTTTGACAGTTATGATTTCAATTGAACGAATATTTAGTGAATCTAACTTCCATCGACTAAGATTCTAGCACTCAGCTGTGCCATTTGTTTAAGCTTGAAGTGTGAATGGATTTCCAGATAAGAAGCGCTACCCAATATTGAGCAACGGATCTAGCCGAAACCTAGGATCTTTCAGGGCTTCGCTTTTTCTTCTTTTGATTTTGAAAAATCGGCTTTCTAGTTCTTTACTGAGGGCTTCTTGCTATATATTCATCGAAAGATAGATCCATCCATCTATTTGGTAAAAAAGAATCGATTTCATTCAACGATTCAAAAGACCCCCCCCCCCCCTCCCGCTCATGAAACGGTTCTACTGCAATGGATGGCAGAAGGTCCGTAGTACCCGAAGCACTGGAGTGATCCAGTAGCCGGGAAGGGGCCTAGAAGTGCCTACTACTACACCACACTACACTTGGCTCTACACATTTGATAATAGATTACCTAGTAGAAAAGATTTTAAAATCATCACAAACCTCCCTTTTTTTCTTTTCTATTTCAATTTCTCGATTATTATATGATGATTTCTTAACTTTCCGAGGTGACCAAAGTGAGAACAAGGCGACCTCTAGGCAGGCGACAACTAACAAGGGAGGATGTCTTAGAGCTACTCCGACTCCAGGTATGACTGTTTGTTCCCAGGCAGGGCAAAGGCACTCGACCGGGTTCTTACCTGGGAGCAGACCAGCACGACTATCGGAGGCTGCTATCCACCAAGCTATAGAATTCTTATAGTTCCGGGTATTCCTTCCTCCCGCATTAATATACTGGCGCCTCTACTGATTCTAACGGGAATGTCCTTAGCTCAGTGGTAGAGCGGTCGGCTGTTAACCGATTGGTCGTAGGTTCGAATCATGTCCCTTTCACAGGGCTTCTTTTTAGATCAAATAGGCCAATTCACTAATAACAGAAGCTAGAGGGGCAGTACCAGTATATTAAAGGGAGGTCATAGCCGAAATAGGATTCGTTTTGGCTAGAGCGCCCAAATCCGCTATATATTTGACACGGGTTTGCCGTAATGCTGGAACTATGGCGAATGCATCTATCGTCATTGATGCATAAATAAATATACCAATTAGTAGTGATTGAATTCCTTCTATGGTTCCACAGACACTTCGACCAGTGGGAAAGATAGACATAGCATCTATGCCGAGGAATTCGGCTAGTTGGAATCCCATTCATTCTAAGGATTCTTGTGGTTCCGGAGAATCCAGCTACAGGAGAACCACGAACAGAGAGCTCTCTCCTTTTTTCAGAGGTATACCTAGATTGGGTGTGACGACCCGGAATTTTCTAGCAATATCAATCTAATAATCTGCATTAAATATTAAATTGATTTGATATACTTTTGTTAATTAAATCTGAATTGATACTTTTCTTTTAATAAATATCTAACTGGTAAATTTTATCTGTTAGAAATTAATTGTTTGTTTTCTATTTATATATGTATATATTTGTATACATTGTAAATAGATGAATTTGTTTTAAAATTTAATAAATAAAATATGTTTAAATACTAATATATATTTTAGTGAATTAGAAATTATGTTTTATTTAATATAAACATTTCAAAGCTAAATAAATAAATAGTTTGAAAACTTATTTTAACTTAAGTTTAAATTTAGATTATTAACAAAATGATTTGTTTTCTTTTCTTTTTAGTATGGTTTGATTTAAAATATGAATTTAAAATGATATATGAGTTTTTAACAGAATTTTGTCAAACAATACATCAACATACATTAATAAAATATGTAGTTTATGATAAAAAGATAATTTAATTTATTTACCATTATAAATTGATAAATGAGTTACTCTTAAATAATATTAATAAATATAAATATAAGACTAAAAGATAAATTAGGAAAATGTAAAGTAGTACATTGGTTACATTATAATAGCTTAACAACTATAAATTCATTTAGTTTGCAAATAACAGAACAAAAATAACAACATTCACATGCATTTCAAAATATAACAAGTCAGCAATGAAACTAGAACAAATAAATTTTCAAATTTGTAAACCCATATATGAACTGCAAGATATACATATAAGTATATGTTTAAAGCATCTAGATAAATATGCAGGCCAATGAGCAAATATATATATATGTGCAGGCCAAATTGTATGAAACAAAGCAAATGACAGTAATAAGAATACACATGTCTTACACAAACAAAATGAAAGATATAAAAATTTCTATGTGTGCAGGCTAAAAAAATACACAACTGTATATAGTGTAAAGCAATAAGGACAGTAACAAAATAAAGATATTAAGACATATTTGTATGCAGGCTAAATAACTAAACTGTGTATATGTGAAGCTTGCTTAGAAAGATAGTGTTAAATATCCTTAAGCTAACAAACAAAAAGTAATTAATGAAAAAAATCTTTTAGTACACTAAGCATTTATATCAGCCACCATTAAAGAAAATATATCTGGAAATAAATCTGTACAACACAAGACTGTATACAATATTGTACAGTTTCATGAAACATAATTATAACCCTGCTCTTTTCTTTTTCTATATGTTGGCTGCATATTCAGTTCGAACTAGGCATAAACTAAAATAAAACTTCATTTCAACTAAAACATGAAAATGAAACTACTCCATACTTAACAAAATTCAGGAAGAAAGCAAAAAGGAAGTTTACAGTTGTTTCATTTATCAAAAGTATCTCTGTTCTACTCTGCAGATTGGTGAGTAACACTTTTTCTAAATCTCTTAAGTTTTAAAAATCTGTTGCATGATAATTTTTGGCTGCTTAAATGCATTGTGTGAATATTTATACATATTCATTTTTATTTTTTTTATCTGTGTGTTTGTGTGATGAGGTTCTGTGTATTTCCAACCTGCAAATTCAACTGACTTCATTTGTAAACTTGTTCTGTTTTTTTTTTCTTTTTTCTTTATTAGTTACTGTGAGTAACTTCTTTTCTAAAATACCCAAGTATATTCATATAGGGTTGTATGTCAGTTATCTGAGATGAAGTGTGAAGTATGAGCATATATATTAGAGAATGCATGTGTATATATGGATGGGTTGATGTGATTATACTTTTTCTGCCTGTTTTAGTTTCAGGCTTGGCTGTTAAACAAAGAACCTAATTTCTTTTGTTCTGATGGCTGTTCATTGATAGAAATTAACAAGACTTGTTTGTTTAAACTTAAAGATTTTAAGTTTAAAACTTATTTAACTAAAAAAAAAAATACAAGAAGAATTTATCTGGAAACAAAAACATAACTGGAAGTGTTGTATATGTTTTGCTCTCTATTACTCAGGAAACAAAACTTTACTTTTATAAATCATTTACAACTTTGCTGATTAATGAATGAACTTAAGGTTTGAACAAAGGATGTTTGTAACATTAGGAAGTAAGTTTAAAAATTTAGATAAGATAAAACAACTTAAAACTTTCTCTGGAACCAAATTTCTGAGCAACTTGTGCTCGAAAACCTAGTTTTAATGGGTCGAGAACCTGTGATTCGTTCGTCCTATTGAATGCACCGAGTGACGTGAGGCTTTTAGGGGAGGTAGAGGGTAGATGGACGGTGACGTGACCGGAGTTTGGTGGCCTCCGGTGGTGGGACCGCCGCGTACGTGCCGTTGACAGGTGAGGGAGGTGAGGTAGTGTGTTTTTTTCCAAGTTCTGTACTTGATTTCGCGCGTGCACTTGGGAAACTCGAAGCAGCTCGTATATTTCCTCGGGGAAGTATCGCGTGTTACTCGAAGCAACGCAGGAGGCTCGGCTGTTGTTTTTCTGTTTCAAAACTGTTACAGGTTTTGACAGTTTTTTTTTTAATTTTTGTTTTAAAATTTAAGATCAAAGATTAAACTTAGTTTTAAAACAAGTTTAAATGGTGACTTTAAGTTAGATTTGAAAATAAAGTTGGGAATAATAAAGTTCTATAATTTAAATTATTTTAATAATTTAAAAGTACTAAATGTTTAAGTGTATTCAAAAAGGAGTTAAATTCAAAAATAAATAGAAATTGTTAAGAAAGGATTTAGACAAGTAAAATCCACAACTTAAACTAGAACTTCGATTTGAACTTCAAGATTTGGAACTAAAATAAGTTTTATAATATAAATTGTTTCAACTATATTTTTAAGTGCCATCAAATATGTGAATTTAAAAAGGGGTTTTGAAAATTTAGTTTTAAACTTATTTAAGGATAAAATTTGAATATGTTTAAGAAGTAATTTGAAGTAAATGTTTAAACATACTTTAAACTTTATTAATGATGGATATTAATTAATTTAGTAATTATAATGTAAAAGTAGTAATTAAAGTTAATTAATAAATTAATTAACTAATATGTGATTTAGAACTATAGATTAGATTTTTAAATGGTTAATTAACTTATAATTAATAATAATTAATATAAGTTGATAATTAAATAATTATTAATGAAGTTCATTAACCAGATTATGTTATAATTAATTAATATGGTTGATTTTGTAATAAATTAATTAGATTAATTAATTCAATAGTTTAATTATAAATTATTTATTGAAAAGTAATTAAGAAATTAATTACTTATTAATTATGTAAATTGATTCGAGTTAATTAATTTAGTTTAATTAACTGATAATTTGGAATTGAATTACTTAGAGAAGTAATTGAAGGATAATTACGGGATGTAATTAATTGGGTGATGTTATTAATGGAAGTAATTGAAATATAATTACTTAAAATTAATCAGGGGATTAATTTAGAGTGTTATTGAGAAGTAATTAATATTGAATGATTAATTACTGTTTGTTATTAATCAAGAGGATTAATATTTATGATTTGAAGATGTGTATTCTTAATATAAATTAACAAATGAAGATGTAATTAGAAATCATTAATTAATAATTAATGATGATATTGATTTATTTGAGAATAATAAATCAACAAGATAATTAGAAAGGTAATAAATCTATATAAATGTAATTAATTAATGGATTTATTCAAGATTTATTTTTGTAAATAAATTAAGGAAATTACTGGAATGTTGCAAAAGATATTTAAAGCAAAGATGATTAATTTGAATATATATAAGTAATGGATAATAAGATTAACTTAAGAAATCATTTGATGTTTTGGTATGTGTAATTACTTTGTGTAATTAATGGAGCATAATTACTTAGGAAAGTAATTAGATGATAATTACTTGATGAAATTCATACAAGATGATTTGTAAGTAAAGTAATTTGAGTAATTTCTTTTATAATTAATCAAAGGATTAATTTATAGAATTAATTAATCATGGAATGATTAATTTGTTAATAAGTAATTATGAGTAGTTAATTACTGGTTTGTTATTAATCAAGGGGTGATTAATAATTGTGTTTAAGTAAATATTAATCACTCAATTATTTTAGATAAGTAATTAAATATAAATTGAAGATCATTAATTAATATAATTAATGATGTAATTAAGAATTGTAAATTAAGGAATAATTAATGGGTAAGTAATTAAATGTTAATCTGCTATAAATGATTTAGAATAATTCATTTAAGGAATTTATTAAAGACTAATGTATTCTTGTAATTAGAGAATGATTAATTAATTTAATTAATGATTGTGAGAGCAGGATTTATGGAATGAGTAATTAATTTAATTTATTTTAAATTAATTAAGATGGAAGAAGTTAATTCAATTCATTTTAAATTAACTATAGCTTGTGATTTATAAATCATTGCTGATGGATGATGTTGATATTTCATTGTTTGATTGTAATCTCAGGTGTGGATGAATAATATCTATGTGATTTGGATGTATAGTTTAAGTATGATAATGTTTAATTATCTGTTTGGATGATGATATTAATTATCTGTTATGATGATATTGTGATTATCTATTATGAGATGTGAATTATCTATCTGTGTTGAATTCACTGTTAAGACTAAATAGACAACTTGGCCTTAAAAGACACGCTTTGGATTTCGATGAGACCGGGATCGGGTTTTCCGCATTAGGAACATCCGAAAACCACATCGTTTCCAAATTAACGATAGGTCGTGAATCTGAAGTGAAGATGAAGGTTCAGAATGCAAGGGTTATCGTCGTTAACTCTGAGGGTGATTCCAAAATGAGTGTAACGAGATGATGCCTTCGGTTTCGTTCGAACCCGGAACGAACTTGTATGGATTGAATGCTTTCAACACATCGTCAGACGGACGATGAGCATTCTAAGAAATATGTTCTATAAAGGTAATCGTAACCTCAAGCCTCATCAACCGGGAATGGCTAAAACAGGGGAGGTGCAGCAAGGTTAGGTGGGTCATGCCCAAGCAGGACAAGGATATTCCCCTGTCTAGATGTCCCTTTTTATTCGGCTTAGTGGGCGGTTGGTCTGCAGCCAACTGCGGGGTGTATCTTGTTCGGGACTGTTCAGTAAGGAATGGTTTCGGTCTTGTGTTGCAGGGGATGAAGGGAGTAATCCTCGGTACGGTGATCTAGGCCTCGTACTGTGACGGGCGGTACCCCAGTAGCCCTGCCATTGTATGGAATCCAAAATCCAATAAGTGTCGTACGAATTAGTTGTGCCCAACTATGTTGGAATGTGAGATGTAAGCATTTCAGCTATTTCTGTATTTTACTTGAAAACCCTAGACACTATTATAATATCACTGGATTTCCTATCAAATGTTTTGGTTAGCGTAAGGTAAAAACTTTTCCATGTTTATGTGTGGGAAGTCTTACGTGATACCTTTTATTTTCAAAAGATTTTCAAAGTTAAGCAACTTTAACCTGTTACTCATACCAGACCCATGTCTGACCCGAAGTTTATTTTGTTTTTCATAAACTCTCGGGTACCCAAATTTTTACGGGTAGCCAAGAGATTCAGGTTTAGCTTTGACGAATTCTGGAGGAGCAATGGAGCAGGAGGCTTCAGCGTTATAGATATATATATATATAGTTCCGCTGTGTAGGTATCTCTGTATTGTTTGAGTTGTATTGTGTATTGAGTTGTATAACTAGACAGGTGTTTATAACTGTCTAGTATGTGATGTATTATCTGTATAGCTCTGATTGATGTATATATTATGTAAATACTTATGTAATTAATATATTTTATTCGTTCCGCTGTGAGATTCTGATGTTGTTGTTCTTTCTTCTCTATCTTTTTCTATTTTCTCACCTCTTTCTTTCTTATTAACGATGCTACTTCCTGGGAGTAGGAAGTGGGGTCGTTACATTGGGGGTTCGAATTTGACATGAAAAGTAAAATTGACAATTGCATATTTTGGGAAAGGTAAATAATTATCTGGAAAAAAGTCTTATATTATAAAGGATTTAAGTTATTTCGCCCCTCTATCCAATCAGGTGTAACTACAGCCAATTACTAAAGCTGGCAAGAGGAGACCGATCTATTCTATTGCTGTTCCTCGGTTCTGTGGACCATCCAGGCCCAACAAATGTGTCTTCCACTATCTTATATAAAAAAAAACCAGTTGGCTACAAGTGGGTCTACAAAGTCAACAGCTGATGGAGCAGTTGAGAGGTTGAAGGCTACATTGGTGGCCAAAGGATATACACAAGAGTATGGAGTCGAACCCCAATAGCTCAATCGAACTAGATACCAACTAGGGGTGAATTGGACGTTCCATCAGCCCCCAGCCCCTAAAGGCATGCATGACCAATCGGATCCTGACGTAACAGTAGGTACCAGAGGAGATCGCTATGATCGTTACTGTATCCGTATCGAAGAGATGCGACAAAGTGTTCGGATCATTACGGCCCGGCTGGCCTGCCAGCGGTAGTGGGAATTCTCCCGTTCCCTGGAAAATGAAAAAAAAGGGGTTGGATGCGGGATCTACCCATATCACATTTCATTTCTTTTGAAAAGTGATTTCCATGTGATTATATGTCGTGTAAATTTGTGATTTGTTTCAACATATATATTCAATATACAACCAATAAACATTTAAAACAATGTTTATAACCATATAACTTTTTTATTATAATGTCACATAATTATCATTTATGTACATATTTGCTAACTAACTTTTGCAAATGACTTAAACGTGGTTGCTTTCTTTTTCAAACACTTATCAAACATCATTATTAACATCCAAACAACATTTATAACTTGCAAAACACCATATAAACATTTCCCACTTAACAATTTAGAGTTCTCACCGTTTGTTGCTTTCAAACTAGTTTTAAACTTTTCTAACTTTGTTAAACTTTGTCTTAAGCTCTTAGAACTTGCAAAACTTCCTTGTACTTGCCTTAGGAGGCTACGACCAAGCTAGAAGGAGAGGATGTGCTCGGTCAAATGGAGAAAGGAGGGTGTGAGCAATAAGAGGGAGGGAGGAGTTTTGAAGTTGTTCGGACGGAGTTTTGTTGATATTTTTGAGAATATTTTAGCATTATTTAATTATGGAAAGAAGCCATTAAAGGATATAAGAGAGCTTAAGAAAGTAAAGAAGAAATGGTGCAAAAGTGAAGAAGAAGAGGATAGATATTTCTAAAAAATATTTGAGAATAAAATATAGATTCGTGTTTTTACTTAAATAACCTTCCTTAAGAATTAAGTAAACTTATTTAATTCAACACTTACCATCCACATCACATCACACTGTTAAAATTCAAATACTTAAGAGTTAAGTAAAGAATAAGAATGATTACTTTACTTTATGTCATATGTGATGTGACATGTGTTTCGTCTTTTTCAGTTTACTTTTGCTAATTACTTTCTAGAATTTTCTAAATGTAATTACTAAAAGTAATCTTGTTTAGTTAATTGTTAACTACCTTTATATGTTAACCTATTTATTAAATTATGTACATAAAGATACAACATCGTTGCCACAACGTTAAATCGACAAAACGTTTATTTTTAACAAAATGTTCTATGGTCATATTTTGACGTTTTAGTTAAACTATTTATTTATTTAAACCAAATTTAAAAAATAAATTTGTATAATGTTATTTAAAAATATAAACACTCATAAATAAATTAAAATAAATAATTAAATCATTTAAAGTTACTTTTCTAAAATCAGGATTTTGTCACTTTTGTTGATATAAGAAAATGTTACTATTTTTATGTATATTTCTATTTCCAAATCCTATCTAATATTATTTAAATCATAAAGCCATTTATATTTTATATTTAAAATCACTGTAAATGTTATGTTTTGAAGTGGTTAAATTTTGGGTTGTTGCATTCTCTTCTACTCAAAAGAATTTCGTCCTCGAAATTAGATAAGAAGAAAATAACTCAAAAGGAAATATATAATCAATAAGATGGAATATGTACAATAAACGACTACACCACATGCGGTGAGCACACTCAAATGATAAATAAAGTCTATACATCGATCCTAAACTCGGGAATGCTTTTCTCATTCTATCTTCTATTTCCCATGTGCAATCATCAGCATCCCCGCTCCATTGAACTTTGACCAATCGTAACCTTCCTTCTTAATCATTTTTCATCTTGATCCATGATTCGAATGGGCCTTCTAATAACCGCTAAGTTTGGTTCTATCTCCAAGTCATCCTAGGTAGTCATTTCTATGATTTGTTCTGGGTCATATACAAGTTTCCTTAAATGTGATACGTGAAAAACATTGTGTACACCTGACAATCTTTCAGGCAATTGTACTCGATAAGATAGTGGGTCGATTCATTCGAGAATGGGAAAAGTTCCAATATATCGAGGTGCTAACTTCCCAGCTCTTCCAACTCTTACGACTTCTTCCATCGGAGAGACTTTCAAAAAAGCTGAATCTCCAATTGAGAATTCCAAATTTCTATACCTTTGATCACTTAACTTTTCTGTCTGCTTTGGGCTTCTTTTAGCTTCTTTTTAATCTCATCAACTTTCTCTGAAGCTTCTCATATCATATCTAGGCCAAACACTAACTGATCTTCGTTTTCTATCTAAAATACTGGCAATTTACATGGACGACCACACAGAGCATTATATGGTGCCACGTCGATACTAGCTTGATAGCTATTATTGTAGGAGCACCCTACTAAATGTAAATGATTCTCCCACAAGCCTTCAAAGTCTAGAATACATGCTCTTAAAAGATCTTCCAAAACACGGTTGACTCTTTCCCTCTGCCCATCAGTTTGTGGGTGATATGCAGTGCTTATACTCAGCTTGGTTCCCAAAGCTGTCTGTAGTGCTTCCCGAAACTGACTAGTGAAGATTGGATCATGATCGCTTACTATACTGCTTGAAACTCCATGCAATCGAACAATCTCCTTCATATATATCTCCCCAAGGCTTATTGCAGTTCTTGTTGGCTTAACTGGAATAAAGTGTGCACTTTTGGTTAATCGGTCTATGATAACCCAAATGCCTTCATTTCCTTTCCTTGTCCGGAGTAAGCCATCAATGAAGTCCATGGATATTTGATCCCACTACCAAGCTAGAATCTCCAAAGGTTGAAGTAATCCCGTAGTCTTCCATTGGTCATTATTGATCCTTTAGAAATTTTCACAATGGCTGACATAGATAGATATGTTCCTCTTCATACTTTTCCGGCAAAATGTACGCTTCATGTCCTTGTACATCTTATGAATCCCTGGATGAATGATAAGTTTGGTTGTATGGCATTCAGCTAATACTTCTTGCTTAAGATTTCCAACATCCGTAACACAAATTGTTCTATTTAACCGCAATACTCAATTGTTATCTATTTTAAAGCTTGAATTTCTTCCTTCTTCAATTGCTTTAATATATTTCTCAGACCGTTTATCTTCTCCCTGTTTATTGGCAATTCTTTCCAGAAAAGTAGGAGTTACTACCAAAAAAGAAATAGTATTTAACTTTCTACTCAATGCATCGGCTACTGCATTGGCATTCCCGGGTGTATATAGAATATCTAGATCATAAGATGCGAGAAATTCTAACCAACGTTGTTGTCTCATATTTAAATCCTTCTGTGTGAAAAGTTATTTCAAAGATTTGTGGTCCGTGAAGAGTTTGAATTTTTCACCTAAAAGATGGAATATTATTTACAAAGTTCAATTCAAAGTTTTATTGAAATAAACTATGAAAGATTCTTACCCAGCAAATAATGTCTTCAAATCTTTAGAGCAAACACAACGGCTAATAATTCTAAGTCGTGTGTTGCATAATTCTTCTCATTCAGTTGTCTACTTGCGTAAGCTATCACCTTCCCGTCTTACATTAAAACTGCACCAACTCCTTCTCTACAAGCATTGTATAAACGGTCAATCCGCTATTTCCATATATAATTGCTAAAACTGGAGCGGTTTTCAACCTCTTCTTTAGTTCTTGGAATGCTTCTTTACATTTAGAAGGCCAGATAAATTTAGCATCCTTCATTGTCAACTTCATTAGGTGATGCGAAATTTCAAAGAAGTCTTGAACGAATCTTCTGTAATATCCTGCCAAACCTAAGAAGCTACGAATCTCTTTAGGAGTTTATGGCTGCTTCCAATATTGAATAGCTATAACTTTCCCTAGATCCACTGAAATTCCATCCCTTGATATTATATGTCCAAGGAATCTTACCTCCTTCTTTCAAAAATGGCACTTTGAGAATTTGGCTTTAAGCACATTATTCCTCATTATCTCCAACACAGCTTTTAGATGCATAGCTTATTCTTCTTTTATCTTTGAGTAGATGAGGATATCATCGATAAAGACTAACATGAATTTGTCTAGCACATCTCTAAATACTCTGTTCATAAGGTCAACAAAATAAGCGGGTGCATTAGTCAGCCCAAAAGGCTTAACTAACCACTCATAGAAAGTACTCGGACCTTTGAACGAAGTTAAATGGATGCAATCTTCTGCGATCCTTAACTGATGGAATCCTGTAGCTAGGTCCATTTTAGAAAAAACTCAAGATCTGTGTAGCTGGTCAAACAAGTCATCTATTTGAGGAAAAGGATACTTGTTCTTAATGGTTTGCTTATTTAGATCTCGATAGTCTACATACAATCTTAAAGATCCATCTAACTTAGCAACAAAAACTACGGCTGATCCCCAACTTGAACGGTTGGGCTTATCAATCATTTCTTTAATAGCTCTTGGGTTTGGTTATTCAACTCATCCCTTTCTTACGGAGCCATCCTTCTATCTTGTTGTTTAAATGGCATCGCACCAGGAACTAAATCTATGCGGATTTCAATTCCTCTATGTGGGGGCAAACTTTTACTTCCTCAAAGACATCTGCAAATTCTTTAACAATAGGTATTGTTTGAAATCCTGACTGGGATGTATCTAAAGCATAAAGAAAACTATCCCTTCTTAGACTAGGAAGTTCACAAAATATTTCTATGAGTTTCCCTAACTTTGTTTTCACTGCAATCGTTCTTTTCAAACAATCCAGAATAGCTTCATTTTTAGTTAACCAATCCATACCAAGTAAAATTTCGAGTCCAGTAAAATCTAAGACGAAAAGATCCAAAGAAAAGTGATGGGGAGGATAGGATATTGGGTATTTTTCACAGTGCATTCAAAGATTAGTGGAACCTCCTATACGATTCGTCATGCAGATAGGGCCGTTAACAATTTTAGGTTCAAGATGTAATTCTTGTACAGTTGTTTTAGAAATAAAACTATGAGAAGCTCCTATATCAAATAATACTCTAACTAAACATCTTTGATAAAAATATTACCTTCCAACACTCCTTTACCCTTCACATATTTGGAGGTTGAAGGCTAATCCTTGATAGTGTAAACTTTGGCTTGTTCTCTTTCTTCATTAGGGGAAAATCCATAATCAGATACCCTGGTTTATGACAATTATAGTAGCTTCTTGGTGCTGATCCTTGAGTTTTGGGTTTTCTACAATGAGTTGACAGGTAGCCTTTTGTTGGCAAATGTAGCAAGTGACATCTTTAAAGCGTTTATACTGAGGTCCTCCTTTGGGTTTTCCTTGCAAGGGGCTCTTGCCATTGAACTTCCACTTCTTCCAGTTATTCTTGTTGCCTTCTTGTACTACGGGTGGATCTATCCTTTCCAAAGCTTCATATCTATATCCCATGTCTATTAATTCTACAAATGGTTCTTTCATATACCCAGTCATTCTGACATGGTATTGCTTCTTCATTCTAAAAATAAACTTTTCATTCTATTTTAGGGACGTATCTTTCAATCCAGGCCCAAAATGAGATAATTCGTTAAACTGTTAGCGTGCTCCTCAAATGACATCTCCTCCTCTTGTTTAAAATCCATAAAATTTCGGTAAAGACGGGTTTTTCTTGCTTCCGGCTAATAATGTTCCTCTAGAACTTCTTTAAATAATTTCCATGAGAAATTATCTTCTGACTCATTCTGTGTAGTAGATTCCCACCAATCTAGAGCTCCTTCTTGTAGTTGCAAAGAAGCTAAGAATCTCTTCTGCTCATCTCCAATATTCAGTCCTTTGGAAAAAAATTCATAAGAGCGGATCCAAGCTTGTACTTCAATGATGGTTTCTATTCGTTTGAAAGGTTTGCCACCAAGGATGGTATAGTTCTTACATAAAGTTGCAAAGTTAATTTGGGGCAGTACCGGAACTACTGCTTCCTCGACTACTATAGCTGCAGAAATTTGACTATTTGTGGTATTAATTCCACCCCTACCTCGTACTCTTCTTGCGCTCATTTTTAATAACTTTATATAGTAAGAAAAAGATCTTTAGGATATATAGACGAGATATCTTAGGAAATTCTATACGGTATGAATATAGTTATTCAAGTTAAACGTTTAAATTATGCGCTCTCTTAGACTAAACTCATTCTAAGGCATTACTAACCCTATCTCTAATGAGCCATACCCCAATAAAGCCAAGGTTATCGCTTAACCTTAAGTTCTAATACCAAATGTGACGACCCGTCTCCTCGACCCTTAGAAATCGACAGTAATAAATCCACAGTATTCACATGCCGTAAATCCAAGTGTCGGGGAGACAGATTATCGAAGGTGTAAAAGAAAATAAAGATAGAAGATAACACAATAATAGATCTCACGCCTCATTCAACATTTTAGTTATACATAAATGATCGGAGTCAAATATAAATCCAGTGGGATAGTTATAACCATCTATCTGTATATATGTTGCGAAATACATACTACATAACACAACGGAATATAGATAGATTTCTACATCGGATACTTCAGCTTCATAGCTTTAAAAGACTTCTCCAAAATGCTCTTAAGGTATCCTGACTACACGGCTGTCCAAAAATGGGGCACCCATAGTTTAAAGGGAAAAACAACTCTGTGTCAGTCATGGGACTGGTGTGAGAACTCAAAGTACGATGCTGTGAAAACAAAAAGGTATCTCATAAGATCACGCCGCACATAAACACAAAAAGAATTTTTTACCTTATGATAACCAAAACCTTTTATTACGTAAAATTTGGGGATATTAGTTTTATTGACATTCTTTGAAAATATTTGCAAATAAACTTATTAATCTTAGCTGAAATTGTTACCATTATCAAATTCCAACGTATTAAGTTCTACAAACAAGTCAGAAGGTTCTTATTGGAGAATAGTTTATCATACAAATGACCAGGTGAAGGGGCTACCTTTCGAAAGTGCATCTTTAGAGGAACGTACCGAGGACCATCACAAAGGATCCTCTACCAACACAAGACCTGCCTATCTCTGTAACTAGATAGTACCAAATATATAATCCCCCAATCGTTACTGACCTTTATCCGAGAGTCCTCTTCGCATACATCCAAATCAATTTACATCCTGAACATCATAGAGGGAAGAAATATATCAAAAAGGGAATGATCATACCCTAATTGGAAATGACCCACTTAGCCATGCTGCATCTAACCCTGTTTTGGTCATTTCCGGTTGATGAGGCTCGAGGCAACAATTACCTTTTCACATGGCACATCTTCTTTCACTTTGAATGCCACATTGCTATTCCACATTCACACAACTGATTTCTACAAACGTATAACTTCCCGTGCTCTAATGTCTCGGGAAAGGATGTTAAGCTAAGAGAAGGTGTCTTCTCCGCCACCGATAGATATACATCTATAGAGATCACTCATTGTGATTTTGAATGCAAGGTCAGACACTAAACTATGCAAGTTCGTTTTGGGACTGAACGAAACCGAAGGTACTTTCCTCGGCCATTATTAGGGAAGAAGTCCTTATGGTTTTGAGGTACTTCATAACAAAGAGAGCACTGCTACAATATAGCGAATGGGGAGTATATCCCCAATTAATCAACAAGTAGTCCCTCGTTATTATTCATCTCAATATCTCTATCTTTAAACAAATTCAATCATCGAACAAGTAAATTGGTTTAAAGTGGTTCATAGATAGGAATCACCCAAATCCGACACTAGTTCCTTTGAAATCCAATCATCGATAAAAATGATGTAATTAGGTGAATTCATTCTTTACCAAAATATCCTTAATAGAGATATATTTTCAAAATATTTTTTTAGTGAATACGGAATCATTTAAACCTCTTTTTGAATATTTCTCAAATCATTTTCAAAGAGTGTCTTTGAGAAAATATGATTATAGAAATCATTCTACTTTTATTCAAAATACACTCCCGTATTCAACGAGTGCTATGGGGGGAATAATTGTGAGATCATCTTTTAAATTCCACGGATAGGACAAGTTCCCTCTTTGGATTTTAATAATGAGTATAAGAAGATTATTTCTATAAAATCCAACTTGAGCATCCGGGCTTTCCTTTCGATATGTTCCACCCCTCATCTAAAAGAGAAAACTGAGGCCAGGTAAGTTCAAGAAAATGGTTGCTCCATCCCTAACCTTAGTTACACATCTTGTTTTCACTTAGATCACATACGTAGGACCAATGTATTAGTCGTTTTCGCATACTCATTTTCCCCTTTTAAATCACTTAACTATTTGTTTAATTAACCATCTTTGAAATAATGTTAAATGATTCAAATTTCTTTTAAAATGCTTTACCATTTACTTAAAAACATTCACTAAGGATTTGGGAAAGAATTGTTAGTTTCAACCCCTATATCAAAAGTTATTGAAAAGCGTTGTGAAAAGTGTTGCAAATAGTATTACAAAAAGTGGTTTAAAAGCTATATTCTTCAAAACGACTTTTACATCATTTAGAAAACTATTTTTTCAAATTAAATCACCTTTAAAACATTTTAAAAGATTTTAAGAGTTTACTTCATATTTTTAAAATTATTATTTTTTCAATTTCCAACTTTGGTCATTAAATGCAAAAATTGGGTTTTCTTGAAAATTGATTTTTCCATATTTCGAAATATACAAAATAAAATCTTGATTTTCCTTTTTATATGAAAGATATGGACATAAGGATTCGAAAAAAATTTACTTTGAAGAATTCCGAACTATATTCCACTTCGTATGTTCATTTGAACTTTTAACGCGGAAACACGAACTACCGTTATGTGATGCGTCAAATTTTAGGCGCATTTTGAGATTCACATCCAAACTTTGCCTAGACAAGTTTAAACACTTAGGAACCATTTCTAAAGCATATTCAAACATTTTTTAAAGGTATAAATGATGCCATATCACATTTCATTTCTTTTGAAAAGTGATTTCCATGGGATTATATGTCGTGTACATCTATGACTTGTTTCAGCATATATATTCAATATGAAACTAATAAACATCCAAAATAATGTTTATAACTATTTTAACATTTCCTAACTTGTCATATGAACTTTCAAATCAATTTAACAACTTTTTTATTACAATGTCACATGATTGTCATTTATGCACACATTTGATAATTAACTTTTGCAAATGACTTGAAGGTGGTTGCTTTCTTTTTCAAACACTTATCAAACATCGTTATTAACATCCAAACAACATTTATAACTTCCAAAACACCATATAAACATTTCATACTTAACAATTTAGAGTTCTTTCCTTTTGTTGCTTTCAAACTAGTTTTAAACTTTTCTAACTTTGCTAAACTTTTCCTTAAGCTCTTAGAACTTGCAAAACTTCCTCGTACTTGCCTTAGGATGCCATGACCAAGCTAGAAGGGAAGGATGTGCATGGCCAAATGGAGAAAGGGGAGAGGGGTAAGAAATAAGAGGAGGAAGGAGGAGTTTTAAAGTGGTTTGGATGGAGTTTTGTTGGTAATTTTCTTCGTTTTATTTTTGAGAATATTTTGGCATTATTTAATTATGGAAAAAAGCCATTAAACGAAGTTAGAGAACTTAAGAAAGTAGAAAATAAATGATGCAAAAGTGAAGAAGTAGAGGATGGGTATTTATAGAAAATATTTGAGATTAAAATATAAATTTATGTTTTTACTTAAATAACCTTCCTTAAGAATTAAGTAAACTTATTTAATTCAACACTTACCATCCACGTCACATCATACTTTTTAAATTCAAATACTTAAGAGTTATTTAAATAAAAAGAATGATTACTTTACTTTATATTACATGTGAAGTGACATGTGTTTTGTCTTTTTTATTTTACTTTTGCCAGTTACTTTCTAGAATTTTCTTAGTTAATTATTAAAAGTACCTTGTTTAGTTAATTGTTAACTACCTTTATATGTTAACATGTTTATTAAATTGTGTACATAAAGGTGCAATAACGTTGCGACAACGTTAAATCGACAAAACGTTGATTTTTGAAAAAATATTCGGCGGTCATATTTTGATGTTTTAGTTAAACTATTTATTTATGCAAGCCAAGTGTAAAAATAAATTTATATAATGTTATTTAGAAATATAAACACTCACAAATAAATTAAAAAAATTAATTAAACCATTTAAACTTATTTTTCTGAAATTAATTTTTTATCACTTTTGTCGATATAAGCAAATATTACTCTTTTTATATATATTTCTATTTCCAAATCCTATCTAGTATTATTTAAATCATAAAACCTTTTATATTTTATATTTTGAATCACTTTAAACGTTATATTTTGAAGTGGTTAAATTTTGAGTCGTTACAGGCATCAATTGGTATTTTATTTATATATTACAGTAATCATATCATATTTTATGATTTAATATTGATTAATCCCAAATCTGTATATACATTAATGTTGTATATCTAGTTAGGTGATATTTTCGTAGGTATATGTATTTGTCACAAATTAGTTTGGTTATGTGCATGATTATATTATTATGTGTTATAATTTATGTATAAATCTAATTTGCTGTAATAATTAAATTTTGTCATTATTAATTATTTTATGCATATTCATATAATAATTTAAATGTAGACTAATGTATAAACATATAATTACATATATGTATATTTATAATGTATATATTAAATTTTGGTGCTTTCACCGATAAAGCTAGCACTCACGGATTTAGAAGCTTGGATTTTGGATTTAAAGGCTTAGGAACTTGGATTTTAGAGACTATGGCGAAGCAATCAACTAGGAGACAGAGGACAGAAAGAAGTCAGGGGGATTCCTCTGGAGCTAATCAGCCTTCCGTCTACATAACTAGGGACGAGATGCCGGTCAGGATGAATTCCATGCACGACCAAATGAAAAGGCAAGAGGAAATGATGCAGGAACTTTTCAGGCAATTTGGAAAAGTAGGAACTACAGGAGCTCAGATTCATGGAGCTGGATCTGAATGACTCAACAGGCAAGTAGATGGAGTACCTTATTAGGGGTAGCCCCCAATCAGCAATAAACTATCAATCTGGATGGACCTAGACTCGGGGGCACACTACAGGGAAATGCTGGACCAATCCATGGAGGGATACCAGATGACGCTACGCAGCCCGACGCCAACAGGAATACAGGATTACGTGACGAGGAGTATGTACCAGAATTCCCTCAAGGAATTGGATGGCAGTTAGGAAATGTAAATGGGGGGCAACTCTTGGTAGGTAACGTTGGATTGGTTGACAGTATCAGGAAAACCATTCACGGAGGTCTGACAAACAGGGATCTGGAGGGAGTCAACAAAAGTCCATTTACCTGGAACATCAGAATGGCTTGGAATCCACTCGATTTCAAGCTACCCACTCTGGAAGTATACAACGGTATGATGGATCCCAATGACCACTTGATGAGGTACACAAGGCATTTGGAAGTGCTAGGAGCATCAGAGGAGGTCATGGCCTGATGTTTCCCCTTGTACTTGACCGATATAGCTGTTATGTGGTTCAAACACCTGGAGGATGGATCCATTGGAACAATGACAGAACTGATGGATAAGTTCTTGAGACAGTTTAGAGTTCGCATAAAAAGGCCAAAGAATGAGATGACGCTGACTCAGATAAGAAGAGGGCGGATGAATCGCTTAGGACTTTCTTAACTGAGTTTAATGCAGTAGTTGCTTTGGTGGATCGGCTGGATCCATCAATTGTTCTGATGACGGCAGTATCAGGTTTCAGGGATGATTTAGATTTCAAAGTATTCTTGATACGGGATCCACCACTGGATCTCGGGAAATTCTTTCACGAAGCTGAGGATTTCTTTGAAAAGAGGTTTCATGTTTGGATATAAAGTCAAAGGAAGTAAACATGGTTAAGGATGGAGGACTGCCCGGTGAAATCTCGGGTAATGACAAGGGTGAAGGGAAGAGGAAGTGTAGGAAAGAACCAAAATTCTCCACATACACAGGACTGGATACAACTTTGGAGCGAATATTCTTGGATACACGGGATTGCCTCCATTATCGAAGGTCGACAAGGAGGGAACCCTCAGAACCTAAAAGGACATTAGGAAGGCACTGTCTCTTTCATGACCTAGACGGGCATGATACTAACAGCTGTCGGCATCTAAAGGATATAATCGAGGAGCTTGTAAGGAATGGTCAATTATGACAATATGTCAAAACTTGGAATGCAACTATGGAACAGGAGCAGCCACCGCCTACCTTGAAGGACAATGGCACGAGGCCAAGGAACGGTGTCCGGTTGGTCATCAACTTATCGTGATGGTTTGGAATAAGTAGCAAACTTTGGGCAGACGGCTAAATCACTTACTCATGTACGAGGTCCGAGATAACCCTTAGGCATGCTCTGAGATGATGGTTTACCAAGATGCTCCAGTTTGTGAAATCTGTTTTTTCCTTTTGGCTTGGACATTTGCTTTTTTGTGCTTTGGTTTTGGAGTTCGGTTTGAACTCTTGGTATTATTGGTTTCTTTGTTTGAATTTTGGTTTAGATGCTTGATCTTTGATTTGGATTTTGATTTGGACTTTTGATATGGATTTATGGTTTTCTGGTTTCAATCTGGGTTTTAGATTCAATTTTGATTGACTTTTATCTGGTTTTTGGCTAAAAGGTCATCGAGTATGGACTATGCTTGGTAAGGGTCCGAAGAGACCAAGATTCGGCCTAGGACTTAGGCCCCATATTATCTATCGGTTACTATTTCAAGTCGTCGAGTATGCACTCTGCTTGACAAGGGTCTGGAGCGACCAGGATTTAGCTTAGAACTTAAGCCACGGCATTACTCAACGTTCAGGGACACTGAACCAGGGACACCATGGCATTACTTGACATAGATCGTCAGGTGCAGGTTGTGCTTGGCAAGAACCCAAATAAGTTATGGATTTGGATATTGGCTATAAACAGCTAAGGATTTAGGCATGGACCCAGAGCGGTCCCAGGTTTGGAAATCGATCCGAAGAGGTCATGGATGTGGTTATTGGATAGGATATATATGGATTAGAACTCCCTTGTCGGGTTTGGATGGATTTGGAATTGGATAAGGATTTGGTCACTAGATAGGAATCGGATATCGATGCGGAGCAGTCGTAGATTTGGAAAAGAATATGGCAACGATGTTTGGATGAAATGGATTGGATTATGAATCGAAAGGTATGACTGTGGATAACATATGGAATTCGGGTATCGGATATGAGTCTATTAAAAACACACATTCCAATAGCAAGGCATGTTTTGGGGGGAAAATGTTAACCCGCCTTTTGTCGAGGCCATAAGTAGGCGGATTTAACTAAGTCGACTTCTCAGTTATCGAGAATGGAATGCGATAGATTTGAGTCGACTATATGGATAGGTAATGCATTGCACTTGGAAGGTGGTTCGGCTATGTTGGTGCAGCTTGGCCGAATGTGGTTTGGCCAGGAGAGGTCGTTTGGCCTCAATGGTGTGGATCAGTGCTGGAAGTGGGTCGGCAGTGGTGTGGCTCGGCATTTGGATGGGTCGGCATAGGCTAGTGGTTCGGCATGCTATGTTTCGGTCAGGATGGTGTGGCTCGGTGTGGTGGTATGGTTTGGTGAGGTTGGTGTGGCTCAGTGTGGTGGTTTGGTTCGGTCAAGATGATGAGGCTCGTGTTGGTGATATGGTTCGGTTGGGATGAAGTGGCTCGGTGTGGTGGAATGGTTCGGTCAGGATAGTCTGGCTTGGTGTGGTGGTATGGTTCGGTCGGGATGAAGTGGATCGGTGTTAGAGTTTGGATGTGGTTAGGTCAATGAGGCTCGACACAAGTGGGTCGACAATTATGGATCGTCCACGATGAGTCAGGTTTGGCAACGACTAAGTATATGGGCTCGACGATGTCAGTGGTGGGCCCATATCACTCAGGAAACCCAGTAACTCGAGATTAGCCTATAAATACGACATGTGAGGCTTCAAAA
Source organism: Allium cepa (assembly GCA_030765085.1). Lineage (NCBI taxonomy): Eukaryota > Viridiplantae > Streptophyta > Magnoliopsida > Asparagales > Amaryllidaceae > Allium > Allium cepa. The sequence goes on along the minus strand of CM060943.1, from coordinate 237,269,943 downwards.
AAAGGATCTTCATTCTGTTTTCCTTCTTCTTCCCTACTAAGACTGCTCTGCCATTATTGTCCTAAAAACTCTGAATTGTAACTGTAATGGATTCTAACATCAATAAAAAGGAAATTTCTGGAGTGGACGTAGGCCGAAGTCATCCAAACCACTATGAAATCTCTATTCTTTACTGCTTTCATTTTAATTTTTGTTGTTCTTCATATTAATATCCTCCACGTATATTCTATCTGTGAGCTGTGATTGGTATTTGGTGCTTTCGCTTGGATTTGGGTGTTAGTGACCAATTTTGGTGCTAAAAATGGTTTGGAATGCTTTTTATGGTGGGAATGATGATGTGGGCTAAAATTTAAGGGGATTGTCATAGTAGGTACTTCTTTATGGTTGCTTGAGCAGGACCCTTGTCGTACAGGATCATGCCATTTTTGTTTGAGTCTCAAAGTTGGATTTGTAATAGACTTGTATATCAGCACTGAATTCTTTGCGCAAAATTATATGCAACAATAAAGTTTGACTTCTTGTATCATCTTTTTTATTTTGCACAAAAAACTTTTTTGTTATCTGGATTGTTTTATATTACAATCTTATTATTTTTTTACTATGCTATGATGCACACACACACACACACAGATATATATATGCATATATAAGTACGGATATATGTATGTATGTATGCATATGTATGTATCTTTATGTGTGTATGTATATGTATATGTATATGTATATGTATATGTATATGTATATATAATATGCTTATGTTTATTAATATGAATTCTTTTCCTTTGTTTATGTATTTGGGGTGTTCAATAGGAACAAGTTGTTCCAACTTGATACCGTAAAGATTTTTTTATTGTTGCTTGGGAATAGATTCGTTGCTTAAGTATTTTCCATTCCAATATTTTTCATCGGAGCTTCCCGCATTCCATTTATTGAGCATAATGAAACAAATATTTCTTAAGTTGAAACTAACTTTTTGCTCCTCACAAGAAACTTTGATTTCGAGAGTGAACCAAAACATGAACCCACCCACCAAAGAGGTTTTACTATAATTCATAACAATTCTCATTTTAAGTTTAAAAAACCAAAAACAATTGTTTATGTAGGCATCAAAATTCCAGATTTTGGTAGATTCCGATAGGGTTTTCTTTAACTTAAAATGAAAGTGCTAACTAGGGTTTCGACTTTGGAAACCAAACTAGTTTAGTCGACCTTGTTAAGAACGGACAATCCAGTAGACTAAATTACCTATCTTTTTGCACGCTGATCGCAATCGAACGACTAAGACTTGCTATCAACATGTGATTAAATCTTGTAAATGTTAGTTAAATGTGTATTTTTTTATTCCAACTCTGTGTTAAAGTTGCATTGAACATTAGGAATTTATTTAAGGGTGTTGGTCTAATAAGTTATTATGAAGTAGGAGATTAGTTTAATAGTTAGGGCAACAACCTATTATTTTTAAGATCTAAAAATAATTAAAATGTTAACAAAATACTTTTGTAACTAATTTCGAATATTAAAGATAGTGAACTATGGGCTTATAAAATTTAAAATTCGAAAGTAGTGGATAAAAAGGGAAACCTCATAGTGGAATTTAAAATTTTAACGTGTACATATACACACATATCATTTTAATAATCAGGTATTACCCAAACTTCATACAATACATTATGTACACATATCAATACATCTATTAGAAAACGAAACTGTGCAACTACGATGGAAGGGAAATATCAATCTATTCTGTGGATACAACTCCTTCCAAACTGCTTGCTCAATTCTTTGCTTTCACCTACAAACTTACTAATACACACATATATATCGAATAAAGAGGAAAACGTGTTAACTATTTTTAGGGTCATGCTAATTTCCATACACCCCAACCTCAAGGGAACCGTTGGCTATTGCATAAGACTGCCTACACACCCATTTTAAGAGGTCAAACCCACGTTGCTCTATTTCCTCATCTTCTCATACATCCAAATACTTATTAGTACATAATAACTATATCATCCATGCAACCATCACAGCAAATGCAAATAGTAGAAGCAGAAAACAATATTCCTATTCATCCATCGCAATAAATCATCATATGAGGAAACAACAATAATAATATACATAGTCAATCAACATCAACAACACACAATGATAATCCCAATCATCAAATATGAAAATAGCAACAATATAAGTATGTTTACATTTATACTAACCATCAACTATAGTAACGCATACCAATGTGAGTATAAGTCATCAACTGTGTACTATTATCCCTATAATATTGACATAAAATTAATCGTTAATTAATCATAATAAACTACCCATCGTTTGGTAGAAAAATGGTAATATATCACATCCACATCCTAATGTGATTCCATCGTCCTAAAACAAACATATGTTATAATTTAAAAGAAAAACTAACTACATACTACATCCATCCAAACATTATTTTTATGGCTTTTGTTTTCTCTTACATATAAAATCATATTATTATTATTTATTATAATATATATATATATATATATATATTGTATATGATAATAATCTTCCTGATTTGGTAATATACTTTATAAACCCTTTATATACTTCTATTTCTTTAAATACTTCTAAACATCATATTTTAAATCAAAATAATAACCACATCATTTTACATTAAAATAATAATATATATTTAAACCTCTTTAATACATTCCAAAATCAATTTTTTACTATTTATTCCGAAGAAAAATATTCATTTTAAATCATCGAAACTCTTTTTTATTTTTACTTATCTCAAATAGACACAGTTTCATCCAAAACACTTTTGGAAAACATTTCTTTATTATAATTTTAATTTTCCATAAAATTCTTTTTTATTTTATAAATCATACAATAATAATATTTCTTACCATAAACAACGTAAAATAAACTACTTCATTATTTTAAAAATAGTATTGTTTTCACTGAAATTTGTTTTATTATCATTAAAATCTCATTTTATATTATAAAAAATAAACTTGCCAAATATCAATTTAAAATATAATTATAATTATTGTTTATGAATTTCCCTAGAAATTGATAAATTTTTCTAGAAATTCATAAATAATATCCCTCCTAAACTCATGACTATAACTTCGATAAAGCTTTTTAAATCATCGCTGTTTACCGAAACCATACAAAATATGTAAGTAGCCTTATTGTTATTATTTATTTATCGAATTTCTCATTATTATCCAATTTATCCCAATTAATTATTTCCCAATCTAAATCAAATATTTGTTTTAATTACTCCCAAGAATGTTACAATTAATGGCAATTATCCAGTCAAGGCACAATACATACAACTTGAAAGGGAGCGTGGATTAAGGATCTTAAGGCTACTTTAACACTAGAGGGAGGGTGGATAGTGTTTAATGGATTATATGACTTATATGGACTAATTTAAAAAATATGATATGAACAAATGCAGAACTTAATCACAGAACAATCACATAATCAAACACATGTGCAGAAAGTAAATAAAAAGCAGTAAAAGCAAAGAACATACCGGATTTTATACTGGTTCGGAGTTACCCTACATCCAGTCAGGTGCCAAGGCAAACACCTCATATAGATTTTTATTATACCAATATCGAGATCATAATCCTTAATTTCTAAAGGCCTTGAGGTGCCCTCATGTCTTTCGAGTTCGTGGCAAACTCTCTTGATTTATGGGACACAAGATCACCCAATTGATTTCCAGGCACAACCACACCTTATAGAGAGACTCAATAAACATCTAATTACAAATTGATGCTATAATTTTGAATAGCACTTTGATTTTTGAGAGAGGCAGAGAATCAAACAAGAATGATATTCTAATTTGATTCATTTGAGAAATCGGCAAAATTTTGGGCATGGTCTTAAAAATAAGAAAATTTTAGAATATGGATTTGTAGAGAAGAAGGAGTGAAGAAAATAGTTAGTTAAAAAATTCGTTTGTGAAGGGTATTTATAGAGCACCAACGGTCATAACCATTCGTTAAGAGATTTAAACGAATAGACACTTCTTTTGAAAATCGAAACTTTTGAATTCAACGGCCACCATGTCGACATGGGGTATCCCATTATGTCGACAACCCTATGTTAAAAACAACGTAAATTTGTTTGAAAATGGTGTTGAAAGGAAAACAAGATAAAATGATTCTGGTGTAAAAACAAAGTTTAAAACAAGAGTTTATTTAAAAACAAAAACAAAGAATATTTTAAGGCTAAAACATCTTTTTGAAAATCATTTGAAAAGACAATTTTTAAGGCTAAAATATTTTGAAAAGCAGTTTTGAAAATCATTTTGAAAAACCATTTTGAAGTAGTTTTGCAAGCTTCTTCCTGCAGAATATCTCATCACATCAGGACTCGAGAAGTTGTACAAAACCAGGATGTTCATGGGTTTGTAAGCCACTTGTCGTAGGTTTGTAAGCTACTTGTCGTGGGTTTGTAAGCCACTAAGAAGATAGAAATGGGTTCCATCCCAAATGAAATTTGAAGTGTAGATTTCCATGATATTATGAAGTTTTAACAAAAATTAGACACTTATCTTGAAATCTTGAATTGATACTCATGAGTCTTCAAACTAGATTTCTTCATTCTTGATCTTTATACTGTACAGTCTTCAATAATAAGTACATGTCTTATATATATCCTGCATAATAACATTCATATATATCTAGACAATAGTGTTAGTATATAAGTTATAATAAAATAAGTTACAAGGGTTGTTGTCATCAAATCCACTATCTTCAGTTCTTAACAATCTCTCCCCTTTTTGATGATGCCAGCCTTATAAAATATACTAACCACTTGATCATACCATAACTCCCCCATACACCAACAACTCCCCCTTACTCCAAGCCTACTATTTTATACAACTTCTTTCCCTTTTTCATCAACAAAAATAACCTATAAACCTTGAACTTAATAGAACATGAGATAAACAAACATATGACATACGAATAATAACTATGTATGAGTAAATATAGCATCCTAAGTTAAATGGAATTCAAGATTTTATACAATAAAGATTGTTTTTAGAAGAACATTAATTAAGATAACACTTATATACAAGTTAACAAACCAATATACAATAAACAAAGAGAAAAACGAAAAACGCTTAACGATGACCCTTAACTATTGGTGATTTATGGACCGAACAATTTGGATAGCGGAGACAAAAGTTTCCATGTGGTTCGACCAAGTTCCCCTAAGCATCAAAAAGGACCTCTCCAAGGCAAATCACACCATCGTCTTCGTCCATATGAACATTGATTCAACAAAGGATGTTCTTCTTCTCGATCCTCCTGTGGTTCTTCTAGGGGATCTTCTACTTCAGAATCCATGGCTTGTGATGATTCTTCGATGACAATGGGATTGGCATGGTTATCCATAAGGAAGTTTTGTAAATTCCTAAGGATTCTGCCTTGCCTATCTTGGTCTCTAGCCATTCGCAGTTGACATACTTGAATTTCTATCATCATTTGAAGCAAATCTTTCATCTTCTTTTGTAATTTGATGACTCGTACGTGTGTGGAACATTGAAAAGGACTAGAATGAGGAGAAGGGGTGAACAAGGTTCATTATTAGAAGAGGAAGCCATTAATTTACTGTTTCAGTAGTTTATTACAGAGAATAGAACAGAGAAAAGTAGTAAAAGTCGAAATATATAACTTAATAGCTAATTTTTAGAGGGAAATTTAAATTTGAAAATCTCGGCCTGTATATCGACATAGGGGGATGGGTCATCGGCATGCTTAGTTCAATTTTTGAGAAAGTTTTATTTATATTAATTACTAACCATACTTGTATTATTTGTAATTTATATTTCAGTTAGTTAACATATACCTAATTCTCTTCTAAATTTAGTAAAGTTTTGTTCATTTAATGGTTTGGTTAATATATCAGCAATTTTTTTCAGTATTAATATATTCAAGTGTTATGACTTCTTTACTTATATTGTCTCTATGAAAATGATGTCTAATATCAATATCTTTTATTCTAGCATGATGAGTTGGATTCTTTGCACTATTATTATCACAATAAATTGGTGATTTAGTTATAGTTAATCCAAATCTTTTAAAGTTTGTTACATATATATAACCGGAGAACAAGCCAAAGCAGAAGATATATATTATGCTTCATATTTTGACAAGGACACGGTGTTTTGCTTCATACTAAACAAAGAAACCAGAGAATGTCCTAGGAAGTGACAAGTTCCACTGTACTTTTTCGGTCTGATTTACAACCAGCGTAATCAGCATCACAATATGAAATTAAATTAAATACATCATTTTTAGGGTAAAATAAACCATAATCTAAAGTATGTTTTACGTATCTTAAAATTCTTTTAACAGCTTTTAAGCGAGTTTCTTTAGGTTGAGATTGGTATCTTGCACAGAGACGACACTATGCATGATGTCAGGACGACTTACTGTTATATAAAGTAGCGAACCAATCATTCCCCTATGTAGTTTTTAATCAACATCTTTTGCTTTATCTTCTTTACTTAAAGCTAAATTAGTTGTCATTGGAGTTGGTTTCCCACCAGAAGTGGTCAATCCAAATTTATTAATTAAATCCTTAGCATAATTTTCTTGATTAATAAAAATTCCTTTACCTAATTGTTTGATTTGAAGTCCTAAGAAGAAAATTAGTTTCCCATATGACTCATTTCAAATACTTTAGTCATTATATCTGAAAATTCTTTATTCATTATGAGTATATATGCACGTCCAGTTGGGCCCCCATCTAGTCATGCATGATCAATTCAACAGTGCGCTTGTGTAGCTTTAACACATACTATGTAAATACAGCATAATAGAACATTAGTTAATAACAAAACAATTAGCATAGATAAAATTTAGGAACATAGTTATTAATGCAATATATTACAATAGTCATCCAAATTTCAAAATAGAAAAAAGGAAAATAAAACAAAGAATGATTTTATTAAAACTAAAACGCCCATCGCATGAAGCTCAAATGATATAGACACGATGATAAAATAGCTCAAACATTATATAACTAATGATAAGTGGTTAAAAAAGTCATGATGATGCATCATCAAGAAAAAAAATTAACAGTGGTCTAGTGCGATAAAGTACAGTCATTTCTCATGATATAATCTTACACACATACACACACACCCAAAGTTAGCTAGCCTACCCATTTCAAGAATTAAACGTTTGCTAATAACAGTCGTGGTTAGGTAATCATGACATATCTCATCCTCCTTTGTGATAGCTAGCATTTAGTTGTGTAATCTTCTATAAATGATTATTTGGTAAACGCATCCTTCGACAAAAAAATGTCAGGAATATCAAATTTTCAGACCTTCATGTGACTATTAAAAACCTGCATTAAACAAAACATTGTAACCATGGTTTATAAGAATTTTGTATGTGGAAGTGTTCAATATTCATGACATATCAAATCCGAGTCTTAACCGTTTTTCTCTAATGGTATGAAGAGCAGTGGGAAATTTACTTCATTTAATACCATGCACGTGATAATGGTTATTCAATTTTCTTCGGAAAAAGCATTAAGAAGTGAGAAATTGTGTTATTATAAAAGATATGTTGATTAGGCTTCGAATGTGGATAATGTCATATATGCATCCGCATCCAAAATCATTTTTGGATATCGAATATCCACATCTATGGACACCGATTGATATTAGATAATTATCTTACCCGTCAATGATCGATAAATCAAGAAATATAAATTGAAAACTTTGGTTTGAATCAATTATTTTTCAACCCCTCTGATTATAAAATTATTCAAAATTAACAGATATGATTATAATAAATAATTTTAATCACTTAATATGCAATAAATGCAGATAATATAAACTATTAACTTAATAAGGTGATAAATATATATATTTAATATTGTACGAAAATATGCATAAAATAAACTACAATCTTGACAAAAAATGAACAGATAATTTTTAAATGCCGATGTCGTATCAGCATCCATTTTTGCTTTTTCGAATATCGGATATTCGTTCTTTTTTTGAATATGAATGCAGATAAATTTCGAATTTTTCAAGTATCCATTATATGTCTTAATTTTGTTTGCAGTTAATGAACAACATAAACATAGTTGTCATTATATAAAGTATGTAACAAAATTTAAATGCCCATTAGTAGAAAATTATAAAAATGGAATATCAATCCATAACGTCACTGTTTCATATGACTTGCATTATTATAGCACTTAGATTGTTGATCATACATTTAACTGAAAGTCGTATGGGCTGAAAATACATAATTCACGTAAGTTAATATTACAATGTTTCACTTCCCATAAGAGCAACCGTGTAGATTGAAATGAGTATGAGAATACATACAAAAAGCGATGACCATATACATACAAAAAATGAAGATAATAAAGGATATAACATCATGGATGACTAATCTTCAAAAAAAATTATGAATTTACTGGCAATACAATAGACCAGGCAACACATGCAATGAACTGCATGAAGATTAATTATCTGTACAAACAGAAAATGTAGCAATCTTATAGCATAAATCACGTACAAAAAGTTTGAAAAGAAACAGTAGCATCTATCATGAACTGCCTGGGCCATCCACACTTATATCGAAGCTTCTGAGAACTATTTTTCTTATACCTGTAATAAAAAACCCATCTCTGTTAAAATTTACTTGTGTTGAAGAAGTGAAGCTGAACATGTGTGAACGTTTATGTTATGCATTCACAGTGTCAATTTTTGTTTTAAAGAAAAGTGTCCTAGTGCTGTTATTTTGGTTAACCATGCAAATGCAAGTATGTAACCTAAAAGAAAAATTAGATCTCGATACTCCAGCAGCTTATACACATGCACATGTAAGTAAAAGGGGTGAAATATTTCAAAGCAAGCAACTATTTTATCTGTTGAGTGAATCTATTTTCAGCTAACAAATTTAGGAACACTTATTGAATGAAAAAAAATATAATTACAGAAGTTAGCCATTGAGATAAATCCAGGAAAATCAATAAAAAGCCCAAAGTTGTCATTCAATATCAAAAGAAATTGATATCAACAAAATAGGAAACAAAATTAACCTTGAATTTAATTATAAAAGATAAATTGTTAAGGAACCTAAATACTACTCCAAATTTGAAGGAACTAATGAAAATAAACAATACTTACCTTAGATTGAAAGTTAATTATGTCACATGAAGGATGACCAAGCTTGATTCTCTATCGACGCTGAATCAATAAATCCAACTTAATTATGTGCTCAATCCATAATCGAAGTTTTAAAAGATGTCATATCAAAAACCGTAGTTTAACGGACAATCCTTGGTCGATAATCGATTAATCGATGATCAATGATCGAATGGAAGGTGGAGAGGGTGGCACATCTGGAAATTCGGTGAGCTAACCCTAGTTTCTGGTTGTGGAACTACAAAGAGATGAATCAATAGCAATTGGGTTTTTTCAATTTTGGAAAGGCTGCTAAAGCCGATAGAAGAAAGATACGGTGAACTAAAATTCTAAAGGGTATAATAGTATTTCAAAAAGACACAGTTGATATCAATTCATTGAGTTCTCATTATTAGCAGTAAAGATAAAGATTTAACCAAATGCAATTTTTTGTGTTCTTTGCAATTTCTTATAATAACATCAATTAAGGAGTATCATCTTATATATGTATATATATATAATATGCGAGTGTGCACACACATGTGTGTATTTGTGCGTATGCATTTATGTGCTATAATCGAACATTTTTTGGTGAAATGCTATTAATAATTTAAAATTAGTGCCGAAAGCTATTAAAATTATCGACGAATAAAGAACTAACCCTGAATTAAGTTGTAGCACAACGCAAATACAACTCAAAATTCGAAGGAATTAAAATAAATCAAATCAGCGATATATTACCTGAGATTGACGTGTATATTTGATTAGTGATGATTGAGCTTGATTGTTTATCTACATTTACAAATGAGTCAGAAAATTTAGTGTAGATCAACATAATGTGCATGCATTAATTCAACAATGCTCAGATGGACATTTAAAAATGTTATAGCGTTGAGGGGGAGCCATGTACAAATTAACACAGACAAATGCACGCTGCCTTTAGTTGGACTGACATGATGTGTTATGTCGGCTTGGATTTTAATATATTTCTAGAATGTAATTTCTCAAAGGGGGTCCAAGGTTTCTTATCCCAAAAAAAAAGTAGAAAGAGTGAAAAAATAGGTAAAAAGGAGAATTCACCGACCAATTTGCTTTTAGGGATGGACCTGTTGATGCTGGGTTCCCAAACCCGAGAGCTAAGATTGGTGTAATAATACCTATAGGAAATCAGTCAGTTGAGGTACCTTTTCCGTATGATGGTCAATTTTGTTTGAACTGTTTTTTAGCTGATATTATTCTTCGCACTGCACATGCCAACATGCTGGCTTCTTATTCAGTCAACAAAAGTCAAAAAAAATCTCAAATATTTTTAATGCTTTTTATAGACCATTTGGTTATTTAAATATTTACAATGATTTCTCATTTTGTAATGGTACAGATTACAAATATCCACTCTTTTTGACTCTACAGTTTCAAAGGGTAATTGCAATCAAATTTAAAAAACAATCTATTATCATTAGAGATTCATTATTAGACACCATTGTACCTTGAAATCAAATTTGTTAACTAAACTCATTTTATTTGCGTCATAATGAAAATCAATTTTGTAACATGCCTGAGAGTAAACTCTATCTATCTTCATCATTGCCATTGTTTCATTCTACTGAACCCAACAAACCAAATGGCTGATTTTATGGGCTATATGTAGTCCACTGCCTAGATTTAATGAGAACTGAAATATATATCTTTTCAAAACAAATTTTAACATAATCATCAAACGTTGGTTTATTTGCTTACCATGACATAATAAGAAAATAAAAAATTGAAAAATATAGTATACAGTCATTTTGCTACTACACCTAGAGCAGTAAGACTACAATTTCCTAAAAATGACAAATTACATAGCTTCCATTTGGACAATTGCCTATACTAATCAAAATATTAAATTAAATACACTCACAGGAAATTCAGTACCATTATTGATCATTTTTTGAACAGTATATAACTATACATATCATCTACAAAGTTTTGTATGGGCCAGTACAAATTACTTTGATAGAGTTCTCATATAATCGTCATAGGCCATCTGGACATATCCTCTATATATTCTAGATGAGAGGTAAGCCGAGGATCGAATTTATTGCATGAGCAAAAAAAAATAGAGAATGAAACTATAACTTAATTAAGAGAAAAATAGAAAAAAAAATATGTTGATGTAAGGTTAAGAAACCTGACCAATGACTTGCTGCCTCACAAATTTGTGGTAATTGGCAGTCTGATAATATTGATCTGATAGAGCACTGAAATGAATATTAGAATTAAATTTGTAAATATTTATAATTATAAAGGTATGATTGATATAATGTGATAAAAAATGTATTTCTAACCTGATAATTACTATCACCTTAAATCTTCATTTCAACCAAAAAAAACAGCTAAACTGTAAATTATGAGCAAAATATTGATAAATAATATTGCCATGGATGACAAGCACCATTGTCCAAGTGGTTAATTGATTCGGCTTTGGTGCAAGAGGTCACAAGTTCGAAACTTGCTTTCGAACGTTTATTGACATGGGATATGTTGTCCCAATGATTTATTGTATATAAAGTACCATTTCAAAAAAAAAAATATTGCCATGGATTGTTTTTTAATTTACAAATCATTGCATTGCAAATAAAAAAGAATGAGTACGTTGGCATGGTTGATGTTTCACACTTAAAAAGCATTGTAAGTAAAAAGTACATAAAAATTTAATTCATTATCTTACCTTTTTTGTCTTCATATAAAATGTAACTCACTTCTTCTACAATAACATGTATATTGTATTCAACTTGATCATCATCATCATTACATGAGATAAACCAATATGAAAATGTTTGTCCCAAAAATCACGGTGTTGTGTGAAGTTTTAAGCATAATTATAATAATGATAACGACGTTGACATAAATTACTCCAATTACAATATTCCAATTACAATATAAAACAAAAGCTTCGGAAGAAGATGGAAACTACACAAATTAAATGAATATTGAATCCTAACCTAAGATTGCAATGACTGAAGGAAATTTAAAAAATTAAATAAACAGCGAGTCATAATAAAGAACAATTGAGTCACCTAATCAAAGTTAATTGAAAATATTACCATTGTATGTGGACATCTTTGATCAATTCATCATTAGAACCTTATGCACAAATGAATGATAACTTTGTGTAGAATTCTAAAGTCAAGATGATCTCACCGAATGAGAAATTGATTGCAATCCAAATAGAGATTTAAATATATTATAAAAATAACCGCTAATCTTGAAAACTTAAAAGTGAAAAAGAACTTCTCATTTTCTCATGTTACAACTTTATATACATAATATCTTTTGCTCGAAAATGAATGAAAACAACAAAGGAAAGTTTTTATTTTTTTATCACATTGAACCAAAGCCAAACTCCCGTAAATAATGAAAATAATATATAAATCAAAATACTGTAGCCTAAATAAGCTAAAATCAATGCTTCTATAAGCAACTAAACGTGATTTGAATTAGGTTGTTTCTAAAATTAATTTAATTTTTAATTCCAACTTCACTAAACGTGATTTTTAATTTATCTTATTTTCTTTTTAAGAAAATTAAATTAAAAATCACGTTTAGAAACAACCTAATTCAACTCATTTGAAATTGAAAAACAAACATTTAGTGAAGTAGCATTTGGATGCCTTTGAATTAAACGAAACTAAAAAAGGAACCAACATGCAAAACTGGTCAATCATTGACGATTTGGATGTCTTTCTCTAGCTTACCAACGACGAACATACTTGCTTATGATATCCCATAAATAAATGGATTTTCAAATAAAGAGATCAAATTTTTAGACAATTGCATGAAAACATTTAGCTGTAATAGTTCTTACAGGCTTCCAAAAATACCCAAGATATCTTCTCTGCTGCTAAATAATTCATCTATGTAAGATAACAATATTTATTAGGATATATGCTCACAGCTTATCACATATTATTTATCCTTGATTCCTTAGTTGTTTCTCCTTTAATCTATTGTTTGATGGTTTAGAGCTGAAGATTGAAGACCTTGATCATATTGCCATAAAAATTCTACAATCGTACATATTTTATAAAAACATTTGAGATCATTTGTATTAACCATATTCTTTTGGGTAGCCCTTCATTGTCTCAATCAAACTGCTAATATATTTTGTCTATGAATTGCACTTTCTTCTCGATCGGCACCACATGACTCAATGATCCTTCCACCTAACTTATTCATTATCCCTTTCTATCTTTATGATTTACCAGTAACATTTGGATTTTGTGAACTATTTTCAAGCATTTGCTTGCTGCAAGCAAATGATATGCAAGAAAAAATAATGCAAACGAAAGAAAATTATAAATGGCCATTCAAGTGAATAACGTATCGTGTGCATGTTCAAAAGAGCACAAATTCTCTATTGTGCCACACAGATGTAAGTTTCAAAAGAAAATTATGATCAGCTTACTCCAAAATTCCCCTAGACTAAAAAACATCAACACCAAGGACAAAAAGTTGTGTTCATATGCCTACATACAGCGTTATAGTGGGATAAAATATTAAAATGGTTTATACAAACATTTGCTAGCTATAAGCAAATGCTAGTTGAGCAAATGCAAGCAAGCAAAACTTTTGGACAAAGATACCATGTTCAAAACATATTTTAGCAAAAAACATATATTTTTACTCTTCTAAATGGGGATGTCAATACATAATTTAGCATTCTTTTATCATCACGGTTACATTGGCAGCAGTTAGTCAATTTGGTACATAAGTCCAAAACATATATGTTCACTCTCCTAAATATGTAGTAATAAAAAAAATAGTGGAATAACATACAATGTTATCAACTGATACAGAAATACAAATCAATTCAGTAAAGAAATCTAAAACATTAATTACTTAAGTGATCATTTAAACCATGGGATGGCATTTTACTTCTTCTGTTACTCCTTACTTGCTCAATACCCATAAGATATTTCCATAGTAGTTAGAGATCACATTAACCTCAAAACCAAATTGGTGGCAAGTTTACAGAGTAACACTGATGTGCAACTACGCTCAAACTGGAATCAATGTAGTTCTTCTCGCAAATGAAACTCCTAACCAATTATGTAGGTCATAGTTGCAACCGATATAATCAAATAAATTAAAAAGATAAATAAATCGTAGCTCGCTTTATCTTTGACAACAAATTTAGAAATAGATCAACCATCGACAATATAAAGAATGACATGAATTAGGATATTTCGTTGAACATAACCTTAATTGGACAAAACCGACAATTGATTATAGATCTTGAACGGTGTTCGTTGAACTAACCTTAATCGCAGCTAAATAGCTGGAGAAGAGAGTGGATCTGGAAGCATACAGAATAACCCTAGTTTGTGGTATCACACTGATGCTGGAAAAGATGATGGATCTGGAATCGGAAGAAACAGAGCAGCAATCGATCGCGAGAGAAGGCGATGGGGAAGACGATGGATGTTGAGTCGGGTTGGATGTGGAGAATGGCAGGAGAACAGAGGGAGATATGAGTGCCGTGGCTTTTTAGGTTTTTTTTTAGTTTAGGAGAGAACGACAGGAGAAGAACTGAAGTGAAAAGAGAAATGCGAAAAGAAGCAAGGCGGAAGGGCATTTAGGGGATTTCAAAAAGACACGAATGAAATCAGTTAGCGGAATTCTCTTTATTAGTAGTAAAGATGTTTCAAGAAGCTACGTACACACTCCTAAAACAAACAAAATGAACAAAAGACACAATGACATGTCAACATATGTGTTGTTCAAGGTACAACAAAATTCCCATAAGAATCCTGGTGAGGTTGCAAAATATAATAAGCATAAATTTTCTAACCCATTCAATGATCATGGAGAAGATCAAAGAGAAGTTTCAGTGGCGCTCAGGTCGGAACTTCTCAGGTGGTGCCCATGATCCGGATGATGCAACATATGAAGGACCCTTCTCAGAAATCCCCTTATAATGGTGTTGAAACTAATAAATGTCTACTGAAGGTATGATTTCATTTCAGAAAATGAACTTTAAAACAAAATGGAAACTCGCTGAATACATCCCATATCCATCTCCGTATGAAGGCAATGATGCATCTGGAACTGCCATTTTCATCCCGTAAACTGAACAAAATTATAAAGGCAGCAAATGATTAAAAATCAATCAATGATTAAAAAAATAGGAAGAAATCCATTGTTTTATTAATTATCATTACCATTAAGCAGTATATAATAAGTTTAACTATAATGATAATTAAAGAACTGCATTAAAAAACAACAAAAGTAGTCTTGTTGACTTTCATATGAAATCAGATTCTCCTGCAACTTAATATTCACAGCATAGGCGTAAATTTACCGCGCATAAAATACTATATAAAATAAACTCCAAGATAAAACAATGAGTATATATGCAAGCCTAACTGGGCCTACATCTAATCACAATGTTCATGCATTAATTAAACAATATGAATTTGTAGTATGTTTCAAAGCACGTATGTTTTTTGTTTTTAGATATAGTGTACACTTGTTTGATTCTTGTCATAATGCCTATGAATTTCTAAATGAGATTCACTATATGAATAGAACCGTAAATGATAAGAATTGTTGTTTATAAAGTAGTTTTATCGTTTTAAGGAATTTTTTATTCAAGCTATCATTGAGCACCCTTAAACATATGTGAAATTCATCAGCTGCAGCTCTAGGTGTACAAAAATATGCAATCAGGCGGTTATTTTATGTATATTTTCTAAAGGTGAAGAAATCATAATGTTTTGATTTGTGGGTAGGCATTGCGATAAAAATATCATAATTTCTTTTACATTTTCATCCATGTAGCAGCAGACCTTTTCCAATCCATTCAAGCCAACAATTACATGAGCCTTTTATTTAAAGCTGAAGTTTTCCTTTCAATGAAAGTATAGCAAACAATTCTTTTACAATCACTTGTCACTTTTCAGTAATTTAGTGTGTAGTTAAACTCAAAATGTTGTAATAATCAATATTTCACTTACTTTCTTAATTATATTCTTTTCAATGTATGACATAAAAACTTCTCATAGAAATTCGTTTGAAATAAAACATAAGATTGAGCAAAATTAAACATGAAACTGATACTACAAACTGATACTTAATTGGAAAAGAAATCTTCTAGTTAGTAAATATGAAAGATGTAAGAACTAAATTAGTATAATAAATCATTAGGGCTAACTGCAGTTAAAAAATGGTGCAAAAGTATTCAGAAACTACACTTGATAAGCTTTTCTAGCATTGGTGATGATGGATTTTCATCTATAGCAAAAGGCTATTCAACACTTTCAGATTAACGATCGATTCATACCCACTGATTGGTAATGAATCTCTTGAATCTGTTGCAGGCAAGTGTTTAAATGTTGGTTCTTTGACAATAGTTAAATGTTATATTGTTAAAGATTTTGGAACTGTGACAGTCGTATGAAAACTGCCAAAATTAGGTAGACTAAAACATGTTATAATGAAGATAGACGATGAAGTTCTTGAACCACAGGTAGTGCTCAAGCTGAGCATAGTCTGCACCTAGAGAATTTTTTTGTGCAAATGAAATCAACAACTCGAAAATAGCTTTTGTTAGTTTCCTTAAAATAGTTTGTTGTCATTCAAACAGTTTCATTAGAATGTTTGTCGACAACACATCAATTGAAATAGTTTCATTCAATTGGTCATTAAAACAGTTTATTAGCAGACGTTTTTGACACGTACCAAAAAAAAGATTGCAAACTGATGTAAATAATGTAAGGTTGGAATGAATCATTACATATTCACATCTATTACGCTAGTTGAACGTCTAAGTACTGATGAACTATACTACTCTAGTGTTATGTAGAATCCACCGCATATTAATAGCTTGAACATCATATTAGCATAAATGCACATTTCACATCTCACCTCTTTATCGTGGCACCAGTCACATGGTTAATGGTATTATTGCCGTCCAATAAAAAGGACAATACAATCAAGACCAAGCATCATTCAATGCACTACTTAATGGAATTGATAAAAAGATGGCATCCTCAACTTAAAATGATATAAAGATGGTTGTCCTCAACTTGCTAATATGAAAAAGATATAAAGTCGATTGTCCTTGGTTGCAAAACCAAAAAATAGTATAAAAGGTGTGGTTATCTTCTTTTGCATTATATCTTATCTCATGCACGCATCACACTTCAAGTAACTTTAAACAAATAATAAATTAAATCACACCAAAGAAACATTAGTCAATGCTATTATATTTTACTCTTAGTCGTTTCTGTAGTTAAAATTTTGGTAATGGGAAAAGCAGAGAATTCATTTTCTTGGAACTTCTGATAATATGTAATTACTTAAATTCACCATATCAGTGTAAGAACATTCACATAAAAGATTCTAGGCATTTAGACTAATATAACCCATTTGAGTAATTGTAGACGTCAGGGACATTAACTTCCTACCGCATTTTAGAAAGAAAGAGGTTTTTAAAATTATAATTTGCACTTTAGGCTATTAAAAGGAACATACTCGACAAAAATCGCATTAATTATTTCTTAGATAAACATAAATAGTAATTAATTTATAATCCATGATCATATATAAAAGGAGCTAGATTAAGAAATTAAACTACCGGTACATTAGATACATGCAAAAACTTTAGCTTTATTAGTGCTAAGTGATTGGTAACAATAACTTTAAGTTATATGTGTAAAATTGGTCTATCAAAATAAACACATGGAACAATGCATATTAATCCATCTTGAGTACTAAATTTTATATTTTAATCATAAAAACTTCTATACCAAAACGAAAAAACTACATACACTATGATTCAAGCATGAGTTATATCAGTAACGAAAAGAACTGTGTAAGAGTATAGAAAAGCAGATATGCGTCTAAGCATCACAAATGACAATGATTTGAAAATCTCAATGCCATATATCGGTTGAATTGAGTTGAAATGATCTTTATAATAGAAACCTACTTCAAATTTGCAAATATATCATACTTGAAACAACAACACTGTTCCAATCAGAAGGAAACAAAAAAGTTCCAAAAATATCAGTTAGGCTTGCATAGAGGGCATGCATCAATAATGGCCTTTGGAATTTGATGTTGTCAACTAACATCGGACATGAAGTCTGATGTGTTTACTGAATTCTATAGAAGATGTAAGCTAAAACTTATCCAAACAGTATGTGCTAATGTCCACTGAATGTTACAATTAACCAGCTAGTAATTATCAGTCAAGTTAATAGCAGGGCAACAAGATAGTAGTCCATGTATCAAGTAAAATGCAATTTCAAAATTATAGAATTATCAGAATTCCTATCAATAATCAATGATAATAATTCAAAATTTCAAAAGTACTATGATAAAAAAGTTATTAATAATTTAGTTTGTACAGTTACCATATTAAAATCTAAATAGGAGAACCAACGAAGACTAAATTTCTTCCATGTAGTACAAATGTTCTTGAAATCAAATTCCAAAGGCCGTTGGAATAAAATTTCAGAATCTACATACTGCTGAGTATAGGACGACGAACTAACCTTAATCACAATGATTTCGACAATTTATTTTTGAAGCAAGCCTACTTTGTGGGTCCGAACTGACGCTGGAGAAGAAGATGATGCATGTGAAATTGCTATGGACTAACCATTGGTAGGTCATAGGAGAAGACATCGGGGAAGATGATGGATGTTGAATCGGGTTGGAAGTGGAATCGGATCTATGTCCTAAAGCGAGGGAGATATGAGCTTTAGGGAGACATGAGAGTTGCAACATTTTAGGTTTTGTAGTTTTAGGGAAGAACAATGCGAAAAGAATAGGATGCGGTATGAAGATGAGCGAAACGAAGAGGAGTATAAGGGTAATTTAGGTATTTTCGAAAGACACGGTTCAATTCAGCTAATGGAATTCTCATTATTAATAGTAAAGATGTTATTAATTGATCCAAATATTATGCCATCTACATATATTTGTACTAATTGAATATCATTTTTTGTTTCTTTTAATAAAAAGAGTTGTATCTATTTTACCAATTTCAAAACCAAATTGTAGTAAATAAGATCTTAGTCTTTCATACCAAGCTCTAGAAGCTTGTTTCAGACCATATAAAGCTTTTTTTAATTTATATACATGATTTGGAAATTTATTATCTTTAAAAAGTAGAGGTTGTTTAACATAAAATCTTCTTTTACCAAACCATTTAAAAAAGCACTTTTAACATCCAATTGACATAACATGAAATTATTGTAGTTTACGAAAGCAAGTAGAATCCTGATAGCTTCTAGTCTTGCTACGGGTGCAAAGGTTTCGTCATAATCAATTCCTTCTTCTTGACAATAACCTTGCGTGACTAAACAAGCTTTATTTCTCACGACCTCGCCAAGTTCATTCATTTTATTTTTATAAACCCATTTTGTTCCGCTTATACTTTTATCCTCAGGTCTAGGAACAAGTTCCCTGACATCATTTCTGGTGAATTGATTCAATTCTTCTTGCATAGCAAGAATGCATGAATCATCAGATGATGCTTCCTTTAGATTTTTAGGTTCAATAATTGATATAAAAGCTACATTACTAGTACTATTAAATTAATTTCTTATTTTTACGATAGATTCAATATTTCCTAGTATATTTTCTATAGGATGATCTTTTAATAGCCTAATTCTTTTATTAGGTTGAATGACTTCGCAATTAGTTTCATTAGGTTCATTATTTAAAGTTACAAAATCTTCTTCATCTTCTATTTGTATAGTATCTTCAAAATTTTCATCAAAAGATACATGCATTGTTTCTTCAATAATGTTAGTTCTTAAATTATAAACTCTAAATGCTTTACTTCTATTAGAATATCCGATAAAGATACCTTTGTCGGATTTAGTTTCAAATTTACCTAAATTATCTTTTGTATTAAGAATAAAACACTTACTATCAAAAACTTTAAAATAAGCTACTATGGGTTTCTTATTGTAAAGTATTTTATATGGCGTTTTACTAGTTAATGGTCTAGTTAAAATCCTATTTAATATATAACACGTTGTAGCAACTGCTTCAGCCCAAAAGTTTTTAGGTAAGTTACTATCAGAAAGCACTGTTCTAGCACACTCTTGAATCGTTCTATTCTCACGTTCTACCACTCTGTTTTATTGTGGAGTTCTTGGAATAGATAAATTATGAGTAATTCCTTTTTTATTACAGAAATTATCAAAATTCTCATTTTCAAATTCTCCACCGTGATCACTGCGAATAGTTTTTATTTTTAAAGAAAGTTGATTTTGAATTCTTTTAGCAAAAATTTTAAATAATTCAAAAGCATCACTTTTAAGTCTAAGAAAAATTGTTCAGGTATATCTAGAATAATCATCTACAATTACAAAAACATATTTATTGTGATTAATTGATTGAACTTGTGATGGACCAAATAAATATAAATGAAGTAATTCCAGTGGTTTAGAAGTAGAAATCATATCTTTTAATTTAAATGAAATTTTCTTATGTTTTCCTAATTGGAATGCATCACATATACTATCTACTTTAAATTTTAACTTGGGAAGATCTCTAATTAAGTCAAGTTTTGATAATCTAGATAACAGTTTGAAATTTAAATGACCAAATCTTTTATGCCAAATCCAAGGGTCACTTGTATTAGCCAAAAGACATAAGTTATCATTTGAAACTTTCATACTAAGGATGTAAATATTTTTCTTCCTAATTCCTTCAAAGATAATATTTGACTTATTATCTTCAATGTGACACTTATCTTTTCCAAATTTAATTTTAAATCCTTTATCACATAGTTGACTTATACTAAGCAAATTATAGTTTAAATTCCTAACTAGAAAAATATCAGAAATAAAAGGAGTTTTAGAATTACCAACATTGCTGATTCCAATCACATATCCTTTTGAATTATCTTCAAAGTTGACCAATTCACCATCTTGATATTATTATGTCATTGAGTATCTCGAGATTTCGAATCATATGCCTTGAACAGCCACTATCAAGTATCCATTTATCTTTCTCAATTTGCATAGTTTGTCCATTGGTTGTTGATTCTTCAAAAGCCATGTAACATGTCTTTCCCTGTATAACAAACCAATTCGGTAGATAACTTGATTTTTCAAGAAAACTATATGCAGACTTATGATTCTTTGATGAAATGCATAAATTCAAACTAATATTAACAAAATTTCCTAAAAATGCCATTTTTAACTTTTCAAGTATTAGATTATGAAAACTATGAAAACCTATACTTTGATACAAATTACAAGGGAGCGCGGATTAAGGATCTTAAGGCTAATTTAACAATAGAGGGTGGGCGAATAGTGTTTAATGGATTCTAAGACTTATATGGACTAATTCAAAACTTATGATATGAACAAATGCAGAATCAAACACAGATGTAGAAAGTAAATAAAAAGCAGTAAAAGGAAAGAACGCACCGATTTTAAACTAGTTTTATAGTTACCCTACATCCAGTCATGTACCAAGACAAACACCTCATACAGATTTTTGTTATACCAATGTCGAGATTACAATCCTCAATTTCTAAAGGACTTGAGGTACCCTCTTGTCTCTCGAGTCCGGGGCAAACTCTCTTGATTTATGGGACACAAGATCACCCAATTGATTTCCAGGCACAACCACACCTTATAGAGAAACTTGATAAACTTTTGATTACAAATTGATCCTATAACTCTGAATAGCACTTTGATCATCGATAGAGGGCAGAGAATCAAATAAGAATGATATTCTAATTTTATTCACTTGAGAATTCGGTAGAATTTCGGCACGATCTTAAAAATATGAAAATTTTAGAATATGAATTTGTGGAGAAGGAGTGAAGAAAATAAGAAAATAATTAGTTAAAAAATTCGTTTGTAAAGGCTATTTATCGAGCACCAACGGTCATAACCATTCGTGAAGAGATTTAAACGAATAAACACTTCTTTTGAAAATCTAAACTTTTGAATTCAACAGCCACCATGTCAACATGGTGTATCCCATGATGTCGACATCCATATGTTAAAAATAATGCAAAATTTGTTTTGAAAATGGTATTGAAAGGAAAACAAGATAAAATGATTCTGGAGTAAAAACGATGTTTAAAACAAGAGTTCATTCAAAAACAAAAACAAAGAATATTTTAAGGCTAAAACATCTTTTTGAAAATCATTTGAAAAGATAATTTTTAAGGCTAAAATATTTTGAAAAGAAGTTTTTAAAATAATTTTGAAAAACCATTTTGAAGTAGTTTTGCAAGCTTCTTCCTCCAGAATATCTCATCACATTAGGACTCAAGAACTTGTACGAAACCAGGATGTTCGTGGATTTGTAAGCCACTTGTCGTAGGTATGTAAGCTATTTGTCGTGGGTTTGTAAGCCACTAAGAAGATAGAAATGGGTTCCATCCCAAATGAAATTTGGAATGAAGATTTCCGTGCTATTATGAAGTTTTAACAAAAACTAGACACTTATCTTGAAATCTTGATCTTGATACTCATAAGTCTTCGAACTTGATTTCTTCGTTCTTGATCTTTATACTGTACAGTCTTCAATAATCGGTACCTTCCTTATATATATCCTGCATAATAACATTCATATATATCTAGACAATAGTATTAGTATATAAGTTATAATAAAATAAGTTACAAAGGTTGCTGTCATCAAAACCACTATCTCTAGTTCCTAACACAACTATGTTATAATAACCAAACAAACATCCATCGTATATGACATATATCAATAAATTTGATTTTGCATCAATGGATATGTATTTTAATTTGAGAATCCAATTAATTAAATTAAATACTTCATACCAAAATTTTTTTGCTAACAGCCTCCAAAATCAGCAGACCTAGCACCAAAATATCCAGAATTCCGTCATAAGTCCAATGGAAGAAAAAGCACTTGAATAGAGGTTCATATGCAAAAGTTATTAAGTTTATAAGATATAGGAGCAAATTTGTAATAAATAAAACATAATGGTTTAAGAATAATTTTCACCACCCTGTTAGAGTACATCTTCTCCCCCAATGCTATAGTAATTATCGCCTTAAACTTTGAATCATCGCCGTTATAGGCTGTTAAAGGCCACACTGCTACCACTTCCCCGACCCCCTCATCATGCGCTACTTGGCAGCGTCGATGCCTCCCCCTTTGGTTGTCGCGCCATCGAACAAAATGAGGGTTGGTCGAGACCTAATCTTTCGATTCCAGCCACCCATGATGACAATTGAAACTCTAACAACCACTATTTCACTCCCCATGTCATGCTCTACAATTCCCGACAATCAATTTCATGAATTGGTTAATGACCCAAATTTGCCAAAATTGGCTATTAGGTTTTGTGATTTTAGACTTTGACCGGCAATTCAAGAAACTTGACCCTCCTTTCCAAAAATGAACACTCAGGATTGGTTCATCTCGTCGAGAGCTTCGAAATAACATATAATTCGATGGGTAACAGACACTTTGAATTTTAGATCAATTTTTGCATTAGAGATAGTCATTTGCTATTAGTAGGTGATTAGAAGATTTAGGGAATTAGATTGTTAAATAAAGAGGTGAAAGCCAGGGTTTCGTAGCCTCTCTTATATGGTTATTAGGCTGGGCTATGAGTCATGTATCCAGTTTGGCCCGAAACAGTTACGTACGCTATTTAAACGCCGCTATTTTAAAAATCATAACTCCAAATCCGTCAAAATTTATGTCAATCTGATTAGCTCAAAAAGATCTTCATCAGATTGTAAACACAATATCTAATTCACCTTCTAATTAAAAATCCATTCTTAATTAATTTAATATTATCAAAGTTAACTTCAGGTCATTACTGTTGGGATATTCTAAAGGGTTGGTTGGTGACTAACCCAACTTCGAAGATTAGAAAGCAGCCTTCTAAAGGAGCTTTGGTGGTTGTTGTGCCACATCCAAAGTTGTTTAATATATCTATTTTTAAGGTTTTGTTGTGGTGTATCAATAATTTCAACTCTATTTGTATTGTGATGCAAATTTATTTATTTGGTTTTTGTTATTGTAGAAGTTATTGGTGTGGATGATCGAGGGAAGATGCGAAAATAATGTAAAAATATGTTAAAAAATTGAATGTTAGTGGTTAAATGTTAAAAATTCCCCAAGGAACAAGCTATATATCTCATTTGGAGGTAAAATAATATTATCTAAGAAGTTTAATATTTTCAATAATTAAATACGCATGGTGCAAGTGTTCCACGTGCATATAAAGGGATATGCATAAGAATACCCTTGAATCAAATGTTTCTATGGAAGTTTGCTTTTATAATAAACTTTTTAGTGAGATTTTTCATCTCACAAACACTTAGTATTTCTTACGAAGTAATCATGACGTCGAATACTTTCGTGATTATGAATCAACAAAATTAAGTGATATTAACTTTGACTTAAAGAGGAATAATTATATTATTTTCTTGCATATAGCATTACAAAGTGTAAAATGCTAAAATTATACAAAATCAGTTAGCTATCTAGGTATTCAAGATGATGGAAAACAATAATGCTGCAAAATAAAATATTGGAAATAGTAAATGAACATAGAGAATTTACGTACTCGTTTGCTTAGTTTTGTTGCCTTAGCTTCATGTTATCTTAGTGCTACACAACCTAAGCTTAGTTTTTATTCCCTTGCTTCATTTTAGCTCTTGTCATTGTGAGGACAATTCTTCTAGCTCAGTAACTACAATAGGCTTTCCTCGACACAATTTTGGGAAATACGAATGTAACACTTACCCTCCAAGTCTGCAACGATTGCAAATGGGTGTGGATTTGTCTTCCTACTCATTTGCTTCCTGTAGTGTATCACTTTTACCCATTCTTTCATTCTTTTTAAGAGAAGAAAAAATTCATAGTAGTCATTTCAAATTTAATGCTCTATTACATGTGTCTTTCCCCCATTGGCTAATCCTCTAAAAAGCTATAAAATCTATCCTTTTGTTTTCCAAGTAATTTTGTCTTATCTCTAGCGCTTATTTTTCTTACTGTTTAATTAAAATTGATGTTTGAGAAATTTCTCATCATTTCGATCGTGTGGCTAAAATTCCAGTTGAGGTACGTTTATATTTTTCTCTTCTTCTTCTTTCATCACTTTTATAGGTTCTTGAAAAGAAATCGTAGTAAAATCCTTGTCGCTGATTTTGTTTCTCCCCGTCTTATTCCTATTTTGAATCGAATTAATGAACTCTTTCTTTTGTTATTCCCTTTGCACTTTAGCAGTAGCCGATGATTAATCTTGTAATTTTGACATGGACATCTCTTTCCCTTTTCTTTTATATTTAAAATCCGAGATAAGCCAATTAAAATATATTGAGAATATCTTGATTCATTTTGGGTTCGAGGGTTATACGGCTAGAGCCTCGAAACCTCATGAACATATTTGTGCCCCCTCTTAATGGGTTTACCTCTATAACTCTAGAGCATATAAGGTATCGGTTTTATCTTCCCTTAAGTTTAGTTCTTCAAAAATGGTTTTCCGTTATCGATCTTGTTCTTGTTCAACTTGCCCCACCTTATTCTCTTAGTATTGCTACCTCCATTCTTTACGCGGAGAACGGCTCCCCTCTTTGCTATGAAGAGCTTCATTTTTTATTCGACATTTACAAAAGTCCTACATGAAGGGATGTTGGGTTCTATTATGCCCAAGCCAAAAAAATTGATTCTTGCATCCGTCCCTCGTAAGATCTAGAGATGGATGGACCAGTATTTCTTCATTTCGAACTCTGATAACTTTCCTTCTTCCTTCCTTCTGCACCCTAATCAGCCTTTCCTTTCTGTTCATGCCAATAAGTTACATGATTCTTGTAGGGACCCATTTTGGGCCTAGACGAAAAGAAGAGAAAATTGTAATCACTTTTCACTAAATCGATGCTGCAAAAGAACGGCTTTCTATTCCCACACCATAATTTTTCTCGTTCCACTTTCTTATTTTCCTCGACTTCGGATGAAACTAGAGGTATAATTTGCTAAAAACAGAGTAAAGAATTACTACTTTATGCTTCTGACCATCTTAACACCTCCATTGACCTCGGGATTTCTTTTATATACATGTGAAGTTGATGATCTTGGTGATGCATTTTTTCGAGACTAAGAAATCGGCAAGAATAAGAAGGTTCGAAAGAGGGATCACGGTGGGTATGAGGCCTCTGGTCAACCTATCAAGAAGCCTACTGTTCCCACCCCCTTCCTTCTTTAGTGGCTCTCTCTGTTCCATCTTTGCGGTCTTTTCATGATCCCCGCACCTACTACTTGCCATTGCCAAAAGGTGTTGTAAGCGACCTCGTTAAGAGATTAGGGCGGTCACTCTAGATAACCTTTCCACTATTGGTTCTACCTCTCCTTACACTCTTACTCTACCACTCCTTGAACTGCCCTTCTCTGACCTAGCTTCCCAACTTAAGTGCGCTTGGACTTTAATAAACTGTAACAACCCCACCTTCGTAATATCCAAAAGCAGGTGCCTTACATGATCGCACGACTTTCGAATAACACAAAAGGCAGATCGTCAGGGTAAAATTAGGACAACACACTAACCAAGACATCAATAAGATCTCACAATGGAATGGCAATATGTAATCTACTATATACATGAACAGAATAGAATAACAATATATAAGAGATTGCACTAGCAGAAGCAAATGACAAGCAAATATCACCATAGAAAACCAGAATATAGCAATTTCGAAAATCACGGAGTTCTAAATGAATATTTGATCCAACAATCTCATATACAAATACGTGTCTATCATCTACAAATAAAATAACAAGTAATATATATCTAAATATCAATGCTACGTTTCTAAAATGTTGCGCACTCTACTATCGTATCCATAAAAGCACCTGACTTCTAAACTACTCAATTGAGTACCCAAGAGTTGTCATGACATAAGCAGACAAAGAAAAAACACCGGTCAGACATAAAGTCTAATGTGAGGTGAACTATCTCAAAATACAGTATATGAAAACTATATACAAATAAACAGGAACTACTAAATCACAGCCGATCCTCTACACAAACGTAGCATAGGAGAAATCCGAACTGCTTATAAACAAGTATAATAAACTTATCCAAAAGATAGAAAACCATGTCATAACCCGCTCTTTTCCTATAATCAATGTGTTAACACAATATCTTCCATTTCACCATATTAGCCGAAAAACACTAATAATATAGTACAAATATACCGTGATCAAACTGTGATCCTAAAACAACGATCACTACTACTAAGAACGATAAGATATGCCCCAACGCGGATGGTCACTAATGCAAAGACCAAATAAGTACGCCAGAACATGTGTGGTTATGACTGTATGACCAAACATTCTTAAGATTACAAACGTAGGATCCAAAAACATCCAAGCGATCACAATGAAGATAAATTTGTTCACGATCTCTCTAAGTCGTGTCGAGTGTGTCCTGGCCATTAACAACACTCTAGGTACATAGCAACTAGGTCGATACCTGGGTAGGTCACCTAAATCCATATCCTGGGTAGGTCACATAAGTCCATACCTTGGTATTTCCCAACAAATCAACACCAAACTAATCGTATATTACTCAGTGATCCAAATCTTAGAGTACGGACTCACTCTGTATGCAACGTATGGAATCGCCACGCACGCTTCAATCATTACGGCCTAAAGACCCACCAGACAACTCTAAAAAAGCCCCATACTAACCCAAATCGCATTCAAAATAGAATGCACGACCTTAATATCATAGTACTTCTTCGGTGTACCCTCCTGGTCCATCTCAAAATCTATGGTTTTGGAATACGTGTCGAGGTGGGTCCCACATGGGCCCCAAAATCAAGTATTTCAAAACATACCAAAAATTTTCAAATAGTATTCCTTATAAAACGATGAAATTGGTTCAAATCGTGCCTCAATCCGAGTCCATATGCAAAAGATATCGCATTTTCAAATTTCGATCAATCGATCAACAAAACTCGAACAACAGGTATTCAGAGGTCTGAAACGTTATTCAGACATCTGAATTTTTAAAGCCTAACATCATATGAAACCCCTCGAAAGTGCACCAATTTCTTACTATTTGTCCTCATGACTTATACAGGCCTCTACCTACTAAAGTCAGACGTTTGGATGGGCGCCATGGGCAGGAATAACTTCAAACATCCATAACTTTTAGTTCGTAGCTCCAAATGATTCGTTGTTTCTTCCATTGCGACCATGGAGCGCTCCTCTTCAATTTGGAGACTTAAAATCATGAATTTACATAATTTGATTTCTTCTTTCCCTTGAGTGCTTTCGACGTATGACTCCGTGTCACCGAGATACGT
The DNA here is from genome assembly GCA_030765085.1 of Allium cepa. Classification (NCBI taxonomy): domain Eukaryota; kingdom Viridiplantae; phylum Streptophyta; class Magnoliopsida; order Asparagales; family Amaryllidaceae; genus Allium; species Allium cepa. The sequence goes on along the minus strand of CM060943.1, from coordinate 237,241,455 downwards.
TGCATGACCATCGTCAGGCTCAAATTCATGTGTAGAGTTCAACTGCAATTCTATGAGTCAAAATAGGGATCTTGAGGCTAAAATAAATACTAGAGGAGGTGAATAGTAGTTAATTGATTATATGGATATTTTTCAAATTCTTTAAGATTCTACTTAGAATGATGTAATTAACAATCACATAATCAAAGTGCAAATAAAAGTAAATGCAGTAAAAGTAAGAAAGAAAGAACACACTAGGATTTTATATTGGTTCGGATTTACTCTACATCTAGTCCCTCACAATTTCTTGCATGAATTACCTTCAATTAGTAAATGCAAATACAATCTTGATTTCAAGGCTATAAGACAAACCCTCCAAAATCCCGACCTTTGGGTAGAGTCACTTGATTTTCGTCTTACAAGCACATCCGCTGGATTTGCGGGCTACTAAGCACACCCAATTTTATTTTACGGGCTACAATCACACCCAATTGTTTACGAGCCATAATCACACCCACAATGTAGCGGTATTATTTGATAGAGTTTTACAGATTTAGATCTTTCATCTTGATTACAGTTCATCTTATAACTCTTGAATATCACTTTGATCTTGATTTGAGTGAGAGAGATGAGAGAAATCAAAGAGTAAATGAAGGAGAATCAAACTAACGATGATTGAATTTGATTCTGGTTACATTTCGGCAGAGTTTGGGTATATTTTGATATAGAAAATGAGAGGGTGGAAGGAGGAGATATAAATAAGAAAATTATATATTAAAAATTCATTTAGAAGTCTGGTATATATAAGAAAACAATGGTCATGTCCATTTGCGAAGAGATACGATGGACAATTCCATTTAAATTTGAATTTTCAAAATTACGACCACTGTGTTGACATATATAGATAGAGTATGTCGACATACTGTTCACAAAATCAAAAAACACTTTAAAATATTATTTTGAAAATAGGATGCTTTGTAAAATAATTTGATACTTTGTAGAATCATTTAAATATAGTTTATACACATTTTAATTAGAATAAAACTTAATAAAACTTTATAAAATAATTTAAAAGCTTTGATAAGAGTATTCGATATAATGTAAATAATATATATATATATATATATATATATATATATATAATCAATATAGTTATAAATTATAAGTAAATATCCGAGATCAAAATATAAATATCAAAAATAAACATAAGGAGGATATAAACTAAAATACAAAAAAAAATAGATTAAAAATTACTTAGAAACTTAATATAATTCTTTATACATATAAAAGGTTGACAAATTATTTTGAGAAATATTTTGAATAGATGTTTGAAAATATTATTTTGAAAACCAAGATATTTGAAGAACATTTAAAATTTATTTGAAATAGAGAGAGATCAAGAAAGTACTATCATGGTTTTAACAAAAATTCTATGACTCTACAACCTATCTGGAATATCTTGAAATCTTGAATTCTTCAATACTCATGAGTCTTTAGTTATCATCATCTTGAATCTACTCTTGATACTGTACAGTCTTCTTAATCAATGCATGTCTAACATCCCGCACTATATACTACATATATCTTGATAAAACATAAGCATCTATATCTTATATAATGCCCTATAGTTGTTATCATCAAAACGAAAACCTAAGGGACTAATAATCTCTCTCTTTTTGATGATGAGAACTCTAAAATATTATATAACTCTCTCTAGGTTATAAAACTCCCTCTTTATCTATGCCTAGATTTTATATATTTCTCCCCTTGTCATCAACAAAAAATAACCACCTAAAGCTATAACTTTAACATTAACTCTTACTCTAATTATAACTCTAATTCCCCCTAAATAAAATACTAATCGATATATATATATATATAAGAATTATATATAATGATGATGAGAACGATTGTATAAAAACAATAAGTGATAGGTAAAATAGATACTCATGAAATAATCATAATCAATCAAATATTCATCTAAGTCCAATGAAGTTAATGTCACATACCATTTAAACAAATGCACACTAATCAAACCAATCGAATCCAAATCAAATCAAGTATTATTATTTATATACAACCAAACCTGTTTAAACTAGACGTTTCGAGGAACTTCAACCCATCAATCAGTGCCAAAGATTAGATATGCTTTGATAGCATCCCAATCTTCATTAACTTTGTTGATGGTGCATTCTGGATTGGTGGTTGGTTCTTCTTTGTTCAAGGAAGAAATAATCCACCGAATCACGTCGAAGTTCCTTTTTTGCTGATTGATCATCTACATGTGACTCAATTATATGTGCCTTTGGGATTTTAGGATGAAAGAAAGAACGCTCTCGAATGATTTTTTTAAGGTTTTCTATTATTTTTTGGATAGAAGAAGCCAATAATTTTTATTAGAGTTTAAGAATGAAAAGGAATGAAGATAGAGACTGAAAAATAATGATCTTCTGGAGTAAATAGGTATATATAGGGGCATGAAGTTGTTTGAAATGAATTAGTAGTTGGTAATTGTTATTATTTTTTAATTTTTAATTTTTTTGACAACTGGGCGTTATATGTCGATAAAAATGATTAGCATATGTCGACATATGCAATATATTTTTTAGAACTACTTTATTTTACAATTCTATTGTTTTGGCATGTACTATTATATTTGTATGACTTTCCATATATAATTGACAATGTATAACAGAAAGATATAGAATGTTCATTAATAATAAGGATTAGTACAAGGAATAAAAGAAAGATACATGTGATTCAACATAAATTTAAAATAAGAAAATCCAAAAACAAAGATAGCTTAAACAAACAACTAGAAAGATGTGGATGAAGATGAAGAAGAGCCACCAAGATTGAGGATGATCTTTCCAAAGAATTTATTCATTTTATTGGAAATTGAGGTAAATCTCTTTGAGAATGATTTCTAAAGCTTTATTTGTTTGTGAATGATCTTCTCTTAATTTTTGAGAAGATCTTTGTTGAATGGATTATATGGCATATTGATACTTTCCAAGGAAGTATCCTCCTTCACTTCTTGTTCTTCCTCCTCGACTTCCATTTCCTCTCCTTCCTCTTCCTCCTCTTCTCTTATTTCTTGCTACTCTTCCCAAGCCAACCTTTGTTCCTTTTCCACAAGCATTTCATAAGACTCGAAAAGGGTGAAATATGCATAAGTGAAATGTTGGGCTTATCCAATATTTTTCGAGGAGTCATTGCCTCCCCTTTAAAGTCAGCACCAAAATATTGAAAACACGAGTAAGATACATACTGTGAAACATTATGGTTTCGTGTTTAGAAAGATTTTTAGGAAAACATTCATCCAAAATGAGTTGAGACCACTTTATGTCGTATTGACCGTAAATGGCGAAAAGGGCTTTGAAAACCTTTTATGTCGGGTTATTGTAATTTCATGTTCTAGAAGTAATACTTTCTTGTAGAAGAAGGCTTAAAATTCTTGCTTTTGCATGCCAGTTTTTGTTTTCAAATTCAAAACCACCATCATTTTCGAAAATGTTATGGATTACTTCATGATTTTGAAATCAACTTGAAAATTTGAAAGGCCGATTCCACTAGATTCGCATCCAAGAATGTGACCCAAAAGTTCACAATTTAAAATAGTTAGTGTCCCATTGACAATGCTCCAAACTTCTTCTCTTCCATCATAAAACTTTCCTTTCAAATTTGCATAAATCATCTTCATCAATTTTGGATAACAAAAAAATTATTTTAAGAAGCATCGATTCAACCAAGAATTTCATTTTGCAAAAAAAGATTAAAAAGATCATAAGTAGAAAGATCTTCAAAAATAGCAAATCTTTCGGGAAAGATCTTGCCAAAAGATATATACTTAATAGCTTACATGGCTTCTTGATCATTAAAAGGATATTCTTTTATCTTCTTAGAAAGCCCCATGGCTGCCCTAGTATTGCTTGAGGATGCCATTAAAGAGTAGTTTAAATAGATAAGAGAGTTTCTGATTTTAGAATTTGAAAATGAAAGTGAAAAATGAATGGATAGAAATATAGATAAATAAATAGAGAATCAAAAGACATGTTCTATGGTCAAGATACAACATCTTAGAATATAAAAGTTGGTGAAAAGTTGGAGGAAAATTCAAATTTTTAATTTGAAATTCAAAATATGCCTAAGTATATCGACATATGTTAGGGCGTATGTCGATATACATGTCAAATTTTTCAAAATAATTTCTGTTTAACTATATCCTTTTTATTATAGATATATCTATTTATATTTTTTCTATTTTTAGAAAAATAATTTTAAAAATAATTTTAAAACATATTTTACATTATTATTATATTATTAAACTGTATAAAATATTTAAGTTTAAAATATAACAACACAATATTCAACAAATATTATTATTAATCTATAGGATATTCCTAACAACCAATAAAGCAACCAAAAAAATTCATTCAAGAAATTAAAACTTTTGATATATTAAAATCGTACCTTTTTGATCCATTACACCATTTTGTTTTGAATTATGTATTGCTGTGAAGCATATATTCGCAATTTCTGTATCAGATTCATTATCACCTGAGGATGTAGCTGAATCGTCTAATGTTGTTGTATAGGCTCTTCTCCGTTTTCTGGATGAATCGGTGTTTGGTATAGTTTTTAGATTATCGGGATGTGGGCAGTCTCGTTTTAGATGGCCAGGTCCATCCCAGTTATAGCATCTAATGCCATTCTCGCTTCCACTTCTACTATCAAGATTTGTGTTGTCAATTCTTTTGAAATTTTCCATCTTTCTATTTTTAGAAATTTTCTGAAATTCCTTTTCATGAAAGAATTTTCTTCATCAGCTAAGTCATAACTGTCTGAATCCAGATTATCCTTCATTGCATTAAAAGCTATAGATTTCTTCTCTATTGCTTTGCTTTCTCTCCTACCCTACATTTATGGTTCAAAAGATAATAAATTGCCAATTTAACTCTTTAATTTTTAGAGTGCTAATGTCGTTAGCCTCTTCGACTGCACGAGTCTTTTGATCCCATTCAGGAGTAAGTGAATTAAGGATTTTTCTAACTTGACCATCCTCAGAAAACTTTTACCCAGTGCAAAAAGTGAGTGTACTATATCTTAGAATCTACTATACATATCACATACAGACTCATTTGGACTTATTTTGAATAATTGAAACGGTTTGTCAACATGGAAATTTTGGCCTGTTGTAACATTCTAAAATTTTCGACTTTCGAAAATTCAACATCGACACTCACTTTATCAACTGCCGAATATCGAAGGCCGAAAACCGAGAAGTTATGGGTTTTAAAAAGAATTTTAAGAAAGGAAAAAGAGAGAAGTAGAAGAAGATAACAGAAAATAAAGGGAGAGGAAGATAGAAAAAAAAGAGAGAAGAGAGAAAAGAAGGTAGAATATTTTAAAATGGAAGAAAACAGAAAGAAAACAGAATAACAGAATCACATCAGAATCTCACAATTCGCAGCGGAACAACATATAATAATAAATGAATAATCTTTAAATAAAGAACTATATCAGTTATTACATCACATTATATTTCATTACATCATATCATATCATCAGAGTGTACAACAACATACAACAATAAACAGTGCAGCGGAAAAGAAATACTATATAAACTAGTAATACGCCATGCCATCCAGCTTGCCTCCAGCAACTCCAGAATATCCAGAATATCCTGATAAACCTAACTCTTAACTGCCCGTGTGGAAATTGGTGGGCACCCAGAGTTTAGGAAGGAAAACAATAAACTCCAAGTCAGTCATGTGACTGGTGTGAGAACTCAAAACAGTTTATTTACTTTAAAATCAAAATAGAAGAATATTTTTAAATCAATTCGCAATGCTTTTAAAAATGAGACTACCATAAGGCCTCCCGCACACACACACATGCAAACGCAGAATCGGAGGAGATTTCTCCTTATGATAGTCAAAGATGCTTGATACGCATTTAAGATAACATTTGATATTATTACTAGTGCATAGTGTAGAAAAGTCATTTCAAAAATAAAGATATAAATCTTAGCCGACATAGACATTTCGAACTATGCCTACTATAGCTACTATCCAAACAGTGGTGACCACCATAAGTGAATAGCAGGTTCTACAACTAATACCGTACAAGTTTCGTATTGGGAATTGGATTTCCAACAAATGGTCAGGCCAAGGAACTTCCCATTGCCACATGAGAATGCCTCTGGAAAGACATCCCCGAGAACCAAACCGGAACTCTGCCAACACAAGGCCGGGTTACCCCTAACTGGGTAACTACTGACACGAGCACGCCATTCCCCGATCGTAAACGACCTTTTTCACGGGATCCCGATAACCAACAACCACAAAGTAATAAACTCGTAGTAACCACATAGGTTAAATATCTGGGCTCCATACCATGATACAACCTCTATCCAGAAGGAAATGTACATACCCTAAGGGGAGCTACAGCAACCCCTAATAACCTTGCCGCATCTTTCCTGTTTTGACCATTTCCGGGATGTGAGGCTCGACGAATTCACGTCCACAAAAACACACTTTGTACAAAAAGCCGTGCTTTGGGTCAACAAATGATCAACACAATGATCACTAAGATAGACGATCAAATGAATGATCCTATCACAATAATCAACACAATGATCATTTCAGCATCACTCAGCATATCACATTACCAAATTGGGAATATATCGCTGATAACTTCAACTATATAACCTTTGAGCTCGTACGTCTCAAAGAAGGGTGTTAAGCAAAGAATAAATTCTCCGCCACCAACAGAAATATATTTGAATGAAATCGGCTTTATATCTCAAATTGTAATGTCAGGCATACAATCCATACAAGTCTGTTCCGGGATCGAACAGAACCGAAGGCACTTACAAAGAAGTCCTTGCAATCCGGATATTCACAATCCTGATCAGATTCACCATCACATATGGAGAACTCAATACCGGAGCAACTCGGTGCAGAGTCAATCGATAGTTCATCCTATCACTCTTGCAAATACCGGTCTTCAACACCGATCTTCAAATGCGATTTACAACGACGTATCACATATTCGGAGTGGGTTATACGACCCCATGGTCCTTTCCCGGTTAACCCGAATAGTGAGCGCTTATTCAAAAATAAGTGTGCATTCAAATTCAATCAATTCACATCAAATACCCATTCAAAGGGAAATATTGATAGTCGGCTATTGAACTATCAATGGATATGCATACATCACCAGATTCCAAATAATTTTCCAAATTATTTATTTTCCAAAATATCTTTACAAGATATATTATTTCAACACTTCAAAAATAAATCAATATTTATTTTTATACAAATTCCACTTTTCACGTATAATTCCATAATGAATTTATATTTCCAAAATATCTATGCATATACGATTTCAATAATTCATTTCGATTTATCTTCAAAAAGATAAATTCTAATATTCACTTCTTATTGGAAAACATTTCCATACTTATTTATTTATAAGTAATTCACAAATCTCTTTTATTTTCAACACTTAGAAAGTATTCAATATACTTAAATCGAATTAAGTATATAATTCATTCTTTAAGGAAATCATTCTCTTAAACATATTTATTTGGGCCAAAACGAATGTTACGTAAAACATCGTTACGACAACCCAAAATCATTAGTATAGGGATTCGAAATTAAAATAGATATATAAATCCCAATACTATACAAAACATTTTCTTTCGGAAATCATTTACTATAACAACAGTGTTATAGTCCACCATTTCCTTTTATTTCTCGAAAACGTCTATTTCAACAATAAATGTTGAAATCTATGGTTTCGAATCTCAACACATTTTAAACCATCGTTAGATCGTTTTAATTCTATTTAAAACATCATATCTAAAACAATTTCTTTAACATGTTATTCACTATTCAAAAACGTGAATATACTATGTTAACAAATTTCATCCTTTTTATACTTTTTAACTTAAAGGATTATTCACAGTCTAAAACGTGAATATAACTCCATTTATAAGTTATAACAATTAACTTATCAAAATAAGTCATTTGCGAATTCATAAAACAACGTTTATGAATTCCATTTCTATTTATTTATAAAAACTTCTTTTTTTATAAATTCCTTTATTAACATATTTCAGTTTATAACTCAATTATAAACTACAAGTTCATGTTATAAGTTAATTACTTATAAAACGATTATTTTACAAAATCGTTCATTTAACTTCCCAAATTATTAATCTTAACTTATAAGATTGTTTATTTATCCAAAATTCATTCTTTCGATAACTTTATAAATTTTATAAACCTATTGCTTATAAAATTTCATTTATAACTTCACAGTTTAAAATTTCATAAATTTCATTCATTTAGGAAATTCATTTTCACTACATTCAAACACTTATAAAAACTCGTTTTATAACGTCCATATTTCTATTTATAAATATCCATTTATAAATCTCTTAATATAAATTAATTTATATTATTCTTTTAAACGTCATTAAATTCCTTTATAATTTCATCATTTCGATTTATAAAATAATCAAATTTTATAAATCCTATATTTAAACTTTTATCATATATTCAAAATCCAATCTAAATTATTTTATAAAATCATTAGTTCATATTTCTCAAAAATCGACTTTTAATCGTATTTCTAAAAATCAGCTTTTTTTTTACTATATTTCACAAAAACCATAATTTTTATAACTTTAAAAATTATAACGTTTATTTATTTATAATGGATCAATTCCAAAAATATAGTATATTTTCAAAAATCACTTTAAAAATCATTTTAAAATCCCAAAATCTGGGTCCAATGATGCTACACACCAAATAGTCAATCACGACTAACAACGATATCATATATCGATATGATAATCCATCAAATATCAAAATATCTGAAATTAAATAAATACTGTTGAGGAACCCAGTTGGATCCCTCCAACCTGTTTTCCTGCATCCAAAAACATTAGCACAATACCAATTTCGCTCCAGTACGAAATTATCGCGGTACATGTTTTTAATAAATATTATCCGCTTACTAACGGCGTAATAGGGTCACATCCGCTAAACAAAAAATGCGGGAAATCAACAACTGCAATATATACATATGCCAATATATATATATTGATATTATATATAATACCAATTTCACTGTTTATGAAATATTCGCGGTATATGTTTATATTAAATAACATCCGCTTACTAACGGCGCATAATGTCTATTTTAACAATCAATAATTTACAGTCATCATTCAAACATGCATTCAAATATTTTAAATCTAACCATTTAAAATAAAATCGAAATTTATTCGATTGAGTGAGAAATTCTCACCTTGATTTTAATTTCCGTTTTAGCTTTTATTTCGAATAAAATTAAACGCGCGTTTAATTTTACCCGAAATTCTCACTAACTCCAAACGACTCCAAACCAACTCCATCGCGTAGTGCTCGTCCATACGATTCCAACGCAACTGAGTTTGCATTTTTTCGACCTCGTATGAAAAAGTTATGCTATTATGAAGTTACACGATTTTATATAAACTTTTACAACATTAACTAATTTATTTTATACCCACTTCAAATCCAAGCCTTAGGATCTTGCTCCAACTCATCACCACCGTCCCCCCTTTCTTCCATCATGTTCACGCAAGCTCCAGTAACCATTTGAAGAGGCCGAACCCAATTTAGTTAACTAGGGTTTGATTATTCTCCCTTTGCACTCAATGATAACTCGATCTATTAGCTCCATGTCGAAGCCCTTCCCATCACCCACCTGCGGCTACAAGGAGGAGGAGCTCGGCCCCCTAGATTTGCGTGCGCACGCACGAGAACAGCCACGAACGGCCTCACATCACTCCCTCTACGCAACTCCATTTCCGATCATCACCGTATGGAATTAAAGCCCTCGCCTTGCTCTTCAATCTTCGTGTTGAACACTTCGCGTGAATGTGAATGGATTTGGAGAGATTGATGAATGAAAATGGAGCATTTCTGGCCATTGACAGTTTTAGGGCCGGCTAGGGTTTGAGATATTATATTTTTTTTATTTTTATTTTCTAAATGAAGGGTTGGGGTTATTTATAAGGAACGAGCAAGCGTAAACACTATTCATCCCGGGAATTCCGAACTCCGATTTAGGCGTCGTAACCAGCGTACCTAGGGTTTATCCCGCGTTCCGGACACAATGGAACAGGTTTCGGAAGCTAATTCGGAAGTATGTGCGAGTTATGGCTGAAAACGTTCAATTTGAATTAAACCGATTTAAACCGATTTCTAGGCGTTTTAATTTGTACCGGACAAATGGTAAATCCAATTGACTTGAAATTTGAAACCTTACAATAATATCACATTACGGATCCGATGAAACTGGTTTCGTCGAAATCCGAGACTTTTTGAAAAATGGCTATTTTGACTCGCCAAATTTAAATTAAAAAATAAATCGATGCGTTTCGAGCTGCCACGATCAAACGATAACTCCGATTGACACGAAAATTGAAATCCGGTAATAACTAATTATTACGGATCCAATGAAACTGGTTTCGTTCAATTCTGAGACTGTCCAAAAATTGGCTATTTTACAGTCGATTATTAAATATTAAAATATTCAATTTTCACAAATTAACTTCTAATTCGATTTTAAAAGTTCTAAAATATTTCTATAACTCCAGTATGATTAAATAAAATTTTCCAAATTATTTACAATCATTTTTAACTCAATTTTCAATTATTTCCATAATTTAACGTATTAAATTATCCAATTAAATCCAATAATTCAAAATAAAATTTATTTGACTTATAAATTCACTTATAAATATTTAAAATTAATTAAATATTCAAATTTTAATTTCTGAAAATTCTGGGTCGTTACACCTGTTTAACCTTATATGCGCTTTTATGTGTAACTAGCAAAGTTCTCCAAATTTCAAACGCATTCTTATATATAGATACATTATTAAATTCATTTCTATCTAGTGAATAAAATAATATATTCGTAGCCTCAGAGTTACTTTGTGCAACTGCTTTTTGGTCAGTAGTCCACAATACGAAATTAGTCTTGGGTTCAGTGTACTCGGTTTGGGTGATATTCCAAGTGTCTAAACCAATTGACTATAAATAAATTTTCATTATACATGACCAATATGTGTAAGTATTGCCATTAAAAAGTGGAGGTCTAGCAGTAGTTTGTCCATCGACAAATGAGTTACCAACAAGTGTATTAATAGTGTTACTAACTGTACAATTACCATTGTCGGTAGCCATTAAAAAAATTTCAAAAATCAGATGATGAACACTTTGGAAACCAATTCTTCGATACCAAATACGAGTAAGGCAATAGGGATCTTAAGGCTAAATTAACACTGAAGGGAGGGTGAATAGTATTTAAAGGATTATATGAATAGTTAGCAAAATCTTTAAGATTCTATTTGTAATGATGTAATTAACAATCACAAAAACAATTATAGAATTAAAGTGTAGATAAAAGTAAATGCAGTAAAAGTAAAAAAAGAAACAACACACTAGGATTTATACTGGTTCGGAATTACCGTACATCTAGTCCCGCACAATTCCTTATACAGATTTCTTTTCAACTAGTAAATGCAAATAAAATATCAATTTCAAGGCTTTGAGACACACCCTCCAGAATCTCGACCTTTGGGTAAAGTCGCTTGATTTCGGGCTATAAGCATACCCACTAGATTTACGGGCTACTAAGCATACCCAATTGATTTTATAGGCTAAAATAACACACAATTGATTTTACAGGCTACAATCACACCCTTAGATCTTCGATCTTGATTACAATTGATCCTATAATTCTTGAGTAACACTTTGATCTTGGTTTGAATGAAAGAGATGAGAGAAATAAGAGAGTAGACGAAGCAGAATTAAACTAGTGATGGTTAAATTTGATGCAAGTTGAATTTCAGCAAAGTTTGGCTATATTTTGATTTAGAAAATAAGAAAGTGGAAGGAGGAGAGATGGATAAGAAAATTGTATGTTAAAAATTCATTTGGAAGTCTGGTGTATATATATAAGGAAACAACAGTCATATCCATTCGCGAAGAGATACGATGAAAAGACACTTCCATCAAAATTTGAATTTTGAAAATTACGGCCACTATGTCGACATACATAAATTGAGTTATCGATATACTCTTCAAAAAATTAAAAACATTTTAAAAATATTATTTTGAAAATCCGTTGCTTTGTAAATAATTTGATACTTTGTAGAATCATTTAAATATAGTTTATACACATTTTAATTAGAATATAACTTAATAAAACTTTATAAAATAATTTTAAATAATTTAACAATAGTATTCAATATAATGTAAATAATATATACAAAATCAGTATAGTTGTAAATTATAAGTAAATATCTAAAATAAAAATAAAAATATCAAAAAATATATATAAGAAAGATATAAACTAAAATACCAAAAAATGTAATATATTAATAAATATTCAGAAACTTTTGTAGATATAAAAGGTTAAGAAGTTATTTTGGGAAATATTTTGAGTGGATGTTTGAAAAGATTATTTTGAAAAACCAGGATATTTGAATAATATTTAAAACTTATTTGAAATAGAGAGAGAGAGAGATCAAGAATGTGCTATCAGGGTTTTAACAAAATTCTATGACTCTAAAACTTATCTAAAATATCTTGAAACCTTGAATTCTTCAATACCCATGAGTCTTCAATTATCATAATCTTGAATTTTCTTTTGATACTGTACAGTCTTCTTAATCAACACTTGTCTAATATTCTGCACTGTATACTATATATATCTAGATAAAACATTAGTATCTATATTTTATATAATGTTCTATAATTGTTATCATCAAAACCAAAACCTAAAGTACTAACAAATTCCAACGACCCGGCTTCCTCCAACATGCCAAAACAACATAATCGATCTCTTTTCCTTACGCGTAGCTCATAGGCGTGTAAATACACTCATGCGTGCACGATTATGCTCACATGTTCATACAAACGCATAACAAAACACAAATCACATTTCAGACTTTACTAGGACGATTGCTCAGCCCGGTATACTCTCATGTAACTTAGTGCATGCGATAGTCGCTATGGCTATATGAAATTCCTACAACAGACTTGAAATCCATTATATCTCTATATAATCAAATAATTGCAAACGTAAATAAGCAACCAAACACAAAACAATTCTAGTTATAATACTATATTTGTTTTAGTTATTGCTTAGCTCTAAATGCACATATATGTAAACATGCTCGTGCAAATATACGTATAGCATATTAGGATAAGCAATTCCATTATTACTCAAATCAAAACTTATTTTTATTCGCAAAACTTCTTCAATAAAAGTGAAACATCTCCTTGTATCATTTTATAAAATCTCTTACCATTTTAAAAAATATCATACTTGCTTATAAATCACTTTATAGCCTTTTAAAATACTTAATCATTTCATTAAAATCAAGTATTCTACATTATACTATTATATAAAATCCCATCTCTATGTTATAAAATATATGCTTCTTTTATAAAAACTTCAAACCATTTTATAAATACTAATTAAGGCTCGTTAGGTCTCTAACCATTTTAATGATGGGTGTAGACTCCTAAACTCCTTAATTAGTTTACTAACCTCTTTGTAAATTAGTTCAAATGGATTAATTAGTTATTTCTAATGATACGCACATCATTACTCATAACAATTAAACCTAAATCAAATAATAACATCACAACAAATCATCCAATTAGCGCAAATCAATTCTAGGGCTAACTAACTATTTTCAATGCATAGTAATTAAGGTCTTAAATGATTAATTAGCTAAGGGAAACATGTTTATAACATAAATACAAATCTAAACTATAGCATAGAAATCTCTAAATCATTCCATAATACTTCATAACTATGAACGAATGAAATAATGAAGTGGTTTAATAGGAGAATTGTAACGAGTGCTAATCCGTATAGTTCAAACTGACAATAAAACACACAAGTTCAACCCAAATTAATTGGAAAGATGGATAGTTATGGGAAAGAGAGAAAAAAGAGGAAGAAGAAGGAGATGAAGAAGAGAAAGAAATAAAACAATCACAGAACCTCACAATCGCAGTGGAACAATATGTTAGGAAATCAAATCTACGGTTTCGATGACAACAACTATACAGTGGAAATCGAATATGAATATATATTTCTATATACAGGTATTCGCTACAGAAACATCACTAGAAAGACAAGAATGTTACAAGAGACTACAAGTCGATAGGACCAAAGAAGCAACAAGAAAGATGCACAAAACAATCATGTACAAGTTTCAGACATCTAGGTGCACAAGCTAGATGTCTGGAAAAGTCTTTTGGAACAACAAAATAGACAGGACCGGACGTCAGGTAGATGCACTCGGATGTCTAAAAGTCTACTATGTACAAAAAAAAATATAGTAATAGACATCTGATACAAATAACAGACGTCTGATTTCGAACTCGAAATTTAAATTCAAACTTCAACTGCCACATTCAAATAGACAACTCTGCTTCTCTTCGCTGCAACTCTTCATCATCAACAGAAGCAACTATAAAGCACTTATTAATGGATGCAACTACTCAAGAAACCTCTCTACAACTATATATATCATCAAGAATCAAAGAGAACACTGACCTTTAATTACTTGCTCTCTCTACTTACATACTCTGTTATATTCTTGGTCTCTAACAATCTATAAATGTAATTCACTCTTCCGTATATCCAGATCTTCACAGTCAATACTTTCTAGATAGATATTGAAAGCATTTTTACTTATTAGTCAATATCCATGTTATAGAACACATATTTGACAAGAACAATTTATTGTAACCAAGCCTATTACTTCGGGAAAAGTGAGGGTATTTGATAGTCGAATTCTGAAGGGAAGCTTTGGAACTGGACGTAGGATGGAAGGTCCGAACCAGTATAAAATCCTAGTGTGCTAATCCTATATTTACCTAGATTAATATTGTTTTATTTGCATCATATATTTTGTCACATATACTTGCACATACACTACACGATCCACCCTATAGACATACAATTGGTATCAGAGCAAGGTTAGATCAAAATACATTAACACATTTTTGAATCACTATAATATGGCGAGTATTTTTCAAGAAGGTCAATCCACAGCACAACCCCCATTTTTTTAAAGGGTCTATCTATGCATATTGGTCAACACGTATGAGAATCTTTATGGAAGCTAATGAATTAGAAATTTGGTCGGCCACTCAAAATAAATATGAAGCATCTGACACTGCTATGAATACATGGAATGATGCACAAAAAACCATAGCTTCTATCAATGCCAAAGCTATGAATATTCTATTTTTTTCACTAGATAAAGATGATTTTTCACGTGTTATTTATGTAACACTGCATATGATATTTGGTGTATCTTACAAGTTACACATGAAGGCACAAACAAAGTTAAACAAGCTAAGATTTCAATTTTACAAAATCAATTTTCATCATTTAAAATGAAACAAAATGAAACTATAGTAGACATGTACTCTAGATTTCAAATCATTCAACAGGATTTAATGGTACTTGGAGTCAATTCACAAATTTTGATTTAGTATCTAGAATACCCAATTCTTTAACTCCAGAGTGGGAAAGAAAAGTATTAGCTAACGAAGAAGCTAATGATCTCTCGGCACTCCTAGTTAAAGAATTGATAGGAAATTTAATGTCCTATGAAGCTAATGTGCAGGCACGAAAAGAACAAAATTCGGAAAAGAAGAACATAGCATTCCCAACAACAAATGAAGACTCCGACTTAGACGAATAAGAAACTGTATTTATTGCCAAAAACTACAACAAACTCAAGAAGTTTAGGAAAATGACTAGATTTCAGAAAGAAGGAAAATCAAGCTCAACAAATCAAACATTAATCAAATGCTATGAATGTGAGTAATTTAGACATATGAAGAAAGAATGTCCCAAGCTCAACAATGATAAAAAGAAGAACAAATTTGAAAAAATCAAAAAGAAGAAAGCTTTCAAAGTAACATGGGATGACTCAGATTCTTCATCATCATCAGACAGTGACAGCGATAGTGACGAAGAACAAGCTAATGTGTGCTTCATGGCACAAACTGATGAGGTATCTCCCGAACTTAGTTATGATTAATTATTATAACTTAGCATAGAATTAGATGATAAATTTAGACAAAATAAAAAATTGAACAATGAACATATAGCCGAAATAAATAGATTAGAACATGAAGTAGGAATGTTAAAAGATGAAAAAATTATTTTATAGGAGGAACTAGAATTATCTCAAGAAAAATAGTTTGATTGTAAATGAAATTATAGTTATAGAATTTGGTAAAGCTAAACTAGAAAAGAATGACTTGTTAAAAGAAATATCAACTTGAAAAGTAATATTGAGACATTGAAAATTGAAAATTTAGAATTAAAAGAAAAATTAGATAAAATTACAAATAATGCTTCAAAATTTAATAAAGGAAAACAAGATTTGGAATATCTTGTCAAATCTTCAAAACTATCAGGTAATAGAAATGGAATGGGATTTAAAAATATTCCTAAACAAAAAGGGAATGAAATTAAGAAATATAGTTGTATTTATAAAAAGACTAAAAGATCACCTAAGTCTAATATGAATACCAGAAATATAAAAATTTGGATTTCTAAGATAAAGAATAATTTGATTAGATAAAAACATATTAATAATTTTTTAGAAAATGAAGTCCATAATTAAAATTATGTTCACAAAGGTACCAAACCTTCTTGGGTATGGCTACCTACTCCTCCCAACATTTGGGACCCTAACAAAATATATGGGTACCAATTAAATCTTTTATTTTGCAGGTACCCAAAATAAAAAATAAAGAGATATGGATATTTGATAGTGGATGCTCCAAGCATATCACCGAAAATTCAAAAATGTTATCAAATATAACATACATCGATGGTGGAACGGTAACTTTCGGAGATAACTCAAAAGTATACGTCATGGGCATTGGAGAATTCATCAAGTCTGGTATTTCTAATTCTCCTATTATTATAAATTTTTTGTTAGTAGAAAATATAAAACACAACCTACTTAGTATTAGTCAATTATGCGATAAAGGTTTTCAAATTAATTTCGGAAAACATTGATGTAATATTTTCGACAATAACAAACAACTTATATTTGAGAGTTTTAGAAACAAAAACATTTATGTCTTAAACATGAATATAAATCGAAATTCAAATTTGTGTTTAACCCCAAACATGATGATCCATGGTTGTGGCATAAACGATTTTGTCAAATTAATTTTAAATATATTAATAAATTAGCAAAATATGAGCTAGTTAGAGGGTTACCTAAAAAAAATTACAAAGTAGAAAATTTATGTGACGATTGTCAATTGGAAAATTAAAGAAAAGCTCTTTTAAATCTAAAAATAATATTTCTACAAAATAACCATTAAAATTGTTACATTTAGATTTATTTGGTCCAACTCAAGTCTAATCTATAAATCACAACAATATGTTTTCGTAATAGTTGATGATTTTTCAAGATATACATGGATTTTATTTTTTTAAACATAAAAGTGACACCTTTGGTATGTTTAAAATTTTGCTAAAAGAATTAAAACACAAATGGAATCGAAAATTAAATTCGAAGTGAACACGGTGGAGTATTCGAAAATGATCTTTTTACAAATTTTTGTAATTAGAAAAATATAAGTCATAATTTTTCTTTTCCCTACACACCTCAATAGAATGGTGTAGTAGAATGAAAAAATTATACGTTACAAGGATGTGCACGAACACTATTAAATGATAGTGGTCTACCAAAACATTTTTGGGCTGAAGCTATTCCCACATCTTGTTATGTTTTGAATCCAGTAACCATACGACCTATGACTAAACAAACTTGTTTTGAGATATTTTTTGGAAGAAAACCTAAAGTATCATACTTTAAAACTTTCGAATCAAAATGTTTTATATTAAATACAAAAGATAATTTAGGAAAATTTGACCCAAAGGCCGATGAAGGAATCTTTGTTGGATATTCGGATCGTAGCAAAGCATATAGAATTTTTAATAAACGAAATAACACTATTGAAGAAAGTTTACATGTTTCATTCGATGAAAATCTTCTTAACTATCATACTAATGACGATGAAGAAATAATTCAAATAACAAATACAACAAAATCTTTTAATAATGAGACAAATGCGCAAAATAATACTTTAATATCATCTCCAAGAATTCTTAAGGATCATCCAAAAGATAATATCATTGGAGATCTCAATTCTAGAGTAACTTGAAATCAACTTTAACAAAATAAGTCATATAGCATTTGTGTCAAATTTTGAACCATAAAAATATAAAGAAGCTTCAAACGATAATTTTTTGATAATAGTTATGCAAGAAGAATTAAACTAATTAGAACGTAATAATGTTTGGGAATTAGTACCAAGACTAGAAAATCAATTGGTTATAGGAACAAAATGGGTATATAAAAACAAAGCAGATGAACACGGAAATATAGTTAGAAATAAAGCACGTTTAATTGCTCAAGGTTATAATCAAGAAGAAGGTATCCACTACGACGAAACCTTTGCTCCAGTAGCAAGATCGAGGCCATACATACATTACTCGCTTTTGCAAATCATCACAATTTTAAACTATTTCAAATGGATGTCAAAAGTACTTTTTTAAATGGTTTTGTTAAAGAAAACGTATATGTTGAACAATCTCCATTATTTGTTCACAAAAAATATGCCAACCATGTTTTTAAATTACATAAAGCCATATATGGTAACAAGCCCTCCGTGCATGGTACGAATGTCTTAAAAATCATTTAATTACATCCAATTTTCAAACAAATAAAATCGATACAACGTTATTTATTAAACGAGAAAATAACGATATTTTAGCTGTACAAATTTACATAGACAATATTATTTTTGGCTCAACTAACGAAAATCTTTGTAATCAATTTTCAAATATTTCGAAAAAAATGAATTTGAAATGTCTCACATGGGAGAATTAAATTTCTTCTTATGATTACAAATAAAACAACTTGAAAATGGTATTTTTATTCATCAAGAAAAATATTGTGATGATCTATTACGTCGTTTTGAAGTGAATAAAACTTCACGCAAACCATTACCGATGAGTACTAGTGTTCACTTGGAAAAGATTACAACAAAAAAGATTTTGATAAAAAATTATATCGTAGTATGATTGGCTACTTACTCTATTTAATGGCTAGTCGACCCAACATTATGATGAGTGTATGTCTTTGTGTCCGATTTCAAGCAAATCCAAAAGAATCTCACCAAAGAGCTGTTAAATGCATCTTATGATATCTATCTAGTGCTAGAGATTACGATTTATTTTACCCTATGAGATCATCGTCTGAACTAGTTTCATATAACGATGCGGATTTCGGTGGATGTAAAACAGATCGTAAGAGTACTAGTGGAGCATGTCACTTTATCGAACAATCATTAGTTTCATGGTTTAGAAAAAGCAAAATTGTGTCTCCTTATCTACTTACGAAGCCGAATATATTTCAGCAGCTCTAGCATGTGCACAAGTGATATACATGCAACAAACACTTTCGGATTTTGGCAAAGTTATCAAAAAATCACCAATATATTGCGATAACACGAGTGCAATAAATCTAACAAAAAACCCTGTAAATCACTCGCGTACTAAACATATAGATATACGACATCATTTCTTACGTGACAACGTAGAAAAGGGAATTATTACATTAGAATACGTAAATACCGAGAATCAAATAGCAGATATTTTCACAAAACCACTAAACGAACAAACTTTTGTTAAACTGCGACACGATTTAGGAATATGCGCTCTTAATGATCTTCTAAACTAATAACCACATCTTCATTTATTCTATGTTTAGCTAAAAGCTTTTTTATCCACAAATTAAAATTGATGACTCTTTTACCTTAAAAATTTTAGGTGGTTGTTTTCTGAAATTGCCTATAAATAATTTTTAAAATTATATATAAATATTCACACAACAAGAAATAAAGAATATATAGATTTCATATTTTTTACAACAGAAAATATAATCATGTCATCTGAGAATTCTCATATATCCTTCTCGACACCTACAACGGATAGCTCAGTGGATACACCTCAACGCCTTCCTACCCCTACACCAAATCAGGAACCGACGTATAGATGGTCCTCCTATCACACGGGATTCACTCCCGATAACAAGAAGTCCAAACGAGCTCTATTTGTTTCTCCTAATACCAAAGAGAAAATGGATGATATACATCACTATCAAAAGTAACAAATAGATCTACAACGAGAATTATATTTTGAACAAAAAGTCACGGCACGGCGACTAGGCTTTCTGGAGCAAGTAGCGATAAAATTTTGCAATTTACGGAAGAAGGATGTACATGAACCCCTTTCGATTCCTTGCAGTTCTTTGGGTCCCTCATCCTTGTATTGTACACTTTTGGATCCTTCACCAAGGTGATTTTGTGGTTCCCCGAGAACCCACGAACGTGGAAATATATGGTCTCCACTCAAGCCATGGAGGAATGACAAGTCTGAAGATCGCAAAACTCCATCGCCATCTAAATAGATTAAATTATTTTCATTTTATGTGTATCTAGGTATATTTGTATTTTGTTTCACAAAAATAATACTATATTTTAAAAAAAATTGAAAAATAAGCAACGCCCATCAAAATTAGGCTATTCTTAGAAAAATTGATCATTTCAAACGTCTAGAATTGCCCTCAAACGTCTGAGACTCTGATATCACTCAAATTTTACACAATTGGTCATATGTCAGACGTTTGATATAACTTTCCAGACATCTAAAAATTACCTCTGCCTAATAAAAAAAATATACCAGTCTATTTCAGATGTCTGAACTATGAACCAGACGTCTGAACAAAGTCTCTGCCACCATATTTTAAAAACTCAGTTCATTTTCAGACATCTAATATTAAACCAAACGTTTGAGAAAACTATCTGTCATTCAAAAAAGAAAATTCGATCGATTCTGGACGTTTGAAAAAATACAAATGTTTGATCATTCTCTCTACTATTAAATTTTACAAATCGACTAAATCCAGACATCTAACACAACAAACAAGACGTCTGATTCTATTTACTGTTTTAAAACTAAGTTAAATCAGGCGTCTGATTTACCTTCCAGACGTTTGAAATTCAATCAACACATTTATACGACCAGATAACGTCTATTTTTTTAACCTTTCTTACTCCATTTCTTTTTATTTCCCTGCAATCTCAATTTCTTACTACTCAAAAAACCTTTCTCTACCAAAATTGATCGAATTTGATGGCTCCTAAAACAAAAAATCCTAAAATCTCTAAGCGAAAACAAGACCAAGCAGCTTCCTAAAATCCTCAAGTTTGCTCAGATGATCAAATTGAAAGATGGATGAATCGAGTACCTCATTTACTCAAGAGATATGAGGATATTCAGAAGAAAAAATTCCGCACAAGTCCATTTTATAACTTACTCAAGTTCTCAATGTACGATTTAGATGAAATGTGTGAAAGTGTCGATTTAGAAACTTTGACATCTTTCAATCCCAATAACATCCAAATTGATCAGTTAGCTATATTTCTCTTCTACGCTAATTTGGATAGCACAGCGGTTTGGAACACTGAAAATGAGGACAATTGGTTATGGTCTAGTGTTTATGGCAACACAATTAGGCTCACTCCAGGAATCATCGGAAGAACTCTCGGATGTTCCGACTTCGAAGAAGATTTATATAGTATTCCCGATATGTGTCTCAAACCAAGAGACAATATAACACATCAAATATGGGAAGATGAAATGCCAAAATTTGCATCCAAATATCTACGACCTAAGGCCAGACTTCTAACTTGAATGATTATCAACACTATCATTCCTTGTCTTGGTAGTCATGAACAGATAACGGCGTTAGAGCACAAGGCCCTATATGCTATATTCAACGGAACAAGGGCAAATTGGGCTAAATTTATATTTTACGAGCTCAAACATTTTTGGAATCGACCATGCCCATCAATTATCTACCCCACATACATCATGAGACTTCTACGTGCTCGCAACATCCCCTCCTATTTATCCACTTTTGAAGAAATTTCTTCGAAATATGTTTCCATGAAATTTTCTCACTAATGCACCTACCAGAAAATGCTCTGGAGTTTATATCATTCGAAGAGTGTATGCAACATCGTCATGCCAGACAAGCTGGGCCTCCACCTCAACCACATCCTGAACCATCACAAGAGGTGGAACAACATCGCAAAACTACTCCTCCTCCTCTTGCCCCATTTGATTATACGTGTCACGATGAGATTTTGGAGACTCGAACAGAGACAAATTCAAATGCAAGTATTCGAGACCTCACTATTCAAAATCAGCATATCTTATCTCGAAATCAAAAAGTTTGTCTAAGCGCATTGACAATTTTGAAACATCTTTTGCTACATGCATGGCCACAGTTGAAACATTACTTTCAACTGTATTATCGGTTCTCAAAGAGGTTCTTCAAAGGGTTCGTGGCCCTACACCTTTTGAAGATTGGCCACCCCCAGTGCCTTCTTCTTCTTCGAAACTTTCCAAACTTTTTGAGGATACGAACCTCTAGATCAAGCTCCGACATCTCCTACAAAGCAACCTAGCTCTTCCAAAAATGAACATAAAGGAGATGATCAAGAAAAAGCTTCCCCAAAAGACTCATAGATTTTTATGGCTCCATCTTATGTACAAATGATAAAAATCTACGAATGTACTCGATTACAATATTTAATGAAATTTCTTTTTTGGTGTGTTATCTCTGTGTATATTTCTGTCTTACAATGATTAGTAAATATTTCATGATTCCTACATTTAAAAAGGTATATATCCTATTTGATAATGACAAAGGAGGAGAAATAATATTCAGGGGAAGATCATAATAAGTTATGAAAAGCACATATTCAAGGGGAAATTTATAAAATTATATATAAGTACATTGTATAGTTGTCATCATCAAAAAGGAGGAGATTGTTAGGAAATCAAATCTACGGTTTCGATGACAACAACTATATAATGAAAATCGAATATGAACATATATTTCTATATACAGGTATTCGCTATAGCAACATCACTAGAAAAATAAGAACAATGCTCAAAGAATGTTACAAGAGACCACAAGTCGATAAGACCAAAGAAGCAACAAGAAAGATGCATAAAACAATCATGTACAAGTTTCAGACGTCTGGCTGCACAAGCCAGATGTTTGGAGAAGTCTTCTGGAACAACAAAACAGACAGGACCAGACGTCTAGTAGATGCACTCAGACGTCTGAAAATCTACTATGTACAAAAAAATATAGTATTAGACATCTGATACAAATACCAGACGTCTGATTTTGAACTTGAAATTTAAATTCAAACTTCGACTGCTACATTCGAATAGACATCTCTGCTTCTCTTCGCTGCAACTCTCCACCATCAACAAAAGCAACTATAGAGCACTTGTTAATGGATGCAATTACTCAAGAAACCTCTTTACAACTATATATATCATCAACAATCAAATAGAACACCGACCTTTACTTACTTACTCTCTCTACTTACATACTCTGTTATATTCTTGATCTAGCAATCTATACTTGTAATTCACACTTCCATATATTCAGATCTTCACAGTGAATGCTTTCTAGATATATATTGGAAGCATTTGTACTTATTAGTCAATATCCGTGTTATAGAACACATATTTGACAAGAACAATTTATTGTAACCAAGCCTATTCCTCCGGGCAAAGCGAGGGTATTTGATAGTCGAATTCCAAAGGGGAGCTTCAGGACTGGACGTAGGACGGAAGGTCCGAACCAGTATAAAATCCTGGTATGCTTATCCTATATTTACCTGGATTAATATTGTCTTAGTTGCATCATATATTTTGCCATAAATACTTGCATATACACTACATGATCCACCCTGTAGACTTACACAATATATAATATAATATCAACAACTTTACAAAGAGAAACTGTTATGTACTTACATCCATCTAAGTACAACACAAATAATGATCATCAGCCTGGACAGTTATAACAACCTGTCACCATAAATGCTGATGATTTCAACAACAAAAGTAGAAAAACATAGACAAATATGTGAATACAACCTTTAGACCTCCAATTCATCTCTTGAGCTCCGATGAATATAAAGAAAATCTGTAATGCTCGGTTTGACCAGAGCATAATAATAAATTAAAACCCGAGTTAGTCTGAAAAACCAGCATGGGAGAATACACCCAACTGGATTTTTAAAATTATAGAAAACCTTTCGAAAATCAAAAGCATCTTGTAAGACCACGCCACACGTAAACAGGGACATGTTTTTTACCTTACGATAACCAAAATATTACATATGAAATTCTTCGGAATTATAATAGTGTCTAAATACAAATACATATTTATCTTGGCCGAAATTGTTACATTATTAAATCCCAACATACTAGGTTCTACAATCAAAATCGTAAAGGTACACGTATTGGATATTAGATTCAATACTACGACGATGTAAGAAACTAACTTTCGAAGGTACATCTCTAGATAAATGCACCAGGGTCAAACAAGAACATCTTTTACCCCTGCCACACAGGACTGACATACCACTTGACTTGTAGTTACGAATATGATCACCCCGCTTTAGGCCCCAAAGCATACGGATGAGAGATAATTACCGACCTAGATTTGGAATGACCAACCCCACTTAGAAGCGACCCACTTGGAATACTAACACTTCCCACTAGGCAACAATGCAATATCAGCATTCATCCTTACAATTTCGTTCTGGGACTAAACGAAACACTTGAGAGCTCCATTTCCAAATTCCGTGATCTTTAAGATGTCTTCACTTCGAAATGCATTTGTTGGATCAAAGTGGTTTTTGGATAACATACCCGATCCTGGTCTCTTCGAAACAACATTTCGATAATTCCCAGTACCTCAACCCTGGTTATTTAGGAAATAAACAGTCGAAAATAAGATCGAAGATCACCTGCTAACCGTTAGTGAATAGATTTACTTATCATTGTCCTAGAAGAACGAAACGATATATATACGCACAAGGCAGCATCATCGGAGATGACTTTTCCATATAACTCATGCGTCTTCCGTGGATATTTCCAAACTTACGTTTGGATCCATTTTCGATATTCGGTTATTTAACTATCGAATAACAAACATTCAATCATTGATATAATCCATAGGAAAATCCACATTGGTTAAGAACCAAGCAACACTAGGCCTTTATTAATTAATCTTGTATTAATTTATTTTAGGTTGTAATATTCATCTTAAAAGTCCCTTTTCAAAGATATATTTATATCTACATCCACAATCTCTATATTTTCAATACTTGGAGAATATCCATATATTTATCTCAATGATATAAGTATGTTCACAAAACTGAGAAAGGTTTCCTTTCTATACAATTCAAAATCATTTACAAGTCCCTTACCCATCTCAAAAACTATTTATAACCTTTTAAAACCATTTATAAAAATCATTTTTGGAGTCATTTATAAAAAAAATTATAATCCATGCAATTATTTATAAAGCTCATCTTATAAACCTATAACCCATTTATAATTCTCCTCTATAATTATCTAAAACTATTTGCGAAGCTCTCTTCATACATTATAAATGATTCACCTTTAAGTCTCCAAAACATTTACAAACTTCTCTTATAAAGCCAAATCTATTTATAATACCTTATTTATAAATCTCTAAATCATTTATAAATAAATAATAATAATTTACTTTAAAACACTATTATATAATAATAAACATTATAAATAAATAAGTATTAACTTTAAACATCTTAAAAATAGTAATTGATAAATTCCAGCATTTTTAATAAACAACAATAAATTATCTTCAACATTTTTATAATTACTAATAATTAATTTCCAAATCTTTGCAAATAAATAATTAAAATTAATTCCAAACCATAATAACAATTTAAATAATAATCTTTTTAAAATATAAAAATATTGATAAACCACTTTTAAACAATATTAATATAAATAACAACTTTTAAAACATAATTATATTCCTTTGATAAAAATTCATACTTAATTTCCAACAAGATCATTTACATATTTATAAAATTATATTTATAAATCTCTTCTATTTTATGAAACCTCCTTTTATAAAATCTCTTTTATTTATAAACCTCATTTATAATTTCATCCCTTTATAAATCTAACTTATTCGTAAAATCCATTCAAAACATAATTTTAACTATTTTAACCTTACTACCATAGGTATGAATTTCTTTATGAATTTCTTTCAATTTATAAAATATCGTTAGCAATACCCATTTTACCCTCGTTTTAAATTTCCAAAATAGAATCAACTACTTTCTAAAATATCATTCCACATCTTATAATAAATCCAATGTTCGATTATTTCTCCAATCGATTAAATGATAACAGTTTCTTTTTTATTTATAAAACGTCATTTATAAATCTATACCTTTATAAATAAAATACGATTTTACAATTCTTCACTTCCTTTGTAAAATATCACTTTATAATTCATCACATTTATAAATCTCACATTTGTGTATGCATATATTATATTACTTTAAATAAAATGGTTAATAATAATTTATATCAAAATATTTCTATTTTCTTTTAAGCCCGTATCTCTTATATAAAAGAAAGACTTGTCGTAAGATTTAAAAATCTATATTTTACAATTCAAAAATCTCTATTTGAAATATTTATAAAACTACTAAATTTAAATGTTCAAAAACCAAAGCTTTGATTTGAAAGTAAATTACTTCTTCAAATAATTCAAGAATAATTATTTAAAACATATATAACTTTCAAAATAACTTTGAAATCCCTTTTTAAAATCAATCATTATTTTATGGCATTTTAAAACACAAGAATATAAGGTCCAGTGCTACTAAAGGACTAAATAAAAACAATCATGTCCATGTCATCCAATATAACATCCAAATATCATATATCACAATATATATGAAAATTAAAATCAACAATGTAAGGAATCTTATTGGATCCCTCCAACTTTTACACCTGCATCACATACTGTATATAATCATAAAAGTATAAATCAACCACTTCGAGGCGGAATTCGTATACAAAGGATCTTCTGCTCTTACATAGGAACGTAATAGGGTATCATTCTCTCCAATATGCAATAATATATCCAAAACATAATATAATTTAGTATATCATCCAACAATCAATAACGATCAAAAATAAATATCCAAACATCCAATAAATAATGTTTATTGACTATACAAATTTTTCGATTGGGCAAAAAGATGAGATTAACTCACATTGATTTTTAGATTCACCAAATGTTCTGTTCTGAATTAAAAATAAACGAACTCAAATTTTAATTCAAAATTCCAACCAGCTTCGAATCCATCCAATCCAATCTATAGCGTAGCATTTGTCAACACGAACGCAACGCGACCCGTCGCCTTCCATTTGGACCTTGTATGAGTATGATATGGATTGACGAACATTTAAACCAATTAAACTACCGTTAACATTTAATTTAAATAAAATTTAAAACTAACTTCCTCTACCTTCTATTCCACAATACCAGGCTACGCATGAACAACGTGACTTCGAGCTTCCCACCATCATTGCCATGCCATTTCGTAAGGTTGCCGACCGCCACTTGATCACGTACACTCCTCCTCGACCTCGCTGCCAACCGTCGACGCCTTGAATCCGCTACCGCTGCCTAAAAACGAAAATTCAATCCCCCAGTTACGGCCCAAACTATGGCCATCCATGACACATCACCATAATCTGACCATCCATTACTTCCATCTCCCCATGACGCACCATTTTGCAGTTCCGCCGAAGTCCAATTCTTCATCGAGTGGCGCTAATTGGTCTTGGCCATTAGATTGGTTGTTTTCAAAAATAAGGAACTTGAATTTTCTTTTCTGATTTTAGAGGCGCGACTTTAAAAAACATAAATGGTATGTTAGGTATAGGCGGGTTATGGGCTTAAGTGATGGGTACCTATTATTTTATTTGAAAATATTCGGCTTTATGTCTTCTTAAAATCACGAACCCCAAACGAGGCATGCCACCTAGCGTTATATATGTGATACCCTTATTTCAAACATCATGGAACTAGTCCCAAGGTCCAATTCGATCATATACAGAAGATAGCTTTTCAAATCCAATTATTTATTTAAATTCCTTTATTTGTCATTAGCGTTGGGTCGCCATGAAATTTGACGGTGTACTATAATATACTATTACAGATCCAATGGAACTGGTTTCGTCGAAATTCGAGATAGTGCCCCGAAAGGCTATTTTTACACATTAATTAAAACGAATTATTGTAAAAATAAAATTAATCACTTTTAGTTAAATTTTAAAAGTTACTATCTTCCTTCTTATTCAAATAGATTTGAAATCAACTTTCAAAATTATTTTTATTCACGTTAAATTCAATATTCAATTATTTAAACAATTTTAAATATTAAATTTAACAATTTAGTTACCAAATAAATTGCTATATTTGAAATCCAAGTTATTTGCCTTATAAAATTAACTTTCAATATTTAAAATCAATTAAATATTCTAAATTTAAATGACTGAAATTCTGGGTCATTACAAGAATCATCCATTCACCTCTTCATCTCGAAACCAAGCTCAAAATCAACAAAACATATAATTTTGCGCTCTTCAAATTTGAGATCTCCACCAATACTTTGATTCAAGCTAATTTCTTCATGGGTTTGTAGAGAATTGGAAGAGAAGAATTATGGTGAATTTTATTTGATTTTAGAAAATTTATTTATTAGGTTTGGGTTTGGGGAATAAAAGGTGATTGAAAGGGGATTAAGAGGCCATTAGAAAAGAGGAAAAGAAATGAGCTTAGCTAAATATAAGCTAAGTTAGAGGCAAGCTAGTGATCTTAGCTCAATTCTCTTCATTGATGTTGTTCATCCCCGAAATTCATCGACTCCAAACATAGTCAAGTTTATACTCATTTTAATTGCATCGAAAAAGCGAACTCAACTATGGGTGTATCGAGTCCTAATTCGCTCATTTATAAAAAATGAGTACAAGAGGCATTCCGTTGCTTAACGACTAAATATTAAATAAATCGTTTAAATAGTCGATCGTGAAAATTATGGGGTGTTACATTAATGTTTCCCCCTTCATTTTTTTACTTTATGATGGCCGACCTCCTTATTTGACGATTTTTTAACCTGAGGCCTTAGCGTTTGAGTTTCGAAAGAGGGGGGAGGTCGATCAGGTTACAGTCATCGTTCATAATGCCAAGCTCGAGGCAGACATTGCTATGGTAGCTTCTGACAAGATCATGGTTGAAGAATAATTTAAGGCATACTATGCCAAGGTTAAGAGTGGCCAAAGCTGTGGAAGATCTTTGGCATTGAAGGGTCAAAAGCTAGAAGAAAAGCATCACGGGAAAAGGGAGAAGGAGGCGCCAATGACATCCAAGGAGCTCTCTCTAGAATTACTTACAATGTGGTTTACTAGATGTATGCCTCAGCTCAGCGTCAGTTCTCTGCCGAGATCGACCTTAGCATCCTAAATAATCCTGACAGGATTAACGATGTTCTCAACTAATATATGGGCCTAGCAGGCTAAGGTACTGGCTGTAGAGAACGCCTTCCCCTCTGTTTCTTTGCAATCGAATGAGGATATGGTGTCTAAGGGAGTTGAGGTCACTTTAATTTCTCAACCTCGTGTAATTACCTAACTTTTGTAAATGAACTTAAACCTTTTAACATGTAGTGAAAACTGGCTCGTTACTTAGTTGTGTTATGATCGATTTCTTTTATCCTGTGAATGACTATGCCGTCTTCATTGCTTTCTTCGTATTTTAGTCTTCTGAAGAAATTTTATTTACTAGACTTTTGACGTATAGTGTGGACAGGCTTCAAACTCAAACTATTGATTATCTTGGCCTGGTGTGATGGCAAATCGTACACTTGAGAAAGAGTTGGACGAGTTATTTACATCACTTATAGAGGAAACCAATGAATTGCTCTTCAAGATTGATCAAATAGTTAAAAAAAAAAGGATGTGCTCAGCGATCTTGTACTACGTCGTTAGCAGTATACTTTAGAAAGTGGTTCTTTCCCACCTGATAGCCCTCACTTAGAGTAGTTTAGGCATAGACTTGGAAATTTACATAGGGATTGAGTCCTGCTTATTATTGTCATTTTTGTATATAGATTCATTGGGCCTATCATAGCACGACGTTCATAAAAATATACGTCTTTACTTAATTTTTAGCCTTGTTTGTCCTGACTTCCTTTGAATCAAATTTTAATTACTACCAACTAGATCGGCCCCCACGAGTCTCCATCTGAGTTCACCAGAGCTTTTGACTCCAACATTCCCTTGGTTACCACCATACATGGCCCTGGTGACACTAGTGTGCCAGTTTGAGGCCGCGGCCATAATTCCTACTACAGCCTTGGAGGAGAATATTAATATAACAAATAAAAGGCTTGATAAAGAGTTGAAAGAGGACCTTTCAGAGCTTAAGGAGGCAAAAGACATGTTGGATCTTCAATATCAGCATAACATTAAGTTACGCATAGGGGTTGAGGTTGCAAAACCAAATTTGGATGAACTATGGCACTCCTTGAAAGATGGTGAGGCAATTTATGGGGTATTTATGAGGCGAGATAGTGAAGCTGAATAAAATTATAAAGGATATGTCTGCTCAAATTGCCTGCCAAATTGAGGAGAAGTGAGGGGTTGAAGTAGGAAAAGCGGAAGAGGTGTCTAGTTCGAATGTGGCCCCTGCTCCCCTAGTGGGTATGGACCCTTCCTTGGCAAAAGAGTGGAGACAGAAAGTGGAACTTCACTTTTAGGGAAAATTTAGAGAGACGGAAGCTCATTACAAGCGATAAATGGTGCAAATGGGACCGAAGGCGCTTCCTTACTCATGGAGGAAAAGATGGATGGCAGACGCCTTCAAATATTTTTGTGGTTTCTCTAGAAATAATAAGAAAAATAAGACTGAACTGATTCATGCTTTAGAAAATACAAGAAAGTAAGCAGTGCCTAAGATCACATGCTTGAAGATTCTTTGCGTGAGGCTCCGGCTGCCCTCAAGGAAGTAGTGGCATCCGCAAATGCGCCTTGGCAGGATAAGATTGCCTCCCTCATAGAAAACCTTAGACAGGAGAAGGTTAGAAGCAAGATTAGGCCAATTTTTTTTACAATATGCCATGGACATTTTTGGTTATCTCTTCCCCTCGCATGATCTGAGCTTCTATATTAATACAGCAAACTTTGAAGCAATTACTGAGGATCTGATGGGTCATTGAGCAGGAACCGGTTACGATCCAAGAAAGACCATCCGCATTGGACATGATCTGCCCATAGCCAGCATAGCTTAGGTGTTTTTATAGTTAATGCGGTCTCAGGTTTTACAGCTTAGGATACTTTTGTAAACTTATGTTGTAGAGTACCTTCTTTCTCCTATTTTTTTGTTGTTGTTTAAGCTCTTATAAAGGTGTTATGTAGTTTAGTAAAAAAATTATAAAAGAAGTTCGGTCCTTGTGAGTATCTTGCTTGATTGTGCTTTCCTTTAATTTTGTCTATTTGGGCTTGCTTAGTTTTCGGTCCTCCCCTTCCGACCGAGGCATAGAGATTCTTGACTTGGAAGGAAAACTCAAGTCTCCTCTATCTCGGGTCATTGAGTTAGAGGGATTATTGAAAGATGCTGAAAATGTATACAAGACTCCATGCAAAAATAAGATCAGGGTATCTAAGAAAAAGTTAAAGAATTGTCTCTTCAAATCAGAAAGAAAACCAGTATGGAAGATGATCTGATCGCATCCTCAGCTTGTGATGTCATGTCAAAGCCTAGTGCCCTTGCTCCACTATTGAGGGAAGATCCTCGTGTAGTTTCCTTATGATGACCCGGATTTTTTGAGCATTTGAAATTGGAATATTTAATTGATTTTAAATATTTGAAAGTTGATTTTCAACTTGGATTTCAAATATCACTATTTATTTGGTGATTTAATTATTAAATTTAATAATTTGAAGTTGAGTAAAATGTTGAATCTGGAGTTTTAAGCCTGTTAAAAATAATTTGAAGGCTCGAAAAAGTTACATTGATAGTTCTGGAGATAGCAGAACTTTTAAAATTTGAATTTCGTAATGTTTTGTTCAGTTTTGAGATTTTATCGTTTAAATTGAATTTAAAAGTAGCCTTCCGGGGCACAGTCTCGGAATTCGACGAAACTAGTTTCATTGGATCCGTAATATTGTATTATTATCGGATTTCAATTTTTGTAGCATTTGGAGTTGTTGTGTGAGCGTACGATAGGTAAACGCACTGAAATCTATATCGAGACAATTTAAATTTGAATTTGGAATTAATATATATGTTTATACCCTAGTCAATTTTCAGCTGCATTTCTATCATATCAGCTGAAATATATCCACATCAGATCACTGTAGCAAGGCCACCTCTTCACGCAACGTCTCCCTCAATCTATTCACACTGCCAAAAGAAAAATGAAAAGAAGCAGAGATAAAATAATAGCGTATTCTTCCTTTCTCTCTTTTCTCCTCAGATCTGTGCCCGTCGAAAAGACCGAAGTCTTCTTTTAAAAAAATGGCAGCATAAATCCAAACATAAGCGAGCCTTCCCCTTCCATTTTCTTCCTTTCCAGCCCTCCAATTTTCGTTTTCACGAGGTTATTTTAAATGGAGACAACGAAATTAGATTCGATTTCGAATCGAATCGTGACCGCAGGGGAGGTCGCGTATTTGATGGCGACGACGATCGACCTTTCGAACTCGAGGCGAACTCGAATCCTCTGCATCGACGACACGATTGGTTTTTTGGGGAGGCGGGCTTGGATTCAAGGGTCAGAGAGGTGCGGTTCGTGTTGAAGGAGTATTGCTGGAATCGGCTAGTCGACGGCGAGGAAGATGTGCTTCTACAGTGCTGCGATGGAGTTTGGGGTCGGTTCTCGATCGGCTGCTGCAAGGTTCAACTGGGAAGTAGGGTTGTTCAGGTGTGGCAATGAGGTATTTTTTTTCAATTTAAAAATTTAGGAAAGATAACAACTGCAATATGGTATATAGGTTGTGAAAATTTGGAAATTAAATTTAATAAATATATATATATATAAACTGGAAATATATATGAGGTTCAAAAACAGAAAGCATATATATATATATATACACAGACAAAGTTTTGGAAAAAAACACAATAATATATATAAGTAATAAGGATTTCATCAAGGTTGGAAGTTATATAAAATTTGACTTTTAAGATTTTGCGGGTATATGAAAGTTTCAGAAATTACATAACTGTACAAACAGATTTTAGTCTATGAAGTTTATTTTAAATAATGAATTATGGAGAATAATTAGTTTAATTAATTTATTTTGATTTTTTTTTAGTTACCAAAGATTTTATAAAAAAGAAAGAAAGAAAATTTAGTTTGCAATTTAATTTGGATTGAATAAATTTATTTAAAGAAATTTTAAATATTGAGAGAAACTATATAAGTAAAAATTTATTTGAATTTATTTTAGGCGTATAGGTATTTTAAATGGGAAAATTTCCAGCTAAAATTTAATTTCTAGTTTAGAACTAAAGTATTAGTCGAATCTAAAGTTTTAGATGGATTGGATTGTTCATTATGTTAGAATTAAATTTATCAAATGGAGACTAATTATTCAAATTGTTCAAGCATTATTAAATCATATAAATTGTTTATTTAAGGTATAAACTCAAGAAAACAAGGCAATATTGAAGTTGATTGCAAATTAAAGGCAAAGGTGAGTTAATCTCACTCAGTTGAATTTTTATTTAAATTTAAAAGGTTAAATTTAAATAATTGTTTGAATGGTTGAATTGATTGATGTGCTATAGTATGGTATATTTTGGGATTGGTATTTATGTTGTGCTAATGTCGGTGGATACAGGGAAACAGGTTGGAGGGATCCAACAGGATTCCTCAACATTTATTTAAAGTATTTAATATTATCTGCTGTGATTATTTGATATTCTTTGATGAATCATATTGGAATATTGAATGTTATGGTTTGGTTGAATACGTTTGAGTATAATGAGATTCCAAAAATATATAAATTGGATTTTGGAAGTAAGTAAAAGAAGTAAATTTGTAAGCAAAATAATTATAGGAAATTGAATGAATTTAGAATGAATTGAAAAGAATGAAAGTGCTATTAAGATACTAATAAATAAAATAATTCCGAATATGGAAAAAGAGATTTTATAAATAGAAATTAATGAATTGTAACTTTAATGATATCAATTAAAGGAATAAAGAATTATTTTAAACTTCAAAGTCTAAATTTATTTAAAAAGGATTAAGAAGTGAATTGAGGAATCTAAAATTGGAATTTCCAGTTAAAAATATTTTAAATCATAAGTAAGGAATGAAATCTGAAATTAAAGGATTTTGGAATAAATGAAGTAAATTGGAAATCAATTTGGGATATTGATTTAAGTGATTGATGTTGGGATTTTTCTCTGGATAACCAAGTACATTTTTAAAGTAAATTTTTAAATATAAGTTAAAGGTTTTAAAGTTGTTTTAAAAAGCAAGTTTTGGAAAATTTATTATTTCTAAATATTTAAACTCTAAAGTAAGTCTTTCCTTTTTAATCTATTATAGCAGTAATTATTTAAAAGTGACTTAGTATTTGTTTTAAAAGTGTAAACCTAGTTTTATATGTATTAAGTAACCTTATTTTCAAATATTCATATAGTATGGTATTTTTAATAAGTTGTTGATGTAGTTTTAA
Organism: Allium cepa; assembly: GCA_030765085.1. NCBI lineage: Eukaryota > Viridiplantae > Streptophyta > Magnoliopsida > Asparagales > Amaryllidaceae > Allium > Allium cepa. Next base: position 237,206,634 of record CM060943.1, on the reverse strand, counting down.
CTTAAATGTTTTAAAGTATATTTCAAAGTAAAGTGTTTTAAATTATTTTAAAAATCTAGTTTTGTGCTTGGTGATTTCAGAGGAGATAGAAAATATTTGGGAAAGTTTATTCTGAAAAGAAAGGTGGTTTTGAAACTGTTTTCAAAGGATTGAAAATAGAAATATATCTTGTAAAGATATTTTGAGGTTAATAAATAATTTGGGAAATTATTTATTTTTGGATGGTTGTTTGTGAATATTAATTGATAGTTAAATAACCGACTATCAATATTGGCCAACTGCGTTGATCGTTTCGAAGAGACCGGGATTGGGTTTGCTACATTACAGCGTGATAGGGGATTCTCGCTTTGCGTTAGGTGGAGAACGGGAGACTCTTACCCCTACATGCCCCCGGGGGTAGTATAAGGCCTTGCGGGGTTGGTTGCGAATCGAGAGGCTGGCCATAAAAGCAAACCCGAGGTATCACTGTGAGCCACAGCGGGGCTGGGATGGTTAAAAGCCTACCGGTCATGAGCCGTTGTTGATGGTTGAAAAGCCTAGGACGTCACAGTTGGTATCATAGCTTAGGTTGGTGATAACTTTGGCTCTGGTGGGAGTTACTCATAAAATAGAGTCTATGGTACTCTAGAATGAGTTTGAGCGTATTGATAGATATGAGCGCGTATTTGTTAGTGAATATAAAATTGTTTTTATATTGTGTTGATTTATCGATTGAGTGTTTATGGATTTTGGTCGATATATGGGACGCCATGTCATCGAAAGGAATTTCTAAACTCTTGAACAAGATAAACCGACACAGTATTGTTTTAAATAGGGTAAATGAAATAATTTTACCCAAAATTATTTTGTATATAAAGGAAATGATCTTCGTAATTGTTATAGTTATATATGAATGCTTGGTTGTTAAAAAGTGATAATATTAAATTATCATCATTGTATGATAATTGAATAAAAAATTGAAATAATAACCAGAAATTAAGGAATGAATTAATAAAATAAATGAGATTTGTTAATGTGATTCATAATTGAATAAGATGTTGAAACCATAATTAAAAACTAAGAAATAAATTCATATACAAATGAAATTTGTAAATATAAACTATAAATGTAAATTATAGTGTGATTAATAATTAAAAAAAGTTCCAAGGTAATGTTCGAATATAAATTTAAAGAGTTTGGAATTTGAAAATTTGGGAATTTAAGTTCCTTTGAATTTGGAAATGATTTCCAAGGGTTGGGAAAATAATATATATGTGGGAAATATTTTGAATCGAATTTGGAAATCTAGAGGATTTGGAATTTAAAAATATTTGAAGGGTTTTAAAAGAGATAAAAGCATTGAACTCTTTACGGTCGCTGGAAAATAATTCCGATGATGGTCGCGACATCATCGGTGTTCATTTTCGAGTTTCCAAAAGAGGGATTGCTACCAGGATGGTTTGGATTAAAATTTATTGGAGAAATTTGGTTGATTTTGAAAATGCAAAGGAATAGTTTGGTGAGATATATATATATATATATATATATATATATATATATATATGTTTTCAAAAATTGAATGTTGAACTTAAATTTTTTAAAAAAATAAGTTGAATTAAATAAACAAGTTTTAAGATTTAAATTTGTAAGTAACTGAATGATTTATATGGTATGCAAATGAAATAAAATTCAATATTGGATGATGCTTGACTTAAAGGTGTAAAATAAGATGTAGAATAGGTTCAAATGGACTGAAATAATTAATGTTTGGAAATAAAATTTATTGGTTAAATAATGAATTGGTGAATGGATAAATGGATCAACTATTGTACTTATAAAGTAAAGTTTATATTAATAAGAAGGAATTGAAAATTTTAATCTGGGAAAATTTTAATCCGGGAATTAAAATTTAACTTGAGATAAGTTAAATAAAATTTAAATTGAAATTGAATTAAATTGGATATAAAGTTGAAAGGTAAAATGATTATAATTGTGAAATGAAAATTTATATCTTAAGCTAGTAAGTATTATATATAATCTGGAATTTGGTTATAAGATGAAGTGACTCAAATGAGCAATATAAGCTTTTAAATAAAAATCCAAACTTGGGATATTAAATAAAATTGAACTCAAGGAAATCAAATAAAATGATTTTCAAGATAAATGAAAAAAAGAAAATCAAGTATGGGATTGTAATTGGATTATAATTGGAAGTGTTGTTGAATGAAAATTTGAATTGGATTAAAATGGATATGGTGTGAAATATAAACAAATCCAATTCAAGCATAAATTGAATCACCTTATTATTAATAAATTCAACAATGAATTGTTAATGTAAATTAAAATTTAAAATGGATAAAAGAATAAACTAATCGAATAAATTAGTGAAAGGGTTGGAATTTGATCAAAGAAAAATCGAATCAAAGATTGTGAATAGGTAATGGAGGTTGGAAATAAAGCTTGTGTTGTATGGAATTGGATTCAAGAAAAAGGATTTGAGATGCAAATAAATCCAATTCAAGTATGAATAAATTAAAACGAGAATGAACTTAAGTTATGAAATGGTGGTGAATTGAAGTAAATTAACTTAAGTTTAAAATTAATAAAAGCATGGGATGATGTCGTGTATTATAAAATGGTTTGGAATCAAATTTTTGGATAAGAAAGAAATGCAATGGAAGTTTGTGAATAAATTAAAATGGGATTAAGGGTAAATTGAGTGGAATCAATTTAAATAATTATAAAGCTTACGTAATTATTTATTCACATTAATATTGTCGAATTGCATAAGAAAATGGATCCGTTAGAGTAAACGAGATTAGATAAAATCCTATAAGTTATTAGAAGTGAAATAGGATGATTTTGAAATCTGTTGGAATGAATATGAGTTTGTTTTGCTTAGAATGAATTAAATGTAAGCGTGTAAATTGTAAATCACTTAAACTGAATGGAATGGTTTGAGAATTGGGTGTAAGTAACTTAAAACTAGTGTCGAACCTTGCATATGTACTTATGAATGTATATCTCATGCATTACTTATGAAATCTATGCGTTAGCTATTTGAATATAAGTGAAATGCTAGTAAATTGCATATATTTGTCACTTACATATTTGAATTAAGTAAGTACAGGTTCAGGGAAGTAGTTGTGCTGGATTTGATTTGCGCTAACTGCTAAATAAATACGCCGCTTGCTTAAAATGCTAAATAAGGTACGCCTACGCAATAAAAATTGGAAATATGAACTGTTTTTTGTTTTTCCGACCGTGTGGGTCGATGTATATATATTTATATCTTTTGTCAAATTGCAAAAGCTCCTCTGTACAAAGGAGACTCTGCCAAAATTTCTCTGAAATTTTGGGAGTTAGAAAATATTTTGAAAATTTAGGAAATTTTGTTAACGACAAAACGATTTCAAACTGAAAATTGAAATAAATTAGGAAATGAAAATAATTTAAAATAATGATATGAATCGGTTATAAATGGAAGATAAAATTAAATATACAGAGTTGAAGATAAATTGAATTCGGATGAAAATGAAAGAATCAACTTGAATAGAAATAGAGAAAAACTAAAAATGGTAAAGTGAAAATAAATATAAAAAACATGTTAAATACTTATACCAAACTTAAGAAAGGAATGGTGAATTCTTAATTGGAAATTGATACTACAAATATATTCTAAGTTAATATTTGAAGGAATAAATATTGACATTTTGAAGGAAGTCAATAAAATATTTTGGAATGTTGTGATTGGATATTATTGCTAAGTAAGATATGCAGGTATTATAAAGGGAAAAGGAAAATTGGTTTTGATTTCAGAAGATAAATTTAAATTGCTCGACATAAAGGTATGTGTTTAAATTTCTGTATGGAATTTGATTGGGTTTTGGTTCTAGCCATTTGGCTTTTGTTTTCTTTTGGAATTTGGGAGCCCGTAGAGGCCTTTTGTAGTTGTACCGAGCTAGCCGCACAAAGGAGACGCTGGCGAAATTTTTCGGAAATTTAAGGAGTTAGAAAAATTTTGAGAAAATTTTGATAATTCAAAATTTGGCTTTAAATTGAAACTTGAATGATTGAGCAAATAGTATTGTTTGCAAATTATAGGAGAGTTTGGGAAGTTAGTAAGAATGGTAATGAGTCTCCTATAAAAGAATAGTTGGTAGGAATGTTGAATTGTAGGTTTTGGGAAAAGTAAACGGGTATTAGACCATTCTTCTTAACTAGTAATTTCGGGGACGAAATTCTTTTAAGGGAGGAGGAATGTGACGACCCAAAATTTTTGAGCATTTGAAATTGGAATATTTAATTGATTTTAAATATTTGAAAGTTGATTTTCAACTTGGATTTCAAATATCACTATTTATTTGGTGATTTAATTATTAAATTTAATAATTTGAAGTTGAGTAAAATGTTGAATCTGGAGTTTTAAGCCTGTTAAAAATAATTTGAAGGCTCGAAAAAGTTACATTGATAGTTCTGGAGATAGTAGAACTTTTAAAATTTGAATTTCAAAATGTTTTGTTCAGTTTTGAGATTTTATCGCTTAAATTGAATTTAAAAATAGCCTTCCGGGGTACAGTCTCAGAATTCGACGAAACTAGTTTCATTGGATCCGTAATATTGTATTATTATTGAATTTCAATTTTCATAGCATTTGGAGTTGTTTTGTGAGTGTACGATAGGTAAACGCGCTGAAATCATATCGAGACAATTTAAATTTAAATTTGGAATTAATATATATGTTTATATCCTAGTCAATTTTCAGCTGCATTTCTATCATATCAGCTGAAATATATCCACATCAGATCACTGTAGCAAGGCCACCTCTTCACGCGACGTCTCCCTCAATCTATTCACGCAGCCAAAAGAAAAATGAAAAGAAGCAGAGATAAAATAATAGCGCATTCTTCCTTTCTCTCTTTTCTCCTCAGATCTGTGCCCGTCGAAATGACCGAAGTCTTCTTTTAAAAAAAAGGCAGCATAAATCCAAACATAAGCGAGCCTTCCCCTTCCATTTTCTTCCTTTCCAGCCCTCCAATTTTCGTTTTCACGAGGTCGTTTTAAATGGAGACAACGAAATTAGATTCGATTTCGAATCGAATCGTGACCGCAGGGGAGGTCGTGTATTTGAGGGCGACGATGATCGACCTTTCGAACTCGAGGCGAACTCGACTCCTCTGCATCGACGACACGATTGGTTTTTAGGGGAGGCGAGCTTGGATTCAAGGGTCAGAGAGGTGCAGTTCGTGTTGGAGGAGTGTTGCTGGAATCGGCTAGTCGACGGCGAGGAAGATGTGCTTCGACTGTGCTACGATGGGGTTTGGGGTCGGTTCTCGATCGGCTGCTACAAGGTTCAACTGGGAAGTAGGGTTGTTCAGGTGTGGCAATGAGGTATTTTTTTTCCAATTTAAAAATTTAGGAAAGATAACAACTGCAGTATGGTATATAGGTTGTTTTAATTTTGGAAATTAAATTTAATAAATATACATATATACTGGAAATATATATGAGGTTTGAAAACAGAAAGCATATATATATATATATATACACACAGATAAAGTTTTGGAAAAGAAAACACAATAACATATATAAGTAATAAGGATTTCATCAAGGTTTAAAGTTATATAAAATTTGACTTTTAAGATTTTGCAGGTATATGAAAGTTTCAAAAATTACATAAGTGTCCAAACAGATTTTAGTCTATGAAGTTTATTTTAAATAATGAATTATGGAGAATAATTAGTTTAATTAATTTATTTTGATTTTTTTTAGTTACCAAAGATTTTATAAAAAAAAGAAAGAAAGAAAATTTAGTTTGAAATTTAATTTGGATTAAATAAATTTATTTAAAGAAATTTTAAATATTGAGAGAAACTATATAAGTAAAATTTTATTTTAATTTATTTTAGGCGTATAGGTATTTTAAATGGGTAAATTTCCAGTTAAAATTTAATTTCTAGTTTAGAACTAAAGTATTAGTTGAATCTAAAGTTTTAGATGGATTGGATTGTTCATTATGTTAGAATTAAATTTATCAAATGGAGACTAATTATTCAAATTGTTCAAGCATTAGTAAATCATATAAATTGTTTATTTAAGGTATAAACTCAAGAAAACAAGGCAATATTGAAGTGGATTGCAAATTAAAGGCAAAGGTGAGTTAATCTCACTCGGTTAAATTTTTATTTAAATTTAAAAGGTTAAATTTAAATAATTGTTTGAATGGTTGAATTGATTGATGTGCTATAGTATGGTATATTTTGAGATTGGTATTTATGTTGTGCTAATGTCGGTGGATGCAGGGAAACAGGTTGGAGGGATCCAACAGGATTCCTCAACATTTATTTAAAGTATTTAATATTATCTGCTGTGATTATTTGATATTCTTTGATGAATCATATTGGAATATTGAATGCTATGGTTTGATTGAATACGTTCGAGTATAATGAGATTCCAAAAATATATAAATTGAATTTTGGAAGTAAGTAAAAGAAGTAAATTTGTAAGAAAAATAATTATAGGAAATTGAATGAATTTAGAATGAATTGAAAAGAATGAAAGTGATATTAAGATACTAATAAATAAAATAATTCCAAATATGGAAAAAGAGATTTTATAAATAGAAATTAATGAATTGTAACTTTAAATGATATCAATTAAAGGAATAAAGAATTATTTTAAATTTCAAAATTTAAATTTATTTAAAAAGTATTAAGAAGTAAATTGAGGAATCTAAAATTGGAATTTTCAGTTAAAAGTATTTTAAATCATAAGTAAGGAATGAAATCTGAAATTAAAGGATTTTGGAATAAATGAAGTAAATTGGAAATCAATTTAGGAAATTGATTTAAGTGATTGATGTTGGGATTTTTCTCTGGATAACCAAGTACATTTTTAAAGTAAATTTTTAAATATAAGTTAAAGGTTTTAAAGTTGTTTTAAAAAGCAGGTTTTGGAAAATTTATTATTTCTAAATATTTAAACTCTAAAGTAAGTCTTTCCTTTTTAATCTATTATAGAAGTAATTATTTAAAAGTGACTTAGTATTTGTTTTAAAAGTGTAAACCTAGTTTTATATTTATTAAGTAACCTTATTTTCAAATATTCATATAGTATGGTATTTTTAATAAGTTATTGATGTAGTTTTAACTTAAATGTTTTAAAGTATATTTCAAAGTAAAGTGTTTTGAATTATTTTAAAAATCTAGTTTTGTGCTTGGTGATTTCAGAGGAGATAGAAAATATTTGGGAAAGTTTATTCTGAAAAGAAAGGTGGTTTTGAAACTGTTTTCAAAGGATCGAAAATAGAAATATATCTTGTAAAGATATTTTAAGGTTAATAAATAATTTGGGAAATTATTTATTTTTTGATGGTTGTTTGTGAATATTAATTGATAGTTAAATAACCGACTATCAATATTGGCCAACTGCGTTGATCGTTTCGAAGAGACCGGGATCGAGATTTATTTCTCGAAAACCACTTCGATCCGGTTTGTACGTTTTGTGGAAACGAGTTCGGATTCGAAGATGGTGCAGTGAAGTGCAAGGGCTAATCGCTACTAATCCTGAGGATATTTCCAAAATGGATGTAGTAGGAATAGTGCCTTCGGTTCCGTTCGAACCCGGGACGGACATGTATGGATGAATGCTTTCGTAAACATCGTCAGGTGGACGATGGGCATTCTAAGGGATATGTTCTAAAAAGGTAACGCTTAGCCTCAAGCCTCATCAAATGGGAATGACTGAAAATCAGGGGTTATGCAGCAAGGCTAGGTGGATAGTACCCAAGCAGGGTGAGGTCATCCCTGTCTAGATGTCCCTTTTTATTTCGGCTTAGTGGGCGGTTGCTGATCCCAACCGCGGGGTGATCTCACTCGGGATTATCTAGTAAGGGGTAGTCCCGGTCTTGTGTTGCAGGGGAGCGGGCGTACTCCTCGGTACGGTGGTCTAGTCCCCGTACTGTGACAGATGGTACCCCAGTGCCTAGTCATTAGTCGGAAATCCATTCTCCCTACGAGCCTTGTACGAGTTTTGTTTGTATTCCCCACTTTGTGGCTAGTAGCTGGAATTTAATGAATCTAACAATTTCGGCTATTTTATAAGTATTTGTATATAGACCCTATTATAATATCAGAGGATTTCTATAAAAATTGTTTTAGCTATCGTAAGGTAAAAACCCGACATGTTTATTTGTGGCGTGGTCTTACGAGATGCTTTTGTTTTCAAAAGATTTTTAGAACTTTAATAATCAATTGAGTGTGATTTTTTCACGCTGGTATTCCAGACTGATTCGGGTGTTATATAACTGTAATGCTCGGGTCAGACCGAGTATTATAGAATACATGATGTGATGCTGTGGAGCTCAGGAGACGAGCTGGATGACGATACGTACTTTCGTACTTGTTTATATATATTCCGCTGTGTTGAGTAGTTGTGTATCCAGTTGTATGTTATCGATGTTGAGTTGTGATTGATGTACTCTGATGATGTAATATATGAACAGATATATTTGTTTTTGTGTAAAGATCATTTATTGTCTATTATATTTTATTCCGCTGCGATGGTTAGATTCTGATGTTGTTTCCTGTTTTCTCTTCTTCTACCTCTTCTTCTTTAACCCAAATGGTTCGTATTTCTGTACAACTTGAGTTCATTGTTGTAGAATAGTGTTGACTCAAGGGGTACGGATTTGCGGGCTGTTACATTCCTAGTGCAAAAAGTTGGAACGAGACTTGAATTATTTTTATAAGGACAAATTCTATGAACTAACGGATTACTACAAAAAGGACACGGTTCCAGCTTCTTAAGTAACTAGCAGTTCTGGTCACATTCTTTGTTGGGCAACAACAGACCTCATTGACAATTCAATTACAGGTAGTTTTATTGTTAGTTTCTTTAAATGTCAAAGTTTTTAGGTCAACTTTTGATGTAATTATTTGTGATAATAACTTTAAGATGTGTATGTAAATGTAAAGATTCATGCTGACACAAGTTGACTTTAGTAAATATTAATACTCTTTGTTTTTGCGTTTACATGGCAAGCTTTATGTTATTTCCGGAATTGTATCTGATTTGTAGGTTATTTTACATTCCATGTATCGTCTCTTCTTGCCATTTTTACTTAGCTCCTTGCATAACTCGCGGATGCTGAATTGAGCTTTTGACATGCTTGTTTTGTTGCATGCTTGGTATGACATGCCCCTTTGCTTGAGGGCAGTTTCATATTCGTGTGCCACGGTCTGCTCTACTATTTGGGGGTGGACTTTATTTTGACTGTGAAGTCGGGTCATGTATTTACGACCCTTTAATTCATGCGCATGGTTTTTTATATTGGTTCAGGCCATCTAATATCCTTACGTCCAATGCAAGTGTTAGCTATGTTAGAGAAATTAACATAGAGAAATTTTTATACTAGTTCGGGTCATCTAATATTCCAGCGTTTAGTTCATTGTATTACTATTTTTCATAATAATTACAGTCTTTGTTACTCAAGTAACATATATCATACAAAGTAAGGCCTAAGGTGCTCTAATTTTCATTTTCTTGGAACTCGATTCCATCTGTTTTTGACAGTCGGTGTACCCCGTTTGTTAACACTTCTGCTATGACCAGTGGTCCTTTCAAATTAGGGTCCAGAGCTTCATCTATTGGGTCTTCTGTGTTAGTCGTTACTCATCATAGCACCAAATATTCCTTGCAGAAGTTCCTTTCACAGAGCCTAGTATTATTATAGCTTTTTGCCACCCTTTGTCGATATTCGGTTGGTAAGACTGCCACCTCCTCTCTTTTCTCTTGAATGAGATTAAGGGCAGCTTCCTCTGGCTTTCTGTTCTTCTCGATCGTCTATGTTATTCTTCTACATGATGGGACCTCTACTTCAACGGGAAGCATGACTTCATATCCATAGGTTAAGGAAAATGGCATATGACCGGTAGGGAACCTAGTTGAGGTCCTATAGGCCCATGGTACCAGTGACAATTTCTCCGCACGCTTCCCCTTTGCCTTCTGTGGTCTTTTCTTGATTAACTTTTTGATAGTTTTGTTTGCTACTTTGACCTGCCCATTTTCTTGTGGGTGCACAAGAAAGAAAAAACTTTTAATTATACCATTTCTTTCGCAGAGCTCTGTGAATTCCTTGTTTTCAAATTGGGTTCCACTATTAGAAATTATATTATGGGGGATTCTAAACTTAGTGATTATGCTTCTTACCATGAAAGTGAGTACCTTCTTTACGGTTATCATTAGTGAAGTATTCTATCGCTACTATAGCGTAATTCACTCCTCCCTCTAACATAGGAAGTGATCTTATTAGATCTATGCCCCACACGTCAAATGTTTATGGACTAGCAGGGGTGATAAGCTCATGAGATGGCTGTCTAGAGATACTTGCGAACCTTTGACATTTGTCACATCTTCTTACAAATTCTCTCATATCCTAAAGCGATGTGGGTCAGTAGTATCCGTGCCTCGGTACCTTTTTTGCTAATTTAGCTCCCTCGGAATGATCCCTGCACCGCCCTTCATGTACTTCGCTCATGACTCGTATTACATCTTCTTTAGAAACACATCTATGATAAGGGGTAGAATAACCTCTCTTGTATAACATGCTGTCAAAGGAGTAGTACGGAACCTGATAATTTATTTCGTGGGATTTGTTTCTGTTTTAGGGTAGGGTTCGTTTAACAGGAACTGCTTAATGGGGGTCATCAAAGTTTTGCCTTCAATTTATTGAAGCATAGGCTCGACCGAGTGTTGCTCGCGATTTTCCTCTATTTCCTGGTTTTGAGCTCCTTGGATCACTGCTTTGCACTCCTCAGTCCTTTATTTCCTAGATATTATGGGAGTGATGACCAAATGGTCCTTCATATTTGGAATGCAGCTATACACTCCTCAGTCCGCTCAAAATTTGACCCTTCTTTACCAGATCGAAGAATTGTATGCATTTATCAGTTTTATCAGTTGCTTTGGAGATGAACTTGCGTAGCGCAGCTACCCTACCATTTAGGCTCATTAGGTCTTTTGGCATGTTGATATCTCCATTCCATTTATGGATTCAATCTTTCGTGGGTTTGCTTCTATGCCATATGCGCTGACTATGTACCCTAGAAATTTCCCTGACTGGATGACAAAGGTACACTTCAAGGGATTCAGCTTCATATTATACTGCCTTAAGACCATGAATGTCTCCTCCAGATCTTGTACGTGGCTTGATGCTGCTTTTGATTTAACTAACATGACGTCTACATATACTTCAACATTTTTACCGATCTGCTCTACGAAAATCATATTAACTAATCTTTGACAGGTCGCTCCATCATTCTTGAATCCGAACGACATCACTTTAGAGTAGTACAGGCCTTTGTCTGTTATGAAACTAGTATGCTCCAAATCTGGCTCAACCATAGCTATCTGATTATATCTTGAATATGCATCCTGCATCTATGAACGAGAGCAGTTCGCGTCCACTTGTTGCATCCACTAACTTATTAATTCTAGGTAAAATGGAAGCTGTTTTTAGGGTAGATCTTGTTGAGGTCGGTATAGTCTATGCCAATCCACCACTTTTAATTAGGTTTTCTTCTCAAGTACCGGATTGGCCATCCATTTTGGGCAGTGCACTTCCTTGATAAATTTGTTTGCTTTAAGGTTCTTGACTTCTTAATGTAGAGCCTTATACCTTTCTTGATCCAAGGATCTGCATTTTTGTATAACTAGATGAGCATCAGGATCGATGTTGAGTGGATGGCAGATGATGGCTGGATCTATTCCCACCTTGTCTGAATGCGTCCAAGAAAATACATATGTTGAGTGCACTGAGATTCTTCTCAATCTTGAGAACCTTTGTGGGAACTTTTGGATCGATTTATACATATTCAAGGTCATCTAATGGCTCTAACTCTTTCTTTTTTTCCCTTAATCTTGGGTCTATTTCATCTTCTTCTTCCTCTTTGGGCTTCGAGGTAACTGGGAGCGCCTGTTTTTGAACTTCTTCGGAGAAGTATTGTGTATAGAATGAGTTATATTCGTCGGTGCCAATCATGTGTGTATATTTTCTTTTGCCTTTTCTTACTAATGTTATGGTTGCAGGACGACTTGTTTCGTCTTTAGTTATGGTAGTTCATGTTAATTCGGTTTTTAAACCTAGCTCAACCTTTTTTCCACTATTGTTATCTTATCACAAATATTAGAAGCACAACAGAATAGTTTTGAATAATTTTATTGTTAGGGTTAGTGCTTGCATTATATAATTTCTTAACTAGCAATTGCTCTGCTTTAACCGACCTTCTTCTAGCGGTAGTGTGAAATTTCATGAGCACATCCTTCTAAGAGATAACTACTTCCAAGTCAACAAGTGCAGGTCTTCTTAAGAATGCATTATACTACAACAGTTGATCGATGACTAGGAAGCTCACATAGAAAGATTCGAGAAGGAGTGCAGTTCCAACATTGACTAGTAAGCAGGCAGACCCGATAAGAGTGGTTGCAGCGGTGTTGAAGCTATAGATCAGCTCGAGGCTGGGCTTTAATACTTCTGCTGGAAGCTTCATTTAGTCGTATGTAGACTTGAAGTTACTCACTTCCAGAATCCACGAAGACCTTTTTCACGGTGTAGTTCGAGATCTGCACTATAATGACAAGCAGATCCTGATGAGGGTAAATAATTCCAGCGGCATCAGCTGCGGTAAAAATTATGTCCCACGCAGGTTCTTGTCGTATATTGAATAGGGTTCATTGTTTTGCACTTTCTTTATGCATACACCGCTCTTGCGCTTTCTTGCGCCTTCTTGCTCTTCTCGAAGAAGGATGACTCCTCATGGATTGAGGCTATGAGAATGGATGGGTTTCTTGCTTGGTTTTCATTTGGATCCGGGGAGAGGTTCTTGGTCCTTTCTTCGTTATTCTCTTTCTAAAAGCTACCTAAATACCCTTTTTGAATTTACCTTTCTATCTCATTTTTCAGGTGTCTGTTGTTGTTTGTGTGGTGGCCGTTTTCTTTATGGAAGCGGCATTATTCTCCGCCTTGGTTCTGCTCTGCCTTTTTCCCCTGTTCGGTACACCGTAAGCAAGCTCAACCCAGGTCATTTAATATATTTGCCCAGGGGCATGGATGAGGGGGGTTTGTGGTGAAGTTAAGCTCCTTCCGTCTTTTTATATGTAGATGATATCCTTCTTCCCTCTTTTCTTGTTGTAGCTAGGGGCGGAAGTTCTTTGAGATAGCATTGAGATCTAGCATCTTCAATCCTAACATAGCCGCTTGCCCTTTCATCGAAAGCCTACATGCTGTGACATGGCTTTCTGCTATTTTTGTCACATATATCAGTACCTCTTCTGATTCTAGCATGAGCCACCATTAGCAGTGCTTCCTCATTAGTCACCCCTATCTGGAGTGCCACGGATTTTAAGCGTTTAATGAATTTGTGTAAGATTTCACTCTCATCTTGCTTTACGCATGGCATGGTATTTACATCTGGGGAAGCTTCTCTCCTCAAATTGAATTGCCTTATAAAATCTAAAGATAATGGCCGATAAGACCGGACCTTTCCTGGTTGTACCTCCTCTACCATTTGGAGGCTGCACCGACTAAATAAACTAGAAAAAGTTCACGTCAAGCCATCCTTGCTACTTTTAAAATGTCCATATAATACTCGAAGGTGCAAATGTGGTCGTCCGGGTTGGTGGTTCCATCTAATTTGTCAATCGATTGGGCATTAAAGTTATCAAGGAAATCTGCTTCCCTGATGGTCTCACTGAATGGGGAAGCACCATCTTCCCATACTTTTCCCCGGTGCTTTGTTGACACAACTTTGCCAGCAACTCTACATGAGTTTTCAACTGATGGATCTCGTCTTTCTTAGGATTTGTCTGGGATGGATCAACCTTGTAAAGCAAAGTGATGTCGCCATCATCCAGAGCAAATTGAGCCTGCTTCTTTAGTAGTACCAGGTAATGTTAGCAAGTTTTGATTTGACCTGGGGGTTAGCCTAGATCTTGTCTTTGAGTTTGGCATTAGTTTGGGCTAGCTTCACCGTTCTCATTTCCAAGCATGCCATTATCATTCACGCACTGCATAGCCAGCATAGTTGGTGAATGAAGGTGGTAAAATTTGTCGGAGAGGGAAACCGGTGCTCCTTCTAGCGCCAAAATATTGAAAAAAAAAAATCATCTGGCAAACACTCGATTATTTCTTACGAAGTAATCACGACACTGACTGCTTTGGCGATTATGAATCAACAAAATTAAGTGATATTAAATTTTCCTCAAAGAGGAATAATTATATTACTTTTCTTACGTACAATGTTAGAAAGTGTAAATTTTTTGAAATATACAAAATCGGTTTGTTATCTAGGCATTCGAGCTAAAGGAAAACCATAAAGCTGCAAATTAAGGTACTAAAAATAGTAAATGGACATAGAGAATTTACATGGTTCGAATGTTAAGAATCCCATGTCCACGGTAAAAATGTCACTTTCTTCCTTTTATATTCTTAGTACAAACAAGTACTGGCAGAGAGTACGTAGTTTTTGTTTTGTATGCCTAAAAAAGGTAAAGTAAAAATCCCCCTTCACCGTTATAATGCATGTTCTACGTACTTGTAGTGTAGAGCTGCACGTGGATCATCAATATCCTTCTTCCGCTTTTTAAGTTTCCACCATCAAATTGCATCACGTGTCATTCATCCATCTCATTTGTTTGATGAATACGGATTGCTGATGTGTTTTTGACGGGAGAAAATGTTTTAAGCAGTTGGATTTTTAACTTTAAGCGGGAAACCCGAAATTGTAGTGGGAATGCTTGAAATCGAGGCAGGAAAACTCAATGCTGTTAATTACTTGTATATTTTGGATTCTGCATAGCATCGGGCCTGTAATTCTACCTCGATAGGTAGACGGTGTTGTCATGGGATGCTGCTTTTCTTTTCAGAGAAAACTCAAGTCTCCATTGATACTTTTAGGGCTTCTCCTTGCTTTGTTGAACGGTTTGACACCACATTACCTTAGTCCTACCCTGACATTTCCGAAGGTGCATTGTGTCATCTATTCTACGGTGTAACATATTATGATGTGGGGATAATTGGAGTTGTGCTGCATTGCTTGGTAGGAGAGGTCGAGTTTCCATCTTTAAAAGTGGTTGCCCCATGCGATTATGTTTTGATCTGCTATCGGTCATTGGATGACTACACCTTCGTCTTTGTCTTTGAGTCGGATCTAATGATCTTGCAGATAAAGTTGGGTCTTGTTGGTTTGCCTTTTTGTGCAATATTTAGTTCTTGGTTATAAAGCAGTTTTTTCCTTCGTTCCATCCTTTAAGCTTTTAAGTTTGGAGTCAGAGTCTGTAGGATTACGGCGCAGTCTTTATTAATTTGATACTGATGTTGGATTGCGGTGTTGTCCTGTCACATCAAGATGGCGGTGCTTCCCCATTGTTCTTTGAAACCAAATTGCGGTACAGACTTCACGAAAGTTTTCAGTTTCTGGTGTAACTTTATAGTGTCGAATATATATTTAATGGAGAGCACAGCTGTGTTTCCGTCTTTAAGGCCTGGACACAGTATCACCTGGGTTTTGTCATCGCATCTCTTTCAGGGCTTGACCTATATTATGGGTGCAGTCCCTTTTTCTTGCCTTAGCTTCATGTTTTCTTGGTGCGACACCACATAAGCTTAGTTTTTGTTCCCTTTCTTCATTTCAGCTCTTGTTGTTGTGAGGGCAGTTTTTCCGACTTGGTAGCTACAGCAGGCTTCCTTCGACACGGTCTAGGAAATGCGGGTTTGAATAAACTTGACAGTAAAGGTATTATTCCGTTCACATAAGGATATGTTAGTAAGGAAAGGTATTATGATAAATAATATAATAAAGATTACTAAAATTTTGCGAGATAAATATATAAGAAAGAAACAACTTATAGTAATTCAAATGTATGCAAGTTTAATGCTGTTAACACCACTCTTTTCGCGACCTAGCGACTTACAAGACTCAACGACCCAACGACCTACAGCAGGGAGCGACCTACCGACCTAAAGCACAAAGCGGCTCAACATGGCACGACCTAGCGACCTAAAGTACAGAGCGGCTCAACATGGCACGACCTAGCGGCCTAAAGTACAGAGCGGTTCAACATGGCATGTCTCAACGACCTAGCAACCTAGCGTCTCAACGACCTAGCGTCTCAACGGCCTATCGACCTAGCGTCTCAACGGCCTAGCAACCCAGCAAGCTTTAGGGTTAAGTCACATGCGCACTGCCTTTTCCATTAGGTCGCTCATGACCTAAGCAAGCCGAGATAACACTTGTGCTACACATGCTAAGTCACTCACGGCATTTATATCGTCCGGGATGGCTCCATTAAGTCGCTAACGACTCATGCTACCTCGGGATCACTCTTCGGTCGCAACTCCTTAGGTCGCCCACGACCTACGCCACACGATCTAACTCCGAGACTCTCCTATAAATACTCCACCTACTCCACTTTGAGGGGGGACTTTTGGGACCTTTTTGGATGCCAAGACTCTGCTATTTTCACAACTTCAACAACACTTCAAACGCCTAAGACACTTCAAGGAACCTTAAGAGAAGATCAAGTTCATTCAACATGAATTCAAAGAGCTTTTATACATCCAAGTTTTAAGTACTTGCTTTATTGGTGTTGTAATTGAAAAGTTATTGCAAGAATTGTAATCAAATCAGTAATAAGAAGAAATTAAGTGGACGTAGGCTTGATTTTGAGTCGAACCACTATAAAATTGTTGTCTCTCTACTATTTTCTGCTATTTTGCTGCTTTCACTATATCACTACTCACGCCGAGGTGTTAGCGTATATTTTTTGCGTTAACAAATGCTTAAAAAAAATTTATACTCAAGTTGAAATAAGGGTGTTACCTTGTTAAAAAAAGCATTCATTTTAATGTGTTTGGATTTTGAGCTTGTTATATTTAGAACCTCAATTAAGAGTGTCATATTACTTATTACTTGAGTTAGTGGTACTTGATAAGAATGGATAGTTTTAATTAAGAAAAATATTATTTACGAAGTTAGAAAGTTAAATAAATAAAATATTAGATTTATCTATGTAAACCAAAACCATAAGAATACTTATTTAAAAGAATGTGGTATTAAGGCGAAGATAAGGAATTAAATAGATATACCAAATATATTTTTGTAAACCAAAACTTTTTTGAATGTATATTTTAAAAGAAATATCTTATAGTACTAAGATTATTAATTAAATAAATTAAAAACATATGAAAAAATATAGTTTTTGCTAGACATTGTACTTGCAGGCTTATGAAAATAAAATGTATTTTTGTTAAGTGCGGGATTTGAAATTGTTACTTTTTGTCCAAGGTAGCTTTGAACTCTTGTTCTTGTAAAAATAAGTGTGTTTATGCAAAGAGCATGATTTAAACTTACAAGCTGTAAAAACTAATTTGGAACTTTGTTAAGAATGGAATTTGAATTGGTGATCTTATATGCAAACGCGAAGTTATTTTTGAAAATCCACGTATACATCAAAAAATTATGATATTGAAAATATTAGATACAAGGAGTACAATTACACTTTCTTTGAGAGTATATAGTCGAGGTCTTAATCATTTTGCTCTTATTATTTTTAGAGAAATTGGTACTTTGGTTGTATAATTGACGGCAAAATGGATTAGAATAATAATCAAACGCACGTCGGTATATATCGGTACATATGTGCGATGGGGAGGAGAGAATGAATGGTTCAGATTAAAGTTACATGGAGAAAAATTCGAGTTACTAAATTTTGTTCTTATAGTGGGCTACCAAATGCACCACGTCCCCTGTTTTGGGGCAGAATCATTGTGTGTTTGTGTACAAAAATGGTCCATTATCAACATATTTGTTCTACAATGGTAAAAGGTACATTCAAAACATGCCGTGTCATATCAAAACCGTATAAAATAATAAAACAGTAGCATAAAATTATTTAAATAACTTTCGTCCCCTAAATACGTACCCATTCATTAATAAATGGATAATCATACTGTTGGGTTGTAATTATCATTGTTTTTTCGAAAAATGTCCACCGAAACCTTTTGATATTGCTGTGGTCTTTTGATTTTTCCTTTTTTTTCATTTTTTTTATTTTTGCCTTCTTCTTCGTCTTAAATAAAGTTTGACGCGAATTCGAAAGCAATTATGATGAAAATGTTTAATCAATTGAACATCCAATCATGCAAAATGATCATTGAGATGAGCTCTATTTTTAATACGTAAACAATCATTACGCAGATAGAGTTCATAAAAAAGAAATCCATTCTTTGACTACAAAAAATGAAAATATAAGTTGAATAAAAGAGTCGTGGGCTTGCTTCATAATTGAATTGAAACTTTGAACCTCTACAAACTAGAAGCTTCCTACCACACACATCACTACAAAAACCCTCCATAAACCTTCCACTCTCCCATTCCAAACTTCAGTCAAAAATACGAAACATGTCTGCAAAATCCCCCAATTTCTTATTCATAACATTAACCCTCTTCATCCACGTATGTTCTTCTGCACATCTCCTCCTCCCACTCATCCACACGCTCACACACACACCCCACACCCCCACCCACCACCTCCTGAAATCAATCTCCACCCGCTCCTCCACCCGCTTCCGCAACCACCGCCACGTCAGCAAACAGGTGTCTCTCCCCCTCAACTCCGGCAGCGACTACACCATCTCCCTCACCATAAACCCAAAAACCACTATCGACCTCTTCATGGACACGGGCAGCGACCTCGTCTGGTTCCCCTGCACCCCCTTCAAATGCATCATGTGCGAAGGCAAGTCCACTCCCAAACTCCCACCCACCCCTCCCCCACCCGCTTCCTCACCCGCTTCATGCATGGACCCGGCCTGCTCCTCCGCCCACTCCTCCCTACCCTCCTCCACCCTCTGCGCCATCGCCGGCTGTCCCTTGGAAGATATCGAAATGTCAACTTGCTCCCGTAAGGCCCACCTCTGCCCTCCCTTCTACTACGCCTATGGCGACGGCAGCCTCGTCGGCCACCTCAGGCGGGGCCCACTCTCCCTTTCTTCCTTCCACTTCCCCAACTTCACCTTCGCCTGCTCCCACTCCGTCCTCGCCGAACCCATGGGCGTTGCCGGATTCGGGCGCGGGGCCCTCTCCCTGCCCAATCAGCTTCGGGCCCTTGTTCCCGATTTGGGTAATCGCTTCTCCTACTGCTTGGTGTCTCACTCTTTTAAACAAAGTCGGTTGATCAAGCCCAGCCCTTTAATTCTCGGACGTGGAACTTCAACGGCTAGTACTGTTCCGTTTACCTACACTCCGTTGCTTCATAACCGAAAATACCCGTATTTTTACTCCGTGGGGTTGGAGGGGATTACGGTGGGTAACATTAAAATTGCCGCGGGAGATAAATTAGGGGCGGTGGACGAGAACGGGAACGGGGGTTTGGTGGTGGATTCGGGTACTACGTTCACGATGCTGCCCACGAGTCTGTACTCGGAGCTGAGTACGGAGTTTGCAAAGGTGATGAAACGGGCCGGGTTTGCGGAAGCGAAGGAAGCGGAAGGGGTGACCGGGTTGCGCCCGTGTTATTATTACGATGAAAAGAAGGAAAGTTGGAAAGTGCCGGGAGTGAAGTTGCATTTTAATGGGAATGTCAGCGTGGAGCTGCCTAAGAGGAATTATTTCGTGAGGTTTGACATGAATAAAGAGAAGGTGGGGTGCTTGATGGTGATGGACGGTGGAGATGATACGGAAGGAGGTGGGCCGAGGGGCACTTTGGGTAATTTTCAGCAGCAGGGGTTTGAGATCGTGTATGATTTGGAGGAGGGTAGAGTTGGGTTTGCTAGGAGGAAGTGCGAGGGGCTTTGGGATGAGGTGACACGTGGATGAAGAAGGATGCACACGTGTGAATAAATTTTTTGTCTTGTACAGTACGCGTGTATGTTCACTTTTGAATGCAGATTCTTTGTATATCGAACGTTAGGTTCTTTGTGGATAGGCATCAAGGTACGGCTTTTAGTTTATAATAATCAAGAAAGAAATTCACACAAATGATTAGGGACCCTTCCATTGAACATATGATCATTTATGTTGTTTTTATTAATGCTTTAAATTGTAAAACTCTTGAACATAAACGCTAGATCAGCGACAACATAGATGTCCTACGTAGCATATCCAATAGAAGATCTTAACGTATTCAATATACACTTGATTATTTTAGAGATTGATTATTTTACTTCAATTCGAACCAGGATACTCTTTTCTATGAACATTGACTTTGTAACTTTCCTTAACAATAAATGAATAAATTAACAGTTGATTAGAGTGATAAAACCTAAAATGGAAGTGTAAACTAATGAATGATAGATGCTACGTTTAATGATTAAATTTGTTTAAAAAAGAGTGTCTAATTCGAAAATGAATTCTTATGGACGTCAACTGGTGAGCAATCAGAATTGTGTATTGTAACATGGTAATGAATTCTTTTGGACTTAAACTGGGGACGCAATCACAATTGTGTACTATAACATGGTACGTTCTTAAGTAGAAAGAACAAAATATTATCATAATTAATCCATGCACGTCAATATCCTAAGCCCCACTACGTAGAAAAATCATATATGATATACAATGGACATTTAAG
The DNA here is from genome assembly GCA_030765085.1 of Allium cepa. Lineage (NCBI taxonomy): Eukaryota > Viridiplantae > Streptophyta > Magnoliopsida > Asparagales > Amaryllidaceae > Allium > Allium cepa. Next base: position 237,186,027 of record CM060943.1, on the reverse strand, counting down.
CATCACAGTTTCACACTATACAACTTATTCCATTTTCTTTGGAACAAACGAATGGTTAATGCTGGCTTTAAGAAAGTTGTCTTTTTCTCTCTCTTTGTGAAACCACCCCATGAATGAGATATAAAGACTCGGACTCGAGGGACCACCTGATCATCAGACTAATCATTTTAGTCCATAATAATTGAATTTGGTACATGGTTCTAATCATCGAGCCTTCTTTCCTTTTGTTATTATTTGTTCTACTTTCTCATCGGTGTTCCATTGAAAAGGACGTAAAGAAAAGATTGAAAAAAAAAAAAAGAACGAATTTTTTTTTCCCCTCGAGTATGATTATTTATTTCATAATTCAGTCATCCAAAACGTAATGCAGTAACAAATGCAACAGTTTACGTACAATGAACCACGTACCATGTACTAAATCTGAAGTATGTGTCAGTGTATATTTAAAAGTTATTGGTAGATGATCCCACAGCTAGGCCCTAGCAACAATCAAAGCCACCTATCCCCGACCGGACGGCTGTTCATTTTTAGCTGGCTTTCTTTTAACCGACTAATACTCCATTTCTCTCAGCAGGTTAACCTAAAATCGATCAAAGAGATTTTGATTTTTTTTTTTTCTTTTCTTTTCTTCCAGATTGAAGTTGTTTTTCGGTTGAATGAGTTTGAACCACAAAGGGACATGTTTCCTAAAGAATGCGTGACGTACAATAAATAAAGCGACTTACAAGTACAGGCAGCATCAACACCTATGAGATAAGCTGCCAATTCACTGCTATACAAAACCCGATAAAAATATCCAAAACCAGCTGGAAACAAGTAATACACAGCTGGAACATGCACATAGTTTTCTTGTGAACAGAAAAGGTACGACTACAAAACTCATTTCATGTCAGGTTAATTCTAATACCCAAAGATATGAATATTCGCACACCTCACAAGAATATTATATAATAATTTCATATATCCTTGGCAACGTTCATAAGCATAAATGGGAGGATTATATATAGAAAACAGAAAAATCATTTAATAAATGGTCCAAAACATTATATCCGTAATAGCTAAACAAGAAGATGTCAATTGTATTTGTATAGTACCTTCGAACCTCTGTAAAAATGACCGTCTAATTCAAAAGCTAAAACATCACTAACATTATACTAGTGGCCATCAATGCTAAGTAGATAATTCAACAATGAATTCTTAATCACATGCTTATGGAAAGATAATTTATTCATAATTATTACATTTGCCTACATGCAATGACAAACATTAGTACAAACTAGCAGGACTTATCAAAAATCATGGTAAGGGTATATAGTATAGAATTGGTACATCATGATCCACATATGATTGACGTTTCTCCTTGGAGAGATGCAAATTTGTCTTTTGAAGAGTGAATAATAAGAGGCAAGAAGAATTCTAAGTGAACAATAATTTTTTCAAGACTGCACAGTTGGTAATGGTTTTAGTTTCTGTAACAATTCCTCCGCATGTATAAAACCCCCAAGAGGTCCAAATGAAACATATTTTAGTTTTTTCCATCTGGCAAAGTTTAAAAGATAAATACAGTAATTTCAGAATGGAGAAATATTGTGATTTTATAATCGAAAGCAGTACCTGGGTATAAAAGGTGGGGCGAAACAATGGAGATGTAAATGGTTTACACTATTGAACGGAGGCTGGTGAAATCCAAATCTGCAGGACAAGTAAAGCTAAACAAGATACTAACAGTAAATATTAGAGGCAAAACCACAAAAAGGAACTGAAAACTTGACTGCTTAATCATCAATAATTCCAACTGTTGATGCTAACCCTAGATATATGTTACATGATGCATCTTGTTTGATGCCGATATTAGCGCAGAAAATACTTATTTCCCTGCAGACATGTAAAAATGATTCATATTTTTACGATTTGGAGAAACTTCCAAGGAAAAAACTCCAAGTTATTGTGAAGAGAGTTCAGAAATCAGAATAGTTCATTGTCAATTAAGAACAGTGATGATTTTTTTTTTACATAAAGTGAGTGCCTGACTGTGTTGGTAGTACAATCTTAGCATGCTACTTCAGACAAAAGCTAGACTGCATAACTTTACATTCAATAAGTGTTTGTCCATCGAGTACTTTGTACATCAAACCTTCCAAAACTGACCTTTTCATTGTGAATATCGTGTTCCAAGTTTATTCCAAAATTTAATAATGCCTGCCACAAAGGGCGTTTGGAGGGTGGCAACACTCTTGCAAGGGTGTGGGAACAATGCACCAACGAACGGGCAACATGATCTAATAAGGAACAGCGTTCGTTGATAATGTTAGTTGGATATATTTGTCAAAAGGCATATTTTCAGTTAGACTCCACTATTTGTTTTCAAATGGACAGGCAACAATCATATGAGTGTGCTACCTCCGGCAAAACTTTTGCATAGACCATATGTTTTCAGTTTATGCTGCTATCCATAGTAACGCCTCCCACACAAAAGGGGACAAAGGGGTAAGTTTAATCAATGTATAAATACTCTGAGCCTCATGAATGTCTTCTTGATTCAAACCACTTTCGCTGTACATTGTCATGTTTAGCTAAGAGGATATCTTTTCTTTTGCAAGATGCTCCAATGATATTCATTATTCTTAAAGTTCATATTTTCAGAGGAATGGATGTGAACGAATCAACACAGCATTCATGTCGTCTAGTTGTTTTTAATACAGGTGTATTGTAAGTATTTATTGCTTACAGGTTAAGTTAGGAGTTTCATACAAGGATTTTGAGTGATTTTGCGGTAGCTAACTCCTCTATTAATTTGATCTCCTAATTCAATTTTCTTTGTTTTCCTTTTTTGTTCCAGTTAAAAGTTTATACAAGCATTAACCCCCGGCTTTGCATACGTTTGCTTTTTGATATGCTTATATTTTCTTCACATAGTTCATATAAATATCCCACATAAACAGGACACGGACTATAAATTTGTATTGTAAAACAGTTATCAGTTATCATATCAATTGGTATGATATGCAGGCATAATAAGCTTATACCTTTTCTCTTTTTAAAGTCGGTTTTCTTAGTTGGCAGAAACACAAAGAAATGTTGTTGTCGATACTAATAAACTGGTATCCAATTTCATGTCAAAATACCACCCAACTGATTTTGGTAAAAAGGAATAAAGAAATGGCTTTCAACATTTATTTTAATTTATTTGGACATAAAAATAATCAACTGAATGTTGGTTCATTACTTTACAATGTCTCGTGAGTGTTACCTCAAAACGAAGTTTGAACATGATTATGTGTAAGATATATGCGTTCAATTTTCACACTTTTCGTGCAATTTAACACTTAATAATGACATATACATCAAAAAGACCACAATATTTTCTAAAATGTATAATTTTCTAATAAAAAGCAACTGAAATTGAACCTTTACCCTATCTGCTAACATCTTTTTAACAAAAGGTACATTACAATATTTAAATATTGACCCATTACACTGTTTGTACACAAAATTGACTTTGTCAATATTATAATGATGTTATTTTCTGTAATGTATCCCCAAGTGTATCAATAAAGGTGAAAAAATCAATGAAAACTAAAAATTAGATCATCGTGTCATATGTATGTTTCAGACAAAAAAATTCTGTCATAGGAGTATATCATTAATAATAAAACAACAATCCATTTTAAAACACATATACATTCATGAAAATAAATCAAACAATGAAAATGGTATCCGAATTCTAAAACTTAGTAAATCAGTACGCTACTCTTTCATACCAGTCAGTATACCTAGTTCTACAATCAGTATTCGTTATTTCCAAATCAGAAAATTACTTAACTTCCAAATTTATCAAAAGCCTGAAATACCTAATGTAGAAAAGGATAATAATAATAAAAGAATTAAAAAAAGAAAAAGAAAAGTGAAGTCAATTAAGTACCTGAGTTGACACTGTAAATTAGGCTGCAATCATCTAATGAGAAGTGTATAATTGGGAGTTGTATACATGATAATTATCATTCATAACCGACATAATGCAGAAAACGTATAAAATCCAGAGGGTGAATTTTGCTGAAAACCTAATTCAATTTCGAGGATTCTGGAGAACAAGTGAGAAGAGAGAAGGGTAGCAGGTTGCAGCGTTTGAGATTTCAATTGATATTCTATTTTGTGTTTACTTGGAAGCACCGATGCAATAGTTTTAAATTGCTGCTTATTTTGTTTGGGTTTATTTTGAGGCATTAAGCAGGGGATTCACGAAAGGCCGAGAATTAATTATCAAAAATTTATAAAAAAAGAAATTTGTAAGGTCAGGTTTCAACTTTATTAAATATAGAATATATATGTATATATATATATATATATATATATATATATATATATATCACCTACTCTTTTTCCTTCCATTTAGGATCAGGGTTGTAAGGTTGGTGAGACATTTAGGATCAGGGTTGTAAGGTTGATCAGGGTAGTAACAAAGAACCAAGTTTTCAACAAAAAGAAAAATGGTCACCTTGAGCATTTTTTTTGACAACATAAACAAGAGCCAAATGAGGTTGATAGATGACGAAATAGATAGAAAATTACAAGAATTCTCATTTAATATAAGAGCTTTCAAACCAATAAGTTCAACTTGAATGATAGCAGCTCAACCATAGCCTTGGCCATGCAAATTTGATATGCTGAAATTACTTGAGATATGTGGTATCAGATATATGTTCAACACCAATGATGCGTTGCCATCCATTTTATGCTTGTATTTCTCAAAACAACCATTTATTCCTTCATTGGTATGTCAATAGATTCAACGACCAAAATTGTAACAACCCGCATGTTTAACGATTATATATTTAAATGTTTTATTTAAATATAGCGTCGTTAGTCGGATTTTGGATCCGAAATGTTACTTTTTGCAAATGGCCGAATTGGGTCTCGAAACTACCTCCATTGGTTCCAAAATGGCGTTTGCGATCTTTTTGAGTATAATCTTTGATATGTTTGGAGTTTGTAAAATTTTGACCCTTTTTCTATTGGGTTTTGGGTTTGGGTTCAGCCCACTAGCTTAACTAACCCTTCTACTTCAGCCCCTTCCCCTCATCTCTCTTCATTTCATTTCATTTCTTAAGCTTAAAACTGAAATGGGGGAAAGGAAGTGGAAATAGAAATTAGCAAGCCTTAGTTTTTTCTTGTAAACTTGATTCTTGCTCCAAAATCAAAGGGAATCCATTGGTAAGTTCATCTCCATCTTCTCCATCTCTTCTCCTCTTCAATTTCAGTAATTTCCTAACCCTAACTTAGGAAATACTTGCTTTGATTCTAGATTGAAGCTTGTAGTGTTGAAGTGGAGTGTAGTTGGTTGATTCCTTGCATTTGTGCTTCTTCATCTTCTTTGTTTTGTGAGATTAAAAGGTGAGTTTTGAACTCACATCTACTTTTCTTGATTTCATGGGTGTTGCGTATGAATTCCTAACAAGTATGCATGTGTCATTGCTTTGGATTTAGAAAGAATTTGCATTTCATTGAAATAGGGCAGGAAGTGCAAATTCATCAGGTTCGGCCGACCAAGCGCCCTGGGCCGGTCGACCGACCTGGTGCCCCGAGCAATATCTTGTTTTTGCATCTGGCCGGTCGACCGAGCCCTGTAGTCCGGTCGACCGGCCTGCTCTGTTTTGCCTATTTTGCATATTTTTGATTTTTCTGGATTTTATCGATTCAAGTCGCTTTTTAGTGGTTGTTATTGCATATTTGGCTTTAATAACTTACTCTTGACTTCATCCACGGGTTTTATAAATAATCTCTCGAATCGCATTTAAAAGCTCGTTTCTCCAATTTATAGATTCTATTTAAAACACACACTTTCGCACTTCGAGCGAAGTGGAATGGTGATTAAATGGTTGGGCAAAACATGGACCATGAATCTGTGCGTTTATCCTTCCGATTAATTCCCGACCTATTCAATTGATCGTTTTGACCTTCGGGCTTGGTTTACCGATGATATGAGGTGAATTTTGTACTGCTTTGAGTGTGAAATAAACTAACGGATAGTAAACCGTTTAGTGCGAACGGGTGGTTATGGGACTCACGTTACCACTTTTCGGATTCCTTTCTGGGAGTTTGTGACGCATATCGCCTTTGGGATAGTGTCTTCGGACTGTCTCCTTCTGGCTTGTTGCCTTTAGTATCGCTTTCGATGTTGGCCGTTATGCGCCACATCGGTGATATTGGGTTGTTATAGTATCGCTTCCGATGTTGGCCGTTATGCGCCACATGGGTGATATTGGGTTGCTATTGTATCGCTTCCGATGTTGGCCGTTATGCGCCACATGGGTGATATTAGGTTGCCCTATTGTATTGCTTTCGGAGTTGGTCATTCGTTACCGCTCGAGCAATTTTTATGATGTTTCAATTGAGATGTATATTCCCTAGGTATCGCCCCTCGGTGTAGGTTTTTTTGAACCACACGATATGTAGTGATCACCTTGTGAACTTATATACCATATTGGTATTTGTTATTTGCCTTTTGGCTTGTTTTGGGATATTCCTATCCTTTGTTTCTATGAGTTGCCGATGATATGAGGCATGTTTGTTATGATATGATTCATCTTATGTTAGATGATTGTGTTATCTCTTTTAGAGATATTTGATATATATTATGACCTTGCAGGTTTATTGTTGTTCAGTTTATCTAACTGATTTGTTTAGCTAGACTGACCCGTGTATTTTTACTCGGGCCAGACCGAGTTGTTTCAGGTTAGGTGCTTCGGACTTAGCCTATTTTGCTTCTGCATGGACTATTCAGCTTGTTCCTTTTTGTTAAAGCATTTTATGTAGTCCTATTTTGTTGTAACTCTGATATGTATTCTATTGACTCGTCTGTATATTGTGGTCTGTTATACCACCTGGCATGGATTAGTTTGTATACTCTGTTATGTATTCAGTATATGTGTATATGATGATCTACTGTTATGTGATGTATATTACATTTGAGTTATTATATTCTGTTCTGTTGAATCCAACCACCTATGGTTTTGTTTTAAGTATGCATTGGATATGTCGATCGGTTGGGTATGATTATTGTCGACGTATTCAATGGGTAATTAGAGCAAGGCTATAGATGGTCGCTCCTATCCAGCCTTATTCTCCGTGTTAGCAGACGGTATTATCTATTAATGCTCTTTGCTAGCGTGGGTATAGAGGTGGGGCGTCACAGCGTGGTATCAGAGCTGAGTTCAGAACAAAATATGATAAACACAGAATAGATGCACATGTTACGGTACATCAAAGTGTACAAGTGATACAAATCTTTGAATCATCGTGTCTCTTTATTCCATCAAGGTTAGATAGAGTTTGGGAATACGTCTAGGAATGCATTTTATTTCGTAGTATCCCATATTGAAATATCTACCTTGTGAATAATCTTGTTCTTATCTTACCTTCAGCGTATGTCTGAAAGAGGCAGAGGTCGACGTTCGGATGCTGGGCAATCTAGTGGCTCACATCTGGATGGCGTTTATATGTCTGTCGATCAGTTTTTGGAGTTGTTTAGGAGCACTCAGCCTCCCGTTCCTCCTCGAGTGTCTCCACCTCGCAAGTCTGCCTTTGCACGTCAGTGTAGTGATTTTGCTCATCTTGGAGGAAAGCCGTTTAAGGGCTCCGAGTCTGTTCTTGAAGTCCAAGCCTGGTTTCGCACATGCGAACGTATCTTTTCTCGCATGGATCTTTCTGACCATGATAGAGTTCTTGTGACTTCTAGCTTATTGCAAGAGCGTGCTCTTGATTGGTAGGAGCTTTTTTGTAGCTGAGATTGATGAGTCTACCCTTTCTTGGACTCAGTTTCGGAAGCGGTTTGAACTCAAGTTCGTTCCTGAATCTGAAAAAGTTTTATTGACCCGTCGCTTCCTTGAGTTGAAGCAAGGGAAATCTTCTGTTTCTGAGTATGTTGCATCTTTTGAGGCCTTATCTAAGTATGGTCTTGAATTCATCAGCACTTCTTACAAGAAGAATTTGAAGTTTGTTTCTGGCCTTAAGAAATATCTTAGGAAGTCTTTATTGCTCCAGCTTAAACTTTCTTTTGAGGAGTTGGTTGATTCGGCACTTCATCTCGAGACCGTCGAGAAGGAGTGTGATAGTGATGTAGATGTTGAGGTTTCTAAGAACCCCAACAAGAGGCCGTTTCCAATTCAGAAGAAGCATTTTCTTTCTAAGAAGAAGAAGACTGGTGGTCCTAGCTCTCAGCCACAGTCTTCCGGAACGCCTTTCGTTCGAAAATGTTTCAATTGTGGTTCTCCGGATCATATTATTCGAGCTTGTCCTAAGCCTCTCTTCTGCCGCTACTGCAAGAAGGAAGGTCATCGTGTTTCCACTTGTCCCATTGCTCCGAATAATTCTTCATCTGGCAAGTTAAATGTAGCGAATGCTTCTGGAGGTCCTTCTCAGTCCAAAGGTGTATCTTCATCTATTTTGGAAGGTTCTATTTTATTTCATGATCATAGTATACGAGTTCTTTTCGATACGGGTGCTTCACATTCTTTCGTATCGAAGAAGCTTGTAAATGATTTATCTTTGGATGTTTCTTGTATGGTTACTTCTTTAAGGATTGCGAATCCTATTGGGGGATCCGCGACCCTTAGCTTGTTTTGTGATGATATTGAGATTATTTTATGTGGCTTTTCTTTCCGTGCGAATCTGCACGTTGTTTCTCATTTGGGTTTTGATATGATTTTTGGTATGGACTGGCTAGTGAGGTACGATGCCAGGATTATTTGTTCCGAGAGAATTTTATATCTTTGTCATCCTGATTCGCCTTCTCAGTTATCTCTTGTTCTACGGGATGTGGATAATTCTGAGATGGCTTTATATTCTCTTGATTCGCGAGATGATGAGGATATATCTCGTATTCCTATTGCTTGTGACTTTTCTGATGTTTTTGAGCCTGTATCGGGTTTGCCACCCAAGCGGGCAATTAAGTTCCGCATTGATCTCATTTTAGGTGCACAGCCAGTTAGTCGTCCTCGCACGAGGATGTCTACAAAGGAAAATGAGGAACTCAAGAAGCAGCTTTTAGAGCTCGAGTCCAAGTAGTTGATTCAGTCCAGATTTTCTCCGTGGGGATCCGCGGTCGTCTTCGTGAAGAAGTCTGATGGAACTCTTAGGCTTTGCATTGACTATCGCAAGCTTAACGAGTTGACCATTAGGAATAGGTATCCGTTGCCTAGGATCGATGACATGTTCGATCTATTGAGTGGTGCTAAGGTCTTTTCTCAGCTTGACCTTGCCACAGGTTTTCATCAATTACGAGTCGCGGAGGATAGCATACCTCTTACCGCTTTCCGCACTCGTTATGCTTCTTTTGAGTGGCTCGTTATGCCGTTCGGTTTGACGAACGCTCCTGCTTTCTTTGTTGATCTCATGAATCGGGTATTCCGGGAATATCTCGATAAGTTTGTCCTTGTCTTCATTGATGATATACTTATTTATTCTAAGTCTGAAGCCGAGCATGCTAATCATTTGAGAATTGTCTTGAGTACCCTCCGTCGTCATCAGCTTAGAGTCAAATTCTCCAAGTGCCACTTTTGGGAGAATAAGGTTAAGTTCTTAGGCCATGTTGTATCTTCCGATGGCATTTCTGTCGATCCCTCAAAGATCGAAGCCATTCAGAATTGGAAGAGGCCTGAGAATGTTCATGAAATCCGCAGTTTTCTTGGATTGGCGGGTTATTACCGTCGGTTCATTAAGGATTTTTCCCGTGTTGTGCTCCCTCTCACGAGCCTTACCCGGAAAGGCATTCGTTTTATTTGGTCCGACAAGTGTGAAGCTTCCTTTCAGACATTGAAAGAACTTCTCACTAATGCTCCTATTCTTGTGGTTCCAGAAGGGAATCATGATCTTGTTGTCTACACCGATGCTTGTGGTAGTGGTCTCGGTGTTGTGCTTATGCAGAGAGATCGGGTAGTTGCTTATGCTTCTAGGCAACTGCGTCCGAATGAAGTTCGCTATGCCACTCATGATCTTGAGTTAGCCGCCATTGTCTTCGCCCTGAAGATTTGGCGACATTATTTATTGGGCGAGCGCTTCATTCTTTATACCGATCATAAATCTTTGAAGTATTTGTTCACTCAGAAGGAACTCAATATGAGACAACACCGTTGGCTCGAGTTTCTTGCCTCTTATGACTTTGATATCCAGTATACCCCTGGTAAGGGTAATCGTGTTGCAGATGCGCTTAGTCGCAAACATTCGGCTGTTATTTCTATGATGTTTGCCGAATAGGATATTCTCGAAACTCTATCTTTTTGTGAAATTCGTGATCGAGGTTCATCTTCTGATTCTCCTATTCTATTATTTAGTTTGGGAGCTCGACCTGTTTTATTGGATCCTATTATTTAGTTTGGGAGCTCGACCTGTTTTATTGGATCGTATTGCCGATGCTCAGCGGTGTGATCCTAATTTGTTGCATTTTATTCAGCTTTGTGAGTCTGGATCTTGCGATGAGGCGTTGCAAGATTTTAGCATTGATTCTCATGGGTGTCTTCGTAAGAAGAACCGTCTTTTTGTGCCTTCTGACTTTGCACTTAGGCATGACATTCTTGATGATTGTCACCGTTCTAAGTATACCATTCATCCCGGTAGTGGTAAGATGTATGCCGATAAGCGTCGCCTTTACTATTGGGCAGGCATGAAGCGCGATGTGGCGAGTTATGTGAGCAATTGCATAACTTGTCAGCGTTTTAAAGCCGAGCATCAGCGTCCTTCGGGTCTTCTTCAACCTCTTGAGATTCCATTGTGGAAATGGGATCAGATTTCTATGAATTTCATAGACGGCCTACCTCGTTCGAGATCTGGCCATTCTAGCATTTGGGTTATTGTTGATCGCCTTTCTAAGTCTGCTCATTTCGTCCCTATTAAGTCTAATAGGACTTCTTCGCATTTGGTTAAGTTATATGTCAAGGAAATCGTGAGACTGCACGGTGTTTCTAGTTCTATTGTGAGTGACCGTGATCCTTTATTCACGAGTCATTTTTGGAAGAGTCTTCAGCAAGCTTTGGGAACAAAGCTTAATTTTTCTACAGCTTATCATCCGCAGTCTGACGGACAGACTGAACGGGTAAATCGTATCTTGGAAGATCTTCTCCGTATTTGTATCTTTGATTTCGGTGGTAGTTGGGAGAATCACCTACCTCTTGTAGAATTCTCCTACAACAATAGTTTTCAGTCTAGTATTGGTATGGCTCCTTTCGAAACCTTATACGGAAGGTCATGCCGATCACCTTCTTGTTGGTTGGAATCTGAGAAGAAGCTTATTCTTGGCCCGGACTTTATTCGTGATTCTTCCGAGAAGATTGATCTTATCCGGTTGAGAATGAAAGAGGCACAGAGTCGCCAGAAATCCTACGCGGACAACCGTAGGAAGCCTCTCGAGTTCTCGATTGGTGATCTTGTGTTTATTCGTGTTTCTCCTTTAAAAGGGGTTATGCGTTTCAGTGCGACTGGAAAATTGGCCCCTCGTTATATAGGACCGTTTTCTATTACTGAACGTATTGACCCTGTGGCTTATAGAGTTTCACTTCCAGCTCATTTATCTGGCATTCATGACGTGTTTCACGTCTCGCAACTTCGGAAGTGTCTTCGGGAGTCGGATTCTGTTATTACTTCTCCTGATTTGCAAGAGCTTGAGATCTCACCGGACTTATCTATTGTACAGCAACCTATTCGCGTGCTTGACACGGAGGTGCGACACCTTCGGAACAAGGACGTGTCGCTCGTTAAAATTCAATGGTCCGCCAATCCCAATGACTGTACTTGGGAAACCAGAGAGTATATCGAGCGATCTTATCCGGGTTTTCTTTCTTTGCTTTGAAACGGGGAGTATGTCTTTTCGTTTCTAACTTGTTTACTTCTCTTTTGAATGTTGTATGTATGTAGTTGTTACAAATATCGTCTCTAGGAATTGCGAGGACGCAATTTTGTAAGGAGGGGAGATTTGTAACAACCCGCATGTTTAACGATTATATATTTAAATGTTTTATTTAAATATAGCGTCGTTAGTCGGATTTTGGGTCCGAAATGTTACTTTTTGCAAATGGCCGAATTGGGTCTCGAAACTACCTCCATTGGTTCCAAAATGGCGTTTGCGATCTTTTTGAGTATAATCTTTGATATGTTTGGAGTTTGTGAAATTTTGACCCTTTTTCTATTGGATTTTGGATTTGGGTTCAGCCCACTAGCTTAACTAACCCTTCTACTTCAGCCCCTTCCCCTCATCTCTCTTCATTTCATTTCATTTCTTAAGCTTAAAACTGAAATGGGGGAAAGGAAGTGGAAATAGAAATTAGCAAGCCTTAGTTTCTTCTTGTAAACTTGATTCTTGCTCCAAAATCAAAGGGAATCCATTGGTAAGTTCATCTTCATCTTCTCCATCTCTTCTCCTCTTCAATTTCAGTAATTTCCTAACTCTAACTTAGGAAATACTTGCTTTGATTCTAGATTGAAGCTTGTAGTGTTGAAGTGGAGTGTAGTTGGTTGATTCCTTGCATTTGTGCTTCTTCATCTTCTTTGTTTTGTGAGATTAAAAGGTGAGTTTTGAACTCACATCTACTTCTCTTGATTTCATGGGTGTTGGGTATGAATTCCTAACAAGTATGCATGTGTCATTGCTTTGGATTTAGAAAGAATTTGCATTTCATTGAAATAGGGCAGGAAGTGCAAATTCATCAGGTTCGGTCGACCAAGCGCCCTGGGCCGGTCGATCGACCTGGTGCCCCGAGCAATATCTTGTTTTTGCATCTGGCCGGCCGACCGAGCCCTGTAGTCCGGTCGACCGACCTGCTCTGTTTTGCATATTTGATTGATTTTTCTGGATTTTATCGATTCAAGTCGCTTTTTAGTGGTTGTTATTGCATATTTGGCTTTGATAACTTACTCTTGACTTCATCCACGGGTTTTATAAATAATCTCTCGAATCGCATTTAAAAGCTCGTTTCTCCAATTTATAGATTCTATTTAAAACACACACTTTCGCACTTCGAGCGAAGTAGAATGGTGATTAAATGGTTGGACAAAACATGGACCATGAATCTGTGCGTTTATCCTTCCGATTAATTCCCGACCTATTCAATTGATCGTTTTGACCTTCGGGTTTGGTTTACCGATGATATGAGGTGAATTTTGTACTGCTTTGAGTGTGAAATAAACTAACGGATAGTAAACCGTTTAGTGCGAACGGGTGGTTATGCGACTCACGTTACCACTTTTCGGATTCCTTTCTGAGAGTTTGTGACGCATATCGCCTTTGGGATAGTGTCTTCGGACTGTCTCCTTATGGCTTGTTGCCTTTAGTATCGCTTTTGATGTTGGCCGTTATGCGCCACATGGGTGATATTGGGTTGGTATAGTATCGCTTCCGATGTTGGCCGTTATGCGCCACATGGGTGATATTGGGTTGCTATTGTATCGCTTCCGATGTTGGTCGTTATGCGCCACATGGGTGATATTAGGTTGCGCTATTGTATTGCTTTCGGAGTTGGTCATTCGTTACCGCTCGAGCAATTTTTATGATGTTTCAATTGAGATGTATATTCCCTAGGTATCGCCCCTCGGTGTAGGTTTTTTTGAACCACACGATATGTAGTGATCACCTTGTGAACTTGTATACCATATTGGTATTTGTTATTTGCCTTTTGGCTTGTTTTGGGATATTCCTATCCTTTGTTTCTATGAGTTGCCGATGATATGAGGCTTGTTTGTTATGATATGATTCATCTTATGTTAGATGATTGTGTTATCTCTTTTAGAGATATTTGATATATATTGTGACATTGCAGGTTTATTGTTGTTCAGTTTATCTAACTGATTTGTTTAGCTAGACTGACCCGTGTATTTTTACTCGGGCCAGACCGAGTTGTTTCAGGTTAGGTGCTTCGGACTTAGCCTATTTTGCTTCCGCATGGACTATTCAGCTTGTTCCTTTTTGTTAAAGCTTTTTGTGTAGTCCTATTTTGTTGTAACTCTGATATGTATTCTATTGACTCGTCTGTATATTGTGGTCTGTTATACCACCTGGCATGGATTAGTTTGTATACTCTGTTATGTATTCAGTATATGTGTATATGATGATCTACTGTTCTGTGATGTATATTACATTTGAGTTATTATATTCTGTTCTGTTGAATCCAACCACCTATGGTTTTGTTTTAAGTATGCATTGGATATGTCGATCGGTTGGGTATGATTATTGTCGACGTATTCAATGGGTAATTAGAGCAAGGCTATAGATGGTCGCTCATATCCAGCCTTATTCTCCGTGTTAGCAGACGGTATTATCTATTAATGCTCTTTGCTAGCGTGGTTATAGAGGTGGGGCGTCACAGCGTGGTATCAGAGCTGAGTTCAGAACAAAATATGATAAACACAGAATAGATGCACATATTACGGTACATCAAAGTGTACAAGTGATACAAATCTTTGAATCATCGTGTCTCTTTATTCCATCAAGGTTAGATAGAGTTTGGGAATACGTCTAGGAATGCATTTTATTTCGTAGTATCCCATATTGAAATATCTACCTTGTGAATAATCTTGTTCTTATCTTACCTTCAGCGTATGTCTGAAAGAGGCAGAGGTCGACGTTCGGATGCTGGGCAATCTAGTGGCTCACATCTGGATGGCGTTTATATGTCTGCCGATCAGTTTTTGGAGTTGTTTAGGAGCACTCAGCCTCCCGTTCCTCCTCGAGTGTCTCCACCTCGCAAGTCTGCCTTTGCACGTCAGTGTAGTGATTTTGCTCATCTTGAAGGAAAGCCGTTTAAGGGCTCCGAGTCTGTTCTTGAAGTCCAAGCCTGGTTTCGCACATGCGAACGTATCTTTTCTCGCATGAATCTTTCTGACCATGATAGAGTTCTTGTGACTTCTAGCTTATTGCAAGAGCGTGCTCTTGATTGATAGGAGCTTTTTTGTAGCTGAGATTGATGAGTCTACCCTTTCTTGGACTCAGTTTCGGAAGCGGTTTGAACTCAAGTTCGTTCCTGAATCTGAAAAAGTTTTATTGACCCGTCGCTTCCTTGAGTTGAAGCAAGGGAAATCTTCTGTTTCTGAGTATGTTGCATCTTTTGAGGCCTTATCTAAGTATGGTCTTGAATTCATCAGCACTTCTTACAAGAAGAATTTGAAGTTTGTTTCTGGCCTTAAGAAATATCTTAGGAAGTCTTTGTTGCTCCAGCTTAAACTTTCTTTTGAGGAGTTGGTTGATTCGGCACTTCATCTCGAGACCGTCGAGAAGGAGTGTGATAGTGATGTAGATGTTGAGGTTTCTAAGAACCCCAACAAGAGGCCGTTTCCAATTCAGAAGAAGCATTTTCCTTCTAAGAAGAAGAAGACTGGTGGTCCTAGCTCTCAGCCACAGTCTTCCGGAACGCCTTTCGTTCGAAAATGTTTCAATTGTGGTTCTCCGGATCATATTATTCGAGCTTGTCCTAAGCCTCTCTTCTGCCGCTACTGCAAGAAGGAAGGTCATCGTGTTTCCACTTGTCCCATTGCTCCGAATAATTCTTCATCTGGCAAGTTAAATGTAGCGAATGCTTCTGGAGGTCCTTCTCAGTCCAAAGGTGTATCTTCACCTATTTTGGAAGGTTCTATTTTATTTCATGATCATAGTATACGAGTTCTTTTCGATACGGGTGCTTCACATTCTTTCGTATCGAAGAAGCTTGTAAATGATTTATCTTTGGATGTTTCTTGTATGGTTACTTCTTTAAGGATTGCGAATCCTATTGGGGGATCCGCGACCCTTAGCTTGTTTTGTGATGATATTGAGATTGTTTTATGTGGCTTTTCTTTCCGTGCGAATCTGCACGTTGTTTCTCATTTGGATTTTGATATGATTTTTGGTATGGACTGGCTAGTGAGGTACGATGCCAGGATTATTTGTTCCGAGAGAATTTTATATCTTTGTCATCCTGATTCGCCTTCTCAGTTATCTCTTGTTCTTGGGGATGTGGAGAATTCTAAGATGGCTTTATATTCTCTTGATTCGCGAGATGATGAGGATATATCTCGTATTCCTATTGCTTGTGACTTTTCTGATGTTTTTGAGCCTGTATCGGGTTTGCCACCCAAGCGGGCAATTGAGTTCCGCATTGATCTCATTCCAGGTGCACAGCCAGTTAGTCGTCCTCGCACGAGGATGTCTACAAAGGAAAATGAGGAACTCAAGAAGCAGCTTTTAGAGCTCGAGTCCAAGCAGTTGATTCAGTCCAGATTTTCTCCGTGGGGATCCGCGGTCGTCTTCGTGAAGAAGTCTGATGGAACTCTTAGGCTTTGCATTGACTATCGCAAGCTTAACGAGTTGACCATTAGGAATAGGTATCCGTTGCCTAGAATCGATGACATGTTCGATCTATTGAGTGGTGCTAAGGTCTTTTCTCAGCTTGACCTTGCCACAGGTTTTCATCAATTACGAGTCGCGGAGGATAGCATACCTCTTACCGCTTTCCGCACTCGTTATGGTTCTTTTGAGTGGCTCGTTATGCCGTTCGGTTTGACGAACGCTCCTGCTTTCTTTGTTGATCTCATGAATCGGGTATTCCGGAAATATCTCGATAAGTTTGTCCTTGTCTTCATTGATGATATCCTTATTTATTCTAAGTCTGAAGCCGAGCATGCTAATCATTTGAGAATTGTCTTGAGTACCCTCCGTCGTCATCAGCTTAGAGCCAAATTCTCCAAGTGCCACTTTTGGGAGAATAAGGTTAACTTCTTAGGCCATGTTGTATCTTCCGATGGCATTTCTGTCGATCCCTCAAAGATCGAAGCTATTCAGAATTGAAAGAGGCCTGAGAATGTTCATGAAATCCGCAGTTTTCTTGGATTGGCGGGTTATTACCGTCGGTTCATTAAGGATTTTTCCCGTGTTGTGCTCCCCCTCACGAGCCTTACCCGGAAAGGCATTCGTTTTATTTGGTCCGACAAGTGTGAAGCTTCCTTTCAGACATTGAAAGAACTTCTCACTAATGCTCATATTCTTGTGGTTCCCGAAGGGAATCATGATCTTGTTGTCTGCACCGATGCTTGTGGTAGTGGTCTCGGTGTTGTGCTTATGCAGAGAGATCGGGTAGTTGCTTATGCTTCTAGGCAACTGCGTCCGAATGAAGTTCGCTATGCCACTCATGATCTTGAGTTAGCCGCCATTGTCTTCGCCCTGAAGATTTGGCGACATTATTTATTGGGCGAGCGCTTCATTCTTTATACTGATCATAAATCTTTGAAGTATTTGTTCACTCAGAAGGAACTCAATATGAGACAACACCGTTGGCTCGAGTTTCTTGCCTCTTATGACTTTGATATCCAGTATACCCCTGGTAAGGGTAATCGTGTTGCAGATGCGCTTAGTCGCAAACATTCGGCTGTTATTTCTATGATGTTTGCCGAATAGGATATTCTCGAAACTCTATCTTTTTGTGAAATTCGTGATCGAGGTTCATCTTCTGATTCTCCTATTCTATTATTTAGTTTGGGAGCTCGACCTGTTTTATTGGATCGTATTGCCGATTCTCAGCGGTGTGATCCTAATTTGTTGCATTTTATTCAGCTTTGTGAGTCTGGATCTTGCGATGAGGCGTTGCAAGATTTTAGCATTGATTCTCATGGGTGTCTTCGTAAGAAGAACCGTCTTTTTGTGCCTTTTGACTTTGCACTTAGGCATGACATTCTTGATGATTGTCACCGTTCTAAGTATACCATTCATCCCGATAGTAGTAAGATGTATGCCGATAAGCGTCGCCTTTACTATTGGGCAGGCATGAAGCGCGATGTGGCGAGTTATGTGAGCAATTGCATAACTTGTCAGCGTTTTAAAGCCGAGCATCAGCGTCCTTCGGGTCTTCTTCAACCTCTTGAGATTCCATTGTGGAAATGAGATCAGATTTCTATGGATTTCATAGACGGCCTACCTCGTTCGAGATCTGGTCATTCTAGCATTTGGGTTATTGTTGATCGCCTTTCTAAGTCTGCTCATTTCGTCCCTATTAAGTCTAATAGGACTGCTTCGCATTTGGTTAAGTTATATGTCAAGGAAATCGTGAGATTGCACGGTGTTCCTAGTTCTATTGTGAGTGACCGTGATCCTTTATTCACGAGTCATTTTTGGAAGAGTCTTCAGCAAGCTTTGGGAACAAAGCTTAATTTTTCTACAACTTATCATCCGCAGTCTGACGGACAGACTGAACGGGTAAATCGTATCTTGGAAGATCTTCTCCGTATTTGTATCTTTGATTTCGGTGGTAGTTGGGAGAATCACCTACCTCTTGTAGAATTCTCCTACAACAATAGTTTTCAGTCTAGTATTGGTATGGCTCCTTTCGAAACCTTATACGGAAGGCCATGCCGATCACCTTCTTGTTGGTTGGAATCTGAGAAGAAGCTTATTCTTGGCCCGGACTTTATTTGTGATTCTTCCGAGAAGATTGATCTTATCCGGTTGAGAATGAAAGAGGCACAGAGTCGCCAGAAATCCTACGCGGACAACCGTAGGAAGCCTCTCGAGTTCTCGATTGGTGATCTTGTGTTTATTCGTGTTTCTCCTTTGAAAGGGGTTATGCGTTTCAGTGCGACTGGAAAATTGGCTCCTCGTTATATAGGACCGTTTTCTATCACTGAACGTATTGACCCTGTGGCTTATAGAGTTTCACTTCCAGCTCATTTATCTGGCACTCATGACGTGTTTCACGTCTCGCAACTTCGGAAGTGTCTTCGGGAGTCGGATTCTGTTATTACTTCTCCTGATTTGCAAGAGCTTGAGATCTCACCGGACTTATCTATTGTACAGCAACCTATTCGCGTGCTTGACACGGAGGTGCGACACCTTCGGAACAAGGACGTGCCGCTCGTTAAAATTCAATGGTCCGCCAATCCCAATGACTGTACTTGGGAAACCAGAGAGTATATCGAGCGATCTTATCCGGGTTTTCTTTCTTTGCTTTGAAACGGGGAGTATGTCTTTTCGTTTCTAACTTGTTTACTTCTCTTTTTAATGTTGTATGTATGTAGTTGTTACAAATATCGTCTCTAGGAATTGCGAGGACGCAATTTTGTAAGGAGGGGAGATCTGTAACAACCCGCATGTTTAACGATTATATATTTAAATGTTTTATTTAAATATAGCGTCGTTAGTCGGATTTTGAGTCCGAAATGTTACTTTTTGCAAATGGCCGAATTGGGTCTCGAAACTACCTCCATTGGTTCCAAAATGGCGTTTGCGATCTTTTTGAGTATAATCTTTGATATGTTTGGAGTTTGTGAAATTTTGACCCCTTTTCTATTGGGTTTTGGATTTGGGTTCAGCCCACTAGCTTAACTAACCCTTCTACTTCAGCCCCTTCCCCTCATCTCTCTTCATTTCATTTCATTTCTTAATCTTAAAACTGAAATGGGGGAAAGGAAGTGGAAATAGAAATTAGCAAGCCTTAGTTTCTTCTTGTAAACTTGATTCTTGCTCCAAAATCAAAGGGAATCCATTGGTAAGTTCATCTCCATCTTCTCCATCTCTTCTCCTCTTCAATTTCAGTAATTTCCTAACCCTAACTTAGGAAATACTTGCTTTGATTCTAGATTGAAGCTTGTAGTGTTGAAGTGGAGTGTAGTTGGTTGATTCCTTGCATTTGTGCTTCTTCATCTTCTTTGTTTTGTGAGATTAAAAGGTGAGTTTTGAACTCACATCTACTTCTCTTGATTTCATGGGTGTTGGGTATGAATTCCTAACAAGTATGCATGTGTCATTGCTTTGGATTTAGAAAGAATTTGCATTTCATTGAAATAGGGCAGGAAGTGCAAATTCATCAGGTTCGGCCGACCAAGCGCCCTAGGCCGGTCGACCGACCTGGTGCCCCGAGCAATATCTTGTTTTTGCATCTGGCCGGCCGACCGAGCCCTGTAGTCCGGTCGACCGACCTGCTCTGTTTTGCATATTTGATTGATTTTTCTAGATTTTATCGATTCAAGTCGCTTTTTAGTGGTTGTTATTGCATATTTGGCTTTAATAACTTACTCTTGACTTCATCCACGGGTTTTATAAATAATCTCTCGAATCGCATTTAAAAGCTCGTTTCTCCAATTTATAGATTCTATTTAAAACACACACTTTCGCACTTCGAGCGAAGTGGAATGGTGATTAAATGGTTGGGCAAAACATGGACCATGAATCTGTGCGTTTATCCTTCCGATTAATTCCCGACCTATTCAATTGATCGTTTTGACCTTCGGGCTTGGTTTACCGACGATATGAGGTGAATTTTGTACTGCTTTGAGTGTGAAATAAACTAACGGATAGTAAACTGTTTAGTGCGAACGGGTGGTTATGGGACTCACGTTACCACTTTTCGGATTCCTTTCTGAGAGTTTGTGACGCATATCGCCTTTGGGATAGTGTCTTCGGACTGTCTCCTTCTGGCTTGTTGCCTTTAGTATCGCTTTCGATGTTGGCCGTTATGCGCCACATGGGTGATATTGGGTTGCTATAGTATCGCTTCCGATGTTGGCCGTTATGCGCCACATGGGTGATATTGGGTTGCTATTGTATCGCTTCCGATGTTGGCCGTTATGCGCCACATGGGTGATATTAGGTTGCCCTATTGTATTGCTTTCGGAGTTGGTCATTCGTTACCGCTCGAGCAATTTTTATGATGTTTCAATTGAGATGTATATTCCCTAGGTATCGCCCCTCGGTGTAGGTTTTTTTGAACCACACGATATGTAGTGATCACCTTGTGAACTTGTATACCATATTGGTATTTGTTATTTGCCTTTTGGCTTGTTTTGGGATATTCCTATCCTTTGTTTCTATGAGTTGCCGATGATATGAGGCTTGTTTGTTATGATATGATTCATCTTATGTTAGATGATTGTGTTATCTCTTTTAGAGATATTTGATATATATTGTGACCTTGCAGGTTTATTGTTGTTCAGTTTATCTAACTGATTTGTTTAGCTAGACTGACCCGTGTATTTTTACTCGGGCCAGACCGAGTTGTTTCAGGTTAGGTGCTTCGGACTTAGCTTATTTTGCTTCCGCATGGACTATTCAGCTTGTTCCTTTTTGTTAAAGCTTTTTGTGTAGTCCTATTTTGTTGTAACTCTGATATGTATTCTATTGACTCGTCTGTATATTGTGGTCTGTTATACCACCTGGCATGGATTAGTTTGTATACTCTGTTATGTATTCAGTATATGTGTATATGATGATCTACTGTTCTGTGATGTATATTACATTTGAGTTATTATATTCTGTTCTGTTGAATAAAATCACCTATGGTTTTGTTTTAAGTATGCATTGGATATGTCGATCGGTTGGGTATGATTATTGTCGACGTATTCAATGGGTAATTAGAGCAAGGCTATAGATGGTCGCTCCTATCCAGCCTTATTCTCCGTGTTAGCAGACGGTATTATCTATTAATGCTCTTTGCTAGCGTGGTATAGAGGTGGGGCGTCACAAAAATAGTAGTTTGCTGCTTCACAATTCCCTTTGATACTAGCATCAGTTATCTCAATTATAGCAACAATACATAAATCCTTCTGAATGTTTAATGAAATCAACTGATAGTTTCCAGGTGCATTTTCAAACAAAGAACTCTTAATCTAAGTAATCGATATGGCAATCGACTGCATAACAGTTAGTTATCAATATAAAATATCAAAAAATATCGAGATAATATTGAACATGTTACAATATCAGTATCGGCTATATATATATCAATCAAAATGTGTTATTTAAAAATATCAAAATAGTAGTCAAAGACATGTTTTAAGGCTATCAAATCATAAGTTGTACCTTTACCTCCATATTAATATGTGAATTTGAATAGAATAAAACTAATTTAGTATACAAGAATAAACGGAACTAACATTGTAAAACATAGGGGAAAAAAGAAGAGGACCACAATAGGTCGAAGTATTTTGAAATCTGAACTGAAAATTTAAGTTTTTACACAAATCAAGATTCAAGGAGGAGAATTTAAAAGAGGTGAAAATCAAGGATGCATCCTTCTTCCTAAAACTTGTTCGTTTTACATCTCTCCATTTTAAAACTATTTGACACATCCCTCTTTTTCGAAAAAAATTTAACTTCTCATGTTCCAATCTTACGAATCACCACCAAGACAAGTATTGAGGGTGGTTATAGGCTATATGGACATATACCCTAAGAACACGTGTTAAGTTTGATAAAATAATTCAAATGCCCCCTTGAATTTCACCTTTTTTAAAATGAAATATGAACATATTTTATAAAAGAAAACTAGAAGGTACTTGAAGATTTTTTTTTAATTATAATGACATACGCCAAAATTTCTCTTAAAAGGAAGATTTACCAGCTAATTAGAAGCTTATTAACGGACAAAATGAAGAGAAATTGTACGTACATCATAAAAAATACTATATGGTGTACCGTTCACTATACAACATTGGAACGTGAAATGTTTGCTTTCATCATCATCATCCTTGCCTTTTTTCCCAACTACCTGGGTCGACTACATGAATTCTCATTTCCATAATTTTCTGTAATTAATCTTGCTACTAGTTAGATTTAGTATTTTTAGATAATTTTTGATATATTTTTTCCCATGTTAAAATATGTTTATTTTTTATTTTATTTTTGTATTTTCCTATAATACAAATATTATCTCCTATCTTTACTTGTGCATCATCTTATCTTCTTTGTATATGTCAATACCATCGAAATCTACTTTCTTTAATTTTCTCATTTATAGATGTCACTTCATTTTTGTTGTTGTTGCATAGGTGTGACTTCCAATTTCTCTCTCGCCATTTCATTTTAACTCTATCCTTCTTCTTTTTTTAATTCCAATCATTTCCCTTAACATGCTCATTTCTCTACATTTGATTTATTTACTTGTTTCTTTTTTAAAGCTCAACATTCAAAATTCCTTTTAGTTTCTCTAGTATTATCTTATCACATAAAATGACACTAACTTATCTTCATTTTATCCAACTTGTGTTCATTTGATTTGTTATGGCTCTTTCCATCTCTCTATTTTCTTGTAATTATTGGACCAAGATTTTTAAACACATCTTTTCTTGTTAATCAATTGATCATACTATTTTCCATATTTTTTTACTAAAATTGCATGATATATATTTTGTTTTAGTTCTATTGAGTTTAAATCCATTTAATTCGAGTGCATTTCTCCTTCTTTCTTTTTTTTTTTGTTCTACTTCTTCTTTGATATTCTACTTTTTCTTCTGATGTATTAATCAACACGATGTCATCCCCAAACATAACGCGTCACGATATATCATATTGAATTTTCTTTTGTTATTTCGTTCAATACTAACACAAATAACCATGGACTCAAAATTGAGCCTGGATGTAAATCCACATTTACCGAAAACTCATTAATCTCTCCACATGTAGTCTATATCTTCGTCCTACAGTTTTCATACATATTTTGAATTAACTCTATTATGTGTGTTGAAATTTGTTTATCTGTGGATGCTATATATTCTCCATTTTTACATACACTGGAAAAACTGTTCTTATTTCATTGTCTTTTTTGGAATAATGAAGTGAAATTCAAACCTAAATATCAATAAATTTTGATCAATATTTCACTACTAATAATTTAGCTGAAATAAAAATAAAACACATAAAGTATGTATCTGATACTTCGCTGAAATTAACTATATAATTCTTAATTTCTTGAGTATGGTCGGTAAGAAAGTGAAATAGCTCCAAGTAGTCCCCTCGATTTGTTGATGACCATGAAATGACAAACCTTATTGCAAATGGAATCGAACAATCAATAGTTGTGGTCAATCAACTTCAATATGCAGTGTTGCATTTGCTTGTATTGCTAGCAAATAAAGATGAAATAGCCACATTAAGCTTTTTACGCTTGAGATATATTGATCAAGTTTCCCTTTTTTCTGGTTTTTCTTCCGAATGAAAAAATAAATAAATTTTGATGTACTTTTTTCTTCTTCTGATTTTGAAACCTAACATAAACGAATACTTGCACACCTTAAAAGATCCAAAACATATTCATGAACAATTGATTTAAATGAACAAAACAATTCATAATAGTATGAGTTTGGAACAACACTCGATTAGCAATGATTTTAGTTAAATCCACTAGATTTAATAGTAACAAAAAACAAAAACAAAAACAAAAAAAGAGAGTGAGAGAGAGAGAGAGACGATGAACAACATTCAATTTTGACCATTTAAAGTGGGGGGAAATTCAATTAGAAGTGAGTTAAAAGCAAAGTGGCATTAACCAATCAACAAATCAAATCAGTGAAATGGTATATTTGTAATAAATGTGTTAACACAGTCACAGATAAAAGTGGTGGAGTGGTAAAGCAACGCCTAGCATTAGAGCACCAAAGGAATGATGCGGTGCAAATAAGGTAATCTGTAGCTTTGTTTAGAATAAAAGACTAAATGATGTGAAGGGAGAAAAGAAAAAGGTGTCCAAGTTTTATTGAGACAGAATTGAAATACTTGGTGAAAGTTGAAAAAATTGAGTATGCAATACATTGAAAACACCTTTGCAAATTTTATAAGTTGCCAGGTTTTTTTTTCTTCCCTTCTTCTTCTTGGTTCTCAACCCATGTTACGAGTTTCAAATAAATAAATAAAGAGTCCAGCACCACTGTCCCAGCGGTTAGGCACTCCGGCTTTGGTCTGTGATACCACAAAATCGACCTTTGCATAACGCGATTTGAACCACTAGAGATATGTTGACTTGTAGTATGCTATATATCACCCAAGACTTGTAGTACAATTATGTCAATTATGTACTGCCATTTAAGTATCCAGTTTCAATAAATAAATAAAGGGAATCCGTTGATCCCCTTCTAAAAGTTTTATAAGTTGACAGGGTTAATTATTTGTTCTCAACTCACGTTGCAAATTTTAAAAAGGGGGAATCAGTTTATCCCCTTCAGTTGTAAACATTCATCCCTAGGAGTTGCAAGTATGAAGAATTATTCCACATACCCGTTATAGCATAATCTGATATATAAGCACAGTACTGTAATAATATATAGCAAATTTATTAATTTTGTCTCAACTTTTAAAAGATCCAAAACATATACATGAACACTTAATTTAATGAATCAAACAACTCACAATAGTACGAGTTAGAAGCAACATTTAATTTGTAATAATTTTAATTAGAAACTAGAGCAACATATCACTTGTTTAAACAGTTAGAAATCGTAATAAATAATAAACACTTAACATTCCAGTTGTCTAATAATAAGAACAAAAGGGACGCTTGAAAAGCAATTTAAATAGAAAAACATTCACCTGATTTATCAGACCAAAAAAGAAAGATGGTGGATCAACATTCAACTAGTGAAACTGAAACAGCATTCACTAACTCCAAATTTCTAACTATCAAGATTGGGACAACATTCAACAAGAAGTGAATTAAAAGCACATATACAAATTGAGAGGGTGGGGGTTTTTTTTTGAGGGGGGAGGGGGGAGTGGTGGTGTTGGGTTGGGGGGGAGGAGGGAGGGGGTGGGGTGTGTGGGGGTGTGGGGGGAGGTGTAGGCTGTGGTAGTGCAGTGGAGTGATAAAGCAGCACTACAACACCCAAGGAATATTGCAATGAGTGTTTTGAATAATGCAGTGGAGTGGCCAAATGATTTGAATAAAAGATAGGGTGTAAAAGTTTTATTGGAACGAGTGTTTTGGCACTTGCGATGTACGTGCATATAAATGGATAAACATAGAAAACGCTCATGAATATAAAAAAATATCGAATGTATTTGATTAAATTTCAGTAAATATATTATACTAGTAAATAAAATTGTTGTAAAGGACTATCTAACAAAGTTACTAAACTTGTCATAATGATATGCATGAAATTTAACAAAAAATTGTGTTTCTTAAGTTTGAAAGAAATTATTTTTATTATTCTATTTTTTTTTTTAAAATGTTAGTTTACATGATTAACTTAAAATATTATATCTTAAAAACGTTGGATTGATAGTTATCTCATTCCTATTTTATACCCAAACTTTTCTCTTTCCATTTTACCAGTATTTTTTTATTTAAATATTAAATTATATTTTATTGTCCTTGGTTTACTCTTTAAATTTAACAATTTTAAAGTATTCTCTATTGAATTGAAGGTATTTATGAAAGTTCGTGTTCATACAAAAATGTGACTAAGTATTACAATAATGATTGAAGATAAAGCTTACTTTAATTTGTAGAATAGTTGTGTGTGTGTGTGTGTATGAAGTAAGTTCGAAATTACTCAAGTTCAATATTTTAAAATTTGTATACACAAGTTGGAAATTTGTAAAATTTCCAGATTAGAAAACATATATAAACATTTCCAAAATAATTTCAACTTCTAATTTTGAAAATAAAATCGGATACACAACATTAAATTTTTAGAGTTCTATTTTGAAAATTAAAAGCTAAAAGGATTAATCAAACATGAACCGTTTTTAACAAGAGAAAACATTGTATACGAAGATATGGAGTTAAGTTAATAAAATATTTAATTTATTTCTATCAAAAAACAAGAAGTAAAATACAGTTTTTGTCAGAGCATAGACTTGAACTCGTGATCTTATATAAATAAAGATGCATTTTTTAAGAGCGGGACGAACTTCAAATCTCAAAAGCTATAAATGTAATTTGTCAAGAGTATAATTCAAGCTCGCGATCTCGTATGCAAAATACAATGGTATTTTTGACGCGTTTACACCAAAAAAGTGTGACATCGAAGGTATTACAACTATTAATAAAAACAAAAGGATGACAAGCGAGCGGATTCTGAATTGAAATACATAGTGGAGGTTGAAGAAATTAGGTTTGCAAATATTTGTTTTCAACCCATGTTGCAAGTAATAGTAACGGTAGCGGTAATGATAACAATAATGACGATGATGATAATAATATGATGATGATGATAATATGATGATGATGATGGGATTCAGTCGATCTCCTTCAATTGTAAATGCATTAGCCCTATGAAAAATCATTCCCGTAACCATTATACCAAAATCTTATGCATAGTTATTAATAAAACACCATGCAAAAAAAGCAAAGCCTCTTGGAGGTTTGGCGCATGACACGGCAAATGGCGTGCGTCTTTTTAATTTACTGCGCATGTTCAATATATTTTTTATAAATTTAATATATATAACAATTAATTTAAAAAGTTCGATACAATTTATATTTTTTACCACAACATACGTGATAAAGATTTTCATTTTGCAAAAAAACATCATCAAATACAACATCATAATCATAGAAACATAATAGTTTTCAAAAACCAAAATCCAAGATAATGGTACATATTACTGATAAAATAAAAATTTGATTCAACAATCATATTTTCTAAATCAATATCCGCATCATCGGATTCATAAGATTTAGCATCTTCCTCGTCTTTCTTATATCAATTGACAATCTATTCGGTACGACCCTAATAGAAATAGACAATTCGAAGTTCATTGAATATCAATTTAAAAAAACATCCATTCGAGATTATTTGCTTGGTGCAATAGTAATTAGAACAGATTGTTCAAAGTTTATTCAAGAATAATTTGGAAAATACGACAATTCGAGATTATTTGTTCAGTGCAAGAGCAGTAAATAGACCCACCAGGTCAGATCTGGACTCGATACGATGGGTCTTGATTATAGTCGAATTGGGTTTTGTCGAGTCTAACTTGTATATTTTAAAACCTTGACCTGACCAAGGTTTGATTCAGATCAAGTTGGTTCGGATTCGATTAGGTATTCACATTAAAAATGCATATATTTTCTCGCTTTTTGTCTAATTTTTCGAGTCGGATCGGTTTTTCGTGTTATTTTCTATCACCTAGACCTGACCCGGGATCCATCAGATTCAAGTAATGTTCGGATCGATTTAGTTTGGATGTGAATCTCGGTTCTAATTACCATCGTATTTCAGTGCGACGATAATATGAATAAATAATTCAAAGTTTGTTCAAGATTAGTTCGAAGTGTAATCATATCATCGTATAAAATTATATAAAACATTCAATTATTGTTGGAGATTAATTTGAATTGTGAAATATGACAAATGAAAACTAATAATAATAATATAAAATAGTAAAATAACAAAAAGACATGCTAGCCGTTGCACCTTTCCGTGTGCGTTGCACCTTTCCGTGTGCGTCGCACCATAAGGAAGAAAGGCGCAGATCCCGCGTCACTGCCTTTGTTTTACTTAGAAGACGTAATGTAAAATGGTAGTTTTAATTGGTTACTTTCAAGTAGTTTGAAGCAAATAATAAACTACAGTTATTTGATGATTGAAAATAAAATTTTGGTCAATTTAGTTGTCATTTGTCAAAGGTGAAAAGGAAAATAAGCAAGTTACATTTTAGCTATTAATTATCAACTTATTAACACCATTTGAGTCGTAATTTTAAATACATAACACATAAGTTTTCCTACATATAATCATCCAATGTTTATAACATTCAAAACTTCGAAGAGAACATTAAAATTCTAATTTTCCTTTGTAAGAGAGGTTCATTCATGTTTTCCACGTTTTATAATCTGTAACAAACAATTTTTTCCCTAACAATTGAAAATAAGATTAAGTAGGTTGAAAAAGCAAATTTTTTTTCAAATGCTAATTGATTTGCAGTTAGATCCCTGTGTTGGGGTCAAAATATTACCACTTCCTAAAGAAATAAGCAATTTGAATTAGTTCATCATGTAAATTTGTACGCTTAATTATTCTGTATAAAAATGACCATTGCATGGTGGACATCTATGTGATTATCAAACCCTTAATAAAACATAATTGGTATTCCTACTATGTACCAACAAAGCCCCAGCTAGCTAGTTAATGAAATTCAACATCTAAATTTGTCGTCTTGGTGAATTTTTTTTCCTAATATTACTTTGAAATTTCTTGTACCTTAATTTATTATGTTCCTCCACCTTTACTTGTTGATCCCTAAATATAATAAAGTTCTCTTGGGAAAATGCATTCAATTGATTTTAACGACCATTAAAGGTGATAAAGAGTTTATATAAACTAGGGACTCTACTTTAAATGAAATGACAAATTGGCCTAATATAAACGTATTTAAAACAGAAAATGTCATTGTCATATCATCATTAATATTTATATAAATAATTCAAAAAAAATACACGTATTTCTCATATAAAATTTTAAATAATAATGGTACTATATTTGTGGAGAAAAAAAAAACTATATAGTTCGTTTAGACGTTTGTAGTACATAATATAATAACAAGTCTCTTCAAACACTATAATATTTTATATGACAAAAGAACAAAGTATGTAGACTTGTTTTCATAAATTGCATAGAAACAATTTAGGTTTTATATATCGTATACTAGATCATTCGTCTTCAAAAAGAAAATTGGCTCTTCTTCTTTTTCCTTCACAATATGCAGAACATAATGAAAAATAATTTGAAAAAGTGGTTACATAAGTAACAAAATTTTGAACAAGAAAAATAACTGAAAATAAGGAAGGTGCATCATTCTTGGAGCGCGTGCATTGTGCGACATTTGGTTCTCTACATCATATGCGTCGTGCCATAGGAATAAAAGACATTAATATAGTGTCATGCACCATGACCTGTGCCATGACACGCCCATGTCAGCTATGATAGGGAACGAGAGGAAACAAATTAAGGTGTTAGCGCATACTTCCTGTGGACCCATAAAACAAATTCTTGAATCTGATACAAATCCCCACATGCTAATACATAGGTTACCTTTTCTCGTTCT
This sequence comes from Allium cepa, assembly GCA_030765085.1. Classification (NCBI taxonomy): domain Eukaryota; kingdom Viridiplantae; phylum Streptophyta; class Magnoliopsida; order Asparagales; family Amaryllidaceae; genus Allium; species Allium cepa. Next base: position 237,156,266 of record CM060943.1, on the reverse strand, counting down.
AATCCATTACGCATTAACGGATTTCCACTTGATTTCACCGTGCATTATAAATTAATAATATCCCAAACCAAAATATTAACATATAAACATTGAAAGTGAACGAAAAGACCAGTTGATCAGATAACTGCAGTACCTATACATCTTGCAGTCAGGTGCATCTTTCTGCAGAAGATTTTTCCCCACAAGCACCATGTGAGTTACTGATTAAAATGCAAAATTTGTTTACATGTTTAGCAATCAGTCATTAGGATAATATTACAGAGGTATTAGAAGTACCTAATTGGTAATCCTCGTCTGTTTTTTTAAGATCATTAACTGTTGCTATGTGTTGTACAGGTATCACCAAGTAATGCCTACAATAGATATTTTTACCATCAATTAAGCAATCATCTGATAGAAGTCGAACCAATCAAAATAATAATAACTACCTGAATGCAGAAGGGTTGATGTCGGGAAAAGCGACAACTCTGTCGTCCTGAATTTGGGAAAAAGAAACTGGAATTGGTGTTGATTGGAAAGCAGAAATTTTCGATTACATCAAAAAATGAGGGAGTTGGAAAGTAAACATACAGAATAGAGGAGAGGAGTGGAAGAAGAGTTGGAACGTGCAATTTGACAGAACAAACAAGACGACGAGGCTCCTCTGCCTGCTGTAGCCGCGGCCATTGCCGATCGAGGTTCCGAATTAGGGATGAGAGATGGCAATTAGACCTGATCCGATGTTCCGGACCCGATCCGATCGGTCTCGGTCTTAGGGTTGGATTTTGTTTAGTTCAGACTATACATATAAAAATTCTGATCCGATCCGATCCGCGTTGGATAGCTTTGGGTAATAGCCTCAAAAATACATACATTTTAGGGCATTGTTAGTGACACTTCAAAAATTGGTAAGGGAGTTATTTTTTATTTTCACTCCACTGCAAACTACTAGGGAGTACAGTTATATTATAAAATAAAATATAGATTTTCAATTCTAAGCTTTCAACCATATTCTTTACTTTTTAACGTTTCTTATCCATTCTTACTTTTACTGTTCGTCACTTTGCTCTTCTCCTTCTCAAACAATTTTCGATCAAAATGGTTCGAACAAAAAACTATACTCGTTCACGAAATGCAGACCCAAATTGATAGAGAAGGTCATGACAAGGTGAGTTTGTTTATTTTTTACTATTACTGGTAGTGTAGTGGATTGCGATTTAGGAATTTGGTGTGGAAGATGGAGATTAAAAACGCTAGGGTTTAGGCAGTTCTATAATTCGGCGGCTAGAAATCGAAAAATTTATTGAACTACGGATCTGTAGTGTCGTTTTGATATAGATCGGTGATAGGCAGTCGAATTTCATAATTTATTACGGTAATGGAGTGTCGAATTGCAGTGAAATTGCTATGATGCGAAATTCGATAATAGATTGGCGTAAATAATATTTTGTCTCGGTGCTATGGTCTCGAATTAAATATTTTATATCGTTCAACCTTTGCCGAATTTGATGCTCGTGCATAGCTTATTTTTTTTCTCGGCGCTATGCTGTCGAATTCTGTGTATTGGTTGATGAAGGCAATACATTTTTGAAAATATAGTGAAAGCTTGTTAGTTGCATTCAGTTATGAAATTTTAGTTGAAAATTTAGTGAAACCATAACGTCGATTTGCAGTGAAATTGAATCGATACGAAGTTCGGTAATAGATTGTCGTAAATAACATTTTATTTCGATGCTATGGGGTCGAAGTAAATATTTTCATTCATTAAACCCTTACCGAATTTAATACTCATGTATAACCTTATTTTTTTCTCGATGATATGTTGTCGAACTCTGTGTTTTGGTTGATGAAGGCAATATATTTTTTAATTGGAAACATACGCTTTGCATGCAGTACCTTAACATATAATCTTCACACCTAAGTATACACTTGTATCATTTACTCAAAATTCATTGACTTATCATAACTTACTCAACTCTGTATATTTATCACTATATAGTTTGTTTGTTTCTATTTCATTTTTTTTATCTGCTTTCCACTTCTTAAAATAATTTACCATTTTCATAATAAAATTCAACTCTTCACATTCAAAAATTTACGCAACTTATTATTTAATTCATTTTAAACATTTATTTGTCACAAATTTTGTTCGTAATATCACTGAACTGTTGATCTCTTTGCAAAACGTTGTCTGTGTGTATATTTAATAGTAAATTCAAGTCAAAGAAATAGTTTGTTAAATGCTACTAATTTTCGTAATAAAAACTAATGTATGTATTTTCTTATTAAAGTTCTACATTTTGATGTAAAATTGAGGGAACAAAAATCAATTAGTGAGGTACATAAGAACACATCATGCTTACTAACTAATCATAAAGAATATAATATGTTCACTTCATCTCCATAAAGAGACCTTTGCATAGACAGGCCCGGCCCTTTTCCAAAGCGAGAGAAGCAACCGCTTGGGGCATCAAAACTAACAGGGCACCAAAATATTTTCGCGTACAGCCATACAAATATATATATATATATATATATATATATATATTGAAATCACAGTTAGGGAACAGAGCCGCACAGCTCCTCCATCTCGATTTGTGATTTCCTCTTCCATCTCGATTTGCGATTCACGAACTAGGGCACAGATCTGCTCTCTACCTCGATCGCGGCCTCTGCTCCTCCATCTCGATTCACGAGCTAAGGCTTGATTTGCTTGAAGCTTGAACTTGAAGGTTAGAAGCTACCACTACAAATTTACAATCCAAAATAGCAAATTCAATTTAATAATTTTAATTTATAATTGTACTGTAATTTGTACATTATTTACTACTTAATAAAACTAATTCATTAATTTATATAGTATTCATTTCAACGTCAATACTTAACTGCAAACTTGGATGTTTGTTGACGTGAATTAGATACCTCAATGGCTGAATGGCCATGATTTTCACTTGATAACCTGCTTTTGAGATTTTTGTAGTGACGTAAAATTGCAGTCTATTTCAGTTGAGTAGGTCTAACTTACGGATAAAATTATTTTTTTCTTTCTCATTATTTATAAACAATATAAATTACTTTAATGACTGAATTATTGGTAATAGCATTACTTTCTATATAAAGTATTGTTTTCACTTCTGGCTTTAGGCACCAAAACTCCTAGGACCGGCCCTGTGCATAGACTAAGTATTTATGCAATATGTAACGATACATAGATAGCATACTCATAAGGATGCACACAAACACACACAAGCAACTCAAATATGGTGCACAACGCACACATACGGACTTATGCATACTTACACACAACATGCACACACCTGCAACATCACGTACACCCGCAATATACATGAAATAAAAGTTAGTCATTCAATCTGTGTATTGTTTGATCGATTTTTTTTTATGACAGCAAAAAATCTTCTACCTCGTCTATAACCACTCGCAATCCGCAAACTGCTTCAAATCGCAGAAGATTAGAGTTGGAGCGAATGGAAAAAAATTATGGATGAGGCCGTTGTAGATGACGAAAGAACTGGTAAGGAAGATAAAAGTTCGAGCGAGGAGGAAGGAAGTCAAGACGAACACAATGTTGAAGGAAACGCGGGGGTCAGGATCAAGTAGAAGAGGTTTCGAAGGAGGTTGATTCATCTCCGGACACCGAAGAGAAGACTGAAACAGAGATACAACCATTGAAAAAGAAAAGGAAAGGAAAACAGTTAATGGCACAACCAAGTGAATCGACGGAAAGCGAAGCACAATCAACATTATTGTTTGCGTTCGAATATCATATTACCTCTACCATATGGAACTCTATGGTATGTCTATGTATATCATATATAATTTTGGATAATATAACTCTATATGTATATGTATGTATGTATATGTTTTGTTTATTATTATGGTAATGTAGGCCCCAAGGAAAGAAGCAAGAATTGTTAAGCTTCATAGTCATGTAGGAACTCATAGACGATGGGATTTAAACAACGATGTTAAGGATACGGTAGCCGAATCGGGAATTTTGGATATAATAAAACATGCACATGACAAAGTTGACAAGGCATTGATCAACGCTTTATTGAGCGATACTATCCAGAAAACAACACTTTTCATCTTTCGTTTGAGGAGATGACAATCAGTTTCGATGAAGCGTTTCACATCAGTGGTCTTCCTGTCGAAGGTGAAGCGATTACGGGACCATTTGGAGGATCAAGGGGAATAAGTGATAATGATGTGTATTAGTTGTCAGATAAGTGTCTTGGCATAAAAGAAAAGGAGGCTGACGAGTTGTTGGTAGGTGAGAAAAAGGTACGTTTGGAATGGTTGAGAACAACATTTTCTGGTTGTCAAGATTACAATACTATGGAACGTAAACGGCAATGCGCAATTGCATATTTTCTATATCCTACTGGTGTGCTAGTTCGTGGGGATAAATTTAGAAATAAGATCTTGGTGCATTTTTTGCAATGTCTAAGGATGTTACGACAAGTGAACACGTATTCTTGGGGCACGACATGTTTGAGTTGGCTGTTTTATAATTTGGCTCAAGGCACAAGAAAAGGTGTACGTCAAATTACAGGTTGCATGACTTTGCTACATGTATGAATCAAAATTTAAAAATAAGATTACTTGCAATGTTTGTGTTTATGATTGATATTTCTTGTATATGTTTGGATATTCGAACACTTTTCAATTTTAAGACGGCACAATCGTAATCCACGTGCATAGATTGGAGATCCTAGGTCAGCTTTTTACTTTGCGATGGAGAGTAATACCAACTTGTGTTACGATTTGGTGACTCTTAGGGAGAAAGTATATGACATTCAAGCGACATATATTGTTTGGGACTGTTTGGATGGTATGAGAGATCAGTACCCGTTCCAACCGTGTGTGTTATACAATGGACCAATAGTTGCAAGAACATTAAAGAGGGTGAAGGTGGAAGACATAATGTGAAGAGGGTTGTAAGCAAGGAAAAAAAGTTAAAGTTGGTGTTTTTTTTTGTTTGAATTCATGTAGGTTCATACTATATTATGTTACGTAGTTTCATCCTTATTAGCATACGGTGAAATGTGGTGCAAGCAACAAAAAACTTGATGTTTTGTTTGAACTCCTGTATTGTGCATTTTATGTAAATGACTATGGTAATGTTGTTTTGTGGTGTTTATTTTTTGGCTTATTGATTTTTGGTGGTGCTTTTGTCTGATGATGAATTTATTTTGTGATATGGAATATGATACCGATGAATGTTTGTGTGAAGCACTGTAATAATGCATGTTTGAATGTCTGGAAAAAAATTATGGTTAAATTAGCAGGCACGACACCTTTAAATCGAGAAGAAAAAAAGCGATACACCCCTGTCGAAAATACCCTTAACGCTCAGTAAAACGACATGTCTTTGTCGAACCAATGGTCAACATATGTTGGGGAGAAATCAAATTAACCATGCAATTTGTGTGAAGCAGCAGTAACGGCAGCAGCTTTTCGAACTTAATGATTTACTTCGGTAATATGTATCGAATAAGGTAAACACTAACTCACCAAAAGGCCCATACCAATATCAGACACAACACTTTTATATCGAAGTGATAAAACAAAAACGATACGCCCCTATCGAAAATACCTTATACTCTCGGGAACGGCATGTCTTTGTCGAACCAATGGTCAACAGACATTGGGAAGAAATCGAACTAACCATGCAATTTGTTTGAAGTAGCAGTAACAACAACTGCTTTTTGAACTTAAGTATTTACTTCGGTACCGTGGTATCGAATAAGGTAAACACCAAGTCCCTAACATGCACATACCAATATTAGACACGACACTTTTATATTGAAATAATAAATTAAAAACGATATACCCCGGTCGAGAATACCCTAAACTCTCGGGAACGACATGTATTTGTCGAACCAATGGTCAACAGACGTTGGAGAGAAATCGAACTGACCATGCTATAAACTAAGTCACCAAAGCATATAGAGTAGTAGCAGAAACGACAAGGTTAGGTCGAGATTTATTATATAGGTCGATGTATATTCATCGATAGTGGACAGATTCTCGGGATCGACAAGCTTTGGTCGAAAATATAAATAACAGATGTTGGGTACTATCGAACAGACGTTGGAAGAAAATGATCAAACAACATATACTCATTGTCACCACAACACAATCAAAAGATGGCTAATAAAATGAACTCCAAAACAATCAAAAGAAGGTCAATAAGCAAAAAATAAAATTAAACAATGAAAAACAGTTTATTTTTCATATACCCATTGACTTGCACTATGAACATGAACAGAAAATAATCAAGACCATATAGTTATTGTCATCACAGCACCATCAACAGAAGGCCAACAAAATGAAACCCAACACAATCAATAGAAGGCCAACAAGCAAAAAGAAAATTAAACAAAGAAAAACAATGAAAATATACTCATTGACAATGATTCATAGTACAAATTCAGATGAACACTGTGAACATGAACAGAAGCAAAAACATGAAAGTCAATATATATGTTTGTCAATTCATTTATATATCTCAAATCCATTACAACCCATCAAGTGCATATCCCAAAGTCAATACATATGTCAAAGTCCATACATATCTCAAAGTAACGACATTTCATTCCTCTTCACCAGTAAGTACGTTAAGTACGCTGCTTTCATCTTCGTCGTCATCTGTATAAGCTAAGTACTTGTTCACTCTTTCCGCATATGGTCTGATCCCATCTTCCGCGTTAATATTATAGAACTGCCAAAAATAAGTAAATTGAGGTGTAGGAGGCAAAGGAGAGTTGGAACTAAGTTTAACACCCACATAATATGAGTTGTTCACATAGCCCATAACTATCATCCTATCATGGTTTAACATAGTCGGACGCACTGTTGTGGGAACAAATGTACGACTCATATGTTTGCTTAACAAGATAACCACAGTGCCAAACGTTTCAGATATTATAAATCCTGATTCTGGCATCTGGTCACTAAATCCAATTGCATTTGGACATTGTATCCTTTTCTTCATTTCTTCAAAACCACATTCATCCCACATTCTTTTGTACATTTTTGACCATAGCAGTAAATTGTAAACCATAGACTCATGAACAAACTTACACGGATTTTTCGGTCTTCGATTATGGAGGTTCAATTGATTAACCACAACCCAATAACCCCAATTACCGTCACTAGGCATATCGTCTATGCCAATTATGTAGGGTCTCATACGTTTGGGCATTTGCAACAAACATTCATCGTCAACTTGACTGTTTGCACATGCTTTAGTTTTGATGCATTTTGTTGGTTCAAGCCAAAACAAAACATCTCCTTATATCTATGAAGCCAATTTTTCATTATATACATCACATATTTTTTATGTTTGTCAATCCATTTGTCAAAAAATAATTTTAAGTTTCGATAATACTCTTCATCGGACAATGAGTTAATCACATTTATCCAACCACCCCAAAAAAGTTCATACTCCTTTTTTCCTTCCTCATCCTCCAATGGTACCTCTTTATCCCCAATCAATACTCATTTCCTTTTTATAAAATTGAGTTTACAATTCATCTGAACATTCTTCGAAATATGCCATGCGCACAAAATATGATGTGTTGCTGAGAAGACAGTAGCTACTGCATTTGTAAGAGCAATTTTGGCATCTCTGATGATATCATCCGGAATTTCTTTATGTCTATAACACTTTCAAACACATTCAAGAGCACATATGTATGATTCTGTAGTCTCACGACTAATAAAATCAAGTGCAACGGTAAGGATGCTCCGGTTGATGTTTGGGACACCATATGGATACATGGTAACTGTAACGACACGGGATTTTTAGATATTTGAAATTGAAATATTTAATTGATTTCAAATATTTGGAAGTTAGTTTAATATGAATTTCAAATATCACTGTTTGTTTGGTAATTAAGTTATTGGATTAATAAATTGGAAGTTGGGTAAAATATGGAATCCTCCGTTTTAAGCTTGTTAAGAATTATTTAATGGCTTAGAAAATTTGTACTAACAATACGGAAGATAATAGAGCTTCTAAAATCGAATTTAAAGATGGTTCGTTCAGTTTAAAAATATATCGTTTAGGTGAATATTTATAAATAGCATTCCGAGGCACAGTCTCGGATTTCGATGAAACAAGTTCCATTGGATCCGTAATAGTGTACTATTATCGGATTTCAAATTTCGAAGTGCTTGGAGTTATCGTGTGGTCGTACGGTTTATAAACACGTTGAAATTTATGTCGAAAATTTAATATAATAACCGGGTCCAAAAAGCTATCTTTTCCATATGATCGAATTAGGATTCGAAACCTTTTCCATTGCGTTCGGAATATGAGTATAACATTATAAACGCCTAGCAGTACGTCATGATTAGAGATCGAGATTTTAGGCTAAATTTTCAAGACGATTTAAATTTAAATTTAAAATTAATATAATATATATGGGGTATTTTGACCAAGCAACCTTCAGCTGAAAATGTATCACACCAGTGCTTTTTCCCTTCACTTCAAGATAGTGTAGCGAGTATTTTCCCACATGCCAACATCTCTTCCTGTTTCCCTTTTTTACGCAAAGCAGATCAACAGAAGAAGATAAATAAATGGCCAAAGCCACTTTCATATAAAAAATGACTGTCTTCTTCCTTATAATCAATGGCCGCTCTCTATTCAAATCAAAATTAAAAAAAGAGGGTAAATGGTCGAACAGAAATCCAAATCGCCATCCTCAAGTCTTGTTTCACGAACTCCCCTCCGATTGATTTCGCGACTTTCCCCTGTGAACCGTGAAGTCGAGATTTGAAAATAGAAAGAGGTCGCGACAATTTTCTCACCTCTGGTTCGAACTCGAGAAAGAAGGGCGTCGTGGCAGCAAGGGGAAGACTCATGATTGGGGGTTTCATCATAGTTGTCGGCGTCGATCGAGCATCAGGTATGCCGCGTCCGTCTACGAAGTGGATAAATCGTCGATCGAGCTTTAAGCTTCGGTCATGGTTGATGATCGTGAAGGTTGGAGTTGCGATGGTCGAGATGATGAGGTGATGGTGATGCGATGTGTGTTTGGGCATCTTGGGTTTAGGATTTGCATAGCAAGGTATAAATTATTGATTCGATTTAAATATAATAAATTTGCGTACAAACAAAAGAAAAAATATAACAGTATTTGATTTATAAGTAAAGTAAATCTGTGTGTATATATATATATATATGTAAATAAACAAAGAAAGAAATTTACAGCAAGGTTTAAACAGCCTGGTTTTAAAATTGGAATCACCTTATATATATATATGTAGGACAGCAAGGTATTATTTTGGTAATTAATTTAATTTAGTTTCTGAATTTGGGTTGTTAATCTTAAAAAAAAGTTACAGCAAGGTACATAAATATACAATTTATTTATTTTAATTTGATAGTGTGTGTGTGTGTGTGTATGAATATATATGGTAAAATAGAAGGAATATATATGTAAATAAGATTTAGGGAAGTAGAAAACCTTAAATGGTAATATAGGTTATTTTACAAGTATATATGAAGTAAAAAAAAAATTCAAAGTTAATTTAAATTTGAAAAAACTAGTTAATTAAATTCATTAAATGGTATTTGATTATTTAAAATATTAACAAACCATATAATGTTTACATAAGGTCTGAACCGTGGAGACAATCCGGTTTGGGTCGGATTGCAAAACAAAAATAAAAGGTGAGTTAATCTCACTCACATCTGGTATATTGGTTAATTTAATTAGTTAAAATTTAAATTATTGGTTGATTGCTTGAATTGATGATTTACTATCAGTCTGGATGTGATATTATATAATAGTATATGTATATATTGGAGTGATTGATATTCTCGCATTATATAGCGGATGAGACTCTATGCGCCCCGCATAATAGCGGATGACCCTTTATACCGCGATATCCCTCTCGAAGTGGGATTGGTATTTTATATTGTGCTAACATCTATGGATGTAGGGAAATAGGTTGGAGGGATCCAAATGGATTCCTTAAATTATTGAAATTTGTTTTCATAATCTGTGATATGACTGATTGATTATCTGTGATTGATTTATCCAGATTTTGAAGTATGAATGCTATGGGTTGACGGAATATATTTTGGGTATATTGAGATATCAAAAATATAAAGAATGGATTTTTGAAGGAATTAAAAAGAGAATTTTTAAGTAAAATAATTTAGCTATTTTGGATAAATTTAAGAATGGAATTGAGAAGGAATAACAATTGATTTTTAAATTCTAATAAATAAATTCTGAATATGAGAAAATAGATTTTTGAATAAATGGAAATAAATGAATTTTAAGGGCTTAAGTGGTATTATTTAAAAATTAAAGAATTTATCTTTAAATTCAGGATTTAAATGGTTTGGGAAGAAATAAAAGAAGAATTTTGAAATAAAGTATGAAATTGGTATTTTAGATCATAATAAAGAAGTAAATCTGAAATTAATGGGTTTTGAAATAAAATTGAGTAAGTAAAGGAATTTATTTTAAAATGGAGTAAATTTTGAAAATCAATTTGAAAATTGGTTTAAGTGTTGAAATTGTGATTTTAAAAGAGGATGAGACTATGGAATTTATAAACTGGGTTTATAAAGTGAAATAATATATCAGTGGATATTTGAAAGTATAAATTCACGGTGGGAATTTATAAAGGAACGGGTAATTTGTTTTAAAATAAATAGTGGTTTTATTTTTAAAGGTGTTAAAAGAAATTTACGGTATGGGAACATAAATTAAATTGTGATAAATCAAGCAGGATTTATAAGTAACTAAATGGCTATATTTTGGAAAGTGTATTTCCCTTAAAAGCCAAGTATATTTTCAAAGGAAGATTTCCAAGTATAAGTTAGACGTTTTAAAGTGGTTTTAAAAGAATGTTTTAGGAAGAAATTATTATTTAGTGGTTTTAATATTTTTTAAAAGTAAATATTTATTAATTTAATTATATAAATAAAGTATTTTAAAGTTTTAACTAGTATTATGATTTAAAAGATAATTATTTAATATTTATACATTATAGAATAACTTTTATTTTTAAAAATTAGTTTTGGCTTAAGTTTTACATAAGAAGTTTTATAAAATTTCATAGCTAGTATTTTAAATAAAATGCTTTAAGTAGTTTTTATTTTAAGTGCTTAAAGAATATATTTTTGGATAAAGTGAGTTAAATTATTTAAAAATCTAAAGTATTAAGACTTGGTGATTTTCAGTGGAAAGAAAAAAATTGGGTGGAAATTTATTTCTCGAGAGAAAAAAGTGTTTTGAAACTATTTTCAAAGGGTTAAAGTGTAGGAAAATATCTTGCGAAGATATCTTGAAATAAATAATCTGGGAAAATTATTAAGGTCAGATGGTTTTTTATGGATGTTATTTGATAGTTAAATAACCGACTATCAATATTGGCCAATGCGTTGATCGTTTCGAAGAGACCGAGATCGGGATTAATTTCTCGAAAACCACTTCGATCCGATTTGAACGTTTTCGCGAGGAAGACAAGAGCTTGGAGTCGAAGATGAAGCAGTGAAGTGCAAGAGCTAATCGCTACTAATCCTGAGGGTTATTCCAAAATGGATATAGTAGGAGTAGTGCCACGGTTCTGTTCGGATCGGGAACGGACTTGTATGGTTGAATGCTATCAGAACATCGTCAGGGGGACGATGAGCATTCTAAGTGAATGTGTGCTAAAAAGGTAATGCATAGCCTCGAGCCTCATCAACCGGGAATGGCTAAAACAAGGGAGCTGCAGTAAGGCTAAGTGGCTAGCAACCAATTAGAGTAAGGTCAACTTTGTCTAGATGTCCCTTTTTTCGGCTGTGTGGGCGGCTGTCGATCCCAACCGCAGGGTGATCTTATTCGGACTATCCAGTAAGGGTTAGCTCCGATCTTGTGTTGCAGTGGATTAGGGTGGATCCTCGGTACTATGATCTAGACCAGGTACTATGACGGGCGGTACCCCAGTAACCCTGCCATTGTATGGAATCCAATCTTCAATAAGCGCATGTACGATTTTGATTGTGCCCAACTATTTTTGGAACGTGAGATGCAAGATTTCAGCTGATTCTGTTTTACTTTCTATAGACACTATTATAATATCAGACGGATTTGATTAAAAAAAATTGGTTATCATAAGGTAAAAACCCGGCATGTTTATTTGTGGCGTGGTCTTACGAGATACCTTTGATTTCAAAGGATTTTGGAAAGTTTAATAATCCGATTGAGTGTGTTTTCTCATGCTAATATTTCAGACTGACTCGGGTATTATTTTACTATAATGCTCGGATCAGACCGAGTACTGTAGAATACAGATTCTAGATGAACCGTTGTGGAGCTGAGGGGATGTGCTGGATGACGAGACGTATCACACTTATCTGACTTATTTCCACTGTGTATGGAATGCTATATATTTAGCTTTGTGTGGGAAAGCTATCATAATTATCCAGTGTTGTGCTTTTGTTGACGTTGTAGTCCGATGATGTATATATAAAAAAATTACAATTCTTTGTATAAAGATCAGTCATTTGAGATCAGTCATTTGTCTATTATATATTGTTCCGTTGCGTTTATGAGATTCTGATGTTGTTTACTATTTCTTCTTCTACATCTTTCTTCTTAATCCCTAATGGTTCATATTTCCGTCCACTTTGAGTTGAACTAATGGAGAATATTATCGACTCTAAGGGATACAGATTTGCGGGCTGTTACACTTGGTATCAGAGCAGAAGGTTAAGCAAGAACCTTGGCTCTGGTGGGGATTACTCATTCGAAATAGAGTCTGTAGTACTCTAGAATGAGATTGAGTGTATTAATAGATATGAGCGCGTATTTGTTAGTGAATATTTTTTTTTATAATGTGTTGATTGGTTTGTTGAGTGGCTTATGCATTCTGATCAATACGAGTAATTAACATTATTGATAAGGATCTCTGAACACTTGTATAGAAGAATTCGGCAAGGTATTGTTTTTAAAAAAGGGTAAATGAAATAATTTTGCTCAAAGTTATTTTTATATAAAAGAAATAATTTTTCCTAAATTATTATAGTTAAATATATGGTTGCTTGGTTTATAGGAAGTGATAATATTAAATTATTATCATTGCTGCTAGGAAAATTGTATAAAAGTTGAAATTATAACCAAGGTTAAAAAAATAAATTCATTAACAGAATGAGATTTGTAAATGTGAATTATAAATATGATTTATAATTTGAAATAAAATTCCAAAGTAATATTTGGATATAGATTGAAAGGATTTGGAATACGAAATTTTGGAAATTAAATTCCTTTGAGTTTGAAAATGACCTTTAAAGGTTTTGGAGGAATAATGGTAATATTATTTGAGAAGTATTTTTGAATTGGAAATGAAATCTGGTGGGATTTAGGATTTGAAAATATTTGAAACGTTTAAAAGCACTAAACTCTCTTTGGTCGCTGAAAAATAATTTCGGTGATGACTGCAGCATCATCGATGTTCATTTTCGAGTTTCTAAGCGAGAAATTGCTGCCTAAATGTTTTAAATTGGAATTGTTTGCAAAAAAATGAGTTTGGTTTCGAATTCAAAGGATAATTTGATATGCAAATGAATTGTATATATATAATTGATTTCAAAAATGATTTTGAAATGTTGAGTAATTGTTTAAAAATCTCTAGAATCTTATTTAGATGTTTATGGAAATATAAATAGGTTTGATAACTTATAAATCTAAAAATTTGTTGGAATAAAAATTTAACTTGAAGAAGAGTTAAATTGAAATAAGCGTGGAAACGAAATAAGTTAGAAAAGTAAGTCAATTAAATGTAGTAAATTAAAAGAAGTTAGCAATGGGAATTTAAATAAGTTGGAAAACTCATAGAAGTTTAAAAAGTTGAATTAAATCAGAATGAAATTGAATCTAGTTGAGTAAAGGTGAATTTAAAGAAAATCTAAGAAGGCCAAGTAAAGTGGCCATTGAAATATAATTCATTTAGTTAGAAATAAGTGTGGGAATGAAACAAACTAATTTAAATTGTAATTAAATGGAATTTAAGCTGAATATTAGAACTCAATTTGGATTGGGTTAAGTAAGTAAAGTGATAGAATTAATTCGAAGTGGACTAAGAATAATAAGGTTTCGAAAATAAAATTTATTTAAATTTAAAATAAATTAGTAAAGTGAAACTAATTAAAGAAATGGTTAATTAAATATGGATTGAGATAAGGTGAATAGAATTCAATATTTAAATTTGACATGGAAATAAATTAAGAATTGAAGATAAACCGAATTTAGAATGGAACTGAAAATTTAAGTTAAATGAAAGTAAACGTGGAAGCTTTAGTAGTAAAGGAGAAATAAATCTTTAAGTGTGTAGAATATTCATATTGAACTTAAGAAATGGATAATGAAATTCTCAAGTAAAATTTGGTATGGGAAAGATACTAGGTTAAAATTTGAAATGAAGATTTAATAGAGGCGTGTGAAAAAATAAATTGTGAATAAGTGATGGAATCAAAGTAATTGTGAATAAAAAGAAATTAATATAGCTAATAATCAATAGGAAATAAATACGTAGGATGTACGTATATTATTTTATTCGCATAACGAATTGATCCAGATTCGAGCACAAAATTTCGAGATAGTTATATCGATCCGAGTTGGGATTTTTCACTCGATTTTCGACAGCAAATTCTGGATATGGATTTTTGATTGTTTCTGGGAATTCTCTACCATAATTACGACTATGCAAGGAGGATGATGGTTTTTGATCAAGAAACCAGATCTGAGTCGCATTAGGAAGTCGGGTGGACGATACTAGCTCGGAAGTGAAATTGTGTGATCGAGTGAGCGATTGAAGTTGATATTGCGTACGGATGATATGTGTGCATCGTACGAGCTTAAGTAAAGAAAATTTTGAAAATTTTGAAAGGAAATGACTAAAATGATTTTGAATTCTGTAATTGGATATTATTGCTAAGCAGAGTGCAGGTATTTTACAGCAATAGGAATTGGGGTGTTTGGTTTCAGAAGATAAATTTTATTGCCCGACAAAAGGTATGTATTTAAATTGGCATATGAAATTTGATTATTTTTTGATCTAACCACTTGGCTTTTGTTTTCTTTTGAAAATTTGGGGCCCGAAAAGGCATTTTGTCGTTGTTCCGAGGTAGCCGCGCAAAGAAGACGCCGGCGATTTTTTTCGAAAATTTTGAAAATTTAAAATTTGGTTTTGAATTGAATGGTTGAGTAAGTGATGTTGTTTGGAAATTATGGAAGAGTTTAGAAAGTTAGTAAGGGTAATAATGTGACTTTAATAAAAAGATTGTTTTGGGGAGTCATGGAAAACTGTTTGGTTTGGGAAAAAAATAATAAACGGGTATTGGACCATTCCTCCTAACTAGTAATTTCGGAGAAGAAATTCTTTTAAGAAGGGTGGAATGTAACGACCCGGGATTTTTCGATATTTAACATTGGAATATTTGATTGATTTCAAATATTTGGAAGTTAGTTTAACTTTAATTTCGAATATCATTGTTTGTTTGGTAATTAAATTATTAAACTTAATAAATTGGAAGTTGGGTAAAATATGGAATCCTCGGTTTTAAACCTGTTAAGAATAATTTAATGGGCTAGAAAATTTGTATTAACCATATGGAAGATAATAGAACTTTTAAAATTGAATTTAAAGATGGTTTGTTCAGTTTAAAAATATATCGTTTAGGTGGATATTTAAAATAGCATTCCGAGGCACAGTCTCGGATTTCGACGAAACCAGTTCCATTGGATCCGTAATAGTGTACTATTATCGGATTTCAAATTTCTAAATGTTTGGAGTTATCATGTGGTCGTACGGTTTATAAACATGCTGAAATTTATATCGAAAATTTAATATAATAACTGGGTCCAAAAAGCTATCTTTTCCATATGATCGAATTAGGATTCGAAATCTTTTCCATTGCGTTCAGAATAGGGGTATAAAATTATAAACGTCTAGCGGAACGTCTTTACTAGATATCAAGATTTTAGGCTACGTTTTCAAGACAATTTAAATTTAATATATATTGGGTATTTTGACCAAGCAACCTTCAGTTGAAAAAGTGTCACAACAGTGCTTTTTCCCTTCACTTCAAGATACTGTAGCGAGTATTTTCCCGCACGCAAACGTCTCTTCCTGTTTTCCAATTTTTTTTACACAAAGCAGATCAACAAAAGGAGATAAATAAATGGCCGGAGCCTCTTTCATACAAAAAAACGACCATCTACTTCCTTATAATCAATGGCCGCTCTCTATTCGAATCAAAATAAAAAAAAAGGTCGAATGGCCGAACAGAAATCCAAATTGCCATCCTCAAGTCTTGTTTCACGAACTCCCCTCCGATTGATTTCGTGGCTTTCCCCTGTGAACCGCGAAGTCGAGATTTGAAAATAGAAAGGGGTCGCGATATTTTTCTCACCTCTGGTTCGAACTCGAGAAAGAAGGATGTCGCGGCAGCAGGGGAAGACTCACAATTGAGGGTTTCGTCGTCGTCGTCAGCGTCTATCGAGCATCAGGTAGGTCGCGTTCGTCTACGAAGTGGAGCAGTTGTCGATCGAGCATTAGGCTTCCGTCACGGCCGATGATCGCGAAGGTTGGAGTCACGAAGGCTGCGATGATGAGGTGATGGTGCTGCGATGCGTGTTTGGACATCTCGGGTTTTGGATTTGCGCAAGATATAAATTTCTGATTCGATTTAAATATAAGAAATTTGTGTACAAACAGAAAAAATATATAAAAGTATTTGATTTAGCAGTAAGGTAGATCTGTAGTTATTTTTATTCTTCATTTTCAACTTAAATTAGATAATATATATATATATATACATAAATAAACAGAGATAGAAATTTACAGCAAGGTTTAAACAGCCTAGTTTTAAAATTTAAATCATATATATATATATATACATACACGTAGGACAACAATGTATTATTTTGGTAATGAATTTAATTTAGTATCTGAATTTGGGTTGTTAATCTTAAAAAAAAAATTACAGCAAGGTACATAAATATACAATTTATTTACTTTAATTTGATAGTGTGTATATATATATGAATATATACGGTAAAACAGAAGGAATATATATGTAAAGAAGATTTAGGGAAGTAGAAAACCTTAAATGGTAATATGGGTTATTTTACAAGTATATTTGAAGTTTCAAAAAAAAATTCAAAGTTAATTTAAATTTGAACAAACTAGTTAATTAAATTCATTAAATGGTATTTGATTATTTAAAATATTAACAAACCATATAATGTTTATACAAGGTCTGAAACCATAGAGACGAGCCAGTTTGGGTCGTATTGCAAAAAAAATCAAAGGTGAGTTAATCTCACTCACATCTGGTTTACTGGTTAATTTAACTAGTTAAAATTTAAATTATTGGTTGATTGCTTGAATTGATGATTTGCTATCAGTCTAGATGTGATATTATATAATAGTATATGTATATATTGGAGTGATTGATATTCCCGCATTATATAGCGGATGAGACCATATGCCCCCCGCATAATAGCGGATGACCCTTTATACCGCGACATCCCCCTCGAAGTAGGAATGGTATTTTATATTATGCTAACATCTGTGGATGCAAGGAAATAGGTTGGAGGGATCCAACTGAATTCCTTAAATTATTGAATTTATTTTCATAAACTGTGATATGACTGATTGATTATCTATGATTGATTTATCCGGATTTTGAAGTATTGAATGCTACGGGTTGGCGGAATATATTTTGGGTATATTGAGATATCAAAAATATAAAGAATGGATTTTTGAAGGAACTAAAAAGAGAATTTTTAAGTAAAATAATTTTGCTTATTTGGATAAATTTAAGAATGGAATTGGAAGGAATAAAAGTAGATTTTTAAATTATAATAAATAAATTCCAAATATAGGAAAAGAAATTTTTGAATAAATGGAAATAAATGAATTTTAAGGGCTTAAGTGGTATTGTTTAAAAATTAGAGAATTTCTTTTTAAATTCAGGATTTAAATGGTTTGGGAAAAAATAAAAGAAGAATTTTGAAATAAAGTATAAAATTGGTATTTTAAATCATAATAAAGGAGTAAATCTGAAATTAATGGGTTTTGAAATAAATTTGAGTAAGTAAAGGAATTTATTTTTAAATGGAGTAAATTTTGGAAATCGATTTGAAATTGATTTAAGTGTTGAAACCGTGTTTAAAAAGAGGATGAGACTATGGAATTTATAAACCGGCTTTATAAAGTGAAATAATACATCAGTGGATATTCGGAAGTATAAATTCACGGTGGGAGTTTATAAGGGAATGGGTAATTTGTTTTAAAAATAAATAGTGGTTTTATTTTTAAAGCTGTTAAAAGAAATTTACGGGATGGGAACGTAAATTAAATTGTGATAAATCGAGCACGATTTATAAGTAATTAGATGGCTATATTTTGAAAAGTGTATTTCCTTGAAAAGCCAAGTATATTTTCAAAGAAAGATTTCCAAGTATAAGTTAGAGGTTTTAAGTGGTTTTAAAAGAATGTTTTAGGAAGAAATTATTATTTAGTGGTTTTAAATTTTTTAAAAGTAAATATTTATTAAGTTAATTATATAAGTAAAGTATTTTAAAGGTTTAAGTAGTATTATGATTTAAAAGATAATTTTTTGATATTTATACCTTATAGAATAACTTTTATTTTTAAAAATAGTTTTGGCTCAAGTTTTACAAGAGAAGTTATTATAAAATTCATAACTAGTATTTTAAATAAAATGTTTTAAGTAGTTTTTATTTTAAAGTGTTTGAAGAATATATTTTTGGATGAAGTGAGTTAAATTATTTAAAAATCTAAAGTATTAAGACTTGGTATTTTCAGTGGAAAGGAAACAATTGGGTGGAAATTTATTCCGCGAGAGAAAAAGGTGTTTTGAAACTATTTTCAAAGGGTTGAAGTGTAGGAAAGTATTTTGCGAAGATATTTTGGAAAAATTATTAAGGTCAGATCGTTGTTTGTGGATGTTATTTGATAGTTAAATAACCGACTATCAATATTGGCCAATGCGTCGATCGTTTTGAAGAGACCGGGATCTGAATTAATTTTCTGAAAACCACTTCGATCCGGTTTGATCGTTTTCGTGATGAAGACATGAAATTGGTGTCGAAGATGTAGCAGTGAAGTGCAAGGTCTATTCGCTATTAATCCTGAGGTTGATTCCAAAATGGATGTAGTAGGATAGTGCCTTCGGTTTCGTTCGGAAACTTGTATGGATGAATGCTATCAGAACATCGTTAGGGGGATGATGAGCATTCTAAGTGAATGTGTGCTAAAAAGGTAATGCGTAGCCTCGAGCCCCATCAACTGAAAATGACTAAACATGGAAGGTGCATCAAGGCTAAGTGGCTAGCAACCAATCGGGGGTAAGGTCATCCCTGTCTAGATGTCCCTTTTTTCGGATGTGTAGGCGGTTGCTGATCCCAATCGTAAGGTGATCTTATTCGGACTATCCAGTAAAGGGTAGCTTCGGTCTTATGTTGCAGGGGATCGAGAGGATCCTCGGTACTCTGATCTTGACTAGGTATTGTGATGGGCGGTACCCCAGTAGCCCTGCCATTGTATGAAATCCAATCTCCGATAAGCGTTTGTATGGTTTTGATTGTGCCCAACTATTGCTGGAACTTGAGATGCAAGCATTTCAGCTAGATTCTATTTTACTTTCTATAAACACTATTATAATATCATATGGATTTGATAAAAATGTTTTGGTTATCGTAAGGTAAAAACCCGGCATGTTTGTTTGTGGCGTGGTCTTACGAGATACCTTTGATTTCAATGGATTTTGGAAACTTTAATAATCCGACTGAGTATGTTTTCTCACACTGGTATTCCAGACTGACTCGGGTATTATTTTACTATAATGCTCGGGTCAGACCGAGTATTATAAAATACAGATTCTGGATGGACTGCTGTAGAGCTCAGGGGATGTGCTGGATGGCGAGACGTATCACACGTATCTGAGTTATTTCCGCTATGTATGGAATGCTGTATATTCAGCTTTGTGCGGACAAGTTATCATAATTGTCCAGTGTTATGCTTTTGTTGATGCTGTACTCTGATGATGTTTATATAAAACAATTACAATTCTTTGTATAAAGATCATTCGTTTATCTATTATATATTGTTCCGCTTCGTTTGTGAGATTCTGATGTTGTTTTCTATTCTTTTTCTACCTCTTTCTTCTTAAACCCTAATGGTTCGTATTTCCGTCCACTTTGAGTTGAACTGATGGAGAATATTGTCAACTCTAAGGGGTACAGATTTGCCGGCTGTTACAGTAACTTGTATCGATTCGTCTTGAACGTGCAATCTAAGATTAAAATTTGATGAAAACACTGTGCAAGAGCAACACATCTAGGATGACTAAAGAATAAGTCGAAAACTTCATTAGTTGTACCATCAACTCTATGGTGCACGGAATAATGATGACTTGTTGCCAATTTCATAAACTAATGCATACTCGACCTACCTTCCGTATAACGTAGTTTCAGCTTCACTTTCGCATTGTAAACATTTCTTATGGTTGACTGGTTGTCCGGATTGTCAATTTTAATAGCGATTAGAATATTTCGAGGCCTGACACCACTATTTATCATTGTTTCAATAGTCTTAATTTCGTGATCTTTCAGCCTCGCCACATACGGATGCCCGGTTAATACATTAGCAAGACTGTGATTGTGCCTTCCGTTCTTCACATTCAACATCAATCTTCCATCGTTAATACAATGTGCACTTAACTCAAATGGACATCCACATTTTCTACTTCCCGACCTTCTCCGTTTTTGTTGGGTTTTCGAAACATGACTCTTTGGTTTATGGTCAATATACTCTCCACTTCGTTCACATACTAGAACTATCCAAGACCATTTTCCATTGCCTAGCAAATTTCTCATTCTTGTTCTTTTCGTCATAATAACACAGTTGACACTAATCCCACGATCCCTACACCAATCCCATACACTTTCCTTTGTCTCAAACAACTGCATCATAAATACGTAACATAAATCAAAACAAAACAAATCATACATACATACATATACATACATACATATATACATACATGCATACATATATATATATATAAATATATATTACTTTATCGTACCACATCAGTAGTGAAATGAGAAGTTAAATCGAGGTAATTAGAAGAAGACATGGTGACTTCCTCTTTATGACTGTTATTGCCATCGTCGTTCGCAAAATTTTTGCAATTGTCCACGTCGTTTGATTCTTTGCAATCTTTGTTTTCATCGCTTTCAAATTCGTTGAGCTCGTCCATTTCAGCTGCTTCAATCGTCATATGATTCTCCTGTAACTAACGAAAAGAAATAAGTAAATCACTAGATTTAAAAAATAATTCAACAAAACTATGTCAAATTCGACATGGAGCCGCCGCCGTGTGGATTTAAACATGAACTTCAAAAGCCAAATATACAGATATTTCTCGGCACAAAGCCACCGAAAGGTTTCACTCAGTTATCGCATAAAAATTCGGCATCTCCTTGTCGAAATTATACATAAATTTCGACATCGATTCTCCAAAATACTGTGTAAGCTTCATGAATCGTATATCTTGACATCTTACTCTTCAATATGTATCCTAATCTCGGCGCATGCTCTCTGAATTAGCGTTTTTGAAGAACTGAGATTTTGTTCGTGAAACCTAAACCCTAGCAAATAGAAAAAAAATTTACATCTTCATTGTTTGTTTCTACAAATTGAACGAAACGTTCACTTTCTTGAGTTAGAATCATGTTGATCTCTTTCTCCCGCGAATAAATTTTATTAGAACCATGTTTCTTCATGATTAGAGACTAATGATTTTGATTAAGGAGGAAAAAATTGATTACTGCAGCAACAATTTAAAAATTAGGGGAAAAGATGATAACAAAGGGTAATTTGGTAAGACTATAGTTTTATGTTGATGAGGGACTAACTTTTTTTGTACCCCCTTAGTAGCATGCACGCACAGAATTAAAAATTTATTTCTATTTCTACCATTAATAATGTAAATTCAACCCCTGATTTCAATCGGGTCTTTTCAAATTTTCCAAATTACCCTTTTGTTTCTCCGTATCCCACTTCAATTGACCGCTTAACAAACATTAATTTTCCTATCATGCTATTTTCAAAAATTCCTATTTCTAATTCAATGCAACCATCTTTTCTAAACTGTGATCCCCGACCAATCATCTTCTACAACTTCGATTATCGATTATCGTCCTACAACTTCGATTATCGACTGTCGATCATCGATTATTGACTGCCGATCTAATCATAATTCAACGCAATCGTCTTCTCTGAACTAATATTCTTGAACAATCTTCTTTAACAACTTCGATTATCGTTATTGATTGCCGATTATCGGTTATTGACCAAGATTAGTCCGCTAAACTGTCGATTATCGATGGATTATCTGCCAGGTTTACCTATCAAGATTTTCGCTGTTTAATACACTTCTTACAATTTTTGCTATAGCTGATATTTTAGATTTATCCTATTAAACACACTTCTAACCATTTTTGATGTAAGACTGATTTAAGATTTTTTGTACAATGGAGATCGAATCAAGTACAACAAATAATTAATGATAGGCCAGTATTTAACCTATGATTTCCTTCAAACATTATTCTTCCAGTACAATAGCTTCTTAGGACCTTTATATAACAATGTTAGCTTAATAAAATACAATGTCTACCGTAATATTTTGTTAAATACTATTATAACGATCCTGACTCGACCTTCGAAAATCGGCACCGAATACGTCACTCGTATTCAAATGCCGCAGATCCAAATGTCGAATCTGGTTCGCCGGAGCTTATAACGCATTAAGTAAATCAACACAGTGGAAGAAAAGGAATAAATATCATATACAACTCCAATGAATACAATATCCAATGATATACAACAATGATATCAATATGATACAATAATATCAGAGACGATAAACAACAGCAGAAAACCAATAGCAAAAGAGATAACTCCAATATCAAACTGCATCTCCAATCCAATGCTCCAAAGCCAAAACTCCAAACCACTAGCTCGAACCACCATCAAGTTGGACAAACCAAGGTTAGCCGTGGATCCAAAGACTCCAAAGAATGCCAAACAGAAAGCTGAAGGCTATCCAATCGATATATACTATCAGACTATCTGAAAATCTAACTCTAGACTGCCCATGTGGAAAATTATGGGCACTCAGAGTTTAGGAAAGGAACAATAAACTCCGGGTCAGTCATGATACTGGTATGAGCAAACAAAAATATTTTATCTTTAAAAACAACAAAAGAATTTAAATTGAAATCCACAATGCTTTTTGAAAAATGAAACTACCATAAGGCCTCCCGGCACACACACAATGCAATCGCACACTTGTGGGATATTTCTCCTTATGATAGTCAAATATGCTTAATATGATAAAACTCTTTGATATTATTACTAGTGCATAGTGTGAAGACATTTCGAAAATATAATATTAATCTTGCGAGCATAGGTACTATTATACTATGCCTACTATAGCTGCCATGTTAAATGGCAGGTTCTACAACTAAAACCGTACAAGACGCGTATTGGATGATTGGATTTTCAACAAATGGTCAGGCCAAGGAACTTCTTATTGCCACATGGAAACGCCTCTGGAGGGATGCCCTGAGAACCTACCCGGCTCTCTACCAACACAAGGCCGGTCTACCCCCTTTATGGGGGTAAAACCTAAGATATGCCAACCCCGGTCGTTTCGACCTTTATATGAGGGCCCTCTACACCAACAACATCACACAGTAATAAATATACCACAGTGTCCACATAAGTAAGTATCTGGGCTCCATACCATGATACTACCCTTTTCCAGAAGGAATGGACATACCCTAGGGGAGCTACCCCTGAAACCTTGCTCCATCTTTCCTATTTCGACCATTACCGGTTTGTGAGGCTCGATGAGGTCTCGTCCACAAAGCTACACTTTTTCACAAAGTCATGCTTTGACCAACAAATGATCAGCAGCACTTCGTATGCCACATTACCAAATTGGGAACGTATCACCAGTAACCATCAACTACATAACCTCTGAGCTCGTACGTCTTAGAGAAGGGTGTTAAGCTAAGAGAATAAATCTCCGCCACCAAACAGAGATGTATTTGATAGAAACCGGTTTTACATCTCAAAGTGTAATGTCAGAAACACATCCATACAAGTCTGTTCCGGGTTCGAACAGAACCGAAGGCACTTCCGAAGAAGCCCTTGCAATCCGGGTATTCACAATCCCGATCGGACTTTCCATCACTTAGGGAATCTCTATACCGTAGCTACTCAGTGCAGAGACAATCGATAGGTTATCCTATCGTTCTTGCAAATACCCGGTCTTCACCACCGGTCTTCAATGATATCCATAACGTCGTATCATTACTCGGAACGGGTTATATGACACTAGGTCCTCTCCCGGCTAAACCGAATAATGAACGCAATATTTAAAAACATATGGATGTGGGATTTCAGTTAAGTCACAACTTTAAACCCAAAACATTTCTTTCAAATGGTTAAACAAATTACCATTTTAAATCTTTTAAACAAAAAAGATTCATTTCACAAAGTTCACCCAGTTTCATAAAGATCCATTCATGGATTTTCAAACAATTTCCATTTCAATTGGATTAACTCATTCAATCTTTAAGTCAAAGATTTATCTTATAGCTTTCAAAACCCGTTTCCAAAGATTCATTCATAACTTGGAAAACCATTTTCAATTCAATCTTGAAATTCCTTTAATACAAATTGGAAATTCCTTTCTTATATGTGAAAGCTGTTATTATTTGAAAACAAATAGTTTCCGTTTCGGAGAAATTCAATTTCACATATACAAGTTAAAATCTTTCAAACTTGGGTTAAATTCAAATTCTTTAAACAATACATTTAAAAATGGTTTAAAATCCATATAAACACATTTATAACTTGTATAACATTCTTTAAACCAAAATTTCCAACATAGAATTTAATTTCAAATTTTGAATTCAAATTATTTAAATTTCAAAATTTTATCAAGTTATTCAAAATAACTTTTATCATTGAAAACACCTTTCAAAAGCCTTTTTACATTTATCCCAAATCCATTTCCAAAACCTTTTGGATTCAAAACCATTCAACTTTTTTTTAAAACCTTTTCAAAAATCTATGAGCTAACCAAATTCCTCGTACAATCCATATTTGTGTGTGTATAGTGTGGTCTAGGGGTTTTACCCAATAGTGCAAAAACATCAATCATCACAGATTCAAGCACAATAATATTTGATAAGCGGTATAATCCTATAATGCTTATATATATACACAGAATCTAGATAGATAATATAAATGCACTGTAGATAAATAAATTACATTCATCACAACTTGAATTAAAACAATTCAAATCACAAAGCATCACACAACAAAGATGATAAAACAATTCAAACCATTTCATACCATCCATACATTCATAAGTATAAGCATCAAGTCATCTGATTAATTTTAAACCAGTTCATTACCTATGAATAAATTTCTAATCATAATTAATTAATAATTAATTAACTACAAACCATTATTATTAATTATCCTTAAATTAATCATTAACTAACCTTTAATTAATAATTAATCCTTTGATTAATTATCCTTTAATTAATTATCCTTTAAATTAATTAACCTTTAAACATTTGATTAATCAATTTTTAATCATTAATTATCCATTCTTAATTACTTTCAATTAAGTAATTATTTTTAATTAATTATTCATTAATTACTTGATCTATTAATCTTAAATTATTAATTAATTTATCTTTAATTTATTACAATAAGCGATTATCCCTAATCACTTTCATTAATTAATCCTTAATTTATTAATTATTCTCAAATTAATTACCTCTGCTAATTAATCATTCAATTTTTTTTTGCAGAGCAAGCGGGGTTAAACTGGTCCCCTACCAGATTTATTAAAAAGAAGACACAACACAGTGAATACAAAGAAAGGAAAAAAAAATAAAAATAAAGAAATACAGAGTGAACATACAGGGAAAACAAAGTAGAAAGTATAGAAAAACATGGGTGGACTAGTTGATCCATGGCTCTATTTGGTGATTGAGGAAGGAATGCACGCTACCCCTCATCCCCAACAGTATTTCATTCTTCACTGTTATCCATAAAGCCTCATGCCTCTTGTTGATCCCACTGAAAATTCTCCTATTTCTTTCTTCCCATATTTTCTTTAACAGCTTCTTCAGTGAAAACAAATAAGAAAATCTGTCCTCATCGCTTTGCATAATCACATGTTCAGTGTAAGCCCATGGATCAGCAAATGAAGTAAAGGCAAACATCCTATCTAATCTGATCATCAAATTATTCCAAAGATGCTCAACGTACTCACACTCAAAAAACAAATGCTGCAAACTTTCATCATGAATGTGGCATAATACACACGAGGAAGGGACATCCATACCTAACCCAATTAGCCTATCTCTGGTTAACAGAGCTTCATTCTTCACCTTCCATAGCATCATATTGTCACTGTTTGGGGAGAAAGCTGCCCATATTGGCTTGCTCCACTTGCAATTAGGCACAGAATCCATGTCAAGCAAATCATGGTAAATTCGAGAGATAGCATGATCTTTTCCATTCCAAAGGACCGTGTCATGTTCCCGCGTGACAAAATTAATGGCATCATATTGTCTCCATATAGCTCTGACGATCTGATTACTGGAGAAAGGCAAGAGAAGATGGCCATAGACAATATGGTCAGTAGCTAATGCATTTAGGCTAATAGATGATTGAAATTTTTGTTGAGACGTGAATTTCCGATTAAGTATTATTCCTTTACTAATCCAAGGCTCATTCCAGAAACTACATACACTCCTAGCAGAAAGCTCAATCTGAACAAAGGGAAGAAAAGAGGATCTCAGCTTCAAAATGTTTCTCCAAATCCAACTACAAGACTGCGGAGGATCCATTTGCCAAAAGTTGTTAGCTCCAACATTATACATGGGAACCCACCTCACCCATAAGTTATTCTTCCTCTGCATCAGAGCATGAAGGTGACAACTGAAGGCAGCCTTGTTCCTTAAAGGTAATTACCCAAAGTAACCTTAATCATTCAAATTAATTAGCCTTAACTAATTATTCTTCAATCGCTTGATTAATACCATAATTTAATCAACCTTTAATACATTAATAACATTAACCAAATTAACCTCAAATCATTTTAATTCATTAATCAAATTGTCCTTAAAGGTAATTACTCAAAGTATTAACTTTACTTTAATTACATAAAATAATTATTCTCATTTAATTACTTAATTACATTCATTAAACCTTGTTAAATAAAGTAAATCATCACTGACTAAATTTTGACAACCTTTAAGTAATTTAGTAATCAAAACATTATTAAAATAAACCATTTATCCTTTTAAATCAGTTTCTTAATTATTAAATTTAAATTTCAAAATAATTAAGGAAAACAAACTTAATTAATTTAAAGTTAAATAAACTATAGAACTTTTATTGCCCCGAAATTTCAAACAAACTTTTATTATATAAAAGAAATTTATTTAAAAATAAGATTTTAAACCTTATTCTATTCAAATTTAAAATATGGTTTGTCTAAATGCTTTAAGACCCGAGACACTCACGTGTAAAACCTGGTAACACTCTCGAGTTCAACCACCATTCCATCGCTTCGAGTCAAACCCTTGTTTGCGCGTGCTAGAACCCGAGCTCTTCCTTCTTCCCCAAAACTGCTTCAAACCCAGATGCACATGCACGAATCGTGCACGTGTACAGTTGCTTGCCGCTCCTTCGACCATCGCCATCGTCACACTCAGGTCATCGATGACCTGCCCTATCCTTCTGACCACCCAGGTCCCTTGATTTCGCCGTCGTTCGAAATTTAACACTTCAACTCAAACTATAACAAAACCCATCACCGACAAACACCTCGTATTCGCCAACCATGACCACCAGAATCGACGCAAGCCTGGTCGAAGCTTCGCCACACGACAACCATTCAATCCCCCCAGGTCCGATCGACCATATAGTTTCGACGACATTGCAATCTCCTCAGGAACCAGACCAACCAAAAATCCAGTTCAAACCCTAAATCCACATCGTCCACCATCTCTGGCGATCTAGAATTTGTTCCACCATTTTTCTGATACTACAAGCATGCTTCAGATTCAATCACAAGACCAATCGTGCCACCGATTGCCAGAACTTGATCAAAATATAACCCTTGTTCATCTAAGAATTTCTCGATCATTACTAGCTTGAAAATCATAAAACGATTTTCTAAATTCATATTTTTGAAATACGAATCAATCTGTATAATCAAAACTTGCCAATTTAAAAATAAAATTTTCAGCTTGAATTAGTTTTTTCCTCTGTCATCCTGTTTCCAGCAAAGTTTACCTATATATCCTTCTTAATAATTTTTTCTTTGGTCGATGTTTATATTGTTACAAACATATTCCGTTTAGAATTTATAACTTGAATTTAATTAGATAGGAAGATGCTAAAATTTTTTTCCAGTGAGTCTTGAAGCTGTAATTAGGAACAGAGAGAATATACATACAAACATTGTTCAGATACACCCATGCATACATTTATTCATACATGTAGAACAACATTCACCATTTTACTTCAAAGATCAATCGCAACATCAAGACACAAGAATAAATTCAGGTCAAGTTTGCTCACCTGAGTTTGGAAAGAGCAGAGAAGATTGTTTGAGCTGGAATTTCATTTGTAATGTTGACCTAAATGTTGCACTTTGACCTGTTTTTGTTTTGACTCCCAGTTTGAACAGAAGCTTGTCGTTTGAATCTGATCTCGATTTGTTACTTCATTTATATATGCTCTTTTGGTTTTCAGGTTGTAGTTTGTTTTTTTTCCAGGTTGCAGTTTCTTTTTGCATTGTATCCTAGATGATCTTCTTCTTGATTATGCTTCCAGATCTTGTTTGATTGTTTGAGAACTGGAATTGAAGACCATATGATCTTCTAGTTTGATCAGGGCTTCAGATTTGACTTTTTTTCCTATGATTTTGTTTCAGATTTTGAACTGCTTTAGATCTGAAGCTTTTCTTTTGCTTTGAATTAAATTTCTGGTCTTGATTTCTTTTTCTTTAAATTTTAATCAAAAGATAAATGCCACTTGTATCACTTGCATGGCAACATATCTACACTTGTTGAATTTTCTTATTGCATGATTTACAAATGTTTCATATCTTTATTTATTTTCTTACAAATGTCATAAGCATGGATTTTTATGTTTTACCCCTTGTTTTATTAATTTGTTAATATGAACAATTTGTGCTTGAACCCTTTTATTTACTTTATTTATAAATCTTGTAATACGTTTTCTCATATTTATATTTTTAAACACCTTAAATGTTCATGTTAATAACATTTAAATATAACTTTATATTATATTTACCATTTAAATAAATACATCTTTCTTCATTAACATTTATATAACCTTTTAAAGAAATTGAAAAAAAATTAAATTACACAAGTATGCATAGATTATATATATATATAAGATTATATATATATATATATATATATATATAAGTCTTTGGAATATAAATTTTGACTTTAAACAACTTTTGAAAATTATTTATATTTAATTCAAATCATACTTTTATTATTTCCTTTTATTTATGTATGTATTATGTTTTCAAATGTTTATATTCAAACTACTTTATTTATACTTATACATCCTTAAAGAAAAAGGTTTGAAACTAAACTACACTTTAATAAATAATCATACATATGTATTTCTTAATTTTATAAAACTTTTTAAATCCAATTTATTTAGTAAATTAATTTTTTTCCAATATATTTATTTAATTCCAAAATCAAATTCCAAATTATAATCCATACATCTTATTTAATTTAGAAAATACAAATACAATTTTTTATAAAATACTTATCTTTGAATTTCAACCCAAAATTCTATTTAAAATCTAAAATATTTGTTTATTCTGGAAATTTTCTAACTGATTCCCAAATAATTTCACAATTAAATTCCAAATTAAATTAATTGTCAAATTAAACTTGGTTAAAATTCGGGAATCTTAAAGATTTCCCCCTTAAGAAAATTTCGTCTCCGAAATTTGCCAGGGAGATAACAAAGAAAGATGAATATATCAAAGATATGGTCTACCAGATTAAACTGAATATTTGTTCTGCGTTCGGCTTACCAAATCAGAACATCAACAATAGATACGAGAACAAACTCATTCAATACTACATAAGACATTTGGGTCACCATTCTACGAAATATGCAGGTGCACTGGTTAGTTCGAAGGATCATTAACCACTCGTAGAATATATCGAGACCCAAACGGTAGATAAATGGATTTAATCTTCCACAATTCTCAAACACTAGATATGGATTCCAAACTTAATTCGAAACACCCTAAATTATATATCTTGTCCCTCTTCGGATTTTGATCCTCACAAGAAATTACAATAGAATTTCAAATTTTGGTTTAATCGAAATTGTTTTATCGATACAATTTATTTAACTTTATATTTTAGTTACCAATTTATTTCAATTTTGTAAAAATTGAAACGATGAGCTGATAACGAGAATACGAGATAGGAACCTTCTACAAGGATTCGCAAGGCCACCACAACACCGAAGCTTCTCCCTCGAGCTGCCAGAAGCAATCAAAGAATTGAAAAGACGAATCAAAGGAGATTGATAAGAAAGTTGTTTCCACTATTGCAGGGTATTGACCATTTGTAGTGGTACTCCCATGTCCCCTCTCTCGTCCTCTTCTTGCACTCATACTCACTATTAGTGGATAGTAAGAGAATTTACTGAGGCATACGAACAGATATCTTAGGGATATACTCATTCTAGGGTAAACTTTACCCTATCTCTAATAAGCTACCTAATGTGTTATACTCCTGAGCTAAAGTTTTAACCTTCAGCTCTGATACCACTTATAACGACCCTGACCCGACCTTCGAAAATCAGCACCGAATACGTCACTCGTATTCAAATGCCGCAGATTCAAACGTCGAATCTGGTTCGCCGGAGCTTATAACACATTAAGTAAAACAACACAGCGGAAGAAAAGAAATGAATATCATATACAACTCTAATAAATACAATATCCAATGATATACAACAATGATATCAATATGATACAAGAATATCAGAGACGATAAACAACAGCGGAAAACCAATAGCAAAAGAGATAAATCCAATATCAAACTGCATCTCCAATCCACTGCTCCAAAGCCAAAACTCCAAAACCACTAGCTCGAACCACCATCAAGTTGGACTAACCAAGGTTAGCCGTGGATCCAAAGACTCCAAAGAATGCCAAACAGAAAGCTAAAGGCTACCCAATCGATATCTACTATCGGACTATCTGAAAATCTAACTCTAGACTGCCTGTGTGGAAAATTGTGGGCACTTAGAGTTTAGGAAAGGAACAATAAACTCCGGGTCAGTCATGGAACTAGTGTGAGCAAACAAAAACATTTTATCTTTAAAACAACAAAAGAATTTAAATTGAAATCCGCAATGCTTTTGGAAAATGAAACTACCTTAAGGCCTCCTGGCACACACACAACGCAATCGCACACATGGGGAAGATTTCTCCTTATGTCAGTCAAATATGCTTAATACGAGAAAACTCTTTGATATTATTACTAGTGCATAGTGTGAAGACATTTCGAAAATATAATATTAATCTTAGCCAGCATAGATACCATTATACTATGCCTACTATAGCTGCCATGTTAAATGGCAGGTTCTACAACTAAAACCGTACAAGGCGCGTATTGGATGATTGGATTTTCAACAACTGGTCAGGCCAAGGAACTTTCTATTGCCACATGAGAACGCCTCTGGAGGGACGCCCCGAGAACCTACCCGGCTCTCTGCCAACACAAGGCCGGTCTACCCCCTTCCCGGGGGTTAAACCTAAGATATGCCACCCCCGGTCGTTTGCGACCTTTATCCGAGGACCCTCTACACCAACAACATCACACAGTAATAAATATACTACAGTGTCCACATGAGTAAGTATCTGGGCTCCATACCATGATACCACCCTTTTCCAAAAGGAATGGACATACCCTAGGGGAGCTACCCCTGAAACCTTGCCGCATCTTTCCTGTTTCGACCATTACCTGTTTGTGAGGCTCGATGAGGTCTCGTCCACAAAGCTACACTTTTTCACAAAGTCATGCTTTGATCAACAAATGATCAGCAGCACTTCGTATGCCACAATACCAAATTGGGAACGTATCACTAGTAACCATCAACTACATAACCTTTGAGCTCGTACGTCTCAGAGAAGGGTGTTAAGCTAAGAGAATAAATCTCCGCCACCAAACAGAAATGTACTTGATAGAAACCGGTTTTACATCTCAAAGTGTAATGTCAGACACACATCCATACAAGTCTGTTCCGGGTTCGAACAGAACCGAAGGCACTTCCGAAGAAGCCCTTGCAATTCGGGTATTCACAATCCCGATCGGACTTCCCATCACTTAGGGAATCTCTATACCGTAGCTACTCAGTGCAGAGACAATCGATAGGTTATCCTATCATTCTTGCAAATACCCGGTCTTCACCACCGGTCTTCAATGCTATCCATAACGTCGTATCATTATTCGGAACGGGTTATATGACACAAGGTCCTCTCTCGGCTAAACCGAATAATGAGCGCAATATTTAAAAACATATGGATATGAGATTTCAGTTAAGTCACAACTTTAAACCCAAAACTTTTCTTTCAAATGGTTGAACAAATTACCATTTTAAATCTTTTAAACAAAAAGATTCATTTCATAAAGTTCACCCAGTTTCATAAAGATCCATTCACGGATTTTCAAACAATTTGCATTTCAATTGGATTAACTCATTCAATCTTTAAGTCAAAGATTTATCTTATAGCTTTCAAAAACCCATTTCCAAAGATTCATTCACAACTTGGAAAACCATTTTTAATTCAATCTTGAAATTCCTTTAATACAAATTGGAAATTCCTTTCTTATATGTGAAAGCTGTTATTATTTGTAAACAAATAGTTTTCGTTTCGGAGAAATTCGATTTCACATATACAAGTTTAAATCTTTCAAACTTGGGTTAATTCAAATTCTCTAAACAATACATTTAAAAATGGTTTAAAACCCATATAAACACATTTATAACTTGTATAACATTCTTTAAACCAAAATTTCGAACGTAGAATTCAGTTTCAAATTTTGAATTCAAATTATTTAAATTTCAAAATTTTATCAAGTTATTAAAAATAACTTTTATCTTTGAAAACACCCTTTCAAAAGCCTTTTTACATTTATCCCAAATCCATTTCCAAAACCTTTTGGATTCAGAACCATTCAACTTTTTTTTAAAACCTTTTCAAAAATCTATGAGCTAACCAAATTCGTCGTGCAATCCATATTTGTGTGTGTATAGTGTGGTCCAGGGGTTTTACCCAATAGTGCAACAACATCAATCATTACAGATTCAAGCACAATAATATTTGATAAGCGGTATAATCCTATAACGCTTATCTATATACACAGAATCTAGATAGATAATATAAATGCATTGTAGATAATAAATTATATTCATCATAGCTTGAATTAAAACAATTCAAATCACAAAGCATCACATGGAAAAGATGACAAAACAATTCACAGCATTTCATACCATCCATACATTCATAAGTATAATCATCAAGTCATCTGATTAATTTTAAACCTGTTCATTACCTATGAATAAATTTCTAATCATGGTTAATTAATAATTAATTAACTACAAACCATTATTATTAATTATCCTTTAATTAATCATTAATTAACCTTTAATTAATAATTAATCTTTTGATTAATTATCCATTAATTAATTATCCTTTAAATTAATTAACCTTTGAACATTTGATTAATCAATTTTTAATCATTAATTATCCATTCTTAATTACTTTCAATTAAGTAATTATGTTTAATTAATTATTCATTAATTACTTGATTTATTAATCTTAAATTATTAATTAATTTATCTTTAATTTATTACAATAAGTGATTATCCCTAATCACTTTCATTGATTAATCCTTAATTTATTAATTATTCTCAAATTAATTACCTCTACTAATTAATCATTCAAATTAATTAGCCTTAATTAATTATTCTTCAATCGCTTGATTAATACCATAATTTAATCAACCTTTAATACATTAATAACATTAACCAAATTAACCTTAAATCATTTTAATTCATTAATCAAATTATCCTTAAAGGTAATTACCCAAAGTATTAACTTTACTTTAATTACATAAAATAATTATTCTCATTTAATTACTTAATTACATTCATTAAACCTTGTTAAATAAAGTAAATCATCATTAACTAAATTTTGACAACCTTTAAGTAATTTAGTAATCAAAATGTTATAAAATAAACCATTTATCTTTTTAAATCAGTTTCTTAATTATTAAATTTAAATTTCAAAATAATTAAGGAAAACAAACTTAATTAATTAAAAGTTAAATAAACTATAGAACTTTTATTTCCCCGAAATTTCAAATAAACTTTTATTATATAAAAGAAATTTATTTAAAAGTAAGATTTTAAACCTTATTCTATTCAAATTTAAAATATGGTTTGTCTAAATGCTTTTAGACCCGAGAGACTCACGTGTAAAACCTGCTAACGCTCTCGAGTTCAACCACCATTCCATCGCTTCGAGTCAAACCCTTGTTTGCGCGTGCTAGAACCCGAGCTCTTCCTTCTTCCCCAAAACTGCATCAAACCCAGATGCATAAGCACGAATCGTGCATGTGTACAGTTTCTTGCCGCTCCTCCGACCATCGCCATCGTCGCACTCAGGTCATCGATGACCTGCCCTATTCTTCTGACCACCCAGGTCCCTTGATTTCGCCGTCGTTTGAAATTTAACACTTCGACTCAAACTGTAACAAAACCCATCACCGATAAACACCTCATATTCGCTAACCATGACCACCAGAATCGACGCGAGCCTGACCGAAGCTTCGCCACATGACAACATTCCATCCCCCCAGGTCTGATCGACCATATAGTTTCGACGACATTGCAATCTCCTCAGGAACCAGACCGACCAAAAATCCAGTTCAAACCTTAAATCCACATCGTCCACCATCTCTGGCGATCTAGAATTTATTCCACCATTTTTCTGATAATCTTTAATCTACAAGCATGCTTCAGGTTCAATCACAAGACCAATCGTGCCACCGATTGCCAAAACTTGATCAAAATATAACTCTTGTTCGTCTAAGAATTTCTTGATCATTACTAGCTTAAAAATCATGAAACAATTTTCTAAATTCATATTTTTGAAATATGAATCAACCTGTATAATCAAAACTTGCCAATTTAAAAATAAAATTTTCAGCTTGAATTTGTTTTTTCCTCTGTCATCCTGTTTCCAGCAAAGTTTACCTATATATTCTTCTTAATAATTTTTTCTTTGCTTGATGTTTATATTGTTACAAACATATTCCTTTTAGAATTTATAACTTGAATTTAATTAGATAGGAAGATGCTAAATTTTTTCCAGTGAGTCTTGAAGCTGTAATTAGGAACAGAGAGAACATACACAAGACATTGCTCAGATACACACATGCATACATTTATTCATACATGCAGAACAACATTCACCATTTTACTTCAAAGATCAATCACAACATCAAGACATAAGAATAAATTCAGGTCAAGTTTGCTCACCCGAGTTTGGGAAGAACAGAGAAGATTGTTTGAGCCTGGAATTTCGTTTATAATGTTGATCTAAATGTTGCACTTTGACCTGTTTTTGTTTTGACTCCCAGTTTGAACAGAAGCTTGTCATTTGAATCCGATCTCGATTTGTTACTTGATTTGTATATGCTCTTCTGGTTTTCAGGTTGTGGTTTCTTTTTTTCCAGGTTGCAGTTTCTTTTTGCATTGTATCCTAGATGATCTTCTTCTTGATTATGCTTCCAGATCTTGTTTGATTATTTGAGAACTGGAATTGAAGACCATCTGATCTTCTAGTTTGATCATGGCTTCAGATTTGACTTTTTTTCCTATGATTTTGTTTCAGATTTTGAACTGCTTAAGATCTGAAGCTTTTCTTTTGCTTTGAATTAAATTTCTGGTCTTGATTTCTTTTTCTTTAAATTTTAATCAAAAGATAAATGCCACTTGTATCACTTGCATGGCAACATATTTACACTTGTTGAATTTTCTTATTGCATGATTTACAAATGTTTCATATCTTTAATTATTTTCTTACAAATGTCATAAGCATGGATTTTTATGTTTTACCCCTTGTTTTATTAATTTGTTAATATGAAACAATTTGTGCTTGAACCCTTTTATTTACTTTATTTATAAGTGTTTTCTCATATTTATATTTTTAAACACCTTAAATGTTCATGTTAATAACATTTAAATATAACTTTATATTATATTTCCCATTTAAATGAATACATCTTTCTTCATTAACATTTATATAACCTTTTAAAGAAATTGAAAAAAATTAAATTACACAAGTATGCATAGATTATATACATATACATATACATATATATATATATATATATATATATAAGTCTTTAGAATATAAGTTTTGACTTTAAACAACTTTTGAAAATTATTTATATTTAATTCAAATCATACTTTTATTATTTCCTTTTATTTATGTATGTATTATGTTTTCAAATGTTTATATTCAAACTACTTTATTTATACTTATACATCCTTAAAGAAAAAGGTTTGAAACTAAACTACACTTTAATAAATAATCATACATATGTATTTCTTAATTTTATAAAGCTTTTTAAATCTAATTTATTTAGTAAATCAATTTTTTTCCAATATATTTATTTAATTCCAAAATCAAATTCCAAATTATAATCCATACATCTTATTTAATTTAGAAAATACAAATACAATTTTTTATAAAATACTTATCTTTGAATTTCAACCCAAATTTCTATTTAAAATCTAAAATATTTGTTTATTCTGGAAATTTTCTAATTGATTCCCAAATAATTTCACAATTAAATTCCAAATTAAATTAATTGTCATATTAAACTTGGTTAAAATTCGGGAATGTTGCAACTATTGTATTTCGTGAAGTTTGTGTATGTTTCTATTTCAACTGGATTTTCTCGTGAAAATGCACGGTTACAAAATGTACACTTCCTTTGATTCATCCGTATTGTATTAAATCACGTCAAATTCTGTTTCTAATAAAACCATAATAACATAATTGCAAAAGTATAGAGTTACTGTTATTTTAGTGTATGGTTTGTATCTGTATGTTTTAACTTAAATTCAAGCATAATATAACCAACTTTTGAAAATTGAACCGGAACTCTATGGATTTTATCCGAGATATACAGACAAACATAATAAACAAGTAACAATAAAGAAAAATGAATTTTAATCAAGTACGGAATCTAAAGATGAAATATTGAGAAGGAATGCGAAATTGAATATAGTCTAAGATTTAAATATATCAATAAGTGATAATGTAGTTATTTATTAAAAGCCCTTATATCAGATATCATTCCGAAACAAGTAACTTAAAAAGATCCACAATTTGTTGATATTTCAAACTGGTACTGAAATATAATAAGGGAAAATCGTGAAAATGAACAAATTTTAGCCCAAAATAAAGTAGTTCCAGCCCTTATCAATCAAATGATATACGCAAAATTAAAAAAATTCATATTTGTTATCACGTAGCATTAACTAGCATTAACGTAGTTTGAATTCTCAACCATTCTATTGAAGCAATGATAAAGGTGTTCTTTCTTTTATAATTTCTTTAAACCTGGACAAAGGATGTGTTTGTTTATGATAAATAACAATCTCTAACCGCGAACATTATGGGTATTTTTAAAGAAACATGGCTAGAAGGATAACCTTTTCATCTGAGGACAGCAAAGACCAGGCTTTATGTCACTTTAAATTGGTTGGATATATTCCAATTAGCTAGGTTTAAAATTAACGGATCAACACCCAACTTGCAAGATTTCATAATGAAACTAATAAGGAAAATATTAATATGGAAAAAAAATTAACAAATAAAATAAATAAAAATATTGATCTGAAAATCCAAAATAAAATTGCTTTCATATTTGTAGGAATATCAATTTTAGGAATGGTCTTAGGCCCACAAAACAACCAAGTACACTTGAAGTAAGTAGCTAGGAAGCTAAACTTATGGACAACTGCATCAGGTATGGCATTAGAAAAATGTAACTAAAATTTGTTTAAATTAGCAGTAGCCGGGTGTAATGCAAATATATGGTGGCACTGTTTAGAAAACCAGTGGCATAATTCTAGAGCTGACCAGAAAGTGAACTGATAATGCTATTGAAACTAAAATATTTGTATACAAGCCAAAGATATGAAAGCAACAAATTTTAAAAGTTTAAAAGTGAAAGCAGATACATAGGCTGTTTCAAATTACACAAAAGTACCTGACTGATTCTAAAAAATAACGACTGATTTGCTATGAAGTATTTTGTTTTTATCACGCAAGTATTTTAGAGCTGTCCTGACTTACAAAGGGCAGTAATTCTGTGTAATACACTCAATGATGTAAGTCTTTTGTTCTTACCGTTATCGTTACTTTCCATGGTTTACATTTTGGATTCAACAATAGATAGTAGTCAGAAGTCTTTTAACGCCTAGACAATCGTGCAGTCCTTCCAATAAAAAAACACATATTATCGGTTAAACCCTGTCTGAAACTAGAAACTTGCCATATCTGTTCTGAGTTGATGCTTTTTACAAGCCAAATTTAATTATATTTTCATTCTACAATCAGTTATCTAATTGCAATTCTAGCTTTCTTTTAACTTTAGTTATATCATCATGTTGTTTTAGCAGCAAGTTTATTCATCAAGTATACACTTAAAAATGACAACCCTTGTTTGATCAGTAATAGGTGGATAGCAATGATATTGTGCATCCAGTTTACCTATTTTACAGCAGTATCACAACAGCCTAATTTACCATGCAAGTATTAGCATACCGAATAAGTTATCCATATATTTTATATTGCATTAGATCATCAATCATCTTAGTCAAATATGACGGCACAGTCTTTTTGCATCTACTGCAATTTAGACAATGTATAAATTTCAAAAAACCAACCTTATATGATTTTTCAGAAAAGCAAGAGCTCGGTAATGATGCATGGTTTCATGCATGCTCACACTTATGTTACCTTTCATTTTGATATCTCTAGAGAATTGAACATATATGTTATAATGTTATTAAATTTGGTTGGTATATAAGCTTTTATTAGATCACTAATATTTTATACTCATGTTTCCTTTGATTTTCATTCAATTTTCCCTTTTTGTTTTAGAAGAAAGTATTATTGAACTCTAGCATTACAAATTTATGGAATTTAGGTAAGCAAAAAATTTACAAGTTTTTTGTACATAATCTGAGCATAATTCCCAGTAGTTGACATCTTTTTAGATAGAGGAATGATGAAATAAAATTAAATCAAGAGCTGTCATCAACTTTATGTTATTCGCTTCATAGAATTTCTTTCTATAGTTTCAACTTGGAATCCCCATGCTTCTCTTTATTAATCATGTATCCCTTATATATGTTATATTTGATGCAACAGCCTGAGATTTCCCTTATGTCATATATATATATATATATATATATATATATATATATATATATATATATGCTTAGCTTAAGTCAGCATAAGTGTTTTCTTGCATTTTATGTTTGCTTCTTTTTCACCTATAAAAATTCAGCCTGCTTAAATCCACGTTATTTATGTCATGAAATCTTAAGGGTTAATGTTTAGTATATGCAATGGTGTCTATGAAAGACACTCATACTAAACGCTTGAAACTCATAGCTATTACTGAGCACCTGAATGAAAGTCGCACACGTAACTATCACCATGCCCATCCTACCTTTTGTTATACCTATTGGGTCTTCTTATTATCTTCAACTCCAGCATAAACGTGTCCCTCATCCCACTTTAGGCTAACGTGAGATCACCATATGTTCGTAGAATCTATAGAGGAAATGATGTTGGTACCAGCCCGTCATCCAAACAACATCTAGTCGTGCCCCTTATCCAAATCCCTCATGATTTGGACTTTTATTTGACCAATTAATACCATTCTTAGCATAAACGTGCTTCCGGCTCACTTTAGGCTAATGATGTGGGACCACCATTTTGTCTAATGGGGAGTGCTATTTGGTATATGTCCTATTTTCATCTTTTAAACTCTCCTAAGTCTTAAAATAAGATTTATTCTGTTCTTTTTCTTATTATAACCTACGTTATAATCATGTTTATTATTTAACCCAAGGTCTAAGTGTGAAAATAAGCTTCTTTCATCTTTTGCTCTTTTTAGTTATAATTCTAAGTTATAATTAGGTCAATCTTTTTAATTCAGTCTAATTAACGTGTTCTGTAGAGTAACTTGCCTGTCAACTTTTTCACTATCACACCCAAAAAACCAAACTCTGCCTTACGTAAAGTTGCCAGAGTATGATTAACCTTTAAATTTGAAATCACACTTATATACCTAGTATTGGCCACAATTTACAAGAACATTCTGTAGTAATAGTAAGAGGAGGAAGGATTAAGGATTTACCCGGTGTAAGATATCACATTGTTCGAGGAACCCTAAATGCTGTCGGAGTAAAGGATCGTCAACAAGGGTGTTCTAGTGCAATGTAGATTCTTATTCAAGACTTGTATCATTTAATAGTAGAATGTATATTCTGTTTACTAAATCGCATAAAATTTTAGTCAAACTCCATAAATCTATTTCAAACATATTAACGGAGATGGAATGGCGGAATAAAGAACATTTTGGACGCAGGTTCAAATTTTTGACGGGTTAAATTGAAAAAAAAAATCTGTTACTTACACTTATGGAGCCTAATTAAGCAAAATTTACATCTTATATTCCATTATTTCAGTTTTCTTACAATTTAATCCATATCCGCGTTAATCCTATTCTAATCCATACGCGAAAAAGAAGAGGAATAAAAGAAAACTAAAAATAGAAGAAA
This sequence comes from Allium cepa, assembly GCA_030765085.1. NCBI lineage: Eukaryota > Viridiplantae > Streptophyta > Magnoliopsida > Asparagales > Amaryllidaceae > Allium > Allium cepa. The sequence goes on along the minus strand of CM060943.1, from coordinate 237,115,157 downwards.
ATCCAAAGCGTAGAAAGAAGATGTAAATAACGTATAAATAACAGTAAATAAACTAAAATACTGTAAATAAGCAGAAAAGCTATAACTAATAGAAATAAACTAAAATTACTGAAAAGAATAGTCGAAAGAAAATAGATTGAAAATAATTCTAAAAACTGTAGATAAACTACTGAAAAGGCTATTTCAAAAATTGTAGTAAAATTACAACTATTGTAACCCTATTATTTTAAATTACTTAAAGAAATTTTAAAATAATTACAATCACTCATCTCTGGTCCTAAGCTCTACATTTGGTCTTTTCGGATCCACTTGGTGTTGTAAAATAATTTAATTTACAACGATTATCTCCTTTGAAAAAATTATTCTGTTTAGGGTCCTTCCTAGAAAGGTGAACCCATTAAAGAAAACCTAGAATGAGAAAAAGTGTTAGGTCTAGGGTCTATTTATAGAGGTAGAAGTGGATCTTGGACCATTGGATTTGAGGATTGAATATGATGCAACCGCGTCATAGGCTGAATAGGAGTCATCAGATGCAAGAATGGAAGGACCGGATTAAAATAAAGAATGCAAAACACGTCAGTCGGTTAAAGAAAATCGCACCATCGTTCGAACGAACAATTGTTTGTTCGCCCCCGCCCGCCCAGTTGACCTGCCTATATTTATTTATTTATTTACTTATTTCTGCTTATTTTGTTTATTTTATAACTTGATCATATTAGCTCGGTTTTTAACGTTTATATATGAAAATTGACTAGAAAATTACCATAGACACAATTGTGCAAATTCCGTGGCTTAATTCTGATAATTTCACAAATTTATTTTATTATTTTATTAATTAACAAACTAATTATTACGGGTTAAATTTTGGGTTATTACACGTAAACACAAAGCGATTTCAATGTACATCCATAACGACTTTTTCACTTTTAACCACCACAATTTCCATTCCCAATTTCCAAAAATGTCCTAACCTATTACTTTATGTCAGACACATCAAAATGTGTGCAGGGAATAACCAAACGTGTGTGTGTAAATAGTAAATATATATATATATATATCCATAATATATCATAATTTTACCAATTTAACAATTGTTAAGCACTAGGGATTTCATAATGCGTTTATAGCGACTTTATCACTTCAAACATTCACAACACTTCAAACAAGTCCTGCCACGATACATGTTTCAAAGAATTAAAAGAGAAATTATACTACATATATTGTTGTCGTTTGCTTTTAAAAGCAACATGGGGTTCAAAAGTATTAACTTGCATTGTTCGTTATACTATTTATATTTTAACACAACAACAATTTTATCATAATAATATACAAATCAACTGGTGAGTAAGCTCACCGAAATTCCAACTGATGCTTCTACATTCCCGCTCGATCTAAAATCGAATAGCATTCAATTTAACTCAAAATTCCACTTGTTCCAAACTTGATGAAATCAACTCCAGTGCGTAGACAACAATCGTACGAATGTAACGTAAATAACCGTGCTCAGTTGAACCACGTAAGAAAATGAGACTAAATTAATAATTAATTAACATAATTAAATTTCTAGTCACCATAATTACCTTAAATAATATCTTCCTCAATTTTCCAAATCAAAGCTGCACACGATATACACGCATGCACCCCTATACGTGCATGCCATCCACCCTGCCCGTCTCCTTGTTCCACGAAACCAAGCATTGAAGATTCCTATGATCTTCTCTTCGCATAGCTTCACCGTAAACCCAAAAAATTCCAAGATCGGTCCTCCGAATCAATATGTGACCTGCTGCCTCAGTAAGCAACAAAGCCGGTTGTGATTTGACATGCTCTACCAGAGCTCCTCGGACTATCATCATCCGACTTTTCTTCGCAACTTGAGTTTAGCTATGCACTCGAAATCACCTCTAGTCGCCCCGAGCTTGCCACGACCTGAAGCCACTACAAAAATAAAGCATAGTTGCTTTCCACCATCCACAGTCAGAGCCTCTTTCACTACCTCCATTGTATACGGCTTCGCTCTAGCAATTCAATGTGATAAACGCCTTGGCTCTCACCTCCTCAATGGTTGGAAAAAGTGAACCCTATTTCATGTCAACAAAATCTAGCTTATCCAACTATTACCGCACCCAAAACAACAAATACAGATGTGAAGCCTCCGACCATATGAGTACAACGAATCTAAAATTGTTCAATTTCATTGATCCTAGCTCATAATTTAATCGAATGAAGGAAAGAAATGGAGGCAACTATTCTTTGATGAAGGAATGAAATAATGAAAAAGGGTTTAAGAGTTAAGGTGTTTATATAGTGAAATTATATTATTATTTTAATTTTTCATTTTTTAATCGTTGAACATTCCGAGCTAGCATGACCATACTAGACCGTTGGCTGCGACGAAACTCCTCGGCATACAACTCACTATTTCGGATCCAACAATACTAGTTTTGTCAAAATCTGAGAGACAGTTCCTCGGAATGATAGCTTCACACATTGATTCGAAAGATTTTTTTTTTTCGAAAACCCAGGAGAACCCGGCGGGCCGGTAAACTCCTGAGGAGGGTATAGTAAAGCCGTCCGCTGATCCAAGCCCCCATACCCCCGGGTAAATTTATGTAGGATAGGGAAGCGCATGGTAGGGATCGAAGCTGGGTCTTTTTATCAGAATCCAAGCCTCCTTTCCACTGCGCCGCACCCGCGGACGATTCGAAAGAATTATTATTAAAACAAGTTTAGACACTTTAATTAAATCAAAGTTTACTATCTTCATTTATTATTGAAAAAGAATTTAATAGGGTTTAAAATTCATTTTTGCAAAATTAAATCCAAGATTTACATATTTACATAATTCCAATATTTTAGTATAAAATGTTCAAAAGTTCTGTGTTTTTACATTCTCCCCCTTTAGAATATTTCAACAACGAAATACTGACACAAGTAACAAAAGCAACAATCACATATCAATACCTAATGACATTGCAATCACTAGCAATCAAAGAAAAATTTACATAATGGTACAACACAGTAATGCCTAGCAAACAAAGCTCATGGTATGCCCGGGTTCAGAAACCTTCTCATCGTACAAGGATGACAAACAATCCACTAGGTGTTACCTTACGCTCGACAGCCTCAAATAATTACTCAGTCGATCACTCTCCAAACTCTCCATAAGAAAACACAAACAGCATAAATTGTTACATCTTGTACGATGCGCATATATATATATATATATATATATATATAATTAGTACACAATACCAAATAAAATCACTAGCTCGATCACATAGATTTCATATCTGAACTAGTATATCTTACCTGACCTCTCTAGTGCAGATTTCAATCCGGTTCCTTGACTAGAAACCTCTGTTTTCCTTACATAACCATATACTATAATAGAAACTTCACATCATATCTAAAATCTATATCGATGGACATCGAGTGAAAAAGCATAACTTGGACCGGTGTAAATCACCTCGAAAACCATGTACTCGAGTCCTAGATCAAGAACCATCATGCACATAAAATGATCTACGTACAATCTACTTCATTCCAGTTGGTTTCTTAACTGCACCAATTACTTTTCATTTTAATTCACAATCATTTACTATATATAATATTACTCCATATTATAATTATTTCAAAAGGCCATAACTTCATTTTTAAAACCTCTCATGACTTAAGTTCATATTGTATATCACTCCACTACATCCTAGGAGTATGTACAAAATAATCTCATTCATTTTACTTAACAAGAATGTTCAACAATTTAAGACTTGTTTTAATTTCTACTATCATTCAATTTAAGAGGTACAAAAAATAACTTTTTATATTTTCACAAAAACACATATTTTTAACTTCTTATATCAATTTGGAAGTTTCCGACTGTCAAAAATCGATGAAAATTCCATTTTATTCCAATAATTGGAAAGTATTAATCAATAGATCAAACAAGACGCACAACCAAATTACCTTAATGCATAGGATACATGCATCCATAATATATTAATAGAAAACTTAACAACCAAACATTGGTTTCTATTTCAATCATTCTGAAATAATGTATACACATACCTTTTGTATATGAAATCATATTTCTAGGATTCAAATCAAAATTTATTTTACTAAGACAACTATATAGAAAAGCTACTATGGTAGCATACCCTACTTTGAAACACGAAAATAAATACCAATGATGCTGCAATCATCCTCAACATCCTTTTCCAATGTGAGTTTAGTACTTTCTATCTCTTTTAAAATTCTTTGAAAACATTTCTATACATAATTACTTTCAAATAATGCTAGTATTATTTTCTCTTCATAAATTTTAAAAAGCAGTTTTCAAAAATGTCGAGATTTAAGTTCTTAAATTCTCCACTTAAATCCTTTTTCTTTATAAACTATATTATAAACCACACTTTACATGGCAACACTTTCTTATATAAAATAATTTCACAAATTTTTATTCTTAAAATATATCCAACTTTCTTTACTATTAAATAAACAACTTTTATTAAAGTTAAATTGTTAACCCGTCATTTCCACTAAACACCTCATAGTCAAAATATGAAACTTAATTCACAAAGTATTCATTTCAATTTCATTATCTATCTACCCAACTCATGCATTGAAAAGGTAAATGTTTATAAACTGGTTGAGCATAACCAATCAAACAAATGACAATAACTGGATATTATCATTTCCTGACAAACAAACATAGCACAAATAACTGTATCAACTTTTTTAAATTAGAAAATATAATACCAGGTAAAATTATATAATTTACCAATTTTAAAAACAATACTATGTTGGTTAATCTTGTTCAATTGTTTAGAGATCCCTATCAATAAAGTTAGCAACACATATTGACAGAATCCATAAACAACTCAACAGACCAATCAACACAATACAAAACATTTTCATGACAATAACAAACAAGCATACTCATATATATAATACACTCAACTCATAATAAGACATTCCATAACCCTGTCTCTTAATGAGTTATAACCCACCGAAGCCAAGATTTTTGCTTAACCTTCAGGTCTAATACCAAACGTAATGAAAATGCTTTCCTACCCTTGAATGTTGATGCTAATACGTCTACGGTACTCTCGTGTCAAAAATCAAAGTACCAAAAACACAGAACATAAGGTGAATGATAACTAAAACGAACAGAACAAGACAGAAGAACACAAAATCAATGTCTCACATGTGGAACGATAACATATAACATCTTAAAAGATCTTTACCAAAAAAACTTTAATATTCCTACATCAATTAGAGAAAACTAGCCTATCATCAACATGGACAGTTATAACAGCCTATCCCCACAAGTCTAATATATAAAAAACCAGAAATGTAGCAAAAAATAAATATATGAATAAGCCTGAAGGCATACAACTCATCTCCTGAAGCTCCAAAGTGACCATCGCAAAATCTGGAAATATACTCAGGCTAACCCAAGCATTATAATAAAGTAACACCTAGATCGGTCTGGTAAACCAATGTGAGAAACTCAAATCATAAAGATTTTAATATTTATGAAACCCTCCAAAAATAAAGGTATATCGTAAGACCATGTCGTAAATAAACATTAATGGGTTTTTATCGTATGATAACCAAACGATTTCTATTAGAAAATTAAGTGATTTTATAATAATGTTTTGGGTGTGAAATATAAATAATCAGGTAGATGTGATGCAAATGAGTGTACATCACAACAATACTAGGTATACAATCAAAACTGCTAATATGTTTTCGCTAATTGTGTAAGATTCCAGGAAGGTGCCCTCGGTAGTACGAGAACGGTCCTCCTGCACAAAGATCGGAGATATCCTTCCCAAGCAACATACATCCTTAGCTAATGTAATAGGAAATACATAGTTGGCCCCCTCCATCTTATGAGGTCGAGTACACCACTCATGCATGCATAACTATAGGAATCTTTATGGCAGAGTCACCAATACCCAAGGGTTAGATAAATCCCTTGGCTATGCATTTTATCTCTGGTTTTAGTCATATCTGCTGGTGAGGCTACGATCGGCATTCCAACACAACTCGAACAGATCTCAGAACCACACATGGATTCCCATATCTCAACAGATCTTGGAATCACACATGGATTCCTCATCCTAAATGGTTTACGAACAACCACATATGTTTGAGCATATCAAACAGATCTCGAATCTCCACATAGATTCCAACATCTCGAACTACTCACAAACATCTTCTAAAGCACTAAACATGTATATGGTTTTAGAGTGGTTATGATTTCAAGTCATCTCATATAAGTACACTCTACTTCTTACCGGGCGTTCCAAAGCGACTCGATTGATTTTCGGTAAACTCGACTCATTTTTTTTGGAAATAAACAGCTAATATATAAGAGTAGAAATCACCCCCTAATCATCTAAGCGAATGAATTTCCTTATTATTTTTCCTAGGGGAGCAAAACGAGTTTATACGTATAGTATAGCATCAACAAAGACAACCATACCATATAACTCTCATGTTTCTTCTAGATATTTCAAAAGTTATATTTGGTCAGCTTCAACAATAATGAGAATGATCACATAAGGGAAACTAAGTCCAGTATACTTACCAAAAGCAAGTAACACACACAAAGCATGGTCAACACACACATGCACGATCAAGTTATATAAATGACTTCTAATCCCTTTTTTAATTAATTTTCCTATATTACTTATAGCTTTCCTTTTTCTGCTTATATGTCTATATATATATATATATATATATATATGTCCATATATACACACACATACAATTCAAACATTGTTACAAGGGTATATATATGTATTCTAAAATTCGCAATTCATTTGTACTCTGTTCATTACTTCAAAAAGTATTCATATACTTATCTCAATGGTATAACTATATATACAAATCATCGACAAAATTTACTTATATTAAAATAAAACCAAAGAGGTAAAAACAAATGTTTCTCACACATTGTTATTATAAACCTCTTTTCTTTTTATACTTTAAAACTTAAACTTTTTCTATCTTTTACCAAAAGATTTCATACTTTCTATTATCTTTTCATTTCCATTTTAAAGACCTAAATATTAACCAAAATCAGTTAACAATATTTCACCACTTTAAAATATTATTCAAAAGGTTTAAAAATGCTACTGAAACATTATTTACAACAACCCAAAACATTTCACTTAATCATTATCTTTAAAACACACTTTTAAAGATCTAATTACTCTTCCAAATATAATTTAATGGTCAAAACAAATGTTGCCCAAACATTGTTACTATAGACCCAAAATCACTTTTTTACTTTCCATTAACTCTGAAACATTCATTTAAAGATCTAAGCACATCTTTACTTATTAGACTAGGTAATATACCCTTTTAATCAATTTTACAAAACCATCCATTATAACAAAACTGTTATAATTCAAAAACTCCTTTATATTCTTTTACAAAGCACTAAACTTCCTTTCCAAACTTTCAAATATACAAAGAAAAACCTTTAAAAAGATATACACACATGCGTACCTACCAACTTATTTTTAAAACTAGTATATTTGATAAAATACAATAAGTAATTTGCAAGATATTATAATATAAAAGCCTTTTATTTCTTAAATATAATCTTTAACTAATTTTCTATAAACTATATACACTATAAATTAATTTTTAAATTAACTATAATATGGTTTAAAACACTTACTCAAATATCATCTAAAATATCTATTCCATAATTTTGCAAACCATAAAAAAGGTTTTATAACTTAATTTTTTTATATTAAAGATCCATAAATAATTATCAGCAATATATTAAACCTTGATATTTTTTTCGAAAATATGTATGTTTATAGTACTTACTAAAAATACGAAGAAGCCCTGGGATGTTTTTCAAAGTTAATTTTAAAATCCCCAAACATAAAGCAATTTCAAACCATAGCGAATTTTTGGCTTTTAACCCACATAATTTCCATTCTGGTTCCACAACTGTCCAAACCAATTTCTCTATGCCAAAAACACCAAAACATATGCAGGGAATAACTATATATATATATATCCTCATAATATATCATAATTTTACCAATTTAACAATTTTTAAATTTTCAAAGGGTGTATGTTGCGACTATATCACTTCAAACATTCCCAACATAATTTCCAACTTTAACAAACACGATATCAAATACGTAAACAAGTCCGAGCTACGATACATGTTATAAAGAACTAAAAGAGAGACTATACTACATATATTATTGTCATTTGCTTTTAAAAGCAACAAGAGGTCCAGAAGTAATAACTTACATTTTTCACTATACTATTTATATTTTAACACAAGAACAATTATATCATGATAATATACAAATCAACTAGTGAGTAAACTTACCGAAATTCCAAACAATACTTATGTGTTCTAGCTCGATCTAAAATCGAATGACATTCTATTTTAGCTCAAAATTCAACTTGCCCTAACATGACAAAATCAACTCCATTGAGTAGATAAGGCTGCTACAAGCATAATGCAAAAAACTGTGTTTTGATTGGACCTCATAAGCAAAAGTTATGATTTTATAAGACTTGAGATTAAATTAATAATTAATTAGCTTAATAAAATTACTATTCACCATAGTTGCCTTAATTAATTATCTTCCCTAATTCTCCAAATCAAAGCGTACACATGATATACACGCATGCACCCATATACGTGCATGTCATCCACCCATTCACCCTCCTCAGACCACGAAACCAAGTACTGACGATTCCGACAATCTTATCTTCACCTAGGCTTTGCCATGGACCCAAAAAATCTAAGATCGATCCTCCAAATCAAGATGCGACCTGCTGCATCAATAAGCAACAAAGCCAGTTGTGATTTGACATACTCGACCGAAGCTCCTCCGACTATCACCATCCGTCTTCTCTTTGCAACTTGAGTTCAACCATGCACTCGGAATAACCTCTAGCCATGTTGAGCTCATATTGACCTACAGCCACTACATGACAAAGCACGGTCGCTTTCCACCTTCCATGACTGGAGCCTCTATCACCACCTCCATCGTATATATCTTGCTCAAGCAACTCAATGCAACAGATGCCATGGTGTGACGACCCGGAATTTTTGAGCATTTAAAATCGGAATATTTAATTGATTTTAAATATTCAATAGAGTAATTTTAACTTGAATTACGAATATCACAATTTCTTTGATGATTAAATTATTAAATTAAACAATTTGAAATTGAGTAAAATGTTGAATCTGGAGTTTTAAGCCTATTAAACATAATTTGAAGGCTTATAAATTTATATTGATAATATTAAAGACAATAGAAGCGTTAAAATTGAAATTAACAATGATCTGTTCAATCTTGAAATTTATATCGTTTAAACTGAATTTAAAAGTAGCCTTCCGAGGCACAGTCTCGGAATTTAACAAAACCAGTTCCATTGGATTCGTAATAGTATTTTATTATCGGATTTCAAATTTCGTAGTGTTTGGAGTTGTGATGTGAGAATACAATATGTAAACGCGTTGAAAATTTATATAGCGACAAATTGAATTTAAATAAAGCATGTTGGTCTACTCAAATTTTCTTTCAGCCGTAATTACACCCCGTCAATACTTTTCGTTTCATCTCAAATTACTGTAGCTAACTTTCTCTTACACGCTAACATCTTGGTTCCTTCCTCTTGAAGACAACCAGTTCGTTCCTAAAAATATAAAAATAAAACCACACAGCCGAAAAAAATAAAATCTCGAAACCATTTTATTTTGCTCTCGTTAGTTCAAAATTCATGGCCGCGAGAGTTATTATCAATCTCCTTTCTCTTCTTCATCTTTACCATTCGCATCAAATTCTAATCGAAGCCGAAGTTCCATTTTTCTTCAACCGAAATCAAATCGCGTCCATGCTCCTGCAAATCAGTGAATTCTCGTTCTAGTTCTTTATCGGTCGAAGTATTTTTTCAAACGAAATCGCTTTCGGTTGAAAATCAAATGACCGATTCTAAAATCAATCGTGTTCTTCCCTACAGTCGATTCTCAAAATCGAGCTATGGAGGCAACTTCGTTTGGGTTAGGGTGAATTGTAGGTAGTTAGGGTACACGGTGTGGCGGGCGATCGAATTCGTGAGGGCTTGGAGGAGAGGTGATATCGAGTTGCAGTTAAGATCGATTTTGGGCCTTTGTCGATCCTTGCATTCTGAGGAGAGACTCGATTTGGGCTAGGTAGCTGTTTCTGTCGTGGGTCGAGTCGTGAAGTGTAATTCAAGTGCAGATTAAGGTATGGAAATCATGAAAGAAAAAAGAAAAAAAAAAGTTGAGACCGGTTTGGGACTAGATCTCAGTAAGGTAACCGAGTTGTTTTCTTTTATTTAATTTATATATATGTTTATAGGCAGCTAAGTTTTACAGTAAGTTTAAAACTTATGTTAATTTTATTATATATATATCTATGCAGATTTAAAGGAAAAAAATGTGTTTTAAAAACTTATATGAATTAGATTTTTCTTTGAGATCTATATAGGGTATTTCACTAAAATATGGTACATAAGTAAATATATATACGGATTGCAGGATATAGGTATGTATGTGTAGTATAACTGAAGTTTTAAAATACAGTAGCTTATGTATCGCTGATGAGAAAAAAAGATTATTTGAATATATGTATATATCGGTAGTAAAGTAAAATTTTATAATTTTACTTACCTAATAGATTTAAATTTAAAATGAGAATATTATTGGTAGTTGAAGATTAAGGCAAATGTTAATTTAATTTATCAATTGGGAAATTTATTGTTCGATTAATTCAAATATTTAAAAATTATATAATTATTTATTCAAGGTCAAAGGTAAGGAAATGAATCGAGATTGGAAGAATTGAACACAATTAAAGCAAAGGTGAGTTAATCTCATTCAGCTGAATTTGAATTTAAATTTAAATGATTAAATTTAAATAATTGTTTGAATGGGTGAGATTGATTGATGTGCTATAGTATGGTAATTTTGGAATTGACATATTATATTGTGTTAACATCTGTGGATGCAGGTAAAACAGGTTGGAGGGATCCAACTGGATCCCTCAACATTTATTTCAATTATTCTATACCGTCTGTTGTGAGTATTTTTCATTCTATGATGAACGTTGTTGGAATATGGAATGCTATGGTTCGATTGGTTATGATTGGGTATAATGAATTTCCAAAAATATATAAATTAGATTTTGGAAAGAAATTAAAAGAAGTGAATTTGTAAATAAAATAATTATAGGATAAATAATAAAAAAATGAATTGGAAAAGGAATGAGGTAACTGTAAAATTCTAATAAATAAACCTTGAGTATAGAATGGAAAGTTTGAATAATCAGGAGATTAATGAATTTTAAACTTCAGTATGATTATTTTTGTTTAAAAAGAACAAACATTTATTTAAAATTTAAGATTGAAAATATTGAAAGAATAAAGAAAGGATTGTGATAAGATCTGAAATTTGTATATTTCAGATAAAGATTTAAAATCAAACAGAGATTAATAACATTAATGTTAAAGCCCATGATTAATGAATTTTGAAATAAATTGAGAGATTAAAGAAACTTATTTCAAATAAAATATTGGAATCAATTTGGGAAAAATTGATTTAAGTGATTGAAGTGGGGATTTTCTCTGGATAGCCAAGTACATGTTTTAAAAGTAAATTTTTAAATATAAATTAAATGTTTGAAAGTTGTTTTTAAGAAAGCAAGTTTTGGTAAAATTTATTATTTCTAATATTTAAAGTCTAAAGTAAGTATTTACTTTTAATCTATTTTAACAATAATTATTAAGAAGTAACTTAGTATTTTGTTTTTAAAAAAAGAGTAGAAATCTAGTTTTATATTTTATTAAGTAACCATAATTCAAATATTCATATAGTATGTATTTTTAACAAATTATTAAAGTAATTTTAACTTGAACGTTTTAAAATATATAATTTTTTTTAAAAAGGGATGTGTTTTAAGTTAATATATGAAAATCTAGTTTTGTGCTTGGTTTTAGTGGAAATGGAAATATTCGGAATTTATTTCGAGAAAAAGGAAGATAGTTTGAAAACTGTTTCAAAGAATTTGAAAAGTGAAAATATATCTTGTAAAGATATTTTGGGATAAATAAATAATTTGGATAATTATTTATTGTTTGATGAATGTTTGTGAATAGAAATTGATAGTTAAATAACCGACTATCAATATTGGACAATGCGTTGATCGTTTCGAAGAGACCGGGATCGAGATTTATTTCTCGAAAACCACTTCGATCCGGTTTGTACGTTTACGTGAAAAAACGATTTTGGATTCGAAGATGGAGCAGTGAAGTGCAAGGGCTAGTCGCTACTAATCCTGAGGATATTTCCAAAATGGATGTAGTAGGAATAGTGCCTTCGGTTCCGTTCGAACCCGGGACGGACTTGTATGAATGAATGCTTGCGAAACATCGTCAGGGGGACGATGGGCATTCTAAGGGATATATTCTAAAAAGGTAACGCTTAGCCTCAAGTTTCATCAAATGGGAATGGCTGAAAATCAGGGGATATGCAGCATGGCTTCGTGGGTAGCCCCCACTGGAGGGTGAGGTCATCCTTGTCTAGATGTCCCTTTATTTCGGCTTAGTGGGCGGTTGCTGATCCCAACCGCGGGGTGATCTTGCTCGGGACTGTCCAGTAAGGGATGGTTTCGGTCTTGTGTTGCAGGGGAGTTAGGGTGGCTTCTCGATACGCTGATCTAGACCAGGTACTGTGGCAGGTGGTACCCCTGTGCCTAGCCATTAGTTGGAATCCATTCTCCCTACGCGCCCGTACGGTTTTGATTGTGCCCAACTATTGTTGAAACGTGAGATGCAAGCATTTCAGCTAGATTCTATTTTACTTTCTATAGACACTATTATAATATCAGAGGATTTTAATAAAAATGTTTTAGCTATCGTAAGGTAAAAACCCGACATGTTTATTTGTGGCGTGGTCTTACGAGATGCTTTTGTTTTTCAAAGGATTTTGAAACTTTAATAATCAATTGGGTGTGATTTTCTCACGCTGGTATTCCAGACTGACTCGGGTGTTATTTAACTGTAATGCTCGGGTCAGACCGAGTATTATAGGATACAGGAGATGCCGTGGAGCTCAGGAGACGAGCTGGATGACGATGCGTATTCTCGTACTTGTATATATATATATATATCTATATATATATATTCCATTGTGTTGTGTTGTTGTTTATCCATTTGTATGATATTGATGTTGAGCTGTGATTGATGTACTTTGATGATGTAATATATAAACAGAGATATTTAAGGTTTGAGTAAAGAGTATTTTATCTATTGTATTTTATTCCGCTGCGATGGTTAGATTCTGTTGTTGTTTTCTATTTTTCTTCTTCTACCCCTTCTTCTTTAACCCAAATGGTTCGTATTTCTGTACAACTTGAGTTGATTGTTGTAGAATAGTGTTGACTCAAGGGGTAGGATTTGCAGGCTGTCACACATGGCCTCTCGCTCCTCATCTGCCAAAAAAGCGAACCCTAATTCATGTCGATAGAAATCGAGCTTATCCGACTATCACTACACCAAAATAACATACACAAATGTGAAGCCTTCGACCATACGAGTTCAGTGAATCCAAAATTATTAGATTTCATTGATCTTAGCTCATGATTTAATTGATTGAAGGGAAGACATGGTGGCGGCTAATTTTTGATGAAGGAAATCACGAAGAGGTTTAAGAGTTAAGTATTTCTACAGTGAAATTATATTATTATTTTAATTTTCTATTTTTTTAATTGTCGAATGTTCTAAGCTCGCACAACCACACAAGACGTCCATTTCCCACGAAACTCGTTGATGTACAGTAGCTCACTATTTCAGATCCAACGACACTAGTTTCATCAAAATCCAAGAGACAATGCCCTAAAATGATAATTTCACACGTTGATTGACAACAATTATTATTAAAACGGGTTTAATTATAAATTAAAGTTTACCATCTTCATTTATTTTTAATTTTTTTTAATAAGCTTTAAAAACCATTTTTGCAACATTAAATTTAAGATTTACATATATAAATAATTCCGATATTTAAATATAAAGTGTTTGAAAATTCCAGATCGTCACAGTTACCATTGAAAGCGTTAACTCAATGTATAGATCGGTGTCTATTGCTGATACCATACAGTAGATTAATTTCTAGGATTATTCAGTATTATTATGTTCCACGTATGAGTGAAATCTTTTATAAATCACAATTGGATTTAACCACATTTAGGATTGACAACTTATATTACGATGGTAATTCATCCTTTACATATATAGGACACGCACATTAAAGAACGCCCAAAGGTGTAAGTTAGAATTGAACTTTAATTACTTATCAATATCATATAGATGGTGATTTAATTAACTAATCATACTTTGGTTGATGCCCTCCATTTCTCCCTCCTTATCTCTATTTTAGGAAGACGGTTCAGTATGCGATTTGGCCGGATATGGTGAGTGGAGGAGGAAACATTCCAAAGCTATATTTATTCTTAGTTACTTCTCATGTACTTTATATTATTTTATTTCTAATAGTCAGACTCTTGTGTATTGTCGTCTAGAGAGAATATTGTATATAGACCACGTTTATGTTGAGACTACTATCTAATTTGGTTATTTTCAATACATTTTTCTCTCTTCTGGTATGAGATATGAAAGTGTAGAGTGTTCTAAATTTATAATTATCTCTGTATCATGTAAACCATAAAACCCTGACGACTAGTACTTATTGGCATGATGCGAGTTCAAACGCCATTTTAGGCTTGATCGGTGTGTCCAGAGGTGTAGGTTATCACAAAAGTTCACCAACTTTTTTGTCGTTCCCACTGGATCAGAGCTTTAGTCTTTGATCGCTTGAGATACAGTTCAATAGTACCATATGATTTATAATCAAATGAGTATTGAATTGTTTCTCAAACTTTAGTTTAGTCCATAATTCCAAAATAAGTTTATTTTTTTAGATACTTCTATATTTTTTGATACATCATTTAGTCATGAAAAGAAATATTATTATTATAGATTTATCTTATAATGATTTTTCATATAAAAATAAAACTATATCTATTTTTAGTTAATACTGAAAAATGGTTATTATTTTACAAATAATACTTGGTATATTTGCGGAGACAATCTTTCACAACTTGATGCAACTACTAATATGTGTTATATAGTATGCCAGCAATTTTCTTCCATTACTATAATAACTCAATAAATACGAGGCTCTATTTAATTGCTTATTATGGATCTTGTTTCATGCACTATAACTAGTTCGTAGTCACGAGTTTTAGACCAAATATCTTGAATTCAAAGAAATAACTTTTACAGCAATCTATTTTCTATAAGAAAAACATATTTGGAATATAATCACATTTCTCACTTCATATAAAATATATGTTGTATTTTATACAATTCTTGTTTTGTTTGTCTCTTCATGAAGTAAAGGTGACCATTCGCTCTCTTTAA
The DNA here is from genome assembly GCA_030765085.1 of Allium cepa. NCBI lineage: Eukaryota > Viridiplantae > Streptophyta > Magnoliopsida > Asparagales > Amaryllidaceae > Allium > Allium cepa. The sequence continues at coordinate 237,099,656 of CM060943.1, read as the reverse complement.
CCAGTTGTGTTTAAGGTACATCCACTCTCATACATTCGTTTTCTTTCGAAAATGGCTGAAACATATTGAAAAAACTTTTACTATAAGATTACATTAATCCTTTACAAAGGTGCATTTGATCATCCATCAGAACTTAGGATGTCGAATAAGTTATTTTATGTAAACTGGTCAAAATGACATTTCAACGATTAAATTCCTAGATCCATCTTGTAGCTCCCATTCTAGTGTTACATTTAACACATCAAGATCCTTATTGCAATGAATCATGTTGACTATGTGACCTTGCACTATGGTTTAATTGCTTATTTCGATTGAACTAGTGTCAATGAGGTTTCTGCATTATGAATCATGACTGTTCACAATATAACATTTATATGCGATTGGTTATGGATCAAATATCATACTCTTGTATTTCTTTTGAGTTTAAAATTCATAAAAGACAATACACAATTGCAGACAAATAAATACCTAAGTAAGCAAGGTATTAATGTATTTAGTAATTTTATAGTTTAACTCTTACACGAGCCTTTAATCGACCACACGTCAGAAGATTTATTTGGTATGTATATTTTATATTTCCATATAAATATTAGTTCGATTTATTTGTATGCTTTAACTGATAAATACTTTATCAATTATATAATGGTTGCACAAATTTATCTAAATAGATTAGTTTAACTTTATATAACACATATTCTTATAATATATTACAATGGTTAAATGTATTCATTTCATTTTTCTAGTAAGACTCCTAATAGATTTTTATGTTTCTCGTAATTTTAAGAAATAATAGAAATCGTTCAATTTTTCTAGTGGGTATTAAAAATCATTTACCCTTGGATTCCGACCTTGTGGAATATCAACAAATCATAAGCCTGTAATCTATGGATAATACTTTATCGATTGTATCATATACAGTTCCTAACCCTTGATCTTTGTCCTAATCTCATCTCAACCTTGAGGAATATCAACAGATATAAAGATAAATCCTACCTAAATATTCACGATGGCCTAAGTACAGTGCATGTACCTTAAGGAATACCAGTGAATGTACCTGACCTCGTTTAAGCAATATGTTGATAATACTACACACAACATCCCTAGCTTGAGGAATATCAATAACTAAAGAGTATGCAAGTAATCTATTAACATGTAAATGATAGAGGACAACTTATATATTAAGGATTCATAATCTTTAAATATACACAATGCACGCTTGACATTACTTCCTAAATCAATATTACTCAATATGCATGTGCGTACGCACGCACCTGAATGAGCACACACTAAGTATTATCGAATTAGGGAATAATTTATTTCTTATAAAATACCATCGTGATTCAAGCGTTGGAAACATTTGAAATCATAACACATAATACACTTGTATTTGTTCATTAAACCTACGTCGGGCTTTTTATTGTTCCATAAGATTATATATTCATATTATATAAATTTAATTCAATTATAAGTGTTTATAATTTAATTACTTGGTATAATATTCGTATATATTTTATTAATTGAATCTTATTTAATTGATTTTAATTCTTATTAACTAAATAATATTTAAACAATTTCAATTCTTATTAATTTAATTAAAAATTAATTAAATTATTTTGAAATTCAAAATTTTATTTATTCATCCTAGCTAGTACAAAATGAACATAAATTATAACCTTTATAATTATATATTCATGTATCATTTTGTCTTTGTGTGTATGTCTATTAATTAACATGTAATTTATTTATTTATTAAATAAGCGTTTTATTTAATTAAAACAATTTTAGTTAAATATTTTAATAAATTCAAAATTTATTTTAATTTACATTAAACAATTTAAGATATATATATATATATATATGTATATATATATTTGTATATATATTAATGTACGTATGTATGTATGTATATGTAATACCATAAAATTATAGTTATACACATACACAATCAATATATATGTTTTACTTTAATTATTCGGTCCAATTAATTAAAATTAAATAAATTTCCAAATCATTAAAATTTATTTAAAAGCAATTTTGAAAAATGTTTTATAAAATTATTTTATATTTTAAATTTAACTTAAATTTTCAAACTAAAATTTTAAAGTTAGCCTTAGGCCTAAATCAATTTGGGCCTTTACAATCGGGCTAACCTTTTGAACTTACTCTATCCATTAAATCTTCCGTGTCTTTTATTTCTGTTATTTTTCTGTGAGATTGCATAATTCTTTTTAAGTACCATTGGTAACTAAATTGGCAATACTAGATTCTGAACAAATAAACCGCTTCTGCTCAAATTAAAAATTTCACTACAGTTTGGTACCAGAGCTAGTGTTATTGTTCCTGTTTGGATATTAGTGGCTACTTCTAGTAAGTCTGTTCGTAGGTCTGGTGTCAATTATGGAGTAACACGTTTTGATGGAAAAATGAGATTTTGGTACTTGAAAGATGAAGATGGAGGCTATATTGAAGAAGGATAAGACTTACAAGGTTGATTCTGCGCCTGAGAAATTGAAAGGTATTGATGCAGCTGATTTGGAAGAGATGGAAGATGAAGCTCTCACAATAATTCAGTTGATCCTTTTGATGAAGTTCTTAGAGAATTCTCTCGGAAGAAGACGGTGAAAGAACTATGGGATGCATTATCGGATGCATTTCAAGACAAGTCTCTCATTAATCGGATTATTCTTCAGCAACAACTCTATTCATTCAAGATGAAGCCTGGAGCTAATCTCATGGAGCATGTAGATGCTTTAGCGACTTTGATTATGAACCTGAAGGAAATGGAAGTTGATATTACCGATGACGCTCAAGCTGTGATCCTCTTATGTTCCTTGCCTAAAGAGTATACTGCTTTTCTTAATTCCATGATTTCTGGCCGTAGTAAAATTAGCCTGTCTAATGTAACGGCTAGTCATCATAATGAAGTATTAAGAGGTAGATTGGCGAGCACTAGCTTGGATAGTGATACCAAAGGCTTATCTATTCAGAGATGTAGAGGCCAAAGCAAGTCTAAGAAAGGTGGAGGACGGAATTATTCACAGTCTCAGTCTAGGAGGCCTAAGAATTTGACTTGTCATTATTGTAAGAAACCAGGGCACTTTATAGCACAATGTCCCAAGCTTGAAGGTAGAAGAAAAGATCCAAAGCAAGCGTCAGCTTCTACAGTAGAGAAATCAGATATAGAAAGTGACACCGACGTATTTACAGCTTTTGGCTCTTCTGGAAAGAGCAACTTATGGCTGATAGATTCTGGCGCATCCTATCATATGGCACCTGATAGGAACTGCTTTTCCACTTACCGTGAAATTGATGGAGAGTTCTGATGGGTAATGATGCTTCTTGCCGCATGGTGGGTGTTGGTAGCATGATGATTAGAATGTTTGATGGTGTTGTTCGTACGATCACCGATGTTAAACATGTACCTGATTTGAGGAAGAGCTTGATTTCTGTTGGGGCATTGAGTAAACTTGGCTTGAAGATTGTAGTGGAAGGAGAAAAAAATGAAGATATCGAAGGGTTCCATGATTGTTATGAGAGGTGTGAGGGTAGAAAATCTTTATCTATTAAAGGGCACTACTGTAATTGGTGAATCTGCTTCTGTTACATCGGTTGATTCAGATTCTTCCAGATTATGGCACTTACGGATGGGTCACATTGGTGAGCGCAACATGGATGAGTTGAAAAAACGAGGATTGATTGATGGAGTTCATCATTCAACACTTGGTTTTTGTGAAGAGTGTGTTCTTGGAAAGCAGACGAAGATTTCTTTTGGTATAAGAGAGCATAAAACAAAAGCTGTCTTGGAGTATGTTCATATAGATGTCTGGGATCCCTCCCCTTGTCCGTCTTTAGGTGGAGCCAGATATTTTGTTTCATTATAGATGATTTTTCTCATAAAGTATGGGTATACTTTCTTCAGTCAAAAAGTGAAACCTTTGCCAAGTTTCGAAAGTGGAAATCTATGGTTGAGAAGCAGTCAGGGAAGAAATTGGAAGTTCTCCGTTCAGATAATGGCGGTGAATTTGTATTATACGAATTCATCGATTATTGTGAGTCTGAAGGCATTAAGAAGCATTACACCACACCAGGTGACCACCAGTCCAATGCAGTTGCCGAAAGGATGAATCGGACATTATTGGAGAGAACAAGATGCCTTGGACTGACTGCTAAACTGAAGAAGGGATTTTGGGCTGAAGCTTTATCTTTCTCAGCTTTCCTCATCAACCGTACACCTTCCACTGCCATAGATATGAAGATCCCTGAAGATGTATGGGAGGGAGAGCCTGTTAGCTATTCATTTCTCAGAGTGTTTGGTTGCCCGGCTTATGTGTATGAGAGCAAAGGGAAGCTGGAACCTGGAGCTCGCAAGTGCATTTTTCTAGGTTATAGGAGAGGAGCGAAGGGATATAGGTTGTTGTGTCCTATTAGTAAGAAGATCGTTATGAGCAGGCATGTGACTTTTGATGAGAAGGCTACGTTGAAGGTGGAGCTTTCCTCATCGGATGAAAATGAGAGGACATGTGAAGAATAACAAACACAAAGAAAGTCATCTGTTGATTCTTTCCATAGACGTTCAAATGGTGTTTCTGATGACACCTTGGTTGATAGGATAATACCAATGTTGGTATAGAGGATCAAACTCAAGGTGGACTCATTCAGAACCTAGGCCTGTCAGACAAAGAAGAAAGCCTAAGTGGCTTGATGAGTTTGTTAGATTGAGCATCAAAGATATTAACTTCGATGATATGGCAACATATGCTTTGAATGTTGTCCATGATGTGCCATGTGATTATAGAGAAGCTATCACATCAGATAACAATTCCAGCTGGTTAGTTGCTATGGAGGAGGAGATTGAATCATTGTAGAGAAATCATACTTGGGATTTGGTGCCTCTTTCCATCGACAAGAGAGCTATTGGATACAAGTGGATTTATAGAGTGAAAGAAGGTGAAAATGGTAATCTCAGATACAAGGCAAGGTTAGTCGCAAAGGGGTATGTTCAAAAGAAGGGGTGGAGCATCATTGTAACGACCCGAAAATTTTGAATAGTTAGGAAAGAAGAAAAGAGATAGAAGAAGAAGAAACAGAAACACAATACAAATTCTTACATTCGCAGCGGATCAAAATATAATATCAAATAATATCAGTTTACAAAAGAATACTGTATCTGTCAATCACACTTTAATACATCAGAGTTACACATATATACAGACACTGGTTAAACACCTCCATCGTGTCTCAGGTAGACAACAATATAATACAGCGGAAACACTCCATAGGATCTTGCCATACAGCTCGTCTCCTGAGCTCTAGAACGTCCTTACCTGAAAATCTGTAATACGCGGTTTGACCCGAGCATTACATCAAAGTAACACTCGGGTCAGGCTGGAAACCAGCGTGAGTAAGCCCATATAATTTGAAATACTAAGTTAAACCATAAAAAAACCCGGGTAACTCATGCTTCACTACGAGTTCATTACCTGTTATATTCAACAATTATTGCACAAATCAAGTTCTAAGTATTCTTTCTTAATCCAAAGGTCCATATTATTCCATTTTAGTTTATCGACTTCACACATCAAATCTATAAAGAATTATTGTAAATTTTAAATCGAAGTGGTTTCGGATACTTACAAATACCAGACCCCGGTTTCTTCGAATGCAAAATCATCTTAAACCAAAGCTGCTTAAGCTTTAAACAATTCTATATATACTCATAGTAACAGATTCACGAAGCAATTCTATTTCAGATAGATAATACATATCCAACACCAAATCTTATATCATCACAGCCGCATACCCAAAAATACAATAATCCAAAGCATTCATTAACATTCAGTCATCCATAAGCAAAAATTCAATCACACAATCTCTAATTACTTTAAAATAATTAAATTAATTACCTCCATCACTATAAATTTTGCTTACTTAATCCTTTATTAATTATACATCAATTAATTAATTATCCTCTAATTATCCATCTTAATTAATCACCCCAGATTAATTACTCTTTAATTACATTAAGTAACCATCTCTTAATTAATTACATCAATTAAATATTTCTTAACCACTTACTGCAATTAATCTTTAATTAATCTCATTGGTATCATTAATAAATTAATGATTCTTAATTAATTACTTCCATTAATCAACCTTAATTAATCATAATAGTAATCAACCATTCTGTAAGTACTTACCTTAATTAATTATCTTCTTAATTAAATTTATCAATCCTTCAATTAATTACACCAAGTAATTAATTCTTAATTACTTCTACTAAGTAATTATCCTTTAATTACTTCCCATTAAGTAATTGTCCCTTTAATTAATTACGTACAGTAATTATCCATTAACTACTTCCACTAAGCAATTACACTTATTTATCTCATTTAGTATGCATACCTAATCCATCATCAAGTGATCCACTTTAATTAATTTACAAATTAACTATCTTAAATTAATCACACTTACTGATAAATCGCAGTTGTGCAATTCATCCTTTAATTTATTAAATAAATAAATTATACTTAAATTTCTTAATTAACTTAATTAATCTTATATCATTAAAATCCTAATTAACTTAAGACAAAACATTATTTTATTTACGTCTTGATTATCACTAAGGCAATTTAACATAACAATTAACTTTTCTTAATTAAATCATTAACTAAGTTTTAAAATAAACAGAAATCATTTAACTTGATAATTTATAAAGTTAACGAAACTTAACTTCCTAAAAACATTATCAAATAGAAGTTTTAAAACTATTTTAAATTGGTATATTTAAAACTTGCTTTCATAAAAATCTTAAACCTTCATTTTAAATTAAGTTTTAAATCACTTTTATTTATCATTTAAAATCTTTATTAATAATCTTGAAAATAAGTTCACCATCAACTTATCATCTAAAAATCCTTAAGTTAAATTAACAATTAAAATTCTTCATTTAGTTACCCATTTTAACTAACTCGCAACTCAGATAAACATTTACATTTACAAACGAATTGGTTTTAACCAAAATTGTTTCAAATAAACTTGATGGGTTTAAAAGTTGAAAACTGTTTTGTATAAGATTTCAGACTAAACCCACGATACAAAATTCCCGAGCCAAACACTCAAATACCCGAGCTCATACTCAAGCAACTCATGGCCTAAACCCCTTCGAGTCATGCACGCAGAAACTACGGGCTTTACCCGAGACAAGCCTTTCTTCTACCACTTCGCCAAAACAACACAAATCCAACGTGCACGGTGCACATACACAACTCCTCTAGCCAACTCCAGTCATCATCGATGTCATCCGTAAGTCGTCGTTGACCTCCACAACCCAATCCATCGCCCAGTGTCGACGAATTCACCATAAAATCAAAATGAGCTATCAGCTCGACATGGAAACCAAACTTCGATCCGAAACCACCCTTCACCGTCAATCTCGACTATGAGATAACTCGCCGACATTCCCAAAACTTCATCACGACTCCCACTATCCTTTCCCCCCCATCGTGATCGAGCCAGAAGCCTTGACGAAGTCGTAAATGCCCCCGAGTACCAGTTCAACAAAACACAGTTTAAAACCCTAAATTCGAGGCGTACCGCCACCTTGCTGATCAGTAATTCCATCGACCATTTTTCACCGACTCCCTGACTTCCCAGCTACCTTCACCATTAACCATGATCCCCAACTCATCGTTGATCATTGGATTTTGGCGAGAATGTCCATTCTGTTCAACTCGCGATTCCTTATAGTTTATAAACTTAAAAATCACAATTCCTTCACCTAAAATCATTATTTGTAATACGAACACAATTATAAAATCAGATTGTAAAACGGAAACACTCAAATTTTCTGATTTATGGTGATTTTACTGTAAATAATTATTTTCACAGTATTTACATTTTTATTCTTTTTGAAATTATTTTTAAAGGTGAAGTCGTTATGTTAAAAACCATTTCTCTTTAGAAATTGAAACTTAATTTTGTTTAGAGAGAAAGATATGATTTTTTCCCTCTTCAATATATGGTTCTTTACTCTGTTGATATAACAGAATTTATATCTATACAGATACACACCATCATATATTATATACATATATCTATTATCAGACATGCAAGCATATTTGGAACATACTTCACATCACAGCTTCAGATATTTACCACATAAAATCAAACATAAACAAATTTGAGGAAAGTTTGCTCACCTTATCTCCTGGAACACAGAACACTGGACATTGTTTTGAAATCTGGAAAAATGCTTTTGATTTTTGATCTCAGGTTGAAGATGCTTCAGTTTTTAATTTGTTTGACTTTTGTTCTTTTTTCTTTAGCTGGTTCTTCAGTTCGAATGCAAGACAAGGGCAGAGCCTTTAAGAAAGTGGAGGTGTATAGTGTAAGCTAAGGCTGGTTTACAAAGGGTGATTTACTTTCATATGACTTGAATTAGATTTTTTTTATCTTTATGCAGACTTAACTTTGATAATTTATTTTGTGCGCTTAGATTTGATGTTTAATGTGTTTGCATTAAATGCTTGCCTCCCTTTTTGACTACAAATGTTTCACATGAGTTGATATATGTATTCGTTCTTTGTTTGTATGTATACCTATGTATATAAATGTATATAGTTATGTATAATTTTTCTTCTTCTTATCTATACCATGCACATCTATGTTTACGCTTGTATATATTTAACATAGATTCGGGTATTAAATATTAGAAAATTTATTTATTTGTTTAATAAAAGTTAACACACCAATACTTAAAATCATTTAAACGTCCGATTAACACACGTCAAAAATCCGGGTCGTCACATTCCTCCCCACTTCAGAACTTTTCGTCCTCGGAAAGAAACGAAGCGAGAGTTTTAATTTACTGTGTATTGTAGTCAAATTATTCTTTAAACATTTTTAACTCTTTTTCTCTTCTACTTTAAAATTTTAAAATGCTTTACAACCAACATGATATTACCCAAAATAGCTTTTATATAAAAATACTTTTTATAACTCAGTGTCTCAACAAGTCCGTTCTTGTTCTCATAGAAATTCGGTCATACGTTGATCAGGCGTAGGACTGAAAATATATAAGTACTTGGTACACCCGTTTTCAACACCCAGTGAAAATGCTTGGAAAATAATTTTATTGAAAATATAGAAATCATTTATTTTGAAAATAGAGAAAATATCTTGGTGAGAATGCTCTGGAAATCATCACCCCCATCCATGGTCGTAGTTACATCCTGGGTTACGTTGCCATCACAACAAAAGTCCATGTAACTGTAGTCACTCCGCGCCCCTCAATTACGCCATGGAAACCACAACAGATCGCAGTTACATTACAGGGTTACGTTGCCATCACAGCAAAAGTCCATGTAACTGTGGGCATCAGCGCCCTCGATTTTCGCTGCCAAAATGAAACTTCTTCACTCCCACATAGGTCGCAGTCTACCTATATAAAATCAAACGTAGACTGTTGGCTATCAGCGGCATACACGACTTTTGCTATGTTACCATAGGTCACAGTCTATCGATATAAAATCAAACGTAGACTGTTGGCTCTCAGTGGCACACACGACTTTCGCTATGGTCTGCAGTTGATCGCAGTGACATCGAGTTACACTATCGTTACCGCATAAACCAAATGCCTCTGTAGGCATCAGCGCCCTCGACTTTCGCTACGCTACACTAAATCCTCAGGAACTAGTTTTGTACGGACTTCTCACATGATCAACTTTAGAACCTCCCCCTTAGAGGCTCAAGGCAGTACCAACCTATGGTACTCCTGAGAAGTTCATTTTCAAGGGAGTGCCTTTTTATCTAGAGCCATTTTCAAAACACTTTATACTATACACATATAGTATCTTCCAAATCATACACCTAGTATGATCTCATACAAAGCTCCTTTACACAAAATCGATTATCCCAAAATCGATAATTCTCAAATTAGGCTTTCCAAATTCCAATATTGATTTTACCCAAAAATCAAAAGCCTTTCCAAATCCAAAGGTTCCAAAACCTTTTTCCAAAAGTCTCATATGATCCTTTATATATATGTATATATAGATAAATGGAATTTTTCAAAACTTTGGATCATTCAAACTTGTATAAACTCCTTTTATACTTCAAATATTTTCAAAATCCTTTACTTCTTGCAATATATTCAATAAGGGGAGATTTACCTTATATAACAAAGATATATAACTTTGTTTATTCTAAATCAAATATTCAAATTTGATTACTCTTTTTTTTATAAAGTTGTTTCCAACTTACTTATCATTATAAAAATATCCAACTTTCACTTTTATCCATTGTATATTTCACAAAATATACTTTCATTTCAAAAGAAATCATTTCACATTTCTTATTCACAAATTTTCAATATCAATTTCATTCAAACCCGTATGATGTACACATATCATCCGTATGCTATACCAATCTGATCGCTCACTCGATCACAAAATTACACTTCCGAACTAGTATCGTCCACCCGATTTCCTAGTGCGGACTCAGATCTGTTTTCTTGATCAGAAATCGTCATTTTTCTTGCATAGCCATAATTATGGTAGAGAATATTCAGTACTAATCAACAATCCATACCCAGGTTCGCCATCGAAAATCAAGCGAAAAATCCCAACTCAGATCGATATTACTATCTCAAAATTCTGTGCTCCAATCTGGATTTAACCACTATGCGAACATAATAATATACGTACATCCTACGTGTTTAACTTCATTGATTATTAGTCAAATCAATTTCTTTTCTATTCATCCTCACTTTGATTTTATTTACTTATTCACATTTGCCTTAATCCCCATTTGGATTATCACTTCAATTCTTATCTCAATTGGGTATTTAATCAATATCAGTTTGAACTCTGTCCGGCTTGAATTTAGAAAATAGCTCGAAATTTTAAAAATAGATAAGTAGTTGAAAAATAATTATTAGTTTGCAAAATATCTATAAAATAGTTAACTAATTGTAAAATAGTTGGAAAATAGTTAAATAATTTCATAAATTTTAGATAGTTACAAAATAGTTGTAAAATAGTAATTAATTTGTAAAATAGTTAAAAAACGGTAATTAGTTTATAAAACTGTTGAATAATTGTTAAATAGTTCCAAAATAATTGTAGAATAAATATAAAATAATTTGACTTTAAAAGAAATATTGTATAAATTAAATAGCTTGGAAAAATAAGTTTATATTAAAACAATTTATATTGAAAATAGTACAGAGTCAAAACTGTTCACTTGCCACCAATTTAATGTAAATTTCCACTTCCATTTAAATTGACTCAATTCCAATTAGAATAATTTCAGTTTCCATTGAAACTGATGTAACCTGTAACATCCCAGAATTTTGAGTATGGGATTTGCGAACATTTAATTCATTTTAAATGTTTACTATGGGTTTAAGATTTATTTTAAACTAAAGGAATTGGTTTAAATTATATTAACAAGTTAAAATTTCAAAGGTGTGGATTTAATTTGAAAATTTTACAATAATAATATAATATTCAGAATTTAAATAAAAGAAATTCTAGATGTAAATAGTGATAAAATGGTTTTAAAAATTTACCTTGGGCTATCTGAGTGTAAATAGCATGGTGGAAATTATAGGTGAATTTTGAGGTCAATAAATTAATATTTGGAATTTTATAATAATTTAAAAACGAATTTAATATTATTAAAATGCAATTTAATCAGATTTTGGTCCGGAATGAGCCAGAATGATTTTTAATGTGATTATAAATTTTATATGATTTATTGTTAAGTTAATAAAATTTTAGAAGGGAAATTTTAAGTGCTTTCGTTAATTTTGAAAATCGCCCGATTAAATAGACGAGTTAAAATAGCCTTCCGGGGCACAGTCTCGGAATTCGACGAAACCAGTTCCATTGGACCCGTAATAGTTAGTTATTACCGGATTTCAATTTTCGTAGCAATCGGGGTTGTCGTTTGACCCCGGCATCTCGAAACGCATCGAAATCGTTTTAATCGATTTAATTTGAAATTGATCGTTTAATTCCGTAACTCGCACATACGATAAAATTGGCTTACGAAACTTGTTCCATTGTGTCCGGGACGCGGAAAAACCCTAGAATTGCCTGTCGGAACGCGTAAATTGGAGTTCGTTTGCATACGTTGTTAAATTGAGAATTTTATTAATTAAATAATATTAAAACTATTATATACATTATAAATCTATCTTAACCCTAGCTATTTCATTCAGGCCGCCGCTTATTTGCGTCCTATGGCCGAAAATGATTCTTCTTCTTCCTCTATAACCTCCTTATCCATGTTTTAATTCAAAGAACTCTCTAAACGGAAGTTGTAGATCATAAAGGGATCTACACATCCAACGGAGGGAATCGATTCTCATGTGGCATGGTGGTCGAAAACGTGCGGAGAAGGGTTGCCGTTCGTCCTCATTTTTCTCGACGTGGTGTTGACCGAGCTACGCGTGCCTTGGGCCGAGCATGGAGAAGGTGGTGAGCTTCGTTGTGGTAGCCTCCGATCGAGGTGAAAGGTGCCGGAGATGATAGCGTTTTTCGATTTGGGGGTCGCGACTTGGGTTCGGTTTAACCTGGATACTTCGCATTTTTGTTGCGTGAAGAAGGAAGCTTGCGTGTCTAGTATCTTTGCACGGCTATGATTTTATTTTGGGGTAATAAAATTTGTTTTAAAGGAAATTGTTTTTAAATTGGTAAATTAACTTTGAAAATTAATATCTTCTACATATGTTATCGGAATTTGACGAAACAGGAAACGCCAGGATCGCAGAGTCGAGCACTACGCGATGGTACAGATCCGGAGTCATTCCGGGCAAGTAGGAATTTGAGTTAAATCGAACATCGTTCGGTTTAATTTGAATTTCGAACGCTCGCCGAAACTCAAGGTGAGTTATTCTCACTCACATCTGGATACTAGTAAAGTTAGACAGCTAGTATTGATTGTTTGTTTGGATGTATAGCTGAATATGTTAATTATTATCAAATTGAGTTGATATATATATGTGGTTGTGCTAATATTTGTGGATGCAGGGAAAAACAGGTTGGAGGGATCCAACTGGATTCCTCACAATGTATTAATTATTTTTATATTGATGATGACGCCTGTTTATATATTGTGATTGATAAATGTGGAATTAAATTGTTCTGTGATATTGTGGTATAAACTACAAACCCAGAATGTTAATTATAAAGAAAGTGGAGTTTAGTTATAAAGGAATTAAATTGGTTTTTCAAAAAGGAAATTAAGGAATTTATAAATAAGGAATTTAAAAGAGTATAAGAAATTAGAATCTATTGGATGGAAAACTGAAATAAAATTTAATTGAAATAATGCTGAGTAAATTATAAATCCATAATTAATTATAAATGGACAAATTGAATTTTAGAGGAATAAAGGATATTGTTAAATAATGAATTTAAAAGAATTAAATCTGAAATCTATTTAGAATGGAATTTGAAAATTTGTAAAATCTGGAATGATAAACAAAGAGAAATGTTATCAGTTGATACATGTGAAAGTAAATTTATGTTATTCAACTATAAAACTAAATCGAAATAAATTGACAGAAATCGTGAGAAGGATTTCTGTGATGCTTAAGTGGAAATGAAATTCCTTAGGAAAAACCAAGTTCGAGTTTAAACTGATTTTATAAAAAGAAAGTTTTGAAGTTTAAACTTGTTTAAAGGAGTGTTTGGAAATTTTTATTGGTAAAGTAACTATTTATTAATTAGTAATAGTAAAATAATTATTCTTTTACAAATGGATTTGTTTAAAAAGCTAGTTTTGACCTAAGTATATTGTAATAAGTCTTAATCTTTTTACAACTCTATTTTTAAAATATAGTTTAACTAAAACCTTAGTTTAAATCAAGTTATATACTATAAAATAGTTTTGCTTTAAATATTTGAAATTATATTTTGAGTATATAATTAGTAGTAAATTTACCTATTTTAAAGGATATTTAGAATAAAATGTTTTAATTGTTTTAAATCTAAATAAATTGAACTTGGTTATTTCCAATGGAAACATATGGTAAAGGATTTACCTTGTAAGGAAAGAGTTTTGGAATTTGTTTTCAAATGAGCTTTGACAATTTGAAAATATATCTTTTAAAGATATTTGGGGTAAATAAATAATGTGGAATATTATTTATTGTATGATGGATGTTTATGGATGTTTATGAATATAATTGATAGTTAAATCACCGACTATCAATATTGGACAATGCGTTTATCGTTTCGAAGAGACCGGGATCGAGATTTATTTCTCGAAAACCACTTCGATCCGATTTGTACGTTTTCGTGCGATAAAACGTGTTCGGAGTCGAGGATGGAGCAGCGAAGTGCAAGGGCTAGTCGCTACTAATCCTGAGGATATTTCCAAAATGGATGTAGTAGGAGTAGTGCCTTCGGTTCTGTTCGAACCCGGGACGGACTTGTATGGATGAATGCTTGCGAAACATCGTCAGGTGGACGATGGGCATTCTAAGTGAAAACGTTCTAAAGGTAACGCTTAGCCTCAAGCCTCATCAAATGGGAATGACTGAAAATCAGGGGATATGCAGCAAGGTTAGGTGGGTCATGCCCAAGCAGGACAAGATAATTCCCCTTGTCTAGATGTCCCTTATATCTTTCGGCTTAGTGGGTGGTTGGTCGCGCCAACCACGGGGTTTATCTTGTTCGGGACTGTTCAGTAAGGAATGGTTCCGGCCTTGTGTTGCAGGGGATGAAGGGAGTAGTCCTCGGTACGGTGATCTAGGCCCCGTACTGTGACAGGTGGTACCCCAGTGCCTAGTCATTGTTGGAAATCCATTTTCCCTACGAGCCTTGTACGAGTTTTGTTTGTATTACCCACTTCGGTGGCTAGTAGCTGGAATTTAATAGATGTAACAATTTCGGCTATTTTATAAGTATTTGTAAATAGACTCTATTATAATATCAGAGGATTTCTATAAAAAGTGTTTTAGCTATCGTAAGGTAAAAACCCGACATGTTTATTTGTGGCGTGGTCTTACGAGATGCTTTTGTTTTCAAAGGATTTTTGAAACTTTAATAATCAATTTGGATGCATATTTATTATCAGCTGGTATTCCAGACTGACTCGGGTGTTATTTCATTATAATGCTCGGGTCAGACCGAGTATTATTTGTACAGGACAGGATGCTTTGGAGCAGGAGAGGAGCTGGAGCCGAGACGTATTATCTATATATATATGTATAGTCCGCTGCTGTGATTGTATGATATGTCTGATTGGTAATTTGATGTATGAGATACTCTGATTTGTGATGATGTGATATGTATAAACAGTAATAGTTTTCTTTTTTGTGTAAAGTTCTATATTTACTATTATATTTTATACCGCTGCGACTGTGAGATTCTGATATTGTTTAGTCTCTTCTTCTTCTATCTCTTCTTCTTTAACCCTAACGGTTCATAATTCTGTGCCACTTGAGTTAATAGAGGTAGAATAGTGTTGATTCAAGGGGTACGGATTTGCGGGTCGTTACACTTGGTATCAGAGCTTAGGTTGGCGACAACCTAGGCTTTGGTGGGGTAATTGCTCATTAAACAGAGTCAATAGTACTCTATAATGAGTTGAGAGTAATAATAGATATGAGAGCGTACTTGTTAGTGCATATAAAAATTGTTTTTATACTGTGTTGACTTATCGGTTGAGTGTTTATGAATTCTGGTTGGTACGGGAAGTACAACCGTATCGATAGGGGTTTCTAAACTCTTAAACAAGATAAACCGACATAGTATTGATTTTAAAATGGGTAAATGAAATAATTTTACCCAAAATTATATTTTGATATAAAAGAAATAATTTTCTGAAATTATTATATATATTTGGATGATTGGTTGTTAATGTCTAAATCAAATAAGAATATAAAATTTAATCTGAAATGTGAAATAGTTATGGTGAAAATAAAATTTTACAAATATAAATTATATAAAGGGAAGAATAACTAAATGTGAATTAAACCAGAATTTAAACCCGGAAGTTTTGGAAAGGATTTTAAATCAAATAAAAATAAAAGTTTGAAAATTTAAAAATCCTGGGAAAGTTTGGGAATGTTTTCCAATGTATTTGGAGGCAATAATGGAATATTGTTTGGGAAATATTTTTTTTTAAATGGAAACTGTTTTGAAATGAATTTAGAAAGGTAAGAAGCATTGAACTCACTTCAGTCGCTGGAAAATAATCCTGATGATGCTGGCCACATCATTAGAATTCATTTTCGAGTTTCTAAAGTGATGGATTGCTTCCCTAGTATTTGGTTATGGTATTGTTTGGATTTTGGGTATGCTAGTTGTTTGGGAAATTTCAAAGAAGGAAATTTGTTTTGGTATAAACAAATTGTTTTGGAAATCTGGTAATTTGATTGATATACCAAATAAGAATATATATTTGATATATTTTTAAAATGATTTTGGAAATAAAAACCGGGTAAATTGAATTCTGGGAGAATCCTAATTAAATAATGTGTAAACTTTAAATAAATTAACTATTGAAATCATTTTGGTGCTGAGATGCTATTAAGAGGGAAGGAAATGAAAATTTAAATCTTGAAATTAAAATTCAACTCAAGTAATTGGAAGTGAATAAATATGTTGAAGTAAATGGAAATTTGAATTCAACTTGGATAGATAAAATGAATTGAACTTAAATAAAGTTGATTTGAATTAAATTAAAATGTAAGATGACCTTGGAATTGAGGGTCATTGTGAAATGAATTGAACTCCTGAGATATCAGGTGTTATACTTATATTTTGAAACTGTGAATTTAAAATTTACAAAGAATTAAGGTGAAAGAAGATTGGTAACCTTAAGAATTCAGTGATATATATGTGAATCTGAAATTGTGATTGTACGTTGAAGATGGATTAAAATGAGCTATATAAGCTTTAAAATAAATAAGTTGGCGAACTTATAAAATAGAAATGGAAACTATAATCACAATGGGAAATAATGGAATGGAAGGGTGGATTCAAAATCTAATCTCAAATGAAATGTAAATTGAGATAAGGTAAAGTGGGATATAAAGAAGTGAATGAACTTCACTTAGTAAACAAGTTTTGAACTTGTATTTAGAGAATTAAAATTGAAATCGAGAAGTTGAAATTTAATTAAATCTAAATAAATCTGAATTAAATTGAAATTTAAATGAATTAGAATTAATTTAAATTGGATAATGATGAAATGTGAATTACTTATAATTTATAAAGAAATACATATTCTTGCGTTATTAAGTGTTATAATTTGGATTTGTAATTATAAGATGAAAATGGACTTAAGTAAGCAATCTAAACTTTTGAATAGGAGTGAAATTGCAATTCATTAATGAAAAGAGTTGAATGGTGTGGGAAAAAAAAAATTGACCATAAATGAAATGCAAAGTCTAACGAAGCAAAGTGGGGACATAAATGTAGATGCTTTTAAGTTAGCAGATAAGTCTTGAACTTATGTATGGGGAGAATAAAATTTGTTTTGGTAATGAAATTGAAATTGAATTTCAGTTGAGTAATAAATAATATTGAAAGAAATTTAGATTCTATTTAAAGGAGTAAAAAGGAAAGGTAGAAATCTAAATTTGCTAAATGAAATAATTGGAAAATGGTGATAGTAAAAATGGATTCAGAGTAAATTGGGAAAGTGAATTAAAAACCTAATATGGATTAGGTTATTGACTGAATTAAATCACAAATTAATGGAATTTGTATTGTAATGGATAGAATTTGATAGTCAGTCAAAATTTGAAGGTAAATAAAAAAAAAAATAAAATCCAATTGTGGCATGGGATTTAAATTTGTGGTAACAAATATTTATTGTGTGAATGGAAATGAACTTAGCTTATGCTGGGATAGTTGAATTGTAAGTAAATTCAACGGAAAGAAATAATTTAAATGGACTCTTTGTTAATAAAATAAATTTGTAAATAAATTGAATTAGTAAACAAAGAGCATTCAAATATATAAATAGATTGGAATTGATTGAATGAGAATCAAATGGAAATAAAAATTGATATAAGAAGATAATAAAGGTATTGTGAAAGAACTTAAGTATCTTGAAGGTAAAACAAAATGATTGTGAATAAGTTTTATTAAGTACTCTTGAATGAAATTTGTTAGAAAATAAAATTTGAATTGCAAGTGAAATAGTATTAATTTCTGTGATAAATTAAAAATGTATGAGTTCCAGAATGGAATGATATTCATATAGATCTATTGGATAATGAATTGGAAATATAAGATTTGAGATATAATTCAATAATTGTGATAAAATAAAAATGTTTGGACTTTAAATAAAATAGAATGGGATGTTATAAATTTGAACTTAAATGATGATCTTGAAGTGTGAATAAAAAAATTGATTTAAAAATTGAAATGGATGATTCAGAATGGAGTAAACTAATATAAATTTAAGTTGAAATTAATTTTAAATGGTTAAGTTTAAGTGGCAATTGTTTTTCTTGAATGACATGAATATTTGAATATATTCAGAATTGAGTTGTTTAAACATCAACTGAATTGGTTTTGAATAAATTGGAATGCATTGAAATGTTATTAAGTAATTTTGCATAAGAATGTAAATGCTTCAAATTGAAAACAGGAAATCGGTTGTGAATCAAATTGGGAAATGAATTGGTTGAGATTAATATAAATGGTATATAACGAACTTGAATGTAAACCATTTCAAGTGTAATAAAACGAAGTTAGTTTAGTTGAAAACAGAATGGGCTAAATATTAATAAAGAGATTTGAGTATAAAGGTAAGGTAAATGAATTAAATGCATATATTCATTATATTGAAGTGAATATGAATTTGTAGTAGTAATTATGAATTGGAATGGCCGAACTTGTTTGTAAATCTTTTGTGTGAAATAAAATGGTAATTGGCATTAGAAAAGGAACTTTATGCATGTTATAAAGTTTGGTTTACGTATGAAATTTTGCAAAGTGTTGTTAGAATATGAAATGGATATGTTTTGGCTTATACTTATATTGGAAATGTTGATTAAAATGTTCATGTCTTTGAAAACTAATGAGTTTGTTGAGTAAGTACAGGTATGGGAGACGTTCGAGAGAGTTGGAGCGCTTATAAGCGTTATATTAGTCGCTTGCTTTAAAATTTTGCTAAAAAGGTACGCCTATGCAAATATAATTGGGAAAATGATATATTTATTGCGTTATATTTTGGTTTCCGGCCGTGTGGGCCGATGTATATATATTTGTGTATCCTGCGATATCGCAGAAGCTCCTCCGTGCAGGGGAGACTCTGCCAAAATTTTCCGTAAATTTTGGGAGTTAGAATTTTTTTTTGGGTTTTGGAAAAATTAAGTAACTTATGAAGTCATAAGTTAAAATTAAAGCTTAAGAGATAAGTAAAGCAAATAGGTTTGGGAATTGAGCAAAAAGGATTTTGTGAAGTGTATATAAGCTTTTAACTAAGCAAATGGGATAAGTAAATGGGTTTGAGAGTATGTTCTACCTTATACAAATTTCGGGGACGAAATTTTTATAAGGGGGGAGGAATGTAACATCCCAGAATTTTGAGTATGGGATTTGCGAACATTTAATTCATTTTAAATGTTTACTATGGGTTTAAGATTTATTTTAAACTAAAGGAATTGGTTTAAATTATATTAACAAGTTAAAATTTCAAAGGTGTGGATTTAATTTGAAAATTTTACAATAATAATATAATATTCAGAATTTAAATAAAAGAAATTCTAGATGTAAATAGTGATAAAATGGTTTTAAAAATTTACCTTGGGCTATCTGAGTGTAAATAGCATGGTGGAAATTATAGGTGAATTTTGAGGTCAATAAATTAATATTTGGAATTTTATAATAATTTAAAAACGAATTTAATATTATTAAAATGCAATTTAATCAGATTTTGGTCCGGAATGAGCCAGAATGATTTTTAATGTGATTATAAATTTTATATGATTTATTGTTAAGTTAATAAAATTTTAGAAGGGAAATTTTAAGTGCTTTCGTTAATTTTGAAAATCGCCCGATTAAATAGACGAGTTAAAATAGCCTTCCGGGGCACAGTCTCGGAATTCGACGAAACCAGTTCCATTGGACCCGTAATAGTTAGTTATTACCGGATTTCAATTTTCATAGCAATCGGGGTTGTCGTTTGACCCCGACATCTCGAAACGCATCGAAATCGTTTTAATCGATTTAATTTGAAATTGATCGTTTAATTCCGTAACTCGCACATACGATAAAATTGGCTTACGAAACTTGTTCCATTGTGTCCGGGACGCGGAAAAACCCTAGAATTGCCTGTCGGAACGCGTAAATTGGAGTTCGTTTGCATACGTTGTTAAATTGAGAATTTTATTAATTAAATAATATTAAAACTATTATATATATTATAAATCTATCTTAACCCTAGCTATTTCATTCAGGCCGCCGCTTATTTGCGTCCTATGGCCGAAAATGATTCTTCTTCTTCCTCTATAACCTCCTTATCCATGTTTTAATTCAAAGAACTCTCTAAACGGAAGTTGTAGATCATAAAGGGATCTACACATCCAACGGAGGGAATCGATTCTCATGTGGCATGGTGGTCGAAAACGTGCGGAGAAGGGTTGCCGTTCGTCCTCATTTTTCTCGACGTGGTGTTGACCGAGCTACGCGTGCCTTGGGCCGAGCATGGAGAAGGTGGTGAGCTTCGTTGTGGTAGCCTCCGATCGAGGTGAAAGGTGCCGGAGATGATAGCGTTTTTCGATTTGGGGGTCGCGACTTGGGTTCGGTTTAACCTGGATACTTCGCATTTTTGTTGCGTGAAGAAGGAAGCTTGCGTGTCTAGTATCTTTGCACGGCTATGATTTTATTTTGGGGTAATAAAATTTGTTTTAAAGGAAATTGTTTTTAAATTGGTAAATTAACTTTGAAAATTAATATCTTCTACATATGTTATCGGAATTTGACGAAACAGGAAACGCCAGGATCGCAGAGTCGAGCACTACGCGATGGTACAGATCCGGAGTCATTCCGGGCAAGTAGGAATTTGAGTTAAATCGAACATCGTTCGGTTTAATTTGAATTTCGAACGCTCGCCGAAACTCAAGGTGAGTTATTCTCACTCACATCTGGATACTAGTAAAGTTAGACAGCTAGTATTGATTGTTTGTTTGGATGTATAGCTGAATATGTTAATTATTATCAAATTGAGTTGATATATATATGTGGTTGTGCTAATATTTGTGGATGCAGGGAAAAACAGGTTGGAGGGATCCAACTGGATTCCTCACAATGTATTAATTATTTTTATATTGATGATGACGCCTGTTTATATATTGTGATTGATAAATGTGGAATTAAATTGTTCTGTGATATTGTGGTATAAACTACAAACCCAGAATGTTAATTATAAAGAAAGTGGAGTTTAGTTATAAAGGAATTAAATTGGTTTTTCAAAAAGGAAATTAAGGAATTTATAAATAAGGAATTTAAAAGAGTATAAGAAATTAGAATCTATTGGATGGAAAACTGAAATAAAATTTAATTGAAATAATGCTGAGTAAATTATAAATCCATAATTAATTATAAATGGACAAATTGAATTTTAGAGGAATAAAGGATATTGTTAAATAATGAATTTAAAAGAATTAAATCTGAAATCTATTTAGAATGGAATTTGAAAATTTGTAAAATCTGGAATGATAAACAAAGAGAAATGTTATCAGTTGATACATGTGAAAGTAAATTTATGTTATTCAACTATAAAACTAAATCGAAATAAATTGACAGAAATCGTGAGAAGGATTTCTGTGATGCTTAAGTGGAAATGAAATTCCTTAGGAAAAACCAAGTTCGAGTTTAAACTGATTTTATAAAAAGAAAGTTTTGAAGTTTAAACTTGTTTAAAGGAGTGTTTGGAAATTTTTATTTGTAAAGTAACTATTTATTAATTAGTAATAGTAAAATAATTATTCTTTTACAAATGGATTTGTTTAAAAAGCTAGTTTTGACCTAAGTATATTGCAATAAGTCTTAATCTTTTTACAACTCTATTTTTAAAATATAGTTTAACTAAAACCTTAGTTTAAATCAAGTTATATCCTATAAAATAGTTTTGCTTTAAATATTTGAAATTATATTTTGAGTATATAATTAGTAGTAAATTTACCTATTTTAAAGGATATTTAGAATAAAATGTTTTAATTGTTTTAAATCTAAATAAATTGAACTTGGTTATTTCCAATGGAAACATATGGTAAAGGATTTACCTTGTAAGGAAAGAGTTTTGGAATTTGTTTT
Organism: Allium cepa; assembly: GCA_030765085.1. NCBI lineage: Eukaryota > Viridiplantae > Streptophyta > Magnoliopsida > Asparagales > Amaryllidaceae > Allium > Allium cepa. The sequence continues at coordinate 237,077,367 of CM060943.1, read as the reverse complement.
CAAATGAGCTTTGACAATTTGAAAATATATCTTTTAAAGATATTTGGGGTAAATAAATAATGTGGAATATTATTTATTGTATGATGGATGTTTATGGATGTTTATGAATATAATTGATAGTTAAATCACCGACTATCAATATTGGACAATGCGTTTATCGTTTCGAAGAGACCGGGATCGAGATTTATTTCTCGAAAACCACTTCGATCCGATTTGTACGTTTTCGTGCGATAAAACGTGTTCGGAGTCGAGGATGGAGCAGCGAAGTGCAAGGGCTAGTCGCTACTAATCCTGAGGATATTTCCAAAATGGATGTAGTAGGAGTAGTGCCTTCGGTTCTGTTCGAACCCGGGACGGACTTGTATGGATGAATGCTTGCGAAACATCGTCAGGTGGACGATGGGCATTCTAAGTGAAAACGTTCTAAAGGTAACGCTTAGCCTCAAGCCTCATCAAATGGGAATGACTGAAAATCAGGGGATATGCAGCAAGGTTAGGTGGGTCATGCCCAAGCAGGACAAGATAATTCCCCTTGTCTAGATGTCCCTTATATCTTTCGGCTTAGTGGGTGGTTGGTCGCGCCAACCACGGGGTTTATCTTGTTCGGGACTGTTCAGTAAGGAATGGTTCCGGCCTTGTGTTGCAGGGGATGAAGGGAGTAGTCCTCGGTACGGTGATCTAGGCCCCGTACTGTGACAGGTGGTACCCCAGTGCCTAGTCATTGTTGGAAATCCATTTTCCCTACGAGCCTTGTACGAGTTTTGTTTGTATTACCCACTTCGGTGGCTAGTAGCTGGAATTTAATAGATGTAACAATTTCGGCTATTTTATAAGTATTTGTAAATAGACTCTATTATAATATCAGAGGATTTCTATAAAAAGTGTTTTAGCTATCGTAAGGTAAAAACCCGACATGTTTATTTGTGGCGTGGTCTTACGAGATGCTTTTGTTTTCAAAGGATTTTTGAAACTTTAATAATCAATTTGGATGCATATTTATTATCAGCTGGTATTCCAGACTGACTCGGGTGTTATTTCATTATAATGCTCGGGTCAGACCGAGTATTATTTGTACAGGACAGGATGCTTTGGAGCAGGAGAGGAGCTGGAGCCGAGACGTATTATCTATATATATATGTATAGTCCGCTGCTGTGATTGTATGATATGTCTGATTGGTAATTTGATGTATGAGATACTCTGATTTGTGATGATGTGATATGTATAAACAGTAATAGTTTTCTTTTTTGTGTAAAGTTCTATATTTACTATTATATTTTATACCGCTGCGACTGTGAGATTCTGATATTGTTTAGTCTCTTCTTCTTCTATCTCTTCTTCTTTAACCCTAACGGTTCATAATTCTGTGCCACTTGAGTTAATAGAGGTAGAATAGTGTTGATTCAAGGGGTACGGATTTGCGGGCTGTCACACAACCCCAATTCAAGTTGAATCAATCTTGATTTCTTTCCAAATTCAAATCAAATTCCATTTGAATTTAAACATATTCACTTTAACTACAATTCCAAATTATTCAAATTAATTTAGACTAATTTCAAATTGAATCCACTTCAATTTCAAATCATTTCAATTTCTATGAATTAGTCCCAGTTCTCATTTGAATTTGAACTCATTAAATCTTTGATTTTATTTCAAATTAATCCAATTCAAAATTTTCTGTTTGAATTTTATACCTACCTACCTTCAATTCTAATTAATTCAAACTAAATTCCGTTTGAACTAATGAAATCTAAATCTTAACTTTAACCCATCTCGAATTATATAAATTCGAGCTAAATTTCCAAATGTTGATTTAACCCCCCTAAATTAGATTAACCTTTATTTTTAAATCAATAATCCAAATCTTTAAACAATTTAATTTTGAGTCCAATTCTCAATAGATAAAGAAAATTTTACATTAGTACTACTACAAAATATTTCATACATTAACCGACTACATACTAGTAGTTCATACGTTACATACATTTATCCAAAATAAGAGTCTTACAGAAGTCATAAATCTAGATGCCTTTCTATTATCTAAAGGTTTGGAAAGAATAGAGCCCTAATGTCCTTACAAGAATCCTTTCTATGGACTTCCTTCCAAAGGGAAAAGCCTGAACATACACTTCTCAATAGGGTGTCCCCACTTATAACATTTACCATAAAATGTTTCTACCCTGTCATTAACCTGGATAACCTTCACGCCTCCAACAGTACGTTCCACAGCTTTATTCCTCTTCCGCCTCTCTGAAAAATTCTTAGCAACGTGTCCCGTCTTCTTACAATGATAGCAAATAGTCGACTCATTGACCAGTTCAACTGGTTTACGCATCGCCTTTCTCACTTCAGGGCAATGATTTAGCAAATGTCCTTTCTTATGACACTTAAAACACAAGATCTCAGAGCGAAACCGTTGGAATGTGCTCTTCAATTCCTCCCTTGTTTTACTGCACTTGGTTGCATAATGTCCCTTATTAAAACATCTGTAGCAGGTGACATTATCATAAGGTCCTGGTTTATCCCTTTCCTTAACCTGTTTCTTATACTCTTGAATTTCTTCTTCTCGATTCTTACATGCAGCTGTTCTTTGCTCTCTGCATCTAACCTTCCATTCTTCACTTTTAGTCATCTCTCTCAAGGACTGAATTCTAGAGGGACTTCCTAATCTATAAATTAGACATAATTAGAAGAATTCAAATTTTACTCTGATATATATATATAGTAATTTGCTTACCAGGTTATTACTTATGTTTCAACACCTTTGGTTTTTAATTCCAAACAACTTCTTATTTCAAAACAAGATTACTTTCAGAAATATTCTGAAGAATATTATTTATCATTCCCTTAATCAATTTGAAAAAAAATTTCAAATGTTCTTTTTTTAAATCTTAGGATTCTAACTTCACAATTGAAAACCCCACTTCAATTTACAAGTCATACTTATCTAAAAGTTTATTTCCTTAACACATTCCATTTTGCTTTATCATTATTAGGGAACAAACATCCCAGTGTTTAATACAATAACCATTTTATTTTATTTTAGTTTGAAAACAAATTTAATTCTAATTCTCCTTATATGAATTGATTCATTCTACTCAATTCCCATTTGGATATATATTTACCACTTAAAATCTTATTTAATTTCAATATCCAACAACCAATTATTACTGTATATATATATATATATATAAACTTATATAAAAATCCTTTACCTTTAACACCATTATATAAAAATAACAAGTACGCTTTCGTATATATATACACACTCAACTCATTTTAGGGTACCACTTACCCCATTCATAAGGAGTACACCCATCAAAGCCAATATTCTCGCTTAACCTTTCAGCTCTGATACTAAATGTAACAACCCGAAAATTTTCAATCCTGAAAATTTCGAATAGTTAGGAAAGAAGAAAAGAGATAGAAGAATAAGAAACAGAAACACACCACAGATTCTCACATTCGCAGCGGATCAAAATATAATATCAATAATATTAGTTTACAAAATAATACTGTATCTATCAATTACATTTTAATACATCAGAGTTACACATATATACAAACACTGGTTAAACACCAGCATCGTGTCTCAGGTAGACAATAATATAATATAGCGGAAACACTCCATATGTTCTTGCCATCCAGCTCGTCTCCTGAGCTCTAGAACGTCCATACTTGAAAATCTGTAATATTCAGTCGGACCCGAGCATTACATCAAAGTAACACCCAGGTCAGGCTGGAAACCAGCATGAGTAATCCCATATAATTTGAAATACTAAGTTAAACCATAAAGAAAACCCAGGTAACTCGTGCTTCACTACGAGTTCATTACCTGTTATATTCAACAATTATTGCACAAATCAAGTTCTAAGTATTCTTTCTTAATCCAAAGGTCCATATTATTCCATTTTAGTCTATTGACTTCACACATCAAATCTATAAAGAATTATTGTAAATTTTAAATCGAAGTGGTTTCGGATATTTACAAATACCAGACCCCGGTTTCTTCGAATGCAAAATCATCTTAAGACAAAGCTGCTTAAGCTTTAAACAATTCTATTTATACTCATAGTAACAGATTCACGAAGCAATTCTATTTCAGATAGATAATACATATCCAACACCAAATCTCATATCATCACAACCGCATACCCAAAAATATAATAATCCAAAGCATTCATTAACATTCATTCATCCATAAGCAAAAATTCAATCACACTATCTCTAGTTACTTTAAAATAATTAAATTAATTACCTCCATCACTATAAATTTTGCTTACTTAATCCTTAATTAATTATACATCAATTAATTAATTATCCTCTAATTATCCATCTTAATTAATCACCCCAGATTAATTACTCTTTAATTACATTAAGTAACCATCTTTTAATTAATTACATCAATTAAATATTCCTTAACCACTTACTGTAATTAATCTTTAATTAATCTCATTACTATCATTAATAAATTAATGATTCTTATTTAATTACTTCCATTAATCAACCTTAATTAATCATAACAGTAATCAACCATTCTGTAAGTACGTACCTTAATTAATTATCTTCTTAATTAAATTTATCAATCCTTTAGTTAATTACACCAAGAAATTAATTATTAATTACTTCTACTAAGTAATTATCCTTTAATTACTTCCCATTAAGTAATTATCTCTTTAATTAATTACATACAGTAATTATCCATTAACTACTTCCACTAAGCAATTACACTTATTTATCTCATTTAGTATGCATACCTAATCCATCATCAAGTGATCCACTTTAATTAATTTACAAATTAACTATCTTAAATTAATCACACTTACTGATAAATCGCAGTTGTGCAATTCATCCTTTAATTTATTAAATAAATAAATTATACTTAAATTTCTTAATTAACTTAATTAATCTTATATCATTAAAATCCTAATTAACTTAAGACAAAACATTATTTTATTTACGTCTTGATTATCACTAAGGCAATTTAACATAACAATTAACTTTTCTTAATTAAATCATTAACTAAGTTTTAAAATAAACAGAAATCATTTAACTTGATAATTTATAAAGTTAACGAAACTTAACTTCCTAAAAACATTATCAAATAGAAGTTTTAAAACTATTTTAAATTGGTATATTTAAAACTTGCTTTCATAAAAGTCTTAAACTTTCATTTTAAATTAAGTTTTAAATCACTTTTATTTATCATTTAAAATCTTTATTAATAATCTTGAAAATAAGTTCACCATCAACTTATCATCTAAAAATCCTTAAGTTAAATTAACAATTAAAATTCTTCATTCAATTACCCATTTTAACTAACTCGCAACTCGGATAAACATTTACATTTACAAAAGAATTGGTTTAACCAAAATTGTTTCAAGTAAACTTGATGGGTTTAAAAGTTGAAAACTGTTTTGTATAAGATTTCAGACTAAACCCACGATACAAAATTCCCGAGCCAAACACTCAAATACCCGAGCTCATACTCAAGCAACTCACGGCCTAAACCCCTTCGAGTCATGCACGCAGAAACTACGGGCCTTACCCGAGACAAGCCTTTCTTCTACCACTTCGCCAAAACAACACAAATCCAACGTGCACGATTACACAACTCCTCTAGCCAACTCCAGTCATCATCGATGTCATCAGCAAGTCGTCGTTGACCTCCACAACCCAATCCATCGCCCAGTGTCGACGAATTCACCATAAAATCAAAATGAGCTATCAGCCTGACATGGAAACCCAAACTTCTATCAGAAACCACCCTTCACCGTCAATATCGACTACGAGATAACTCGCCGACATTCCCCAAACTTCATCACGACTCCCACTATCCTTTCCCCCCATCGTGATCGAGCCAGAAGCCTTGACGAAGTCGTAAATGCCCCCGAGTACCAGTTCAACAAAACACAGTTTAAAACCCTAAATTCGAGTCGTACCGCCACCTTGCTGATCAGTAATTCCATCGACCATTTTTCACCGACTCCCTGACTTCTCAGCTACCTTCACCATTAACCATGATCCCCAACTCATCGCTGATCATCGGATTTTGGCGAGAATGTCCATTCAGTTCAACTCGCGATTCCTCATCGTTTATAAACTTAAAATTCATAATTCCTTCACCTAAAATCATTATTTTGTAATACGAAAACAATTATAAAATCAGATTGTAAAACGGAAACACTCGAATTTTCTGAATTATGGTGATTTTAATGTAAATAATTATTTTCACAGTATTCACATTTTTATTCTTTTTGAAATTATTTTTAAAGGTGAAGTCATGATGTTATAAACAATTTCTCTTTAGAAATTAAAACTTAATTTTGTTTAGAGAGAAAGATATGTTTTTTTCCTCTTCAATATGTGGTTCTTTACTCTATTGATATAACAGAATTTATATCTATACAGATACACACCATCATATATTATACACATATATCAATTATCAAACATGCAAGCATATTTGGAACATACTTCACATCACAGCTTCAGATATTTACCAGACACAATCAAACATATGCAAATTTGAGGAAAGTTTGTTCAACTTATCTCCTGGAACACAGAACACTGGACAGTGTTTTGAAATCTGGAAAAATGCTTTTGATTTTTGATCTCAGGTTGAAGATGCTTCAGTTTTTAATTTGTTTGACTTTTGTTCTTTTTTTCTTTAGCTGGTTCTTCAGTTCGAATGAAAGACAAGGGCAGAGCCTTTAAGAAAGTGGAGGTGTATAGTGTAAGCTAAGGCTGATTTAACAAAGGGTGATTTACTTTGATTTTTTTAATCTTTATGCAGACTTAACTTTGATAATTTATTTTGTGTGCTTAGATTTGATGTTTAATGTGTTTGCATTAAATGCTTGCCTCCCTTTTTGACTACAAATGTTTCATATGAGTTGATATATGAATTCGTTCTTTGTTTGTATGTATACCTATGTATATACATGTATATAATTAAACTATTTACTATGTAGTAATATTTCGCTATTATAATATTATTTATTAGTAAAATAAACTTACTTTTAAATAGCATTAAGGAGTTACCCAATCTCCCCCTTAATGCAATAATAGTCCCAGTAGTCCATCCAATATCATAGTCCCTCCTGATCGGGAAGCCACCAGAGGATACCACACGGGCTATGAGAGAAATCCAAACTCGTACAGGGCTCGGTATGGTAGGTGACACGACACAACTAGGCAATGCCAGGGTAGATATAGCAATTACGCTTCCGGACCGGTGGTAACGCGTAGCTGCTACTACCGCCCACCTCGAACAACACTCCTAAATCAAAGGTGCGCACCAAACAATTACAAAGTAATAGAATGACATACGAAGAAGTGCGTCCGATCAAAGGTGCTACCTTATTAGTCCGTCAATCGCTCCTGTTTTAGCCACCTTGTGCCAACTCATGGGATTCGGGTCCACGTATTTACCTCAAAGGAAACGTCACCACCGTCCTACTTCATTCTGGAATCTCCACCGTGTACACGGTTGTCAAAGTGGTTTTCGGTATCGACAGAGAGTATGCCCATATCCGATCCCGGTCTCTTTAACAACCAACGTCATTATTACCCGTGGTTATAAAAATCCTAAAATAGTTATATTTAAATCAAATACTTCATTTTAATTTATTAAAAGGTGAGGTTATAATTTTTATAAAAATCTAATATACATCCAAAGGTTATACCTAAGTTCGTTGAGTAATTTTTTTTACTTAATATGGTTTCAACAATAATTAAACCAATTTAACTTATAGATTCAAAATTTCCTCCCTTTTAAATAGTCATTTAAATTATTCAAAAATCTATGACTTTTATAATGTATATTATACAATATATTTCTAACTTCTTTTACTTATACAAATCAAGTACAAGATTTTTCTATTTAATTAAGTAAATTACCATTCCAAAAATAAACTATATTTCCAATTAATTTCTTATCTTACCTTTATTTCACTAGTTTAACTATTAAATTCATAGAAACTTCACCTCGCTTTATATTCAAGTTATAACAGATTTCCTATTTTATTCTTAACTTAAATTCCATTTATTTCACAAATCCAAATTTACAAGGTAAATTTAAACTTCAAATTTTTAACTTTTATTTATTTACATCTTTAACTTGAAAAATATAATTATGCTTAAGAATCGTTTAAATCAAATTTTAAACAAATTATTATAACATTCAAAAATTTCAAATATCTAATGGTTCCAGAATATATATATATATATATATATATAACCACGGGTCTGTATAATATTTTCTAGCCTAGGTCAAGTGATACAGATAATATATCATTTCAATCCGTAATTTATAAAGAAAATCCGGGTTTTATCATTTCAAACCCGCAATCCCAAGTAAAAAAATAAACTAAATAAATAAATAAATATCGATCAGGCCTATCATTTCAGCCTATAACGAATTCTATTCTACAGGGAATTTGCAGTGTGATTAAAAAAAATAGTGTACAGTATAAATAAATAGTATACAATATAACTGATGATGTGTAGGTTTAATAACGGAATTTTAATAACATCAATTCATATCACAGTCAAATAAATGAATTATTCTACAATCCCACTTGCCGTTTGTAGATAATAAGTACGTTTGTCAGGTGAGAAGACTCACCATATTGTCGTCAAAGATTTGATTCAAGAACGATGGTAATACTTGAAAAAAGAGAATGCACAGAAGCACGATCAAATTGTTGCGGAGTCGACGCCCGGATTTAATTCTTGGAAGGAAACGAATAAATTCAAACATCAAAACTAAGAAAAATTTTAACACGAAATATTTGAAACAACAGGGACGCACGGAATCAATTCGATCTGTAGACTCGACCACTCCACCCCACAACCCGATCACAACCAAACGAAAACGTGTCCTGCCCATTTTTAAAAGTATGAAAACATGCAATACTCTTTCCTTTCCTTTTTTCATGCTCACGCTTTAAACTTTATGCATGCACGCAGGGTAGGAAGCTTTAGGCAAACTGAGTCCAATAGTGGTGCACAACTATACCCAAGTTAGATTATACAGGTGGCATGAGCGTTCTTATGCATGCGTCCCCTCCCCCATTTTTTTTATATGTGACACGACATAAACTAGCTAGGCTCAGTCATATCCATCTAAAGGCATGCACGCATATTCCACTTGGTGGGCTAAAATTTTTCTACAAGTGGCGAACACCTAATTAATTTAATCCAATTATGCAGCATCAAAAAACTTATGAGCATACTTTCACTAGCCTATTACAAAATGGATGCATGCATCTTTATTCTAACTCCAGTTAGTGAATCCTACCAAATTTTATTCAATAGCACATAGAAATCAAAACTTGCTAATTAGCGTCAGCAAAACCTAGTATCATATCCAAACCATGAATCTGTATTAGCTAACATAAACGCAAAATATAACTTATACCTAACCTAGTCAAGCATTCTATCCACGCAGTCTTAGATAATTCCATGAACATGAATATAGGTATAGAGGAAAGGTGGATAAATAGGTGTAGTCAAGTTATGCGGCGGTGTAGGTTGAGCTTTGCGTGAACGGGAAAAAGAGAATATAAAAAAAATAAAAGGAGAACAATAGAAGAAGATAAGCTAAAAGGTGACCATTACCTGAAGTATGCTTACTCACGCACGAGGCTGAAGCCAAACTTTTGATGAGGAGATGGAAAATGCGTGGGTTATATATTTATAACAGAGGAGTTTCGCAATTCAAGGGAACAATTTTGGCAAGAAGTTTTATATTTGCATACGTGCATTGGAATATAAAGATAAACTTGCGATATTCTAGGAGAAAGAATAGGTAGATTTTTTTCTCTGAATGGTCAGGAATTTGATGTGTGAGCTTATGCAATTTCAGTTGATAAAGGCAAGAAACTTATTGTTTTGAGATGGCAAATTTCTTCCCCTTGATTGCGTAAAAAAATTGCAAGTGATAAAATATTTAAGGAAATAATTGGTTTCGTTGCAATTTCTTTGTTTAATAGGTTGCGTGAGTTTTTTTTTAGAATTAAATAGGCTGAGTGATTTATGTAAAGAAACGGAAAGAATTAAATTGTCAAAGATTTTGGAATTGCAAGAAATCTAAAGTATGTACTGTAAGGAATCATGAATTTCGAAAGTGTTATATAAATTAAAACTTGCGTTGATAATTGAGTATAAAGGATGAAAGTTTCATTGATAGATAAATAAGGAATGCACATATTTAGGATATGAACGTTTGGAGCGAATAACCGGTATGAAAGAAACGGCAAGCAATTTATATTTTTGCTTTGAACGGTAATAGAATTTGTGGATAACGCTTCTATTAAATCAGAAGAGTAAAAATGAAGTGAATATATTTAGAATGCGTACAACAGGCGCAAATAATTTATGCCTAAATATAACAAAAATAACGGATTTAAATTTTATACGTTTTCTTACGTTATTTATCCCATCAAGTAACACGCCTTTTAAACGCGCAATTCAACAGTTTATTAATACACTGTAAATTGTGAAAGTTATTACTTAACTAAAAATAGATTTTGTTTACATTCTTCGGATTTATTTACCGTTCTCTAATAAATTTATTACTTAATTTTAATATATATAATTCATTTTAAAAAGAACAAAAAGGGAAATAAATGTTATTACCAATATAAGTAAACATCCTCTTAATGAATCTTGTATATATATAATTCTTATATAAAAGATTTAGAAATTAAAAATTTTAAAAATTCCAATTAGAGTTATCTTTAACCAAAGTTAAAATTTCAGAACCCTTGCCTTTTATTTAAAATTTTGGGAAATAATTTAATCAAATTAAAGAATTATATTATAATAAATCCCAAGGTTTTATAAATAAAAGAATACAACGCTTGTAAAAATCTTGGGCTGTTACACTCTCCCCCATTCAGAACTTTGCATCCTCGAAAAGGAACGAAAGAAGGAAAACAAGGAATATAAGATAATAAAGCAAAGTACCTTAAATGAATAATTCCGGATTCGAAGCACGAATGCTCTCCTCCGTTTCCCATGTGCAATCCCGTTCATCAGTGCTCCACTACAGTTTGACCAGACGGACAGATTTTCTTCTTAGCTGTTTCATACCTCGATCGACTATACGAAGCGGCTTCCTTTCAATAGTTAGGTCAGGCTCGATGTCCAAACTATCAAGAGCAGTAGGCTGGATAATAAGAGATGGATCATGAAGACAGCGACGAAGGTGGGATACATGGAATACATTGTGTATTCCAACAAATTTCTCGGGCAAATCCAGTCGATATGCAAGAGATCCAATCCTTTCCAAGATGTGGAATGGACCGATGAACCTTGGAGCAAGCTTTCCTCTACGCCCAAACCGACCCACATTTCTTGAGGGAGAAGCCTTAAGAAAAACTAAATCACCGACTACGAACTCCAAGCTTCTTCTACGACGATCTGCGTACTTCTTCTGCCTATCCTGAGCAATCCTTAACCTCCTCAACCTTTTCCGAAGCTTCCAAAATCATTTCAGGACCAAGAACTAAGCGGTTACCGGATTCAATCCAGCAAGAAGGAGATCTACAAGGACGTCCGTACAGAGCAGCAAAATGGGACATCTTAAGACTAGCCTGAAAAAGATAGAATGAGATAGATAGGGAATTAAGATAAGATAAGAATAGAGGATTTGAATTTATATCTGATAACTATTGTTATAGTTGAATTCCATAAAATGGAGATGATCTTCCCAAGATCCTCCATAATCCAAAATACAGGCACGAGGAAGATCCTCTAGAATCTGATTCACCCTTTCTGTTTGACCGTCAGTCTGTGGGTGGTAAGCAGTGCTCAGATTCAGACGAGTACCCAAGGATTCTTGAAAAGCTTTCCAAAATTGACTAGTAAATATAGGGTCTCGATCAAAAACGATGCTAAGGGGAACGCCATGGATGCGCATAATCTCCCTCATGTAGATCTCAAATAAGCTCGAAGCCGTACGGGTAGACCTGACTGGAATAAAATGAGCGGACTTAGTTAGTCTATCCACGATAACCCATATGCTCTCATTTTCCTTCCTAGATCTCGGTAATCCATCGATGAAATCCATAGAAACTCGCTCCCACTTCCAATTGGGAATCTCCAGAGGCTGCAACAAACCTGGGGTCTTCTGATGGTCCGCCTTGACTTGCTGACAAGTCGCACACCTACTCACAAAGATAGAGACATCACGCTTCATACCCCTCCACCAATAAAGCTTCTTCAAATCCTGATACATCTTTGCTACACCAGGATGAATGGAAAGTCGGGATTGATGATGTTCCCGAAGTAACTCCTGCCTCAAACCATCAACATTCGGAACACAAATCCGATTATTAATCTTCAAAATCCCCTTATCATCAATCTGAGCTCTGCTACCATCAGAACTACTGCCACCTGCCTTACTACAAACAGTCTCTTTCAAACGCCTAAGTATCTCGTCATCATCCTGCTTAACCACTATTCGATCCAAAAGAGGAGAAGAAACAATAAGCTGGCACAACAAGGACGTCTTTCTACTCAACGCATCCACCACAACATTAGCTTTTCCTGGAGTATAATTGATGTCAAGATCATAAGAAGCAAGAAACTCGAGCCACCGTACTTGTCTCAGATTCAAATCTTTCTGGGTAAAGATATATTTCAAAGACCGATGATCGGTGAAGAGGTAAAACTTAGCCCCCAAGAGATGATGTCTCCAAATCTTCAAAGCAAAGACAACAACCAGCAATTCTAAATCATAAGCCGCATAGTTGGCTTCATGTGTCTTCAGCTGAGGACTAGCATAGGCAATCACCTTCCCTCTTGCATTAATACTGCCCCCAAACCCTCGCAACAAGCATCGGTGAATACCGTTAATCTCTCATTTCCATCCCGAACTGTAAGCACTGGTGTGGAAGTAAGGTTATCCTTTAACTCTTGGAATGCCGCTTTACACATCGCTCCATATAAACTTAGCATTCTTTCGAGTCAGAGCAGTCAGAGGTGCAGAAATCCGAGCAAAGTTCTCAATTAACCTTCTATAGTAACCGGCAAGGCCCAAAAACTGCGAATATCAGTAGGAGTCTTAGGTTCTTCCCAATCTTTGATCGCAGCGATCTTGACTGGATCAACAGAAACTCCTTCACTAGAGACAATATGTCCGAGGAATCGGACTTCCTCTTCCCAGAAATGACATTTAGAGAACTTAGCCTTTAATAGGTGATTTCAGAGAGTCTCTAAAACATACTTCAAGTGCGACTCATGCTCATCACTTGTTTTGGAGAAAACAAGGATGTCATCAATAAAGACAAGAACAAATTTATTGAGCACATCGCGAAAAACACGATTCATCAGGTCGACGACGAAGGTAGGAGCGTTAGTCAACTCAAAAGGCATAACTAGCCATTCGAAGAAACCATTCACAGTACGAAAAGAAGATTTGGGAATGCTCTTCTCAGCAACTCTAAGCTGGTGGAAACCTGTGGCTAGATCAAGTTGAGAGAAGACAGTGGCTCCATAGAGCTGATCGAACATATCATTGATGCGGGGCGTAGGATATCTGTTTTTTATAGTAAGCTTGTTCAGCTCCCTATAATCAACACACATTCGAAGGGAACCATCTGATTTGGTGACGAAAACCATGGCTGCTCCCCATTCTTAAAAGCTCGGTCTAATCAGACCCTTAGAGGACAAGTCTTGTATTTGATTCCTTAATTCGATCTTCTCCTGCGGTGCCATTCTTCTAGGTGAAAGGACTACAGATCGTGCTCCATGAATGAGATCTATATGGAAATCAATTTCCCTCTTTGGAGGTAGAGAGATGACTTCACCAAATACGTTAGGGAATAGTTTGACTACTCGAGTCGAATGGATATCATCAGGGAAAGTATCGAGAGAATAGATGAAGCTACCAGCGAACTCCTGGAGTAAACTACACTGGATCTCTAAGGAATTTCCAAAATCATCTTTGAGGGCCACAGTTCGAGAACTGCATGAGATATGGGCATCATGGATATCAACCAATCACCTCCAAGCAGTAGATCGAAAGCGTCAAACCCCAAAACATAGAAGTCACCGGTGAATCAATAATTACCATGGAAGAGTTTCATGTTTCTACAAACCTTATCAAGGTTTGTGGGACCACCGATAGGGTTTGAAACACATAAGGGTACAGAGAAAAATTTAGGAGACAGAAGATTTTCAAATTTATTACAGAGGTCTACCGAGATAAAGCTATGGGAAGCTCCAGCATCGAAGAAAACTCTTACAGGAAAATAATGCAAGGTAAAAGAACTCTGGAGTGTACCTTGAGAATCGCTAGGAGCTGGAGCAGGTGCAGGTGCGGGCTGTGGGGCTGGGGAGGATGCAGAAGTCACCGCAAAGATTCCCGATGCCTTGCCCCTTTTCTGCGAAGGGCAGTCTTTCTTGAAATGTCCTGGCTGAAGGCAGATGTGGTAGAGGTCTCGCCTAGTCGACTGAGCGGGAGGTGGAATCGCAGCACCCAAGGTAGGACAGCTATTTGCGTAGTGTCCCTTTTGGTCGCATCGGTAGCAAGTAATGGTAGATAGATCCACAGGCTACCTCTGGGATGACGAAGACGATGATCCAAGCCTTGGAGTCCTATTCCTCTTATTATGGTAGAAGTTGGACTTCCTTTTCTTAAAATTTCCAGAAGACTGAGACGGTGCAGACTGGGCAACTGGAGTGGCCTTAGAGGTAGGGTTCTCATACCGGAGATCCATGTCCATCAGAGCGGTGAACGTCCCATGCACGTGGGTAGTAAGTCGATCGTAGAACTCGGGGAGTGCTCCAGCAATAAATTTCTCGTTCTTCTTCAGCGGGGTGTCTATCAAATTCAGGCCATATTGCGAGAGCTCATTAAATTTCCTCTCGTATTCGGTAAAGGACATGTCGCCCTGCTTCAAATCCATAAAGTATCGATATAGCCGAGACTTACCCGCTACGGGTATCCATTTGACAAGAAAGGCCTCCCTAAATTTCTCCCAGGTGATGTCAGCCTCATTGTGTGAGCAGTAACCGATAGCCACCAATTTAAAGCGGCTCCCTTCATCTGCCAGGTCGCCAATTGCCTCTGCTGGGCATTTGTGATTTCGAGACAGGAGAAGATTCTCTCCAAGTCTCTCAGCCATTATTGAGCTTCTATTATGGATTCAGACCCCGTGAACTTGGTGCCGCCAAGCTCGGTATAATCTTTGCACAGCTTAGTAAATCTAACAGAGGTAGCGGATGGAGGAGTTGGGGCATCAGCTCGTCCCCTACCTCTGGTATTTCCTTGATTCATCCTGAGAAATCAAGAATGAATTTAAGGATAGAGGAAAAATATGGAGGCAAATATAAATTAGACAAGATAAAGTTCACTAGAAAGGTATTCAATAAAGGACCTAATTTATATAAGGTGGAGAAAGGGAGAAAGTAGTTGGAAAAAATTATTTTATAATTTTTACTTTAAAATATGCAAGTTTAATATCAAAATACTTCTTTGAAAAACCCTTTAAAATTTATTTTATACTTTAAAATACGTTCTCTCACAAAGAAATGATTCTAGATCTGACTTCACTCATTCTAGGGTATTTCTACCCTATCTCTAATGAGTTTTTGCTCCTCAGGCTATGGTTAAACCAAAGCTCTGATACCAACTGTGACGACCCCCTATTTTGTACCATTCAAATTCGACAATAAATTAAACATGTCAAGCTTAAATAGTTAAAAACAATAGACTGTAAATAAATTAGGAGCAAATGAAATCAAATCACAAAATCACAGACACAGAAATCAGAATACTCGCAGCGGAATTAAAATAACTTAGTGGTTCATGAAGCCACCATTAATAGTCTCAAAACAAATAAAGTTACATAGTCTTTGATCCAAATATAGTTTCAATCGACAAAAGAAAATCTCAATATCCAATAGCCTTGATTACATATGATAAAGAACTGAAAGTAAAGTTGCCGGCAGCTTAAAAAGTGATCTACAGAAGTCCTAGCTCCGGAATGAAGAATGAACTGCAACTCAGGCCGACCCGAGCGTAAAATAAAACATAAACATTCGAGTCAGGACATACATACTTATACGGTGTAAGCTAATTCAAGCGTACTGTAATATAAAGCAAGCAACTTAAAGGATGCTTGGGACCGCCCATCCTCTAAGGATCCGTTAAACTATTTACTATGTAGTAATATTTCGCTATTATAATAATATCTATTAGTAAAATAATATAATAATATCTATTAGTAAAATAAACTTACTTTTAAATAGCATTAAGGAGTTACCCAATCTCCCCCTTAACACAATAATAGTCCCAGTAGTCCATCCAATATCATAGTCCCTCCTGATCGGGAAGCCACCAGAGGATACCACACTGGCTATGGGAGAAATCCAAACTCGTACAAGGCTCGGTATGGTAGGTGACACGGCACAACTAGGCAATGCCAGGGTAGATATACCAATTACGCTTCCGGACCGGTGGTAACGCGTAGCTGCTACTACCGCCCACCTCGAAAAACACTCCCAAATCAATGGTGCGCACCAAACAATCACAAAGTAATAGAATGACATACGAAGAATTGCGTCCGATCAAAGGTGCTACCTTATTAGTCCGTCAATCTCTCCTGTTTTAGCCACCTTGTGCCAACTCACGGGATTCGGGTCCACGTATTTACCTCAAAGGAAACATCACCACCATCCTACTTCATTCTAGAATCTCCACCGCGTACACGGTTGTCAAAGTTGTTTTCGGTATCGACAGAGAGTATGCCCATATCCGATCTCGGTCTCTTTAACAACCAACGTCATTATTACCCGTGGTTATAAAAATCCTAAAATAGTTATATTTAAATCAAATACTCCATTTTAATTCATTAAAAGGTGAGGTTATAATTTTTATAAAAATCTAATATACATCCAAAGGTTATACCTTATTTCGTTGAGTAATTTTTTTTACTTAATATGGTTTCAACAATAATTAAACCAATTTAACTTATAGATTCAAAATTTCCTCCCTTTTAAATAGTCATTTAAATTATTCAAAAATCTATGACTTTTATAAAGTATATTATACAATATATTTCTAACTTCTTTTACTTATACAAATCAAGTATAAGATTTTTCTATTTAATTAAGTAAATTACCATTCCGAAAATAAACTATATTTCCAACTAATTTCTTATCTTACCTTTATTTCACTAGTTTAACTATTAAATTCATAGAAACTTCACCTCGCTTTATATTCAAGTTATAACAGATTTCCTATTTAATTTCTTAACTTAAATTCCATTTATTTCACAAATCCAAATTTACAAGGTAAATTTATACTTCAAATTTTTAACTTTTATTTATTTACATCTTTAACTTGAAAAATATAACTATGCTTAAGAATCGTCTAAATCAAATTTTAAACAAATTATTATAACATTCAAAAATTTCAAATATCTATGATTCCAGAAAATTTATATATATGTATAATCACAGGTCTGTATAATATTTTCTAGCCTAGGTCAAGTGATACGGATAATATATCATTTCAATCCATAGTTTATAAAGAAAATCCGGGTTTTATCATTTCAAACCCGCAATCCCAAGTAAAAAAATAAACTAAATAAATAAATGAATAAATAAATATCGATCAGGCCTATCATTTCAGCCTATAACGAATTCTATTCTACAGGGAACTTGCAGTGTGATTAAATAAAAAAATAGTGTACAGTATAAATAAACAGTATACAATATAACTGATGATGTGTAGGTTTAATATCAGAATTTTAATAACATCAATTCATATCACAGTCAAATAAATGAATTATTCTACAATCCCACTTGTTATCCGTTTACAGATATATAAGTACGTCTGTCAGGTGAGAAGACTCATCTTATTGCCGTCAAAGATTTGATTCAAGAACGATGGTAATACTTGAAAAAAGAGAATGCACAGAAGCACGATCAAATTGTTGCGGAGTCGACGCCCAGATTTAATTCTTGAAAGGAAACAAATGAATTCAAACATCAAAACTAAGAAAAATTTTAGCACGAAATATTTGAAACAACAAGGACGCACAAAATCAATTCGATCCGTAGGCTCGACCACCCCACCCCACAACCCGATCACAACCAAATGAAAACGTGGCCTGCCCATTTTTAAAAGTATGAAAACATGCTCTACTCTTTCCTTTCCTTTTTTTCATGCTCACGCTTTAAACTTTATGCATGCACACACGGTAGGAAGCTTTAGGCAAACTGAGTCCAATAGTGGTGCACAACTATACCCAAGTTAGATTATATAGGTGGCATGAGTGTTCTCATGCATGCGTCCCCTCCCCCCCTTTTTTTATATGTGACATGACATAAACTAGCTAGGCTCGGTCATATCCATCTGAAGGCATGCACGCATATTCCACTCGGTGGGCTAAAAATTTTCTACAAAGGGCGAACACCTAATTAATTTAATCCAATTACTCATCATCAAAAAACTTATGAGCATACTTTCACTAGCCTATTACAAAATGGATGCATGCAGCTTCATTCTAACTCCAGTTAGTGAATCCTATCAAATTTTATTCAATAGCACATAGAAATCAAAACTTCCTAATTAGCGGCAGCAAAACCTTGTACCATATCCAAACCATGAATCTGTATTAGCAAACATAAACGCAAAATATAACTTATACCTAACCTAGTCAAGCATTCTATCCACGCAGTCTTAGATAATTCCATGAACATGAATATAGGCATAGAGGAAAGGTGGATAAATAGGTGTAGTCAAGTTATGTGGCGATGTAGGTCGAGCTTTGCGTGAACGGGAAAAAGAGAATAAAAATAAAATAAAAGGAGAACAATAGAAGAAGATAAGCTAAAAGGTGACCATTACCTGAAGTATGCTTGCTCACGCACGAGGCTGAAGCCAAACTTTTGATGAGGAGATGGAAAATACATGGGTTATATATTTATAACAGAGGAGTTTCGCAATTCAAGGGAACAATTTTGGCAAGAAGTTTTATATTTGCGTACGTGCATTGGAATATAAAGATAAACTTGCGATATTCTAGGAGAAAGAATAGGTAAATTTTTTCCCTCAAGGGTCAGGAATTTGACGTGTGAGCTTATGCAATTTCAGTTGATAAAGGCAAGAAACTTATTGTTTTGAAACGGCAAATTTCTTCCCCTTGATTGCATAAAAAAACTGCAGTGATAAAATGTTTAAGGAAATAATTGGGTTCGTTGCAATTTCTTTATTTAATAGGGTGCGTGAGTTTTTTTTTTTTAGAATTAAATAGGCTGAGTGATTTATGCAAAGAAACAGAAAGAATTAAATTGTCAAAAATTTTGGAATTGCAAGAAATCTAAAGTGTGAACTGTAAGGAATCTTGAATTTTGAAAGTGTTATATAAATTAAAACTTGCGTTGATAATTGAGTATAAAGGATGAAAGTTTCATTGATAGATAAATAAGGAATGCACATATCTAGGATATGAACGTTTGGAGCGAATAACCGGTATGAAAGAAACGACAAGCAAGCAATTTATATTTTTGCTTTGAACGGCAATAGAGTTTGTGGATAATGCTTCTATTAAATCAGAAGAGTAAAAAGGAAGTGAATATATTTAGAATGCGTACAACATACGCAAATAATTTATGCTCAAATATAACAAAATAACTAATTTAAATTTTATACGTTTTCTTATACGTTATTTATCCCATCAATTAACGCGCCCTTTAAACGCGCAATTCAACAGTTTATTAATACACTGTAAATTGTGAAAGTTATTGCTTAACTAAAAATAGAATTTGTTTACATTCTTCGGATTTATTTTCCATTCTCTAATAAATTTAATAATTAATTTTAATATATATAATTCATTTTAAAAAGAACAAAAAGGGAAATAAATGTTATTACCAGTATAAGTAAACATCCTCCCAATAAATCTTGTACATATATAATTCTTATATAAAAGATTTAGAAATTAAAAATTTTAAAAATTCCAATTAGAGTTATCTTTAACCAAAGTTAAAATTTCAGAACCCTTGTCTTTTATTTAAAATTTTGGGAAATAATTTAATCAAATTAAAGATTTATATTATAATAAATCCCAAGGTTTTATAAATAAAAGAATACAACGCTTGTAAAATTCTTGGGCTGTTACAGTAAGATAAGCAAATATATCCATGTATGTCATGAGTAATCATCAAGCAATAAAACAACATCATTAGTCCAAGCAAATCTATAGTTCAAAGATGATTGGTCAACATTTTGAAAAAATCAGAATCATAATCAATATTCATTATCACATAACTGGCTTATTTAAATCAAATTATGGTGCAGATTATCACATTTAATAAATCGTACAATATAAATATTCTGTTACCTGTTTTACCTTTACCGATAATATTTCATTGTTGTCCATTATGATTCTATCACCTTTGTACTAGACTAAGCAACTTTGATTTGTCGCCCGTTGTGTACTTGGAACAGCCAGAATCTAGATAACACTATTGTTGTTCCTTAACCTGCCACCATATCTACACAAGAAAATATTTTTATGACCTTTTTTTTTTTGTAGGTCCATGGTTGTTAGTGGCAAAATATTTTGAAAAATGAGTTTGTAGAGACCCAAAACTATTTATATATGTTCCTTTCGGCACCCATATTTGTTTAACTTTGAGGGATTTTATATTCGTTCTTTTTGAAACCCAAATTGGAATAGTTTTCATGTGTTTGGGTCCAAATTTTCTACAAATTGTGCACATGGAATCGATTTGTTTAATTACATTTCTAGTACGTTCAGATTGATTATACCCAAGTCCTTGTCTATCAATATTGACTGTTTGTTTTTCTATTAACATATTTCAGTGATTTTTCTCCTCTGAAGAATTTTCCTAAAGTCGTTGACAATTGTTGGACTTTTGTTTTGAGCGATTCTCTTTTGTTATGTTTGATTTGCATCTGTACTTTGATATGCATGTGCACCATTATGTTAGTATTGACTTGTCTCGATTGCTCATTGCAGTATCACCATATAGTTTGTAGTTACCACTATTTATATGTGTGCTGCCTATGTATATTTGCACATTTTCTGTTTTGTCATTGCTGCTTTGAGTTGCATATTGTTAATGGTCTTTATATGAATTTGAAACTGTTGCATTTCACTCTGTTGCTTACATTGGTCCATGAGTGTTGAGGCTTCACTTGAGCTGTATTGGTTTGTAAACTCACTTGCATACCGCTTCCATTGTTGCCAGACCCTTTTGTACCTTTCTCTGCTGCCTTTTATTGTGTTTTTTGGCCATGGCCATTTAATTCATGCTTGAGTTTGAGTTGTCTTCATGTGTACTCGAGTGTGGTCTGTGCCTTTGTGCCATGTTGTAACTTGATTTCTTGCATATTGATGTTGCCTCTGCTTGTGTAGTTAGTTCATTGATGATTTTGGAATTTGCACCTGAGTTGAATCTAGCTACTAGCTCGAGTTTGACTTTGTCCTGATATCGTGACTTAATATTTATTTCACTTGAGTTGAACCCAGCTTTTGATTTGGGTTTTACCTTGTACCCACATGTCCTTATAATTTATCAAGTGTATATCGGTGTGCATGGCCTTGTGGCATTAACAGTGATACAGTGTGCATGTCACAAGTTGTTCGTGTATGATGAATTCAAAATAAATGATGACGAACAACCCAAATAACTAAGGCAAATAGTATTTTCAAAATTACACATTTAATTTTATTCTACAAAATAATTTCTTTTCAATTTTACTTCACTAGTGTTTATTTTACAGATTGCTCAGATGCTGGATTCAATCTGGAATAGAGTTGAAGATCAAATACGAGTGAATGAGTGAAATGTAGTGAGGTGAAAATATATGTATAGTGAAAAATGTGATGCGACTGAAATTTTACTACAATTGAAATTTGTATATATATAGTGAGGGCTCAAATTTATACTATTCAAAATTGTAATAAATATTTGTTTGAATAAATTATCCGTTTGAATTAAATTTTGTGTTATTTATTTTATTCAGCAAATATTTATTTAATTATGTGAAAAATAAAACAGTACAATAACAAATACATTTAAATATATATATATATATATATATATATATATATATATGTTTATTATCATCAAACAAAAATCGTATACTAGCATATTCAACATCCTATATATACCAGTTGTTTTCAATGAATTTTAAATTAGTTTTTCTTCATTTCTTCACTCCTTCTTCTCCACTCAAATATCCTTTTATATTTCAAATGCTTTAACAAAACTCTACCGAAATTATAAGTGAATCAAACTCGATCAACTTTAGTTTGATCTCTGCCACTCTCTCTCAATGATCTCAGTGCTATTTGGAGTTATAGGATCATTTGTAATCAAAGAAGTGTATCGAGTCTCTCTAACTATCAAAGTGATATTAGAAATGGTGTGATTGTGGCTTGTAAACCAATTGGGTGTGATCGTAGCTCGTAAATCAATTTGGTAATCTTGTAGTCTGGTTAAATCAAGAGAGTTTGCCCTGGAATCGGAGGTAGGAGAGTGTATCTCTTGGCCTTAAACTCGAGGTTGTAATATCAACATTATATTTGAAAAGAAATCTGCATAAGAAATTGTATAGGACTAGATGCAGGGTAACTCCGAACCAATGTAAATTCCGGTGTATTCTTTCCTTTATTGCTTTTATTTACTATTTGCATCTGTGTTTGATTCTCTGATTGTTTCTATGTTTTTAAATTCAATTTTTTTGGATTTAATTTGATAAGATTTCCAAAAAGATTCATGAAATTAATTAAACACTATTCACCCTCCTTTAGTGTTAATTCTGCCTTAAGATCCATAACACGCATTTCCAATATTTGGTATGTGTGCATTGGTTTTCAAAGTTATCATAATTTGAATTTTAAAAAGTTTAAAATGGCAATATTTTGAAATTCTGTTAACACTAGTTCAAAAATGTCCAAATCATCATTGTCTCACAAGTCTGTGTATTGTTATTATAGAAAATCAAGTTATCTACTGAATTGGTGTGTTGTATAGGAACAGATATGTTACATGGATTTTGAAAAATCAACACTTAATGGACAAATGGTGCAAACCAAGAAAAACAAATGGATAATTGATAGTGGATGTTCAAGTCACATGACTGGCAATCTGGAGATACCGAATGACATAATTTTTGAAGTTGAAGAATTGGTCAACTTTAGAGACAACTCAAAATGATATCTAATTGGCATCGGCAATGTCAGTAACTCTAAAACCCCTACCATTTCTGCTGTTTTGTTAGTTAGGAATCAAAAACATAATTTACTTAGCATAAGTCAACTATGTGATAACGGCTACAAAATAAAATTTGAAAAGGATAAGTGTCACATCGAAGATAATAATTCAAATATTATCTTTGAAGGAATTAGGAATAAAAATAATTATATTCTTAGTATGAAAATCTCAAATAATAACCTATGTTTTTTGGCTACTACAAGTGACCCTTGGATTTGGCATAAAATATTTGGTTATTTGAATTTCAAACTCTTAACTAGACTTTAAAAACTTGATTTAGTAAGAGGTCTTCCTAAAATGGATTTTAAAGTAGATAGTATATGTGATGCTTGTCAATTAGGAAAACGTAGGAAGAGTTCGTGCAAATTAAAAAATACGATTTCAACTTCAAAACCCCTTGAGTTACTTCATTTAGATCTGTTTGGCCCATCTCAAATTCAGTCAATAAATCGCAGTAACTATATTTTTGTAATTTTTGATGATTATTCTAGATTTACATGGATAATTTTTCTGAAACTTAAAATTGATGCTTTTGATAGTTAAAACTTTTGCAAAAATAATTCAAAATCAACTTTCTTTAAAAATCAAAACTATTTGTAGTGATGTAACGACCGCTATTTTGGACCAATCAAATCGACAATAAAACCATACATATCCGATTTGAATAATTCAAAATACCGAATTGTTAATTAAAATTTGGCAAAACTTAAAATATACAGTAAATAAATCAATCACAGATCAGACAGTAATATAATGCAGCGGAATAGACAAAGAATAGTATTTCATGAAGCTACTATATACATCAGAGTTAGAAAAATACAACCAAATAGTTCAAATGCAGTGAAGTCTCCATTGCAACAGATGACTTCTCTGAACCAATCAACTGGAAAGGCTGGAATCTGAACCGATAGTTGGATTTCCAAATGAAGCTCCAAACTCCAAAGGTGAGTCTCAAATGCTGTATCACTCAGTCTGACCCGAGCGTAAAGCAAAACACAAAACACTCGAGTCAGGATTAACATTCTTATATCAATAAATCCAACTCAAGTGAAATATCAACTGAAATACAAATAACTTAAAGGATGTTTGGGATAACCATCCTGTAAGGGTCCATGGAACTTTCTACAAGGTAGAAATATACACTATAACACCGTGGTCATTTCAGCTTAATTTATACTTCAAAACCGAATCTCATTTTCACTTCAAATATCTCTATATTTCCCAAAATAGTATATATATATATATATATTAAATAATTTATACAGTAAAGTATTTTCAATTTCCTCAACTTAACAAAACGTTCCAACATCAACCCGACCTTCCCATTCAAATTAAATTCAATCTCAATTTACCAATTTAAATTCAACTCAATTTGTAAAATAACCACTTAAATTTTATCGATCTCAAATTCGGATTTATAATCACAAATACCCCTTTACATTTCCATATATTTCAAAACTTTAAGTATTCAAGGTTTCATCTAAATTTTCATTCAATTTAGTTTTCTAAATAATAAATTCAAATTTAGTTCAACCTAAATTTTCATTTCAATTCAATTTAGTTGCTAAATAACAAATTCAACTACGTTGATTTCAAATACAGATCCGAATCTCAACATAAACCATTTAAATTCCAATACAGTTCAAGGCTTTAATATTTAAATGTTCTATATAACAGTTTCATATAGATCTCGATTTAACCTCATTATTATTTAGTCTTGAAATACTCCCTTATTAGATTCAATGTCATTTAAGTAACCTTAAATTACATTTTACTCAATATTTTCTTTAATTTATTTAAACGTGAAATAATCATTAAATAACTTAAATCAAAAACCCAGTTATAAAATCATACCCTTTAAATTTCCCATTCAAAAATTTCAAATCGGTTTAATTAGATAAATACTTATTTAAATACCATTTTTATAAACCCAATTTTATCTCCCAATCTTAATTATTCAATTTATTACAAGAGAATCTATTTGAAATATAGATTTACATAAATACTTAACCATATTATATGCATTAAATCAATCTAATTTAAATCAAATATTACTACTAAATCTATATATACAATTTTCATTTATATAATATCTTAAGAATCAAAGTTATTAAACCATATATTTCTTTCCAAAATTATAGAAATTATTTTCAAAATATTTATATGGACCAACGGTGTTTGTATATATTTCCTATCATATAGTCAAGTGCTACGGATATTTATCATTTCAATCCGTATACTAAATATATACGGGTGGATATCATTTCAACCCGTAATCCCAAATTCAATTAAATAAAAATCGCTTGGGTTTATCATTTCAACCCATAACGATTTTCTCCTATTCTAAAGTCTATTCGGGTATGTATCATTTCAACCCATAGTGATTTCTAAACTACAGGGAACTTGCAGAGTGATAACAAAAAATACAATAAAATAATAGGCATATATCATCAATAACAATATAATATAAACAACAGGATATGGTGTCATATCCCGCAGGTGAACAGTTACCGATAATAGCATATATAACAAATTTAAATAACTACAGTAGCATATTTCAATTGTCGTTTCAATTGAAATCAAATTTAATGAATAAAAGAATGTTAATCGTGAGTGATTGCTCAACTTTCGAGGTTAGAGAGATAGACAATGAAGTTGAGTTACGAAATGCAAGCACGACTTCCAAATCAAAGTTAGATGGTACGATTTCGATGGAAAAGCTGATAGATAGAAATTGATGAGAACGGATCAAATTACCTTGATAAAATTGAAACGAAGATTATATGATTAATTTATTACTTTCTTTCAAAATGAACGTTAAATCAAAACACGCATTTAAAAAAATGAAATATATATATATATATATATATATATATATATATATATATATATATATGCACACCCATGAAAACCATATAACTTTAAAACGCTTCCATTTCATATTAATGTTAAATAACAAATATTTAATTATTCAAAATGTCACATATATAGTATATTCATTTTATGGTTGTCGTTTCCATGTAATAAATATTCATTTTAAACCAATATTAAAATAATATATATGTATAGTTAGAAATCAATGTTCTAACATAAAACACATATATTAAAGATCAACACACACATATATAATATCTTTTGTAATGAATAATTATGTATATATATAATTATTATAGTTTATTACTTTCCTTTTCAAAATATCCAGTAGGAAATCAAACAAACTTATGCACATATATATGCAGATAAATAATATTCTTTATAATACATTGTTAACTTACTCCTTTTTTTTAAAGAGTATATATGCAGTACAGTTTATAAGATTTTTTTTTTTTATATAAAACCTTCATATATAACAAAATATATGTATAAAATAAAATATTTGTATATATAAAAATCAAAACGTTTCAAACATATATTCAAAAACTGGATCATATAAATAACAATGTATTTAGTTAACATATAGTATAAAATTCATTTATATAACTCTCTTATATATTCATTATAACTATAATCGAAACAGTTATATATACTTTTATATAAATTAACCAAATATACACGTTACTTAACTATCTGTACCCGATCAATAGCTTTATTATTAAAGCACGCACATCATAACAGTATGAAGATATACAATGCTTTAGGCTGATTAAACAATATGTTGCAACTTATGTATACTAATGTGTGAATATAAATAAGCTTACATACTTATTATATAAAAATCAACATTAAAAAAAACAATATAATAAAATATATATAAACTTAGAAATTGATATATAAGCTTATACTGTTATATCGAGATTTTTTTTATTAAGTGCAGCCATACGTATATATCTTTGGGTACTACAATTTGTATTATTTGCCTTTTATAAAGAAAATTGCGGTTGTACTGAGTTTGTACATATAGCTTACTTTATGTATATAAATAACGTAAGCTGCCATACATATATACACTAAAATATGTAAATTTAAGGCAGTATACTACTAGCAAATATATATAATATAATACAATGTACAGACATACCCTGTGTAAACTCGAGTCGCTGATGGGTGCGCAAAAGGAATAAATTAGAAACTACGAACAATGGGGAAAATGTTGATGCCACCTATGTGCTGTCAGAATTTATTACCTCTAGGCTATATACTCGGCTATGATGAGGCTGCCGATGTGGATAGGGAAGATGTTGGGTTCGGCTGGAAGGCAGGGTGTTTCTTAAGAGAAGAGGAGGGGAGAAGGAGGGGATAGGTGCTTGGTGGAAAGAAAATTTGCAGAGAGAGGATGAAAGGAATCCAGATGTACTAGGTAAAAGAAAGGAGGAGCAGGCTAGAATAAATAGAATGTACGAAGAGAACAAGCAAGGTTATAAATCAGATTGGAATGAAAACGTAAAGAAAGAAAGAAAGAAAAAATAAAAGAAATCAATGAATGCGAAATAACGTATAGTATTTTATACGTTTCAAACTTTGAAATGGCAACGGTCATGAGTTGATTTAGCTACATTTAAAGCAATAACTTTTTTGTTTGTTTGGATAGTACGTAATAAGTTTGGAAAGGCAATGATATTCAAAATGGAACAAGGAAGGTTATAAATCATATTGGAATGAAAACGTAAAGAAAGAATGAAATAAATTAAAGAAATCAATGAATGCGAAATAATGTATAGTATTTTATACGTTTCAAACTTTGAAATGGCAACGGTCACGTTGCTTTGATTTAGCTGACCCATTAAAGCAAATTATTTATAATTTAACCGGTAGGAACCATAAAGGAACGTACCACCATAAAAATGAAATTGATAACATATGTGCGTTGATTCTGCAATATTTATTAAAGAAATTGATTCTGCAATATTTATTAAAGCAATTTATTAGCTAGCTTGAATTAAATAGAATTTCACAATGGAATAAACTTTGATAAAATAAATTGAAAATTTAAAATCTGCTATGTTTAATTGGACGTAATCCAAATATTAAATTTTTATTTCAAAATATTATTACATAAAATTTCTCAAAAGTTTCAATTAATTACGTTAAATAAAACCATTTAAAACTATTAAAATCTACGGGTCGTTACACTCTCCCCCACTCAAAATTTTTCGTCCCCGAAAAGGTAGGAGGTAGGAGAATAGAACAACCAGAAATAAAATAGATTAAAAACAAGATAAAAAATTAATTTAAAAATATATAAATTTTATTTGAAATATTTGTTTGGTAACTTCATTTGAAATTTAATTTTCTTTAATACTTTAGTACTTTTCAAACTCCTTTGAAAACAATTATTTACATTATTACTTATATTTACAAAGAAGCTATTGAAATATTAAATCCAAAACTCATAAATTTTATTTTGTTTTAAGATACCTTCCAAATATTATTATTAGATCACAAATCATTTCTTTTAAAATATGTTTTATTTTAGATAAATAACTTCTAAAATATTTACAACACTAAAATTTCTATTAAACCATGTAGTATATAATTAAACAATATTTTAAAGGATATATCCAACAAGGAAGGAAGGTAGATTTGAAAAACGGAATCAAGGTGAATAACTAAATTGAGCAGATAAGTTAGATGCAAGGAATAGTATCGGGCACGAATAATTAATCTAGAACCATAAGAATTTAAATTTCAAATATTAATTCAAAATTTCTTTGTTGGGAAAAATACTTCTATAATAAATACCTTTATAATAATACTTTTCTAATAAAATCCTATTATATCGAAATAAATTTTCCTTTCGAAAATACTTTTATAACTCGATGTTTCAACAAGTTTATCCTCGTTCTTGCAGACTCTGGCCATGCGATGATCAGGCGCAAAGTTAGAATTCTTCAAGTACTTAGTAGACTTGTTTCAACACCCAATGAAAATACTTGAAAAACCTTTAAAACAGATATGGAAAGTACAATCCAAACAAAACAACCAAAGCAAAACCTTTGTCCGACCATGGTTCGCAGATACACAATGGTTACGCCTGGATCCCCCAGGAAACAGTCCGTATCCGTAAGATTTCTCAACCCTGCGAGTTACGCCATGATGACTAGTAGAGTGCAGGATACACAATGGTTACGCCTGGGTCCCCCAGGAAACAATCCGTACCACTAGGCTGTCTTAGCCAGGCAGTTTCGCTACTATTCGTGACCTACACAGATTGCAGGATACACAATGGTTACGCATGGATCCCCCAGGAAACAATCCGTACCCCTAGGCCAGACTCAGCCAGGCAATTGCGCTATGCAGTCTCGATAGATTAAAAAACCATGGGTTACGCCACGGTGGGAACACTCGAGTATTACGTCCGGAAAACCAAAAATTAGAGAGAATAATATTGATAGAATGAATCCACGATGTGGCCACAAAGCGGATATCAAGAAGAAGGCACTTTCCATATCTTTACTTCGAAAATATATATCATATAGTACCTTTTCAAATCACTTTCAAATATCGTACTTATATAAAGTCCATATATATAGGATTCCATTTTTCCCAAATCGAATACTTTCCAAAATCATTAGTAGATCAAATCATACTTATATAGACTTCGATTATATAAAATCTCTTTCCAAATTGAGTACCTTTCAAATCAATAGATTTCAAATCAACTTCATATTTATACAATCCATTTTATATAAGTTCGACCACTCCCAAATCAAGTGCTTAATAATACAAGGTTCTCAAATTTCAAATCATTTCAATATCAATTCAGTTTCAAAATCATATATGATTTCACCAAATTTTCTTCCAAATTAAATATCTAAATTTCAAAGTTCCCAAAATAATAGGTTTAGAAAATTATCCCATTTTCCAAATTAAAATAATCCAAGTCAAACCAATTCCATCCAAAATCACCATATAAGTACTGGTTTTTAATTCCAATTTAATTTTAAAACCAAATATTTTCCCAAATCAATTATACTCAAAATGGTTTCCAAATTTATAATTATCCCTTTTTTTTAAAACTTTTAAACTATCTATTTCTATGTGAAGTATCCAATTTACCTTTCTGAAAACCATATGAAATATCCCAGAATTTTGGACAATTTAAATTTAATAATATGGGTTTAAATTTAAATTGAATTGATAATTTTTGTTAATAAATTTGATTTGATTTAATATCTTCTTTATTTAAATATTTAATTTGTGAATTTATTAATAAAATTGTTTTCTATTTAATAATGTATATGTATTTGTATATATATTATAAATAGATAAGTTGTTAAATTAGTTTTAATGTTTTGGAAAATAGAAATTGTGATTTATCTTTGGATTTAAGCTTTTCAAAAAAATATTTAATAAAATACTATATGATTTTTAAATATGTGAGTAAATGTTTTAATTGGTTTAAAATTCATTTTTGACTTAAAGGTTGAATATTAAAATAAGTTACAAAATGTTGTTTTGATTGATAATTTTGATTTGTAAATTTAATTTGAAATTTAAAATACAATTTTAAGTATGAACATGCATTCATTAAGTATAATTTTCTTTAACACTTAATTAAATAACTAAATACTTCAAAAGAGACAATGTGTATATAATTTAAAATTTAAGTAACATGTGTTAAAAATTTATGTAAGTAAATTAACATGTGTCCATTCTTTTTACATGTGTCATGTAGTAATTTTGTTTTTCTTTAATTTAAAATAAATCATAAATTAGCTATAAAACATTGCATTTTCTCATTTCTTCTCCTCTTTCTCATTTTTTTTTCAATTCTTAACAAAGAAACATTTTTCCTCCTTCATTAAAATGAAAGTAAAATCTGTAACATTTCAGATTTTAAAAATCAAACTCCTCACTTTCAAATTGCATATCAATCCCTGTAAACAATAATACAAGCCTGCATATCCCAAAATCTTATTCAATCTGCAAAAATGAAAACATGCATGAAACAAATTTCAAGTTTGCATCGGCAACCTGCATTTCAGTCAAAAGCCTGCATTTTTTTTTCAAATGAATCTGGAAAAAAACATTAAAGCAAGAGGCCTGCATTCATCTTTAAACTGGATATTGGCATCTGCATCAACATTTTAAAAATCTGTGCTCTGCATCTTGCAACTACAGGTGAGTAACTTAACCTTTAAAAAATTAAGTAGGTAAAAGTTGTTCATGCTTTTATTTAGAAATGACTTAACATTTGAATTTGCTGTGTATATGTTTATATGAGGTGCATTCTGTTTCACTTAGGTTCTGGCTATTACAATGTATGTTCTAGCTGATAGAAATCCCTTTTATTTTGATTTGTTTGCTGTTGTGTTTTAATCTATGAATGAAACTTGCTTATTTGTAAATAAAGTAAGCATTAAAAATTATATAAGTTAAATTAAAACTCTGTTTTACCTGAAAGTAATATAACAGAGTAAAAATTTATATTACGTGAAAATTCAAATTATAGGAATTCATGTTTCAGGTTTATTAATTAAAACAACAAGTGAATTCTTGAATTTTAAACCAAACATTATAATTTATAGTGTTGTGAAACAAGCACAGTAATGAATTTACTGTATCCTACAATTTGGTTAAGTACATTTGATTTTTGCATTGGATTTGATTGAATTGGCTCCTGGAGATAGAGTAGCTATCAATGATTATGAGAAAAATTCTAAATTGGATCACGATTACATGTTGATGTTGAATTTGGGATTTATATTTATGAACCCTAGTTGTTTCTGGGCTGTGAAGAATCGAACATTTCTGCATTTATAATGATTCGAGTTCAAAGATCCTTTGAGTATGGATAGAGGATGTGATGATGGAGCTGTCGCCGGAGTTTGGAGGGTAACGATGGCCGGAGTTGGAAGTTATGGCCGTTGACAGGTTGATCATTGAAGGGGGGGTGCTGTTTCCAGGTTTTGTTTTAAAATCTGATTTTAAATTCAAATTGAATTATGGAATTTTGGAGGTGGAAGGTTGTTGTGAGGTTGCTGGTCGATGGAAAGTGGCCCGAGATGATGGCCAGTGATGGCCGCAGTAGGGGAGTGGGTGCACAGGGGTTTGTGCATGTTGGTAATGATGGGGTATGTTTTTGAGTTGCAGGTTTTTATACTCGGGTTGGTCTCGGGTAAATGGGAAAGGAAACCGAAGCCAGTATGATGTTTTCTCGAAGTAAGATAGTTGTAACTCGGGTTGTTTCAGTGTTTCAGGGTTTTAGGATTTGCAGAATTTTTTTTTCCAGGTTTTAAAAATTTTAAAAGTAAGTTTTTTTTAAAAAATAAATTTAAAACCTGAACTAAGCATAAAACTTAAACTGAATTTAAATATGAATTCAAAGTTTGAATTCTGGGTTTTGTAATGATTTGAGTTTTTTACAAAAAATAAGTGTTTCAGGTTTTAGTATTCATACAGTAATATGTTTCCAGGTTTATCAAATTGATGTAAAAAGAAATGCAAAACAAACTCTGAAACTATGTTTGAATTTAGAATTTAATTTAAATTCAATAAGTTTTAAATTTTAGATCTTTGAATCAAATTTGAAATGTTTTTAAAATTCTATTAGATTCTAATTTGATTTTAAACAAAACAGAAACTGTTTTCTGTTTTCAGATTTAAAAGTAAGTTTAAATTTGTAAAATTAAGTTCAAACAGGGAATTTGCAACCTGGAATGTAATTATGTATTCAATAATTTAAATCTTGGATTTTTGAAACAGTTTGAATTTAAAAATTTAAGATGTTTTAAAATTAAAACAGAAACTGTTTTTCTGTTTTAAATTTAAAGGCAGATTTTAAAAATGCAACTGAAATTTTAAATAAAGTTTAAATCTGGAAAACTGAATTTTTGAGTAGATGAATCTGATTTGAATTTAAATCTGGAATTTAAATTTAGTTTTTAAACCTTTTAAAGTATACAGGAACTTTGGTTTTAAATTTGAAACTATAAGTTTTACATTTATGGAATAAGGTTTAAAATGAGGATAAATTCAGTTTTAACCTGGAATTTGATTTTTATGATAGTTTTTAAAATTTAAATAATTTTTTAAATTTAAATTTGTTTTAACCATTTTTAGAATGTTTTAATAAATTTGAATTTGAAAATGAAAATGGAGATGTAAGTAATGTTTTAAATTTTTAAGTTTGAATCTGAAAAGAAAATTGATTTCATTTAAATTATTAAATTAATTCAAATGGAATATTAATTATTTAATTAATTAATAATGTGGATATTTAATTAAGTAATTAATGATTTTTAATTTAGATAATTAAGATTTAAGATTAACTAATTAAAGTTAATTAATCTATAATTAAGGATGGTTAATTAAGTTTTAATTAATGATTAAGATTTATTTAATCAAGTGATTAATGATAATTCAGATTTTAATTAACACTTAATTAATTAATAATTAGAGATTAATTAAATGATAATTAAAGATAAATAAATTGATAATTAATAATGATTAATTGAAGTTAATTCTTAATTATGTAATTAAGTAATGTTAATGAAGGTCAGTAACTTAAGATTTATTTGACAATTAATTAATGTGATTAATTTTTGATAATTAATTAGATTAATTAATTAATAACAATCAATTGTTTAATTACTTAAGAAAAGTAATTAATGAATTAATTACTTGGTGTAATTAATTTAATTAAGGTGATTAGTTTAGATTAATTAAGTTAAATTAATTTAAACATTTGTGGATCATTGATAATTACTTATGTAATTAATAAATTTGTAATTACTTAAGGAAGTAATTGATTAATAATTACTGAATGTAATTAAGGATATTTATTATAGTAGTAATTTAGATTTAAATTACTTTGAAATTAATCATGGGATTAATTTAAATAATTAATTGAGGGTAATTAATTATGGGATGAGTGATTAAATTAGTTGATTACTAATATTATTAATCATGGGTAATTAATATATATGGATTAAATTGAAGATTGATTACCTATGTATTTATATAGATATTGATTAAATATAATTAGAAATCGTTAATTAATTAATTAATGATGTAATTTGGAATTGATTAATTAAGGAATAATTAATAATGTATAAATGATTAATGTAATTAATTAATTAAGCAGTTATAAGTTAATTATTTGCAAAGGGGTTTAATATAATTAACTTGTGTAATTAAAATAGAATGCTAATTACTTATTGTAATTAGAGATGGTTAATCAGTAATGATTAAGTTGAGGTGATGATTTATAAATTGATTTGTAATCAATTAATGGTTGAAGCAAGCAGAATTTTAATGAGGAAGTAATTAATTTAATTCATTTTAAATTAATTAGAGATTAAGTAATTAATTTAATTCATTTTAAATTAATTATAGAAGGTGTGATCATTAGATCATTGCTTATGTTTGATGATTGGAATTGGTTGTCTGGTATGCTT
Organism: Allium cepa; assembly: GCA_030765085.1. Lineage (NCBI taxonomy): Eukaryota > Viridiplantae > Streptophyta > Magnoliopsida > Asparagales > Amaryllidaceae > Allium > Allium cepa. The sequence goes on along the minus strand of CM060943.1, from coordinate 237,042,759 downwards.
TGTAATCTAAGTTGTGAGACGAGAAATGATTATTGATATGGATGCATTGGTTGCTTTGGATGATAGTATGGATATCTGATTATGATATGAATTACCTGTTGATAATGATAAGGTTGATTATCTATTGTGATGTGAATTATCTATCTGTGTATATTTAGATAATATAAATGAATTGTTTTAAACTTTAAAACAACTTGGACCTAAAAGACACGCTTTGGTTTTCGATGAGACCGGGATCGGGTTTCCATTTTTGGATCCGAAAACCACATCGATTCCAAATAACGTTAGGTCGTTAATCCAAGTTGAGCGAGTGAAGACTCGAGGTGTAAGGGCTATACGTCAGTATAACTCTGTGGGTGATTCCGTAATGAGTTTGACGGAATAGTACTTATAGATTCGAGATTGTGATTTAGAGTGCAAGGGTTATTGTCGTTAACTCTGAGGGTGATTCCAATATGAGTGTAACGAGATAATGCTTTCGGTTTCGTTCGAACCCGGAACGAACTTGTATGGATTGATTGCTTTCAGAACATCATCAGGTGGACGATGAGCATTCTAAGTGTTATGTCCTATAAAGGTAATCGTAGCCTCAAGCCTCATCAACCGGGAATGGCTAAAACAGGGGAGGTGCAGCAAAGCTTCGTGGGTAGCACCCACTTGAGAACAAGATTTATCCCTGTCTAGAGGTCCCTTTATTTTCGGCTTAGTGGTGCGGTTGCTGATCACAACTGCGGGGTTGTCTTGTTCGGAACTGTTCAGTAAGGAACGGGTCCGGCTTTGTATTGCAGGGGATTGGGAGTAATCCTCGGTACGGTGATCTAGGCCACGTACTGTGACAGGCGGTCCCCTAGTAGCCCAGCCATTGTATGGAATCCAAAATCCAATAAGTGCCAACGGTTTTGATTGTATTACCCACTTTTGAGGCTAGTAGCTGGAATTTAATGAATGTAACAATTTCGGCTATTTCTTATTTACTTGAAAACCCTAGACACTATTATAATATCACCGGATTTCCTATCAAATGTTTTGGTTAGCGTAAGGTAAATTTTTTTCCATGTTTATGTGTGGGAAGTCTTACGTGATACCTTTTCTTTTCAAAGGTTTTTCAAAGTTAAGCAACTTTAACCTGTTACTCACACCAGACCCATGTCTGACCTGGAGTTATTTCTGTTTTTTTTCCTATAACTCTTGGGTACTCAAATTTTTACGCGTAACCAAGGGAATTCAGGTTAGGATTCAGGTTAGCTGTGACGAATTGTGGAGGAGCAATGGAGCAGGACGCTTCTGCGTATAGTTATATAGTTTTCCGCTGTGTTGGTATCTCTGAGTGTTTGTCTGATATGTATTGAGATGTAATAACTAGACAAGTGTTTATAACCGTCTAGTATGTGATGTATTGTCTATGTAACTCTGATATTTGATGTATACTATGCAATACTTATGTTATTAATATAATTTATTCGTTCCGCTGTGTAGATTCTGATATTGTTTCTTTCTTCTCTTCTTTCTATTCTCTTTTCTATCCCTTTCTTTCTTAAAGATGGTGCGATTTTCCGGGAGTGGAAAGTCGGGTCGTCACAGTTGGTATCAGAGCATTAGGTTGAGTGAATACCTAGGCTTTGTAGTAGTGTCTATCTTGAGAGAGCGTATTTGTGTGTGTGTGTGTGTGTGTGTATATATATATATATATATATATATATATATATATATTTGGTTCTACCTATTTGTTGGGTTACCTGTTCATGTTTTTCCAATGTAAGTTATAAAGGTAGATGAGGTAGGAAGTATATTTGTCGAGACTGTAGACCGAATACCGTCTCGAGTGAGTTTTGCTTGGAGTAAGGACTTCATCGATCTCTGAAGGAAACCTGTAAAGGTTCGGAGTTCATCTTTGAAGTGCTGAATTGAGTTGGATCTGTCGTTAAGGCTGAAGCAAGTGAGTGATGATATTTTGATATCTCAGGAAATTGTAGCTGCGTGATGAGATGCAGTGACTATGGATATTTCCGAAGATGTTTCTTTGGAACAAGAGTAAGAAGTGAGTCTGCTCGGTGATGTGGCTGAGTTTAGCAGAGTGTTCTGAGTTGGCAAGGAGTCTTCTGGCTGAGTAGTTTTTCTGAAGTGAAGTTCAGAAGCAGCAGAGTGGATCATTTCTCTGGTAAGTTGGCTAGGCTAGCATAAGCTATTCTGTTTGGTAGAGAGAGAGAGTTTCTTTGGATTTAGGCTGAGTTGATCGCAAAAGTGACTTGCGATAGTGTGTTCTCTTGTGTTTGTTGGAGATTTTCCGGATTTCTTTTGGATAGTCAAAGTTTGTCTGCATTTGAAGATCGAGTTTCCTTTCCAGGAATGGAATAGGTGGTTCAGTTAGTAGATGGATGGTTCCTTGAGATAGAAGTTGGTGAAGCAACTTAGGTTTGGGAGGAACATCTGAGTTTTCTTATGGATATATGGAACCATATTTCTGTGTTGGGTTGTCTAGTCTGTGCTTGTGCTGTTCGTAGCATTTTCTTCTGTTTCGGATCAGAGTTGTGCAGCGGAAGCAGTTTGGGGGTGTTTCTGTTTTGTCTTTTCCAGATAAGAAGAAGTTTGTTCTGTCTTCTGTTGTTAAGAAGCAGGGTGTATGTTCTTGGTTTTTGAGTGATCTTGAAGAGATCATTGGTTTGTTTTGATTCAGTCTGTATGGAATCAGCAAGAGTTAAGCTGATCAGAATGGATGTTGGTAGCCCAGGATCGTCCGAAGAGTTTTTATGGATAAGAGGCGGAGAATTTGGATTCTGGAATCGGAGATTTGTTTGGGATAAGTTTTTCTCTGATTCAAAGAGCTATTAGTTTGAGAAGCTAGCTCCGTAGTGTTTTGGTTTCTTCTGTGTCTTGGGATAGATCAGTGTTTGGTTTTCTAGAGTTGAATTGCCAGTTTGGGTAACTGGAATTCAGTATGTTTCACGTATCTCTGAGGGAGTACGTGTTTGATATTTCTGGTTGTAGAACCAGCAGTTTAGGATGGTTTGGTTGTTGAGTCAGACTCGTCTGTAGTCTGATATTCTGTTTAGAATTGTTGTTAGGAGCTCTATAGTTTGGTAGTATTGATTGATTGGATTATATAGAGCGAGTATCCCGATATATATATATATATATATATATATATATATATATATATATATATACCGGGGGAAACTCGTGAAGGTTTTATCCAAAATTCTTTTGGATAATTAGATTTGTTCTGATTGTGTGAATTGGTTGCTTTAATTGTTGGCATATGATTATCATATGCTGTGTTTTAAAATAAAATCTTTAAATAGATTATTATATTACCTTTGTTTAAATTTCGGGGACGAAATTCTTTTAAGGGGGAAGGATTGTAGTATCCCGGAATTTTGGACAATTTAAATTTAATAATCTGGGTTTAAATTTAAATTGAATTGATAATTTTTGTTTATAAATTTGATATGATTTAATAATCTTCTTTATTTAAATATTTAATTTGTGAATTTATTAATAAAATTATTTTCTATTTAATAATGTATATGTATTTGTATATATATTATAAATAGATAAGTTGTTAAATTAGTTTTAATGTTTTGGAAAATAGAAATTGTGATTTATCTTTAGATTTAAGCTTTTCAAAAAAATATTTAATAAAATACTATATGATTTTTAAATATGTGAGTAAATGTTTTAATTGGTTTAAAATTCATTTTTGACTTAAAGGTTGAATATTAAAATAAGTTACAAAATGTTGTGTTGATTGATAATTTTGATTTGTAAATTTAATTTGAAATTTAAACTACAATTTTAAATATGAACATGCATTCATTAAGTATAATTTTCTTTAACACTTAATTAAATAACTAATTACTTGAAAAGAGACAATGTGTATATAATTTAAAATTTAAGTAACATGTGTTAAAAATTTATGTAAGTAAATTAACATGTGTCCATTCTTTTTACATGTGTCATGTAGTAATTTTGTTTTTCTTTAATTTAAAATAAATCATAAATTAGCTATAAAACATTGCATTTTCTCATTTCTTCTCCTCTTTCTCATTTTTTTTTCAATTCTTAACAGAGAAACATTTTTCCTCCTTCATTAAAATGAAAGTAAAATCTGTAACATTTCAGATTTTAAAAATCAAACTCCTCACTTTCAAATTGCATATCAATCCCTGTAAATAATAATACAAGCCTGCATATCCCAAAACCTTATTCAATCTGCAAAAATGAAAACATGCATGCAACAAATTTCAAATTTGCATCTGCAACCTGCATTTCAGTCATTCAAAAGCCTGCATTTTTTTTCTCAAATGAATCTGGAAAAAAACATTAAAGCAAGAGGCTTGCATTCATCTTTAAACTGGATATTGGCATCTGCATCAACATTTTAAAAATCTGTGCTCTGCATCTTGCAACTACAGGTGAGTAACTTAACCTTTAAAAAATTAAGTAGGTAAAAGTTGTTCATGCTTTTATTTAGAAATGACTTAACATTTGAATTTGCTGTGTATATGTTTATATGAGGTGCATTCTGTTTCACTTAGGTTCTGGCTATTACAATGTATGTTCTAGCTGATAGAAATCCCTTTTATTTTGATTTGTTTGCTGTTATGTTTTAATCTATGAATGAAACTTGCTTATTTGTAAATAAAGTAAGCATTAAAAATTATATAAGTTAAAATAAAACTCTGTTTTACCTGAAAGTAATATAACAGAGTAAAAATTTATACTAAGTGAAAATTCAAATTATAGGAATTCATGTTTCAGGTTTATTAATTAAAACAACAAGTGAATTCTTGAATTTTAAATCAAACATTATAATTTATAGTGTTGTGAAACAAGTAAGTAATGAATTTACTGTCTCCTACAATTTGGTTAAGTACATTTGATTTTTGCATTGGATTTGATTGAATTGGCTCCTGGAGATAGAGTAGCTATCAATGATTATGGGAAAAATTCTAAATTGGATCACGATTACATGTTGATGTTGAATTTGGGATTTATATTTATGAACCCTAGTTGTTTCTGGGCTGTGAAGAATCGAACATTTCTGCATTTATAATGATTCAAGTTCAAAGATCCTTTGAGTATGGATAGAGGATGTGTTGATGGAGCTGTCGCCGGAGTTTGGAGGGTGACGATGGCCGGAGTTGGAAGTTATGGCCGTTGACAGGTTGATCATTGAAGGGGGGTGCTGTTTCCAGGTTTTGTTTTAAAACCTGATTTTAAATTCAAATTGAATTATGGAATTTTGGAGGTGGAAGGTTGTTGTGGGGTTGCTGGTCGATGGAAAGTGGCCTGAGATGATGGCCAGTGATGGCCGGAGTAGGGGAGTGGGTGCACAGGGGTTTGTGCATGTTGGTGATGATGGGGTATGTTTTTGAGTTGCAGGTTTTTGTACTCGGGTTGGTCTCAGGTAAATGGGAAAGCAAACTCGAAGCCAGTATGATGTTTTCTCGAAGTAAGATAGTTGTAACTCGGGTTGTTTCAGTGTTTCAGGGTTATAAGATTTGCAGAATTTTTATTTCTAGGTTTTAAAAATTTTAAAAGTAAGTTTTTTTTAAATAAATTTAAAACCTGAACTAAGCATACAACTTAAACTGAATTTAAATATGAATTCAAAGTTTGAATTCTGGGTTTTGTAATGATTTGAGTTTTTAAAAAAAATAAGTGTTTCCGGTTTTAGTATTCATACCGTAATATGTTTCCAGGTTTATCAAATTGACGTAAAAAGAAATGCAAAACAAACTCTGAAACTATGTTTGAATCTAGAATTTAATTTAAATTCAATAAGTTTTAAATTTTAGATCTTTGAATCAAATTTGAAATGTTTTTAAAATTCTCTTAAATTCTAATTTGATTTTTAACAAAACAGAAACTGCTTTTTGTTTTCAGATTTAAAAGTAAGTTTAAATTTGTAAAATTAAGTTCAAACAGGGAATTTGCAAACCTGGAATGTAATTATGTATTCAATAATTTAAATCTTGGATTTTTGAAACAGTTTGAATTTAAAAATTTAAGATGTTTTAAAATTAAAACAGAAACTGTTTTTCTGTTTTAAATTTAAAGGCAGATTTTAAAAATGCAACTGAAATTTTAAATAAAGTTTAAATCTGGAAAACTGAATTTTTGAGTAAATGAATCTGATTTGAATTTAAATCTGGAATTTAAATTTAGTTTTTAAACCTTTTAAAGTATACAGGAACTTTGGTTTTAAATTTAAAACTATAAGTTTTAAATTTATGGAATAAGGTTTAAAATGAGGATAAATTCAGTTTTAACCTGGAATTTGATTTTTATGACAATTTTTAAAATTTAAATAAGTTTTTAAATTTAAATTTGTTTTAACCATTTTTAGAATGTTTTAATAAATTTGAATTTGAAAATGAAAATGGAGATGTAAGTAATGTTTTAAATTTTTAAGTTTGAATCTGAAAAGAAAATTGGTTTCATTTAAATTATTAAATTAATTTAAATGGAATATTAATTATTTAATTAATTAATAATGTGGATATTTAATTAAGTAATTAATGATTTTTAAGTTAGATAATTAAGATTTAAGATTAATTAATTAAAGTTAATTAATCTATAATTAAGGATGGTTAATTAAGTTTTAATTAATGATTAAGATTTATTTAATCAAGTGATTAATGATAATTCAGATTTTAATTAACACTTTATTAATTAATAATTAGAGATTAATTAAATGATAATTAAAGATAAATAAATTGATAATTAATAATGATTAATTGAAGTTAATTCTTAATTATGTAATTAAGTAATGTTAATGAAGGTCATTAACTTAAGATTTATTTGACAATTAATTAATGTGATTAATTTTTGATAATTAATTAGATTAATTAATTAATAACAATCAATTGTTTAATTACTTAAGAAAAGTAATTAATGAATTAATTACTTGGTGTAATTAATTTAATTAAGGTGATTAGTTTAGATTAATTAAGTTAAATTAATTTAAACATTTGTGGATCATTGATAATTACTTATGTAATTAATAAATTTGTAATTACTTAAGGAATTAATTAATTAATAATTATTCAATGTAATTAAGGATATTTATTATAGTAGTAATTTAGATTTAAATTACTTTGAAATTAATCATGGGATTAATTTAAATAATTAATTGACGGTAATTAATTATGGGATGAGTAATTAAAGTAGTTAGTTACTAATATTATTAATCATGGGTAATTAATATATATGGATTAAATTGAAGATTAATTACCTATGTATTTATATAGAGATTGATTAAATATAATTAGAAATCATTAATTAATTAATTAATTAATTAATTATGTAATCTGGAATTGATTAATTAAGGAATAATTAATAATGTATAAATGATTAATGTAATTAATTAATTAAGCAGTTATAAGTTAATTATTTGCAAAGGGGTTTAATATAATTAACTTGTGTAACTAAAATAGAATGCTAATTACTTATTGTAATTAGAGATGGTTAATCAGTAATGATTAAGTTGAGGTGATGATTTATAAATTGATTTGTAATCAATTAATGGTTGAAGCAAGCAGAATTTTAATGAGGAAGTAATTAATTTAATTCATTTTAAATTAATTAGAGATTAAGTAATTAATTTAATTCATTTTAAATTAATTATAGAAGGTGTGATCATTACATCATTGCTTATGTTTGATGATTGGATTGGTTGTCTGGTATGGTTTGTAATCTCAGTTCTGAGACGAGAAATGATTATTGATATGGATGCATTGGTTGCTTTGGATGATAGTATGGATATCTGATTATGATATGAATTACCTGTTGATAATGATAAGGTTGATTATCTATTGTGATGTGAATTATCTATCTGTGCATATTTAGATAATATAAATGAATTGTTTTAAACTTTAAAACAACTTGGACCTAAAAGACACGCTTTGGTTTTCGATGAGACCGGGATCGGGTTTCCATATTTGGATCCGAAAACCACATTGATTCCAAATAACGTTAGGTCGTTAATCCAAGTGGAGCGAGTGAAGACTCGAGGTGTAAGGGTTATACGTCAGTATAACTCTGTGGGTGATTCCGTAATGAGTTTGACGGAATAGTACTTATAGATTCGAGATGGTGATTTAGAGTGCAAGGGTTATTGTCGTTAACTCTGAGGGTGATTCCAATATGAGTGTAACGAGATAATGCCTTCGGTTTCATTCGAACCCGGAATGAACTTGTATGGATTGAATGCTTTCAGAACATCGTCAGGTGGACGATGAGCATTCTAAGTGTTATGTCCTATAAAGGTAATCGTAGCCTCAAGCCTCATCAACCGGGAATGGCTAAAACAGGGGAGGTGCAGCAAAGCTTCGTGGGTAGCACCCACTTGAAAGCAAGATTTATCCCTGTCTAGAGGTCCCTTTATTTTCGGCTTAGTGGTGCGGTTGCTGATCACAACTGCGAGGTTGTCTTGTTCGGAACTGTTCCGTAAGGAACGGGTCCGGCTTTGTATTGCAGGGGATTGGGAGTAATCCTCGGTACGGTGATCTAGGCCACGTACTGTGGCTGGCGGTACCCCAGTAGCCCAGCCATTGTATGGAATCCAAAATCCAATAAGTGCCAACGGTTTTGATTGTATTACCCACTTTTGTGGCTACTTGCTGGAATTTAATGAATGTAACAATTTCGGCTATTTCTTATTTACTTGAAAACCCTAGACACTATTATAATATCACCGGATTTCCTATCAAATGTTTTGGTTAGCGTAAGGTAAAAACTTTTCCATGTTTATGTGTGGGAAGTCTTACGTGATACCTTTTCTTTTCAAAGGTTTTTCAAAGTTAAGCAACTTTAACCTGTTACTCACACCAGACCCATGTCTGACCCGGAGTTATTTCTGTTTTTTTTCTATAACTCTTTGGTACTCAAATTTTTACGAGTAGCCAAGAGAATTCAGGTTAGGATTCAGGTTAGCTGTGACGAATTGTAGAGGAGCAATGAAGCACGAGGCTTCTGCGTATAGTTATATAGTTTTCCGCTGTGTTGGTATCTCTGAGTGTTTGTCTGATATGTATTGAGATGTAATAACTAGACAAGTGTTTATAACTGTCTAGTATGTGATGTATTGTCTGTGTAACTCTGATATTTGATGTATACTATGTAATGCTTATGTTATTAATATAATTTATTCGTTCCGCTGTGTAGATTCTGATGTTGTTTCTTTCTTCTCTTCTTTCTATTCTCTTTTCTATCCCTTTCTTTCTTAAAGATGATGTGATTTTCCGGGAGTGGAAAGTCGGGTCGTCACACCATTATTCAACTATTTTTTTCAAAACATTTCAAAACTAAATTTATATTCTTTATCAAACATTTTACACTCTTCGAAATTTCTTAGCTTTGAAAATTTAATCTCTATTTAGAAATGTTCGAACATTCAAAATAGTTAGAGAAATCAAATTTTCAATTCAAGAGTTGAAAATCAACAATAAATCAATAAATCAATTATTAAATCCGAAACTCGAGGACTGAACACCTGTCTCATTTTAAATTGTTTCAAATATATACTTATATCTTTATAAAATATCAAATTATACTTCGGAATTTGAAATCAAAAATGGTCTTACAAAATCACTTGCACAGCGAAGCTATTAAAGTAGCCTCTCCCCCACTCTGAAACTCGAAAATCAATGTCGATGATGCGTGCACTCATCACCGAAATTATTTTCCAGCGACATAAGTGAGTTCTGGACTTCTATTTTCTTGAAAACTTCTTTGAAATTTCTTCAAAATTATTGGAATTCATTTGAACTCATTTGAAACATTTCTTACTCGGAAAAATACTTTTAAATCGTATTACTTTTATATATTTTCCAAAATCTTAAAACCAATTTCAAAATACCGTAATTCAATTCTCGAATTTCAAATTTAACTTTACAGTTATAAATCATTTTTATATAAATCAATTTCTTATAATTTTTCGAAATTTCAAATCCTTTCAAAACCTTTTTATATAGAATAACATTTCTTATTTGCTTTATATATATAGGTATATAATCCTTATCGAAAACATTTTCACTTTTATATATATATAAAAAAATCACAGTTATCAAAATAAAATTTCGGTATAAACAATTTCAAAAATATAAACAAAACCCTATTTTCAAAGGATGATTCAAGAATGGATTTCAAAACAAAGATAGCGATTTAATTTAGACGAACTCCGGTCAATAGAATCCTGATTCGAAGATAGACTCGATCGAAGATGAGATAATTAAATTACAAAATAGAAGATGGATATACTTCTATAAATCGCGGACGACCTTTACCTGTCAACCGTGATTCCATAATTAGATCGGTGTAGAATTCTGAGGCAATACGAATTCGATCGCCAGAGATATAGAACACAGCATAACAAGATATAGCAGCATCGTAAACCGAGGATACAAAAATCTTCGGTGAGTCAATGCGAATTGAAAAGGAGTTTTCACCCCCTTTACAAATCATTCAGTGGAGTTATGGGATACTCCAGAATCAAACGAATATAAATAGGGAGAGACAGAATGAATTTCGGAACCGGGGGACATTCTAAAATTCAAAGGAAATCGAGTCAAAAGGAAGAGATTCAACTCGAGCGAAAGTGATTCTGTAAATAAATTTACCATATATGCTAAGTTTTTCCTAGAGCCAAAGCTCTGATACCAACTGTAACGACCCGCTATTTTGGACCATTCAAATCGACAATAAAACCATACATAACCGACTTGAATAATTCAAAATACCGAATTGTTAATTAAAATTTGGCAAAACTTAAAATATACAGTAAATAAATCAATCATAGATCACAGAGTAATATAATGCAGCGGAATAGATGAAGAATAGTAGTTTATGAAGCTACTATATACCTCAGAGTTAGAAAAATACAACTGAATAGTTCAAATGCAGTGAAGTCTCCAATGCAACAGATAACTTCTCTGAACCAATCAACTGGAAAGGCTGGAATCTGAACCGATAGTTGGATTTCCAAATGAAGCTCCGAACTCCAAAGGTGAGTCTCAAATGCTGTACCACTCAGTCTGACCCGAGCGTAAAACAAAACACAAAACACTCAAGTCAGGATTAACATTCATATATTAATAAATCCAACTCAAGTGAAATATCAACTGAAATACAAATAACTTAAAGGATGTTTGGGATAACCATCCTCTAAGGGTCCATGGAACTTTCTACAAGGTAGAAATATACACTATAACACCGTGGTCATTTCAGCTTAATTTATACTTCAAAACCAAATCTCATTTTCACTTCAAATATCTCTATATTTCCCAAAATAGTATTTATATATATATTAAATAATTTATACAGTAAAGTATTTTCAATTTCCTCAACTTAACAAAACGTTCCAACATCAACCCGACCTTCTCATTCAAATTAAATTCAACCTCAATTTATCAATTTAAATTCAATTCAATTTCTAAAATAACCACTTAAATTTTATCGATCTCAAATTCGGATTTATAATCACAAATACCACTTTATATTTCCATATATTTCAAAGCTTTAAGTATTCAACGTTTCATCTAAATTTTCATTCAATTTAGTTTTCTAAATAATAAATTCAAATTTAGTTCAACCTAAAATTTCATTTCAATTCAATTTAGTTGCTAAATAACAAATTCAACTTCGTTGATTTCAAATACAGATCCGAATCTCAACATAAACCATTTAAATTCCAATATAGTTCAAGGCTTTAATATTTAAATGTTCTATATAACAGTTTCATATAGATCTCGATTTAACCTCATTATTATTTAGTCTTGAAATACTCCCTTATTAGATTCAATATCATTTAAGTAACCTTAAATTACATTTTACTCAATATTTTCTTTAATTTATTTAAACGTGAAATATTCATTAAATAACTTAAATCAGAAATCCAGTTTTAAAATCATACCCTTTAAATTTCCCATTCAAAAATTTAAATCGATTTAATTAAATAAATCCTTATTTAAATACCATTTTTATAAACCCAAATTTATCTCCCAATCTTAATTATTCAATTTATTACAAGAGAATCTATTTGAAATATAGATTTACATAAATACTTAACCATATTATATGCATTAAATCAATCTAATTTAAATCAAATATTACTACTAAATCTATATATACAATTTTCATATATATAATATCTTAAGAATCAAATTTATTAAACCATATATTTCTTTCCAAAATTATAGAAATTATTTTCAAAATATTTATATGGACCAACGGTGTCTGTATATATTTCCTATCATATAGTTAAGTGCTACGGATATTTATCATTTCAATCCGTATACTATATATACACGGGTGGATATCATTTCAACCCCTAATCCTAAATTCAATTAAATCAAAATCGCTTGGGTTTATCATTTCAACCCATAACGATTTTCTCCTATTATAAAGTATGTTCGGGTATGTATCATTTCAACCCATAGTGATTTCTAAACTACAGGGAACTTGCAGAGTGATAACAGAAAATACAATAAAATAACAGGCATATATCATCAATAACAATATAATATAAACAACAGGATATGGTATCATATCCCGTAGGTGAACAATTACAAATAATAGCATATATAACAAATTTAAATAACTACAGCAGCATATTTCAATTGTCGTTTCAATTGAAATCAAATTTAATGAATAAAAGAATGTTAATCGGGAGTGATTGCTCACCTTTCGAGGTTAGAGAGATAGACAAAGAAGTTGAGTTACGAAATGCAAGCACGACTTCCAAAGCAAAGTTAGATGGTACGATTTCGATGGAAAAGCTGATAGATAGAAATTGATGAGAACGGATCAAATTAGCTTGATAAAATTGAAACGAAGATTATATGACTAATTTATTATTTTCTTTCAAAATGAACGTTAAATCAAAACACGCATTTTAAAAAATGAAATATATATATATATATATATATATATATATATATATATATATATATGCACACCCATGAAAACCATATAACTTTAAAACGCTTCCATTTCATATTAATGTTAAATAACAAATATATAATTATTCAAAATGTCACATATATAGGTTGTCGTTTCCATGTAATAAATATTCATTTTAAACCAATATTAAAATAATATATATGTATAGTTAAAAATCACTGTTCTAACATAAAGCACATATATTAAAGATCAACACACATATATAATATCTTTTGAAATGAATACTTATGTATATATATAATTATTATAGTTTATTACTTTCCTTTTCAAAATATCCAGCAAGAAATCAAACAAACTTAAGCACATATATGCAGATAAACAATATTCTCTATAATACATTGTTAACTTACTCCTTTTTATTTAAAGAGTATATATGCAGTACAGTTTATAAGAATTTTTTTTATAAAACCTTCATATATAACAAAATATATGTATAAAATAAAATATTTGTATATATAAAAATCAAAACGTTTCAAACATATATTCAAAAACTGGATCATATAAATAACAATGTATTTAGTTAACACATAGTATAAAATTCTTTTATATAACTCTCTTATATATTCATTATAACTATAATCGAAACGGTTATATATACTTTTATATAAATTAACCAAATATACACGTTACTTAACCTATCTATACCCGATCAATAGCTTTATTATTAAAGCACGCACATCATAACAGTATGAAGATATACAATGCTTTAGGCTTATTAAAAATATATTGCAACTTATGTATACTAATATATGAATATAAATAAGCTTGCATACTTATTATATAAAAATCAACATTAAAAAAAATATAACAAAATATATATAAACTCAGAAATTGATATATAAGCTTATACTGTTATATCGAGAATTTTTTTTATTAAGTACAGCCATACATATATATATCTTTGGGTACTACAATTTGTATTATTTGCCTTTTATAAAGAAAATTGCGGTTGTACTGAGTTTGTACATATAGCTTACTTTATGTATATAAATAACGTAAGCTGTCATACATATATACACTAAAATATGTAAATTTAAGGCAGTATACTACTAGCAAATATATATAATATAATACAATGTACAGACATACCCTGTGTAAACTCGAGTTGCTGATGGGTGGGCAAAAGGAATAAATAAGAAACTACAGACAATGGGGAAAATGTTGATGCCACCTATGTGCTGTCAGAAGTTATTACCTCTAGGCTATACACTCGGCTATGATGAGGCTGCCGATGTGGATAGGGAAGATGTTGGGTTCGGCTGGAAGGCAGGGTGTTTCTTAAGAGAAGAGGAGGGGAGAAGGATGGGACAAGCGCTTGGTGGAAAGAAAATTTGCAGAGAGAGGATGAAAGGAATGCAGATGTACTAGGTAAAAGAAAGGAGGAGTAGGCTAGAATAAATAGAATGTACGAAGAGAACAAGGAAGGTTATAAATCAGATTGGAATGAAAACGTAAAGAAAGATAGAAAGAAAGAAAGAAAAAAAATAAATAAATAAAAGAAATCAATGAATGAGAAATAACGTTTAGTATTTTATATGTTTCAAACTTTGAAATGGCAACGGTCATGAGTTGATTTAGCTATATTTAAAGCAATAACTTTTTTGTTTGTTTGGATAGTACTTAATAAGTTTGGAAAGACAATGATATTTAAAATGGAACAAGGAAGGTTATAAATCAGATTGGAATGAAAACGTAAAGAAAGAAAGAAATAAATAAAAGAAATCAATGAATGCGAAATAACGTGTAGTATTTTATACGTTTCAAACTTTGAAATGGCAACGGTCACGTTGCTTTGATTTAGCTGACCCATCAAAGCAAATTATTTATAATTTAACCGGTAGGAAATGTAAAGGAACGTACCACCATAAAAATGAAATTGATAACATCTGTGCATTGATTCTGCAATATTTATTAAAGAAATTGATTCTGCAATATTTATTAAAGCAATTTATTAGCTAGCTTGAATTAAATAGAATTTCATAATGGAATAAACTTTGATAAAATAAATTTAAAATTTAAAATCTGCTATGTTTAATTGGACGTAATCCAAATATTAAATTTTTATTTCAAAATATTATTACATAAAATTTCTCAAAAGTTTCAATTAATTACGTTAAATAAAACCATTTAAAACCATTAAAATCTACGGGTCGTTACAAGTGATCACAGTGGAGAATTTGAAAATGAAAGTTTTGAGAATCTGTGCAATCGAAAAGGAATAACTCATAATTTTTCCTTTCTAAGAACTCCACAATAAAATGAGTGGTAGAGCGTAAAAATAGGACGATTCAAGATTGTGCAAGAACTATGCTTTCCGATAGTAAATTACCAAGAAAGTTTTGGGCTGAAGCTGTCGCTATAGCTTGTTACATTTTGAATAGGATTTTAATTAGACCTTTAACCAATAAAACACCATACGAACTTCTTTTCAATAAGAAATCTAAGGTATCTTATTTTAAAGTTTCTGGAAGTAAATGCTTTATTTTAAATATAAAGAACAATTTGGATAAATTTGATCCTAAATCCGACGAACGAATCTTTATTGGATATTCTAATAGAAGTAAAGCATACAGAATTTTCAATTTAAAAACTAATACCATTGAAGAAACAATGCATATATCTTTTGATGAAAATTTCAAAGATTTTTTCAAATAAATGATGAAGTTGATACTGTTACTTTAAATAATAAATCAAATAAACAAATTGTGAAACCATTCATCCTAAAAAAAAGATCAGGGTTTTAAAAGATCATCCTATAGAAAATATACTAGGAAATATAGAATCTGTTGTTAGAACTAGAAATCAACTAGACAAGATGAGTAATATAGCTTTTACATTAACTATTGAACCTAAAAATCGAAAGGAAGCATCATCTGATGATTCAGGGATTCTTGCTATACAAGAAGAACTGGATCAATTCACCAAAAATGATGCATGAGAACTTGTTCCTAGACCCGAGGACAAAACTATAATAGGAACTAAATGGGTTTATAAAAATAAAATGAATGAACAAGGTGAGGTCATTAGAAATAATGCTCGGTTAGTCGCACAAGGTCATTGTCAAGAAGAAGGAATAGACTATGATGAAACCTTTCCACCCGTAGCAAGACTAGAAGCCATTAGAATTCTGCTTGCTTTCGCAAACCAAAAAATTTCAAACTATTTCAAATGGAGGTCAAAAATGCATTTTTAAATGGTTTCGTTAAAGAAGATGTCTATGTTGAAAAACCCACACCTTTTAAAGAAGAAAAGTTTCCAAATCATGTTTACAGATTAAAGAAAGCTTTATATGGTCTGAAACAAGCTCCTAGAGCCTGGTATGATAGACTAAGATTTTACTTATAATCAAATTTTGAAATTGGTAAAGTAGATAATACTCTTTTTATTAAAAGAAACAAAATTAATATCTAATTTAGTACAGATTAATATAGATGATATAATTTTTGGATCAACAAACAATGAAATGATTAAAGAGTGCTCTGAAATAATAACAAAAGAGTTTGAAATGAGTAGTATGGTTGAACTTAATTTCTTTTAGGATTGCAAATAAAACAATCAGATAGTGGTATTTTCATTAGCCAAGAAAAGTATGTTAGAGATCTAGGTAATAAGTTTGGTATGACCACTGCGAGTGGAAAACGCACTCCTATGGCAACCAATGAAGCCTTGAATAAAGAAGACATGTCAAAAGATGTCGACCAAAAACTATACAGGGGATTGATTGGATTGCTACTCTATATAACTGCGAGTAAGCTTGACATCATGCATAGTGCCTGTCTCTGTGTAAGATACCAATCTCAATCCAAAGAGACCCATTTAAAAGCTGTTAAACGTATCCTAGGATATGTTAAACACACTTTAGACTATGGCTTATTTTATTCTAAAATTAATTCATTTGATTTAATCCCATATTGTGATGCTGGCTATGCTGGTTGTAAATCAGACCGAAAAAGTACAAGTGGAACTTGTCGCTTTTTAGGACATTCTCTGGCTTTCTGATTTAGTAAAAAGCAGAATACTTTCTCACTATCAACAATAGAAGCAGAATATATCTCTACTGCTTTGGCTTGTTCTCAAGTTATCTATATGCAATGGACCCTAAAGGATTTTGGATTAAATATTTTAAAATCACCAATTTATTGTGACAATACAAGTGTAATAAATTTATCCAAAAATGCTACTCGTCATGCCAGAATCAAACATATGGATATCAGACATCATTTTCTCAAAGATAATATAAGTAAAGAGATTGTTTCTCCTGAATAAATCAACATTGAGAATCAAATAGCTGATATTCTGATCCAAACCCTTAAATCGATCAACGTTTACTAAATTAAGAGCAGAACTAGGTATTTGTTCTATAATTGAGATATAGAATACAATTATAGTAATATATATATATATATAAATAAATATAGAAAAATAAAATTATCAAAATTTTCATAGGGATGTCGACATGCCCCTACCCCACATGTCGACATACAATGGTAAAACTTAAAATTTGATTTTTCCTCTAAAATCAGTTTGGTGGTTATATAAATCATAATATTTCGAATTGTTCTGTCTACTCTCTTCGTTTCTCTGTAATAAACTTTTGAAAATATAAAATAAAGGCATCCTCTTCTAAATCAAACCAAAACGCAACCTTTTACTTCCCTTCTCCTAATTCTGTCCAACGAACTACATTGGCCTAATTGATGAAGATCGAGGAAACTTTGAAGGATTCCCTACAAATGCTAACAGAATTACAAGTCATGCAAATAAAGATGGCAAAGGAATAGGAGAAACAAGGCAAGATCCTTAGAAATTTGCAAAAATTTCTAATGGATAATCATGCAGGTCCTATCGAGATTGAAGATGATTCCTCTAACATATGTATTCATAATCCATTAGAGGATGACGATGAAGAAAAAGAAGAGGATGAAGCATAAATGGACAAGGATGATAAAGTTATTTGCGTTGGTGAAGTATATTTTGACAAAGATGATAATTTGGTCGAACAATATGGAAACTTTTGTCTCCATTACCCTAGTTATTCGATTCATAAGTCACACAGTGTCAAGGACTCTCATTAGATTGTTTTTATAATAATTTTTTTATATATTGTGTATTTGTATATATTCATTATACATTTTGTAATATAACAACATATATAATGAAATTAGATTTATGTTTTTGCTTATTATACTTATGTTAGCACCAGAATTGGTCACTAACACCCTTAAGATTGATTATGTAGAGAGATTAATGAAGAAAGTAAATTAAATTAGAGAATTGTATGCTAAATCTAATGCAAAGACATGAACATCGGATTTATAGTGGTTCGACGTAACTTCCTCGTCCACTTTGAAGTTAATCTTTATTGCTTTACTCAACAACTGATTACAGATTCAATCCGTACACCGACTACTTGAATACAAATGCTAAGCAAAGAGAATGAGTCTTGAATACGGCAGAGTCTCCCTAGTGTTCTCGAAAAAAGGTCCCTTTCACTGTGCCCTGCCCTTCTGTAACAACCCGCATATTTTACGATTGTGTATTTAAATAATTTTTTAAATATGGCATCTTTAGTCGGATTTTTGTCCGAAAAGCTACTTTTTGCAAATAGTCAAATTAGAACTCGAGACCCCTTCCATTGAGTTCAAAATGGCGTTTGCGGCCTTTTTGAGTATAAACATCGATATGTTTGGAGCGAGCTAAAATTTCGACCTTTTCGCTTAGGGCTGGGTTTGGTTCAGCCCATTAATACATATCAACTCCCCTCCACCCCTCTTCATTACATCATAATATTTCCTACAACTTAAGCTTTAGCAAAAATGGTGGTGGAGATGGGAAATTAAAATCCTAAACCCTAGTTCCTTAGCAAATCCAAGTTTTAGCTCCAAATTCAAAGAGAAGCTTAGGTAAGTATCTCTTTCTTCTTCTCCATCTCAACCTCTCTCCAATTTTTGAAATTTCCTATAACCTAATTTGGGAAATTATTGCTTTTGATCTTAGTTTGGAGCTTCTAGAGTTGAGATTGAAGAGCGGTTGATCCTCCTTTGTTTTCAAGCTTCTTCTTCCTTGTTTTTGTGATAAAGATGAGATTTTTATCTCACATCTTTGTCCATATCTATCTTTGTTGTTGGGTATGAATTCCTAACATTTGTTCATGATCATTTACTTTTGATTTGAATTGATATGGTGATTTACCAATTCTTGGATTTAAAGTCCAATTTTATGAAAATCCTTCAATGGATGATTGGATATGTTGTTTGAGGTGTATCGAAGAGCTATAAGGTCGGGTTGTCGCTTGGCGTAAATCCTTAGTTGTCACTGCTCGCTCGGTCGCTCCCGACATCGATTTGGCCATCATGGCCTAGACAAATATTTGCCCAGATGAGGTGTTCAGACGTCTAGAGACCAATGTCAGACGTCTGGTTTTACATTTCGGAGAAAATAATTCTCGCCAGAAAGATACAAAGGGCAGTGACTAATTTCAGACGTCTGAATTATCATTTCAGACGTCTGAAAGGAGGTCAGACGTCTGATCTTTGAATTCAGACGCTTGGTTGGTTTTCTAGAATATTTTCAGAAACCAAAACAAGACGTCTGGATTGTCATCCAGACGTCTGAAAGGATTTCAGACGTCTGATTTATGTCCTCAGACGCCTGGATGGTTTTTTGGAATATTTCCAGAAACCAAATCTAGACGTCTGGAACAACCCCTCAGACATCTGGAAATGCCCAGTTTTGCCTATTCACCTTACTTTTGATTTAAATTTCAAATGTTAATCGATTTTGGTCGATCCGATTAGTTGTTATCACTTTTATCGACTTTGATGACTTCTTTTTATGGATTTTTGGGAATATCCATTTTGATGGATTTGGTATCGATTTCTTTGGAATTAACTCATGTCTTCGTATGTGAATTTTGTTGATTAATTGTTTCTACAATCATTTTTATGATTTGTCACTTTAAAATATGAAGGTTTCAATACTAGTAGTAAATATCAAAACTCTTTTATCAAAACGATTTCAATAATTATTTTATTACAAAGCTCGTTTCTTAAACCGTTTTTCCAATCTACTAGTATATACAAACCTTTACCTCACTCGTATGAGAAATCTAATTAAACGACATGGTAAAACAAGTGGTATGAAACGCTTGCGTTTACTTCATCAGTTAATTCTTGGACTTGTTCGATTGAAACTCTTGTGACGACTTCGAGTGGAAATCAATAATTTGTTCGTAAATATTTAAGTTCAGCCAGTGGTTATGGGACATGAAGCTAAACTCTTCTATTTACTAGCTTAGTGTAATTGACACTTCTTGATGATCGATGATGATCATTTTTGTGATTTAGACTAGCATTGTACAATGTCTCTTTGTCTACGAGGGAGACTAAAACTCGTTTTTGTGGAGTTTCGACTCAAATTGGTGGGGTAGCGGCCCATGGTCTTGGGGCCGTTTTGTGGAGCCTCGGCTCGAAACTAATGGTTAGCAACCATGGAATAGCATTCTATCTTGTGATACACGTGTTAGTGCGCTTTCATGCTCCCGTTTTGTGATAGGCCTCCCCTTTTTTGTGATTTTTGGATTTCTGTTGATGATTTCTAGAATTTGTGTTTCGCCAATTTTTGTGATTTCATTGATAAGTTCTATCATTATTTGTGCATTGGTGAATTTGTGTTTCAACAACTTTTATGATTGGCGTTGTGATGTTTGCCAATATTTGTGACTTGGTGAATAAAAATTAAGAGTATGACATTCTTTTTGATCTTTGAGAAGATTCTTGTGATATTGATTAATCTCTGGTTGATTTTCAATTACATACTTATCACAGTATGTCATCATGGTTATCATACGTTTTTGTCATATCTCTTATTCTATATAACTTCATCTGATATTTATTGCTAGACTGACCCGTTTATTATTTTCTTATTAAATAATACTCGGATCAGACCGAGATGTTACAGGTACTTCTTCTTGACTCCTCATCTGGGATTTTTATTCTGACTTTTGGCTAACTACTTAGATTTGTAGTTGATTTTGTTGTATACATTTGAGATATAGACTCCATGATGTATACTTATTCTTTTAGGTAGCACTTGTAACTATTCTTTTGTGATATTGTGGATCTTGTTAGACCACTACTCTGATGTACACTTTTAAGTGTTATATATTCATATCTATTTCCGCCTTTGTGATATGAACTTCTGTGACTGATTTGTGTTATGATATTTCTATATTTGTTTCCAAAGATTTCATATAGCCATTGTGTAGTAGCTTTGAGTTTGTGTTGGTATGTCGGATTCCCTCTTGTGATGAAAAGTTATATTTTTATCTGGCATATCGGTAGGCGCACAAAGCAATTATATAGATGGTCGCTCCTCAACAGCCTTATTCTCCGCGCTAGTTGACGGCAATTCCCCGTAGTGTCCTTGTCTAGTGAGGGTATAGAGGTGGGGCATCACACCTTCTATTTATAGATGAAGATGGGTTGGATTTCCCTCCTGGGCCTTGGAACAAGGTACCTCGGTGCACAGTAGGTGACTTCTGCACACCGGGCCAAGCCCGAGCGAGGAATGCCGATCGAGAATTGTCCGGTCGATCGTTGAATGACTCGAAGCAGAATCATACCGAACGCTCCTGCTTTGTTGTGGGCTTGGAAACTTGCTAATCCCTCCAGTCTACACCGAGCCAGGGATGCCAAAACATGTCGATTACATCAAACCGTTATACCTTGAGGCTCTTCTTGGTCAGCATCTTGTCTAGTGCTAATAATAATATCTTCAACTGTCATTCTATAGCCGGGCCAAGGTGCCGGGTAACATTTGCCCCCCAAAGTGTGTCATGTGAAGCAACATGACACGCTTTGAATCAGCGAGTACTCCTTGTTTACATAAAGAATTCCATCATGTTTTCAGAATAATCATTATCCTTCGATTTTATCCTCCCAAGCTGTCGTATCCTTCTTTAGTCGTCTTGACGCTTAGTTGATTCCCAATATTATAAATCCAAGGTTGTAGTTCATCAGTGGCCATCCGTGTTCGGTTCTATAGGGCTAGTAAGCTTCGGCTAACTGATCCAATCTTTTCTTAATGACCTTAAATTAGAATTCAATTTTTGTCCATTTCAAGAAGTCAAACTTTACCGGATGTACACATGCATATTTGGGTACATGTTCTTGCCATTGGTTCTCGGATGCGTTTTATTTGCTCATAAGTCGTCACCAATTCCATCTAGTTTAATTGCAATTCAATTGTGATTCCTTATTTATATTTTTTACGAAATAAGGGTTGTAATCAGCCACTTGATGAGAGGGGACTTCAACTTTCACATGGATGACGACCTCATAGCAGTAAGCAAGGGCGAATGGAGTACGGCTAGTTACGGAACCATGGGTAGTTCTATAAGCCCATAATGCTGCTGGGAGTTCATCCACTCATTTACCTCTAGCCTTTTCCAAACTTCTCTTCAGAACAGACTTTATGATTCTGTTCACAACTTCAACCTGTCCATTTGCAGTTATAATGGATCATGGAAGGCCATAAGGACAGACGATGTTATGGATAATGAAGTTGATTACATATTTATTCTGAATCAGAGGGAGAAATGCACTGGAGTACCAATGTCTACCATGCACCCGAATATACATATAGTAACGTTCATCTATTACCAAAATCAAGTCATTTATGGCTATTAGCAGGAAGTCCGTGCGGATCCAGTACAATGTCTTTTTCATTCCACAAACATCAATATCAAATTAACTTTTATTCTTTTTCTGTCGACGAAAGATATATCTCTGACTTCTCAATTACTAATGATCAAGTAAGGCATAAATTGTTGGATCCTTCTATTAAAAAAGATAGGGAAACTTTTGACTATTCAAGACTTAATCAAATCATCCGCAATAGGCATTTGGATTTTACGTATCTTTCGATTCTCCAAGAGAATTCTGATTTATTGGTGAAAAGGCAAAGAAATAGATTTAGCATTCCATTACAATATAATCCAGAAGGAGAGAAAGAACTAATACCAAGTCATGTTGGTAAGCCCAAAGTTCGTAAGGCAGTTCAGTGCAAGTGGCTCATAGATGAAACCTTCCTTCGGTCTTTTAGTCGCTCCTTCGGGCGCCTTGGATGTCTCGACCGCATAGCAGGTACTTGGTTATTCACGAGATTTACAAGAGGAACTCCTTGCTCTTTGTCTACTCCCTCATGCCATGCTGTTGGGATGGAGACCTCCCACCAGGTGCTAGGGCAAGGCTCAACCCAAGTCACAATCGAAAGCTCAGGAATCAGATGAGACCTAGCTTCTTCTGATTCTTGGTCGTGGTTAAAAGTTCTTCATCTGCCCATTCGATGAAGCAATCAACTGCTATGATGGCATATTTCGCACCACCTTTAGATCAGTAAGAAGACAATGTCAACGCCCCAAGTGGCAAACGGCTATGGACTAGCCATTTGAGTAATCTCCATCGGCGGGACTCCCGGATTTTTTGCAAACATCTTGCACTTGTCGCATTGTCTAGCATGATCAACCGCATCTGGATTGATAGTTGGCTAGTAATACCCGTAGTAGGGTATTTTCTTTATCAGGGTTTCCCCCCTGATGTAATCGCCACATTCTTCTTCATAGACTTCGTTCAAGACTCATTTGATATCATCATGGGTGATATACCGAAGCATGGGAATGGATAAACTCCTTTCTACACATGACCTCTTCTTGGATGATTTGTTATGAAACTTTGAGGAGGATTTGTCTTTTTTCATTCCTACATTCAGTAAGAATTCCTCATTGTAGATAGTCTTTAGTAGGAGTCAACCATGACCCCTTTTCTGGCTCTGTCTCCAAGATCAAGCCGATCTCCATCCGCCAATGCTTAGAATATTGAGTATTTCTACCGAAACAATGTATGTCCATTGCGTGTCCCTAAAGCTAGCCAACTTGGCCGGTTATTGGACTCTTTTCATTTTGTTCGCCAGGTACATGTGTAATGATGTAATACGTGAAGTCGGCTAGTAGCTCTTGGACCTGGCTGAGATAAGGAGCAAGACAATGCCCCCTAGCAAGATCAAGTTCCTTAACTTTGCATACGATCTATCAACAATCATAAAAGATATGTAAAGTTTCCACTCCAAATCCTCTAGCAAGTTTGAGGCTGGCGGTCGAGGCTTCTAATAAGCATCATTGTTTGTTATAGAGAAATTGAGTTTCAGGACGTAACAGATCGATCGTTCCTTAGGAGTCATTAACATGACTCCTGTGCCATAATACTTATCGCTAGATGCTCCATCCACGTGTGAGAAATACGGAATACTGATCTTAAGTCTAGGATTAACACTAGAAGTAGTGTTTAAAGGAATTACTAAATATTTTTGAGTTTATACTAATTTGAACACAAATGTATGCAATATTCAGACACAGATATGATCACAGAAACAAACACAGATGCGGAAATAAAGTAAAAGCAATAAAGGAAAGAATACATCGGATTTTATGCTAGTTCGGAGTTACCCTACATCCAGTCCCATACACAAGTATGGATTTCCTTTTAAAAGCAATTGTACAATTACACCCTCGATTTCAAGGCCATGAGGTACACCACTCCAGGTTCGCAATCCTCTGGGTAGAGATACTTGATTTCACGGGCAACTATTTCACCCATTTGATTTCCAAGGCTACAATCACACCTTTTCTCACTTGATTGATTTCCAAGGCTACAATCACACATTTTCTCGCTAAATTGATTACAAAGAAGTCTATAATTTTGAATAGCACTGAGATCTTGTTGAGATAGTGATAGAGAATCAAACCAGAAATGGTCTAATTAGATTCAATGTTGATTTCAGCAAAGTAATGGTACGAATGTGCATAAAGAATTGTGGAAGAAGAAGAGAAGTGAAAACCAGAAAAATATGGTTAAAAATTCGTTCAAAACCACCCCTATTTATAGTAGAACAACAGCCATGTCCATTCGTGAAAGGATATGACGAATAGACACTTCCTTTGAAATTCAAATTTTTGAAATTAACTGCTACCATGTCGACATGGGGTACTTGAGGATGTCGACATGCCAAAGGAAATTTTGGTGACTTTTTTCTTTGAAAATAACTTTTATATTAAAACTATTTTAAACTTTATAAATATACTTAACTATAGTTAACATACATAAATAAATATAGAGAATAATATTTGATATATATAAAATTTTACTATAATTTTATATTTAAATCTAAGTATAAATAATAAAAGTTAAATAAATATATTATAATTAAAAGATAGTTTAAAAACCAAAGATAATTTGATTTTGAAAATAAAGATTATTTTTTAGGATAAAAATATTTAAAACCAGGATAGATGTTTTTGATTCTTTGAAAGGAAGGTTTTGAAATCATTTTGAAAACAAGATATAATTTTGTAATAACATTTGAATAAAAGGTTAGCAGATACAAAACAATGTTCCACTAGATTTTTCATAGGTTATATCATACATAGGGTTCCATCCCTTTAATAGGCTCGAAGTGGATTCCATTCCATGAATAAATTGGATTTTAAGATGCCAGTCCTTTTCCAGGAGTTTTAACAAAATTCCTAATTAAATTACTTATTATTGAAATCTTGAACTCTTGATAATCTTGATACTCATGAGTCTTCAATCTTGATATCTTGAATGTCTATACTGTATAGTCTTCATTCTTGATACCTGCATGGTCAGATCCTGCATATACATGTATATCTAAACTATAATGTTAGTATTTATATTTTATAATCTTATTCTAAGGTTGTTGTCATCAAAACCATCACCTCAAGGACTAACAATCTCCCCTTTTTTGATGATGACAACCTTTGTTTATAAAATATTACTTCTATCATAATAACTCCCCTTTCAACTCCCCCTTAATCTATGCCTAACTATCCTATTTTATATTTCTCCCCCTTTGTCATCAACAAAAACCATCCTAAAACCATAAAACTATACAACTCCCCCTTAAACTAATACTAGAACAAAGTATAGTAAATGGAATGTGAAAGACATTAACATAATTATAATTATTCAATACATAAATATGTATAAGTATATTTCAACACAAACATCAAAACCAATCATGTCAGACAAGTTAAACAAAACAATCAAGTCAAACAAGTCAATCAAGTCAATCAAGTAAAACAAGTCATTTCAATCAAACAAGTCAATCAAAACATACCAAACAAATCAAAAACTGATAATCCTAAACTATAAGACAATACTACAAACCCCTCTAAATAAAATACACTCGTTATCTATACATATGTGCAATATGTAGTTTGTAATGCAGTATTAAATGTATGACATATGCAATGTAGCATGAGATAATATGCAGAATGAAGTGCAACTTGTGATGAAAATTATTATGATATTTCATGCATTGTAATTTATGATGTAATATGCAATGAAATGTGATATGAAATAGAATGCATAATGATATATAATTTGAAACAAAATAATAATGAAGTAAAAAATAATAACAATATGCAGAATGATATGATGATATGTATACATTATAGTAAGAGATATTCAGATCATAAGATAAACATGAGTGATGAGTAATATCTAATTGACAAGCATATGTGTGTGTGTGTGTGTGTGTATACATATGTTAAACTATTTATCTCTTTAACAAAACAAAGGCAATACACAACAATTAGTAGACTTAGGTTAAGGAAACTAATGAATGGGACTGAAGGAGTAGTAAAAACAAGAGTTTAAAGGTAATAAATGATATTAAAACTATAACATATTCATGAAAGGTAGCAATCAAACTTAATATCAAAATCAAATGCTAAGAAATATGGACTTAAACTATATATGATCAAATATGGTTTTTATAAAAATTAATACCCTCCTTACTTAATTCTTTTAAAATATTTTTTTAACTCAATTGTTTTTTTATGAATCCAGACTTTCATGTTTATAAAATACTTAACTTATTAATTAAAACATATATATTAAATTGTTATTGATTAAAGTATTTAGAAACATGTTTAAACACCTTTTAGTTTAAAAAATATCATAATGAATATGATATAATAAAGATTGAAAAACTAAAATAAACATGTGTCATATTAAGGCTTCTTACATTAAAAAATTTAATTAATTATTTAAAAATATTTAAGCATGAAATTAATTTTAAAAAATTCTAATATAAGTTAGAAAATAACACTAAAAAAATAGAAAAAAATACTTAATTTGAATATTATTTTTACATAGTTTAAAGTTTCAAATAGAAAAGACAGCATTCACAGAATGCTGTAAAAAGTTTTTGCAGTAAAATATATTCAAAACATTATAAATCGAAACGGCAGCATTTACCAAATGCTGTGAAAAGTTTCTAAAAAAATACTGCGTTTTATGGCATAGAAATGCTATAAAAACGTATTTACCACATAACAGAAGCAAAACAGCATTTCAAAAATGCTATCTAAAGTTCTGAGCCTGATTTTAACATGATTTTGCATTAATTTTACGACCAGATATTAATAGGTAAATAATTGATTTTTTTACCCAATTTTTTGTAGTATTTAATTAACATAAAAATTTAATGAGAAAACATGTGTAAAGACACTTGACATTATGCATGTAAACATGCTTTTCTATGTAATATAGTTGTAATGAATTAGTAATAAGATTTTATTTGAAAGTAAACACATTTTAGAAAAAAAAAATTTAAAAAGAAAATTTAGACCGGTATATCGAAATTTATACTATGGTGTGTCGATATATAAAACTTATAAAAGAGATAAATTTCTATACCTAACTAAATGCATAAATATACATTACTAAATGCAACAATAAAGATGAAATAATAGTAAAGCGTATCAATTTTTGCACTCCATCTTTCTAACTTTGTTTTTCTTCCATTTTCGTGAACCACACATTTATATATTTCAAAATTTGACGACGAGATCTGTTCTATTGCGATGGCTCGTTTTTCTGATCAGCGTAGTATATTCATTTGCTGAATTTGAAGACCGTATGAGAAAGATACAGATGATTTAGTGATTTATCAACTTAGCGCCAAAACTTTGAATTTGAATTTTGAATGAATGGACACTTCAACAACTATAAATAGGCCCAACAGTCACCACTTTTCATAGAAGTTTCTCTTCTTCTTCTTCTTCTTCTTCCCGTTTTTCTATTTTCCATCAAACTTCTAGAAGGCATATCTCCTTCATTTTTTAACGAAATTGGATGCAATCAGCAGAAAATCGAAGAGAAAGGCAAGGGCCACAATCCAATAATAGTTTGGTGGCAAATTTGGATTGTATTGTGGTGCAACAGGCCGAACAGTAAGAGAAATGTAGAAAATTCTGTACATAGTTTTTCTGTTTTGGATAGCCAACTTCAAACTGTCATATCTCACTCAATTTTGATCAGAATTTGATGATCCACCCATCAAAACGACCGTGAGAACAAGAACTACAATCTGGGAAAGGAGTAGGAACAAAATATTCAAATTTTTGTATGCAATTTGAAGAATACCATAGACAGTTCTGCATTCTTTCTCTCTTTGTCCACCAAAACTTCATTTGACCATAACTTGGTCATTTCTTGACGGATTCACATGAAACCAGTGACATTGTGAAGTAGATGGAGAGAAGCACAGTATCATATTATTTTGTAGATGAGAATCAAATGCTTTATATTGATCTGGTACCTATTTCATTGTCAATTGCCATTATATATCCATTTGTTCTTCTTGATTGTTGAATGGTTATCTGGTATCTTTTAAGCAATAGTCATTAGACATAATTCTTCTCCTACAAAACAACATAACCTTTTAAAGAATCAAGTGACTTTTCAAAATAACTAAATATAATTTTAAAAAATAATATCATGATGATTCTGTGACATATTCATATGAAAATAGTGTTAATAATTTTATAAAAAATTTGCCATTTTAAAAAATTTCAAAATTCAGATTATGAAAATTTTAAAAACCTTGCTCTGATACCAAATGTGAGAAATGCGGAATACAGATCTTAAGGCTAGGATTAATACTAGAAGGGGGTGAATAGTGTTTAAAGGAGTTACTAAATCTTTTTGAGTTTATATTAATTTAAACCCAAATGTATGCAAATTCAGACACATATATTGTGACGCCCCACCTCTATACCCACGCTAGCCAAGAACGCTACGGTGTAGTGCTGTCAACTAGCGTGGAGAATAAGGCTGTTGAGGAGCGACCATCCATGTGATTGCTTATCACACGGTGGCTACAAATAATCTTCGGAAACAAACATAGAAATAAGCATAACACAAATCAGTCACACACATCCATATCACAAAGGAGGAAGAAGATATGAATATATAACTAACACATGAAAGTGTACATCAGAGTAGTGGTCAAAAAGATCCACAATAATACAAAAGAATAGCAACACGTGCTATACAAAAGAATACAACTATGAGTCTATATCTCAAGTGTATACAACAAAAACTGCTAATCTAAATAGTTAGCCAAAAGTCAGAGTAGAAAATCCGGGGAAGAAGTCAAGCAGAAGAACCTATAACATCTCGGTCTGACCCGAGTATTATTTAAGAAAATAATAAACGGATCAGTCTAGCTATAAATATCAGATGACATGGTATAAAATAAAAGATATGGCATAAACATAAAATATCCATACTGACATACTACTATAAGTATGCAAATGATGATCAACAGAAGATCAAGCAATAAGAGATAAATCGATATCACAAGAATCTTCTCATAGATCCAAAGAGGGCATCATACCCTAAACTTGTACTCATAACAAGTCAATGACATAAATTCCAGAAATCAACACAAGAAATCCAGAAATCACAGAAAAAGGGAAAGAGGCCCATCACATGACGGTCCGAAGACCATGGGGAGCTACCCCATATGGGTGAGTCGGAATCACCCAGATGAGGTCTAGGCTAACCAAAAAGCAAAAAGGTATGTGTGAGTGGAATCACACAAATGGTGTCTAGCCTAACCTTGCGGACAAAGAGATATGTGTGAGACGGAATCACACAAATGAGGTCTAGTCTAACCTTGCAAACAAAGAGACATCGCACAATTGCTAGTCTAAATCATAAAATGATCGTCATGATCAACGAGAAGTGTCAATTACACTAAGCTAGTAAATATAAAAGTTTATCTTCGTGTCTCATAACCACTTGCTTATCTTAAATATTTACGAACAAACTATAAATCTTCACTAGAAAATTGTCACAAGAGGTTCAATCGAACAAGTCCAAGAATTAACCGACGAAGTGAACGCAAGTGTTTCATACCACTTGTTTTACTAAGCCGTTTAATTAGATTTCTCATCCGAGTGAGGTAAAGGTTTGTATATACTAGTAGATTGGAAAACGGTTTAAGAAAAGAGCTTTGTTATTGAAAAAAGAGTTGAAATCATTTTGTTGAAAGAGTTTTGAAATTTACTACGAGTATTGAAACCTTCATATTTCTAAAGTTGTTGTCCTACTTTTTTAGCAAGGCCGCGATACCATAAAATCGACCGAGAAGCCAAAGATAGTTTGTCTCGAAGAATGGTCAACTCAGCATCTCAACAAAGCAAGTTCTGTTGAATGTTTTTCAGATAAGATCCCCTATGGGGGGGGGAGTCCAGGGGGGTGGCAACGCCCCCGCTACGGGGTTCGACTTGCCCGATCAGGTCGCGGGGGTCTAGGGGGCAGCGCCCCATCCAAAACGGTACGACCTAGTGAGGACCTAAGGGAGGATAGGATCGAGCGATCTAAAGGGGCAACGACCTAAGATCTTAAACAAGGTCGAGCGACCTATAGAGGCATAGGGTCAAACGACCTAATATGTCACGACCTAGCGAACTAAGTGGGTTCGTGAGTTAACGGTACAAAGACCGAGCGACCTAACATTCGAACGACCCAAGGAAGTAAGGGGCCGAGCGACCTACGAGTTTAAGGGGTTGAGCGACCTAGAGGTGTTCGTGACCTAGTGGTCGAGCGACTTAAGGGGGTACGCGACCTAAGGGAAACTCGCGACCTAACATTGCCGAGCTAAGGTAAGATGCGACTCAACCAGGTGAGCGACCTAAGGAAGACGAACGACTTAAGGAACTCGCGGGTTAGAAGAGGCGAGCGACCTAAGGTCATACGACCTAACGGGGAAACGACCTAATGTCATACGACCTAACGGCCTAAGGTCATACGGCCTATCTATGTGAGCGACCTAAGGATTTAAAGGCCACGCGACCTAACGCCTTAACTAGACTGAGCGACCTAACAAATATCGCGACCTAAAAAGGGAACGACCCAAAAGGGGAAACGAAGGCCTATGACCTAAAGTTCTAACGAGCTAAGGCCTACGACCTAAGGCCCTAACGTGCTAACATTTGTCACGACCTAAATGGTAACGACCTAACAGGGAAAGGCTGAGCGACCTAACGCTGTAAAGGGGATTTTAGGCCAGAAACGACCTAAGTGTTAGCAACCTAGCGACCTATAGCCCAAACGATATACGACCTAATTCCGAGGCGACATTTCCAGGCAGTGCGACCTAAATGCAGAAAATTCACCAAATCGCTAAAAATTGGAGTTTTTCGCCAATCCAGTCCAAACCAAATGCAAATGTACATGCAAAAGTGATAGGGAATCATTTCCAACTGTCCAATATAGTTATAGGCTAGAATTATGAGATAAAAATCTCACCTTTGCACCAAATTTATGAAGAAAAGCTTGAAAGCAATGGAGAAGTAATCACAAGCTTGAATCTAATATCTTCTTCTTGAATTTGGAATTGAATGTTGGATTTGCAAGAGAATTTGAGCTTGGAATATTAATTTCCCCTTCCACTCACCATTAATGCTAAAGCTTGGTTGTTAGGAAATTTATGAAGAGTGAGGAGAAGGAGAGAAGTGGGTTTGAGTTATAATGGCTAATCTAACCCAAAGTCCAAAGCGGGAAAACTAAGTGAAATTCCACTAACTCCAAACCTATCAATGTTTATACTTAAAAAAATTGTAAACGGCATTTCCAACTCAATGGAAGTGGTCTCGAGTCCTAATTTGACCATTTGCAAAAAGTAGATTTTCGGACCAATATCCGATTAACGACAAAATATTTAAATAAAATATTTAAATATAAAATCGATAAATATGCGGGTTGTTACAGACTCCCCTCCTTAAAGAAATTGCGTCCTCGCAATATAAGATGGAAATAAAAATTAACAACCATAAAAGCATATTAACACAAAAGAAATTTGAAATAGGAAGTTCACCTCAAAGAGCAGGAGTAAGCAAGTCCGGATGTGTTCGCTCGATGAATTCTCTGGATTCCCAAGAGCAATCCTTAGGATTTGAAGACCATTGAACCTTCACGAGCGGAACATCTTTATTTCGGAGTCGTTTGACCTCCGAAGCAATAATTCGAATAGGATGCTGCTCGTAAGTTAAATTCGACGAAACTTCAATTTCTTCCACAACACCAGGCTCAAGAATAGAATCGGAATCTCGAAGGCATTTCCGTAATTGAGAAACATGAAACACGTCATGCATAGCCAAAAAGTGAGCTGGTAGCGCAAGGCGATAAGCCATAGAACCAATATGTTCAGTGATAGGAAATGACCCAATATATCGGGATGCTAACTTTCCCGATCGACTGAAACGTACAACACCTTTCATAGGTGAAACACGAATAAAAACAGAATCTCCCAAATAAAATTCTAACTTCCTTCTTCGATTATCGGCATAGGATTTTTGTCTACACTGGGTTTCTTTCATCCTATGTCGAATAAGTTCAACCTTCTCTGTGGAATCACGAATAAAGTCTGGACCTAAAACCAGCTTCTCACCGGCCTCAAGCCAACAAGAAGGAGATCGGCATGGCCTTCCATAGAGTTCCTCGAAAGGTGCCATACCAATACTAAATTGGAAGCTATTATTATAGGAAAATTCAACAAGTGAAATATGATCTTCCCAACTTCCACCAAAATCGAGCACACAAGCACGAAGAAGATCTTCAAGAGTTTGATTCACACGCTCGGTTTGTCCATCGGATCGGGGGTGATAAGCAGTGCTAAAGTTAAGCCTCGTTCCTAAAGCTTTTTGAAGACTCTTCCAAAATCCACTAGTAAACAATGGATCTCGATCGCTAACAATAGAAGTAGGAACTCCATGCAATTTAACAATTTCTTTGATAAAGAGTTTGACCAAAAGAGGAATGGTTTGGTTAGACCGAGCAGGAATAAAATGGGCGGATTTAGTAAGTCTATCAACGATCACCCATAAGCTATCATGACCCGAACGAGAACGAGGAAGGCCATCTATAAAATCCATGGAAATTTGGTCCCACTTCCAAATTGGAATTTCTAAAGGTTGCAATAACCCACCAGGCCTTTGATGTTCGGCCTTGACAAGTTGGCAAGTCATGCAACACTTAACAAAGTTAGCAATATCAGATTTCATTCCCTCCCAATAATAAAGTCGCTTCATATCAGCGTACATTTTACTACTACCGGGATGAATGGTGAATTTAGAACGATGGGAATCTTCTAAAATATCTTTACGAAGATCACCAATATTTGGTACGATAAGTCTACCAAATTTTCGAATGCCGCCACGAGAATCAATATCAAAGTCTTTCAAACCTTCAATATCAATTTTATCCTTAACATTATGGCCAAGAAGAGCCAATTCAGGATCTAGCCCTTGAGCTTCAAGAATGCGGTCTAAAAGAGAAGGATGAGCCTCGAGGCTACATAAAACAAGTGATGAGCATAAATCGGATACGCGCTCTTGAATCTCACAAGTGGATATAATCTCGAGATCGTTCTATTCAGATATCATCATAGTAACAACTGCTTGTTGTTTACGGCTAAGAGCATCGGCAACATGATTACCCTTACCGGGGGTATAAAGAATATCAAGATCATAAGGTGCAAGGAACTAAAGCCAACGCTGTTGATGCAAATTAAGTTCCTTTTGAGAAAATAAATATTTCAAAGACTTATGATCCGTGTAAAGAATAAATTTCTCTCTCAATAGATAATGACGCCAAATTCGAAGGGCGAAAACAATAGCCGCGAGTTCTAAATCATGTGTGGCATATCTAGTCTCGGCCGGCTTCAACTTCCTAGAAGCATAAGCAATTACACGTTCTTTTTGCATAAGAACGACACCCAAACCAACGTGACTAGCATCAGTATAAACAACAAAATCTTGATTCCCCTTGGGAATAAAAAAAATAGGAGCATCGGAAAGGAGTTCTTTCAATTTCTGAAAAGAGGCTTCACATTTGTCCGACCAAATGTATTTAACTCCCTTCTTAGTCAAGCCAGTAAGGGGTACGACAATCTTAGAAAAGTCTTTAATGAAACGACGGTAATAACCCACCAATCCGAGAAAACTACGAATCTATGTCACACTCTCCGGTCTCTTCCAACCTTGAATCGCTTCAATCTTTAAAGGATCCACGGAAATTCCGGATTCGGAAATAATATGACCGAGAAACTTCACATGAGATTGCCAAAAGTGGCATTTAGAAAATTTCACCTTTAATTGATTACTCCTAAGAGTTTCCAATACAATCCGAAGATGCTTTTCATGCTCCTCCTCGGTTTTAGAATACACAAGAATATCATCAATGTATATGAGAACAAACCGATCGAGGAAATCTTTGAAAACTCGATTCATGAGGTCAACAAAATAAGCTGGAGCATTCATTAACCCAAATGGCATAACAAGCCATTCATAAGATCCATATCGAGTGTGGAATGATGTCAAAGGAATACTATCATCAGCAATACGAAGCTGATGAAAACCGGTAGCCAAGTCCAACTGTGAAAAGACCCTAGCTCCGCTAAGCTGATCAAACAGATCGTCAATCCGAGGTAAAGGATATTTATTTTTGATAGTAAGATCGTTAAGCTTGCGATTTTCAACGGAAAGCCTAAGCGTACCGTCAGATTTCTTCACGAAAATAGCCGAAGCTCCCCAAGGCGAGGAGCTAGAGCGAATAAATTGCTGCGTCTCCAATTCAGATAATTGTTTGCGCATCTCCTCATTTTTCTTATTAGACATGCGATAAGGAGGACGAGTAATAGGTTGAGCTTTAGGGGTAAGATTAATTCTGAACTCAATTGCTCGCTTAGGTGGTAAACCTAAAACGGGCTCGAATATGTCGAAAGATTCACGGACAACGTGAATTCGAGAAATGACGTCTTCCTCATCATCATCGTCGTCGTCTCGAGGATGTAAAGAATATAAAGATGCGGTCAAAGAAGAATCCGAATCTTTAAGAATAATAGAAATCTGATTTACAGATTGCGGATGTCGGAGATAAATAGTTCGCTCAGGACATAGGATATGAGCTTCATAACGGTTAAGCCATTCCATACCCAATATCATTCCAAAGCCTAAGTAACGCATAACATGCAAATCGGCTAGGAAAGAAAAATCACATAAAATAATCCCCACATCTTTACAAAGCAAACTAAGAGTTGCGGATCCACCAACAGGATTTGCAATTTTTAAAGAAGTCATTAATGCAGTAACACTTAAGGAAAAAGTGTCTACCAGTTCCTTTGATATAAAAGAATGGGATGCACCCATATCAAAGAGAACTCTAATAGGTTGATCATGAAATAAAATAATACCATCAAGAATGGAGTGAGAAATACCTTGGCCACGAGATGTGTTGCCAGGGGCTTGAGCCACATTCAACTTTCCTTCCTTCTTACCTTCACGTTTGAGGCATTGATGTATGTAATGATCTGGGCTCTTACAATAGCGACAAGATTTGGGCTTAGAGCACTTATTCGCAAAATGATCCCCAGATCCACAGTTGAAGCATCTCGCACCACTAGGAGAAGGAGACTTTGCCGCAGGGATTGCTTGCTTACCCTTTTTGTTGGGATAAGGGCCTTTGAATTTACTGGGCCTCCTTTTGTTGTTGAAGTTGGGATAGGAAGCTACTACTTCAACATCACTTTCTTTATCAGCCTCTTCCAGACGAAGAGCGATATCTATAAGTTGGTCGAAAGGAACTTCTAACTTTAGAAGTAATGGCTTCTTGAGGCTTTTGTCTAAGCCATAAACGAACCTCTGGTTCTTCTTCAATGGGGTGTTGATGTATTCAACCGCTTATTTGGAAAGCGACTCAAAGGCTGCGACGTAATCAGTCACAGAGGACTCACCTTGAACAAGGTCTATAAAGCGTCGAGCCAGAGTTACCTTCTCTGCTTCTGGTACAAATTTTAACTCGAAGCGTGTCTGGAATTTCTCCCAGGTAAGGTCCGCTTCATTGACTTCAGAAATAAGAAGTTCATACCAGTCCAATGCTCTCTCTTGGAGCATACTGGAAGCCACCTGAACACGGTGAAGATCGACGAGATTCATGCGAATGAAGATTCGATCGCAGGTCCTCAACCAAGCCTGGACCTCGACGATAGTTTCAGAACCTTTAAATGGCTTCCCACCCAAGTTGGTGTAATCATTGCACAAACGTGCAAACCTAGATTTAGGATGAGTAGGTTCCAGATTAGAACCAGCTGCTTGAGCATTCGTGACAAGGTCAAGAAGTTGCTGGGTAGTCATAAAAACTCCATCTTGGGGTAGAGCACTAGATGGTCCAGCTCTGGGATGACCAGGTCTAACCATTTCTCTTCCCTAAGAAAGAAAGAAGAGAAAGAAGAAGATTATTCACTAATGAATATCAAGCAATCTTTCTAGATAAAACAAGGAATCATAAAGGATATAGGATGAATCGGTACGACGACTCAAATTAATCCTAAGACATAACTCCTAAGGTGGACTTAGGACGATGATCCTTGTTAAGTTATTCTACATTGTTTCGAAGTTTGGCTCTGATACCAAGCTGTAACGCCCCACCTCTATACCCACGCTAGCCAAGAACACTACGGTGTAGTGCTGTCAACTAGCATGGAGAATAAGGCTGTTGAGGAGGGACCATCCATGTGATTGCTTATCACACGGTTGCTATAAATAATCTTCGGAAACAAACCTAGAAATAAGCATAACACAAATCAGTCACACACATCCATATCACAAAGGCAGAAGAAGATATGAATATATAACTAACACATGAAAGTGTACATCAGAGTAGTGGTCAAAAAGATCCACAATAATACAAAAGAATAGCAACACGTGCTATACAAAAGAATACAATTATGAGTCTATATCTCAAGTGTATACAACAAAACCTGCTAATCTAAATAGTTAGCCAAAAGTCAGAGTAGCAAATCTCGGGAAGAAGTCAAGCAGAAGCACCTGTAACATCTTGGTCTGACCCAAGTATTATTTAAGAAAATAATAAACGGATCAGTCTAGCTATAAATATCAGATGACATGATATAAAATAAAAGATATGGCATAAACATAAAATATCCATACTGACATACTACTATAAGTATGCAAATGATGATCAACAGAAGATCAATCAATAAGAGATAAATCGATATCACAAGAATCTTCTCAAAGATCCAAAGAGGGCATCATACCCTAAACTTGTACTCATAACAAGTCAATGACATAAATTCCAGAAATAAACACAAGAAATCCAGAAATCACAGAAAAAGGGAAAGAGGCCTATCACATGACGGTCCGAAGACCATGGGGAGCTACCCCATATGGGTCAGTCGGAATCGCCCAGATGAGGTCTAGGCTAACCAAAAAGCAAAAAGGTATGTGTGAGTGGAATCACACAAATGGTGTCTAGCCTAACCTTGCGGACAAAGAGATATGTGTGAGACGGAATCACACAAATGAGGTCTAGTCTAACCTTGCAAACAAAGAGACATCGCACAATTGCTAGTCTAAATCATAAAAAGATCGTCATGATCAACGAGAAGTGTCAATTACACTAAGCTAGTAAATATAAAAGTTTATCTTCGTGTCCCATAACCACTTGCTT
The DNA here is from genome assembly GCA_030765085.1 of Allium cepa. NCBI lineage: Eukaryota > Viridiplantae > Streptophyta > Magnoliopsida > Asparagales > Amaryllidaceae > Allium > Allium cepa. The sequence continues at coordinate 237,004,894 of CM060943.1, read as the reverse complement.
AACTTAAATATTTACGAACAAACTGTAAATCTTCACTAGAAAATTGTCACAAGAGGTTCAATCGAACAAGTCCAAGAATTAACCGACGAAGTGAACGCAAACGTTTCATACCACTTGTTTTACTAAGTCATTTAATTAGATTTTTCATCCGAGTGAGGTAAAGGTTTGTATATACTAGTAGATTGGAAAACGGTTTAAGAAAAGAGTTTTGTTATTGAAAATAGAGTTGAAATCATTTTGTTGAAAGAGTTTTGAAATTTACTACGAGTATTGAAACCTTCATATTTCTAAAGTTGTTATCCCGCTTTTTTAGCAATGCCGCGATACCATAAAATCGACCGAGAAGCCAAAGATAGTTTGTCTCGAAGAATGGTCAACTCAGCATCTCAACAAAGCAAGTTCTGTTGAATGTTTTTCAGATAAGATCCCCTATGGAGGGGGGTCCAGGGGGTGGCAACACCCAAGGTGGGGGTGCGGGGGCAACGCCCCCGCTACGGGGTTCGACCTGCCCGATCAGGTCACGGGGGTCTAGGGGCCAGTGCCCCATCCAAAACGGTACGACCTAGTGAAGACCTAAGGGAGGATAGGATCGAGCGATCTAAAGGGGCAACGACCTAAGGTCTTAAACAAGGTCGAGCGACCTATAGAGGCATAGGGTCAAACGACCTAATGTGTCACAACCTAGCGAACTAAGTGGGTTCGTGAGTTAACGGTACAAAGACCGAGCGACCTAACATTCGAACGACCCAAGGAAGTAAGGGGCCGAGCGACCTACGAGTTTAAGGGGTTGAGCGACCTAGAGGTGTTCGCGACCTAGTGGTCGAGCGACTTAAGGGGGTACGCGACCTAAGGGAAACTCGCGACCTAACATTGCCGAGCTAAGGTAAGGTGCGACTCAACCAGGTGAGCGACCTAAGGAAGACGAACGACTTAAGGAACTCGCGGGTTAGAAGAGGCGAGCGACCTAAGGTCATACGACCTAACGGGGAAATGACCTAATGTCATACGACCTAACGGCCTAAGGTCATACGGCCTATCTATGTGAGCGACCTAAGGGTTTAAAGGCCATGCGACCTAACGCCTTAACTAGGCTGAGCGACCTAACAAATATCGTGACCTAAAAAGGGAACGACCCAAAAGGGGAAACGAAGGCCTATGACCTAAAGTCCTAACGAGCTAAGGCCTACGACCTAAGGCCCTAACGTGCTAACATTTGTCGCGACCTAAATGGTAACGACCTAACAGGGAAAGGCTGAGCGACCTAACACTGCGGAGCTGATTTAAGGCCAGAAACGACCTAAGTGTTAGCAACCTAGCGACCTATAGGCCAAACGACCTACGACCTAATTCCGAGGCGACGTTTCCAGGCAGTGCAACCTAAATGCAGAAAATTCACCAAATCACTAAAAATTGGAGTTTTTCGCCAATCCAATCCAAACCAAATGCAAATGTACATGCAAAAGTGATAGGGAATCATTCCCAATAGTCCAATATAGTTATAGACTAGAATTGTGAAATAAAAATCTCACCTTTGCACCAAATTTATGAAGAAAAGCTTGAAAGCAATGAAGAAGTAATCACAAGCTTGAATCTAATATCTTCTTCTTGAATTTGGAATTGAATGTTGGATTTGCAAGAGAATTTGAGCTTGGAATATTAATTTCCCCTTCCACTCACCATTAATGCTAAAGTTTGGTTGTTAGGAAATTTATGAAGAGTGAGGAGAAGGAGAGAAGTGGTTTGAGTTATAATGGCTAATCTAACCCAAAGTCCAAAGCGGGAAAAGTAAGTGAAATTCCACTAACTCCAAACCTATCAATGTTTATATTTAAAAAAATTGTAAACGGCATTTCGAACTCAATGGAAGTGGTCTCGAGTCCTAATTTGACCATTTGCAAAAAGTATCTTTTCGGACCAATATCCGATTAACGACTAAATATTTAAATAAAATATTAAAATATAAAATCGATAAATATGTGGGTTGTTACATATATGATCATAGAAATAAACACAGATGCAGAAATAAATTAAAAGCAATAAAGGAAAGAACACACAGATTTTATACCGGTTCAGATTTCCTTTCAAAAGCAATTGTACAATTACACCCTCGATTTCAAGGCCATGGTGTATACCACTCCAGATTCACAATCCTCTGGGTAGAGATACTTGATTTCATGGGCAATAAGTTCACCCAATTGATTTCCAAGGCTACAATCACACCTTTTCTCACTTGATTGATTACCGAGGCTACAATCACACCTTTTCTCGCTAAATTGATTACAATGAAGTCTATAACTCTGAATAACACTGAGATCTTATTGAGATAGTGATAGAGAATCAAACCAGAAATGATCTAATTAGATTCAATGTTGATTTCGGCAGAGTAATGGTAAGCATGTGTATAAAGAATTATGGAAGAAGAAGAGAAGTGAAAACCAGAAAAATATGATTAAAAATTTGTTCAAAACCACCCCTATTTATAATAGAACAACAGCCATGTCCATTCGTGAAAGGATGTGACGAATATACACTTCCTTTGAAATTCAAAATTTTGAAATTAACTGCTACCATGTCGACATGGGGTACTTGAGGATGTCGACATGCCAAAGGAAATTGTGGTGATTTTTTTCTTTGAAAATAACTTCTATCTTATATTAAAACTATTTTAAACCTTATAAATATACTTAACTATAGTTAAAATACATAAATAAATGTAGAGAATAATATTTTGATATATATAAAATTTACTATAATTTTATATTTAAATCTAAGTGTAAATAATAAAAGTTAAATAAATATATTATAATTAAAAGATAGTTTAAAAACCAAAGATAATTTGATTTTGAAAATAAAGATTATTTTTGAGGCTAAAAATATTTAAAACCAGGATAGATGTTTTTGATTCTTTTAAAGGAAGGTTTTGAAATCATTTTGAAAACAAGATATAATTTTGTAAAAACATTTGAATAAAAGGTTAGCGGATACAAAACAATGTTCCACTAGATTTTTCGTAGGTTCCATCCTACTTAGAGTTCCATCCCTTTAACAGGCTAGAAGTGGATTCCATTCCACCAATAAATTGGATTTTAAGATACAGTGCTTTTCTAGGAGTTTTAACAAAATTTCTAATTAAATTACTTATTATTGAAATCTTGAACTCTTGTTAATCTTGATACTCATGAGTCTTCAATCTTGATATCTTGAATCTCTATACTATACAGTCTTCATTCTTGGTACCTGCATGTTTTAGTTCCTACATATACATGTATATCTAAACTATAATGTTAGTATTTATATTTTATAATCTTATTCTAAGGTTGTTGTCATCAAAACCATCACGTCAAGGACTAACGCTGCGTACATTTTCCATCTGTTGGTTGGTTCTCTACTACTCTTTAAATAGTCATCTGATGCAGTGAATTCGGGTGTGAGGTCCACTAATTTCCGTCCTTGGACAACCCTTCGAGCGAAATAAGTGATATCGAATTAGCTTAGTTCGATATTCTATTTAAGTAGTCTTTCAAACATCTAAGGTTGTTATATGCCTGGTTGCAACGGCTAGTAGGCATAGACGTTGATAGGGTGAGCCCAAAAGTATTAGTGTGGCTTTCATGATGAAATCAATAGACATTGCGTTAGCTTTTGTAGCTTCGGGTTGGTATCAGTGCATGGCTCGTGATAGTTAATGAAATCACATATGCATGTTAGAATGGGTCCAAGGGAACATATCATCATTTATTCAAAAAATCTAACTAATTCTTTTATCATCATTGCACTAAGCTATGATCTGATATTCAACATCCGGAAAGGGTCGCTATGGCTGGCTGTAATATTGACTGTCAGCTTAGCAGGTGCAATCCCGGATTCTTTGAGTTCAGATGTAACAATTTTGCATAACATTCAATATGAAATATGGTTAGGATGGTCAATGTTGATGGTTACTCTAGTCGAATCCTTGAGTCTTATCATGAGTTATTAAGTCTAATAGTGAAGGACTCTGAATGCCCTAATCGATTATCAGCAAATGGCTAAAGATCGGGTTTAAAAGCACGTTGAAGGAAATGTCGAGTAGGGGTTAGCCTCGAGTTGTATGCAGCTGTATACTTGGATCTTGCTATGAGTTTGAATTTGCTTGTATATTCGAGTAACGCACTTTCTATTCAATGCATTCATGATCCTTTACCCGTCCTTCGGGTTGGAGTGGCAGTCAATTGCCCACAAGCTAAGGTATCGATTTAACGATTCTATCTCTAGGCATTCTTTCGGTCGTAGCCTTGAGTGTTGTAAGCACTATATAAGTTTCAACATTAAGCTATTGCGGCCAATCTTTGGATGACCATGCGTCTGCTCCTAGTATCGGGTTGAAAAATGCACTGCATGGATGGTGGAGTCTCGCCCTAGCTATGTTTATATTCCCACCTAAACTCCAAAGACACAGAGTTGATTGGTGAATAGTCGGTTCACATTCATCTTGCTTCTCGCTCGTGCCCCTAGGTCTGGGGCATATATCGTTAAGTAAGAAGACCATCCATGCCCACTTTAGCTTTACTCTCTTTCTCGTTGAATCGTGGGATTAGGTCAGTTGATGGGAGGCTGCGTCTCGCATATCTTGGATTGTATTGTGGTTTTTCATTCCAAGAGGAATACTTCGATGCCTCGTTAGTTTCAGGGCGTAATTTGGACACTGGATAGTCAGCCACATCCACTTTGGTTCATGTTCTGTAATCAGGTCTCAGGGTAAAGTTGGCTCAAATGCAGTTGGGTCACGCTCATCCAATTTCATACTCCTCCTGACGGATCGAAGGAGGGTGTTGGAGAATTTTTGACCAAGTCTTCATTGTTTACCCTACTTTCCACACGCTGGAGGTCATTATTTTTCAAGGAATACCCAGGCACATTCGTATGTGCTTGGTGCGGTTCGATATTGACCCACGATCTGAGGTATGATATAGTCGGTCGACCATAGCTTTGGATGCCATTTCGATTGGTTCTGTATTGAAGCCTCCTTGTAGTCGTTGCCTTAAGTTGTAAAGAACACCAAGCTAGAGCTATAGTAAGCTGTCGTATTCATATTTTTGTGATTTGTACTTCTGGTCCCAGCATTGATTTGGCCAGGCCATTAATAGGATGGTTGAACTCCATCATTAGCGAGTTAATACTCCTCCTGTCGGTTTCAAGCCGAAGTTTGCGGAATAGAGAATGATCGGAATCCACTCGTCTATTATCGATGTTTATGCACAACTATGTATTCTAGTGACTTAGTGTTATTCTCCCCCCATTCGACTCGCGCCCAATTTTTTTCATGTTTCGGTCCACGCTCTGGGGACTTGGAGATTTGCCGAACAGTTTATGCTATATTCCACAGTTTGGGACGTAGAGATTTTCGTCAATTCGTTTATACTTTAGTCCGCACTCTGAGGACTTAGAGTACTCTAGTTCGCTTCAGCAACTTAGATATTTTTCTCAAGTCGTTTATACTCTAGTCCGCACTCTGGGGACTGATAATCTACACTCTGGAGATTTATAGGTTTTTAAATCATTTATACTCTAGTGCGCACACTGGGGACTTAGAGATTTTTAAGTCGTTTATACTCTAGTCCACACTCAGGGGACTGAGAGTACTCTAGTCCACTTCAGGGGCTTAGAGGTTTTTAAGTCGTTTATACTCTTGTTCACACTCAGGGGACTGAGAGTACTCTAGTCCACTTCAGGGACTTAGAGGTTTTTAAGTCGTTTATACCCTATACCGCACTCAGGGGACTTAAAGTACTCTAGTCCACACTCTGGGGACTTAGAGGTTTTTAAGTCGTTTATACTCTAGTCCGCACTTAGGAGACTTAGAGTACTCTAGTCCGCACTTTGGGTACTTAGAGATTTTTAATTCGTTTATACTTTAGTCCGCACTTAGAGGACTGAGAGTATTCTAGTCCACTTTAGGGATTTAGAGGTTTTTAAGTCGTTTATACTCTAGTCCGCATTCAGGGGACTGAGAGTACTCTAGTTCACTTCAGGGACTTAGAGGTTTTTAAATCGTTTATACTTTAGTCCACACTCACGGGACTTCAAGTACTCTAGTCTGCACTCTGGGGACTTAGAGGTTTTTAAGTCGTTTATACTCTATTTACACTCAGGAAACTTAGAGTACTCTAGTCCACTTCAGGGACTTAGAGGTTTTTAAGTCGTTACACTCTAGTCCACACTTAAGGGACTGAGAGTACTCTAGTCCACTTCAGGGACTTAGAGGTTTTTAAATCGTTTATACTCTAGTCCGCACTCAGGGGACTTAGAGTACTCTAGTCCGCACTCTGGGGACTTAGAGGTTTTTAAGTCGTTTATACTCTAGTCCGCACTTAGGAGACTTAGAGTACTCTAGTCTGCACTTTGGAGACTTAGAGATTTTTAATTCATTTATACTCTAGTCCGCACTCAGGGGACTGAGAGTAATCTAGCCCACTTCAGGGACTAAGAGGTTTTTAAGTCGTTTATACTCTAGTCCGCACAGGGGACTGAGAGTGCTCTAGTCCACTTTAGGGACTTAGAGGTTTTTAAGTCGTTTATACTCTAGTCCGTACTTAGGAGACTGAGAGTACTCTAGACTACTTCAGGGGCTTAGAGGTTTTTAGTTCGTTTATACTCTAGTCCGCACTCAGGAGACTTAGAGTACTCTAGTCCGCACTTTGGGGACTTAGAGGTTTTTAAGTCGTTTATACTCTGTCCGCACTCAAGGGACTTAGAGTACTCTAGTCCACTTCAGAGACTTAGAGGTTTTTAAGTTGTTTATACTCTAGTCCGCACTCAGGGGACTGAGAGTTCTCTAGTCCGCTTCAGGGACTTAGAGGTTTTTAAGTCGTTTATACTCTAGTCCGCACTCAGGGGACTTAGAGTACTCTAGTCCACTTCATGGACTTAGAGGGTTTTAAGTCATTTATACTCTGGTCCGCATGCAGGGGACTGAGATTACTCTAGTCCGCTTCATGGACTTAGAGGTTTTTAAGTCGTTTATACTCTAGTCCGCACTAAGGGGACTGAGAGTACTCTAGTCCGCACTCTAGCGACTTAGAGGTTTTTAAGTCATTTATACTCTAGTCCGCACTTAGGGTACTGAAAGTACTGTAGTCCGCTTAAGGGGCATAGAGGTTTTTATTGAGAGCAGTCGTATTTCCACCCTTTAATTTGTATTTCATTTACCGTATCGAGGCTAATGTTGTCGAACGAACGATCGACCCACATTTGCTCATGGAATGGGATTCTTCCCCCAGCATAAGGGACGAAACTTGAAAAATGGACGGTCGATTCTCGTCTGCTTGGTGATTATAGCTCTTCCAATCAAGTCAAGGAAGGAGGTATATGATAGATGGTTCGATCATATCCATGCTGGGTTAGATAGTCAAATCTCACACAATTTTCTTTGTATCTTTTTCTAGAAAATAAGGATAATGGATTATTGAGAGCGATGGTTGACGAGTAGGTAGTCCATCACAATTACTGCAAGTCGGGCTTTCGAACAATCTTTTGCATTCAGGGTAGGATTTGATGTGTAGATGTTCAAACCACGTCTATTCTAGATAGATCCCGTCATCACTGAGCTTCAGGAAAGGCATTTGCATTTTGTCGAACTTTGTTCTATGACTTGACTTGAGTGGATGATCAGGCCATACTCATCCCAAGCCTTGCTCAGGTCTCCAAGTCAAATGTGGAGGTCAATAAATGGATGGTCGATCATGTTGACTTTGTATTGGGCTCTAATCGTGATGAGCTTTTCAATCTCTAGTTCTTGGCCCCAAATTAAAGGCATATGGTTGATGATGAGCGATTGAATCATGCTCGTCTAGATGAAACTCCACAAGTTCGATCATGGTATGCGTGGATTGGTTGACGACCAAATTTGAGTACCTGGTCACCTGAATCGTTTTGAAAGTAGTTTAGTTCAAGTTGGTCGTAGTTCATAGAACAATTGAAATAGAAATAGAAATGTAAATAATTCAAAGAAGATTGAAATAAATCTCATTGATAAGTGAAGCAGCATCGTGTGCTCGCTATTCAACTTTGCTCCTGGGTCTTTTCAAAGGGATGTCGGCCGTCAGCAGTCCAATTGATAATCATATCCCTTTATTAATAGACATCGGATGTTCGCTGCCCGCCATTCTGCAGGACTTATACATACTATTGAAGCTTTCCTTTCCAGATCGGCTTTTCAATCACACCTCAGAGGTGTTTGTAATCGTCCGTGTTAGGATCAGTGAGCATCTTGGAATATACAACATTCCCCTGATTTTCTTTAGACTTTGGTGTACTCTCTCGAGGTTGATTTCCAGTACCACTCTGAGTCGCGGGTCTTCAAGTAGAGGTTGTCGATCGAATCTTTCAAAGAGCATATGAGTCAAATTTTGAGATCTTGTTTTGTCTACTAGGATTAGCGTCCTTAGCCAACGGGCCTTCATTGTTATTTTTCCTAGTCTGTTCCACTCCTCCACACTTTGATTTAGATTCATTTTGTTATAAAAACGACCATGGTCGTGGGAGGCTCTCCAGCTAACTAGCTGCCAAAATATATATGGAGGTCGATTCTCCTCAAACGTAATTAGTACGATATCCCTTTAGGAGTATCGTTTGTGTAGCGGTTGCTTGTCTTTTCCCTTGTTGCCGTTCAGAAGTTGTGGCTAGATCCTTTATGCCCTGGTCGATCATGGTATGTAAGGGAAGTGGATAGAATGTTCCTTTATTAAGTTGGATCATGGGTCGTACCCGAAAATATTTTTTTTAAAATAAGGATCGTATAAAAGACCGATGTCACTTAAGTTTGGATAGGCCAAGCATGCCTCGGCTTGGATGTCGTTCGGCATAGACGTGTGGCTTGGCTTGGATGTCGTTCAGCATAGACATATGGCTCGGCCTGGATGCCTTCAGCATAGATTGGATGTCGTTCGGCATAGACATATGGCTCGGCCTGGATGTCTTTTGGCATAGACGTATGGCTCGGCCTAGATGCCATTCGACATGGATGCGGCTCGGCATGGATGTGGCTCGGCATCAATGTGGCTCGGCCTGGATGTGGCTTGGCTGGAATGGCTCGGCCTGGATGAGGCTCGGCATGGATGTGGCTCGGCCTGGAGTGGCTCGGCCTGGATGTCGCTCGGCCTGGAGTAGGTCAGCATGGATGTGGCTCGGCCTGGATGTGGCTCGGCCTGGATGGGGCTTGGCCTGGATGTGGCTCGCCATGGATGTGGCTCGGCCTGGATGTGGCTTGGCCAGGATGTGGCTCGGCCTGGATGTGGCTCGGCATGGATGTGGCTCGGCCTGGAGTGGCTCGGCTTGGAGTGGCTCGGCCTGGATGTGGCTTGGCATGGAGTGGCTCGACCTGGATGTTGCTCGGCATACTCTCGCTTGGCATAACCCTTTTCGGGGGCGATCGACATACACCTTTTCTGGGGCGATCAGCTGAATTGCCTTTAGAGGAGGGTCGGCCTTCATTTAACTTGAGTGCAAACTTCATCATCCAATCCTCAGATCTTGTGTACATCAGCGAATCCAATCTACGACCATGGACAGTTGAAGATATTATTATTAGCACTATACAAGATTCTAACCACGGAGAACCTGAAGGTATAAGGGTTTGATGCAATCGATATGTTTCGACATCCCTGGCTCGGTGCAGACTTGGGGTGTTAGCAAGTTGCCAAGCCCACAACAAAGAAGGAGCGTTCATCATGATTCTGCTTCGAGTCTTTCAAAGATCAACTGGACAATTGTCGATCGACATTCCTCGTTCGGCATGCCTGGCCCGTTGCGTAGAAGTCACCTACTGTGGGCCGAGGTACCTTGTTCCAGGGCCCAGGAGGGAAGTCCAACCCATCTTCATCTACAAATAAAAGGGTAGGGGCACAGTGAAAGGGACCTTTTTTCGAGAACACTGGGGAGACTCTACCACATTCAAGACTCATTCTCTTTACTTAGCATTTGTATTCAAGTAGTCGGTGGTACGGATTGAATCTGTAATCAGTTGTTGAGTAAAGAAATAAAGATTAACTTCAAAGTGGACATAGGCAGTTACGCCGAACCACTATAAATCCGGTGTTCTTGTCTTTACATTCGATTTAGCATACAATTATCTGTTTTAATTTACTTTCTTCATTAGTCTCTCTACATAATCAATCTTAAGGGTGTTGGTGACCAATTCTGGTGCTAACAACTACATTATTAGCATTTAGTTTCATAGTATTAGTTTAAGGGGGAGTTTTGTAGTTTAGGCTTAGTTTTTGTTTATAACAAAGGGGAGAATTATAAAATAGGATACCTAGCCTGTTAGATGGGCGTAGATTAGGGGGAATTATTGGAATAAGGGGGAGTCGGAGTAGAATCGAAGTTTGTAGAGAAGATTTTATAAACAAAGGTTGTCATCATCAAAAAGGGGGAGATTTTTTGTTCCTGGGATGATGGTTTTGATGACAACAACCTTAGGACTTGTTATAAACTATATATACTAATATTCTTGTCTAGATATATATATGTATATGCAGGATACATACATACATACATACATACATATATATATATGCAGGTACTAAGAATGAAGACTACATAGCATAAAGATTCAAGACTGAGTTTAGAGATTCAAGACTGACAAATTCAAGATTGAAGAAATCAAGACTGAAAACTCATCAGTATCAAGAGCTCAAGAGTTCAAGATGTCAAGAAAAGTAATAGAGTCTAGATTTGTTAAAACTTCATAATAGCACTAAATCTTTATTCGGATTTTAATTGTGGAATGGATCCACTTTCTCTCTTTAATAGTGGGATGGAACCCACGACCTATTTAGTGGGATGGAACCCACAACCTTCTCTAGTGAAATGGAATCCATGTTTTCAAAATGATTTATTTTTAAGATTTTTTTTAAACCTATCTTTTTAGAACTAGGCTTAAATATTTTAGCCTTAATTAATTTTTAATTTCAAAATCATTTCTTGTTTTAAACTATCTCCTACTTTTAATGGTTTTAGCTCTAATCCCAAAATATTTGTACTGAGCTTTTATTACTTTAATATTATAGATTATATATTTTTAAGATTACTTTTAAATCTCTTTTATAGGTTTAAAATATATTCAAAATGGTTTACAAAGATTAGAAATTAATTTTGACAAGTTTTAGAATAGAAATCATTTTAAAGCAAAATTAATTTTCAAAATTCACATAGGCATGTTGACATCCCTCATCCCCCCGTCTCGACATGGTGACCGTAGAATTCAAATTTCAAATTTTCAAAAGAAGTGTCTATTCATCATAACCTTTTGCGAATGAACATGACTGTTGTTCTCTTACATATACCAGTTGTTTTCAATGAAGTTTAGGTTAATTTTTCTTCATTTCTTCACTCCTTCTCCACTCAAATATTCTCTTATATGTCAAATGCTTTAACAAAACTCTATCGATATTCTAAGTGAATCACACTCGATCATATCTAGTTTGATTCTTTGCCACTCTCTCTCAAAGATCTCGGTGCTATTTAGAGTATTTGTAATCAAATAAGTGTATCGAGTTTCTCAATCTATCAAAATGATATTGGAAATGGTGTGATTATGGCCTACAAATCAATTGGGTGCGATTCTAGCCCGTAAATCAGTTAGGTGGTCTTATAGCCTGGTTAAATCAAGAGAGTTTGCCTTGGACTCAGAGACAGGAGGATGTATCTCATAGCCTTGAAATAGAGGTTGTAATATGGACGTTATATTTGAAAATAAATCTACATAAGAAATTGTGTGGGATTAGATGTAGGGTAACTCTAAATCGGTATAAAATTTCGGTGTGTTCTTTCCTTTACTGCTTTTATTTACTATTACATCCGTGTCTGATTTTGTGATTGTTTCTGTGTGTGTGAATTGCATTTGTTTGGATTTAATTTGAAAATATTTCACAAAGATTCATAAAGTTAATTAAACACTATTCACCCCCTTCTTGTGTTAATTCTGTGTTAAGATCCTAATCCGCTTTTCCAACAGGTTCATCAAGGATTTTTCCCGCATTGTTCTTCCTCTTACTAACCTTACTAGAAAAGGTTTTTGATTTATTTGGTCTGATAAGTGTGAAGCTTCTTTTCAGAAATTGAAAGAACTTCTCAAAATGCTCCTATCCTTATGGTTCTCGAAGGGAATCAAAATCTTGTTGTCTACACCGATGCTAGTCGGTGTGGTCTCGGTCTCGTGCTTACGTAGAGAGATCAGATAAGTGCCTATGCTTCTAGGCAATTGCGTCCGAATGAGGTTCATTATGCCACCTACGACTCAGAGTTCGTCGTCGTAGTCTTTGCCTTAAAGATTTGGTGCCATTATTTATTAGGCGAGTGCTTCATTCATTATACCGATCGTAAATCATTGAAATATATGTTCACCCAGAAAGAGCTTAAAGTGCGGCAATAGCGTTGGCTCGAGTTCCCAGCCTCTTATGATTTTGATATCATGTACACTCTTGGAAAGGGGAACCGAGTTGCAAATGTGCTCAGTCACAAGCACTCAGCTGTTGTTTCTATGATGTTAGCCGAGTGTGATGTGTTAGAGATCTTATCTCTTTGTGATATTCATGATCGTGCTCCAACTTCAGATTCTCCTATCGTATTATTTAGTTTGGAAGCTCATCCTAGCTTATTGGATCGCATTGTCGATGCTCAGCGGTAAGATCCAGATCTTATGCGCCTTAATCAGCTTTGTAAGTCTAAATCCCGTGATGATGAGTTGAGCGATTTCAACATTGGTATTCATGGTTGTCTTCGTATGAAGAATCGATTGATTGTGCTTGTGTTTCTGATCTTAGGCGAGACATTCTTGATGATTGTCACCGTTCTAAGTATACTATTCATCCCGGCTGTAGCAAGATATATGCCGATATGAGACGCTTGTATTATTGGGAAGGCACGAAGAATGATGTTGCAAGTTATGTAAGTAATTGCATGACTTATCAATTCATTAAAGCCGAACATCAGTGTTCCAATGGCCTTCTTCAGCCTCTTGAGGTCTCGTTGTGGAAATGAGATTAAATCTCTATGGACTTTATTGATGACTACCTCGCTCGAGATCGGGCCAAACTAATGTTTGGGTTATTCTGGATGTCTTGACTAAATCCACTCATTTTATTCCTGTTAGATCTAATATGACAGCTTCTCGTCTACCTAAGCTATATATTAAGGAGATCGTGAGACTTCACGGAGTTCCAAGTTCGATCGTTTGTGATAAAGATCCACTTTTCACCAGTAGTTTCTGGCATAGTCTTCAGAAAGCTTTGGGTACAAAGCTTAACTTCATCACAGCTTATCATCCGCAGTCTGATGGACAGGCAAAATGGGTGAATCGTATTCTTAAGGATCTACTTCGTGCATGCGTTCTTGATTTTGGTGGTATTTGCACTACAAGAAATTTTACTTTTGGTGGCGCACAAAAAACGCTACCAAAACTTATGGTAGAGTTTTGATAAACGCCGTGATAAAGCCCACAACTAAAAATCCATGGTTTTTAGTTGCATTTATTTCAACGCCACTATAAATCCTTTTATTGTAGAGTTTCTTAAACGCCGCCAAAAATCTTTTTGTAACATTTTAAAAACGCCACCAAAAGGTTTTTTGTGCTACCAATAAAGTTTCCGACTTTACCCCTACTTTACGGTTGCGTTTACTCAACGCCACTATATGTATTTCGGTAGCGTTTTTGAAACACTACTAAAAGTTGTTGATCAATTTGCACCATTTTTTCATGCTATTATTTCCTGTTCATGGTCTATTTTGTTTCAACTATATCAATCAACAATCTATCAAATAATCATCATATTCAAACAATTAAAAAAACATATTAATCATATAATCAAATAAGATATCCATAATCCTTCTAATATAATAGTTTTTTGATAAAATGACCAAACTCACATACAATAACCATTCATATACAAATTTACATACCTAGTACTAATAAAATGTTATACCAAACAAGTGCTAACAAAACGCTTGATTACCCATAGTTCTTTATCGCATGCATAAGTGAAAGGTAGCACCATAAAAGTTCAACTTTTCTCTCTTCGAAAATCCAATGCCTGCACAAGTGAAAGCACAACATATAGTCAAACAATTATGTTAATTCGTAGGACTTCAAATCTAATATCAAACATCTACAACATTGTACGAGTATATCATATTATAAATAATGTCATATAAATAATCAAAGTTATAAATGAAATGAAATAAATAAATTCCAATCTTATAGTTATATATAAAATGTTGTTAAATTAGTTATATTATTATTATTTACAAAATTTAGTTAAATTAAACTTAGTTAATTTTATAAAACTTGTTTAATTTTAACAAGCCTAGTTAATTTTTATTAACTTGGTTAACTTAATTTATTATTATTATTATTCAAACTTGGTTAACTTAATTTTATTATTATTATTATAAACTTAATCAAATTTTACAAACTAAGTTAATTTATCATCACCATCGTTATGTATAAATGTCTGTTAAATTAGTTATATTATTATTAAGTATAAAATTTAGTTAACTTAGTTAATTTTAGCAAAACTTAGTTAATTTTATTAACTTGGTTAACTTAGTTAATTTACTATTATTATTGCTAAAACTCGGTTAATTTAATTATATTATTATAAAATTAGTTAATTTTTATAAACATGGTTAATTCATCATAACCATAATCCTTGTTATTATTTATAAAACTTTGTTAAATTAGTTATATTATTATTTATGAAATTTAGTTAGCTTAAACTTAACTAATTTTATAAACCTGTTTAATTTTAACAAAACTTAGTCGAAACCTACGACATATGGAATCAAATTAGAATAAGTTATTGTAAGGGAAAATTAAATGACTATGATAGCAAGAAAAAGTAAAGGAAAAAAAATACTTCTATCACTAGGCAACTTAAGTTAAGAAACAAGCAAGCATACACTACAAACATACTGGCATTACATACATTACAATTTACCAAAGAACAAAGACTTATGTATGTGTAATATTATATGTATCTTAAATAAAGAAACTGATGATAATAAAACTGTTTCAAATATTGGTAAAAGTATTAAGAAAAAAAGTAATACATTGAAGAACAAGTCTAAATTTTAAACAATTTCAGTAAGGCTCCTGATTAATTCATAGCTATACGAATAGAAAAGTGTAAACAAGATGCCAAAACATCCATTGTTCTTTTGTTCATGTTCTAAAGGCGGGGAATACTAGTAGAAGAGCAAGCTTTGGCCTGAAAATGCTAGGGAAAATTGATCTTTATACCTATATGCGTTAGTAGTAAGCAAGCTTAAAAAGGATACCTCATCGTATTTCTTTTGATCAATCGTAAATATCAGCACAAGTAGGTAGCGGTAAGGATTTCAATTCTTTTGAGGGTGTGAAACTTGATTTAATTCATCTTCCTTTTTTCGATTTCGAAAATTTAAATACAACAACTTTGGATTTTGAAATTGATACATGCAATGAAGTTGTTGATGATACAACAAGTAAAACGAATTTAATGAACACAAATTCTTTGGACTTTGCGAAGACGAGTTGTTAAACTCTAAAGGGGAAGATTTAAATCACCATTTTGATTTTGAAATCAATAATTCTGAAGAAGTTTTCAATGATAATTTTGAATTTCAACTTGGTGAAAATAAAATTTAACTTCAACCAATTATTTTATCATCCCCAAAAATCATCGAAAATAAAACAAATCACACGATTTTTAATAAAAGACATTCGTTCTTCCAAATCAACATTCAACTCCGAAGTCTTTTATGATTTGGTTTTCTACGCTTAAACTGTGTCTCTCATACTTGACGAGACAGATGAATCGGAATTTGAAAGACCTTTTCATATACTCTTTAACAACATATTTTCTGATGTCATATAAATAATAATATTTTCATGTAAATATAGGTCATGTTTTTATTTTATTTTTCTCCTTTCACTTGGTTTAACACACGGTCAAAATCAAGTGTGGGGGAGCCTCGTCTTTTTTTTTTTTGTTTTTTCATAGTTTATTTTTTTCAGTTTCCTTCCAAAACTCAAAAAAAAAAATTAAAATCTCAAAAATAAATTTTCTTTTGTTTTAGTTTTTTAATAAATTTTGAAGAAACATTATAGGATAAATATATGATTTTGGTTATTAAAGTGAAATTTTTGAAAAATTATTTGTCTCAACAAAAATAAAAATAAAGTCTGATTACATGTAACAATGGTTTAACTAGTATATAAGAAAATTCACGGTGATAATTATGAAGTATATCCTATTCAAATCATTGTTTAATAAGTGCTTGATACAAAAGTAAAGGATATAATATTTTTTATCTTCTAAGTTAAATGGTGCTAAGATGATTTTGCAAAACTCTTTGTTAACACCTAGAGTCATTTGTTCACATGCAAGTGTCTACACTCGTCATGCTCTGTACCCTTCCCACATAAGCCCGAAAGGCAATGCATGATCGGCATATCTGATCTCGGTTTATTTGAGTTAGGTGTATGATATAAAAATTCTTTTACTAATAATGCCTACAGTCGATAGGTGTTCACACTTGCATGTTCACTCCCACGCTTTGTATCCCCCTCACGTAATCCGCAAGGAAGTGCATGGGTAATATATCTAGCCTTAGTTTTTTTGAGTTGGGCATATGTAAATATTGTTAATATCAATAAAATTTTCAAATATGAGAGAGTAAGAAACTGAAATCCAAGCACTGTTTTTACTTATTTGATTTGACTTGTTATTCAAAATAAATAAAACTATCACTTTGGAAAACCTTGATAATCAACCAAGGATCCATTCCACAGTTACACTATGTTATCAACTGCAACAATTAGCAAAATTAGAGTCTATTTGTGATGATGATTTAATTTTTATTGGAAATTTTGACAAGTAAAAAGACTTAAATTTCATGACGATGACCAAAATTTATATTTGACTTGTTTGTGTCAATTTAAAAGTAAATTCTTCATTTATAAAAAATTTCAAAAACTTGCATCCGCATCTTTATAAATAAATCTTTCATTTATGATTTTTTTCACTTTGCATTTGGATTTTGTGGGTAGTATCCATTGAAAACACTCACGAAACAACACTCTTCCTACTAGGGACACCTAGAGGTTTAATGGCTTGTTGCATATGCTCAATGCAATCGTGCTCCATATAAAAACAGATTTATCTTAGTTTCTTTTTTCGAGGACGAATAAAAAAATAAGTGTGGAGTATTTGATGTGTATGTAAATATGCATATTTTTACCACTATATTTAATCGAATTTAACTAAACAAATGAGCATATAGGATGTTTTCACATGTTTAAACCAAAATTCAAATTATTTTCAAATCATCATTTATTCATCTTCATATAGGGGCAAAATGGACATTTTTATGCATATATTAATTTGAGAAAACTTATTTGAAATTTTTATGTTATTTATAGAAATTTGGATTCAAATGGAAGAGATTTCATGGAAAATATGCATGCACAAGAAGAAACAAAGAAATGAAGATGGAAATAATTCAAACTCATCTTCATGGAGGACACCATCCCCCTACTTACTATGATGTACAATTAAGAGCCAATGCACATGCTAAATGGCTATTAAAGTTACACACACACTTAATGGAAGATTATATCATGCTAATAATAACTTGATGTCCACACTTCCTAAGAGGGTAGTTTGGGTAGTTCACAAAAATATGAATTAAGATTTGAAACTTCTATAAATACCCCTTATGTTCATTTAAGTACTCTCTTATCTCTTAGCCATTAGGCCTTCTCTTTAGTTAGTTTTGTTTAGGCTCAAAAATAAACAAAAAATTCTTTTTCTTTTTCATGACTACCTAGCCAATTCCTTTCATGTATTTTTCATTTATGCAATGTTAATTAATGTTCTTTTCTATTCACATGCTCTCTTTCTTCTTATGTTAGTAGCTTAGTTTTATTTCTTATGCAAGTAGATTAGTTTTCATTTCATTTTAATTAGCTCTCTTTTAGATTATAGATTTCTTATGCTGTAGTTTAGTTTTATTTCTTATGTTGTAGCTTAGTTTTAATATAAACTGTTTAAAATCTATATTTTTAATTATTTAAACGTTTTGATTTTCCAAACTATTTTACGATATAAACCATTTTAATACTTAAACCATTTTATTCCAAACTATTTTAACAACTTTAACTATTTAAACTATTTAAAAAATTTCAAGGTTGGAATGTTTATACTTAAATCGTTGATTTAAATATGAATTGGGTTAAAATGAAGTTATAACCTAAGTTGAAATTTGTGACACCCCACCCCGAGATCCACATTAACAAAGAACATTATGAAGTAATACTATCTGTTAATGCAGAGAATAGGGCTGGTTAGGAGCAACCATCCATAAGATTTGTCTTAAACAAGTATTGGATATGTCGATTGGGTGTTCTAATTTTTTTCTTTTACCTTTCTCAAGAAATCGACAAACTCAATACATGTTTAACACAAATCTACGGTGGCTAATTGGATCTATCAGAAAAAAAATATAACAACAACAAATACAACAAATCACAGAACAGCAGTTACACACATATATATACATATATACAGATACAGCATAGTACACTACATATGATACACCAGTGGTAGTACATAGACCAAAATATATACATCGAGTTAAAAGAATATGTACATATCAAAGTACACAAAGTAACTACAAAGCTACACAAAAGATGACCAGCATCCAAAAGAAAGCAAGAAATTCATAGCGGAAGCAGCATAGTGGTAATCTACAGCAGGTGACTAACTTGAAACAACTCGATCTGTCCCAAGTATATAAAATACACGAGTCAATCTAGCTTAAATAAACTGATTAGCACAAGATAGATGAAGTATAGGGATACACGATAATATTTCTTCTCGAAAGAGAAGAACCAAGACCAAATATATATATATATATATACACACACACACACACACACACACATCAACTACTCATGTTAGATGGTATCACTGAAATATCATATGAAAATTTCTCAAAAGAGGTAAGATCAACAACAACACCAGTAAGACACAAATAATCGCCGCATATTATCGGTATCCGCAACAACTAATATAATGGCATCCATCCACCATAACTCATAAATAGCAAATCACAGATCTTAAAAAGGCCAAAGGATGGCAACCATAATTAGAAATAGATTAAGAGTTCAAAACATTAAAATGTAATCACCATATAATAAATCCTCAAACGGCTCAAAGGCCCAATAATCACGAAATGGTGAAAACATTTGGAAATCGCAAACGAACCAAGAAATATCAAAAAAGATGCACATGCTTAACAAAATGGTCGAAGCCCGCCAAGTACTGTATCATAAATATGGTGCATAATATAAATGACCCGAAGGCCAAATAACTCGAAGGTCAAACAACCCGAAGGTCAAACAACCTAAAGGTCCAAGGCTAGAAAACCCAAATGACCCAAAGGTCCAGTACTGACAAACAACCGAAGGTCCAGTACTGGCAAACAACCCGAATGTCCAGTAAACGCATGTGTTTCGTACCACATGTTTTACTAAATCATTTAAATCACTTCCTCGTTCTCTCGAAGGGCGAAAAGATGTGTATTTTATACAGAAAATACTTTGCTTCGAGAAAACTAGTTTTAAATAATTTTTCTGAAATCGTTTGGAAATTATGGCTTTGAAATTCTCTTTTTATAGAGAATATGTATTTTAAATAGCTTTAAAAGTAATTATAAATGTTGTAAAATATTTATTTAAAAAGATATTTTTTTATAAAAATCATTTCAAAATCGATTTAGAAAACACGCGCACGAAAACAACCAAAATCACTGAAAACGCCATAAGATCGGCATATGGAAACTACTAAAAAACACGTCAATCTAGAGTATGGATCAACAATAATATTGGATTACCTATTGATAGGTTTAAGCACTTCAAAACACATCATAATATTTCAAGAATTGGTCATAAAAATCACTGGAATAAGCATACTAAGCAAAACAGTGCACATGAGAAACAACAGAACAGCCTAGGCAAAGCAAAAAGGCATGGGTCATCCTTCATAAGGCTCAAATCGACCCTGGGAAGCATGGATCTTCCCATATTTTTCTTAGGTCAACCCTAAGTTCGACCCCCAGTGTTCCTGAGTCGGCCTGATGGATGCGAATTCTACAGGCAATTCTTCCTGTTCCAGTCCCAAATTCGAGCACTGATTTCAGGCTCTTCTAGGATGAATCAAGCTATGATCATACAACTAAACATGGTCTATGATCCGAAAAATATTTCACTCAATTTCGATATGAAACCAAAGAGATACGGGTTCACAAAGTTGAACCCAGACAAGGATTTTATTGTAAACTAAAAATTTCACATTTACAGTTTACAGTAAATCAAAAACAAAGTAAACTAAAACAAATTTCTTTACAAGCAGCTTGTTTTGGCTAGATATGTGAGTTACTTCTCACCTTGACAATTTTGAATAGCAAGCAGAGGCTTTTTTGGCTATGGGTAGCTTCAATTACATGTAGAAGGAAGAAAAGAAGACATGCAAACAGGAAACTGAAGCTACAGACACTAACTTTCTAAAAATTGAAAAATAGAGGATGATACAAAGATTGTTTTTGGTGAGATTACCTCTATTAGTTTAGAATTCATTTAATTCAGACTTTGATTTTCTTTAATTTGGAGAGATTTTAATTTAGGGAGTTTGGAGAGGAGGCCATTTTCGCTCTTTTCAGATTTTACAAAGGAAGCCAGAAAATGAAAAGAAGAAGATGTACATTTAGCTTAATACCATCCTCTTCTGATCATTCTAGGGAATGGATTTGGGTTTGAACCCATTACCCAATAAGCCTAAATGTTAATGCATAGTTAAATTTCAACTTAGTTAATTTATGTTAACACAATTTTCACCATATTTACACATATCTTAACTAAATAAATTTATACAACATATTTCTATGTTTACAAAAAAATTTCCAACATACAAAAATTAGTTTAGCCATTAAAAACTATTTTTCATCATTAAATTCTTATTTTTATTTAAATATTTCAATTTACACCATTATTTACGTAAAAAAATATTTGTAACACCAAAATTTCCACAATAGTCATTTTCTTATCCAATCAAATATAATAAACCATACTAACATTATTTTTACATCCAAATATTATTTTTAAACAATATTATACCTTTTTATTTACAATATTCACTACACTAAATTTTAATACTTCATTAAAGTTAGTAGAAATCAATATTTTATCACTATTTCCACAACTTTTATATTTTATCAAAATAGAATCATCCAATGCTTCTTTTTGTCACAAATTCTCATAATAAAGTTTCTAAAAGTTTATTTCCAACATTATTTATTTATTTACAATAAATAATTTTTAATTACATTCTTTTACTTCACTTAATTAATTTATTAACCACTAAAGCAAAATATTTCCATAAATCTCAATTTATTACCAACCAAACCAACCCAATACCCTTTTATTTTACCAAAAATCCATTGTTTATATAAAATAAACAATTTTAACAAATTTTACATCTCTAACCTATTTTATTCCTCCATTTTTAAATTATAACCACCATTATATTTAATTTCATGGATAATTACCAAAACCAGGGTTGTTATAGAATCCCCCTATCAAAATTTACGTCCTTGCAATTTCCTAGAGAAGAGCTCTATACAACATAATTTATTTCATTAAGCTAAGGAAAATAGATAACTTGAGTTTAAAAATTCTTACCCTCGATATGAGAAGATAGAAAACCAGGATAGGATCGCTCGATAAATTCTCTAGTTTCCCTTGTACAGTCATTGAGATTAGCGGACCATTGAATCTTCACGAGCGGTACATCCTTAATTTGAAGGCATTTCACCTCCGAAACAAGAACACAGGTAGGATGTTGCATAATAGATAAATCAGGTGAATCTCAAGCTCTTACAAACAAGGAGAATCAATAATAGAATCTGAATCACAAAGGCACTTCCGAAGCTGAGAGATGTGAAACACGTCATGAATACCATAAAACTAGGCCAGAAGTGATATTCTATAAGCAATCGGGCCAATACGCTCAGTAATAGGAAATGGTCCTATGGATCGAGGAGACAATTTCCCGGTCCTATTGAAACACATTACCCCCTTCAAGGGAGATACACGTATAAAAACAAGATCACCAATGGAGAACTCAAGAGGCTTCCTACAGTTGTCCGCGTAGGATTTCTGATGACTCTGTGCCTCTTTAATTCTCTGACGAATAAGATCGATCTTCTCTGAAGTTTCACGAATAGAATCAAGGCCTAAAATAAAATTTTCCCCAAATTTCGACCAACAAGAAAGTGATCGATATGGCCTTCCGTATAGGGCTTCGAAAGAAGCCATATGGATACTGGACCGAAAACTGTTGCTATAAGAGAACTCAACAAGCTGTAGGTGGTCTTCCCAACACTACAACAAAACTTGCTATTAGTTGCAAATATTGGTAGCATTTTAAGATATATGCAACCGTTGGTCGTTTTAAAGTATATAGAATAAAGAATAAATGCTACTAGATTATTCCTGCCAACAATTCAGTAAAATTTGCTAAAAATTTATGTGGCTGCTCATAACTCTTTTAACTCTTACCATTTTTTTTGCCCTTCGGGAAATCTCATATGTTTTTTTTCTCATCCTCTTTTATCATTTATTAACAAAATCCCTTAACTTCATCTTTCAAAATCTATGGCTTCACCTCAAATCAACGCTTCATCGGTGGGTTCACCCCAAATCAGTTAACGAAGAGAGAAAAAATTGTAATTTTACACATGGGAAATCATTAACGCGGCTGGCAATGGAGAACATCGATGATGTATTGGGGAAGACACGCGGAGGAGAAAGCATGCGTCCAGGTGGCAGAGTTATAGGGATGGTTACGCAATGAGGCTAGGCTGTGGATTTGGTGCTGGTAACTTTGACATGGCGACGAGGCACGAACCGATGGCTTGGCAGCGACAATTGGGGAATTTACGATGTGGTTTGCTCGCAGTGAAGATAGTGCTGACGATATTTAAGGTGAGCGATTGATTGCATAAGTTTCTATTCATATTTCAAAATACTATAATAGCTGATTGTAAATTACCTATAAAATAGAACTGGTATTTAGTAATATTAATAGAACTAGTGAGGGATTGAGGTGAGGGTTTACTCTAAGTTTCCTTCTCTTGTCTTATAGTTTTGTTTACCGTGCATTTAGCTTTTGTATACGATGAACGCTCTTTCTTCATCAGTATGGATTGGGATTTGGGACTATAAATGCACTACTCATAAGGATTATATTACTTCATCAGTTTATACCTAAATGTCATTTGCCAGTTTCATTGCAACCATTCCTAATTTTATCATCTACAATTAGCAGTACACTAATTACAAACAATATTATATTTGGCCTACTTTAGTAACCAAACGAATATGTATCTGTCCTTGTAGCCTGTGGGTTGTAGAGTTAACTTTAAACTTGCATCAAGAAATATATTTTGGAGGACGGGTTTAAAAGCAATCTGTGTCTCCTGTGTAAACTATGAATGTGGTCAATCTTCTACTATGGCTTATGTAAATAAATTCCATGAATACGCTTTTCTCCTTGTGTATCGTATTTTAGCAATTAATATTACATTTTGCAAAATGAACATGGATTATTAGTTCCTTCCACAACTTAGATTTGATGTATGTAGTATTCCCCTTCTTGTTTAGAATATTTGAGTTGTTTATTGTGAGTTTATTAGTTATAGACATTCTTCTAATGGAAAGTTAATATGCGCCATGCATCAAGTTAATGCTGTGATACAGAAAGTGGTAAATGTCTACAATTTATCATACCATTGCTGTAATGTTATTAAAACAGCCAAACAAATATGGTGTGCGGTCCAAATGCTTGACTATATATGTACACAATACGAAGCGGCTATACCATTGATATCGAAGATTGTTTTATGATTTAAATCAATTTCAAATCGAATCTCTTCCTTTATGATTCAATTAATATTCTGATTCAAACTTGGTTAAAACAACAATTAAGAAAAATCATTTAGTTCTTAGTGATACATCCGCGGTTCCAATTTTAATGTTTTCTAAGTGAATAAAAATGGAACAAGAAAGAAAGTCAACTTTTCAGTTTAGATGTAAAAGTTCAAACATGGAAATCAATTTCAAAGCATGTAGAAATTTTAAAATATGGATCTTTTGTATCTACTATTTATGAGTTAAATCCTACTTCGTTTGAACTTTACAACATAGGATTTACAATTTGAATCCCGTTTTGGAAACTTTGCGTCAGACAAGTACTGTATAAGTTCCAAATGTACCGAATTGTAAAGGTTCCGACTTCTATCTAAATCTGTTATAAAAAGGTTATTTTCTTTTTTATTCAACCTTACAATATTTGAATTGTTTGCCTTTTTTTGTTTCAAAAAATAGATTATTTATTTTTATTTTTATTTTAAATCTAGTTTTTTCTTACAAAGAGTTTCATTACGCACCTTGGATTGGAGTTTCACCAACGCCAACGTTGAAGCTAGGCATTGGATGTTTTAGGGTAAAATGTAAATGTAATTGAATCTCCATATTATATTTATCTAAGGTACAAGTGCACCCATTTTCCATTTAAGATAGTTATGTACTCATTTTTAAAACTCTTGAATAAGGTACTTACTAACAATGTTACAATAACAATGCTTAATGATTCCCAGAATTTGGTTATTATTTCATGAATTTGGCGAAAGAATAAGAACATAAAATTGTGGATACAGGCTTCAAGAAAATATAAGCTGTTACTTTAACTCTTTTAGTGTAAAATTAAACCACAAGATATTTTTCTGTAAACAAATTACAAAGCAAGACATTATTTTTCACTTAAAGATTAAAAAAAGGAAAAAAATGAAAAGAAAAAAGCTTAATAAGGTTGACTCCATGAGAGTAAGAAGACGGCAAGATTTGAATGACACGCCAAAATAGTGATAAGTGGGAGGATATGTGATTTGGATTGAATCTAAGTGAATTTGGAAAGAGAAACAGTCATTCCTATGAACTAGTATAGTTTTATTTCAGAGTTTCTATTTTCAAAAAATATATTGCCTTGATCATAGGAAACCAAAGTAGGGTACATCACACTGTAAACTCATTTGATTAGGGGTATTCTTCCAGTTTGGGATGGTAGGAGTTGGCGTTTAATTGCCTGGATTTATTGAGACTTTTAGCTATCAAGTCAGTATTACTTTATAGTTGCTATGTACATGTTTTGGTTGACAGAATGCTGGAATTAGTTGCAAATATTTGAAGTAATTTATAAAGTCTTTTGATACAATCAAACTATTGTTCTATAACTCGTAGGTCAGCAGGTGACATTACGCATCTTCCAGCGATGATTACATTCAACAAGCTCTGGATTATTTCCTTGTAGAAGCATTCATAATTCATGCTGAAGTGGTTAAAGTGTTGAACAGGTGGTAAGATATTTAATGTTGAAATCGCAGCAGTTTTGAATTTCTGGAGGTAAGGCAAGTGAATGTTGATGATGGTGAGAAGGTAGAGGGATAGATTGGTGAAAGCAGTGGATGTTATATGGTTTGAGGACACAATGGTATTGGTAGCAGTTGATGTTGCGGGTTGTTGTAATTTTGTGATATGCACAGTTTTGAGGAGTAGAAGTGTTTGATGAATGTGGCAAAAGGTAGCATCGTTTGAATGTTTGTGCACCTGATATGTTGTATGATGGAGAGGTAAGTGACTGAATGTGAGGCAGGAGTTTATAAAACAGTAGCAGATTGTGGTTTTGGAGGTGCGGAGTGGGGTTGAAGTGCACAACACACCATTTTATGGTATGATAGGCAATATTTTTGATTTTCTATTTAGGTTATTCTTGGTTAGAACTTTGTCCTATGACCTGAAGAAAGCATTAGGTACTTTAGTCAATAATCTTCAGCCTTTTATCATAAGTTTTCAATTGATATAAAGTTAAACATGACAATTTCATTTGTTTCTTTGTTTCAAAGTCGATATGAAGATCCAAGTACATTGAGCCCAAATATTAGGTACTTCTATTGTCAAAGATTACAAATATGGCTAAAAAGCGCACAAAAGCTTCGAGCCAATTACAGGTACAATTTAATGGATCGTATTGGTTCAGCTACTGATATTTTGATTTAGCTTGCTAGTTTGTCTTATAGGTGTAGTATGGTGTCTTTTATGTGGTTTGATCTTTAAAGAAAAATGACAGCTTTAAATCATTTTTTCATTCCTTTTGTGGTTGTTGCCGTCTTGTGGGTGGTGTGATGTTCTGTCTCAGCTAAGCATTATTGATTATGAGAACCGAAACTGTATATTTACTGTTATCGCTGTGTTTACTGATTTATTTGTAGTATGATGATTTCAGGAAGATAACCATGATATGGATGTGGATTCAGCAACGTCGGCAGTGCAAAATCTAGCCAAAAGTCTAGCACCAGAACTTGAGATTTTCAATTACCCTTTTTTCAATAACTTCATTAAGATTTTCGTTTTCAATTTCAAAAGTTGTTATCTGAAAATCGTCAATTGTGATAAAAGATGGATTATTATTTGACTCGTCATATATTGAGATTTGATTTGTTTCTCACGTTATTTCATATATGTTTCAAACAGAAAAATCTGTGTGATCATTGTAAATTTCTTCCACTTGCTCAACAAAATCAAATTTATAATTATTGACTTGAAAGTTTTCAATTTGAACTTGTTGAGAACAAAAATTGTCCATAGCATCGTAATTGGAATTATTCTCATTGCCAAAATCGTATAAAAATTGATTCAAATTTCATTTTGACTTTGACATTCATTTTGAAGTTCGAACTTGAATTGGCATGGGCTATAATCGAAATCGTTTGAATTTTGAAGTGAATTCAAATTTTGATTGTTTTGAAATCCTTGACTTGAATTATTACACAAATATGAATTACACAAATCATTTATCATTTGATTTTGTTATGTAGAGAGTTCAAGTAAAGACGAAATAGTTTCAATACTATTTTCAAGATTTGAGGATTGCTCATTATTTTGAAAACTTTGTTTTTCAAAATTCGAATTGTTTACATAATAGTTGCTGCTAAAATATCCTTAAGAATTTGAAGTGAAATCATATGAATTATATTGATTTTCACAACTATCATAAAATTCATGTAAGTAGGGAAACTCGGACATTTTCAAGAATGCTTTTTTATTTGGATTTTCTATAAAGGAAAACTATTCACCAAAAGGAATTTATTTTTCAAAAGGAAAATTTGATTTTTGTTTTGCTTTTGGATTTTCATTTTTTTTGAAAAGGTTTTATATTATGATTTTGATTTTGACTAAAAAATTTCAAAAGAAAGGAATTAAAAAACCTAAGTTAAGGAATATTTATAATTTTTTTATTTTTGGCTTTTGAAATATATATTTTTAAATATGCATGAACTAATGCAACTAAATGAATACAATGGTTTAATTACAATTTTTTTATCCTAATAGCTCCTAATCCAAAATTGTATAATCACACGTTGTCTTAATCCAACAAGATAGTTTTCAGCCACGTAACTGACAGGGGTTATTAGTGCACCACGAATCACTTTAACAATGCATTCGAAGGTTTAAGTTCCTTCAGAGAAACAATCAGTATAATATTTACAAATCACCGTAATATTTATAACTGATTATTGCTCTACCGTAGCCTAAATACCAAGAAGATAAATTGTTTAAAGAAGACAGATTGTCAATATACAATTAAGCGTTATCAGCATCTAACCGTTATTAAATCAAAATTTTAGGATGAAATGCAAATCAGAAGTTAAACGTGTATTAACATGCAACTATGAATGGATTTTTGTTTTTGAATTTTCTTTTTCTTAAATTCAAGCAACCAACAATGCAAAACAAACAAAAACAAGAGATAAGGGCACGATATCAGAGCATGTAGAATTATTAGCAATTTTTTTTTAAGCAGCAATATTTTTATAAGCAAGCAAAACAATTTATTTTTAGCAAGCACTTCTGCCACATACAACCTGAAAATAAAAACAAGATATATACAATTTTTTTTTATATATAAGGAAGGAACTTAAAATAATTTAATTTTTTTTAATTGGTAAAACAAAATAAACAAAACTAAAACAAATTAAACAAAACAAAACTAAAACAAGTTAAACAAACAAAACCAAAACAAAAGAAAACATTAATACAAAGTAAACAAAAGAAACTAAAACAAAGTAATTAAAAGGAGAATGTTTTTTTTTTTAATCAAAGAAGAAGTGAAACAACCCAAACAAAACAAAATAAATGAAAACAAAACAAATTGAAACCTTTGATTTTATTTTATTTTTGAATTTTTTAATAAAGGAAATCTAAAGGATTTAAAACAAAAACAAATTAAGATTATAAACAACTTAAAAGGAACAATAGTACCAAGGCTTACAAACTAAACCCGGCGCAAAACAAAATAAGATGAGAAGCAAGTTGAAGCTCTCCTGTCAACGTATCTCCAAAATCATAAAAGCAATTCCTCAATCGAAAATAACAAAATTACCCCGAAACTCGCAAATTTCCAAAATCTCAAAATCGCGTTTAAATCGCAGATTCACAAATTAAATTCGCGAATCTTGTTTTTGTTATGGGAATCGGTTCGCTATTTGATTTGGCAATTTGTGTTCTAGTGGTGGGCGATTGAAGGTAGCGCATTGGTTCAGGGTTTTCGGGATTGATTGCTGGTTGGTTGCGAAGTGGATTCGGGTTGTCGCGAATTAGGTTTTTGCTGTCAGTGGTTTGTAAGTTGCAATAGGTTGATGTCACGAAACTTGTTCACGAATTGGGTTGTTGCGACTTGGGTGGATCGCGAATTTGTAGCAGTGAGAAGTTGATGTTTGTATAGGAAGAGAGTGGGTATGACGGTGGCAGTAGCAACAGATATGAGGCGGAGCAGTTGGATGTAGGTTGTGGATGGAGAATTAGTTGTAGTGCAGTTGATTGGGAAGTATTGGAGGAGAGCACAGTTGCACAGAGGGGGCTGTTTGTTGCAGTTTGTCAAATTGTTTGCAGGCACAGTTGATTGGGAAGTGAGGTTGTAGTGGCTGTTGGAGTGTGACACTACAGTAGTGTTGTGGCTGTTTGTAAGGGGAGTTGTATTGATATGGTGGAGTTGAGAATGTGATGACGAAGATTGAACAGCAGTGGTGTTGTAGATAAGATGATGGGGTACAGTGGAGTCGTGGAAATTGTTTTGGCTATATTGACCAAGGCAGCAGCAGTTTTATAGATGTGATTTGGTGGTGGGCAAGAGATGGTTGTAGCAGGAGGTGATGATGTAGTTAAGAAATGAGGCAGTGGAGGTTGGTAGTGGAGGAGAAAGGAGCAGATCAATGGATCGGTGGATGATGATGCTGCTGTGGCTTTTTGAAGTATTGAGAAGTGTGGAGTAAGAAATGGTGGACAATGGGTTGTAGTGATATATGGGTGAAGTCTGATGGGAAGAAGGCAGGGAAGTAAGGTTTATTTTTTGTTTTCTTATTTTTACAGAGGTGTGGGTTGTGATGTTTACTTGTGCACTGGTGATAGTGCACCGTGTGTCGCTGTGCAAGTGAGTGAATGGTTTTGGTCGTTGTTACGTGGTTGTGTTGTGGATGGATGGATGGATTTGGCAAGCGTTTGAAGATGGATGGATTTGAACAGCAGGGGTGTTTGAAGATGTTGTGTTGTGGCGTGGTCGTTGTTATGTATTTGGTCTGTGGGTGGATATGAGAAGTGGTCAATGGAGTTGGTTGTATTGTGGCAGGGCAGTTGAAGTGGTACGGATGGTGGGTGAAAGTGTCTGAAGTGGTTTTGAAAGGAAATGTCGCAGGGTATTGCAGTAAGTTCGTAGATGGAGTTATCATATATTGCAGTGGCAACAGTGGCTTGAGTTTTAGGCAGTGGATAGTGGACTGAATATTCACAGAAGACAAGAGGATGGGCAGAGTGCACAGAGAGGTGCAAGTTTAACACAGTGCACAACAGTGTGCACAGTTTTTTGGACTGTAATTTTTTTTTTCTTTTTGTACATGAAAACAAAGAAAAGGAAATGTAAGTGTAAATGTAAGAATATAAATGTATGAAATGGAAATGAAATGAATAAATTTTTTCTTTTCCATATGAAACTGTGTGTTGTTTTTTTAGTTATGCAAATGTAATGCAAATAGAAAACTAGACCAACATGCACACAAACAAAATGTCACAAAAATCACACAACACAATTTTTCTTAAATGCAACACACACAAAATGAAACACAAAAATCAAACAAAAATAATTCAAAGACTACAAAGTTAAAATCAAAGCAAATCCACGGCACCGGCGCCAAAAACTTGTTCGGACGGCCAAATTTCTATCGAGTTATAAAATAGCCGATCGAATTTTAAATAAAATAACCGCAAGCGCATGGGGTACAATGATAGTTCGTGTCAAGTATGGGTCGATGTACAAGGAATTGTTTAGATTTAAAATTTCTATTCGATCAAATTAACCAAAGTTGAAGTGATGTTAAGCTAAAAAGTGTAAAAACTAACAAAAGATAGAGTGGATAAAAATACGAGAGTTTGAAGGCAATTTAGAGATAAATCCACTCTTTTGATCACATAAATCAACATAACATGAAATTATGTTCTCTTTTATTTTGTCATTAGTTTGTTCAGTTGATGTGTTTATCATAAGTAAGACATATTTGTACTATTAATTAGCCCAATATAAACCATCAAACTATGACAACCACTAAACCACCTGCTAACTCACATAAAAATTGATAATGGATTTGAAAATAAAATTTATTCTAAGCATGACCTATTAACTATTGATTAGAAATATAGACCATCAAATTTTGATTTTGAAATCACTTCATTACCATAATCATATGTAGATGAAGAGGTAATTTGTGTTTGTGTTTGTTTAAGCATAGCCTATTTGGTGTCAACAATATAGACTATCAAATTCAAAGCTAAAACAACAAATTTTAACCAAATCAACCATTGTTATTAAGCATAAAAAGAGATCAAAAATTATCAAATGTTGAAGCTACATGATTAAGAGAACTTCATTGCCTCTAAATTGAAGGTGTTTAGCCTCTCGTATTTGTTATCATTTCAAAAAATATAGCATTCAACATGAAATAGAAACAAGAAGAAAATGCAAATTGATTAAAAAGAGAGCTAATTAAAATGAAATAAAAACTAATATACTTGTACAAGAAATAAAATTAAGCTACTAACATAAGAAGAAAGAGAGTATGTAATAGAAAAGATGTAACAACCCAGATTTTTCGTCGTTGATACTGAGTATTTAAATGGTTTAAATATTGGATTTGAAATATAAATTGATTTTGAATATGAAGATTTTGGTTGGAATTTTAAAAATGAAATTTAATTTTCAAATATAACGATTTATCGAAATACAAAAATGGTAAATAATTGAAAATTGAGTTGAATATGAATTGAAACGATTTATAATGTTAATATAAATTCTATTTGAATTATAATTGAGATAATAAGTTTTTAAAATTGGAATATCGTGTGATTTCGACAATTTTTGAAATCGTCGATTTAATCGATGTGTTAAAATAGCAATCCGGGGCACAGTCTCGAAATTCAACGAAACGAGTTCCATTGGATCCGTAATAGTGTGTTATTGGATTTCAAATTTCGTAGCGTTTGGTGTAACCGTTTGGTCGTACGGGATACAAACACGTTGAAAATAATATCGGAAATTTAATATTATAATTGGTTTAAAAAGCTATCTTCCACATATGATCGAACTAGGATTCGAAACTTGTTCCATTGAGTACGGAACAGCGGTGAAACATTAGAAACGACACGCGGCATGCCTCGACAGGGGTTCGTAATTTTAAATTATTACAAATGGTATACTTTGAATATATATTTATATAAAATTAAATCAGAGTCAACATTAGCCAAGCTATCTTATCCTCAAGCCACTCTACCTATTCGTACCCGTACTCTCTTCTTTTAAATACGTTTTTCCTCCATCCTTCTTTAGGAATTCGAACAAAAGATAAAAAAAGAACGAAATCAACTCGTTCATAAAAAATATATTACAATCACCTAAGAGGTAAGCCGAAGTCGCGATTGTAGAGGAGCGAGCGCCTAGAGGCGAGGCAAGGCAAGCATCTGCGTTCGACTGCAAAGCTAGGGTTTCTCTGGTGTTTGCAATGTCAGGGCTGTAGTGCTTTGGGGTCGTGGAGGAAATGGAGCTGGAGGCAAGTGCGTGAGTTGTGGAGGAATGGGCACATGAGGTTCTACAGGCATAGGCGACTAGCGAGCTCTAGTGACAGTGCAATGGTTATCGGTGTTTGTCACTGCGGTTAAGGATGGTGTTGTCGGTTGTGACATCGAGGCATGGAAAAAAAATAATGTGTGTGTCGCGATGTTGTCTAAAAGCTGGCTGGATGGTTGAGCATGCGTGACTTGGTGATTTCCGCGAGCAAATGGGATAGGAAGTGATGCGGCTGTCAAGGTCGGGCCGGCGTCGGTGGGTCATTTGCGTGAGAGAAGGAGGGAGATCGAGGAATCACGAGTTGGGATTGTCGTGTGTACATTCTCGAAAGAAAAGAAAAAACAATGAGGTAATTAACATTTACAATTGGTTGGTTAAATTTAATAAATTAGCAAATTAATTATTTGATTAATCGAATCTTATAAATCCATAATTTGCTTATACGAGGTTTAAATCTAACGGAGTCTGTGCAGAAAAATAAATTTGGGATGGATTGCAATTTAAAAAATCAAGGTGGGTAAATCTCACTCAACTTGGATTATTGGTTTAATTTAAAATTGTTGAAATCATTTATTCATTGATTGGATGAATGGATAATTACTATCATCACTTGGATGTTATATATATATATATATATATATATATATATAAGTAGTTGGATTAATATTCCCATTTATTTTAGCGGATAAGAACCTATGTACCCCGCATAATAGTGGATGACCATATATACCATGATATCCCCCTCGAAGTGGGATTGGTATTTTTATGTTGTACTAACATCTGTGGATGCATGGAAATAGATTGAAGGGATCCAATTTGATTCCTCAAAATTTATATTGATTGTTTTTCATATACATAAAATATACGATGTGTTAGTATAATCTATTATAGATCGTTGTTGTGATTTGAATTATTGGATGCTATAGTAGCACTGACCTTAATTGGTATTTTAAATACCATAAATATATTTTTGAAATCTTGAAGGAATTAAAAGGAGATTTTGAATATAGAAACATTATATAGAAATTTGGTTATTTTAAAAGAGATTGATTTGGTAAAATAGAAATTTATTTGGAATTGGACTTAACTATTTGTAAAATGTTTTAATCAAAATTTAAGAAAATTAATTATATAAAGGATTTTAACAGTGGAATTTTTAAGTGATATTTTGCAAAATATGAAAAAGAGTTGAAATCGATAATTTAAATAGACTGGTGAAATATATGGAAATTATTAAGAAATGGATTTATGAAAATCAGATTTTATAAACGGAATTAGTTTTATAAACAAGTAAAACCCAATGAGTTATAAAATTTATAAATGATGTTTATAAACAAGGAAAATGATAATTGTTGATAAATTAGAATAAAAATTCAGAGTGTGAATTTATTCCAAGATATGGGAATACTTCTGGGAAAAATAATTGAATCTATTTTTGGAAAGTGAAATGTCTAGGGAGTTGGAAAGGAACCGAGATGTTGTGAATCGAGAGGATTTATACGTTTAAATTGGTCATTGGAATTTCAAAAATATATTTTTATTCAGAAATTAAGTTTTTTTTTAAAAAATGGAAATTTTATTTATTTAACTATGAAATTTTAAACTAGTTAATATTAGGATATTCCAAAGAGTGGATTATTCTAATATAAGTTCTTATTGAAATAAATTCTACATTTTATAACAAGTTTTGTAAATCTGTTA
Organism: Allium cepa; assembly: GCA_030765085.1. NCBI lineage: Eukaryota > Viridiplantae > Streptophyta > Magnoliopsida > Asparagales > Amaryllidaceae > Allium > Allium cepa. Next base: position 236,970,893 of record CM060943.1, on the reverse strand, counting down.
GTTTTTTAACTAAAGATGGATTGAAAAATGAGTTGTTAATGTTTTATTTAAAAAGTGTTTTTTGTTCCAAACAATTATTTGAACATGTTTCAAAAATAAATTATTATTCTTTAAAATACTTATTTTATATATGCATATAGTCTTGAATGATTTAAATTATCTATATATTTATAAACTCTCTCGAGATGTAAAAACGGATATGATTTTAGAATTTGTAAATGGATAGACGAAATTATAAGTGAGTATAACCGACCATGGAAAAGGTAAAAAGGAATTAATATAAATTCCAAAAATGTAGAAGAAAGGATAAGAAAAACTCCTAAGTATTGATATTAGAAATGATTCTGAGAAATGAACTTAGAATATTTTCCTATGTGATGGAATGGAAGGTTTTTGAAAATATTTAGAGATAAAGGATTTATATCAAGATATTTTCTAAGTAATGGATTATAAATCGAAGTTGGAAATATTTCACTGAGTGTTGATGTGAGGTACGGGTGGAAATATCCTGTTAGGGAAACAAGTATTCGGAAATGTTTTTCAAATATTGATAAATTTGAAAGAGACTGAATATATATCTTTGTAAAGATATTTTAAAATGAATGTTTTAAAGAATTATAAATAATGACCTAGTGAGAGCTTATTGATGTTATTTGATAGTTAAATAACCGACTATCAATATTGGCCAATTTCGTTAATCGTTTCAAAGAGACCGGGATCGGATTTAGTTATCTGAATACCACTTCGATCTAGTTTGAACATTACGAATGGACATCGTGAAGATAGTGAAGACAGTGATTCGGTTTGTCCAGACCCAGAACAACTTATATGGACGAATGCTATCAGAACATTATCATTGGAGGACTACGAGCATTTTAAGTGGATTTTTTTCTTGAAAAGTAAACGTTAACCTCAAGCCTCATCAACCGGGAATGACTAAAACAAGGGAGATGCAGCAAGGCTAAGTTGGCCGCGCCCAATTAGGGTATGTTATCACTTTTCTAGATACACTCGGAAATATATATAAATAATGGATATGGTTGTGCATGAAAAAGGAAGCGCTTAATTTTTTTTAAGGGTGGGAACACCCGGATGATAACATATTCGATTCTATCAAGGTTAGGTGTAAGCCGGTCTTGTGTTGTAGGGGATCCCGGTGAGGTCCTCGGTACATTTTTCTTGAAGTGTACTGTGATGGGTGGTACCCCATTAGCCCGGTCATTGTATGGAGTCGATTCTCCAATACGTGCCTTTACGGTTTTGTTTGTAGAGCGTAGTATGCTGACATTTAATTAATATAACAATTTCGGCTATTTGAATAAGTATTTGTTCTTAGACGCTATTATAATATCACTAGATTTCTATAAAATATTTTGGTTACCGTAAGGGAAAAACCCGTTGTGTTTATGTGTGACGCGGTCTTACGAGATACCTTTGTTTTTCAAAGGGTTTTGATAACTTTAATAATTCAAATTGAGTGTGTTTTCTCACACTGGTTTTCCATTCATGTATTATTTTATTATAATGCTTGAGTCAGACCGAGTATTACAAATTCATGATAGGATGCTATGGAGCTTAGGCGACGAGCTAGGTGATAGAGATGTATCTCTGTACTTGGCTTATATTTCCGCTGTATGAGGACTGAAAGTGTGCTATGGATCGTGTAATATGGATATATGATAATACGGAGTATAATGATGATAATAATACTGTAAATAGTGCAAAATAAAAATCAGTATAGTAAAATGACACCAGAGATTTTTATACTAGTTCGGAGCACCATCCAACGTCCAGTCCCAAAATCCTTCTGGAATTTCACTAAAACAACAACCCTCACTTAACCCGGAGGAACAGGTTTATACACCCCTGAGCAGCCGAACGGAGACCTGAGCAGCAGAACAGGATTTCGCCTCACCAGTCGAAGAGGACTTCACTCGCCTGAGCAGTAGAAAAGGACTTTTACTAATACAGAAAATAGTTTTGACTAATGCGTGTTCTGATAACACGGATTTGTCACTTGTAGTACACCCTTCCTATAATATTCTCCTCAAGTATATATATATATATATATTTGAAGTTTATGAAGAATAGAAAGGTACAATATTGCTTTAATGCAGAATAATTGAAAGTATGATAGCAAATAGATTTCAGAAAGTTAGATCAGAGAATAAGAGAATTCGATCGTGATTCAGTGATTTGAAATCAAGTTGAAGTTTGTATTTATAAAGGTTAGAAAGCAGCAACTGTTGGTGAAGAGTTTCGATCGAAGTGTTGTGTCCGAATCTTTTCGTTAAAGGTTCGTAACTCTTCGCAAAAGTCGTGTCTTTTCGAAAAGTGGCTATTATAGAAATCCAGCCAATTGAGCTTGTGGGTTAGTCGACTGAATACTCAAATTAATTTTTAAATTTTTAAATTCGAATATCTATGTATCTATGCACCTATGTATATTGTACATTATTTTAGGGTCAGTTAAACGAGGAGAGATTTTAACAAAATTAACCTAAGACTCAAAAACAAAATAATATAATTGATGCACCTGTTTTGAAGTCTTGTCCTCTTATAGTATATATTCTCCTTTTGTCGTAGCAGTCGTCAAATCTATATGTCGCAGTGATAGATTTGTGTCATGAATCAAAACCAAGTCTCAACATTCTCCCCATTTTTGATTGATGACAACCTGTAAATAGATATAGATTTCGACTGTATATAATGTAATATGAGTACTTACTCTCTCTGAATCTTTGACGCTCTACATCCTGCATTCTTATTGTTAGCAATAGTATTTCCGCCCTTTTTCATCGACAAAAAGGAATAAGTAAAGTAAAGGTATGATGCATTGATAAATATTATGAAATAAACCATCATTCATACATTAAAGTATAACAAATAAGAGTCTTGAAATATAAAGACTAATGTTTTTATAATATAAGAAAAGTAACATCTTACTCCATTATATGCTTACCCCTTAATCCGTGCTTGATTTTTATTCCTGCAAATAATGTTAGCGCAATATCTTTCTCCTCCTTTGTCATTGACAAAAAGGAGAGTTTATATAATGACAAAATAACTACTACTTATATTGTAAGGTGTCAAAAAATGAACATTTAAAGCATGCGATACCCAAGGTTCTTATAGGTTACTATTTTTTTAGGAAACCATACCTATTGGGTGTGGTTGAACCTTTATAAATATAATTTTCATTATTAACTACCATGTCAAAATAATCATCAATGTATTTTTCTCTATTTTTCCAATTAACAGGAACCCAAATACTTAGATAGTTTTTATTCGTATTTCCCGTCAATGATTTTGTACTTCTAAAGAAGTTACAAACACTATTTTTCATAGCAGTATTTGAATTTCTATAAAAAATTGGATTTAGACTTTACTCGTAATCTAGTACTAGCACTATTATTTTTACTATATATGAAAACATATCTAGTGCTATTTCTACGATCAGTTTTATTATATCCTAAATCACTTTTATCATTGTGAGCTTTTAAATTCTTAACATAACCTAATCCCTTGTTATTTGAAGCAGGTTGAGAATTTTCAACAATCATGGATAAATTTTCTCTCCCTTTATTAAATTGGAAATATTTTTAGCAATGTCATCAAGCTTAGTTTTGAGATTAGTGTTATCTAACTCAACAATTTTAATTTTTGTTTTTAACTCATGATTCTCAGAAGCAAGAGTATTATTCCTTTCTTTTTGAGCTTCTATTTCTTGACTTAATAGAGCGCGTTGAGAATTGTCTGAATCTTGAATATTCTCAAGTTCTTCTTCTAATAATCTCTTCTCGTCTTTAAGCATATCTCTTTCGAATTCTGCTTTCTTCTGATTTTCCAGAGCTTCCTTATATTTTCTTTTGAGACTTTTTAAAGTGTCTAGAAGTTATGAATTTATTTCTATCATATCATCAAAAGTTAGATCACTAACCTCATTATCTTTTTCCATGAAGATTTGTTTGTTTGCTCCTTTGATTTTTCTTTATTGCTCTTCCTCTTCTTATTGCCTTGATTAGATCTCTTTGTATCCATTTATTCTAAGATGTTGTTACGATCTCTAGAATACCTTGCTCCGATACCAAACGAAAGTGTGCTATGGATCGTGTAATATGTATATATGATAATACAAAGTATAATGATGATAATAATACTGTAAATAGTGCGGAAAAAAAATCAATATAGTAAAATGACACCAGAGATTTTTATACTGTTTCGGAGCACCGTCCTACGTCCAGTCCTACACTCCTTCTAGAATTTTACTAAAACAACAACCCTCACTTAACACGGAGGAACAGGTTTATACACCCCTGAGCAGCTGAACGAGGACCTGAGCAGCAGAATAGGATTTCGTCTCAACAGCCGAAGAGGAGTTCACTCGCCTGAGCAGCAGAACAGGACTTCAACTAATACATAAAATAGTTTTGACTAATGTGTGTTTTGATAACACAGATTTGTCACTTGTAATACACCCTTCTTATAATCTTCTCCTCAAGTATAAATATATACATTTGAAGTTTATGAAGAATAGAAAGGTATAATATTGCTTTAACGCAGAATAATTGAAAGTATGATAGCAAATAGATTTCAGAAAGTTAGATCCGAGAATAGAAGCATTCGATTGTGATTCAATGATTTGAAATCAAGTTGAAGTTTGATGTATATAGGTTAGAAAGTAGCAACTGTTGGTGAAGAGTTTCGATCAAAGTGTTGTATCCGAATCTTTTCGTTAAAGGTTTGCAACTCTTTGCAAAAGTCGTGTCTTTTCTAAAAGTGGCTGTTATAGAAATTCAGTCAACTGAGCGTTTGGGTCAGTCGACTGAATATTCAAAGTAATTTTAAAATTTTTAAATTTCAAAATTCATAGATCTATGTATCTGTGCACCTGTGCATATTGTACAGTATTTTCTGGGTCAGTCGACTGACCCTTCTGGGTTAGTCGACTGACCTTGTAAAATCTATGCAATTTGCACAGGTTTTACAGGTATAATAATATATATTGTAACGACCCAGGATTTTTACGAATTTAAATTGATAATTTAAATGAATTTTTGAATTAAAATTGTAAAATTGATTATAAATGGCAGCGAGTTTCCTCGATCGTAAATAGAAAATATATATTAAGTCATATGAATTTGAAAATTTGTATATATGTGAATATATGTATATATTGGATTAGAAATAAAATCTTAAATAAATGGTTTTAAAATAAATAGATATAAAAATAAGTAGTCATGTAAGAATAGAAATAAATATACAAGTTAATGTAATAAAAATAAATATAACAACTTTTAAAATATGTACATAAAGTAAAATAAATATATTTAAGTATAAACAAATCAAACATAATAAATGCAAACATCTCAGCCGAGACAAGCAAATAAAGGCAAAGTAATATGTACATAAGGAAAAAGAATAAACAAAGTATAAAACAAGTATGGTATAAATGTAGATTGTACAAGGCATTTAATGCCATTACTTTAGTACACAATATAATATCTATCAGCCGAAATCTTGGCTACTCAAGCAAGAGAAAAAAAAATATAAGATCACTGATCTTATGTTGTACAAAACCAAATCTTAATTATCCTGTACAAATGTTATACATCCCTATCACTTCTTCCTATATATCCATTTTCTCATCATAGTTTTATTCCTTCAAAACTAAGAAAATCTGAGAAAGTTTTATTAAAACTTTCATTATGATTTAAACAATAATACATATCACTGCAACGTAGAGGATTAAAGAAAAAGACCTTCAGCTTGCAAGTTCACAAGCCAGTGTCAACATGAGTAGGCTCTGTTCATTTATGGAAACCAAGGTGAGTAAATGCACTTACCTACCTATGCGCTTTTGACATCAAGGTTGACCCTTGAAGGATGATTGTTTAAATGCCTACATGTTTGGAATTACATTTAAAAAAAAGTGTTGGTTTAGTTGCTGAAATATGCATGCATTGTCTGTATACATAAGTATAATTGGATATATGTTTATACCCATCTCTCTGTTGATTCAAGCACTAGAATTTCTTACAGAAATTCATATTTCAAAATACAAACAGATCTTTGGAAAAGATCTTTGAATGAAATAGGATGGGATAATCAAGCTTTAAGTTTTAAAACAAAATTCCAAGTGATCAAAGAAAATAGTTATTTCAAAAATAAGAAGTAACAGAGGAAATTTCCCAAAGCTGGAAAATTCGATGATCAGCTTTTTAATTGTTGATTATAGAAATATGTTCGTGGTTCAAAATCGTGATTTTTAATCATCATTTTAGAATTTTTCTGTTTATATTGGGTGTGAAATTTACAGTCGATCGGAAAACATTTTTTTATCAATCGCCGTCGATCGGCAAGCTCGTACGTGCCGTGATCATGATGAAGGATGGATTGAGTGTTGTAGAATTGGGGAAAAATACTCACACATTTTCTCGACAATCATGGCGATGGCAAAATGATGAGATAGGGTATAAGGTTTCGTTGTAGTCATGTTGATTCTCGTGACCGTTTCGTCACCATCGTGGCGTCGAGTTGTACTGGACGGGGGGAAAAAGGTTCAGGGGTCATCGAAGCAACTGTGGTCGAAGTGGCTTGAGTTCTGGTGACGTCAGGCGGTGGGGCGAGGTGATTTTAGTTATTAGGGTTGATTCCAGTTTAGGGGTCGAACGACGCGATTTCTTTTTGCTACTGTTTTGGTTGAACTAGGGGGTCGATAGTGACGAGTTGATGGGGGTCGATTTGTGGGTGGTCGCGACAGTGACTGGAGGCGATTGAGGCGGCGGTGCACGTGCACGCGTGTCGTCACGTATCTGGTTTGAAGAATTTGGGGAAGAGAAAGACTCGAAGTGATGGGTCGTTTGTCTCGTGTTAAACTCGAGGTGAACTCGAAGCTGGATTTCAGTGGCTCGGGTAGGAGTTTTTTTTTTCCTTTTCAGGTTTCACCTGTTCCTAAATTTAAATGCAAATTTCAAAGTATAAAGCAAGGTTTAAAACTACCTATAGATCAAGGTTGAACTATGAATTCAATATGAATTTGAAATTTAGTTGGAAATGAATAAAGTTCTTAAAATTAAATTGTTTATTTACAGAAAAAAAAGCTTAAGTATTTAACTGTATTTAAAAGAATTTGAAATCATAAATGTACTTTGAATTATAAACCAAAGTTAAATCAATTTTTGAAAACCCGAATTTAAACTTATATCTGAATTCCAGATTTTGAAATTTAATGAAGGTTTATAAATTTAAATGTTTAAATAAATTTTAAAAGGTAAGGTATATTTTAAATAGGTGAATTTAAAAGTGGATTGAATATAAATATTTTAACATATTTGTGAGTGATAATAAAATTACTAATAAGAATGAGATTTATCTTAAGTTAATGAAGATATAATGAGGATTTATAATTCATTAATTATTAAGTTAATTTGAATGGAATAACTAATGTTGAATATTAATTAAATTAGTAATTAGAAGTTTAAAGTTATGAATTAAGGTTTAATTTCTTTAATGAAATAACTTAAGGTTAAATGATTATGTAATTAACTTTAAGGTTAATCTAATTTATTTGTTAATTAAGAATTAATAATTGATTAAATGTGTGATTTATAAATGGGTAATTAAGTTTTATTAATTAATAATTACGGTTGTTAATTAATGATTGAGGATAATCAATTAAGTAATTAAAGATAAATAACTTGATTAAGAAGTAATTAATTAAATAGCATGAAATAAAATAATCAAGTAATTAAGATATAATAATTAATTAAGAAATGATTTTAAGGATTAATTACTTATTGAAATTAAAGTTGGATATTTTGATTTATTAAAGATAATTAATTGTGAAATTGGTCTAAAAGGTTGATTTAATTGATATGATTAATCAAGAATAATTTAATTAATTAAGGTGATTGATTAATTCATTAATATCAAATGATTTGTAATTAATAAATCAGGATTGGATAATTATTTCATAAGTAATAAATTTACTTGGAGATAAATTGAATTGATTTGGATTATAAACGATTTAATTAATCCTGCTTATAAATGACTATTGAATACTTGACTTACTCATGAATGATTGTATTGTATGAGATGCCTTGAATTGAGTTTCCTATCTGATCTGTGATATTTTGTTCTGTGAATTGAGCTGTGTATTTATTCCTTTATTGATGATACATTTGTATATTATCAGTGAATCTGTGAATGTACGATAAGCGTTATAGTTTATATCGCTTATCAATTATATTTCTGTGTTTTAATCTGTGATGACTGAATGATTGTGCACTATTGTGTAAAACCCTTGGACCACACCATACACACACAATTATGGATTTCACGAGGAAATCAGTTAAGTCGCAGATTTTTGAAATAGTTTTTTTTTTTAAATTTGAATTTTTAAATTCAAATGTTTTGGGAATGGAATCGAAATAAATGTGAAAAGCTTTTGGAATGGAATTTCAAGATAGAATTTATTTTAAATTACTTGATTAAGTTTTGGAAATTTAAATAATTTGATTTAAATTTGAATTCAAAATTAGGAATTGAATTCTATGATTTGAAATTAGGGACTAAAAATGTTATGTTAGTTATATATGGTTTGAAACCATATTTAAAGTATTGTTTTGGGAATTCGAATTAAACCAAAGATTGTAACTTGTATAAAAGAAATCGGGTTTATCCAAATTAAAACTGTTGTTTTTAAATGATAAAAAGCTTTCGTTTCAAATCTTATTAAAAGGAATTCCAAGTTAAATAAAAATAGTTTTCCAAGATATAGATGAATATTCGGAAAACGAATTTTGAAAATGAATATTTGGGAACGATTTGAAAACTATGAGACAAATCTTTGATTTAAAAGATTTAAATGAATTAATCTTTTTGAAAAGGAATTGTTTTGAAAAACAGGAATGAATCTTTATGAAACTAGGTGAACTTTATGAAATAAATCTTTTGTTTAAAAGATTTGAAATGGTAATTGGATTAAACCATTTGAAAGAAAGGTTGAATTGTTAAGTTGTGACTTAATTAAAATCCCATATCCATATGTTTTAAATATTTTCGCTCACCATTCGGTTTAGCCGGGAAAGGACCTTTGTGTCGTATAACACATTCCGAATATGTGATTCGACGTTATGGATAGCATTTGAAGACCGGTGATGAAGACTGGGTATTTGCGAATGCGATAGGATGACCTATCGATTGTTTCTGCACCGAGTCGCGCCGGTATAGAGACTCCCTAAGTGATGGGAAATCCGATCGGGATTGTGAATGCCCGGATTGCAAGGACTTCTTTGGAAGTGCCTTCGGTTCTGTTCGAACCCAGAACATACTTGTATGGATTGTTATGTCTGACATTACAATTTGAGATATAAAGCTGATTTCTTTCAAATATATTTCCGTTGGTGGCGGAGAATTTATTCTCTTAGCTTAACACCCTTCTCTGAGACGTACGATCTTAGAGGTTATGTAGTTGATGGTTATCAGAGATATATTCCCAATTTGGTAATGTGACATGCTGAGTATTGCTGTTGAGATGATCACTGTTTGATCATTGGTGATATGATCATTTGTTTGATCATTTATCTTGGTGATCATTACTTTAATCATTTGTTGACCCAAAGCATGGCTTTGTACCAAAGCGTGGGTTTGTGGACGAGACTTCGTCGGACCTCACACCCCGAAATGGTCGAAACAGGAAAGATGCGGCAAGGTTATTGGGGGTAGCACCCCTTAGGGTATGTGCATTTCCTTCTGGATAGAAGTGGTATCATGGTATGGAGCCCAGATACTTAACTTATGTTGATATCGCAGATATATATGTATTACTTTGTGATTTGTTGCTGGGGCCCCGGTTAAAGGTTGGTTACAACCGGGAGATGGCATACTCGTGTCAGTAGTTACCCAGTTAGGGGTAACCTGGCCTTGTGTTGGCAGAGATCCGGTTTGGTTCTCGGGAACGTCCTTCCAGAGGCGTTCTCATGTGGCAATGGAAAGTTCCTTGGCCTGACCATTTGTTGGAAATCCAAAGAAACAATACGAATCCTGTATGGTTTTAGTTGTATAACCTGCCATGGAATGTGGCAGTAACCTGCTATTGAACATGGTAGCTATAGTAGGCATAAGTCCGAAATGTCTATGCTGGCTAAGATTTATATCTTTACTTTCGAAATGATCTTTTATACACTATGCACTAGTAATAATATCAAATGTTTCTTGTTAATGCGTATCAAGCATCTTTGACTATCATAAGGAGAAATCTCCTCCGATTCTGCGTTTGCATTGTGTGTGTGTGTGCGGGAGGCCTTATGGTAGTCTCATTTCTAAAAAGCATTGCGAATTGACTTTAAAATTCTTTCTTGATTATTTTTAAAAGATAAACTCTTTTTGTTGCTCACACCAGTCCCATGACTGATCCGGAGTTTATTGTTTCTTTCCTAAACTCTGGGTGCTCAAAATTTTTCTACACGAGCAGTCTAGAGTTGGGTTTTTCAGATAGCTAGGTTCAGTAGATTATCTGGAGTTAGTTCAATTTTTGGATCAGACTGCATTTGATTATCTTTGTGCATCGTTATTAGGAGCTCGAGCTATTGCTGGATTGGATTTTGGAAATGGAGTTGCAGTTTTTGGAGTTCTTCATTGAAGACCATCTTTGAGTTATTTGTTCGGCTGCTAGTGTTATCATTTTCTTTTCCGCTGCTATACTTTATTGTATCATATCTCTGATGTATATTGATATCTATTGGATCATCTGTTGTATCAGATATTGTATCAAAGCTATATATCAATGTATTATTCTTTTTATTCCGCTATGTTGTTTACTTAATGTTGTTATAAGCTTCGGCGAATCGGATTTAAACGGTCGAATCTATGACATTCGAATACGATATGAAGTATGGATGTCGATTTTCAAGCGTGAAAAATCCACGTCGTCACATTTGGTATCAGAGCTAAGGTGAAACTTTAGCTCAGGAGTATAACACGTTAAGTAGCTCATTAGAGATAGGGTGAAGTAAACACTAGAATGAGTGTATCCCTAAGATATCTGTTTGAATGCCTCAGTAAATTCTCTTACTATCCACCGATAGTGAGTATGAGTGCAAGAAGAGAACGAGATTGGGGACAGGGGGATACGACTATAAATGATCAATACCCTGCAACAGTGGAAACAACCTTTCTCTATCAAATTTTCTTTGATTCGTTTCTAGATTCTTTTGATTGCTTAGTGACAATTACAAGAAGAAGATTCGGTGTGATGATGGCCCTATGAATCGTTGTAGGAAATTTTTACTTTGTATCCTCATCAGTTTCTTATCAGTTTTTCGATTTAAACCTTAATGAATATGAATTTGAAAATTGAAATTGGAAATTTTGAATAAGTTCGAAATTTTAAATTGAGTTAAAATTGATTAATAGAATATGAAGGACAAATTAAATTGTATCGATTAAACGATTTCGTTTAAAACCAAATTTTGAAATTCTGTTGTAATTTCTTGGGTTGGTCGAAGTCCGAAGAGGGACAAATTGGTATATATTTTAAGATATTCCGACTTGAGTTTGGAATTCATATCTTAAGTTTGAGGAATTATAGGAGATCGAATTCATCTATCTTTGTTGTTTTCGCGCCTGCGAATTTCGAGGACGAAATTCTTTTAAGAGGGGGAAGTTTGTAACAACCCAGGATTTTTACGAATTTAAATTGATAATTTAAATGAATTTTTGAATTAAAATTGTAAAATTGATTATAAATGGCAGCGAGTTTCCCCGGTCGTAAATAGAAAATATATATTAAGTCATATGAATTTGAAAATTTGTATATATGTGAATATATGTATATATTGGATTAGAAATAAAATCTTAAATTAATGGTTTTAAAATAAATAGAAATAAAAATAAGTAGTCATGTAAGAATAGAAATAAGTATACAAGTTAATGTAATAAAAATAAATATAACAACTTTTAAAATATGTACATAAAGTAAAATAAATATATTTAAGTATAAACAAATCAAACATAATAAATGCAAACATCTCAGTCGAGACAAGCAAATAAAAGCAAAGTAATATGTACATAAGGAAAAAGAATAAACAAAGTATAAAACAAGTATGGTATAAGTGCAGATTGTACAAGGCATTTAATGCCATTACCTTAGTACACAATATAATATCTATCAGCTGAAATCTTGGCTACTCAAGCAAGAGAAAAAAAAAATAAGATCACTGATCTTATGTTGTACAAAACCAAATCTTAATTACCCTGTACAAATGTTATACATCACTATCACTTCTTCCTATATATCCATTTTCTCATCCTAGTTTTATTCCTTCAAAACTAAGAAAATCTGAGAAAGTTTTATATAAACTTTCATTATGATTTAAACAATAATACATATCACTGCAACGTAGAGGATTAATGAAAAAGACCTTCAGCTTGCAAGTTCACAAGCCAGTGTCAACATGAGTAGACTCTGTTCATTTATGGAAACCAAGTTGAGTAAATGCACTTACCTACCTATGCGCTTTTGACATCAAGGTTGACCCTTGAAGGATGATTGTTTAAATGCCTACATGTTTGGAATTACATTTAAAAAAAAGTGTTGGTTTAGTTGCTGAAATATGCATGCATTGTCTGTATACATAAGTATAATTGGATATATGTTTATACCCATCTCTCTGTTGATTCAAGCACTAGAATTTCTTACAGAAATTCATATTTCAAAATACAAACAGATCTTTGGAAAAGATCTTTGAATGAAATAAGATGGGATAATCAAGTTTTAAGTTTTAAAACAAAATTCCAAGTGATCAAGGAAAATAGTTATTTCAAAAATAAGAAGTAACAGAGGAAATTGCCCAAAGCTGGAAAATTCGATGATCAGCTTTTTAATTGTTGATTATAGAAATATGTTCGTGGTTCAAAATCGTGATTTTTAATCATCATTTTAGAATTTTTCAGTTTATATTGGGTATGAAATTTACAGTCGATCGAAAAACATTTTTTTATCAATCGCCGTCGATCGGCAAGCTCGTACGTGCCGTGATCATGATGAAGGATGGATTGAGTGTTGTAGAATTGGGGAAAAATACTCACACATTTTCTCGACAATCATGGCGATGGCGAAATGATGAGATAGGGTTTAAGGTTTCGTTGTAGTCATGTTGATTCTCGTGACCGTTTCGTCATCATCATGGCGTCGAGTTGTACTGGACCGGGGGAAATAGGTTCAGGGGTCATCGAAGCAACTATGGTCGAAGTGGCTTGGCATCTGGTGACGTCAGGCGGTGGGGCGAGGTGATTTTAGTTATTAGGGTTGATTCCTGTTTAGGGGTCGAACAACGCGATTTCTTTTTGCTACTGTTTTGGTTGAACTAGGGGGTCGATAGTGACGAGTTGATGGGGGTCGATTTGTGGGTGGTCGCGATAGTGACTGGAGGCGATTGAGGCGGCGGTGCACGTGCACGCGTGTCGTCACGTATCTGGTTTGAAGAATTTGGGGAAGATAAAGACTCGAAGTGATGGGTCGTTTGTCTCGTGTTAAATTCGAGGTGAACTCGAAGCTGGATTTCAATGGCTCGGGTAAGAGTTTTTTTTCCTTTTCAGGTTTCACCTTTTCCTAAATTTAAATGCAAATTTCAAAGTATAAAGCAAGGTTTAAAACTAACCTATAGATCTAGGTTGAACTATGAATTCAATATGAATTTGAAATTTAGTTGGAAATGAATAAAGTTCTTAAAATTAAATTGTTTATTTATAAAAAAAAGCTTAAGTATTTAACTGTATTTAAAAGAATTTGAAATTATAAATGTACTTTGAATTATAAACCAAAGTTAAATCAATTTTTGAAAACCCGAATTTAAACTTATATCTGAATTCCAGATTTTGAAATTTAATGAAGGTTTATAAATTTAAATGTTTAAATAAGTTTTAAAAGGTAAGGTATATTTTAAATAGGTGAATTTAAAAGTGGATTGAATATAAATATTTTAACATATTTGTGAGTGATAATAAAATTACTAATAAGAATGAGATTTATCTTAAGTTAATGAAGATATAATGAGGATTTATAATTCATTAATTATTAAGTTAATTTGAATGGAATAACTAATGTTGAATATTAATTAAATTAGTAATTAGAAGTTTAAATTTATGAATTAAGGTTTAATTTCTTTAATGAAATAACTTAAGGTTAAATGATTATGTAATTAACTTTAAGGTTAATCTAATTTATTTGTTAATTAAGAATTAATAATTGATTAAATGTGTGATTTATAAATGGGTAATTAAGTTTTATTAATTAATAATTAAGGTTGTTAATTAATGATTGAGGATAATCAATTAAGTAATTAAAGATAAATAACTTGATTAAGAAGTAATTAATTAAATAGCATGACATAAAATAATCAAGTAATTAAGATATAATAATTAACTAAGAAATGATTTTAAGGATTAATCACTTATTGAAATTAAAGTTGGATATTTTGATTTATTAAAGATAATTAATTGTAAAATTAGTCTAAAAGGTTGATTTAATTGATATGATTAATCAAGAATAATTTAATTAATTAAGGTGATTGATTAATTTATTAATATCAAATGATTTGTAACTAATAAATCAGGATTGGATAATTAATTCATAAGTAATAAATTTACTTGGAGATAAATTGAATTGATTTGGATTAAAAACGATTTAATTAATCCTGCTTATAAATGACTATTGAATACTTGACTTACTCATGAATGATTGTATTGTATGAGATGCCTTGAATTGATTTTCCTATCTGATCTGTGATATTTTGTTCTGTGAATTGAGCTGTGTATTTATTCCTTTATTGATGATACATTTGTATATTATCTGTGAATCTGTGAATGTACGATAAGCGTTATTGTTTATATCGCTTATCAATTATATTTCTGTGTTTTAATCTGTGATGACTGAATGATTGTGCACTATTGTGTAAAACCCTTGGACCACACCATACACACACAATTATGGATTTCACGAGGAAATCAGTTAAGTCGCAGATTTTTGAAATAGTCTTTTTTAAATTTGAATTTTTAAATTCAAATGTTTTGGGAATGGAATCAAAATAAATGTGAAAAGCTTTTGGAATGGAATTTCAAGATAGAATTTATTTTAAATTACTTGATTAAGTTTTGGAAATTTAAATAATTTGATTTAAATTTGAATTCAAAATTAGGAATTGAATTCTATGATTTGAAATTAGGGACTAAAAATGTTATGTTAGTTATATACGGTTTGAAACCATATTTAAAGTATTGTTTTGGGAATTCGAATTAAACCAAAGATTGTAACTTGTATAAAAGAAATCGGGTTTATCCAAATTAAAACTGTTGTTTTTAAATGATAAAAAGCTTTCATTTCAAATCTTATTAAAAGGAATTCCAAGTTAAATAAAAATAGTTTTCCAAGATATAGATGAATATTCGGAAAACGAATTTTGAAAATGAATATTTGGGAACGATTTGAAAACTATGAGACAAATCTTTGATTTAAAAGATTTAAATGAATTAATCTTTTTGAAAAGGAATTGTTTTGAAAAACAGGAATGAATCTTTGTGAAACTAGGTGAACTTTATGAAATAAATCTTTTGTTTAAAAGATTTGAAATGGTAATTGGATTAAACCATTTGAAAGAAAGGTTGAATTATTAAGTTGTGACTTAATTAAAATCCCATATCCATATGTTTTAAATATTTTCGCTCACCATTCGGTTTAGCCGGGAAAGGACCTTTGTGTCATATAACCCATT
Source organism: Allium cepa (assembly GCA_030765085.1). Lineage (NCBI taxonomy): Eukaryota > Viridiplantae > Streptophyta > Magnoliopsida > Asparagales > Amaryllidaceae > Allium > Allium cepa. The sequence continues at coordinate 236,955,120 of CM060943.1, read as the reverse complement.
CCGAATATGTGATTCGACGTTATGGATAGCATTTGTAGACCGGTGATGAAGACTGGGTATTTGCGAAAGCGATAGGATGACCTATCGATTGTTTCTGCACCGAGTCGCGCCGGTATAGAGACTCCCTAAGTGATGGGAAATCCGATCGGGACTGTGAATGCCCGGATTGCAAGGACTTCTTTGGAAGTGCCTTCGGTTCTGTTCGAACCCAGCACAGACTTGTATGGATTGTTATGTCTGACATTACAATTTGAGATATAAAGCTGATTTCTTTCAAATATATTTCCGTTGGTGGCAGAGAATTTATTCTCTTAGCTTAACACCCTTCTCTGAGATGTACGAGCTCAGAGGTTATGTAGTTAATGGTTATCAGCGATATATTCCCCATTTGGTAATGTGACATGCTGAGTGTTGCTGTTGAAATGATCATTGTTTGATCATTGGTGATATGATCATTTGTTTGATTATTTATCTTGGTGATCATTACTTTGATCATTTGTTGACCCAAAGCATGACTTTGTACCAAAGCGTGGCTTTGTGGACGAGACTTTGTCGGACCTCACACCCCGAAATGGTCGAAACAGGAAAGATGCGGCAAGGTTATTGGTGGTAGCACCCCTTAGGGTATGTGCATTTCCTTCTGGATAGAAGTGGTATCATGGTATGGAGCCCAGATACTTAACTTATGTTGATATCGCAGATATATATGTATTACTTTGTGATTTGTTGCTGGGGCCCCGGTTAAAGGTTGGTTACAACCGAGAGATGGCATACTCGTGTCAGTAGTTACCCAGTTGGGGGTAACCCGACCTTGTGTTGGCAGAGATCCGGTTTGGTTCTCGGGAACGTCCTTCCAGAGGTGTTCTCATGTGGCAATGGAAAGTTCCTTGGCCTGACCATTTGTTGGAAATCCAAAGAAACAATACGAATCCTGTACGGTTTTAGTTGTATAACCTGCCATGGAATGTGGCGGTAACCTGCTATTGAACATGGTAGCTATAGTAGGCATAAGTGCGAAATGTCTATGCTGGCTACGATTTATATCTTTACTTTCGAAATGATCTTTTCTACACTATGCACTAGTAATAATATCAAATGTTTCTTTTTAATGCGTATCAAGCATCTTTGACTATCATAAGAAGAAATCTCCTCCGATTCTGCGTTTGCATTGTTTGTGTGTGCGAGAGGCCTTATGGTAGTCTCATTTCTAAAAAGCATTGCGAATTGACTTTAAAATTCTTTCTTGATTATTTTTAAAAGATAAACTCTTTTTGTTGCTCACACCAGTCCCATGACTGATCCGGAGTTTATTGTTTCTTTCCTAAACTCTGGGTGCTCAAAATTTTTCTACACGAGCAGTCTAGAGTTGGGTTTTTCAGATAGCTAGGTTTAGTAGATTATCTGGAGTTAGTTTAATTTTTGGATCAGACTGCACTTGCTTATCTTTGTGCATCGTTATTGGGAGCTCGAGCTATTGCTGGATTGGATTTTGGAAATGGAGTTGCAGTTTTTGGAGTTCTTCATTGAAGACCATCTTTGAGTTATTTGTTCGGCTGCTAGTGTTATCATTTTCTTTTCCGCTGCTATATTTTATTGTATCATATCTCTAATGTATATTGATATCTATTGGATCACCTGTTGTATCAGATATTGTATCAAAGCTGTATATCAATGTATTATTCTTTTTATTCCGCTATGTTGTTTACTTAATGTTGTTATAAGCTCCGGCGAATCGGATTTGAACGCTCGAATCTATGACATTCGAATACGATATGAAGTATGGATGTCGATTTTCGAGCGCGAAAAATCCACGTCGTCACATATATAATTTTAAACACTTTTATAATATGATACTATAACTTTAAACAATTATACATGCTTATATATATATATATAAATTATTTGGAAATAAGACACTTAAATATATAAGCTAATATATACGTGAACGAGGAGAGGTTTTAACAAAATTAACCTAAGACTCAAAAACAAAATAATATAATTGATGCACCGGTTTTGAAATCTTGTCCTCTTGTAGTATATATTCTCTTTTTGTCGTAGAAATCTTCAAATCTATATGTCATAGTGATAGCTTTGTGTCATGAATCAAAACCAAGTCTCAACAAGCGCAAGTTATTATAACTGTCCAGTTTGATGTATTGATTGTTTTACTCTGATTATTGTAAGTATATAACAGTTACATATTTCTTTGCATAAAAATCTATCATTATATATATTATATTTTGTTCCGCTGTGTTTATGAGATTCTGTAATGTTATTCTATTTTCTTCTATCTCTTCTTCTGCTTTACCCCTAAAGATCCGTATTTCCATTCAGTTTGAGTTGAACTGGTGTGAATTACGGTCGACTCAAAGGATATGGAGATACAGGCCTTTTACAAAAGAACATTAATTAACATTGCATAAAAGAAAAATACATGAAAGGAAATGGCTAAGTAGCCATGAAAAAGAATAAGAATTTTTTGTTTATTTTTGAGGTATAAACTGAACTAATTAAAGAGAAGGCTTAATGGCTAAGAGAGAAGAGAGTAATTACATGAACATAAGGGGTATTTATATAAGTTTGAAACCCTAATTCATATTTTTGAGAACTACCCAAACTACTCTCTTAGGAAGCATGGCTACCAAATTATCATTAGCATGAGATAATCTTTCATTAAGTGCGCGTGTAACTTTAATAGGCATCTGGCATGTGCATTAGCTCTTAATTGTACATCGTAGTAAGTGGTTAGGTGGGGTCCTCCATGAACATGAGTTTGAATTATTTCCATCTTCGTTCCTTTGTTTCCTCTTGTGCATGCATATTTTCCATGAAAACCTCTTCCATTTGAATCCAAATTCCTATAAAATAACATAAAAATTTCCAAGTAAATTTTCTCAAATTAATATATGCATAAAAATGTCCATTTTTCCCATATATGAAGATGAATAAATAACAATTTGAAAATAATCTGAATTTTGGTTTAATTATGTTAAAACACCCTATATGCTCATTTATTTGATTAAATTCGATTAAATATGGTGGTAAAAATATGTACATTTACGTGCACATCAAGCGACTTACCAAAGGGTGGTGAATAAGATGTTTAAAGATCAGATCGGACGCTCAATGGAGGTCTATATAGACGATATGCCTGTAAACTCATGGTGATCGAGGAACAATGTAGATGACTTGGCAAAGATGTTCAACGTTCTCCGAAAGTATGGGATGAAGCTTAATCCTTTGAAATGCTCATTCAGTGTTGCGTTAGGGTTAAGCTTCATCATGAACTCCTATGGAATTAAAGCCAATTCGAAGAAGATTGAAGCATTAAGGAACATTAGAGTGCTTGAAACGATCAAAAATGTTCAAAGCTTGAATGGGAAGGTCGCCTCCTTGAGTAGATTCATCTCCAAAGCCATTGACAAATGCATCCGTTTCTTTGATGTGATCAAGAAAAGGAAGACGAATTTCACTTGAATGCAATAATATATTGATGCATTTCAAGATCTGGTCGATCACTTGGAGAGACCCCATATTCTATCAAAGTCACTAGATGATGAGGACTTGCTTATTTATCTAGCTGCATTGGTCCATGCTTTGACTACCACACTTGTATGTGAGGAGTCCTGAATCCATAGACCAGTGTACTACATCAGTAAGAGGTTGACAGGAACCTAAAGAAATTTTATGAATATGAAAAAGCTCGGACACTACTTGTTAATCGCTTTAAGGAAACTCCACCACTACTTTTAGGCTCATTTGATCGAAGATCTAACTGACTAGCCTTTTAGTTAGGTCCAGCAATGACCTGAGACATTCGAAAGGCTGTTGAAATGGAACATTGCATTGAGCTAGTATAACATAACTTGTCATCCACGAAGAGCGATCCAGGATCAAGTTTTAGCAAATTTCATTGCTGAATACATGACGCTAGACATTAAGGAGAGCAGTGGAGAGAAAAATGCCAGGTGGAAAATGTATACGAATGGTGCGTCCAACAAACGTTGTTCTGGTGCTGGAGTCATGCAGGTGAAAACATCCGATATGTTACGCCCTAGAAATCGACTTTACAGCAAAAAAATAATGTAGCAGAATATGCGACCTTGAATAAGGGACTCAAGATCGCTAAAGAGCAAGGACTTAAGACTTTGCATATCTTCTGTCACTTCCAATTGGTGGTATGTCAAGCGCGGAAAGGGTTTCAGGCGAAAGGAGCGAGATTAGCTCCATATTTAAACCGAGCCCTTGAATAATAAGCGATATTGAATATTACACAATAATGCATACTCAAAAGAGGAAAATGCAAAGTCCGACTTATTAGTTAAGTTAGCAAGTTCTGGAGATGCGCAGCTCATGGGCTTAGTTCTAGTGGAAGTATTGTCGGCTTAGAGCATCAGCCAGATAGATGTCGATTGGATTTTGGAGGCAGAATTTGAAAAGGAGCCATAGATGAATCCGTTAAAAAACTATCAATAGAGAGAAATCCTTCCTGACAAGAAGAATAAATGATGTCAACTCTTTCGTAAATCTGCAAGATTTATTATGCAAGAATTATTTTACAAAAAAGGATTCTTTGTTCCAATGCATTGACATGTCACAGATGATGAGGCTAAGAGAGTCTAGAGAGACGTTCATGAAGGGGCATGTGGCGACTGCACCGAGGGAAAATCTTAGCAAAGAAGATCCTTTGTTATGGGTATTTCTAGCCAACTATCAACCAAGACATAGTTGATTACACTAGAAAGTGTGACGAGTGCCAGAGTTTCGCTAAGAAACCAAGAGCCCCACCAACGAAGATTACTCAAATGGTCATTCCCTAGCCGTTTGCAATCTAAGAAAGTGACATCATTGATGTTTATCCTATATCTAAGGGTGTTGCGAAGTACGCCATCGTTACGGTTGATTACTTCACCAAATGGGCTGAGGTAAAGCCATTAGCAATAATCACCATAAAGAAAGTAATCAACTTCGTGGTTAGAAACATCATCTATCGTTTTAATGTTCAACAAACTATTATCTTCAATAATGGGACCCAATTCGACAGTGCCGAATTCAAAGATTTTTGCTGCAGGCATCATATCGTGAAGAGGTTTGTTGCGAAGGCACACCTAAAGAAGTTAACAAACTCACTACGTCTATTCTCAGGAAACAATTGAAGAATGCTAAGGCAAGTGGGTTGATGTACTTCCGTTGGCACATTGGTCTTATTGAATGACCCACAAGTCAACGACTAGCCACTCTCTATTCTCCCTAACCTACGGAACAAAGGCTATGATCCTGGTGTAGGATCTAGATTAACCTTTGAGGGGGGGGGGGTGAATAGGGTTAATGGAAAATTTACTTGATTTAAACACTCAAACAAACTGCAGAAATAAATATGCTGAAAAGTAAATCACACACAAAATTTACCCAGCTTCGGCAACCCCTGCCTACTGCTGCATTCCCAGATTTCTATTAGAATTAAACAGTATCCCGCTTACAAACACTCTAACGGACTCACAAACACTTGTTCCCGCTTACAAACACTCTAATAGACTCGCACCCCCTACTCCGCCTATAGAGTTTTGAAAACTCGCAAACTCTGCTCCCGCCTATAGAGTTTTGCAAACTCGCACACCCTGCTTACTGAACTAATTCTAACTAGACAATCTGACACTACCTACAACCTAGGTGGTGATTTACCAATACTTTGATTCATAAAGAAAATAAAACAAACTTTAAAAACAGAAATTAAACAAACACCCCCTTTTAAAAATAAACCCTAAATAAAATAAAACTAAAGCCCCTTTAAAATTAAGGCCGGCTCTCTTATTTTCTTCCACCCGATCCGCTTCTATTTTCTTTGAGAAAATGATGGCGGCTTTGATTGTTCGATCTGAATTAGGGCTTTTGTTCCCTTGCAAAAATTAGGGCTTGCTCGCGACTTCTCTGATGATCAATCCTCTGTTCTGTGTTGCTCTTGCATGTGCTTGTTCAATGTTGCCCCTTTGATCGAGTGCGTCAGATTGCGGTATGTAATCTCTTTGCTGGTTTAATTTGCTTGAATTATCACTTGTTCTTGTTGCGCACTCGATGCCGATGATGAACTTAGGTTTATATTTGGATTTGATTTGATCTTTTCCACACACCTGATGACGATTTACGGGTTGGTATTTATATGAATTCCTATACCCTAATCAAATCGATACTTTCCTAATATTTCGATTGCCTGATGCACACGGCTTTGATTATGAAACGTTCGATTTGATCGATACGGCAGAAAAAACTTTCCTCTTTTTTGTTTTGTGACTTTTTCAAAGATACGTTTTTGATTTTTGAATTCGATTTCTTGACTTGGTCATCCCTGCACTTTTAAACTTTTGTCAACTTCGACTTCACTGTAAATTACAGCTTTGTTGGTCTGCATTTTTTATTCTTTCGACTTCGAACATGTTTATTCCTGAGTTTCATCATTATACTGCCCTTATGCACTTTTGTTATATGAACTTGTTGGTGTTTGTTGTCGGTCACTTGTGCATTGTTGTACTTCATGCTAGCGTTCTTGGTTTCATATGCATTGAGCTTTTGTGTAGTTGTTGACTGCACCCATTACTGCAATACTCATTGTTGTTGAGTTCCTATAGTTTGTTGCACATATGAACTGGCATTGCTTCGAGTTCATGTATTCTTGGCTCTGGTTCATGTTACATTGATGCTGTTAAGATTGGCTTTGATTTTCTGGCTTGTGAGCTTTGACTCTGACCATCTCCTCTGGTTGGTTTAACCTGTACTTGTTTCACTGGTACATTTTTCACCTTGATTCTGCACTTTCATACTTCTTGCATTATTCATGTATCACTGTTTGTTCACCTTGATTCTGCATCACTTGTAGCTTGCTATTGTAGTCTCTGGCCTTGCATCATGATGCAGTCTTCATTAGCTCGTGTGCTTGTTTGTATGTTGTAAATGTTGGTGCACTTGTTATCTTCACTTGTATATTTGTTCATCAAGTCTGCACTTTGCACTAGAGTTTTGCATATCATACTCCAAATTGTCATTGTGCTTCTGTTGTTGCTCTGACTTGAACTTTACTGTGTTGCATTCAATTCACCATGCATTATTTTCTTGTGTTCATGTTCTTGCAGTCTTCATTGTCGTGTCTTGTTGCAGTTGCTATGCAGTTGCTATGCCTTGTAGTTGTGTATTTGAGTCAGTGCTTCACCATACTTGTTGTTATGCTTGTGACATTCATCTGCCTTTGTGTTGCTCACCATGTTGCATACATGTTTTTATTTGATCTATGAGCTTGATTACTTGAGGCTGCCGTCCATTTCGCTGTTGGTCTTCTCATCCATGTGTGTCTGTTGCATTTGTTTGTGTATATAAGCAGTTTGAAGTTGCTGACTTCATTTGTTTACTTGATGTCATGGTTTTCCTGGTTTCACTTGTGTACACTGTTGCATTAAGTCTCTGGTACTTCATTTGGTTGGTCTGCATTGGCCTTGAATTTGCATTCCATGTTGCATGCATATTTTCCATTGTTGCTTGTGTTGTTTCATTTATGATCTGCCATGCTTTAGTTTTATTGTGCCTTGTGTTGAACCCAGTTTCAAAACTCGGGTTTGACCATATGCTCGTGTCGTGATTTTATTTTTATATTGCACGTGAGTTGAGCTCGGCTTTTCATTTGGGTTTGACCTGTGCTAACCTGTCCCTGTAGAGAATACAAGTGTATATCGATGTGCACGGCCTTGTGGCATGTACAGTGATACATTGTGCACGTGACATTGTTCGTGTATGATGAATTCAAATGTGAATGATGACGAACAACCCAAATAACTGAGGCAAATAATATTTTCAAAAATCATATTTCATTTTATTGCAAAAATATTTCTTTTTCAATTTTACTGCGTTAGTGAATATTTTTGCAGATTGCTCAGATGCTGGATTCAAACTGGAATGCAGTTGAAGACAAAATACAAGTGTGAGTGATATGTAGTGAGGTTATTAATGTAAATTGAATTGTGATGTATTCAAAACTGTATATGTATAGTGAGAGCTTGAATTTGTATTATTCAAGATTGTAATAAATATTTGTTTGAATAAAATTTCTGTTTGAATTCAAATTCCATTCAAATTCTGTGTAATTTATTTTATTCAACAAATATTTATTTAATCTATGAAAAATAAAATAGTACATTAACAAATACATTTAAATGAATATATATATGTTTATTATCATCAAATAAAAATCACATAGGCACAAAGCGCATATTCAAACAATCTCCCCCTTTTGATGATAACAAACATATATTTAAGATTTTGACTGTGTTAAATGTATTTGATCAATGATATACACTAATTGCTCCCCCTATTTAAATGCTTCCTCTCTACATGATGCTCCCCCTACATATATGCATACAAATAGAAATATACAAATGAGCCTAGATGCAAATGGAAAATTATTTGACCTTTGCTTGATTTTATTTTACAAAATCTTAACTTTTCTCTCCCCCTGTTGTTATCAGCAAAAGAATAATAGTGTTAGAGAAAATAGAGATAAAGTGATCAATATTAATCCAACATTAAACTCAAATTGATTATAAATATTAAACTTCAATAAAAATCAAACAAAAATCATAACTACCCTTGTTAGGCGCATATTCCACTTTTTAGAATGATGGAAATGATATTCTCATATAAAATCATACAGATGTATCTACTTGTGGTACGTTTATATCAGGAATTTGAATATCTACTAATCATGCATAACCGTTAGGACTTTTAAATGAGATTAGTAGTATTGCAATTTAATTTTTTTAAAAATGAAATCAAGTATCTTCCAACCACGCATGATCGTGAGGACTTTTAAATGGGATTAGAATCAACTTGTCTATTTACTCGATTAATTTTGATAAGCGTTCCATACATGCATAACCGTAAGGACTTTTAAATGAGCATGGAAGCACATAATCAAAAATCCAAGTAATTCACCCATGCATAACCGTGAGGACTTTTAAATGAGAGTGAATACTTTGGATATTTATTTATTTTAAAAAAAATATGAAATGAAAAACAAATGATCCCTGATTATAGTACCACATATCGACAAACTATATTTAAGATTTGATAAACAATGGTCGATAGAAATATGATAGATATAGAAATGGTCATGAAATCTTTACCCAACAAAAAAGTTTTATAACTCTTGTTTGAATTCCTAAAGAAATTTTCCAAATATACTCTCTTGAGTAATGTATGTTAAATATCAACACTTATCACCTTTTCAATCACTATTTATCTTTTCGATAATTAGCAGGGAGCCGGATTAGTCAAAATTTGTCATTTAAAATCAAATAAAATGACTAATCTGAAAATATGGTCAAAAATGATTTTCTCGAAGGGGTTATATGAGGGAAAAAAATTCTGCTATTTGAAAATTATTTGAAATGAAAAAATATGCAGATATTTTCTTTGAAAAACGATGCAGCAACTAAATGTCTCAAAAATCACGTTCAACTAGTAATTTTTCTATCAACTAGATTACCAGTGTAATCTGCATCTGAATTTCTTTTTCACTCAAAAATATCACTAATTAGATTTGATAGACCAGACTATGAAGCGTGCATAAAAACTCAAACTCAATTTTCAATAGCATTTTAAATGACATTCTTTTGAATTTGGATTGAAGCCATGTAAATAATCAGAAAATCCTGAATATATAGTTAGCCAAAAATAACCAGAAATATTATCATCCAACAAAACACGATGTTTAACCCAAACGTATATGTATGAAGTAATTCAAAGAATAGTGTTTTTGGTATAAATGTAATTGGCCAATTATGTCGAACAAGTCAGAATCAAAATCATCTTCTTTACAACATCTCAATATTGGCTGATTTCATTCAGAATACGGTGCAGATTATCACATTTAATATATCGATCAAAAAATCATCTCTTCACCTGTTTTACCTTTACGATAATTTTTCGTGATTGCCCATTGTGATTCTGTCACCTTTGTATTAGGCTAAGGAACTTTGCTTTGTTGCCCGTTGTGTTTCTGGAACAGCCAAAATCCAGCGAACACTGTTGTTTTTTCCTTAGCCCGCCACCAAACCTACACGATGAAAGATTTTTGTGACCTATTTGTTTTTATAGGTCCATGATTGCTAGTGGCAGAAGCATTGTGAATAAACACACCCTTTGGAATCCAAACTTGTTTTGTCATTTCATTCTTGTTCCAATGGACATGAAATTTGTTTGTAGAATTCATAGGAACCCAAACTTGTATAAATTTTGTGTTCTTGTTCCTATGACTACAATTTTCAACACGATGTCCAATTATTTCACATCTATGAAAGACACTCTTACCTTTTACATTATCCTCAACTTGTGTTCCCAAAGCCTAGTCCTTTTCTATTGTTAGCAAAAATTTGATTTCCCAATAGCATGTTGAAAGATTTTTCACCTCTTGAAAAGTTATTTAAGGATTTCTCAAGATTGTGGACTTTGGTTTTTAGTGTTGTGTTTTCAGTGACAAGTGAGGTGCATCTATTTATAAAATCCTTTTTCCTAGTGTCAATGATTTCCTTAAGACTCAAGTTTTCTTTTTCAAGATTCTCAGAGTTATTCTTAAGTCTTGATAATTCTGAATCTAAAATTTTACATTTTTTACATTCTAGGTTTTGAATATTTTCAAGATCAGTTTCTAACCTAAAATTTTCACGAGCAAGTTCTCTCCTATCATATTTCAGTTTTTCAATTTTAGATTCAAGAGTATCAACTACTTTAGTGAAATCAAGACACATAAAAACAAGTTCTTTATAAGTATAGTCACCTCCCTCACTAGATTCCTCTGAGCTTACTTCTGAATCTGATTTTGCCACAAGACACAAGTTAGCCTCTTCTGAGCTATTATTCGAGACTTCCTCTGCTTCTTCATCATCCCAAGTTGCTGCAAATGCCTTTTTCTTCTTTTTCTTTCCTTGGTTGTATTTGAGAAGTAGGCATTCTTGTTTGAAGTGGCCAGGCTTGTTGTAGTTAAAGCACGTCAGTTCATTATCGGAATTGTTAGAATCTCTTGACCTATTACCAGATCTTTTCTTCTTGCGTGGCTTGAATCTTGACCATTTTCTAAGATTATTGACAGCCATTGCAAGCTCTTCAATTGGATCTTCTTCTTCTTCATCGCTCTCTTCTTTGCTCTTTAAGGCAATCGTCTTCTTCTTTGGTTCAGAGTTGTTGCGTTCTTCCTTTGCTTTTAGCTCAAGCTCATATGTCATCAAGTTGCCAATCAACTCCTCCATGCTTAGTTTACTCAAATCTTTTGATTCTTGTATTGCCGTGACTTTTGCCTCAAAGCTCATTGGTAAAACTCGTAGCACCTTCCTCACAAGCTCTACCTCAGTGAATACCTTCCCAAGCGCTCTAGCGTTGTACACCAAAGTTGAAAAGCGTCCAAACATGTCCTTTACGCTCTCGCCTTTGTCCATCACAAAGTTCTCGTATTCATTGCTGAACAAGGCTAGATGAGACTCCTTGACTTGAGAAGTTCCTTCATGTGTCACCTCCAAGGTATGCCAAATTTCCTGTGCAGTTTTACAATGAGAAATTCTATTAAATTCATTCTTATCAAGAGCACAGATCAAAGCATTCATAGCTTTAGCATTTGTAGTTTTTAATTTCTTATCATTAGCATCCCACCTATCCTTAGGTTTAGGAATCTCAGTATCACCAACCGTTATAGTGGGAGATTTATAGCCAGTTTTGTAGGATCGATTTCACCCTAGAGGGGGGGTCAATAGGGTGATAGTGTTAGAATATTACCAGCACAGAAATAAATAGCAGAATAATAAAATGCAGAACAGAACAACACAGAATTTACCCAGCTTTGGCAAAACCCTGCCTACGTGCTGCCTCCAAGGTTTCTACTAGAAATTAGATAGTCCCTCGCTTACACACGTAAACTCGCTATACCCGCTATTGACTAATCTAACTCTACGCTCAAAACCTTGCCACAACTCGACCACCGAGTTGCGAATTCTCAAGCTACGCCATGTAGTTTGTCCCCTAGTCACACGACTAAAAATTTAAAACGGTTTAAAAACAAAATACAATTAAAAAACAATTTAAATAAAATAAAACCCTATTTAAAAGCCCTTAATAAAATAGGAGTCCTTTTAGGGGAATAAGGCCGGCCCTCTTTAGTAATTCAACCCGTCCTTTTGTTTTTCTTTTGTTCGTGAAAAATGGAGATGGCGGCCGTTATTTCTTCTCGTTCCTTCTGATTAAAATTTTGGCTTGCGTCCTTGATCCAAATTAGGGCTTTCGAAGAGCCGTTATTACTTCAATCGAATTTGTGGTTGTTCGACAATTTCCTTGCTCGATCGATTTCTCGTTGCTCTCTCTCTGGCTGCTTCGAGTTGATGGAGTTTTAACTTCGATTCGGTATGTGATTTTATTTTATGTTGTTCTGTTATGCTTCATTGAACTCCATGAATGAAATTGCCGATGATGATTTCTTTATATAGGGTTTGTAACCCTAGATTTGCGTTCGTACGAATATATTTGAATTTGTCAAATTATTTGCTCTGGCCATTCGATTATACTTGGATGCTCGTGATTTTTCCTTGACTAATTCATTTGTGTAAATACTCGATTGCTTGATTGACACGACTTTAAAAATTGTGATGAGCACGGCTTATTATTTGACTTTGTCATATTCGATAATACTGCTGCTGTTGAAATTTTATTTCATGATTTTCTCTGATTGACTTCGACTTGGATTTTGTGATCCATTGTTTTCTTGGTGGAGAGTCTGATACATACCTTTTATATTTTCATTGCTTGTCTGATTCATCATGCATCAGTTTGTACTTCCTCGCTTGAGTTTCACTGCCATACTTGGTTCGAATTTATTTGCATTCATTGATCAATACTTCTTTGCTACTGCATACTTGATAGCAAATTTGATGTGTGGTCAGATCTTAACTTCACTTGTGCATTGTTAAGTAGTTTGTAGTTGCTGTGTTCCATGAACATGCTTTACTGCATTATGAAAATGTTGCATTGTACTCTGACCTTGTTGCCTCTGTTCATTTTCCGGTTAGCTTGCTCGTTCGGTCTTGTCTGATCTCTGGTTTACCATCTGCATTCACTACAGTTTCATTGTGTTAGTTTCATTGTTGCTGCTCCTTCGGTGCACTATGCTTTGTGTACATGTCTTGTTGAGTTTGTAGTTTGCTGTTGGTTTTGGTTTTCATTTTTGCCGTTTGCATGCTTCATTGACATCTGATTCACTTGCACCTGTACTTGGTCATAATTGATGGTTCAGTGGTGTTTTCTGAAACTTGCTGTAGTCTTCATTGCAGTATTTGCCATTGTTTGATATGGTTTTGTCTCTGCCCAGTTGATGTTCTGTTCATTGTTTGTGACATCCATGTTGGTTTGGTTGTGCTGTAGTCCAGTGCCCCCATACATATTGTCACTGAGTTGGTCTATGTACATTTGCCTGAGTTTGTTTACTTGGTGGCTTTGAGCATTTTTACTTTATGTTGCAGCTGGTCTTTGCATTGCTGTGCATACTTGTATTTATGTGCCACTGTTTGATCATTGAAGTGTCTGGCCTGATGCTGCATACATGTTTGTTGCATTGACATGTTGTAGCTGGTCTTTGTATTGTGACATGTTCAATTGTGACTGTTGCTGCACACTTTGTTTTTGTTTGGTCTGACCATCTGTATACATACATATGCATATGCTCACCGTATCTTCATTTATGTTGGTTTAGTTTGTGCACTTGCTCATTTGAAGTTGTAGCATGTCACTGTGATGTTTTCATTTGCTTGAGTTTCAACTGTGCTCGACCATACTTGCCCAGTTTACACAGATGCTCCACTTGTTCATTTTGTTTAAGTGTACTTGTCTTCATTCTGACCATGTTGGCACTGAGTTACTGTCTTGTTTATATTAGACTAGTCGACACTTGATTCTTGAGTTTTGGCCATTCGCACCTGTGTTGAATCCAGTTTCACAGCTCGAGTTTGACCTTGTGCTCGAGTCATGATTTTTATGTTATCGCACGTGAGTTGAACCCGGCTTTTATTTGGGTTTGACCTGTGCTCACCTGTCCCTGTAAATCAAACAAGTGTATATATCGGCGTGCACGGCCTTGTGGCATATACAGTAATATACTGTGTATGTCACAAGTTGTTCGTGTATGATGAATTCAAATTTAAATTATGACGAACAACCCAAATAACTGAGGCAAATCATATTTTCAAAAATTATCTTTTATTTTTTAATTGCAAAAATATTTCTTTTTCAATTTTACTGCGTTAGTAAATATTTTTGCGGATTGCTCAGATGCTGGATTCAAACTGGAATGAAGTTGAAGATAATTACGAGTGTGAGTGATATGTAGTGAGGCGAACTGTAAATATGAAATGTGATGTTATTGTAATCAAAGTTGTATAGTTATAGTGAGAGCTTGAAATTGTACTATTAAAAGTTGTAATATTTGTTTGAATAAAATATTCGTTTGAATTCAAATTCTGTGTTATTTAATTTATTCAACAAATATTTATTTAATCTATGAAAATAAAATAGTATATTAACAAATACATTTAAGCGAATGTATATATGTTTATTATCATCAAACAAAAATCATATAAGCGCATATTCAACAATCTCCCCCTTTTGATGATAACAAACATATATTTAAGATTTTGAATATGTTAAATGTATTTGATCATTCGTATGCTCTAATTGCTCCCCCTATTTAAATGCTTCCTCTCTACACAAGGCTCCCCCTACAAATATGCATACAATTAAATAATATGCAAATAATCCTAGATGCAAATAGAAAATTATTTGACCTTTGCTTGATTTTATTTGACAAAATCTTAACTTTTCTCTCCCCCTTTTGTTATTAGCAAAAGAATACTAGCGTTAGAGAAAATAGAGATAAAGTAATCGATATCAATCCAACATTAAAACTCAATTGAATATAAATATTAAATTTCGATAAAAAATCAAACAAAAATCATAAATATTTTGTTAGGCGCATATTCCACTTTTAGAATGATGGAAATGATGTCATCATATAAAACCATACAGTTGTGTCTATTTGTGGTATATTTATATCAGGAATTTGAATATCTACTAACCATGCATAACCGTTAGGACTTTTAAATGAGATTAGTAGTATTCCAATTTTATTTTAAAAAAAATGAAATCAAGTATCTTCTAACCACGCATAACCGTGAGGACTTTTAAATGGGATTAGAATCAACTTGTTTATTTTAAAAATCAACTTTTGATATGCGTTCCATACATGCATAACCACGAGGACTTTTAAATGAGCATGGAAGCACATAACAAATTCCAAGTAATTCACCCATGCATAACCGTGAGGACTTTTAAATGAGAGTGAATACTTTGGTATTTATTTATTTATTTATTTTTGTTTTTGTTTTGTTTTTTTTTTTTGTTTTTTTTAAAAAAAATGTGAAAATGAAAAACGAACGATTCCTGTTTGAAGTACCACATATCGACAAACTATATAGAATTTTGATGAGTGATGGTTGTTAGAAATATGATAGATATAGAGATGGTCATGGAATTTTTTACCGACAAAAAGTTTTATAACCCTCGTTTAAATTTCTAAAGAAATTTATTAATTATACTTTCTCGACTTATAATATGTGATCAATGTCAACATTCATCACTTTTTCAATCACTATTTTTCTTTTCGATAATCATTAGGGAGTCGGATTAGTCAATATAGTCATTTAAAAATAAATTCAAAAATAATTATGAAACCAATTTTTCAAAAATGACTAATCTGAAAATATGGTCAAAAATGATTTTCTCCTGGGGGTTTTAAAAGAAAAATTTTCTGCTATTTGAAAATTATTTAAAATGAAAAAATATGCAGATATTTTCTTTGAAAAACGATGCAGTTACTAAATGTCTCAACAAAAATCACGTTTCACTAGTAATTTTTCTATCAACTAGATTACCAGTGTAATCTGCACCTGAATTTCTCTTTCACTCAAAATCATCATTAGTTGAATTTAATTGACCAAACCATGAAGTGTGCACCAAAAATTTCAAACTTAATTTTAGCAGCAATTTAAACGACATTCTCTTGAATTTGAAACGAAGCCGTATTAATAATCAAAAACCGTGAATAAAGAGTTAGCCAAATGTATTATCAACAATCAATGAATTTCCTAATACCAAAACACCATCATTTTCCAATTTAATCTGTATGAAGTATTTCAAGAATTTGTAGTGTTTTTGGCATATAAAATATAATTGGCCAACTATGTTGAATAAGTCAAAGTCAAAATCACCATCTTTTCATCATCTCATTATTGGCTGATTTTAATTCAGAATATGGTGCAGATAATCACATTTAATATATCGTTTAAAACATACCATTACCTGTTTTACCTTTACGATATTTTTCGATGTTGTCTATTGTGATTCTGTCACCTTAATACTAGGCTAAGGAGCTTTGCTTTGTCGCCCATTGTGTTTCTGGAACAGCCAAAATCCAGAGAACACCATTGTTGTTCCTTAGCCTGCCACCACACCTACACGGGAAAAGATTTATGTGACCTATTTGTTTTTATAGGTCCATGGTTGTTAGTGGCATAAAATTTTGAAAAACAATTTTGTAAAGACCCGAAACTATTTATAATTGTTCCCTTCGGCACCCAAATTTGTTTAACTTTGAGAGATTTTATATTTGTGCCTTTTGGAACCCAAATCGGTATAGTTTTCACATGTTTGGGTCTATACCAACAATTATTGTGATCGTGTCCACATTTTCTACAAATTGTGCACATAGAATTAACTTGATTATTATTGCTTTCAACAATTTTAATTTATTATATCCAAGTCCTTGTCTAACCGTATTAACAGTTTGCTTTCCTAGTAGCATATTCAACGATTTTTCACTTTTGGAAAATTTATCTAAAGTAGTAGACAGTTGTTGGACTTGTGATTTGAGAGATTCATTTCCGTTTAACAACTGTGTGCACTTTTTAATAGAATTCTCTCTCCTAGTATTTTCATTCTCTTTTAAAATCAGAATTTCATTTTCAAGTGATTTTATATCGATTTCTGATTTTTTAATTTCTTCTTCGAATGTTGGACACTTATCACACTTAGGGATCCTACTTTGAAAGGTTTTAACTAATTGGTCAAGTTGTTTATTTAAATCTATCAAAGTATCTTTTTGTGATTCAAGTTTGGCGTATTTTTCCCTAAGTCGTTCAAAACAGCCATTTACTTCGTGGAAATAAATAAGTAATTCAGAGTGAGTGAGTTTTGATACCTCGCTTGGCTCGTCATCGTCGCTATCAGTTATATTCCCTTGAAGGCACATATCTGCTTTCTCACTCTCACTGCTAGAACTTTGATTATCTTCATCACCTATATTCCACGTGGCTGCAAAACTTTTCCTTTTTGATTTCTTTTTAAAGTCGCGTTGATTTTGAGGACAAGTGGGCTTGATGTGTCCGGGTTGGTTGCACTTGTGACAGATGATCTTCTGTTCTTCAGAGTAGTCTAGTGCTTTGGCTATTCTGCTTTTCGCCTTTTGAATGCGAGCTGAATTTCCATATTTGTAATTCCGCTTTTTGAATTTCTTTATTAATAGCTCCAATTCTGCTGCTGCATCATCATCATCATCGTCATCACTTTCAGTTGTTCCTTTGAGAGCTATTGATTTCTTTCGAGTATCTCCTCCTTCACGCTCTTCCTTGAATTTCATTTCTAGCTCATAAGTGGTGAGATTTCCGATGAGTTCTTCAACTTTCATTTGTTTCAAATCTTTTGATTCTTGAATGGCAGTCACTTTTGCTTCAAATTTTTGTTGAAGGACTCTAAGGATTTTTCGGACTATCTCCAACTCTGTGTATGATTTTCCAAGAGCTTTCGATTCGTAAACGATATTGGAAAGTCGTCCATGCATCTCTTTGACATTTTCTTCCTTCGCCATTGTGAAGTTCTCGTATTTGCTGCTTAGCATGGCAAGGCGAGATTCTTTGACTTGAGATGTTCCTTCGTGAGTCACTTCTAGTATGTGCCATATTTCCTGTGCAGTTAGACAATGTGAGACACGATTAAATTCAAATTGATCTAATGAACAGATAATAGAATTCATAGCTTTGGCATTAGTATTTTGTAATTTATTTTCTAGTTCTGTCCATTGTTCCTTTGGTTTCTCTATTTCCTGATTATCTACAGTTATAATTGGAGTTTTATAACCCGTCTCAACAATATCCCAAGCGTCAATGGTTTTTAGAAAAAATTCCATCCTATTTTTCCAAAAAGCATATTCACCATTGAACATTGGTGGTCTAACTATGGATTGACCCTCTGCAAAAGCATTATTAAAAGAAGCCATTTAAAAATTCAAATTTTTAAAACAAAAATTGATTTTTTCAAAAAATCGAATTTTTAAAACAAATGTTGACTTCTATTCCTAGCTCTGATAGCACTTGTAGGATCGATTTCACCCTAGAGGGGGGGGGTGAATAGGGTGATAGTGTTAGAATATTACCAGCACAGAAATAAATAGCAGAATAATAAAATGCAGAACAGAACAACACAGAATTTACCCAGCTTCGGCAAAACCCTGCCTACGTGCTGCCTCCAAGGTTTCTACTAGAAAATAGATAGTCCCTCGCTTACACACGTAAACTCGCTATACCCGCTATTGACTAATCTAACTCTACGCTCAAAACCTTGCCACAACTCGACCACCGAGTTGCGAATTCTCAAGCTACGCCACGTAGCTTGTCCCCTAGTCACACGACTAGAAATTTAAAATAGTTTAAAAAGAAAATACAATTAAAAAACAATTTAAATAAAATAAAACCCTATTTAAAAGCCCTTAATAAAATAGGAGTCCTTTTAGGGGAATAAGGCCGGCCCTCTTTAGTAATTCAACCCGTCCCTTTTTTTTTCTTTTGTTCGTGAAAAATGGAGATGGCGGTCGTTGTTTCTTCTCGTTCCTCCTGATTAAAATTTGGGCTTGCGTCCCTGATCCAAATTAGGGCTTTCGAAGAGCCGTTATTGCTTCAATCGAATTTGTGGTTGTTCGACAATTTCTTTGCTCGATCGATTTCTCGTTGCTCTCTCTCTGGCTGCTTCGAGTTGATGGAGTTTTAACTTCGATTCGGTATGTGATTTTTGTTTATGTTGTTCTGTTATGCTTCATTGAACTCCATGAATGAAATTGCCGATGATGATTTCTTTATATAGGGTTTGTAACCCTAGATTTGCGTTCGTACGAATATATTTGAATTTGTCAAATTATTTGCTCTGGCCATTCGATTATACTTGGATGCTCGTGATTTTTCCTTGACTAATTCATTTGTGTAAATACTCGATTGCTTGATTGACACGGCTTTAAAAATTGTGATGAGCACGGCTTATAATTTGACTTTGTCATATTCGATAATACTGCTGCTGTTGAAATTTTATTTCATGATTTTCTCTGATTGACTTCGACTTGGATTTTTTGATCCATTGTTTTCTCGGTGGAGAGTCTGATACATACCTTTTATATTTTCATTGCTTGTCTGATTCATCATGCATCAGTTTTTACTTCCTCGCTTGAGTTTCACTGCCATACTTGGTTCGAATTTATTTGCATTCATTGATCAGTACTTCTTTGCTACTGCATACTTGATAGCAAATTTGATGTGTGGTCAGACCTTAACTTCACTTGTGCATTGTTAAGTAGTTTGTAGTTGCTGTGCTCCATGAACATGCTTTACTGCATTATGAAAATGTTGCATTGTACTCTGACATTGTTGCCTTTGTTCATTTGCCGGTTAGCTTGCTCGTTCGGTCTTGTCTGATCTCTGGTTTACCATCTGCATTCACTACAGTTTCATTGTGTTAGTTTCATTGTTGCTGCTCCTTCGGTGCACTATGCTTTGTGTACATGTCTTGTTGAGTTTGTAGTTTGCTGTTGGTTTTGGTTTTCATTTTTGCTGTTTGCATGCTTCATTGACATCTGATTCACTTGCACCTGTACTTGGTCATAATTGATGGTTCAGTGGTGTTTTCTGAAACTTGTAGTAGTCTTCATTGCAGTATTTGCCATTGTTTGATATGGTTTTGTCTCTGCCCAGTTGATGTTCTATTCATTGCTTGTGACATCCATGTTGGTTTGGTTGTGCTGTAGTCCAGTGCCCCCATACATATTGTCACTGAGTTGGTCTATGTACATTCGCCTGAGTTTGTTTACTTGGTGGCTTTGAGCATTTTTACTTTATGTTGCAGCTGGTCTTTGCATTGTTGTGCATACTTGTATTTATGTGCCACTGTTTGATCATTGAAGAGTCTGGCCTGATGCTGCATACATGTTTGTTGCATTGACATGTTGTAGCTGGTCTTTGTATTGTGACATGTTCACTTGTGACTGTTGCTACACACTTTGTTTTTTTTTGGTCTGACCATCTGTATACATACATATGTATATGCTCACCGTATCTTCATTCATGTTGGTTTAGTTTGTGCACTTGCTCATTTGAAGTTGTAGCATGTCACTGTGATGTTTTCATTTGCTTGAGTTTCAACTATGCTCGACCATACTTGCCCAGTTTACACAGATGCTCCACTTGTTCATTTTGTTCAAGTGTACTTGTCTTCATTCTGACCATGTTGGCACTGAGTTACTGTCTTGTTTATATTAGACTAGTCGACACTTGATTCTTGAGTTTTGGCCATTCGCACCTGTGTTGAATCCAGTTTCACAGCTCGGGTTTGACCTTGTGCTCGAGTCGTGATTTTTATGTTATCGCACGTGAGTTGAACCCGGCTTTTATTTGGGTTTGACCTGTGCTCACCTGTCCCTGTAAATCAAACAAGTGTATATATCGGCGTGCATGGCCTTGTGGCATATACAGTAATACACTGTGTATGTCACAAGTTGTTCGTGTATGATGAATTCAAATTTAAATTATGACGAACAACCCAAATAACTAAGGCAAATCATATTTTCAAAAATTATCTTTTATTTTTTAATTGCAAAAATATTTCTTTTTCAATTTTACTACGTTAGTAAATATTTTTGCAGACTGCTCAGATGCTGGATTCAAACTGGAATGAAGTTGAAGATAAATACGAGTGTGAGTGATATGTAGTGAGGTGAACTGTAAATATGAAATGTGATGTTATTGTAATCAAAGTTGTATAGTTATAGTGAGAGCTTGAAATTGTACTATTCAAAGTTGTAATAAATATTTGTTTGAATAAAATATTCGTTTGAATTCAAATTCTGTGTTATTTAATTTATTCAACAAATATTTATTTAATCTGTCAAAATAAAATAGTATATTAACAAATACATTTAAACGAATGTTTATATGTTTATTATCATCAAACAAAAATCATATAAGCGCATATTCAACAAGTTTCACTAATGTCCCAAACATCATAATCAACAGAGCTAAGATAAATACCCATCCTAACTTTCCAATAAACATAATCATTCCCGTTAAACATGGGTGGCCTAGCAATAGATTGCCCCTCGGAAAAAGCATTATTTGATGAATTAATGACTCTAGAGTTAAAGAAAAAATACCGTGCTCTGATACCACTTGTAGGATCTATATTAACCCTAGAGGGGGGGTGAATAGGGTTAATGGCAAATTTTCTCGATTTAGACACAGAAACAAACTGCAGAAATAAATATGCTGAAAAGTAAATCACACACAAAATTTACCCAGCTTCGGCAATCCCTGCCTACTGCTGCATTCCCAGATTTCTATTAGAATTAAACAGTATCCCACTTACAAACACTCTAACAGACTCGCAAACCCTTGCTCCCGCTTACAAACACTCTAATAGACTCGCACCCCCTGCTCCGACTATAGAGTTTTGAAAACTCGCAAACTCTGCTCCCGCTTATAGAGTTTTGCAAACTCGCACACCCTGCTCACTGAACTAATTCTAACTAGACAATCTGACACTACCAACAACCTAGCTGGTGATTTACCAATACTTTGATTCGTAAAGAAAATAAAACAAACTTTAAAAACAGAAATTAAACAAACACCCCCCTTTTAAAAATAAACCCTAAATAAAATAAAACTAAAGCCCCTTTAAAATAAAGGCCGGCTCTCTTATTTTCTTCCACCCGATCCACTTCTATTTTCTTTGAGAAAATGATGGTGGCCTTGATTGTTCGATCTGAATTAGGGCTTTTGTTCCCTTGCAAAAATTAGGGCTTGCTCGCGACTTCTCTGATGATCAATCCTTTGTTCTGTGTTGCTCTTGCTTGCGCTTGTTCGATGCTGCCCCTTTGATCGAGTGTGTCAGATTGCGGTATGTAATCTCTTTGCCGGTTTAATTTGCTTGAATTATCAATTGTTCTTGTTGCGCACTCGATGCCAATGATGAACTTGGGTTTATATTTGGATTTGATTTG
The DNA here is from genome assembly GCA_030765085.1 of Allium cepa. NCBI lineage: Eukaryota > Viridiplantae > Streptophyta > Magnoliopsida > Asparagales > Amaryllidaceae > Allium > Allium cepa. The sequence continues at coordinate 236,932,682 of CM060943.1, read as the reverse complement.
ATCTTTTCCACACACCTGATGATGATTTGCGGGTTGGTATTTATATGAATTCCTATACCCTAAACAAATCGATACTTTCCTACAATTTTCTTTCCTAATATTTCGATTGCCTGATGCACACGGCTTTGATTATGAAACGTTCGATTTGATTGATACGGCAGAAAAAACTTTCCTCTTTTTTGTTTTGTGACTTTTTCAAAGATACGTTTTTGATTTTTGAATTCGATTTCTTGACTTGGTCATTCCTGTGCTTTTAAAATTTTGTCAACTTCGACTTCACTGTAAATTACAGCTTTGTTGGTCTGCATTTTTTATTCTTTCGACTTCGAACATGTTTATTCCTGAGTTTCATCATTATACTGCCCTTATGCACTTTTGTTATATGAACTTGCTGGTGTTTGTTGTCGGTCACTTGTGCATTGTTGTACTTCATGCTAGCGTTCTTGGTTTCATATGCATTGAGCTTTTGTGTAGTTGTTGACTGCACCCATTACTGCAATACTCATTGTTGTTGAGTTCCTGTAGTTTGTTGTACTTATGAACTGGCATTGCTTCGAGTTCATGTATTCTTGGCTTTGGTTCATGTTACATTGATGCTGTTAAGATTGGCTTTGATTTTCTGGCTTGTGAGCTTTGACTCTGACCAACTCCTCTGGTTGGTTTAACCTATACTTGTTTCACTTGTACATTTTTCACCTTGATTCTGCACTTGCATACTTCTTGCATTATTCATGTATCACTGTTTGTTCACCTTGATTCTGCATCACTTGTAGCTTGCTATTGTAGTCTCTGGCCTTGCATCATGATGCAGTCTTCATTAGCTCGTGTGCTTGTTTATATGTTGTAAATGTTGGTGCACTTGTTATCTTCGCTTGTATATTTGTTCATCAAGTCTGCACTTTGCACTAGAGTTTTGCATATCATACTCCAAATTGTCATTGTGCTTCTGTTGTTGCTCTGACTTGAACTTTACTATGTTTCATTCAATTCACCATGCATTGTTTTCTTGTGTTCAGGTTCTTGCAGTCTTCATTGCTGTGTCTTGTTGCAGTTGCTTTGCAGTTGCTATGCCTTGTAGTTGTGTATTTGAGTCAGTGCTTCACCATACTTGTTGTTATGCTTGTGACATTCATCTGCCTTTGTGTTGCTCACCATGTTGCATACATGTTTTTATATGATCTATGAGCTTGATTACTTGAGGCTGCAGTCCATTTTGTTGTTGATCTTCTCATTCATGTGTGTCTGTTGTATTTGTTTGTGTATATAAGCAGTTTGAAGTTGCTGACTTCATTTGTTTACTTGATGTCATGATTTTTCTGGTTTCACTTGTGCACACTGTTGCACTAAGTCTCTGGTACTTCATTTGGTTGGTCTGCATTGGCCTTGAATTTGCATTCCATGTTGCATGCATGTTTCCATTGTTGCTTGAGCTGTTTCATTTATGATCTGCCATGCTTCAGTTTTATTGTGCCTTATGTTGAACCAAGTTTCAAAACTCGGGTTTGACCTTGTGCTCGTGTCGTGATTTTATTTTTATATTGCACGTGAGTTGAACCCGGCTTTTCATTTGGGTTTGACCTGTGCTAACCTGTCCCTGTAGAGAATACAAGTGTATATCGATGTGCACGGCCTTGTGGCATGTACGGTGATACACTGTACATGTCACATTGTTCGTGTATGATGAATTCAAATGTGAATGATGACGAGCAACCCAAATAACTGAGGCAAATAATATTTTCAAAAATCATATTTCATTTTATTGCAAAAATATTTCTTTTTCAATTTTACTGCGTTAGTGAATATTTTTGCAGATTGCTCAGATGCTGGATTCAAACTGGAATGCAGTTGAAGACAAAATACAAGTGTGAGTGATATGTAGTGAGGTTATTAATGTAAATTGAATTGTGATGTATTCAAAACTGTATATGTATAGTGAGAGCTTGAATTTGTACTATTCAAGATTGTAATAAATATTTGTTTGAATAAAATTTCTGTTTGAATTCAAATTCCATTCAAATTCTGTGTAATTTATTTTATTCAACAAATATTTATTTAATCTATGAAAAATAAAATAGTACATTAAAAAATACATTTAAATGAATATATATATATGTTTATTATCATCAAACAAAAATCGTATAAGCGCAAAGCGCATATTCAAACAATCTCCCCCTTTTGATGATAACAAACATATATTTAAGATTTTGACTGTGTTAAATGTATTTGATCAATGATATACACTAATTGCTCCCCCTATTTAAATGCTTCCTCTCTACATGATGCTCCCCCTACATATATGCATATAAATAGAAATATACAAATGAGCCTAGATGCAAATGGAAAATTATTTGACCTTTGCTTGATTTTATTTGACAAAATCTTAACTTTTCTCTCCCCCTTTTGTTATCAGCAAAAGAATAATAGTGTTAGAGAAAATAGAGATAAAGTGATCAATATTAATCCAACATTAAACTCAAATTGAATAAAAATATTGAACTTCAATAAAAATCAAACAAAAATCATAACTACCATTGTTAGGTGCATATTCCATTTTTTAGAATGATGGAAATGATATTCTCATATAAAATCATACAGATGTATCTACTTGTGGTACATTTATATCAGGAATTTGAATATCTACTAATGATGCATAACCGTTGGGACTTTTAAATTAGATTAGTAGTATTCCAATTTAATTTTTTTTTAAAATGAAATCAAGTATCTTCCAACCACGCATGACCGTGAGGACTTTTAAATGGGATCAGAATCAACTTGTCTATTTACTCGATTAATTTTGATATGCGTTCCATACATGCATAACCGTAAGGACTTTTAAATGAGCATGGAAGCACATAATCAAAAATCCAAGTAATTCACCCATGCATAACCGTGAGGACTTTTAAATAAGAGTGAATACTTTGGATATTTATTTATTTTAAAAAAAAATATGAAATGAAAAACAAATGATCCCTGATTATAGTACCACATATCGACAAACTATATTTAAGATTTGATAAACAATGGTCGATAGAAATATGATAGATATAGAAATGGTCATGAAATCTTTACCCAACAAAAAAGTTTTGTAACTCTTGTTTGAATTCCTAAAGAAATTTTCCAAATATACTCTCTTGAGTAATGTATGTTAAATATCAACACTTATCACCTTTTCAATCACTATTTATCTTTTCGATAATTAGCAGGGAGCCGGATTAGTCAAAATTTGTCATTTAAAATCAAATAAAATGACTAATCTAAAAATATGGTCAAAAATGATTTTCTCGAAGGGGTTATATGAGGGAAAAAAATTCTGCTATTTGAAAATTATTTGAAATGAAAAAATATGCAGATATTTTCTTTGAAAAACGATGCAGCAACTAAATGTCTCAAAAATTACGTTCAACTAGTAATTTTTCTATCAACTAGATTACCAGTGTAATCTGCATCTGAATTTATTTTTCACTCAAAAATATCACTAATTAGATTTGATAGACCAGACTATGAAGCGTGCATAAAAACTCAAACTCAATTTTCAACAGCATTTTAAATGACATTCTTTTGAATTTGGATTGAAGCCATGTAAATAATCAGAAAACCGTGAATTTAGAGTTTGCCAAAAATAACCAGAAATATTATCATCCAGCAAAACACTATGTTTAATCCAAACGTATATGTATGAAGTAATTCAAAGAATAGTGTTTTTGGCATAAATGTAATTGGCCAACTATGTCGAACAAGTAAGAATCAAAATCATCTTCTTTACAACATCTCAATATTGGCTGATTTCATTTAGAATATGGTGCAGATTATCACATTTAATATATCGATCAAAAAATCATCTCTTCACCTGTTTTACCTTCATGATAATTTTTCGTGATTGCCCATTGTGATTCTGTCACCTTTGTATTAGGCTAAGGAACTTTTCTTTGTTGCCCGTTGTGTTTCTGGAACAGCCAAAATCCAGCGAACACTGTTGTTGTTCCTTAGCCCGCCACCATACCTACACGATGAAAGATTTTTGTGACCTATTTGTTTTTATAGGTCCATGATTGTTAGTGGCAGAAGCATTGTGAATAAACACACCCTTTGGAATCCAAACTTATTTTGTCATTTCATTCCTGTTCCAATAGACATGAAATTTGTTTGTAGAATTCTTAGGAACCCAAACTTGTATAAATTTTGTGTTCTTGTTCCTATGACTACAATTTTCAACACGATGTCCAATTATTTCACATCTATCAAAGACACTCTTACCTTTTGCATTATCCTCAACTTGTGTTTTTCCAAAGCCTAGTCCTTTTCTGTTGTTAGCAAAAATTTGATTTCCCAATAGCATGTTGAAAGATTTTTCGCCTCTTGAAAAGTTATTCAAAGATTTCTCAAGATTTTGGACTTTGGTTTTTAGTGTTATGTTTTCAGTGACAAGTGAGGTGCATCTATTTATAAAATCCTTTTTCCTAGTGTCAATGATTTCCTTAAGACTCAAGTTTTCTTTTTCAAGATTCTCAGAGTTATTCTTAAGTCTTGATAATTCTGAATCTAAAATTTTACATTTTTTACATTCTAGGTTTTGAATATTTTCAAGTTCAGTTTCTAACCTAAAATTTTCACGAGCAAGTTCTCTCCTATCAGATTTCAGTTTTTCAATTTTAGATTCAAGAGTATCAACTACTTTAGTGAGATCAAGACACATAAAAACAAGTTCTTTATAAGTATAGTCACCTCCCTCACTAGATTCCTCTGAGCTTGCTTCTGAATCTGATTTTGCCGCAAGACACAAGTTAGCCTCCTCTGAGCTATTATTCGAGACTTCCTCTCCTTCTTCATCATCCCAAGTTGCTGCAAATGCCTTTTTCTTCTTTTTCTTTCCTTGGTTGTATTTGGGAAGTGGGCATTCTTGTTTGAAGTGGCCAGGCTTGTTGTAGTTAAAGCACGTCAGTTCATTATCGGAATTATTAGAATCTCTTGACCTATTACCAGATGTTTTCTTCTTGTGTGGCTTGAATCTTGACCATTTTCTAAGATTATTGACAGCCATTGCAAGCTCTTCAATTGGATCTACTTCTTCTTCATCGCTCTCTTCTTTGCTCTTTAAGGCAATCGTCTTCTTCTTTGGTTCGGAGTTGTTGCGTTCTTCCTTTGCCTTAAGCTCAAGCTCATATGTCATCTAGTTGCCAATCAACTCCTCCATGCTTAGTTTACTCAGATCTTTTGATTCTTGTATTGCCGTGACTTTTGCCTCAAAGCTCATTGGTAAAACTCGTAGCACCTTCCTCACAATCTCTACCTCAATGAATACCTTCCCAAGCGCTCTAGCGTTGTAAACCAAAATTGAAAAGCGTCCAAACATGTCCTTTATGCCCTCGCCTTTGTCCATCACAAAGTTCTCGTATTCATTGCTGAATAAGGCTAGACGAGACTCCTTGACTTGAGAAGTTCCTTCATGTGTCACCTCCAAGGTATGCCAAATTTCCTGTGTAGTTTTACAATGAGAAATTCTATTAAATTCATTCTTATCAAGAGCACAGATCAAAGCATTCATAGCTTTAGCATTTGTAGTTTTTTATTTCTTATCGATAGCATCCCACCTATCCTTAGGTTTAGGAATCTCAGTATCACCAACCGTTATAGTGGGAGATTTATAGCCAGTTTCAATAATGTCCCAAACATCATAATCAACAGAGCTAAGATAAATACCCATCCTAACTTTCCAATAAACATAATCATTCCCGTTAAACATGGGTGGCCTAGCAATAGATTGCCCCTCAGAAAAAGCATTATTTGATGAATTCATGACTCTAGAGTTAAAGAAAAAATATCATGCTCTGATACCACTTGTTGGATCTAGATTAACCCTAGAGGGAGGGTGAATAGGGTTAATGGAAAATTTCTCGATTTAAACACAGAAACAAACTGCAAAAATAAATATGCTGAAAAGTAAATCACACACAAAATTTACCTAGCTTCGGCAATCCCTGCCTACTGCTGCATTTCCAGATTTCTATTAGAATTAAATAGTATCCCACTTACAAACACTCTAACAGACTCGCAAACCCTTACTCCCCTTACAAACACTCTAATAGACTCGCGCCCCCTGCTCCGCCTATAGAGTTTTGAAAACTCGCAAACTCTACTCCCGCCTATGGAGTTTTGCAAACTCGCACACCCTGCTCACTGAATTAATTCTAACTAGACAATCTGACACTACCTACAACCTAGGTGGTGATTTACCAATACTTTGATTCGTAAAGAAAATAAAAAAACTTTAAAAACAGAAATTAAACAAACACCCCCTTTTAAAAATAAACCCTAAATAAAATAAAACTAAAGCCCCTTTAAAAATAAAGGCCGGCTCTCTTATTTTCTTCCACCCGATCCACTTCTATTTTGGCGGCTTTGATTGTTCGATCTGAATTAGGGCTTTTGTTCCCTTGCAAAAATTAGGGCTTGCTCGTGACTTCTCTGATGATCAATCCTCTGTTCTGTGTTGCTCTTACTTGCGCTTGTTCGATGCTGCCCCTTTGATCGAGTGCGTCAGATTGTGGTATGTAATCTCTTTGCTGGTTTAATTTGCTTGAATTATCACTTGTTCTTATTGCGCACTCGATGCCGATGATGAACTTGGGTTTATATTTGGATTTGATTTGATCTTTTCCACACACCTGATGATGATTTGCGGGTTGGTATTTATATGAATTCCTATACCCTAATCAAATCGATACTTTCCTACAATTTGCTTTCCTAATATTTCGATTGCCTGATGCACACGGCTTTGATTATGAAACGTTCGATTTGATTGATACGGCAGAAAAAACTTTCCTCTTTTTTGTTTTGTGAGTTTTTCAAAGATACGTTTTTGATTTTTGAATTCGATTTCTTGACTTGGTCATCCCTGCGCTTTTAAACTTTTGTCAACTTCGACTTCACTGTAAATTACAGCTTTGTTGGTCTGCATTTTTTATTCTTTCGACTTCGAACATGTTTATTCCTGAGTTACATCATTATACTGCCCTTATGCACTTTTGTTATATGAACTTGCTGGTGTTTGTTGTCGGTCACTTGTGCATTGTTGTACTTCATGCTAGCGTTCTTGGTTTCATATGCATTGATCTTTTGTGTAGTTGTTGACTGCACCCATTACTGCAATACTCATTGTTGTTGAGTTCCTGTAGTTTGTTGTACTTATGAACCGGCATTGCTTCGAGTTCATGTATTCTTGGCTCTGGTTCATGTTACATTGATGCTGTTAAGGTTGGCTTTGATTTTCTGGCTTGTGAGCTTTGACTCTGACCATCTCTCTGGTTGGTTTAACCTGTACTTGTTTCACTGGTACATTTTTCACCTTGATTCTGCACTTGCATACTTCTTGCATTATTCATGTATCACTGTTTGTTCACCTTGATTCTGCATCACTTGTAGCTTGCTATTGTAGTCTCTGGCCTTGCATCATGATGCAGTCTTCATTAGCTCGTGTGCTTGTTTGTATGTTGTAAATGTTGGTGCACTTGTTATCTTCACTTGTATATTTGTTCATCAAGTCTACACTTTGCACTACAGTTTTGCATATCATACTCCAAATTGTCATTGTGCTTCTGTTGTTGCTCTGACTTGAACTTTACTGTGTTGCATTCAATTCACCATGCATTGTTTTCCTGTGTTCATGTTCTTGCGGTCTTCATTGCTGTGTCTTGTTGCAGTTGCTATGCAGTTGCTATGCCTTGTAGTTGTGTATTTGAGTCAATGCTTCACCATACTTGTTGTTATGCTTGTGACATTCATCTGCCTTTGTGTTGCTCACCATGTTGCATACATGTTTTTATTTGATCTATGAGCTTGATTACTTGAGGCTGCAGTCCATTTTGCTGTTGGTATTCTCATTCATGTGTGTCTGTTGCATTTGTTTATGTATATAAGCAGTTTGAAGTTGCTGACTTCATTTGTTTACTTGATGTCATGATTTTCCTGGTTTCACTTGTGTACACTGTTGCACTAAGTCTCTGGTACTTCATTTGGTTGGTCTGCATTGGCCTTGAATTTGCATTCCATGTTGCATGCATGTTTTCCATTTTTGCTTGAGCTGTTTCATTTATGATCTGCCATGCATCAGTTTTATTGTGCCTTTTGTTGAACCCAGTTTCAAAACTCGAGTTTGACCTTGTGCTCATGTTGTGATTTTATTTTTATATTGCACGTGAGTTGAACCCGGCTTTTCATTTGTGTTTGACCTGTGCTAACCTGTCCCTGTAGAGAATACAAGTGTATATCGATGTGCACGGCCTTGTGGCATGTACAGTGATACACTGTGCATGTCACATTGTTCGTGTATGATGAATTCAAATGTGAATGATGACGAACAATCCAAATAACTGAGGCAAATAATATTTTCAAAAATCATATTTCATTTTATTGCAAAAATATTTCTTTTTCAATTTTACTGCGTTAGTGAATATTTTTGCAGATTGCTCAGATGCTGGATTCAAACTGGAATGCAGTTGAAGACAAAATACGAGTGTGAGTGATATGTAGTGAGGTTATTAATGTAAATTGAACTGTAATGTATTCAAAACTGTATGTGTATAGTGAGAGCTTGAATTTGTACTATTCAAGATTGTAATAAATATTTGTTTGAATAAAATTTCTGTTTGAATTCAAATTCCATTCAAATTCTGTGTAATTTATTTTATTCAACAAATATTTATTTAATCTATGAAAAATAAAATAGTACATTAACAAATACATTTAAATGAATATATATATGTTTATTATCATCAAACAAAAATCATATAAGCGCAAAGCGCATATTCAAACACCTGGTTGAACTTAAAGTACCTTCTTACCGAGCGACTCACTATAATCCATGGGGTAATAAGGAACTCCTACCGGAGTTACTTAATATGATCGTTGAGAAGAAGGATGAAGCTAAATAAAGAGCAACCACGCATCAGAACCAATTCGCCCGATACTGTAATATCACGGTCAAGACTCAAACCTCTGAAATTGGTGATCTCATTCTAAAATGAGTCTTTCGTGGCCTTGGGAACATGGGCATGACTTGGGAAGAACTGTACACAATTGAGCAGAAGCTTGGAGATGGCACATTCAAGTTCGAAATGGTGGATGGAAATCTCGCTTCCGTAGGTGTGGAATAGTGAACACTTACGATGCTATTTCACTTGAATGTAAATTTGTATATATCTAACCAAAGCTTTGTAACCAGACAGAATCTGTCATTTCAGGTGTTTATAAAAGCAATGACTTCCGAAGCTTATGAATCTGTATGTGCCTGATTTACACTCGGATGAGTGACATATGCTTAAATAAACTTGCATGCGTAAAATGCAGGTATGTAGGTACTTGAAGATAAGTATTAACCAAGCTTCTACAGTCCATGATTGGATGCAAGAAGCGCAACCGCACATGGCATCAAAGAGATGCCAAGCAACTCCTCTAACCCATGACATAGGGGCAGGAGTATAAATACTCAAAGGTTGAATGAGATAGTTCGCCTCTACTGCTTATGCTCAGAGTTTGGTGGAGCATCCACACCTTGCCTTAAGTAGCACAAAAGGTCCACGCCCAAAGATATGCGGGATCTTATTTACAATGATCAATTCCTAGAGATAGGCACAATTGAAGACAAACGTTCCAGATAAGGATATTCAAACTACTACCTTAAGTGGTTGGGTCTGGCTGATGCCTAGATTTTGGCATCGTCAAAGCATGCATTCTTAAGAAGGATGTCTAGGGAGCCATTCGAAGATGAATTACATTGATCGAAACTGGAGATAGGTGTGATCGCATTCGAAATGCCCTTGAAATGGATGCTATATTAACCTCCAATGCGGTTGGAATTCGACCAAGTTCTGGAGTCGAACATGGTCATGTAATGATATATGCCATAGCAATCATTCTTTATTCACAAAATGAAACAACTAATAATTTAATTTGATGAAGACAATGAGAAGTGGATTACAAGTGCATGAAATGTAAACTAATTTAAACAAGACTTAAGAGAAGCAAAAAGTCTTTATCATTCACAACCAAAAAAGAAGTAGAAGAAAAGCACAAGTGTTATTGACGACTATACTGAAAGCAAAAGCAGGAGCTAAACCCGTATAATACTGGCCTGACAACGAAAGCTCGTTCCCAATACTATACAACCAAGAAACACAAAGAAGATGAATGATCGCTTCTTAGTCCTCTACTACTTTTTTTTCCTCTCTTTCCTCAATTTCTTCACTTCTGCAGAAGATAGTTCATCGAATCACTCTAGTTTCTTCCTTATTCTTCCTTCGATTCCTTTGCCCTTCGAAGGAAAGCTAAGAAATGCAGCGCCAGACATGTTTTGAGTGCATCTAGTCATGGGTAGCATAGCCAAAGCAAAAATGGTCTCAACTGGTAAAGCTATTGATAGAAGAGGAGGAAAAAGTCGGTCTAATCTTGCTTAATTTCTACAACGGACTTGAGCTGTTATTCAAGAAGTTTGCTCATTGAAAGCCCTTAAGCAAGATCAGTTAACCCAGTGATCTGGACATCATCATTAGCTCCTATACCCTGAAGATTACCGGGCCCCTCTTTTAGCAAAGCATGAATCATTTGCATGCCAAGGTTTGAAGCGCCGCCAACTTGAATGCTTGAAGTCATCCTTGAAATAGTCAAGACCGCTGAATCACTCGTTATCACTTATCATTTGGATTAGGATCACTCCTTTAGGAGATTAGATATTATAGCCTGACCTGAAATTTAAGAAAGATGAAATAAGAGATTAGCTACATTGACCGACGTCATGTGGGCTCTCTAAAATATGAATGAGGTCAAAGATATACCTCCTCCAAATGAAGGCTCAATGTGGGCAGGCATACCATCCGAGTTCAGCTCCTGATTAAGGGATAATATGCTTGTTTTTTGGAGTTACGGTGTTGTTTAATGACGGAATTTCTATCGAGTTAGAAAACCATCAAAAAAATTCAAATTAAAATTTACCGCAAGCGCACGGTGTATGATTATAGCACGTATGCGAGTACGGAGCGATTCACATGGAATTATTAGATTTTACATCTATATTCAATCAAAATTAACCGAAGTTGAAAATGTGATTAGCTAAAAATGTAGAAAACTAACAAAAGAAAATTGATAAAATATGATAGTGTTAAGACAATTTAGAGATAAATCCACTCTCTAGATCACATAGTTCAACACATATGAAATTATGATCTCTCTTTTTTGGTCATTAGTGAATTTAAATGATGTGTTTATCATAAGTATGCTCATTTTTACTATTAATTAGCTCAACATAAGCCATCAAACTATAACACAACCTTTAAACCATTTTGATTCTCATGAAAATGATAACAAAGTTGAAAATGAAAATCTATTTTAAGCTTGGCCTATTAACTATTGTTTAGAAATATAGGCCATCAAATTTTGATTTAAACATTCACTTCTTTGCCATAATCATATATAGATGAAGAGGCAATTTGTGATTCATATGTCTAAGCATAGCCTATTTTGTTTGAACAACATAAGCTATCAAACTCAATACTAAACACAAAATTACATAAACATCATTTTTCCATGAAGCACAAAAAGAGAGCATAACATCAAAATGTTGCATTTATATATTAGAGAGCTTCATTACCCCTAAATTGAAGGGATTAGGCTCTCATATTTATTATCAAATCAACAAATGTAGCTTGCAACATGGAATAAACAAGAAGAATAAAAGAGAAAAATGCAAAGAAAAACTAATCTAATTGCATAAAAGAAAATCTCAAATGCTAGCATGAAAGGAAGAGAGCATCTAAGTAAAATAGAACACTAAGCAACATTGCATAAAAAAGAAAAAGTACATGAAATGAAAATGGCTAAGTAGCCATAAAAAGAGAAAGAGAGCTTTTCTTTTAATTTTGAGCCTAAAAATAACTAAGAGGAAGAGGATTATATAAAACATAAGGGGTATTTATACAACTTAGTAACCCTATTACATATTTTTGGGGAATGCTCAAAATGCCCTTGTAGGAAATGTGGTGGCTAAGTTATCATTAGCTTCAATAACTACCCATTAAGTGTGCATGAAAGTGTAATGGCCATTAGCATATGGATTAGCTTCTAGTTTGTACACGAAGGAAGGTGGGTAGGTGGGGTCCACCATGATCATGGCTTTGATTCTTTTCATCTCCATTTCTTTGTATTCGCTCTTGTGCATGTATATATTTTCGTGAAGCTACTTGTATATGTAGCCAAATTCCTACAAAATAATATAGAAATTTCCAATTAAATTTTCTCAAATTAATATATGCACAAAAATGGCCATTTTGCTCCTATATGGAGATGAATATGTGACAATTTGAAAATAATTTGAATTTGGTTTAAGCAAGTTAAAATACCTGATATGATCATTTATTTAATTTAAATAGATTAAATATGGTGGTAAAAATATTCACATTTACATGCACATCGGGTGCATTCAAATTTTAGTTAGAATCTGTAATGAACCGTATATTTAACGATTGGATATTTAAATAATTTTATTTATATATTAAATCATTGATTAATTGACGGTCCCAAAAATATGATTTTTCACATACGATCGAATCAGGACTCAAGATTACGTTTGTTGAGGTTGTATCATTGTTGTGAATTAAAATGAGTATAAGAATCACTATATTTGAAGATCGAATAATCCGATGGCCAAACGGTCTTGAAAATGCGAAATTATCATCACTGCATGCTACTTTGGATAACAATGAAATTTTTACCATCGGGATCGAAAAAATAAGGTGATGCATGTAAACGAGTTTCATGGCAATCAGACGCTTCGTTTGATCGTGCAAGCTTGAAACGCACGACCATTTATTTGAGAATTCAAATAAACAAATAAATAAAATATTATTTATATTTGGGCCAATTAAGCCTTCCTCTCTAAAACACTATTACTGTTGCATTTTCGTAAGAAATAAATATGGCCGCCACTTCTAATCGATTTCAAAAATTAAAATACATTGATTCTCTCAAAGAAAAATTTGAAAACCACCTCGTCGAACTCGTCTAGGAAAGGTTTTCGATCCCATACCCATGTTGGAGAGTGTAGCACCGATTTTGATGATGGTCGTAAGTTATTAGTGAGCTAGAGTTCCATATTATGGTCCATTAGAGCAGAGTTAAGCAACGATGCAAGGGTCTTTGAACTTCTATTCGCGATGAGGATATTCCTACCAATTTTTATACATTATAGTTCACTATGGGGAGATGCGACATCTTGAAACCACACAAGAGTACAAGTAGGTCTCATCATCGGGGAGGAAATCTGAGTGGTTATGGCGGTGTCCATCGGGAAGTGCACGCTTATCGAAGCACGTTGCAACTATCAATTCGTCAAACGGTTGAGTGTAGATGGAGAAATCGAGGCTAGAAGTTTCGATAATTGAGGGATACACGTATAGGGTGTGTGGGTATTAGATTTGAGGAAGAAAGGGTTAATACTAATAAGGTAATTGATAATTGTTAATTATTGTTTAAGTTAGTCTAATAATTTAATAATTTGATTCTTATATTTTGCGTATCTTTTGCATATGGGTCTATTTTGGATGCTGTTTCTTGCGTTGTGCTCATGAAGGAGACCTTTATGACTTGGCGATGGTTTGAATCAATTTAGTTGAGGTGAGTGATATTGTCTCTCACTATACTATAATTGTTATTATAGTATTAAAACGACGCTTTGAAATATTTTCTAACTTCAAAACGTGATTTCTAAACAATTAAACCTATATCTTATTTTATAAAAAGAATTAGAAGTTTTTAAAGTAGTTTTAAATTAAATATAACATTTTTTGCATTTGACGCATTATTTTGCCAATATCGATAGATTTAGGCTAATATTAATATTTATCCCACATTAGTTGTTTTGAATGGATTGTATTGTGTTACTATAGATATAGGCATGCAATTATAGACTTTTTATGCTTATTGGTTGAATGTCTTCTTATTTGGTTGTTGGTTGAAAATGCCTTTCGAAGGTGATATAGGATTGGAATGTATCCCATAGGATAAGGTTTCATGCATAGACTATCGTGCATGCCAACTGATCTGAAGATGAAGCATGGTGGACTTAGTGATGCGCTTCGGACTTCAAGGAAGGTGCTAGACTTTTTCATTTGGTTTGTATTTAACCATTTTTGGTTAAGTACACAACTAAAGTGGTCGTTATTGATTACTTTAGATTGATGATGGCTGATTTGGCCAATTTAATGTGGACGATGGAGAGGCTTTGAAGAGAATAGTGTGATAGTTCATTCATTTGTTCGACATCTGATTTGATGCTATGACATTTCGACTAGCGGTTTTGGCGCTGAGCAAGGACAATGCTTCAATGCGATGACTCATGATATTACGACGATGATTCCATGATGGAAAGTAATGACTTCGACAATGGATAGCTATATTTTGGGATATAAAGTAAGCAACGGTGAGTCGGATTGAGGGGACTGTTAGAGGTGGGTTATGGGATGTATGATGACACTTTGTCACTTATGATGGCTGTCTAGAGTAGTTCCCAACCGTGATGACTTTAGATGGGAGTTGTAATGATAGTTCCGAGTTAAACTCTACTATGGATGACATGTTCAAAGGGATCATTGATATTCATAAGTTTCGAAGTGTTCTCATAAAGCAAGGGTATGTGAGGATGCTCACTTGGTTGTTGATGGCCCTTAGATTGCATGATGTTAGATCCAATGTACCCTGGACTATATTAATGGTAGTCTAGTTCCTGCTTAACGAGTAGGGTGAATTCGAGTATTGAGAAACTGGAACGTTGAGTACTCCTTGACATGTTGGTGGGGTAATAGAGCATCATATATTCAACGAACTGAATGCATGAATGTGAGGATGGATGATGGGAACTGTTTTTATCACCTTAGGGTACACAATGTAGATATGATCGATGCCGGTATCTGGACATCCTTAGTACTTTGTATAGTACACTCACGATGACTATCATAGAGTAGCGTATATTCGATGTTATGTGCTAATTCTGTAGATGCAAGGATAGGTCAGGTATGATTCTTCATACCCTCCTTTCCATATACTATACTGAATTTTTTAGTGTTTTGAGATTATTTATCGCTCACACCAGACTGTTGTCTGACTCAAGGCTTTCTGCTTTACCTCTTATTACCTCGGGTGCTCTTAAATGATTAGACTAGATAGCAGATATAAATAGCACTTGGAACTATGCAGATGAAGTAGCAGATGGTGACGCTTCCTTATAATTGTATTTAGATTTATTATTGCTTATTCTACCGTATGACACCATAGAGCCTTCACATGGTTGACTTGCTATTATAAGAAATAGCTTGTCAGTTAAGTTTATTTAGTTGTATAAGCTCTATTGTTGTTTTGTATAACTATATGAGCCTATATACTTTGATTTTATGGTTTGTATAGTTATTACTGCCTTGCCTATTTTATATGTATGGTGACTGTTATATTTTATCTAATGCACTATTAGATATACGATAGGTTATGTGACTGTGTAATGTTTTATTTCTTTCTCTTTTATTTTATTCTCTTTCCTCTTTCCTATTCCTCATATTTGTTTCTTTTTCTTTTCACTGATAATCATCCTACATGGGCTGGATGCACCAGCAAGGCACTATTCAGTTATATGAGCATTAGTGGTGTTATATCTCGAGCGATGATACGGAAAGGCCCCATAAGAACGGTTATGTTAGGCTAAACTTCCAAATCGACTTATTGTGTCAATTCCACTATAGTCAAAGGGTTGTGTACGTACTTACGTAAATGAGATACGTGAAAATACATTATGCACATCTGATAGTCTATCTGGCAACTTCACTCTATATGCAAGTCTACCAATCTAGTATAGAACGGGAAAAGGGCCAATAAATCGAGGGGTTAACTTCCTTGATTTCCTAAACCTCACAACACTTTTTAACGAAGAAACCTTCATAAACACCAAATCTCTTTCTGATAACTCAAGATCCCTGTGCCTGCAATGCGCATAACACTTTTTCCGATCCTGCACGTCCTTCATATTCCTTTTAACACCAACTACTTTCTCACTGACTTCTAAGATCATATCAGACCCAAAGATATTTCTATCACCAGACTCAACCCAACATCAAGGGGAACAGCACGAACGACCATAAAGGGCTTTGAAAGAGGATAAACTGATACTTACCTGATAGCTGCTATTGTAAGTGAACTCGACCAAGGGTTAATGATCTTCCCAAGTTACTCCAAAATCGAGAATGTATGCTCATAATAAATCCTTTAGGATCCAGTTCACTCTCTCTGTCTGTCCATCTGTCTGGGGATGGTAAGTTATACTCAGACTCGGTTCGATCCCTTAGGTAGTTTGCAGTCCCTTCCAGAACCTGCTAGTGAATATCGGGTCTTGGTCACTTACAATACTATAAGGAATACCATAAAGCATCATAATCTCTTTCACATACAAATTCACCAGGTTTTCGGTACTTTTAGTTGGACTAACAAGAATGAAACAATAACTCTTGGTCAGCCGGTCGATTATAACCCAAATACCTTCGTTCTCTCTTCTTTACCAAGGAAGTCCATCAATAAAATTTATAGAGATCTATTCCTATTTCCACTTTGGAATCTCAAGTGGTTGAAGCAATCCAGCTAACTTTTATTGGTCACTCTTAATCTGCTAGCAATTTGGACACTGACTCACAATGATCGAGAATCTCGCTTCATCCCCTTCCACCTAAAGAGACTCTTCGTATCTTTGAACATTTTGGTCACTTTTGAATGGAAAGAAAACTTTGAATAGTGACATTTAGCTAACACTTCTCTTCTTGGACCATTAATATCCAAAACAAAGATATTTCCATCCATTCTCAATACACCTTGGGCATCAATCTCAAAACTAGAAACAATACTTTCATGCACATCCTTTTTGTGTCGAGCCAATATAGAATTTTCATCTTGACTAGCAGTAATCCTTTCTATCAATACTGGCTTGATTTCCTAGTTAGCAACCATCATAGCATTCGTACTCAATTCATCTGCAATAGCATTTGCTTTCCCAACGGTGTATAGAATTTCCAAATCATAAGAAGAGAGAAACTCCAAGCCATATCTGCTGCCTCAAATTCAATTCTTTCTAGGTAAAAAGTTACTTTAAGGATTTCTGGTCCATGTATAATTCGAACTTTTCATTTAGAAGATAATGCCTCCAAATCATCGGCGTGAAGACAACAACCAAAAGCTCCAAATCATATGTATCATAATTTTTCTCATATGGCTTTAGATGTCGACTTGCATACGAAATAACCTTCCCATGCCGCATCAGAACTACTTCCAAATCAGAACTACGAGCATCCGTATATACCATTAAACCCCTATTCCCACCTAAAATAGTCAAAATAAGAGCATTAGTCAACTTCTCCTTCAATTCCTTGAATGCTTGATCACACTTGGACGTCCATACTAACTTAGCTTCTTTTTTCGTTAACTTCTTCAGATGTGAAGAAATCTTCGATAAATCTTTGATGAAACTACGGTAAAAACCAGCCAATCCCAAAAAACTTCTAACTTTCATCTCATTTTCCGACTTCTTCCAGTCTGAAACTGCAACAACTTTAGCTGGATCAACATATATGCATTCTCTCGAAACAACATGCCTCAAAAACCTAACTTTAGATTTCCTGAAATGGTACTTAGCAAACTTAGCTTTAATACATAGCTCTGAAGGATATCAAGTACGACTTGGAGATGGTGCTCGTGCCACTCATCCATCGTTGAATATACAAGAATGTCATTGATAAAGATGAGAATGAATTTATTAAGACATGTTAGAACACTCGATTCATTAGATCCACAAAGAAAGCGAATGCATTAGTTAGCCCAAATGGAATAACTAAGCACTCGTTGAAACTATCTGGAGTCCTAAAAATTGTCAAGGGAAAACTCTCATCTGCTACCCTTAATTGATGAAAACCAGTGGCAAGATCTTACTGAGAAAATATCCAAGCGTCGTAAAGCTGATCAAACATGCCGTAGGTCCTTGGTAGATGGTATATTTTTAGTAGTCATTTTATTCAACTCCCGGTGGTCTACGCATAATCTTAAAGAAACATCCCCCTTGGTCAAAAAGATAATTGGTGATCCCCATTGAGAAGTACCGCGTCTAATTAATCCTATCTACAACAAGTCGAATGTCTAGCTTTCTAACTCTTGCCTTTCTTCTGGAGCCAATCTTCACAGAAGTTGAACAATAGGTCTTGTTCCTAGAAGCAAATCAATATGGAACTCCACTTCACAGTGGGGATGTTAACCTTGCACTTTATCAAAAACAATCATGAAATCCCTAACAACAGGAATATCCCTAAGCTCTTCCTTAGATACTCGATCGAATACAGAAAAATACTCATCAACTTGGACCTCACAAAATATATGCACACCAAAATACTCATCCCCCTTAGCTCCTCACAAAATATATGCACACCAAAATCTCCAGAATCTCTTACATTGTCAATCCTTCGATCACAGTCCAAGATCACTCTAAACTTAGATAACCAATCCATTCCAACAAAACTCCAAAACCCATGGACCTAATAACGAAAAAAATTAAAGGGAAAGGAATAATTTTGATAAGAGGTAGGCACATGTAGACACATAGTGTCAAGATTTCTTGGACCCCCAATTGGGTTTGCACATAAAGGGGATTATTTAGAATAACATATTTGAGGATTAACTTATTCATCGGGTTAAATGAAATAAAACTATGAGAGGCACCCGTATCGAGTAATACTATAATAGGAACATCACGGATGGATAGTGTACCTTGCAACACCTACTTCCTCTTCTGTTCCGACGAAGAGGATGTACCTCCTCGATTGCATAAGCCTGTCCATGTGACCCTTTATTTAGAAAAGGGCACTCATTTTTTATGTGTCCATGCTTACTACAATTGTAGTGGATTGGATCACCATGAGGGCTAGTGCAATGATTCGTGAAATGACTCATCCTGTTGCATCTAAAACAAAGAATTTTTGACAAGTCTCGCAGCTTCATCTATGTTGGGGATCATCCTCTGGGTTTCTTTCCTGACCACTGTTTCTTTCCTTTGTTCTTGAAAGTAAGCTTCCTTCTGACTGGTATCACTAATAAAGGCTTGGCTTCAATTGCTGACACTACTACTTTCTAGATTCCTTCCTCAATATCAAGAGCCTCAAACCTCAAAGTCATACTGATAAGATTGGTGAATGTACCATTGACATGATTATTCATTTCTCGATGGAACTCTGGTCGAATCCCTTTCATAAACATTTCATTCTTTTTAGCGGCGTGACTATTAATCCGAGTCCAAAACGAGATAGTGCATTAAACTTGTGCTCATACCGTGCCACTATCATATCACCCTTCTTCAAATCCATAAAAATCCTAAACAATTGAATCCTTCTGGCTTTTTGGGTCAACTGCACTTCAAAGACTTTTATAAACAGTGCCCAAGAGAACTCCTCCTTTGGAGTATTAACCGTTACAGAATCCCACTAGTCCATCACCAACTTCTAAAGCTGTCGCGATGTTGACAGACGTTTCTCTGCATCTTCCAACCAATGTTCTTCAAATATCCTTTCACAAGACCTAAGCAAAGTCTATACTCCAAGAATATCCTCAGTGCCATAGAATGGTCTCCTGCCCAAAGTGGTGTAAATCTTGCATAAAGTCACGAAGTTCATAAGAGGTTGAACCTACGCTACTACTTCCTCTACGGGACATACAACTATCACATTTCAAGCTGCTCTACCATTTGTAGCTGTCCTAGTTCCAGATCCACCGCTTCCTCCTCTACTTATATTAATCTTTTATCACTTAGATAGGTAATAGGTATCTTTAGAACACAAGAATAAGACCAAAAGAGATTTAAGGAAAACGACACCAACGGATCTAGAACGAGACTTTAGAGTATATATACCATTATTATAAAGAAAATTACAGATACATTCTCTTAAGATTAACTCATTCTAGGGCATCACTTACTCTATCTTTAACGAGATGTACCCCAGTCAGGCTAATGTGTTCACTCAACCAAATCCCTAATACCAACTGTGACGATCCACCTTTCTTATCCCTTAGAACGACATTTAACATAACCTCGGTATTCATATGCCATTGCCGAAGCGTCCAAAAGATAAGCGGTCACCGGGTAAAATAAAAGAATAAAATAGACCAGAACATCTCACAATGGATGGTTACAAATAATGCAACAATATTATAGTACATCATGTTACTCCTAACATAAGGTTATTAGAGTTACACGAAAGTACTACTACTGCTAGCCTAGGCAGTTATCACCCTACCACTATACATACCGATACAAAATACATACATGATTATCATAACATAACAAAAGAAATAGATAAATAAATAAATAAGGAGCCTCCTGCTCGTCCATCATCTTCAAAGATCCTAAAGAAAACCCCCTACTCTCATAAAACTCAGATAAAATTCAGTACCTAAGAGTTTATAGAATCGAAAAACTCAGGTCAGATGTAAGTTTGAAATGAGCAAACCTTTAAAAAAAGGGTGGAAGTAAATAAAGTATGTAAGACCATGCTGCCAACTGCGGAACGGGTTTCCCTTCACAATAACAACATCTAATCACAACAATGAATACAAATAATTAAACATCACGAAGTGCCCAAGATACTTCTCGATGCAATTAAGAAGGTAAATTTAAAAATTTGGAATCAAAGGAAAAGAAAGTGAAATTTTTCAACAAATTAGTTGGAGGTGTGCCCTTTTACCGAAAGTATACCTCTAGTCAATATACTTGACAGCGTCTTTCTCTCCAGTGACTCTTCTTAGGAACTCCAAGCCGGACCCCGTCAACTTTACCCAGTATCCGAGTATTTCACATCTATGTGCATGCATAGCCGAAATCAAACCAGAATAGATATGAATATACCTAATGCGAGCTACCCCATATAACTTGGCCCCTACTTGCTTCCTGGGTTTAGTCATTTTCAACAAAGGATAATAATGTTCAAATGAGCAACAAATTGTCTTAAATTGATGATATTCAAATAAGGAAGCTGAACCGGTAGTTAATAAATCAACTGTCGAGAATGATTAAAAATGATGGTATATGGAAAATAGATCTCATATTCCTACCACTACTCATCGATTTCAAACTTGTACTATTTTATGGTTAAAAATGAATTAGGACAAGTAAAGGTAGTTTACTTCTAGACATTTTTTGATAATGTTTTTTTACTTTCAAAATAGTGACAAGTTTCCATACCTCGACATTCAGGGTCAAGAGTATGACTAAATCCTTTTATATATAAGCAATATCGTTTATGGAAATTTTTTCCATAACCGGATCGATATTTTTACTTTTAAAACCAAACTTGTGCTAGGGTTTCACATTTGAAAATATTAACTTTAAATAACTTTATCATAATGGTTGATATACTTTAATCGCAAATCAATTATTTAGGTATCATTACTTAAATAATCAATTTACTTTAGTCAATAATTAATCATTTCAAAAAATTATTTAAAATTATTTATCTCCTTTAATCTCGATTAATTAATTCAAATAACACTATTTAAAAATAATTAATTAACCTTAATCATCCTTGATTAAATGATTTAATAATTTTAAAAATCATTGTTGGAATAATTAATTAACCATTAAACATAATTATTAAAATCATTAATTAATTTTAAACATCATTATTAATATGATTAATTAAATTTAAAACACTACTATCAAAGTGAGTAATTAATCTTAAAATGTAATCAACAAAATGATTAATTAACTTTAACACATAATTAGTTAAATAATTAAGTAGCCTAAAACAACATTAGTTAAGCTGATTTATTAATTTTTAAAAACTTCATTAAGAAAATGATTAATTAAATTTAAAATATCAATATTAAAATCAGTAATAACCTTGAATCATCATTATAAAGATGAATAATTAAAATTTATCTATCCTTAATAAAGTATTGATTAATCTTGTAAAACCCAAACATAAGTTTTAAACCAAAGATTCCATAAAAAGATGTTGGTTTTCAGAAGTGCGGATATAGCATTAATCGCAACGGACACTTCCGTAAATGCTTTCCAAATGTCATTTATTTATCCAACCATCACATATATAATATGAACATATAAAAAAGTAAATAGCATCTTATACAACATATTGGTTAACACTTGTATACAAGAACATAACTTTCCAACTAATCATCAAGATATCCACTTTTCAAGGTGGTTAACTAGCCAATACATCCAACATATTTAGCACATACGAACATGAAAAAATAACATGTATTTCCAATAATATATTAATAGTCAAAACTTTGTTTAAAAAGGCGAGAATTTTCTCACCAAAAAGCAATAAAGCTAAGTCGAACTATCACCGAACACTCGATCGACACAAGATCTAAGCTTTAACATGTGAAAAATGGAATTTAGAGCCTTATAGGGCCTAGGTGGTTAAACCTTGGGCGTTTTGGGCTTTTCTAAGCTTTATTTGGTTGGATATGGATCTTGTTTGGTTAGTTAGGTGATGTAGAGAAGGAAGATAGTTGTTTATTGATTTTACTTAAGTGAAAATGAAAAGATTGGATTTTTAAACTTTGAAACAGCCTTTGGAAGCATGAAAGTTTAGAGAAAACTTGAATGAATATTTGAAAAATGAAATTGAAATGAAAATGAATTAGCAAATTATTTTTATATAAAGTGAAATAAATAAAGTAGTAAACTACCCTTAGAGTGCCTATCCTCCATCCATTTCCTCCACATCATCACATCCTTCCTCCATGCCTTAAAGCACACTCCACTATGAAGGCTCCCCCTATTGAACACCATGTTAAACCCATCTTAGTACCATGATGTTTAAGTGAAAAGTGACATTTCTTTTTTTAATTTATTTTAAATTTTTGATAGTATGTCACGTCTTCTTACTTCTTCTTATTACTTAAGTAAATACACTTTCACCATATTGTTTAACTTATCCATACTTATATTATTTGTAAATGTGTGGTTATGTCAACTAAGGTGTTCACAATATTTCAAATAACTTTTGATGGTGAAAAATCGAATTTTTGGAAAATATTTTCTAGTCACATTTCCTTTTTCCATTAAATTAATTTTTTTTTATAAACAGATTTGAAAATCATTTTTCCATCATTAGTTATTATTAAAAAGAGTTTTGTTTGAGTTATAAATTCCACAAATTAATTATTTAAAAATATGTTAAATATTTATAGTTATATGGATTTAATTATGTGTTGTTATAGAAAGTGACGGTTCCGATGATGGATAGCTGTACTTTGAGATGTAGAGTAGGCGATGATAAGTCAGATAGAGGGGATTGTTGTAGGTAGGTTATGAGATGCATGATGACACTCTATGACTTATGATGGCTGTCTATAGTACTTCCCAACCACGATGGCTTAAGATGGGAGTTGTAAGGACAGTTTCAAGGAGCTCTGCTATGGACGAAATATGCAAATGGACCATTGATATTCATAGATTTTGAACTATTCTTGTAAAGCAGGGATATGTGAGGATGCTCACTTGGCTACTGATGATCCTTGGAGTTTAGATCCAATGTACCTTAGACTATGTTGATGGTAGTCAAGTTCCTAGTCTACCAAATGGCATGGATTCGAATACTAATAAATCGAGACATCAATTAGTCCTTGACCTGTTGATGGGGTCATCTGAGTATCATACATCTAATGCACTAAGTGAGTGAATGTTAGTGATGGATGCTATGTTTGTTTGACTGTTTTTTATCAATTCAGGGATGTCAAACGATGTAGATATTACCGATGCCGATATCTAGACATCCTTAGTGCTTTGATGTATAGTATACCTATGATGACTATCATAGAGTAGCATATGTTGGATATTATGTGCTAACTCAATGGATGCAAGGACAGTTGAGGTACGATTCTCCATACCCTATATTCCATATACTATACTGACTATTATAATGTTTTGAGATTATTTGTCTCTCACAACAGACTATCATCTAACTCGAGATTTTATACTTTGCTTCTTATTATCTTGGGTGCTCTTAATGAGTAGACTAGATTGAAGGTATAAACAGCACTTGGAGATATCCAGATGGAATAGCAGACAGTGACGCTCCTCATATTTATATTTAGAGTTATTATTGTTTATTTTTCCATGTGACACCATGGAGCCTTGACATTTTTGACTTGGTATTATAAGAGACAACTTTTCAATTAAGTCTATTTAATTGTATAAGCTCTATTGTTGTTTTGTATAACTGTATGAGCCTGTGTACTTTGATTTTATGGTTTGTATAGTTATTATTATTTCACCTATATTATATCTGTGATGACTGTTATATTTTATCTGATGCGCTGTGAGATATATGACAGGTTATGTGATTGTGTAATGTTTTATTTCTATCTCTTTTCTTCTATTCTCTTACCTTCTTTTCTATTCCTCGTCTTTATTTCTTTTTCTTTCCACTGATAATCATCCTACATTGACTGGATGTGCCAACAGTGTACTATTCGGTTATGTGAGCATCGGTAGTTAGGGTAGTCGTTACACAATCTGAAGGAGTGATAGAGATAGTAGGGGGCCTAAAGGTGAGACCTATATCAATATCCTAAGGAGTAGTGCTGAAACCTTCGGCTTGATCCTTTTGAACTATAACAACCTACTCCAGATGTAAAATGAGATCACCTGCTCTGAGCACCTCGATTTCCCCTAGACACATAATCTCTTTCTTTATTTTTACCAAGTCCACTTGACCTCCTTCTGAGTTTTGTCGCTCCTCCTATATAATCTACTCCCATGCTATCGCTAAGGCATGGGAATAGCTCTTACCAAGCCATGCCAAGTCTCGAAACTTAAGAACATTGGCATTATAGTTGGCTATGTTCAGACCAAAACTATCTTTAACCCACCCTATATAGCTGCCACCATCTTGTCATTTTTCCTCTCAGCAATCCACTCTTTGCTTGTCTAGTGCATCATCTCTTTCCTTACGCACGTCGAGTAATTCTTTACAGTAATTGTGAGCTATCTGAAGTGCCACGTTTTCTCTTTCTTTTCTCTTTCAAGTTGTGCCTTAAGCTCTTTCACTTCTTCAGCTAGCTCGAAGTTCTAGTGATGAGAATATTTGACTTGGCTTATGTGATCTCTACTTTCCCGCTCGATCGTCATGTTTAAGTCTTTTCTTTTTGGTTGGCGCCATCCTTTCCAGTCTTTAACTCAATAACTTCCTCATCAGATAGGCGATGGTCTCATCATTTTTACTTTTTGTAAGTTTTAGCCCTACAACTCAGCCCCCAAATTCTTAATGTATTCTAAGAGCATCTCAACTAGCCTCCTACAAGTGAAGTGTTGATCATACAAATCATGATGTATGCTATCATCTAATCCTTAATATAGAAAGGAATATATACTGGATTCGGAATGAACTTGCATGCCTTAAAATTGATCTTCGAAAAGTGACGCTGCAATTTAGCTATTTGATGATTTGAAGCGATCGGCTGCTTTGCCTCGACAACAGGCTATTCAAAAGGCTACTTGGTAGGCATTTTTCTAGCTTAATGTCGAGAAGAATCAAAAGCAGCAGATTTTGATGGATAGTGAAAGTGCTAAGAAGTATGAGACAATGTTGTTTAACTGGCAGAGAGGGAAACATGAGGAGGGTCATCGCGAAGAATGTTGCCGTGGTGACTAGAATTCCTTTCCAAACCCTTAGATAGGGGTGACCGAGATCTAGATCGACACTTCGACGATGATTCGTGTGACTTATAGTCCTTTTCTCTCTTCCTCGATCATGAATTAAGTGCTAGCTAAAATTTGATTCATGACTATGCTTGTGGTGGATGCATGGTCAGTTTGCATCGGGGGTGATAAGACATTTGATCTCGGAGAACCCCGTATAAACTATGGCATTCCATCGAACCTGCAAATGGAACAAGGACAAGCCAACCTTGACTGAATTATAACATAACACAAGCTAATTAAAGTGCAATGCATATGTGTGTGTATGTGAAAGTTTCCTAGTTTCCCCTCGACAGACCGTATTGAATTTTGGAAATAGGAGTAATCTCCCCTACCCGAGTGGAAGGCACATCTCCTTATAAACAACTAGAGGGTCCAACATTCCCAATGCATATGTTGATGATGTTGAAAGAAGGTATCTCATTTATAATTAGCCCTATATCAGCATATATATCCTCAGAAAGTTCTACAGGAGTTTCGAATGCAACTATAGCTAGCAAAGGCAGGATCGAAGTATGATTTTTAGGAAGTTTGATCTTAGCTATTTTCGTCTAAAGAGGATGTTGGGCACCATCACCTTCGACTTCTTCACCTTGTTCTCCTACTCCTTCTCTTTATCTCTAGTTTCGACCTCTTAAGTGCGCTTTTGAATGTTTCTAGTCTCGATCACTGGACTTTGGACTAGGGGAACCGACGAATGGTTTCCATTAGTTCTAGACGAGGAATCATCCTCATCACTATCGGTAGCTTCTCGGGCAAGATCGGCACTATGATGGGGGTCTAACTGGTTATAGGGTTGTAAGTTTCCATCTCTTAGAAGTGTCTTTGCCTCTCCCTTTTCCTTGGAATTTGATGAAGTTGTCGGACAATTTCCACTAAAGTCACATTTCAAGGCCTGCACGATACATCTACGAAGAACGAAAAAGATGTTCAGTAATAGGAGAAATATGAAACCGGACTAGTACAAAATTCTCAAGAATAGAACTTACTGGGAGACAACCATTTCTATGCAAATCTAGGAGGATAATGAAGAAGAATTCATCCTTGAAATAACTCAGATTATTCCAGGCGCCAACCATGATTCAGAGACCCCTAGACAGTTCTAAGAAAATATGGGTAGGATTTTCCTTGTGATGCTTGAAGCTGGATAAATATCCAATCTCTTGATTACTATGGACTTGATCGAAGTGATAGGCCAATATAATAAACATATTTTGAACGAATGTGTAACTATTTGGATGAAGCTAAGTGGAGCTAGTCTCATAAAATGTAAAACTTGTCAAATGAACTGATTAAGTGATGGGACGCATCCTGCCAAGCACATATACCCATTAAATGTTGTATACCCAT
Organism: Allium cepa; assembly: GCA_030765085.1. Taxonomy (NCBI): domain Eukaryota; kingdom Viridiplantae; phylum Streptophyta; class Magnoliopsida; order Asparagales; family Amaryllidaceae; genus Allium; species Allium cepa. Next base: position 236,905,549 of record CM060943.1, on the reverse strand, counting down.
TTGGTGGGTGGTGTGCCAGAACCAACATGTCCTCAAATGGGATTCTATGCTTCTCATAATTTCTTCTAACGACCCTTCTTCTATTTTTAAGGCGGAAGAATCTTCAGAATCATCTAATATAATGGCATCATCAAGAATGTTAAGGGATGGCTCAACTTCTAGGCCTTCTATAGGCTCTACTAGAACTTTCAAAACAAGTTGTTCTACTTGTGAATTTTCAGGTTAAAGTATAAGTTGTGTTGGAGTTTTCGGCCAGATAGTGTTGGATTCGAGCTTGACTCAATATCTTATTCGAAGTATCAAGAAATCGATGGATCTATAGCTTGATTAAGGAGATGCTTAGAACTTCTACGATTCATAGTTATTCAAACTCCACACATAATTGGTATCAGATTGACTGAATGTTGTGCCTCATGCCAAAATGAAAATCTAGAGAAGTGTTGTGCCATGTTGTGCAATGCCAATTATCGATGTTGTGCATTGATTCATTTACAAATCTGGAGTATATCCGAAGTGACCATCATCGCTGACCATCCAACAGGCTTCATGTCAACGTTTATATATTCAGTATGTCTTGGAACTTGGGGAATAATGCCTTGCAAAACTCGAATGTGTTGAACAATATAAAGTTCAAAAGTGAGTGAAGAGCCAAAAACCACAATGTATTGGGTCAGTACCAATCCAACCCCTTGGATGGATTTCGGTTAAGTTTTGCACTACTCCCTATGATCCACAACACTACCGTCGATGTGAAACTTGCCAACGTCTGTCTTCATTTTCAACAACTACCTAAATTCATTTAAGCTTAGGGAGAACATTCAATTATAGTTTAGACTTTGAATTGGGAGTTTTGTCCAAGATGGATCGGGCATAACCCAAAAGGGTTGAGGGACGGTTAAAGTTTTGGAGTCAAGGTGATGTGTGATGGAGGCGATGGCTTGAAGATCGAAGTGCAAGGCCTGACTTTGATAGCAAAGTTCTCTAATGATAGATAAAGATTAAACACAATAACAGAGATAAAGTAAGGAAGGAACGGTTGGGTATATAGCCTCGATCTAAGAAAATAGGCAATGGAATCGCCTGCATCTAAGGCTTGGATCGATATTGATCCATGCTCATGTATTAGTATCTATCGATCAATATTCAATAATAATAATTTATATATATTTATATTTATATATGCATATGCATGCATATCTAATGTTTTACAGAAATGTGTGTGTGCATTTAGTCTGAGCATGATGGAAAATCAGAACATATGTACGTGTATATATAGCATTCAACAACTAAAACCAGAGGAAAGCAGATTCAAACTTGAATGATCTAGAAAAAGGAATCAGTTCACAATTACCAATCTCGAAATGACAGATCGTGAGAGCATACTCTAGTTTTATAGTCTCGAATGCTAGCGAAGCGTTGCAACGAATGGCTAAAGACACGACATTTCATTGAGAAGGTTTGAAGGAAGGATAACAACTATTCAAAGCATGGATTGGAGTCGGGTTCCCAATTTGTCTAGATTCAAAGCACATCATGTTGGAAATAAGATGTACTTTAGGGGGCAAATCTTATCCAGCTTTTTGATGAGTCACATCTATAAGGACTTGATGAACCAAATGTGAAAGCCATCAAGGCAGGAAGCCCAAAGAGATGGCATAAAGTCCATAAGGCAAGTACAATCAAGATCATGAGATAAAAATAAAGCCATTCCAAAAGAACCAAAGCATGATCCATCGCTTTAATGGATCCGTACCAACCCAGCTCCATAGATTAGTACCGATCCATAGAATCTTCCCATAAAATCTCCAACTTCCATGTACTACCAAGTCTTGATGCTAGAAGCCTACTCAAGCTTCATAGATCGATCGCCTATCATTTTATATTGAGCACCTCAAGCACTGGATATTAGCCACTCCATCCTCCATCAATCCATCGTTGGGGCAAATAAACAAGCTCATAGCAATGCAAACAAGATTGGAACCACAAAGCTAATAATGAATCACTCCATTACAAAGAGTTCAAACTAATACGCACTGAAGTTTTATGTATCGGCATTGATCCATAGCTATGGATCGGTGTCAATCCACATAACTTGCTAGGCTGGCCATGTTTCATATTGAGCAACCATCGACAAATCATAGAGAACGTAGAAAAGGATGCGCTGGAGCATTTCCCAATGACAAAGTTATAAATAAGCATGGAAGGGCATCATTAAGAATATCATTTTCACTTCCTAGCAATTTTTACATATTTCGTGTTACTGTCTGTGGAGTGGTACCGAACAATAAGAACATCACTTGTAAATAGCAGTACCATCAATAAAATCTCAAGTGGGCATAAGCAACAATTAGCCGAACCACTAAAAACGTGTGATGTTCTGTTTTTAATCATTTTACGTTACTTTTCTTCAATTTCATTCTCTACATAATCTTTTGGGTGTTGGTGCCATATTTTGGTGCTAACAATTATCAAGCGAAACTCCAAAATATACATAGTTAAACTACATAATGGAAACTACCTTTTATGTCATCGGAATGATCATAGACATTAAACATTTTATGTAGAATTGATGAAAGGACGTTAGTAATTATTGATTGAATTTTCTCTTGTGCAATTCAGGTTAATTCTAGCTTGATTCAACTAGAAAAGGCTTTAGGTTTATTAAGCTTTTGACAAATCTTTTTAGCTTTAGTAATATTGAGCATGAAATCATATGTGACCTCCTTTTCCTTCCTTTTCAAACATTTATGTTCATTGAAGTTGACATTTTGGCATACATGACTTTCATTTGCAATTATATTTTCATGGTTTTTAACATAAGTGCATCCTTCTAACTTTCCGTTTCTTGAAGCCCATCTTTTGGTTTTTTACTTCTATTAAAGACACTCACAATGGAAGTTATAACGACTTTACCATTTTCTCACATTTGGTTGCTTCAATTTGGTTCTGTATATTAGAAGCACACTTTAAATTTAGGCTAAAAAGTTTTTTTTAATTTCTTTCAGTTTAAACTCACTGAATCATGTTTTGTGATGGAAAAACATATGTAAGAAACATGGGTTCCAGTATTTAAGTTCCTTTTAAAAGGATATATCTTTGGTCTTGATAGATAGTAAAATTGAGCTACAATGAACTCTAAAAATTTGAAATCCTTCAACATCCGTAATCGAAAAATGAACACTCGAAATCCAAAATGCAGATATCAATATTATAGTGTCCATATCCGAAAATAATTCATCCGGCTTTTATAACTATGGTTGAGATTATGCATAGATTTCAATATAAAATGATTAACAGTTGATATCTGCTATTTATCTCGAAAGTAATTCATATTATGAATGTATAAAAGAACATTTGTGGCCCAAAAGTGATATTATCATTGTGCATTTTTTTATCTACGTTAGCATCATTCCAAAAAATAATTTATGTTGGACTAATAAAATCATTTATTTATATTTAATTTATTAATGATGAGCGAAATAGATAACTAGCTGATGTATGTTCATACCTATGGATACAATATCTTATATCCAAAAATAAATTTGGATGTGGATGAGGATATGGGTCTATCTATATCCTAAAGTATCTGTTGTAAAACCTACAACAAAATAAATGTCCCTAATTTCTTTTAAAAACATCATTTAAAAACCAATATTATTATATTAACATACTGCAATTAGTATTTTACGACCCAACCGGGATTTATGTCATGCAGTTTACTATGCACTCCTATTGAGTTTTATTGAGATGTATGTGGTGTAGAATATATTCTTAACTACTGGGAAGCCTACATTTGTTCCTGTTTATGCTATGACATACATCTAGCAGTCCAAAACTCCATTTGAAATTTATATGCACTGGTAATCCCATTCTAGTATCAGTGATAACCAGAATTGAGTTTGGTCCAAACTCCGATTTGGTCCAGATTTCAAATTTGGTTCATTAAGTGCTGAAAAATTAGTAGAAAATTGCGAAATATTTTTCTTTTTGCAAAGAAAATGTGATAGAATCAAATAGACAACAAATTAAACAAGATAATAAAACAATGAAAAAATGAGCGCTTAGTTTAAAAAAAATCATGACACTTTTGCCAATTTAGATCCAGTTTGGTAGAAAATAGTAAAAATAAAAGCAAATTCTATTTCGACCTGAGCATTTACTTAGTATTCCTTCAAAAATTTAAAAAGTCTGTAAATACAAAAAATAACATAGTAACCCCTACCATTTCCAGAACTACCCTTCTCATCACGCAAAACGTGAAAAATTGAATTTTTCTCTACACTAATTTAGAAACTAGGGTAGAATTTTTTCTTCGCTGATTTAGAAACTAAGTAATGAAAAATTAGATTTTTTCTTAGTAAAGTCTGTAAACCCAAAAAATAAATTAGTAGTGAAAAATTGAATTTTTTCTTCACTGATTTAGAAAACCAATTCATATTTTCTTCAGAACTATAATTAAAAGTTTGTAAACCCAAAAATAACTTAGTAGTGAAAAATTGAATTTATTTCTTCACTGATTTAGAAACTAGAGTTTTGAAGAAGCAGTGGTTTAGATAGTAAGAAACTGACGTATGAAGATAATGGAATTGAGAATAAAGAAAATATGCAGCTTTCTAAGGGTATTTTAGTTTTTAAAATTTTATTTATTTTAGGAGGGGCTACTAAGTAATTATCTGTGTTATAAATAGAATTTTACAAAAATAAATAATCAAATAATATTTTTTAGTGTATAATACACATACATATATATACAATGTGAAGTATGTACTATCTATTAACATATCTCTATGGATGAGGAAATAAAAATCTAATATAGATTCGTAACCGAAATTTTCTAAATTTGTGACATTGATTAGAATTTTGAGAATCATAAATGAAAAAAAATAGGAATCCAAAATTTTGAAGCTTAATCGATTAGTATTTTTTAATTTTTTTAATTATAAACATTCACATTCATACTACAATATAGTATATACACACTCATCACTTTTCATATTAATGCCATAATCTACAAGCCCTAAAAATTTGATATCAACTCTCCAACTTTAGTATTAATCTCCATTAATTCATATTGGTAAACTTTACTAAGTATAGTGTAGCACTTACAATTATATAAGGATTGAAGTCAAATTATTTTAGTCTACTTCATTTGGTAATATATTAGCAGTAGAGCACCTCTTTGTTAAAGGGGTTTCATAACAATTCTTGCTTCATTTATTTACCAATCTATCGAATGGTTCCTATTCAATCACTAGATCTCATAACTACTAATTTTTGCTGTATTAAATTCATCATTTTAAAAAAATTCACCTGTAAGGACACCTATCGTCCTGCATCATCAAAAAACTATGAACTGGACATAAAAATATAATAGTCTCCACTATTTGCACTTTTATCATTGGCTATTACTAAGAGAAACAAAAAATAAGAAATGATCTAGACTTTTGCGTATAGTAGATTGCATTTGAATTTTCAACTTGGATTTAGTTAGCTTAATTTTCTTGCTCTTAAATATCCTTATCCCTAACATTGGTTTCCCTTTCTAAATATCATTTTTATTTTTGACAACCCAGAGTTTCTGGATATTTGAATTTGAAATATTTAATTGATTTTAAATATTTGAAAGCTAGTTTAATTTTAATTTCAAATATCACTATTTATTTGGCAATTGAATTATTGAATTCAATTATTGGAAATTGGGTAAATGGTTGAATCTGAAATTCTAAGCTTGTTAAAAATGGATTAAAAGCTTGTAAAATTTATATTGTTAATTGAAGATAGTAAAAATGTTAAATTTGAATTTGGGAATGTTTTGTTTAGTTTTGAAAATATATAGTTTAATTTGAATTTAAAAATGACCTTCCGAGGCACAGTCTCAGAAATCGACGAAACCAGTTCGATTGGATCCGTAATGTTGTATTATTATCGGATTTCAAGTTTCGTAGTGATTGGAGTTGTTATGTGAGCATACAATATACAAACGCGTTGAAATTTATATCGAAAATTCAATTTAATAACTAGGTTTGAAAAGCTATCTTCTCCATACGGTTAAATTTGAACTCGGAACCTTTTCCATTGTGTTCGGAATAGGGGTTTAACATTATAAACGCCTAGCGGCATGCCTCGATAGGAGATTAAAAGTTTAAACTACTGATCCAAGGGGATTTAAATTTCAATTTAAATATTTAAAACAAAGATACGTATTTAATAATGTGTTCAGGAGATTTTTGCACGTTCTATCCTTTTCAACACATAGCAAAAATTTTTACATGCATTGCTTTTTTAAAATGAATGTTTCGTTAAAAAAAATTTAAATCATTAATTAATTTAATTTATTTAATGATGATTTATTGTTAGACTATTTAAAATGTTAATAAATCATAAATTGCTTATACAAGGTCCCATAATTGTGAAGAATCAAGTCAGTTGGAGTGGATTGCATAATCATAATCAAAGGTGAGTTAATCTCACTCATCTGGGTTTATTCAAATTTAAATAGTTAAATTTAAAATTGTTGATTGTGTGCTTGCATGATAAATTATTATCAGTTATATTAGATTAGACCCTATGCGCCGCATAATAGCGGATGATATTATATTAAACCCATATACCGCGGTATTCCACCTCGAAGTGGAATTGGTATTATATATGTATTTGGAGTGATTGATTTCCCGCATTATATAACGGATTAGACCCTATGCGCCGCATAATAGCGGAAGATATTATATTAATCCCAAATACCGTGATATTCCACCTCGAAGTGGAATTGGTATTTTCTATTGTGCTAACATTTGTGGATGCAGGGAAACAGGTTGGAGGAATCCAACTGGATTCCTCAAAATATTTTGATTTGTTTAAATATTCTGTGCTATGATTTATTGGATAAATCTGTGATAAATTACATTGGTGATTTGAAATAATGGATGCCGTGGTTTGGTTAAATATATTTGGGTATACTGAGTTACCAAGAATATATAGATTGGATTTTTGAAAAGAAAATAAAACGAGAGCGAATTTGTAAGTAAAATGATTTTAGAGAATTTGGGATAAACTGAAGAATTGATGAAAAAAAAGTAAGTAAAAGAAGATAAAAGTTGATTTTTAAATTTTAATAAATAAATTCCGAGATAGGAAAGGAGATTTTGAATAAAAAAGGGGAAATAATGAATTTTAAAACCTAAGTGATATTATTTAAAGGGATAAAGAATTTGTTTTGAAATTCAAGGTTTAAACTTATTGAAAAGGATAAAGAAGGAATTTGGAAAAGTATGAAATTGGTAATTTCAGATAAATAAGATTTTTAAATTATAATTAAGAAGTAAAAATATGAGGTTAATGGGTTTTTGAAATAAATTGTGTAAGTGTGGAAGAATTTATTTAAAATGAAGTAAATTTTGGAAATTAATTTTGGAAATTGATTTAGTATTTGAAACTGTGTTTTGGAAGAAAGTTGAGACTATGGATTTATAAACTGGGATTATAAAGTGAAACAAGATATCAGTGGATATTTGAAAATATAAATTCATTGTGGGAATTTATAAAGGTATGGGTAAATTGTTTTAAAAATAAACAGTGGTTTATTTTTAAAGGATATGGGAATGGGAAGTGTATTTCCCTGGAAAGCCAAGTGTATTTTAAAGGAGACTTTTATGTATAAGCTAAAGGCTTTGAAAATTTGTTTTAAGGAAATGTGATAGAAAATTTATTATTATTAAAATGTTTTAAAATTTAAAGTAAATGTTTTTCAAATTTATTTTAGTAGTAATTATTTAAAGGTTAATTATATTTTAAAAAAGATAATTATTAATAATTTATAAAGCAATCTTATTTCAAAAATAATTTGGGTGGTTTTATTTAAAAACTTGGAATTTCGAAATTCTTATTTTAAAATTTAGTTTAGCTTAACTTTTGTTTTTATAAAATTTGTTATATATTTTATAAAGTAGCTTCATCGTAATTATTTTTGAAGCATATATTTTTTATTAAAATGTTTAAGCAGTTTAATTTAGATGTTTTAAAGTATATTTTATGACAAATTATTTTAAATTATCTTAAAATCTAAAGTATTTGTACTTGGTGATTTCAGTGAAATAGAAAATATTTGGTGAATTTATTCCGTGAGAGAAAGATGGTTTGGAACTGTTTTCAAAGGGTTGAAAAGTGGAAATATATCCTGCGAAGATATTTTGGGGTTAATAAATAATTTGGGATAAATTATTATGGCTTGATGATTGTTTGTGAATGTTATTTGATAGTTAAATAACCGACTATCAATATTGGCCGAATGCGCCGATCGTTTCAAAGAGACCGGGATCGGGATTAATTTCCCGAAAACCACTTCGATCCGGTTTGAACGTTTTTGTGAGGAAGACAAGAGCCGGGAGTCGAAGATGGAGCAGTGAAGTGCAAGGGCTAGTCGCTACTAATCCTGAGGATGATTCCAAAATGGATGTAGTAGGAGTAGTGCCTTCGGTTCCGTTCGAACCCGGGACGGACTTGTATGGATGAATGCTTTTAGTACATCGTCAGGAGGACGATGAGCATTCGAAGAGATGTGTTCTAAAAAGGTAACACTTAGAATCGAGCCTCATTAACCGGGAATGACTGAAAATCAGGGGTTATGCAGCAAGGCTAAGTGGGTAGCACCCATTAGGGTAAAGTCATCCCTGTCTAGATGTCCCTTTTATTTCGACTGTGTGGGCGGTCGTTGATCTCAACCGTGTGGTGATCTTACTCGGGATATACAGTAAGGGGTAGTCCCGGTCTTGTGTTGCAGGGGATTGGGAGTAATCCTCGGTACGGTGATCTAGGCCACGTACTGTGATAGGAGGTACCCCAGTGCCTAGTCATTAGTTGGAAATCCATTCTCCTTACATGACTTTACGATTTTTGTTTGTAGAACCGACTTTGTGGCTAGTATGCTGGAATTTAATCATGTAACAATTTCAGCTATTTGAATAAATATTTGTATATAGACCCTATTATAGTATCAAAGGATTTTATAAGAAATGTTTTAGCTATCGTAAGGTAAAACCCGACATGTTTATTTATGGCGTGGTCTTACAAGATGCTTTTTATTTTCAAAGGATTTTTGAAACTTTAATAATCAATCCGAGTGTGATTTTTCACGCTGGTATTCCAGATGACTCGGGTGTTATTTAACTATAATGCTCGGGTCAGACCGAGTATTATAGAGTGCATATTCTGGATGGACTGCTGTGGAGCTCAGGAGATGAGCTGGATGGCGAGACATATCCGACGTATTTGATATATTCCGCTGTGTATTCAGATTTGGAAGGATGGCATAATATAACCGTCATGAATGTGTTGTTGATTGTATTGAACTCTGATGTTGTATTCTGATGATATACGTATAACACAGATATATTTTTCTTTTGTGTAAAGATCTGTTATTATCTATTATATTTTATTCAGCTGCGTTGGTAAGATTCTGATATTGTTTCTATTTCTTCTTCTATCTCCTTCTTCTTTTTACACTAATGGTTCGGTTTTTCGGGCGTCGAAAAATCAGGTCGTTACACTTGGTATCAGAGCTAAAGGTTAAGCGAGAACCTTGGCTCTGGTGGGGATTACTCATTAAATAGAGTCCGTAGTACTCTAGAATGAGTTTGAGAGCATTAATAGTATGAGCGCATATTTGTTAGTGAATATAAAAATTGTTTTTATATTGTGTTGATTTATCGGTTGAGTGTTTATAGACTCTGGTCGATACATGGGATGCCATTTTATCGATAGGGGTTTTTAAACTCTTAAACAAGACAAACCACCACAGTATTGTTTTAAATAGGGTAAACGAAATAATTTTACCCAAATTATTTTTTTATATTGAGGAAATAATTTCGTGTAAATTATTATAGTTACATATGGTTGCTTGATTGTTAGGAAATTGTAATATTAAATTATTATCATTTAGGTGTGAATTGAATAAGAAGTTAAGATAATAACTAAAGATTAAGGAATAAATTCATTAACAAAATGAAATTTATAAATGTGATTTATGAATGTGATTTATATTTGAAATTGAGATAAAAATTCCAAAGTAATGTTTGAATATGAATTGGCAGGATTTGAAATTTAGAATTTTGTAAAAAGTTTAAATTCCTTTGGGTTTGAAAATTGTTTTCAAAGGTTTGGAGAAATAAGGGTGATAGTATTTGAGAAATATTTTGAATTGGATTTGAAATCTGGTGAGATTTGGAATTTAAATATATTTGTAGTGTTTTAAAGAGATAAAAGCACTAAACTCTTTCGGTCATTGGAAAATAACTTCGGTGATGATTGCAGCATCATCGATGTTCATTTTCAAATTTCCATGGGAGGAATTGCTACCGAATGATTTAATTTGGAGTTGTTTGCAAAACTGGGTTGGGTTTAAAAATTAAAATAATAATTGGATAAGCAATTGAATTATGGATTTCAAAAATGATTTTTGAAATGTTGAAAGTTTTGGTTTGGTAAAACCTTTTGATTTTAAAATTCAAAGGATAATTTGATACCAAAGGATTTTGTATATAACTGATTTCAAAGATGATTTTGAAATGTTGAGTAATTGATGAAAAGACTCCGGGATCTTATTTAAAATATTTATGGAATTTAAATAAGTTGGAAACTTAAGGAAGTTTAAAAAGTTGAATGGAAATGGAATGTAATTAAATCCAGTAAATAAAGGTAAAAATTTACTTTATTGGATGTAAATTTATGGGAGAACAAATTTATTTAAATTTGTAAGTAATAGAACTAAAACTAAAGTTGAATAATGGAATCAATTTAAATTGTGTCAAGAAGAGTGAATTGTAAATTTGTTCGAAGGAACTAAAAGAAGTAAAAGTTTAGAAGTAAACTTTTTATTGAAATTTTAAATTTATGGATTAAGATTCAACTTGAAAGGGGTCAAATAAGGGTAAACGTGACTAGAGAATAAAGTTAGAAAGATAACTAATTAAAGCCAGTTGGTAAATGGAAGGGAAATAAACTTGTGAATATACAAATGAATTAGCATTTGTAAGTCAATAAAATTTGGAACTGAATATTGGGAATTAATTCGAATTGTGTACAATGAAAGATAAGTTAGGATTTGACTAAATAAAATAAAGAACATGAATAGAATTAGTGAGTAAACTAATTAATTCAGGTGGGTAATCAAATGAATTGGAATTGTATATTGGATGATATTTAATTTAAATGTGTAAAATAATGTGAAGTTATAAAATTAATTCGAAATGAACTAAGATTATAACAGTTTGTAGATAAATCCATTGGGATTTAAATAAATTAGTAGCGGGACTAATTAAAGAAATGATTAATTGAGTATGGATTGAGATAAAGGTAAATTGGATTCATATGGAAATTAGAGATTCAATTTGAATAGAAATAGATATAAATTAAAGAGTTGAGATAAAAGTAAATATTTAAAGTGTGTAAGATGCTTATATTAAAGTTAAGAAATAAATGGTGAAATTCTTAAGTAAGTTTGGTGTTGGAAATATGCTAAGTGATTTTGGAATGAAAATTAAGTAAAGTGGTGAAATTAGATAATTATGGAAAAGTGAATAGAAATCAAAATGAATGCGAATAAAAGAGAATTGATATAGTTAATAATCAATGGATATAAATACGTAAGATGTACGTATATTATTTTATTCGCATAGCGATTTGATCCAGATTCGATCATAGAATTTCGAGGTAGTTATACTGATCCGAGTTGCGATTTTTCACTCGATTTTCGATGGCAAACTCTGGATTTGGAGTTTGATTGATTCTAGAAATTCTATATCATAGTTTTTGGCTACACAAGGAGAATGACGGTTTCTGATCAAGAAACCAGATCATAGTCCGCACTAGGAAGTCGGGTGGACGATACTAGTTCGGAAGTGAAATTGTGTGATCGAGTGAGCGATCGAATGTATGCGTACGGATAATATATGTGCATCGTATGGATGTAAATGAAATAGATAGGAAACTTTTGTAAAGAAATGTATAAAATGATTTTGAAATCTGTAATTGGATATGGTTGCTTAGTAGGATATACAGGTATCTAAATGCAAAGGTTAAATGGATGATTTGATTTTCAATGATAAATTTGAATTGGACAACATAGAGGAATGTATTTAAATTTCTGTATGAAATTTAACGATTTTCTGGTATAACCAGTTGGCCTTTTGTTTTCTTTTTGAAATCTAGAGGCCCGTAGAGGCATTTTTTGTAGTTGTATTGAGCTAGCCGCACAAAGGAGACGTTGGCAAAAAATTTTGGGAATTTAGGGAGTTAGAAAATTTTTGAGAAATTTTTCTAATTTAAATTGGGTTTTAAATTTAAATTTGAATGGTTGGGTAAGAGATATTGGTTGGAACTAATGGAAGAAGTTTAGAAAGTAAGTAAGGTTAATGATGTCCTTATTAAAAGATGGTTTTGGGTATTGTTAAAAACTGTTTGGTTTTGTGAAATTGTTAAAACTGTTCAAATTGGGAATAGTAACGGGTTAAGGACCATTCCTCTTAACTAGTAATTTCGAGGACGAAATTATTTTAAGGGGGAGGAATGTGACGACCCAGAATTTATGGATATTTAAATTTGAAATATTTCATTGATTTTACATATTTGAAAGTTAGTTTAATTTTAATTTCAAATATCACTATTTATTTGGCAATTGAATTATTGAATTTAATTATTGGAAATTGGGTAAATGGTTGAATCTGAAATTTTAAGCTTGTTAAATATGGTTTAAAAGCCTTTAAAATTTATATTGATAATACTGAAGATAGTAAAAATGCTAAATTTGAATTTGGGAATGTTTTGTTCAGTTTTAAAAATATATAGTTTAAATTGAATTTAAAAATGGCCTTCCGAGGCACAGTCTCGGAATTCGACGGAACCAGTTCCATTGAATCCATAATATTGCAGTATTAACGGATTTCAAGTTTCTTAGTGATTAGAGTTGTTGTGTGAGCATACGATATACAAACGCGTTGAAATTTATATCGAAAATTCAATTTAATAACTGGGTTCAAAACGCTATCTTCTCCATATGATCGAATTTGGACTCGGAACCTTTTCCATTGCGTTCGGAATAGGGGTTTAACATTATAAATGCCTAGTGGCACGCCTCTATAGGAGATCAAAATTTTAAACTACTGATCCAAGGCGATGTAAATTTCAATTTAAAATTTAACTATTTAAAACAAAGATATGTATTTAATAATGTTTTCAGAAGATTTTTACATGTTCTATCCTTTTCAACACCTGGCAATTTTTTTTTTGCACGCGTTGTTTTTTTAAAATGAATGTCTCGTTCAAAAAAAATTAAATCATTAATTAATTTAATTTATTTAATTATGATTTATTGTTAGACTATTTCAAATGTTAATAAATCATAAATTGCTTATACAAGGTCCCACAATTGTGAAGAATCAAGTCAGTTGGAGTGGATTGCATAATCATAATCAAAGGTGAGTTAATTTCACTCATCTGGGTTTATTTAAATTTAAATAATTAAATTTAAAATTGTTGATTGTGTGCCTGGATGATAAATTATTATCAATTATGTTGGATTAGACCATATGCGCTGCATAATATCGGATGATATTATATTAAACCCATATACCGCGATATTCCACCTCGAAGTGGAATTGGTATTATATATGTATTTGGAGTGATTGATTTCCCGCATTATATAGCGGATGAGCCCCTATGCGCCGCATAATAGCGGGTGATATTATATTACTCCCATATACTGTGATATTCCACCTCGAAGTGGAATTGGTATTTTATATTGTGCTAACATCTGTGGATGCAGGGAAAAAGGTTGGAGGAATCCAACTGGATTACTCAAAATATTTTGATTTGTTTAAATATTCTGTGCTATGATTTATTGGATAAATCTGCGATAAAATACATTGATGATTTGAAATAATAGATGCCATGGTTTGATTAAATATATTTGGGTATACCAAGTTACCAAAAATATATAGATTGAATTTTTGAAAACAAAATAAAAAGAGAGCAAATTTGTAAGTAAAATGATTTTAGAGAATTTGGGATAAATTGAAGAATTGATGAAAAAAAGTAAGTAAAAGAAGATAAAAGTAGATTTTTAAATTTTAATAAATAAATTCCAAGATAGGAAAGGAGATTTTGAATAAAAAAGGGGAAATAATAATTTTTAAAACCTAAGTGATATTATTTAAAGGGATAAAGAATTTATTTCGAAATTCAAGGTTCAAACCTATTGGAAAAGGTAAAGAAGGAATTTGAAAAAGTATGAAATTGGTAATTTCAGATGAATAATATTTTTAAATTATAATTAAAAAGTAAAAATCGGAGGTTAATGGGTTTTTTATATAAATTGTGCAAGTAAAAGAATTTATTTTAAAATGAAGTTAATTTTGGAAATCAATTTTGGAAATTGATTTAGTATTTGAAACTGTATTTTGGAAGAAAGTTGAGACAATGGATTTATAAACTGGGTTTAGAAAGTGAAACACGATAACAGTGGATATTTGAAAATATAAATTCATGGTGGGAATTTATAAAGGAATGGGTAAATTGTTCTAAAAATAAACAGTGGTTTATTTTTAAAGGATATGGGAATGGGAAGTGTATTTCCCTGGAAAGCCAAGTGTATTTTAAAGGAGACTTTTATGTATAAGCTAAAGGCTTTAAAAATTTGTTTTAAGGAAATGTTTGAGAAAATTTATTATTATTAAAATGTTTTCAAATTTAATACAAATATTTTTCAAATTTATTTTAGTAGTAATTATTTAAAGGCTAGTTGGTATTATGTTTTAAAAAAGATAATTATTAATAATTTATAAAGCAATCTTATTTTAAAAATAATTTGGGTAAAGTTTTATTTAAAAACTTGTATAGGATTTCGAAATTCTTTTATTAAAATTTAGTTTGGCTTAACTTTTATTTTTATAAAATTTGTTTTATATTTTATAAAGTAGCTTTATTGTAATTATTTTTAAAGCGTATATTTTTGAATAAAGTGTTTAAGTAGTTTAATTTAAATGTTTTAATGTATATTTTATAACAAAGTATTTTAAATTATTTTAAAATCTAAAGTATTTGTACTTGGTGATTTCAGTGGAAATAGAAAATATTTGGGGAATTTATTCCATGAGAGAAAGATGGTTTGGAACTGTTTTCAAAGGGTTGAAAAGTGGAAATATATCTTACAAAGATATTTTGAGGTTAATAAATAATTTGGGAGAAATTATTATGGCTTGATGATTGTTTGTGAATGTTATTTGATAGTTAAATAGTCGACTATCAATATTGGCCAAATGCGTTGATCGTTTCGAAGAGACCGGGATCGGGATTAATTTCTCGAAATACACTTTGATCCGATTTGATTGTTTTCGTGAGGAAGACAAGTGTTGGGAGTCGAAGATGGTGCAGTGAAGTGCAAGGGCTAGTCGCTACAAATCCTAAGGGTGATTCCAAAATGGATGTAGCAAGAGTAGTGCCTTCGGTTCCGTTTGAACCCGAGACAGAGTTGTATGGATGAATGCTTTTAGTACATCGTCAGGAGGACGATGAGCATTCTAAGAGATGTGTTCTAAAAAGGTAATGCTTAGACTCGAGCCTCATCAACCGGGAATGACTGAAAATCAGGGGTTAAGCAGCAAGGCTAAGTGGGTAGCATCCATTAGGGTAAGGTCGTCAATGTCTAGATGTTCCTTTTTATTTCGGCTGTGTAGGTCGGTTGCTGATCCCAACCGTGGGGTGATCTTACTCGAGATTATCCAGTAAGAGGTAGTTTCGGTCTTGTGTTGCAGGGAATTGGGAGCAATCCTTGGTACGGTAATCTAGGCCACGTACTGTGATAGGTGGTACCCTAGTGCCTAGTCATTAGTTGGAAATCTATTTTCCCATGTGCCTTTACGATTTTTGTTTATAGAACCCACTTTGTGGCTAGTATGCTTGAATTTGATCATGTAACAATTTCAGCTATTTGAATTAGTATTTGTATATAGACCCTATTAGGATAACAGAGGATTTTATAAGAAATGTTTTAGCTATCAGTAAAAGCCCGACATGTTTATTTGTGGCGTGGTCTTACGAGATGCTTTTGATTTTTAAAGGATTTTGAAACTTTAATAATCAATTTGAGTGTGATTTCTCATGTTGGTATTCCAGACCGACTCGGGTGTTATTTAACTATAATGCTCGGGTCGGACCGAGTATTATAGAGTACAGATTTTGGATGGACTGCTGTGGAGCTCAGAAGATGAGCTGGATGGCGAGACGTATTCGATGTACTTGAGATATTCCGCTGTGTATTCAGATTTGGAAGGATGGGATAATATAACCGTCCTGAGTGTGTTGTTGATTGTATTGAACTCTGATGTTGTATTCTGATGATATATGTATAAAACAGATATATTTTTCTTTTGTGTAAAGATCTGTTATTATCCATTATATATTATTCTGCTGCGTTGGTAAGATTCTGATATTGTTTATATTTCTTCTTCTATCTCCTTCTTCTTTTTACCTTAATGGTTCGGTTTTTCAGGCGTCGAAAAATCGGGTCGTTATATTATTATATACCTTAACGTTTACTAACAATATAAAATTGGAAATTTATGAAAATATATGACCATGTCTTAGGATTTGAATTCCTATGTAGTATTTAGAAACTATTTTTCCAATTTGACTGTAAAATAAATCTTGAAATTTATATAGATATTATATTACCATTTATAATTTCCCTCTTAGATGAGATATGATTATAGCCCATAGCATTTTGTAGAAGCATAATGTGTAACACTGTATGTTCTCAAAGTTGACAATGATGGTAGTGCAATGCACATTTCTACATCATTATACTAGCTAGAATCGTCGTATGAATTTCAAACTTCTCCTTACCCTTTACAACTAATCTTTCCTAACAAGTTACATAAAACCGATGCTTAATCTTCCGCATATCAAAAGTGGACTATAAATATAGTTAGAGAAGTTACATCAACTCATTATAAAGGATTTATATAAACATACAATGATTTTTTATACATGGAACTTTAGATTGTTTTCAAAATAATTAATAACTTTTGAATTTCTATTATCTGCTTAGAAATTTTATGATTGAAAGCAGCCATTCAACCCTCTTTATTTAAGTAATTAAGGATTTTTATTTATCAAAAATAAAAACATATCACATTATCTATCCATATGCTTAATAGTGGGGGGAAGTAACTGGTGTATCACATAGAGAGAAAATACAAGGTCTATCTTCTAATGAAACTTTCACTATCTTGATAGTTGATTAATTTACATAAGGTGTGTTTCCTTTATTCTTGTTATCTTCAATCCAAAGTTTGAGGTTTTGGTTGAAACATGGAGACGACGGTCAGATTGTTTCATTTTTAATTGAGAAAAAAAATTCAAAACGAATCCAAATTGAAACTCATTTCAATAAGAAAAGCTAAAAACAAAAAAAGAATTATTTTGAGATTCAAATACATATCCAAAATCTAAAATTTTAACTTTGAAAAGATATATAATCAAAAAATACTAAATGAATATTGAAAGCTATGTAATGAATAAATATTATTGGCGTTATGAATATTTATTATTAATAAATATTGTTCTCTATTATCGTTTATTTATATCTTATTTTTGATCACAGATAGAGTATACATTTTATTTCAATTTTTTTAAAGAAGTGTAATTATATAAACAATAAATAACGAACCTCAAACAAGAACCCAAAATTTACAATGTAGAATGAAACTTCTAAATCGTAGGCGTCCAAAACCGAGACTAAAACCAAGATCTCGAATTGCTCCAATTGCATATTAAGATTATACTGTGATGTGATTATATTGTTGTACTTGCATTTTTTATGCCATAACAGCTTACCAAATAATATATTTACATCTATTGTTAACTTAATCTAGATTTAGCTCGGTTTTAAACATTAGCTTTAAATATTTTAATCATTCGTTTCAAAGAAAAGTATTTATACTAATATATCTTGGATTTGTATGCATACTATAATTTGTTGATTACTTTGCATGCCATCCATGTTTTTATGGTATCAATATATATATGTGCAGTTATGAAAATGGAAGGTAAATATGTTCGGTCATTTTAGATAATAAATGTAAGAATTATTACAAAGTTGTTGGGATTAAATCGGTATGAGTGAAGAAAAATTACCATAGTATGCAAAACATAAGGAAATCTTATAGCATGAAATCATGGAAAAAATACTATTAATTATTTTATGAATGTCATAATATAATTTATGATATATTTAGTAAATATTATGAATGGTGTTAAATAAAATAACTACAGTATTAAAGTATATAATATTATAAATGCATTTTGATTTCATTTTATTTCATTTTGTGCCAACAAAATCGACCAAAACTTTTTCATTGCATTACAGCTGAAGAGGCCAATAGGAAAGCTTCAATTAACAAGTTTAATGCCTTTGTTGAGTCTAGGTCAAAGGGAATCATAATCTTCCAAGTTTGAGGTTCGCTCAGGTTTGATAGCAGAATGATTTCAATAGGCTCACCAAAATAGAAGATCTATGATGGTGTTGCTCCATCTAGAGGGTGTGACTACAAATGGATATACCTTCTTTCAATTGCATTAGAGAAAAAACATGAATCCCATACTATATTTCGGCAATGCCAAAAAGTTCACTAGCAGCTTTGGTACACTAATATCGGTTATTTCCCATGCTTCTAGTTATGCTACTAGGTTAAATCTGATAATCGAACAAATACATAATTTTTTCTTGGAAAAAGTAAAAAAATAATTTTTTTAGTTATTCAAAATAGAACTTCAATTTTTTCAGTGTAAAGACTTAAGAGAGTGTGGTATACAACTTAAAAAATTAAGAGACAATACCAATGCAAAATGGCAAACAATGTAATAAACATACAAGTAACAAACAAAGTTAATGAATTGCCTTTCATCCCTTTCAATTCATTCTTATTAGAGCAGTCACCAATTTTCATGGTTTTGGCATAAGGAAAGGAGGAATCCTTCTAGCAGTTATTTGAAAAATGAATGGAGTTGTATTTTTTGAGAGCTTGAGAAGATTAAATTGTGCCTAACATAATTAGGGCTAGACTCAACCGTACAACTTAGTGGTTAATATGTTACTTTCTAGTTTGATGAAATAACTTGGCTATGTATGCTCTAATTCATTAGCAATTAATGTGGCGATGCAAAAATCAGTTGCTCTATCGAGGATAAAAGTAGATGCGCAATTTGAGTGTTTGGTTAATACATGTGCTGTGGTGGAATAATGTTGATGAGCACCTTAATGAGTTTATTTTTATGTTGTGAGCTAAATTCTAAAATCACTTGCACCACCATTATCAAAAAAATTCTAGAAAATAGTTGAGCACCGAGTCCAACTAAGCTATATGAATTTATTCAAGATGCAAATAAGGACATTAAACCATTAGTCGGATATCCATGTTTGCATGTAACCCTTATGCATCAACACATTCATGCAATAAGCAACCTCATTGCCATTTCTAAGATTATATCTTTGTAGCCTGAAGACTAAGAATTTGGATTATACGGTTCATGTAATTATGCTCGTAAAAAAAGTGAAGTATAAGGTTGATTAATATTTTAGTATGTCGTCGTCTAATATTTATTGTGCATTAGTGAAATAATATATGATAATTATATATTAGTTCTGAAAGAAATGAAGTTTTGTATGAAGTGTTTCGAGTAGCATTGGCTATAAATAGCTCTTTCAAATGTGTGAAAATAATGTTTCACTTGCATATTTATATTGGTTTTAGGAAAAATCAATGCTATTTCATTGGCATTAGAAGACACATTTGCACGAATCTAAACCAACTTCAAGGAAATTGGTTACAAAGTGAGGGATACAGACTAACAAAATTCTTTAAAGGAATTCGAATCTATGCTCACAAGGATGCTCTAGGTTACAAGTACTCCAACTTTTACTACTAAACTAAAAAAAAAATTCAACTTACATCTAGTTAGCTTAATTTTCTTACTCTTAAATATCCTTATCCCTAACAATGATTTCTTATTCTAAATATAGTTTTAGTATATACCTTCATGTTTATTAACAGTATAAAATTGGAAATTTATAAAAATATATGACCATATCATAAGATTTGAGTTCCTATGTAGTATTTAGAAATTATTTTTGCAATTGGATTGTGAAATAAATCTTGAAATTTATCTGAATATTATATTACTGTTTAGATAATTTCTCTTCTAGATGGGATATGATTGTAACCCATCAACATTTTGTAGAAGCATAATGTGAAACATTGTATGTTCTCAAAGTTGATAATAAGGTAGCTCATTGCACATTTCTACATCACTATACTAGCTAGAATCAAGTTATATGAATTTCAAACTTCTCCTTAACCATTACGCCTAATCTTTCCTAACAAGTTACATAAAACTGATGCTTATTCCTCTACATATCAAAAGTGGACTATAATGTATAGTTAGAGAAGTTATAACAACTCATTACAAAGGATTGATATCAACATACAACTTTTCCAATAAATTGTATACTTGGAACTTTACATTATTTCCAAAATAGTTTAAATAACTTTTGAATTTCTATTATATGCTTAGAAATTTTACAATTGAAAGTAGCCATTCAACCCACTTTATTTAATTGAGTAGGGATGTTTATTTAAGAAAAATAAAAATATACCACGCTATCCGTCCTTATACTTCATAGCGAGGCAAGCAACTGGCATATCCCATAGAGAGAAAATATAAGGTCTATCTGCTAATGAAACTTTTATTACCTTGATAGTTGATCAATTTCAATAAAGAGCGTTTCCTTTGTTCTTATTACGTTCAATCCAAATTGTGAGGTTTTTGCTGAAACATAGAGAATCCAGTCAAACTATTTCATTTTTAGTAGAGATCGAATTTCAAAATGAATCCAAATTGACACTCATTTCAATAAGAAAAGCTAAAAATAAAAAAAGAATTATTTTGAGATTCAAATACATATTCGAAATCCGAAACTTTACATAATCACAAAATACTAAAAAAATATTGAAAGCTATGTAATGAATAAATATTTATTGGTATTATAAATATTTATTACTAATAAATATTATTGCTTATTGTTGTTCGTTTATATCTTATTTTTTATTACAAAAAGATTAAACATTTTGTTTCAAAAGAATTAAAGAATTGTAATTATATGAACAATAAATAACAATCCTAAAACTAGAACCCAAAATCTTGAAATTTACAATCTAGAATGAAACTTTTGAATCATGGAAGTCCAAGCTAAAAAAAGATCTCGAACTGCTCCAATCGCATATTAATATCATATCTATGATGTGATTATATTGTTGTACTTGAATTTTTTGTGCCATAATAGCTTGCCGAATAATATTTTTACATCTACTATTAGTGTAATATAGATCTAGCTCGAGTTTAAAAATTTGCTTTAAATATTTTTATTATTCATTTGAACGCAAAGTAATAATACCAATTGGTCTTGGATCTGTATCCGTCTTATAATTTGTTGATTACTGTGCATGCTATCCATGTTTTCATGGTATCAATATCTATACGCCATTATGAAATTGCAGGATCAATATGTTTAATCATTTTAGACAATAAATGTAAGAATACTGCAAAGTTGTTAGGATGAAATCAGTATGAGCGAAGAAAAATTACCTCATTATGCAAAGCATAAGGAAATCTTATAACATAAGTCATGGAAAAAATATTATTGATGATTTTGTGAATGTCACAATATAAATCATGATATATTTAGTAAATATTATGAATGGCGTTAAATAAAATAACTACACTATCAAACTATATAATCTTGTAAGTGCATAATGATTTCATTAGAGGTTATTTCATTTCGCGCTGACAAAATCAATCAAAAAAATTTGATTACATTACAGCCGTAGAGGTCAGTGGGTAAGCTTCAATTAACGGGGGTCTAAAGCCTTTGTTGAGTCTATGGTCAAAGGGAATCATAATCTTCTAAGTTCGAGGCTGACTTAGGTTTGATAACAGAGTGAGTTCGAAAGGCTAACCGAAATAGAAGATCAATGATAGTGATACTTCATCTAGAGGGTACAACTGCAAACGGATATACTTTCTTTCAATTAAGTTTGAAGAAAACACAAGGATCCTAGATTCTATTTTAGCAATCTATTTTGGCAATTCCAGAAAGTTCAGAAGCAACTTTAGTGCAATAATTCTAGTTATTTCCCACGCTCCTAATCATGCTACTGGGTTAAATCTGAAAATTGAACAAATACATTATTTTTTCTTGGAAAAGTAAACAAATTTATTTTTTAGTCATTCAAAATTGAACTTCAATTTTTTCTGTGTGAAGACTTAAGATATTGTAGCATACAATTTAATTTTTTTTAAGATGGTATTGTGGAAAATGATAAATAATGTAATAAACATAAAAGTAATATAGAAAGTTAATGAGTTTCCTTTCATCCCTTTCAACTTATTCTTATTAGAGTAGTCAAAATCTTCATGGTTTGGCATGGGGAACGGAGAATTCCTCATAGCAGTTATTTTAAAAATAAATTGAATTGTTTTTTGAGAGCTCGTGATAATTAATTGGTGTCTCACGTAATTAGCGCGACATTCAACCATTTTTCCTAGTAGTTAATATGTTTCTTCCTAGTTTGATGAGATAACTTGGCTAAGTATACTCGAATTCATGAGCAATTAACATGGATCAATAATACGATGAAAAGATTAGTTGTTGTAACAAGGATAAACGCAGATACACCGTTTGAGTTTTGGGTCAATACATGTATTGTGGTGGAATAATGTTGATGAGAACCTAAATGAGTTTATTTTTACATTGTGAGCTAAATTCTAAAATCACTTGCACCATTATAAAATATATAGTTAGAGAAGTAGGTACTTACAGATTATTTATAACGAATAATTTTGCGTTTTGTGTTCGAATGCATTTTGACACCCAAGCAACAAAATCTGAAGCTAGCGGCTATTAAAGAAAAGTGAAAGCAGATTTTTTTTATTTCTTTTAAAATACCAAATGTATTCGGCTTCAAAAATAATAAAATAGCATATCACCCAGGATCAATATATCGATTAATGGCTTTTCAAGTTAGTATGGTCACAAGTCCAACGACAAAAAATATAAAAACTATTATGAGGATTTTCTTACAAGTCTCGTTCTAACAAGAAATGTATATGGTGCACATTGGTGCAAAAAGTCTTCATGAATATTTGTTCTCAGTTCTCCTGTCTAATATAGTTCTCCTGTTATCTTATGTTGACTTCAATACATGGTGTTAAGCTGTTCTATTATCGTTTGTCTAAATGGTTGTTCTGCTTTCTTCATACTAATACAATATATGTATTGTTTATTATAATGTTCAAATATATTTATAGAGTTATCATAATGAATTTAGCTATCAACTGCATATATGATATGTAAACTTCTTTATGTTAAGGAAAAAAAACCATGGTTCATGAATTATTGATCCCTTTTTTCAAAACTGTATGTCCATAAAAATTAGTAATGCTTTTAATGAATATTTTCATTAATGTTGTTTTCAAATCAAACTCATGGTATCTCTTAGTACTCCAAGTAAGTCATGAAAGAATATTTTTATCACAAAACATTGATAACGATACCCGAGTGCGTAGCACAGGTTCGCACTAGTCTTAAAAATACTTTATTTTTCCTTTTTCTCTAAGTATGAAAATAAATTAAATGAATATAAGAAGTTTAAATTATGTAAAATGGAAGATTAAGAAACAACCAACTCGACTACTAATCCCATAGCACTAGAGTTATCTCGCTTGATTTTGTAACATGTTATTTATAGAATTGGGTTTGGCATTTAATCTTTCAAAAATGTCCTTGGATCGTGAACGTAGAACTTGTCTTATCAATATGTTTTTTGTTGCAACTATCTATAACTATTCTCTAGAAAGTCTCGCTGATTTGATAATTTTCTATTACTGAGTCTTTTGAATAGTGACAATATATGCAACCGAAACCTTATTCTTATACGCCTTTCAATGGGACAAATGAATGATAGGTAAGAGGGGTTCCATTTTGCCCTTGATCATCCTCGAATGCCAAATCATTCATGTTTTATCTTGAGTGAACACTTCAAATGGTGGGGATATATTATGTATTGGATTTAGTAGAAGATATGTGAGTTATAGCGGTAGAAGTGTTGAAGAGTGGAGTGGATATAACAAATTATGGTAAAGTTTAGAGTGTTTTTGGGAGGGATTCAAAAAAGTAAACGTTAATTGCTAAGCAGCCACAACCAATTCAAAATTCTTAATCCCAAACTTAATATTAGCCTTATTAAGGTTGAATCACTCTATTGGAGGCTTAACCTTAATCTAAAGGCTACATTGTGAATGGTTGGAGTTGCTCTAATCATATTCTAACTCTAATTACTACTTTAACTCTAATCTAACTTGTTGGAAAATTACCCTAATTTTTTTTATTAAAACTCAACTCTTATGCTCTACATCCTTTAAAAAATTGAGTAGATCAAATGATCTAGTCCATTGAATTATAAATCCAATGGCCACGTTGATCCTGAAGCTTTGAGCAAAATCGGTGCATTTTAACCCTTTTTCCATAATTATAATACGCTAGAATTCAAGGAGTTGTTGAATTTTTAATTGTATGGTTTGACCTATGTAGTGTAGTACCTATAACTAGGCATGTCAATGATACGGGTTATGGTCCGAACCCGACCCAGACCTGCCTTATAAATGCGGGTATGTGTTTTGACTTCAACTACCCAGGCCTGACATGGTTACTACTAGCGACGGTTATAGTTCAAAACTGAAAGTCTATACGGTGGATCGTGTAGTGTATATGCGATAAAATATATGATGCAACTAAGATAAAATTAATCTAGGTAAATATAGAATAAACACACCAAGATTTTATACTGGTTTGGACCTCCCGTCCTATCGAAGCTCCCCTTTGGAATTTGACTATCAAACACCCTCACTTCGCCCGAAGGAACAAGCTTGGTTACAATAACTTGTTCATGTCAAGTATGTGTTCTATAACATGGATATTGACTATTAAGTACAAATGCTTCCAATATATATATCTAGAGAGTATTGATTGAGGAGATCTAAATATATGAAAGAGTGAAATGCAATTATAGATTGCTAGAGATCAAGAATTGAATAGTTGCATCCATTAACAAGTGCTCCACAGTTGCTTCTGATGGTGATGACGAGTTGCAGCGAAGAGAAGCGAAGATTCCTTTTCAAATGTGGCAGGTCTGAAACCTGTGCATGTCTACTTTGTGCATCTGTCTTGTTGCTCCATTGATCCTATCGACTTGTGGTTTCTTGTAATGTTCTTTGAGCTTTGTTCTTGTCTTTCTATTGATGTTACTCTAGCAAGTACCTGTAAATAGAAATATATATATATATATATATATGCATATTCGATTTTCATTGTATAGTTGTTGTCATCGAAACTGTAGATTTGATTTCCTAACAATCTCCCCCTTTTTGATGATGACAACTATATAATGTACTTATATATAATTTATAAATCTCCCCCTTAATATGTACTTATTATTTATATATATATATATATTTATATTTAATATTTTTTTTATTTCTCCCCCTTTGACATTATCAAAAAGGATATCAAACCTTTAAATATTAAAATATTAATCAATCGTCAAAGATATATATAGAGATAACACACCAAAAGAGAATTTCATTAACAATTGTAATTGAGTACATTCATAGATTTTTTAAGTGTATAGAAGATGAAATCCTAAAATCTATGAGTCTTTCGGGGAAGCTTTTTCTTGATCATCTCCTTTATCTTCTTTTTGGGAAGAGCTAGGTTGCTTTATAGGAGATATCAGAGCTTGTTTTAGAGGTTCGTTCTCCTCAAAAAGTTTGGATTGTTTCGAAGGAGGAGAAGGCACTGGGATTAGCCAATCTTGGAAGAAGGTGTCGGACCACGAACCCTCTGAAGAACCTCTTTGAGAACTGCTAATATAGTTGAAAGTGATGTTTCAACTATTGCTAGGCAAGCGGCAAAAGATGTTTCAAAGTTGTCTATACGCTTAGCCAAAACTTTTTGATTTCGAGACAAGATTTGTTGATTTTAAGAGTGAGATCTGGAATGCTTTCATTTGGATTTGTCTCTGTTCGATTTTCCAAAATCTCATACTGGCTTGTATAATTAAATGGTGTAGGAGGAGGAGGAGTTGTCTCATGATGTTGTTCCCCCTCTTGTGTTGGTTCATGGTGTGGTTGAGGTGGAGGCCCAGCTTGTCTTGCTTGATGATTGTGTGTCCAATCTTCAAAAGATATAAATTCCTCCGGTAGGTGCATTAGTGAGAAATTTTTTGTGGAAACATATTTTGGAGAAATTTCTTCAAAAGTGGATAAGTAGGAGGGGATGTTGTGGGCACGTAGAAGTCTCATGATGTATGTAGGGTAGATAATTGATGGCTGTGATCGAGTCCAAAAATGTTTGAGCTCGTGAAATATAAATTTGGCCTAATTCACCCTTGTTCCGCTGAATAGAGCATATAAAGCTTTGTGTTCTAATTCGGTTATCTGCTCTTGACTTCCGAGATGAGGAATTATAGTGTTGATGATCATTCGAGCAAGAAGTCTCGCCTTTGGTCGTAAATATTTGGAAAAAAAATTTAGGCATTCATCCTTCCATATTTGATGTGCTATATTGTTCCTTGGTTTGAAACGCATATCAGGAATATTATATAGATCTTCGCCCGTGTCGAAACATCCGAGAGTTCTGCCTATTATTCCCGGAGTGAGCCTAATCGTGTTGCCATAAATGCTAGACCATAGCCAATTATCTTCATTTTCCGTGCTCCAAACAGCCGTGCTATCCAAATTAGCGTAGAAGAGAAATATAACCAATTGATCAATTTGGATGTTATTGGGGTTGAACGATATCAAAGTTTCTAAACCGGCATTATCATCCAATTCATCTAAATCATATATTGGAAACTTGAGTAAGTTATAGAATGGACCTGTGTGAAGTTTCTTCTTCTGAATTTCCTCATACCTCTTTAGTGAATATGGTGCTCTATTCATCCATCGTTCGATTTGATCATCCAAGCAAATTTGAGGGTTTG
This sequence comes from Allium cepa, assembly GCA_030765085.1. Taxonomy (NCBI): domain Eukaryota; kingdom Viridiplantae; phylum Streptophyta; class Magnoliopsida; order Asparagales; family Amaryllidaceae; genus Allium; species Allium cepa. The sequence continues at coordinate 236,878,406 of CM060943.1, read as the reverse complement.
AGGAAGTTGGTTGGTCTTGTTTTCGTTTGGTTATCTTAGGGTTTTTAGTTCTAGGAGGCATTGATTTCGTTTAGGTTTGAAAGAGGTAGAAATTTTGGCAAAAAATCGCTATTGATCGAAAGAAATAATGAAACAAAATAAGAATGAGCAAAAGAAATAGTTGTTATCTGGGCATATATGAGTGTCGATTGAATTTTAGACGTCTGGAATGTAATTCAGTCATCTGGTTTAACCTAATTTTGATATAGTGGATAGAGTTAGACATTTGGTTTAGTTTGATAGACACCTGAATTTGATCGTGTTTTTAAAATTGATAGTCAGAGAGATTTTTCAGGTGTCTGGTTTAAATATCAGACATTTGAAATAGATCGATTTTTTTAATTTGGTGGCAGAGACTTTATTCAGACGTCTGGTTCATAGTTCAGACATTTGAAATTGTCTGCTATCTATTTGAAGTAAGCAGAGACAATTTTTAGACGTCTGGATAGTTATATCAGACATCTGACATATGCACAATGATGATAATTGTGTGGGATATCAAAGTGTCAGACGTTTGAGGTCCATATCCAAACGTTTGAAACAACCAATCTTTCTAAAAATAGCCTAAATTTTAAAGATGCTGCTTATTTCTCGACCCTCTATTGTCTGAAAAGTAACGTAGATTTATTTTTGTGAAGCAAAATTACAAATACATATAGATACAAATACAATAAAAATAATATAATATATTTAGATGACGATGGAGTTTTGCGATCATCTGACTTGTTATCCCTCCATGGTTTGAGTGGAGACCATATATTTCCACGTTCGTGGGTTCTTGGAGTACCAGAAAATGGCCATGGTGAAGGATCCAAAGGTGTACGATACGAGGATGAGAGATCCAAGGAACTGCAGGGAATCATAAGTGGTTCATGGACATCCTTCTTTCATGAATTACAAAACTTCATCGCTACTTGCTCCAAAAAGCTTAGTCGTCCTGCCGTGGCTTTTTGTTCAAAATATAATTCTCATTGTAGATCTATTTGTTATTTTTGATAGTGATATGTCTCATCAATTTTCTCTTTATGTTAGGAGAGGCAAATAAAAATCGTTCAGACTTCTTGTTATCAGGAGTGAATCCCGTGTGATAGGAGGACCACCTATAGGTCGGTTCCTGATTTGTTGTGGGGGTAGGAAGCCGTTGTGGAGTATCCGCCGAGCTATCCGTTGTAGGTGTCGAGAAGGATAGATGAGAATTTTCAGATGACATGATTATATTTTGTTTGTAAAAAAAATGAAATGTGTATATATTTTTTCTTCTTGTCGTATAAAGATTTATATATATGTTCAAAAAAATTATTTATGGATCATTTTCAAAAACTAACTAACTAAAAAATTGATGGTAAAGGTTTTATCAATTATAATTTGTGGATAATTTTTTTTAACTAAACATAGTATAAATGAAGATGTGGTTATAATTTATAAGATCACTAAGAGAGCATATTCCAAAATCGCGTCGTGGTTTAATAAAAGTTTGTTCATTTAGTGATTTTTTAAAATATCTTCTATTTGATTCTCGGTATTTACGTATTCTAATGAAATAATTCCTTTTTCAAAATTATCACGTAGAAAATGATGTCGTATATCTATATGTTTAGTTCGCGAGTGATCCATAGGGTTTTTTTGATAGATTTATTACACTCGTATTATCATAATATATTAGTGATTTATTGATAATTTTGCCAAAGTCTGTAAGTGTTTGTTGCATGCATATCACTTGTGCACATGCTAGAGCTGCTTAAGTATATTCGGCTTCGCAAGTAGATAAGTAGACACAATTTTACTTTTTGCTAAACCATGAAACTAATGATTGTCCAATAAAGTGATTTGTTCCACTAGTACTTTTACGATCTGTTCTACATCCACCGAAATCCGTATCACTATATGAAACTAGTTCAAACGATGACCCTTTAGGGTAAAACAAACCATAATCTCTAGTACTAGATAGATATCGCAAGATACGTTTAACAGCTCTTAGGTGAGGTTCTTTTGGTTTTGCTTGAAATCGGGCACAGAGACATACACTCATCATTATATCGGGTCGAATAGCCATCAAATAGAGTAAGGAACCAATCATGCTACGATATAATTGTAACAGCCTGATATTTTCAACCATTCGCATCCATTATAAGTGTATAGGTAGACACTCATGCCGGAATTGAATTGCTCAAAATACCGCGTTGTAAATAAAAATTTGGCAAATCTCAGAATATACAGTAAATAAAAATCACAGATCACAGACACAGAGTAATAATAATGCAGCGGAAGTAAAAGAAATAGTAGTTCATGAAGCTACTATATAAAAATATCAGAGTTACATAAAATACAACAGAAGAAATAAAGTACAAAGGAAGTCTCACTACATAGAAGTCTAAAAATACAAGAGCTGAAAGGAACAACAGACTACAAAAGATAAAACTTGACAAGTAGATAATCTCCAACGATTCCAATCTCCATAAAGTGGAAATCCAAATATGTGAATAACTGAGGCTGACCCGAGCGTAAATAAAAATACAAACACTCGAGTCAGGACACACATACTTATACAATGTAAACCAACTCAAGTGAACTAAAGGTACGAGTAACTTAGAAGATGCCTGAGACCGCCCATCCTCTAGGGATCCGTTAAACTATTTATTATATAGTAATATACGCTATATATAGTAGTGTCTAATCAGTAAAGTATAATCATACAGAAAATAGCGTTAAGGGGATGGTTAACCTTAATGCGGTCGGATCTTTAAAACCAAAATCGTAGTGGGCTCGATATAAGGATATGACAAGGCACGCGAGGCAATGCCAGGGTGGATACACCGTTTGCACTCCCGGACCGGTGGTGACGGCAAGCCAGCAGCTTCCGCCCACCTCGAGACATACCCCCGAATCAAAGTGGCGCCACGTGTCGAATCACAAAAGTAATAGAATGGTTTCCGATGGAGCATGCTCGATGAAAGGGTGCGACCCTTTGTGTAGCCCGGTATAGCTCCTGTTTTAGTCATATATGCCAACTCACGGGAGTTGGGTCCACGTAATATACCTCGAGAACGCCACCATCCTACTTCATTTTGGAATCTCCACCGCGTACACAGTTGTTAAAGTGGTTTTTGGTATTGGCCGGCTATAAGACAATATCTGATTCCGGTCTCTTTAACAACCAATCGTTATTATAACCCGTAGTTATAACTTTAAAACAATATTATATACTTTAAAATAAAATATCATTTCAACCCAAATCTTTATCAAAATAAAGATTAAATCATTTCCAAACCATTTCAATTTATCATCATACCATATCTTTCAATTCAAATATGTATCAAAATAAATATCAAGTCATTTCTAACCATTTCAATATATTAAATTATCATATCCTTTCAAAACTTCCTTTCAAATCATTTTAATATATCAAAATATCATAACCTTTCAAAGCTTCATTTCCAAAATATCATATCTTTCAGAACTTCTTTTCAAATCATTTTAATATCAAAATATCATATCTTTCAAAACTCCATTTTTCAAATCATTTAATATCAAAATATCATATCTTTCAAAAATCCATTTTTCAAATCATTTAATATCAAAATATCGTATCTTTCAAAACTTCGTTTCAAACCATTTTAATATATCAAAATATCATATCTTTTCGAAACCACATTTCAATCATTTTAATATATCAAAATATCATATCTTTTGAAACCACATTTCAATCATTTTAATATATCAAAATATCATATCTTTCGAAACAACATTTCAATCATTTTAATATATCAAATAGTTATATTTCAAAACAAATTACTTCATTTTTAAATCATAAAAATGAAGTTATTACATTTAATAATTAAATTATTAAATGCCAAAAGTTTAAACTTTTCAATGTTCATTTATGCACGTAAATTTATTAAAATAATGAAAATTCAAGTTTTGCAGCATTTAGAAAATGCTACGGAAAGTTACATTAAAAAAAACAATTAAATTTAACAAAAGACAGTATTAAAAATGCTGTTAATTAACTTCAAATATTCAATAGAATTTCATGGACATTTATATTTTTATTTAAATCGTTTTTAACTTATAAAATCATACATTTTCACATTTATAAGCATCATTTAATTTTCCTTAAATTCATGATTTTATAAAGTTAAGTTTCCTTCCAAAAATCAATATTTATTAATAATTCACTTATTAAATTTCAACATTCAAAAATTAAATTCATTACATTAAATTTCAACTTAACACTTAAGTTTAAAATTTCAAATATAACTTAATTCCATTTTATTTAACTTAACTTAAAATTTCACTTTTAAACCAAATTCATAAATTCCAATTTAAGTTATATTTCCAAATTCAACTCAATATTCACTCATTAACATTTTAACTTTATTCAAAAATCATTAATATGTTATACAAATCATTTTAAATTAATTTAAAATTCAAAATACCATAAATTTATCATATTTTCAAAGTTAATTTAAATTCCATTAAAAATTAAATCAAAATTTCCAAAATAACTTACATTCAGATTTTCTAACTTTTCCATAATTTATTTAACTTATAGATTTCCAGAAAATCAATAATACTTTACAAAAATTATATTTTTATTTAATTCTAAATCTAAATATTATAATAATTAAATTATAAAATATTTTAAATTTTTTAGAAAACATATTTTAACTACGGGCCTGTATATAATTTTCTACGCTAGGTAAAGTGATACGGGTAATATACATTTCAACCCGTAATTTACAAAGAAAAATCCGGGTTTTATCATTTCAAACCCGCAGTCCCAAGTAATAAAATAAGTTGAAAATCGTTCAGGTCTATCATTTCAGCCCATAACGATTTTCCCCTATTCTAAAGTCCGTTCGGGTATATATCATTTCAACCCATAGTGATTCTAATCTAAAGGGAACTTGTAGTGTGATAAACTGATAAAATAGCAGAACAACATAATATAACAGTAACAGATGTTACAAAAGGTGTTTAAGCATGGGTGAACATCATAAAATCATAACATAGCAGGTGTAACATGATAATGCATTTTACAGATTCAAAAGGGGTCAATTTACTAGTTATATATGTACATACTGTCTGGTGAGAATAACTCACATGTTCAAAGCTGGAGATATCTACCAAAGCACACAATGTAACGCAATGAAGGCACGATGACATGGATATGACTTGAGAGTGGAGAGCCAAAGCAATTTGACTTGTTCACACATTTACACAAAACAATACAAATATATGTAAGTTTCAACACGATTTAAACATCAAATAATAGTAGAATTCAAAGCCCAAAACAACATCGAATGAATTGCACTTGTTCTCAACCTCATGTACTTTAGTTAGGCAGTGATTAGGCTCAGCTAACTCAGGGAATTGGGTCAGGTTTGGGTGTGTGAGGTTCGGCCTACACATGGGTTTGAAGGTGGGTTTAGTCTAGGTGCATAAAACTAGGTGTACAGGGCTAAAACTATGCAACATACATCATTTGTTGCTCTTGTTTGGTTCAGCCAGAGGCTATGTGGGCTCAACCAGTGGTGCAGGTGGTGGTGGGTGATGTGGCAGAGGGTGGACGTCAGATCAGAGGTGGTGGTGGTGGAGGTAGTGGCGGCTAATGGTGGTAGAAGGAGGAGATGATAAACTAGGCTAGGCTAGTGCAATAGGTGATGGGTTTTGGTGAATTCTGTGGTGGTCCTTGCCATGGATAGTCTCAACCTGAAATGGAGAGGTAGTAGGATGGGTGATGGTCAGAGGAAAGGGGTGATAGAGGTCAGGTCAGATCTGGTTGAGGAGGTGCCCAGCTGTGAAGGTGAGAACAAGCACAAAATTCAAAATAGAAAAGTAGAAAAACAAAGGAAGAAGAAGATAATTTTTACCTCAACTCCTTCAATCCATGGTCATATTTTTCTTTTTTTTTAGATGAGAAATGGATCTGAGATCACATGAAAAACGAAGGAGGAAGTCACGGCTAAAAGAGGAAAAAAAACGGTCAAAGAGTAAATGAGGAAACGGTAAAAGAAACGACTTACGTTTCAAAAGCTTTAAAAACCTTTCATATTTCCTTAATTTTGTTTGTATAACTTGATATTTGTGGAAATAATAATAATCCCAGATAAAATTTCAAAAATTTATAAAAATATAAAAATATATATAATATTTATTAATTATATGAAGTTAAATTAAGGAAAATAGCTAAAAATAGTAAACTAGTCTAGAATATTTGAAATTAAATGAAATAAATTTTTGAAAATTCGTATCAGCTTGTAATATATTTTTAAACATAAATAATAATATAAAATAAAAGTACATTCACAAAATAAAAAAATTAAACTTAAATATAGTTTTAATGATGAAAATAGCAGAAAATAAGAAAACAACCTTAAAAAAAAAGAAATCAACACAGTAAACTTTGAAAAATTTGTTTACTTCATTTTAAAATTATTATAATACAAAAATATATATACAATAACATATTAACCCAGATTAAAATGAAATATGACAATAAAATATGATTTGTACAATTTAAAACTAACAAACTTGCAGAATAAATAAATTGCACTCAATATTGAAATATACATAACTTTCACAGTTTAACTCCATTTTCAACGAAACGAAAAGCAGTGTTCAAGTTATTACATCTTTTTTCATAATAAAAGATAAAATTTAAGATTTTAAATAATTTAAATTTGAAGTTTAAAAGTCACAGTTTGAACAGCTTGACCAGAAATTCACTTTACAGTAAAATATTCAAATTATACTAGTTTGAACTATAAATCACTTAATAATCATCATTTATATCTAAAAATGAAATGTTTGAAATAAAACAAATTTAAAATAATTTAAAAATAAAAGAAAGTCCAATTTAAATAATATACAAAAATCTAGGGTTGTTACACTCTCCCCAACTCAAAACTTTTCGTCCTCGAAAAGTGATGAGGTACGGAAAAGCACAGAAAAAGATAGAGTGAAATAGGATTAAGATAAGATGACAAGAAGATTGAAATTATATCTGATAACTGTTGTTATAGGTAAGTTTAACAAGGTGGAGATGATCTTTCCAAGATTCTCCAAAATTAAGAACACAAGAACGAAAAAATGTGGATCCAAAATGATTACCAAAGATTATCAAGGATTATAGAAAGATTTCTAAACGGAAACATTATAGAAAGATGTCTATACCAGTCTGTAGGAAGATAAGAATACAAGGACGACAAAAAGATAGTTTGCAAAACAAAATAAGGAAATAAATTTGAAACCATGGAAATTTCAACTAAATTTTTTTTCTCCTTATTTTCTTCATAAGTTAAATAAATTGTTAACTATCTCAAATTTCATTATCTTATTATCTAATCATCTTAAATTAACAATTTTAAAACCATGGTTTGAAAAATATTCATTTATTATACTCATAATGTACTTAATAAATTTTATTCTTCTTTATTCCTAATTAAAATTAAATTTATTCCTCTCAATATATGTATCACTTATGTTAAATATACTTACACTTATTATAACTGCTTTGTTTTATTCTTAGTTCTTTTAACATTATTTTATATTGTAAGTTATTCAATTACCCTTTATTATATTTACCTCTGCTAATCATTTTATAATTAAAATTTAAGTGTATAACATTTATTGTAACCACTCAATTTTTATTTATAAAATCTTTTTATATTGTATATTATCCAATTACATTGTTAACTTCTGAAATTAAGGTAAGTTATATCTGAATGCAATTGTATTATACAAATAAAACTTTCCAATTCAATCATTTCAAGCTTAAATCATTTATTCAAAAATTTTGATTTTCTTTTTATAATTGAAATTATTCTTTAAAAATAAAATTTAAGAATTAAATTTCCGATTTCTTCAAATCATTTAGAGATAACTAAAGGTATGTACATAGTTTATCAAATCAGATTTAAATCATATCTCTATATATTATAAATCAAGTCATATTTTAGAAATTCAAATCAAATTGATTTCCAAAACAAAGCTGTAGCAAGACTACAGAGCGGTCTCTTCACTTCGAAACTCGAAAATGAATGTCGATGATGCTACAGTCGTCACCGAAGTTATTTTCCAGTGACAAAGAGAAGAACATTAATTTTTAAACTTTCAAGTTCTTTGAAAACAAATTTCTATTCGAAAATACTTTAAATAATATAACCCTTTAAAACTTTAAACACAAGGTTTGAAACCATCGGAAATTAAATTCTCAAATTTCTCGTTTTAAATTCATTTCAGTTCCCAAATAAATTTATAACTATCTATAAATTCTTTTATAGAACAATAAATGGTAAATCAAGTATTATCACTTCAAATAATCAATTTAAATCAGTTTATTAAGTTCCATAAATTTACTTATATATCAAAATTTATTTCATTAACCAAACTTTAAAATTATATTGTGTCAGTTTGTTCTGTCAAAGTGTTTTAGAAATCCTATCGATAGCATTGATCAGACGAATCGATCGGAAACCCAAATCAACATCAACAACTCAAACAACACAATATATAAACAAAACATAGATTTACAAGTACAATTCAAAATGTTTGAAGAAAGGTTGGAAACAAAACACAAGATGATTAAATAACAAAATAGGGAGGTGGATAAGCTTAAATAAATCACGGGCAACCTTAACCAGGTCAACCGTGACTTAAAGAATAAGATCAATGTGGATTTTTCTGGGGTAAATCTACATTAAATCTCAAGAGTTAGAGTTTGGGATAACAAAAGATATTAGCATCTAAACCAAGGATAGATATAAATCTATGGTGAATCGATGCTAGTTGTAAAGGAGTTTCACCCTTTTACAATTCAATTTTTGAGATTGGCGGGACTGCCAACTCATTATAAAGATCATTCAAAGCGAAGTTATAGGATACTCCAGAATCAAAAGAAGATGAATAGTAAAGGAAACGAATGGATTTTGGAACAGCAGGGAACGTTCCAAAATTCAAAGGAATCGAGTCAAAAAGAAAGAGATTCAAACTCGAATGAAAGTGATTCTGTAAATACATTCATTCCATATGCTGAGTTTGCCTAGAGCTACCAAAGCTTTGATACCAACTGTAACAGCCTGATATTTTCAATCATTCGCATCCATTATAAGTGTATAACTAGACACACATGCCGGAATTGAATTGCTCAAAATACCGCGTTGTAAATAAAAATTTGGCAAATCTCAGAATATACAGTAAATAAAAATCACAGATCACAGACACAGAGTAATAATAATGCAGCGGAAGTAAAAGAAATAGTAGTTCATGAAGCTACTATATAAAAATATCAGAGTTACATAAAATACAACAGAAGAAATAAAGTACAAAGGAAGTCTCACTACATAGAAGTCTACTAATACAAGAGCTGAAAGGAACAAAAGATCGCAAAAGATAAAACTTGACAAGTAGATAATCTCTAGCGATTCCAATCTCCAAAAAGTGGAAATCCAAATCTGTGAATAATTCAGGCTGACCCGAGCGTAAATAAAAATACAAACACTCGAGTCAAGACACACATACTTATACAATGTAAACCAACTCAAGTGAACTGCAGTAAAGGTACAAGTAACTTAGAAGATGCCTAAGGCCGCCCATCCTCTAAGGATCCGTTAAACTATTTATTATAGAGTAATATACGCTATATATAGTAGTGCCTAATCAGTAAAGTATAATCATATAGAAAATAGCGTTAAGGGGATGGTGAACCTTAACGCGGTCGGATCTTTAAAACCAAAATCGTAGTGGGCTTGATATAAGGATATGACAAGGCACGCGAGGCAATGCCAGGGTGGATACACAGTTTGCACTCCCGGATCGGTGGTGACGGCAAGCCAGCAGCTTCCGCCCACCTTGAGACATACCCCCGAATCAAAGTGGTGCCACATGTCGAACCAAAAATGTAATAGAATGGTTTCCGATGGAGCATGCTCGATGAAAGAGTGCGACCCTTTGTGTAGCCCGATATAGCTCCTGTTTTAGTCATATATGCCAACTCACGGGAGTTAGGTCCACATAATATACCTCGAGAACATCGCCGCCATCCTACTTCATTCTGGAATCTCCACCGCATACACAATTGTTAAAGTGGTTTTCGGTATTGGTCGGCTATAAGACAATATCTGATCCCGGTCTCTTTAACAACCAATCGTTATTATAACCCGTGGTTATAACTTTAAAACAATATTATATACTTCAAAATAAAATATCATTTCAACCCAAATCTTTATCAAAATAAAGATTAAATCATTTCCAAACCATTTCAATGTATCATCATACCATATCTTTCAATTCAAATATGTATCAAAATAAATATCAAGTCATTTCTAACCATTTCAATATATTAAATTATCATATCCTTTCAAAACTTCCTTTCAAATCATTTTAATGTATCAAAATATCATAACCTTTCAAAGCTTCATTTCCAAAATATCATATCTTTCAGAACTTCTTTTCAAATCATTTTAATATCAAAATATCATATCTTTCAAAACTCCATTTTTCAAATCATTTAATATCAAAATATCAGATCTTTCAAAACTCCATTTTTCAAATCATTTAATATCAAAATATCATATCTTTCAAAACTTCGTTTCAAACCATTTTAATATATCAAAATATCATATCTTTTCGAAACCACATTTCAATCATTTTAATATATCAAAATATCATATCTTTTGAAACCACATTTCAATCATTTTAATATATCAAAATATCATATCTTTCAAAACCATATTTGAATCATTTTAATATATCAAATAGTTATATTTCAAAACAAATTACTTCATTTTTAAATCATAAAAATAAAGTTATTACATTTAATAATTAAATTATTAAATGCCAAAAGTTTAAACTTTTCAATGTTTATTATGCACGTAAATTTATTAAAATAATGAAATTCAAGTTTCGCAGCATTTAGAAAATGCTACGGAAAGTCACATTAAAAAAACAATTAAATTTAACAAAAGACAGTATTAAAAATGCTGTTAATTAACTTCAAATATTCAATAGAATTTCACAGACACTTATATTTTTATTAAATCGTTTTTAACTTATAAAATCATACATTTTCACATTTATAAGCATCATTAAATTTTCCTTAAATTCATGATTTTATAAAGTTAAGTTTCCTTCCAAAAATCAATATTTATTAATAATTCACTTATTAAATTTCAATATTCAAAATTAAATTCATTATATTAAATTTCAACTTAACACTTAAGTTTAAAATTTCAAATATAACTTAATTCCATTTTATTTAATTTAACTTAAAATTTCACTTTTAAACCAAATTCATAAATTCCAATTTAAGTTATATTTCCAAATTCAACTCAATATTCACTCATTAACATTTTAACTTTATTCAAAAATCATTAATATGTTATACAAATCATTTTAAATTAATTTAAAACTCAAAATATCATAAATTTATCATATTTTCAAAGTTAATTTAAATTCTATTAAAAATTAAATCAAAATTTCCAAAATAACTTACATTCAGATTTTCTAACTTTTCCATAATTTATTTAACTTATAGATTTCCAGAAAATCAATAATACTTTACGAAAATTATATTTCTATTTAATTTTAAATCAAAATATTATAATAATTAAATTCTGAAATATTTTAAAATTTTTAGAAAACATATTTTAACTACGGGCCTGTATATAATTTTCTACGCTAGGTAAAGTGATACGGGTAATATACATTTCAACCCGTAATTTACAAAGAAAAATCCGGGTTTCATCATTTCAAACCCGCAGTCCCAAGTAAATAAAATAAGTTGAAAATCGTTCAGGCCTATCATTTCATCCCATAACGATTTTCCCCTATTCTAAAGTCCGTTCGGGTATATATAATTTCATCCTATAGTGATTCTAATCTAAAGGGAACTTGTAGTGTGATAAACTAATAAAATAGCAGAACAACATAATATAACAGTAACAGATGTTATAACAGGTGTTTAAGCATGGGTGAACATCATAAAATCATAATATAGTAGGTGCAACATGATAATGCATTTTACAGATTCAAAAGGGGTCAATTTACTAGTTATATATGTACATGCTGTCTGGTGAGAATAACTCACATGTTCAAAGCTGGAGATATCTACCAAAGCACACAACGCAACACAATGAAGGCACGATGACATGGATATGACTTGAGAGTGGAGAGCCAAAGCAATTTGACTTGTTCAAACATTTACGCAAAACAATACAAATATATGTAAGTTTCAACACGATTTAAACATCAAATAACATTAGAATTCAAAGCCCAAAACAACATCGAATGAATTGCACTTGTTCTCAACCTCATGTACTTCAGTTAGGAAGTGATTAGGCTTAGCTAACTCAGGGAATTGGGTCAGGTTTGGGTGTGCTAGGGTCGACCTACACATGGGTTTGAAGGTGGGTTTAGTCTAGGTGCATAAAACTAGGTGTACAGGGCTAAAACTATGCAACATACATCATTTGTTGCTCTTGTTTGGTTCGGCCAGAGGCTATCTCGCCCCAACCAGTGGTTCAGGTGGTGGTGGGTGATGTGGAAGAGGGTTGACGTTAGGTCAGATGTGGTGGTGGTGGAGGTAGTGGCGGCTAATGGTGGTAGGAGGAGGAGATGATAAACTAGGCTAGGCTAGTGCAATAGGTGATGGTTTTTGGTGAATTTTGTGGTGGTCCTTGCCATGGATGGTCTCAACCTGAAATGGAGAGGTAGTAGGATGGGTGATGGTCAGAGGAAAGGGGTGGTAGAGGTCAGATCAGATCTGTTTGAGGAGGTGCCAAGCTATGAAGGTGAGAACAAGCACAAAATTCAAAATAGAAAAGTAGAAAAACAAAGGAAGAAGAAGATAATTTTTACCTCAACTCCTTCAAGCCATGGCCGTATTTTTTTTTGTTTAGATGAGAAATGGATCTGAGATCCACGTGACAAATGAAGTAGGAAGTCACGGCTAAAAGAGAAAAAAAAACGGTCAAAGAGTAAATGAGGAAACGGTAAAAAAAACGACTTACGTTTCAAAAGCTTTTAAAACCTTTCATATTTCCTTAATTGCGTTTGTATAACTTGATATTTGTGGAAATAATAATAATCCCAGATAAAATTTCAAAAATTTATCAAAATATAAAAATATATATAATATTTATTAATTATATAAAGTTAAATTAAGGAAAATAACTAAAAATAGTAAACTAGTCTAGAAAATTTGAAACTAAATGAAATAAATTTTAGAAAATTCATATCAGCTTGTAATATATTTTTAAGCATAAATAATAATATAAATTAAAAGTACATTCACAAAATAAAAAAATTAAATTTAAATATAATTTTAATGAAGAAAATAGCAGAAAATAAGAAAACAGCCTTAAAAAAAGAAATCAACACAGTAAACTTTGAAAAATTTGTTTACTTCATTTTAAAATTATTATAATACAAAAATATACATAAAATAACATATTGACCCAGATTAAAATGAAATATGACAATAAAATATGATTTATACAATTTAAAAATAACAAACTTGTAGAATAAACAAATTGCACTCAATATTGAAATATACATAACTTTCACAGTTTAACTCCATTTTCAACGAAACAAAAAGCAGTGTTCAAGCTATTACATCTATTTTCATAATAAAAGATAAAATTTAAGATTTTAAATAATTTAAATTTGAAGTTTAAAAGTCACAGTTTGAACAGCTTGACCAGAAATTCACTTTACAGTAAAATATTCAAATTATACTGGTTTGAACTATAAATCACTTAATAATCATCGTTTATATTTAAAAATGAAATGTTTGAAATAAAAAAAATTTAAAATAATTTAGAAATAAAAGAAAGTCCAATTTAAATAATATACAAAAATCTAGGGTTGTTACAATAATTTTTCATCGAAATCTTTTCCGTTATCATCCTTTTCTAAGTGAACACTAGTACTCATAGGTGTTAGTTTGCTTGAAGTTTTATCCATTTCAAAACGACGTAATAAATCGTTATAATATTTTTCTTGATGAATAAAAATATCATTTTCAAGTTGTTTATTTGTAAAGCTAAGAAGAAATTCAATTCTCCCATGTGAGACATTTTAAATTTATTTTTCATGATATTTGAAAATTGATTAAAGAGATTTTTGTTAGTTGAACCAAAAATAATATCGTCGACGTAAATTTGTACAACTAAAATGTCATTGTTTTCTCTTTTAATAAATAAAGTTGTATCGATTTTGCCTATTTGAAAGCCAAATGTAATCAAATGATTTTCAAGACGTTCGTACCATGCACGGGGGGTTTGTTTTAATCCATATAATGCTTTTTGTAATTTAAAAACATGGTCGGGATATTTTTCGTGAACAAGTAATGGAGGTTGTTCAACATATACGTTTTCTTTAATAAAATCATTTATAAAGGCACTTTTGACATCCATTTGAAATAGTTTAAAATTATGATGATTTGCAAAAGCGAGTAATGTACGTATGGCCTCTAGTCTTGCTATTGGAGCAAAGATTTCATCATAGTCGATACCTTCTTCTTGATTATAGCCTCAGATATTTAAACGTGTTTTATTTCTAACAATATTTCCATTTTCATCTGCTTCATTTTTAAATACCCATTTTGTTCCTATAACCGATTGATCTTCTGGTCTTGGTGCTAATTCCCAAACATTATTACGTTCAAATTGATTTAATTCTTTTTGCATAGCTATTATCCAAAAATTATCATTTGAAGCTTCTTTGTAATTTTTTGGTTCAAAATTTGACACAATTGCTATGTGGCTTATTTGATTAAGTTGATATCTAGTTACTCTAGAATTGAGATCTCCAATGATATTCTCTTTTGGACGATCCTTTAGAATTCTAGGAAATAATATCAAAGTATTATTTTGCGCGTTTGTCTCATTATTAATAGAATTTGTTGTATTAGTTATTGAAATTATTTCTTCATCGTCATTAGTATGATGTTTAAGAAGATTTTCATCGAATGAATTATGTAAACTTTCTTCAATAGTGTTATTTCGTTTATTAAAAGTTCTATATGCTTTGCCGTGATCCGAATATCCAACAAAGACTCCTTCATCGGCCTTTGGGTTAAATTTTCCTAAATTATCTTTTGTATTTAATATAAAACATTTTGATCCGAAAGTTTTAAAGTATGACACTTTAGGTTTTCTTCAAAAAATATTTCAAAACAAGTTTGTTTAGTCATAGGAGGTATGGTTACTCGATTCAAAACATAACAAGCTATGGCAATAGCTTCAGCCCAAAAATGTTTTGGTCGACCACTACTATTTAATAATGTTCATGCACATTCCTGTAACGTACGATTTTTTTTTTCTACTACACCATTCTGCTAAGGTATCAGAGGAAAAGAAAGATTATGACTTATTCCTTTCTTATTACAGAAATTAGTAAAAATGTCATTTTCGGATTCTCCACCGTGATCACTTCGAATATTTTTAATTTCAAATCCATTTGTGTATTAATTCTTTTAGCAGATATTTTAAACATACCAAAGGTGTCACTTTATGTTTTAAAAATAAAGTCCATGTATATCTTCAAAAATCATCAACTATTACGAAAACATATTTGTTGTGATTTAGATCGTACTTGCGTTGGACCAAATACATCTAAATATAATAATTCTAATGGTTGTTTTGTAGAAATATTATTTTTCGATTTAAAAGAACTTTTCTTTAGTTTTTCAATTTGATAATCGTCACATAAATTTTCTACTTTATATTTTATTTTAGGTAAACCTCAAACTAGCTCATATTTTGCTAATTTATTAAAATATTTAAAGTTAATATGACAAAATCGTTTATGCCACAACCATGGATCATCATCTTTGGCAGTTAAACTTAAATTTGAATTTTTATTTATATTCATGTTTAAAACACCAATATTTTTGTTTCTTAAACCCTCAAATGTAATTTGTTTGTTATTATCGAAAATAATACATCTATCTTTTTCGAAATTGATTTGAAGCCCTTTATCGAATAATTGACTAATACTTAGTAGGTTGTGTTTTAGATTTTCTACTAATAAAACATTTGTAATAATAGGAGAGATAGAAATACCAGAGTTAATGATTTCTCCAATGCCCACGATGTATCTTTTTGAGTTATCTTCAAAAATTACCATTCCACCATCGATGTATGTTATATTTGATAACATTTTTGAATTTCCCATCATATGCTTGGAGCATCCGCTATCTAGTATTCATTTCCTCTTATTTTTTATTTTGGGTACCTACAAAATAAAAGATGATTTAATTGGTACCCATATACTTTGTTAGAGTCCTAGATGTTAGAAAAAGTAGGTACCATACCCAAAAAGGTTTGGTACCTTCATGAATATAATTCTTATTATAGACTTAGGTGAATTTTTAGTCTTTTTATAAATATAAGTTTATTCCTTAACATCATTTCCTCTTTGTTTAGGAGTATTTTTAAATCCTATTCCATTCCTATTATTTGATGGTTTTGAAGTTTTGATAAGATTTTCCAAATCCTGTTTTTATTTATTAAAATTTGAGACATTATTTGTAATTTTATCTAAATTTTCTTTTAGTTTAAAATTTTCAATTTTCAATTTTCAATATTACTTTTCAAGTTGAAATTTTCTTTAACAAGTTATCCTTTACTATTTTAATTTTTTCAAAATCAATAGCAATAGCCTCATTTTCGACCAAATTATTTTTAATTTTTTCATGAGATAATTCTGGTTCCTTTTCTAAAATAATTTTTTCATCTTTTAGCATTCCTTCTTCAAGTTCTAATCTATTTATTTTGGCTATTTGTTCTTTGTTCATTTTTTTAATTTGTCAAAATTTATCATCTAATTCCATGCTAAGTTCTAATAATTCGTCATAATTAAGTTCGAGACATACCTCATCAGTTTATGCCATAAAGCAACATTAGCTTGTTCTCCGTCACTATCGCTATCACTTTCTGATGATGATGAAGAATTCGAGTATCCCATGTTACTTTGAAGACTTTCTTCTTTTTGAATTTTTTAAATTTGTTCTTCTTTTTATCATTATTGAGCTTGGGAAAGTATTTCTTCATATGTCCAAAATAATCACATTCATAGCATTTGATTGATGTTTGATTTGTTGAGCTTGATTTTTCTCCTTTCTGAAATTTAGTCATTTTCCTAAACTTCTTGAATTTGTTGTAGTTTGGCAATAAATACAATTTCTTCTTCGTCTAAGTCGGAGTCTTCATTTGTTGCTGGGAATGCTATGTTCTTCTTTTTTGAATTTAGTTCTTTTCGTGCCTGCAAATTAGGTTCATAGGACATTAAATTTCCTATCAACTCTTCACCTAAGAGTGCTGAGAGATTATTAGCTTCTTCGATAGCTAATACTTTTCTTTCCCACTCCGGCGTTAAAGAATTGAGTACTCTAGATTCTAAATCAAAATTTGTGAATTTGGCTCCAAGTGCCATTAAATCGTGTTGAATGGTTTGGAATTTAGAGTGCATGTCTACTATAAATTCATTTTGTTTGATTTTAAAGGATGATAATTGATTTTGTAAAATTGAAATCTTAGTTTGTTTAACTTTGTTTGTGCCATCCTATGTAACTTGTAAGGTACGCCAAATATCAAATACAGTGTTACATAACATGACACGTGAAAATTCATTTTTTTCTAGTAAACAAAATAGAACATTCATAGCTTTGGCATTATTAGAAGCTGCCCTTTTTTGTGCATCAGTCCATGTGCTCATAGTAGTAGCAGGTGCTTCATATTTATCTTGAGTGGCTGACCAAATTTCTATTCAATTAGCTTCCATAAAAATTCTCGTATGTGTTGACCAATATGCATAGTTAGAACAATTAAAAAGTAGGGGTCGTGCTGTGGATTTTCCTCCTTGAAAAATACTTGCCATATTAAAGTGATTCAAAAACATGTTACTGTACTTTGAGATCAATCCTTGCTCCGATAGCAAATGAAAGTCTATAGGGTGGATCGTGCAGTGTATATGCAAGTATATGTGACAAAATATATGATGCAACTAAGATAAAATTAATCTAGGTAAATACAGAATAAGCACACCAAGATTTTATACTGGTATGGACCTCCCGTCCTACGTCCAATCCCAAAGCTCCCCTTCGGAATTGCTATCAAACATCCTTACTTCTCCCGGAGGAATAGACTTGGTTACAATAACTTGTTCTTGTCAAGTATGTGTTCTATAACACGGATATTGACTATTAAGTACAAATGCTTCCAACATATATATCTAGAGAGCATTGATTGAGGAGATCTGAATATATGGGAAAGTGAAATACAATTATAGATTGATAGAGATCAAGAATACTGTATGTAAGTAAATAGCGCAAGTAAGTAAGGTACGATCTTCTCTTTGATTCTTGATGTTATATATGGTGGTAAGGGGATTCCTTGAGTAGTTGCATCCATTAACAAGTGCTCTACAGTTGCTTCTGATGGTGATGAAGAGTTGCAACGAAGAGAAGCGAAGATGTCTTTTCAATGTGGCAGTTGTAATTTGAATTTTACATTCCGAGTTGAGCATCAGATGTCTGGTATTTGTTTCAGACGTCTGGCACTATATATTTTTTGTATACAATAGTCTTTCAGGCATCTGAGTGCATCAACTAGACATCTGATCCTGTCTGTTTTGTGTTCTAGAGGATTTCTTCAGACGTCTGGCTAGTGCACCTGATGTGCACGTAAATGTGCATATTTTTACCACCATATTTAATCCATTTAAATTGAATAAATGATCATATTGGGTATTTTAACTTGCTTAAACCAAAATTCAAATTATTTTTAAAATGTCACATATCCATCTTCATATAGGGTCAAAACGGTCATTTGTGTGCATATATTTCTTTGAGAAAAATTAATTGGAAATTTCTATATTATTTTGTAGGAATTTAAACTCAATTACAAGTGGTTTCATGAAGGAATATGCATGTACAAAGAAGTTACAAAAGAACGAAGATGAAAATAATTCAAAGTGAAGAACATGAGGGACCCCACCTGCCGACCACCTTAACGTACAAATTAGAGGCTAATGCACATGCTTATGGAATTAATGGCTTCATGTACACTTAAATGGGGATTATGACATTCTAATGATTACTTGGTGGTCACCCTACGTCATGGGCATTTTGGGTATTCCCCAAAAATATGAATTAGTGTTTCATACATGTATAAATACCCATATGTTTCATGTAATCTCGTCCTCTTACTTAGTCTCTTCTCTTCCTATTCATTAGTTTAGGCTCAAAATGAAAAAACTTCTCTTTTCTTTTCATGGCTACTTAGACATTTATATTTCATGAAATTTCTTTTTATGCAACTTTAAATATGCGCTCCTTTCTTCTTTTCTTTTTTATTTCCTTTCATGTTGTAGTGTAGATTTCTTTTATTTTTCATCAAGTAGAATAGTAGTTCTCTTTTCCATTAGCCTTTATTATTCATTTTTTTTGGCTTTCATGTTGCTAGTTACATTTGTTGTTTTGATAATAAATATGAGAGGCTAAATCCCTTCAATTTTGGGGGTAATGAAGCTCTCTAATTATGTAGCTTCAACTATTTGTTGATTCATACTCTCTTTTTGTGCTTATTGATGATAATAGAAATGGTTTACTAGTTGTTTTTGCTTTGAATTTGATAGCCTATATTGTTGACACCAAATAGGCTATGTTGAAACAATCACTAACACTAATTGCCTCTACATCAAAATATGATTATGGCAAAAGAAAGTGATTTTAAATTAAAATTTGATGGTCTATATTTCTAATCAATAGTTAATAGGCCATACTTAAAATAGATTTCATTTTCATTTTCTTTGTCAAGTTTCATGAAAGTTAGTAAGTGTTTTAAGGGATGTGTTATAGTTTGATGGCTTATGTTGGCCAATCAATAGCACAAGTATGTCATACTTATGATAAGCACATCAATTAAAACACTAATGACCATAAAAGAGAGATCATGATTTCATGTGTTGAACTACATAATCTAGAGAGTGGATTTTTTCTCTAAATTGTCATTTAACTCTTATATTCGCATCTCTTTTCTTTGAGTTAGTTAGCTAATTTTTTTATTCTCTAGTTTAACTTTCACTGGACTTTGGTATAATTTGATTGAATAAAATTTTTAAAATCATCAATTCTCTGCAGATTGACCCGTATTTACCACGTGCTACATTCGTACACCGTGCGCTTGCGGTATAAATTTTATTATTAAATTTTTCGACGAGTTTCTAATCCGATAGAAATTTCCGCCGATTAACAGCACCCAGATGTCTGAAACCTATACATGTTTACTTTGTGCATCTGTCTTGTTGCTCCATTGATCCTATCGACTTGCAGTCTTTTGTAATGTTCTTTGGGCCTTGTTCTTGTCTTTCTAGTGATGTTACTCTTGCAAGTATGTGTAAATATATATATATATATATATATATATATATATATATATATATATATATATGCATATTTGATTTTCATTGCATAGTTGTTGTCATCGAAACCGTAGATTTGATTTCCTAACAAAAATGACACAGTTTTGACCCCATCTGACTATTACTTTACTATAATTTCTAAATGAGTGTGTATTTAATTATTTTTACTATTTACTTGTTTGTATATAGATGTTTTTGAATACTATTATTGTAAACTTGGCTACGTCATCACTATTTTGTGCGTTAACAATTATTTGTTTATAATTTTTATAAAAATTGCAAGTTTAACGTACAGTTTTAAGATAAACATTATGAGTTAGGTATACAGGTATTACCTGGTGGGTTTGATAAGCCTGATGGATTGCGCTTGAGTGTTGGTTTTGAAATACTCAACAGTTTCGGTCTAGACTTGGGTTTTGATTATTGTAATGGGCTCGGGCCCGGCTTTTAAGAAACCTAGACCGTAATCGGTCTATTGACATGCCTACCTATAATAGGTAATTCATGAAATGTTTGCATGCATGCAGTTTTCTAATTACCTAAATGGTAGAGTAATATGGTAGATAGTCCTAAAGTGTTCCATTATAATGTAGGACCATTCCTACTTTTTTTTTTTTTTATATCATTCTAATAAGACACGTTTTATGGGTATATGTTAAGCAATTGGCCATTTTTGTTTAATTCAAACCCGCAAAATTAGTGCCTCGGTACGAAGCATGCAATGTTGGAAATGCTCTTACACCCATTGGCCATTTACAGCGTAATTCGCATCATCTAACCACCAACTGTAAGTCCAGGCCACATCGTTTGTTTAGGCAGCTACTCTCAACCTCTTATGTCGTGTGACTAATCTAAAGCACCAAGCTAAATGTTTGTTGGGAATTATTGTAGAATCTTCCATTCCCAAACTAAACGATTAGAATTCCATTTATAAATCCACAAGTTGCAATGCAATAATGCACCACTTGGGCAGATAAACCATCAACATAACTTGAAGCCTGATATACTTGAACTTAAACATATTGTACCTTAACTTTAACTAGCTACAATGGCTTCAAATTTTCATGATCAGCATATATGTATCTATTTGTACATTTATAAACAAATTATCTTCCTTCAAAAGTATCATTTCTCACATGAATACATTCCTGTTGCTTTCCCTACTAATATCCTCATTGCTTCTCACAATCTGCTTCACAAAATGCAATTACAAAATCAAACTAAACCATCTAATTAGGTTGCAAAAATTATGACACTTTTATTAAGAGTCGTATATAATAGGGTTCATGGACTAGTTTTGGTTATTCCTAATGTATTTTTTGTTTTCTGTTATGGTAACTGGTAAGCGCAGCATATTCCCGGTTCAAAATCTGTTATACACAAAACTACGGTTTTTTTGTTTGGGCTGAGATTGTGAAGAGATAAATGTATTTTTGGTTCAGGCTGGGGCAACACAAACTGTGGGCCGGGCATAGGGTTCGGTATTCTTATTGTCTTAAGAATTTTATTTGTAGTCATTCATTAACTATCGCCTTACAAGTGGCGTGTACTACTAGTTGGTGAAATTATTGACTACTGTACCAGAAGTTGTAATTTAGATATTTTTAGCGAGTGATTGACTAAGTTGATCTGTGTAAGACGTTTTATAGCTCTATTCAAAATAGTGCAAAGAAAACAATAATCACGCCGTTTCTAAGATAAAACAAACTAAAATTGGATTCTGTATTGGAATTGTTTGTAAAAAAACCAGTTCGGCCATCGTCCTTGTTATGGTCGGAGAAAAATCAATTTGTTTTTGCAAAAAGTTAGAGAAAATGTAATGCTGCTATGTCTTTTCGATCGATCGATTATTTTTTATATATGTAGAACATACAATGGAAAAAAAACATATTTCTTGGTGTGTGAGGCGGATAGCAACTTGCAAGAAAAATCAAGTGACATACTTCAATCGCGACCTTCTGATTCTACATCCTAATTGACGCGCAAATCTTAAATGCTATAAATGATGAACCATTAGGGTGACGTAAAGTAAAATAGTACATATAACTATCTGCTTTAATTATAACTTTCAAAACTCACAACAAAAGGACTAAACTGTGGCACCACATATATAATAGAATATGTAAACCATACAAGATAATAATCATGAGTATACTTACATCAACTAAAATAACACTTTATAAAAAGACGGTCTAACATAAATACATAGGACAAACTAATATTAGATAGCTAAACGAAATAAAGATAACTTTGTTGAGTCGCCACCATCTTCATCACATAAACATTCTCTTAACATGTTGTCAACCTATCAATAGATACGAAAAAGAAATATAGAGATCAGACTTGTGAGTGAGAAATACCACTAAGCATATACTATTAACATGCCAGTAAAACAGCATTATGAACTAAAACTACGCTTACCATACATGTGTCAACTGTGTGTGTATCTCAATGTAGCTCACGTAAACTGTGTCTAAGCTAAGACTCCCTAAATTGATTGAACATGCAAATACACTAAGATAACAAAAAGGAACAACAATTTAAGGGGACACACATTCACAATAAGATACCATGTCCTACCTCCATCATTTGGTTCAAATGTAGGCATATATAAAGGTCGATCAACCTTCCAATTTCTCTAGACTACAAGCCATCCACTGGATATAATCTAGAGTATAAATCTATTGTAGTGAAAATTTAGATGGACTTTTCCATCACTCTCCGACTCCAAACTTGGTCTGAGAAGATCGTAACACTTATACTTACCAACCGGAGTCATGCCGAAGCATTATCAACATATATCGTACTCATCTTAGCATACAACATTACAAGACTCATCAATATCAAATACCACATCATAATACCATTATACCACATTTTAACATCATCATGCGATCCATATAAAGCAACTTTTTAATCATTTATATTGGTCTTTCGAGGCCCGGGTTCATGCTCATCCCAACAATGACATTCGGACGTCTAAACCTCTATTTATACATCCGGTTTCATAATTCAAACGTCTGAAATCCTAAAGGATTATTTTGATCATCTTTTCGGTTGACTAAATACAAATTCGGTCATTTGACCACTTCATTCTGATTAAATGGAATTTCAGACATTGCATTATAAACTTGCGGGTTTTTACTGTAAAATATCAAACATATAGTTATTTATTTCATCCATCTATTTGGTTACATACTTCTATTTTTCTACCGTTTTTTGAGTTTTTCGTTAAGCATATGCATCATTCTTCATTTAGGCTATACATATGCTTTACTATAAATTGTCTGAGCATAATATAACCCTTTTACTCATATTATCATATTTCGTCATATTATACCCATGCCTAATTAACCTAATCAAAAATATAATCTTATCTTCCTTCCATTTTTTTTTTACTATCTTGACACAATGTCTATCTACACATATTTACTATTCTATCTTCACATTAATTGAACTTGGTCACAACGGACTCATTTTCATGCTTTATCATTGTCATATTTCATAGTATTAACATTTTATCATTCATTAGTTCAATTATGGTTTTTCCATCTTCCCCAATCCAAACAACCTAAGGTTACAAATTACCTTTTAATCGCCAGTTCAATAATTTCAATACCAACGGAATCATATATCTACCAATTAAGTTGTATCCTTAATCTGTATCGATTAAAATACCACTGCAAGAAAATGGACCTATTATAACTAGTTATTTACAACTAGTGCCTAAGGGCCCCGACTTAGCCCAAACCAACCGGAACTATAATTAGATCAAAACTTCTAGTCCCCCTATTCGGTTAATATGTTCTTATAGTTAAACTTGTAGAAAAATACAATCTTTTCAATGGTATAAGTTTCATTGTCCAATTATTCATTTGTAAAATTACAGTTTTGCCCCCTTAAGTAAAACTTCTAATTTGCCCTTCGTTAAATGTTAACTAAATTGTTAATATTTAAGGGGTGTTACATTATCCATTCCTTATAAGAATTACATTCTTGAAATTTTGAGGGACATATATTGTAACTTGCTTTCTCATGTACCAATGAGTGTCATATAAACAAACAATTATAGTTCAACCAAACACACATAATTCAAAATAATAAATATAAACTATATAATATACATAGAATGATGAATATGAGATGCTATCAAAGTGCAAAAATGCAAACATACTCCTCCTACATATATGCAAATATCATGGTATACAGACTTGTATGCAAGCATCCTAGTATAAAGCATAGAATTTCTATAAGAATGTAAGTAACACATCTCATGGGAGCATCATATAACATATAATTTTCTAAAAAAGCTATTATGGCTTATAGTACTACATAATTCTAACACCATTAACATAATCCAAACAATTACACAAAGCAACCAATAATCTACGTAATCTAACTAAGTGGAAAACGTACCAGGAAAGAGTTTGGGAGAAAACACATGAATCTTCTCCTTGGGCTTCCAAGTGCTCTCTTCTTGTCGTTTCCTTATCGCACTTGGACCAACTTCACCACTTTGTTTGAAATTCCCATCACATCTTGTTCTGTAATGCTAATAAGTCAACGAGGTGCTATGAATTATGGCTCTACTTCCACATTCTCTAGTTGATTCAACTCGATAATGGTACCCGAATCGTGGCCACATTTTCATAGATGCAATACATGAAACACATTGTGAACTTTCACCAACTTTTCGAGAATGTCTAGTTTATGTGCTAACTTCCCTATCCTCTTTAAAATCAAAGAAGGCCCATCAATACGTGTGCCACCTTCGCCGAACCACTAAAATGCATAATATGCTTCAACAATGAGACTTTTACAGATAATATATCAACTATTGCAAAAATTCAACCTTTTACACCTCCTATAAACATAGGAATTCAATATTTCCTATAGAGTCCTCATACTCTTTCGTATCAACTCCACCTTCTTGGAAGTGTTTCTAATTACGTCGAATAACGGGGTTTAAATGGTACTCTATATGAAGCCTTCAATAGTGCCATGCCTATACTCACCTAATAACTACCATTATTTTAAACTACAATTACGATAGGTGATCTTCCTAAGCTCCCTTGATATCTGTAATGCATACCCTCAATAAGTCTTCCAACATTTTATTCACTCTCCGTGTGTGTCCATCTACATGGAGGTGATAAATAATGCTATTATTCAACAAGTACCTAGTGCATCCTGAAGGCTTTTCCAAAACTCATTTGTAAAACTTATTGGAACTCCAAGTAATTGAATCACCTTTCTCACATACAAAAGCTAATAATGATGTTGTCCTCATACTTTGTGCTAGAATGAAATGAGCACATTTTGTCAAATGATCAACTATGACTCAAATGTTCACGTTTCCTCTTTGGCTTCTTAGCAAACTATCTACCAAATCATCCATATGTGCTCTCATTTTCACTTCGAAACATCTAGTGGAAGTTGTAGTCCACGAGGATTTCTTAGCTTGGCCTTGATCTGTTGAAAATTCAAGCATCTAGCTACATACTCTATAACTTGTTGCTTCATCTTCGACTGATAGAAAATCCTCTTCATGTCTCTACATATCTAGTCACCACCAGGATGAATGGTCATTCTAGAATGGTGAGACCCAGCCAAAACCTTATCAATCAACTCTTTGACTGCCTCTACACAATATCTTCTGTTACGCAATGAATATCCTCTCGAATCCATATAATAACAATCCAAATGTGAAGATCTCCCACCCTTCTCCAGCTGCTCCACAATACCTGTTAAAGTCTTATCACTCCTATGACTTGAATTAGTATGGTTCATAAGAAAAGGCCCAATCTTAAAAGTTATCAATCCAAGCTTAGTTCTAATGATGGCCTGTAACCAAAATCAACAATACATTCTAGATGCCTCCAATCCACTAACATAGAACTTAGTGCCACCCGTTTCTACTTAAAGTATTGACCACCATGTTCTCTTTTCCTGAAGCTTATGTAATACCAAAATCATATGAAGTTGTGAACTCCTTTCACCTATGCTGCCTCAGGTTAAGTCCTTTGATAAAAAGTACTTGAGAGATTCGGGATTAGTTATAACTCAAATCTCTCATCCAGTAGATAATGTCTTCATGATTAAATGTCAATATAATAGTTGTTAACTTAAGATCATGAGTTAGATAATTCTTCTTGTAGGTCTTCAACTGTCTTCTAGCAAATGCTACTATTCTACCCTCTTACATCAATACAACATCGAGTCTACTGTAGGCAACAGTGTAAATAGTAAAAAGCTTTGTACCATTTGGAATTGTCAATACTGCTGCACTAGTCATGTCTCAACAATCAAGTCAAACACCATCCAGCCTTCGAGATCCTTCCATATGTCGTGCTCATACTCACTTAGTTCAGCGCCTTACATGCAGCCAACGCTCCATAGGGTAATCGGAGTAGGTGCGAGATTTTTAAATTTCGTGAAAAAATTACTTACTCGTAGTTGCCTCGCCCATCTTCTTGGAATTTGGTCGCAACTATTCCATTGATAGAATATATAAAGTTCGACGTACATTATATATTTATATCTGGAAAGATACAAATATACTCTCAGAGCATCATAATCCTACGATCGACTAACCTATGCTCTAATGTGAAGTGCAACAGCCTGCACTTTAATAGGCCCAAATTTCAAAATCGAAATATAAGTCCATTAGAGTACAGATCGATGATTTGGTAATCTGTAATAACTATAACTATATCAGAGATCGATCAAACTAAACTCACAGTATAATAGAAAATATAGTAGGATATAAATACTGACTGAGGCCACTACCTCGGAATCGATGGTATTCCTTGGACATCCAATCGCCTTGTCGGTACTTAGAATGAATAATAAGACTTCTCCATCAACCATTCCATCTTGCTCTAGTGACATGTTCCTCTAAATCTATCATATGGATTGTAATAAGGAGTGGTCTAATAACTTTCTGGTGATTGGAAAATTGCATACTTTATCCATAACATTAATTGCATCATTTGGTTTCCATTTAAATGCTATGTCTACTATTAACAACCAATCCATTTAATATATATATATATATATGCATACAATATATATAGCCTAACCTTCTCCAGGGTATAACAGACATATATATAACTACGTATACGTTGGTGTCAAAACTGGCCACCAACACCTAGTTGTATGAAAGCACCAATATCTAGTCACAAATCTCAAATAGTATCTAATGTAGAGAATATAACATGAAGAGTAGAAAATTAAAAATGAAAGCAAGTAAAAAGAGACAAGATTTATAGTGGCTCGGGTAACTCCGGCCTATGTTCACTGTAGAATAATCCTTTTTATTATATTGTACTTCATTAGTAGTTACGATTCAAAATCCAAGAATAAATTTAGTAGAGCATAGACTAGGTTACAAATAAATAGAAGAAGAAAGAAGATCCTTTTCCTAACGCCATGATTACTGTATTTATAGGGGAAGACGTGCATGGATCGGGTTAAAAATTCACCAGAAGAATCTAGCAAAGGCCCACCAGGACGATCGAGAGTCTCAATTCAACAAAAATAATGAGTGGGGCCGATCATTATTTCTTGCTTCAATTAATGTGCAATCATTCGTGGGGAGTCCCACATGCCTCTAGGCCTTGCTCCAAAAATATGGTGTCATTCCGAGCTGTAATTTATGAGATATCACCTATTTTTTGTAGAACACCGATACTTATGCTGGATGTCTATGACGATCGATGTATTTTGTGTTTTTCTTAAGTTTGATTGTGTGATCGATCATTTGGGCTTTTTATGATGTAAATTACTTGATCTCTAAATTTTCTGCAATTTCGACGTATCATTTGTGAGATATCGTCCAATCTGGATTGTTTAGACGGTTTGTATGATCATTCTAATAATTATCGGCCATTTTCCAAGATTTTGGAGTTTTAGCATGCGATCATTTTTGTGGGCCTCGCTCTTCATTATATTGATGCTCTAAAAGTTTCAAGTGCATTGGTTTTGTAGATTTAGAGATATCAATCGATCTTCGTTGATTTATGTGGTTTTATGGATCGTTCCAGATCGATCCATATAAATTCTTCCTTTGTCCATAACTCAAGCGTACGAACTCCGATTGACTTGAAATTTGAAATGCAGTCTCGTGGGGCCTTCGTTGTCAATCTACACTAGTCTCACCTAGTTTGGGAAAAAAAATTAAGGATATGTATCAATCCTATAGGGGAAGGGATAGGCACCGATCCTCTGTCTGGGAAAGTTGCTAATCCATACTTAGAATATTCTGGAGATTCTATCTCTTCATCTCAGTTGATCGTCGCTTCATGTTATTGCCTGCACTTGATTTTTGGACCTCACGATTATCCCTTTGGGCTACCAACCTTAATAATCGTGAAGTCCGTTGGGTTAAATCTGCCTGTTTATTGCCTTGGAAATAGGTCAGTTAACACTTTGCCCCAAAAATATGCCTTGCAAGGAAGGTGTGTTTTGTATTACCATAAATCCAAAATTTAATATCCGTAATCCATTGATAGCCGTATTTTCCAGTCCATAATCCAACCCAAATCTACGGTCTCCTTGGATCGTTCTATCCAAATCTACATCCATCCAAAGATAAATCCACTGCTGTTCAAAGCCGATATCCAAATCCATGACCTCTCCGAGTGGTTATCCGTATCTAAATCCTCGATCTCATTGGATCCTTGCGGAGCACAATCCATACTTGACGACTTGAGTAGGCCGATCAATCGCGTTTAAGTGAAGCGACCTACCCCTTGCCAGACATATTCCATACTCGACGACTTTGATCTTTCCAGATCCTTACCAAGCGTAATTCATACGCGATGACCTGAGTAAATCGATCCATCGCAATCGAGCGAAGGGACCTACCCCTTTTAGGCATAGTCTATACCTGATGACCTATTGGATTTCATTCTTCAGCCTCGATACCTAGTTGAGAACTTAATCCATGATGAACGAGTTTGTTTCGTTGTGGATGTACGAGTTTGTTTCGTTGTGTTCCCCCGACGAAAAGAGCCATACCTTATAATTGTTATCCCGTATCTTTAGATAGGACCATGACCGCGGACCGTGTTATCTATTACATTGATCCAAATTTAAGCGTTCCTAAGTCCATTTTCCAAAATATAAAATAAGAGTCCATACAACCAATAAACTGGTGCTCAAATAAAACTAGAAAAACAAGAATTCGAAGCAAACAAGAAGAAAAAACAAATTTCAAAAACCCAAGCACTATAGTTTATCATCATCTGAGAGAATGCCTACGGACCATCCTCGATCTTATACATGTATTAGTGACTTAGTCTTCCTACTGCGGAGTTTATTACTTATTCCATGCCATCCCGATCAATTGATGACAAGTTGATAATAATGTCTGACCTGGTACATTTTCATTTGAGTTGGAGGGTGGGTGCTCCTATTCCATCGTTGCAACTCGAGTCCATATGCGTTATTGCAATTGACCATTCCTCTTGTGTTCCTTAATGATATCCTTCAAATGCCTGTAGTCATTTGTATTATGCCTATCAAACTCATTGAATAGGCAACGCTTTCCTGATGTCCATTCACCTTTAGAGGGTTCCCTCCTTGCCGGCCTTCGATATAGAAAACATCCTCGAGTATCCAGATATATCCATTCTAGGGTTTCATTCAATTCCGAGTAAGAAGAGACTTTGGGTTCTCCCTTTTTCCCTTCGATCCATCAAAACTATTGTCCATGATACATTTACCCTTGTCCTTTACTAAGCAATCACCAGGTGGTTCTCCATCCCGTATCGTATTAACTTCTGTTGCCTCTCTGTCAGCTTTCCAATCTTCTTGTTGCAGAAACCTTTCTACTTCATGGTAGAATTCCCAGAAATCCATCAGTGGATCCCATATTAGTGATGTCTTAAAATTTTAATTATTTGCAACTCTTAACACTACCGTCATCGAAACTATCGATGCATCTGGTCGATCCACCGAAACAACTGCCGCATTGAACCTGGTTAAGTAATTCTTAAGTGATTCTCTTGTCCACTACTTTACTAATGTCAATGTCATCACATTTTTGGGTCCCATAATATGAACCCGAAACGGCTTTATAAATCTTTTGACCAATTCCGCTCATGTGCTAATAGAACCACTTTCTAAATGGCTGAACCATAGCGCAGCTATATCCGTTAAGATAGTAAGAAGCATCATGCCAAGACTTCTTCCAATGCCCCTAGTACTTCCATGTGCCGTATATACCTTATCATATGCATAGTCAGATCTGACTTTCCATCATATACTTCCAGTGTTGGTGGTTTGAATTCTGGTGGATTCCTAGCATTCTTGATATTAGGGGCGAAATGGTATTCTATTTACATCCTCCATATCCCTGTTCACCAATCCTTCACACATAGCTCGTCTGATCATCTCTACAAACCTATCATTGTCTTCTAGTGGCAGTCTCTTATCATCATGTCCTAGCTACCCCTTGAGTCTACGAGGTAATTATGGAACATATTCCTTTGGACGAGAATCCAAATTCCGATTTGCACCGTGGGATTGATCACAGGTCCTCTAGCATCGGGATCAACCAAACCCAAGGGCATGCCCCCTAACCTTTGGTATCCCTGCCGATCGCTCTTGAGGAATCAATGCTGATCCCTCTGAGATGGATGAGGACTCCCGGTTGCTCCATTCCATTCCTTGTCCATTGGTTCCATTTCTATGCTCCCGGTTCTGATTTCTAGCGACCCTTGCTGGTCCAGCACCTTGATGTAAGTTATCATTATCTCATGTTGCACTATTCTCTTGATTCTATGGTCCAGCTTGTCGAATCTATCAGAATAAATTCTACATCATCTCCTTCAGTCTTTTTAGCATCCTCTCCTACATAGCATCCATCATCATTTCCATTACATTCTACGTGATGCAGATAGATGCTTGATTAGTTCCAGCTCTGAGGAAGCTTCTTTACTCCCTCTATGGTGGCTCCTTCTGCTAACACTCTCCTTGTTGATTGCCTAGCCATTTCTTCCTAGATCTAAGTTTCCAAGCTTCTAAATCTAAGATCCTAGCTTCTAAATCCACGGGTGCAAGCCGTGCTCAATGAAAGAACCAAAATATTGGCATCAAAATTGGCCACTAATACCCAGTTGTATGAAAGCACCAATATCCAGTCACAGATCTCAGATAGTATCTATTATAGAGAATATAATATAAAGAATAGAAAAATTAAAAATGAAAGCAGGTAAAAAGAGACAAGATTTATAGTGTTTCGACTAACTCCGGTCTATGCCCGCTCTAGAATAATCCTTTTTCTTATATTGTAGTTCGTTTACACTTACAATTAGAAATCCAAGAATATAATTAGCAGAGTGTAGCCTATGTTGATGAAAAAGAGAACCGGAAAGATTTTTTTTAACACCATGTCTACTGTACTTATAGGTGAAAAAGTGCATGCATTGGGCTGAAAATTCACCAGAAGAATCTCTAAATCCGTAAGGGCCCACTGGAACGATCATGGATTCCATAAAAATAATGATTAGGACATATCATAATTTATTGTTCCAATCAATGTACAATCAGTTGGGCAGGACTCACATGCCTTTAGACCTTGCTTCCAAAATATGGTGTCATTTTGAGTTGTAATTTGTGAAATATCACATATTCTTTGCAGAACACCGATCGTTATGCTGGACGTCTAATAACAATCAGCGTTTCTTGTGTTTTTCTTAATTTTGATTATGCAATCAATCAAGTAGGCTCTTTATTATGTAAGTTACATGCTCTCCAAATTTCGTACAATTTTGACATATCGTTTGTGAGATATCGTCCAATCATCATTGAATATGGATTGTTTGGACTGTTTCTACGATCGTTCAAATAACGATTGACCTTTTTCCAAGATTTTGGAGTTTTGGCATGTGATTACTTTTATGGGCCTCACTCTTCATTATATTGATACTTCAAAAGTTTCAAATGCATTGGATTTATAGATTTTGAGATATTGATCGATCATCATTGATTTATGTTATTTTATGGATCGTTCTCAATCGATCCATATAAATTCTTCCTTTATCAATAACTTGAGCGTACGAACTCTAGTTGACTTGAAATTTGAACTATATCCTCATGGGACCTTCCTTGTCACTTTATATTGGTCTCACCCAGTTTGGGACAAAAAATTGAGGATATGTATCGATCCCTTATGGGAAGGGATAGGCACCGATCTCCTTCCTTGGGGAGGTACTAATCCGTACTAAGAATATTATGGAGATTTGATCTCTTGGTCTCGGTTGATCCTCACTTCATATCATTGCATGCACTTGATTTCTTAACCTCATAATTATTGCTTTAGTCTATTAGCCTTGATAATCATGAAGTCCATTGGGTTAAATCTACCTATTTACTGCCTTGGCAAAAGGTAGGTTAACAGTATGTGTGTGTGTGTGTTGTGACGACTCAGAATTTTTGAGCATTTGAAATTGAAATATTTAATTGATTTTAAATATTTGAAAGGTTAATTTTAAATTGAATTCCAAATATCACTATTTATTTGATAATTAAATTATTGAATTTAATAATCGAAAGTTGGGTGAAATATTGAATCTTCAGTTTTAAGCTTGTTAAAAATAATTTGAAGGCTTGTAAAATTTATATTGATAGAACTGAAGATAGTAAAAGTGTTAAAATTTAATTTGGAAGTGTTTTGTTTAGATTTTATAGTTTAAATTGAATTTAAAAATAGCATTGCAAGGCACAGTCTCAGAATTCGATGAAACCAGTTCCATTGGATCCGTAATATTATATTATTATCGGATTTTAATTTTCATAGTGTTTGGAGTAGTTGTGTGAGCGTACGACATATAAACGCACTGAAATTTATATCGAGAATTCAATATAATAATTGGTCCAAAAGCTATCTTCTCCATACGATCAAATTAGGCCTCGAAACCTTTCCATTGCATTCGGAATAGGGGTATAACATTATAAATGCCTAGCGACACGCCTCGATAGGAGGTCAAGTTTTTAAGTTGCATTTATCGGAACGGTTTGAATTTAAATTTAGATTGAATATTTATACTAGTCAACTGTAGTTGAAATTATCTCACATCAACACTTTTCCTATCCTTTCCAAAGCACTGTAGCCTTTTTTCTCTCATACGCTATCCATTATCCTTAAATCATGTTGTTTCCTTTCAAAACCAGACAGAAGGAATTAACTTCAACACAAGGTAATAAATGCCGAACGAAGGAAATGGCAGACCAGAATGATTTTTCATTTCTTCCCTCACCCATACCCTCTGCTCGATTTCCCTTAAATCCTACAAAGTGAAGTATGGCCTCAATTCGAATATATTTTTATCTATTTAAATCGAGGGAAGGGAAAACGTTCCAGTCAGATTGAAAATCAACTCCAATAATTCCTGTTCATCTCTCGCTTCGTTCCAATACTCGATTGTGGTCGCGGTTGGAGTTACGAGGGCTAGATCGAAGGAGTGAAGGGATGGGTAGTCTCGAAATAAAGCACGGCTATGCGATCACATTTGGATGGTAGGGTTATGTGCGCGGTGATTTTTCTCAGAGTCGCGAGGACATGGGCTTCTGGCCGATGGGTGCGAGGCCGACGACGATTCGGGTTGGAGGAAGAGGAGGTCGTGGTGTCATCATCAGGGTGGGCAAGGCGCTCACGGTATCTAGGTATTTCCTGTAGTTAGTTTTTGCTTATTGAATTTGGGATAGTTAATTATAAAGTAGGTATATTGTATATATTAAAAAGAAGAAAAGTTTACAGTAAAACCAGATTTCTTATTTTTAAAAACATACACGGTAAGAAATATAAAATAGTTTTGTTTAAAAAAAATAAGTAAATATATATATATGTGTGTGTGTGTGTGTGTGTGTGTGTGTGTGTGTGTGCATAGGAAACAATAAATATATGAATATATAAGATTTTGGAAAATATAAGGGTTTATATAAAAATTTGATTTTTTAAAACCTACATGGATTAATTCTTTATGCAGTTTGAAAAATGGAAAATAAAAATAAAATACAATTTACTAATTTATTATAGTGATTAATTTGTTTAGTTAACTTATGTAATTATTTTGGTAAATAGAAAATATTTCGTTAAAAGGAATTAGTTTAAAGTTAAATTATTAGTTAAATTAAATAAAACAAAGGCAATTAATTGTTTGGTTAATTCAAATGTTAATAAATCATATAATGTTTATAGAAGTTCCAAAATCGTGAAGAAATGGTCGAGACGGAAATGGGTTGCAAACAAAAATCAAAGGTGAGTTAATCTCACTCTTCTGGATTGCTATTTAAATTTAAATGATTAAATTTAAATAATAGATTGAATGATTGAATTTATTTGATGTGCTATATTATATATAGTAGTATATAGCACATATTGGAGTGATTGATTTCCCGCATTATATAGCGGATGAGACCGTATGCGCCGCATAATAGCGGATGATATTATATTAATCCTATATACCACGATATTCCACCTCGAAGTGGAATTGGTATTGTGCTAACATCTGTGGATGCAGGGAAACAGGTTGGAGGGATCCAACTGGATTCCTCAAAATTATTTAGCTTGTTTAATATTCTGTGTTATGAATATTTGATATTCTGTGATGAATTATATTGATAATTGGAATATTGAATTCTCTGGTTTACTTGAGTATATTTCGATACACTGACTTATCAAAATATATAGAATTGGATTTTTGAAAATAAAATAAAAGAGTGAATTTTTAAGCAAAATAATCATAGCGAATATGAATAAATTTAAGAATGAACTGGAAAAGAATAAAAGTGATTTTAAAATTTTAATAAATAAAATCCGAGCATGGGAAGGGAAATTTGAATAAAAGGGAAAATAATGAATTTCAAAACCCAAGTGATATTATTTAAAGGAATAAAGAATTTATTTTAAAATTCAAGGTTCAAATTTATTTGAAAGGATAAAGAAGGAACTTGGGAAATATGAAATTGGTATTTTCAGTTAAAGATTTTAAATCATACTGAAGAAATAAAATCTGAAGTTAATGGATTTTAGAATAATTGGAGTAAGGAAATTTATTTAAAAGTAAAGTAAATTGGAAACCAATAAGGGGATTGATTTAAGTGTGTAAAACCGGGATTTTTAAAAGAGAAGTGAGACTAGAAATTTATAAACTGGGTTTATAAAAGCGAAGTGATATATCAGTGGATATTTCAAAGAATAAATTCACGATGGGAATTTATTAAAGGAATGGGTAAATTTGTTAAAAAATAAATAGTGATTTTATTTTAAAGGATGTGAAAGAGAAGTGTATTTCCCTGGATAGCCAAGTACATTTTCGAAACAAATTTTTAAGTATAAGTAAAAAGTTTAAGTTGTTTAAAAGTATGTTTTAGGAAAGTTATTATTTTTAAATGTTTAAATTTTAAAGTAAGTATATTTTTCTAATTTATTTCAGCAGTAATTATTTAAAGGTGGCATGGTACTATGTTTTAAAAGTTAGAAATTTAGTTATATATTGTACAAAGTAGTTTAATTTTTAAATATTCTTAAAGTATATATCTTGAATAAGTATTAAGTAATTTTTAATTTAAATGTTTTAAAGGATATTTTATAATAAAGTGTTTTAAATTATTTTAAACATCTAAAGTTTTTGTGCTTGGTATTTTCAGTGGAAATAAATATTTAGAAATTCATTCCATGAGAAGAGTGTGGTTTGAAAACTGTTTCAAAGGGTTGAAAAGTGGAAATATATCTCGTGAAGATATTTTGAGATTAATAAATAATTTGGATAAATTATTTATGTTTGACGGATGTTGTGAATGTTAATTGATAGTTAAATAACCGACTATCAATATTGGCCAATGCGCTGATCGTTTCGAAGAGACCGAGATTGGGATTTATTTCCTGAAAACCACTTCGATCCGGTTTGTACGTTTCGTGGGGAAAACAAGAGTTGGAATCGAAGATGGAGCTGTGAAGTGCAAGCGCTAGTCGCTACTAATCCCGAAGATGATTCCAAAATGGATGTAGTAGGAGTAGTGCCTTCTGTTCCATTCGAACCCGGGATGGACTTGTATGGATGAATGCCCGCGGAACATCGTCGGGTGGACGATGGGCATTCTAAGTGAAATGTTCTAAAAGGCAACGCTTAGCCTCGAGCCTCATCAATCGGGAATGACTGAAAATCAGGGGTTATGCAGCAAGGCTAAGTGGGTAGCACCTATTAGGGTGAGGTCATCCCTCTCCAGATGTCCCTTTTATTCGGCTTAGTGGTGAGGTTGTTGATCCCAACCGTGGGGTGATCTTACTCGGGATTGTCCAGTAAAGGGTAGTTCAGGTCTTGTGTTGCCGGGGATTGGGAGTAATCCTCGGTATGCTGATCTAGACCAGGTACCGTGACGGGTGGTACCTGGTGCCTAGTCATTAGTTGGAAATCCATTCTCCCGACACGCCTGTACGGTTTTGATTGTGCCCAACTATTGTAGAAACGTGAGATGCAAGCATTTCAACTAGATTTTATTTTAATTTCTATAGGCACTATTATAATATCAGAGGATTTTATAAAGAATTTTTAGCTATCGTTAGGTAAAAACCCGACATGTTTATTTATGGCGTGGTCTTATGAGATGCTTTTGTTTTCAAAGGATTTTGAAACATTAATAATCAATTTTAGTTTGATTTCTCCCGCTGGTTTTCCAGACCGACTCGGGTGTTATTTAACTATAATGCTCGGGTCAGACCGAGTATTATAGGGTATAGATTCTGGATGGACTGCTGTAGAGCTCAGGAGACGAGCTGGATGGCGATACGTACTTCCGTGCTTGTTTTAAATATTCCGTTGTGTTGATTAGCTGTGTATTTAGTTTTGTGAGGACAAGTTATGATTACTATCCAGTTGAGTGTTATGTGTACTCCGATGATGTAATGTATAAACAGATTTGCTTTTGTGTAAAGATCAATTATTATCTATTATATTTTATTCCGCTGCATTGGTAAGATTCTGATGTTGTTCTATTTTCTTCTTCTATCTCCTTCTTCTTTAACCTAACGGTTCGTATTTCCGTTCATCTTGAGTTAATTTGAGGGCGAACAGTGTCGGCTCAAGGGGTATGGGTTTGCGGGTTGTTTCAGTTGGTATTAGAGTTAAAGGTTAAGCAAGAACCTTGGCTCTTGTAGGGATTACTCATTAGAGATAGAGTCCGTAGTACTCTACAACGAGTATGAGTGTATAAATAGATATGAGCGCATATTTGTTAGTGAATATAAAAATTATTTTATATTGTTTTGACTTTTCGGTTGAGTGTTTATGGACTCTGGTCGATGTGTGGGACGCTATGTCATCGATAGGGATTTCTAAACTCTTAAACAAGATATACCAACACAGTATTGTTTTAAAACAGGATAAATGAAATAATTTTACCCAAATTATTTTTGTATATAAAAGAAATAATTTTTGTAAATTATTATAGATATATATGGTTGCTTGATTGTTAGGAATGATAATATTAAATTATTATCATTGTTGTGTAAAATTTAATAAGATATTGAAATTATAACTAAAGCTAAGGAATGGATTCATATACAAAG
Source organism: Allium cepa (assembly GCA_030765085.1). Classification (NCBI taxonomy): domain Eukaryota; kingdom Viridiplantae; phylum Streptophyta; class Magnoliopsida; order Asparagales; family Amaryllidaceae; genus Allium; species Allium cepa. The sequence goes on along the minus strand of CM060943.1, from coordinate 236,840,365 downwards.
GAAGTTTGTAAATGTAAAATGTAAAGGTGATTTATAAATTGAAATAGGATTTCAGAATTATTTTTGATATGAATTGAAAGAATTTAGAACTTGAAATATTGGGGAAATTTAATTCCTTTGGGTTGAAAATGATTTTCAAAAAATTTGGGGAGGAATAATAGGAATACTATTCGGAAATATTTTGAATTGGATTTGAAATCTGGTGAGACTTTGAATTAACAATATTTGAAAATGTTTTTTTAAGAGATAAAAGCATTGAACTCTTTCGGTCGCTAGAAAATAACTTCGGTGATGACTGCAGCATCATCGATGTTCATTTTCGAGTTTCCAAGAGAGAAATTGCTACCAAATTGTTTTAAATTGGAATTGTTTGCAAAACTGGGTCTGATTTTGAAATTCAAAGAGATAATTGAATTTACCAAAGAATTTTGGATATAATTGATTTCAAATGATTTTTGAAATACTTAAGTGATTATTGAAGACTCTGGAATTGGTTTAAATGTTTTGAGTGTCCAAGTAACCGCTTAAGCTCTATAGGTTTAACTAAAAATGTTTATGGATTATAAAAAGATTTGGAAATTTATAAAGTTTGAAATTTCCTGGAATGAAATTAACTTGTAAAAAGTTAATAAGTTAGAAGAGTAAGTCAAATTAAATGAACTTAAGCTAAGTTTAATAATATTATGATTGGATTTGGATTAAAGTTGAAATATAATTGAAATGGAACTGTATCACGTGGTGGATACATTAAATGAAATTATGTTCTTACTTAATAAAATTTAAATGGATTGTGAAGTCAAAAGAATAGTAGGAGGTTAGATTTAACTGGAGTTTAGTTAAATAAGATTGAATTGGAATAAATAGATTTCGAGGGCTTATAAAAGAACTGAAAACCCATTGAATAAAAATATATTATTGGCTAAATTAAACGTATAATCCCGAGTTAAGAGGTAAAATGTGAACAAGATTGATTGTAAATGGAGGAAAGCATGGATATAAATAAGCTGTGACTTATAAAACTTAGAAGTAGAATAAATAAGGCAAAATAAAATTGTTTTGAATTTGGGAAATGAATAAAAATCCAAAACTTGAATTATAAAATAGATTGAACTCAAGAAAATTAAGTTAAGTGATTTTTGGAAGGTAAAAATAAAATATTGGATTAAAAGTGGGAAATGAGCTAATTTGAATAAAATTTGAATTATGAGTTAAAAATGGATTTTGAGAAGTTAAACCTGAGTTATAAATTAAATTCAAGTTAGAAGTGCTAAGTGAATTGAATATGATTGAAATATAGTGAAATGAAAATGTGAAATAAAGTTTAAAATGGATTGAATGAATATACTAATTGAATTAAATAGAATGGAATTTAATTGGAAATGGAGATGAACTTAAGTTGTTAACTTAAGCAAATTGTTAAATAGTTGTTAGTGAGCTTTATGAAATGGTTTTGAATAGAACCTGTTTGAATGATGAAATGGAATATAAGTAAATAGATAAAATTAAAAATGAAGTGAAAATGAGAATGCATGGATTGCGAATAAATTTAAAATGGAATTAAATTTAATACAAATTGTATTAGAATCAATTTAAAATGATTATAAGCTTATGTAATTGTTTATTCACATAAATATCGCCGAATTTGCGTAGAAATAATTGTCGTTTGACGAAAATGAGATTAAATAAAATTCTATGAATTAATAGAGGTAAATAAAATTGATTTTTGAATCAATTGAAATGAATATAAGTTCGTTTGGTTTAAAAATGAATCGTATGCAAGCAAGTGAGTTGTAAATCACTTAAATTGAATAGTATGGGTTGAGAGTTGTTTGAAAGCAATTGAAGTAAGTGTCGAAACCTTACATATGTGCTTATGAAAGTATATAACATGCATTGTTATAGAATCCATGTTTTAGCTATTTAAATATAAGTGAAATGCTATAAACTTCTTATATATAGTGCTTATATGTTTAAATTGAGTAAGTACAGGTAACTGAAGGTCGTTTGGCAGGATTTTGGTCGCGCTAATTGCTAAATAATAAGCCGCTTGCTTAAAAATGCAAAATAGAGGTACGCCAACGCAATAAAAGTTTGTAAATATGAACTATTGTTTGTTTTTTTCCGACCGAGTGGGTCGATGTATATATATTATGTCTCTTGTTAAATTGCAAAAGCTCCTCCGTACAAAGGAGACTCTGCCAAAAAAATTCGAAAATTTTGGGAGTTAGAAAAAAATTTGAGAATTTTTTTTTAGCGATAAAACGATTTCAAATTGGAAATTAAAATAAATTAGTGGATGAAACTAATTTAAATAATGATATGAATCAGTTATAAATGGAAGATAAAATTCAATATTCAGTTGAAGATAAACTGAATTCATATGGAAATGGGAGAACCAATTTGAATAGAAGTAGATATAAACTAAAGTGGTGAAGTGAAAATAAATATCAGAAGCGTATAAAATACTTATATCAAACTTAAGAAGAAATGGTAGAATTCTTAAGTAATATGGGTGTCGGGAAAATATATTGAATAAGCATTTGAGTGAAGATTTTATAAAAATATGTGAAATGATAAGCGTTGATAAGTGAACAGAAATCAAATGAATGTGAATAAAAAAAGAATTGACATAGTTGATAATCAATTGAGATAAATACGTAGGATGTGCGTATATTATTTTATTCGCATAACGATTTGATCCAGATTCGAGCACAGAATTTCGAGATAGTTATATCGATCCGAATTGGGATTTTTCACTCGATTTTCGACGGTGAACCTGGATATGGATTTTTGATTAATTATGGATATTCTCTATCAAAGTTTATGGCTATGTAAGGAGAATGATGGTTTTTGATCAAGGAACCAGATCTGAGTCCGCACTAGGAAGTCGGGTGGACGATACTAGTTCGGAAATGAAATTGTGTGATCGAGTAAGCGATCGGATTTGGTATTGCGTACGAATGATATAGATACATCGTACGAGCTTAAATGGAATGAATATTGAAAATTTGTAAAGAAGTGTATAAAATGATTTTGAAATCTATAGTTGGATATGGTTAAATTGGATATACAGGTATTAAAAAGCAAGTGGGAAAAATTGGGATTTTTGATTTCAGAAGATAAATTGAAATTGGCTCAGCAAAGGTATGCGTTTAAATTTCCGTATGAAATTTAATTAGGTTTTTTACCTAGTCACTTGGCGTTTTGTTTTCTTTTGGAATTTGAGAGACCGTAGAGGCATTTTGTAGTTGTTTCGAGCTAGCCGCGCAAAAGGAGACGCCGACAAAAAATTTCGGGAATTTAGGAAGTTTGAATTTTTTTTGATAAATTTTGAAAATTTAAATTGTGTTTTAAATTTAAATTTGAATGGATTGGGTAAATGATATTGGTGGGAACCTAATGGAAGGAGTTTGGAAAGTTAGTAAGGTTGATGATGTCCTTATTAAAAAGCTGGTTATGAGTATTGTTAAAAACTGTTTGGTTTTGGGTAGTTGTTGAAAACCAGTTGTTTAGGAAAATAGAAAACGGGCTGTGGACCATTCTTCCTAATTAGTAATTTCGGGGACGAAATTCTTTTAAGGGGGGAGGAATGTGACGACCTAGAATTTTTGAGCATTTAAAATTGTAATATTTAATTGACTATAAATATTTGAAAGGTTAATTTTAACTTGAAGTCCAAATATCACTATTTATTTGATAATTAAATTATTGAATTTAATAATTGAAACTTGGGTGAAATATTGAATCTTCAGTTTTAAGCTTGTTAAAAATAATTTGAAGGCTTGTAAAATTTATATTGATAGAATTGAAGATAGTAAAAGTGTTAAAATTTAATTTGGAAGTGTTTTGTTCATCTTTAAAATTTTATACTTTAAATTGAATTTAAAAATTGCCTTCCGAGGCACAGTCTCGGAATTTGACGAAACCAGTTCCATTGGATCCGTAATATTATATTATTATCGGATCTCAATTTTCGTAGTGTTCGGAGTTGTTGTGTGAGCGTACGACATATAAACGCGCTGATATTTATGTCGAGAATTCAATATAATAACTGGTCCAAAAGCTATCTTCTCCATACGATCGAATTAGGCCTCGAAACCTTTTCCATTGCGTTTGGAATAGGGGTATAACATTATAAACGCCTAGCGGTATGACTCGATAGGAGGTCAAGTTTTTAAGTTGCATTTATCGGAACGGTTTGAATTCAAATTTAGATTGAATATTTATACTAGTCAACTGCAGTTGAAATTATCTCACATCAACCCTTTTCATGTCTTTTCCAAAGCACTGTAGCCTTTTTTCTCCCATACGCTATCCATTATCCTTAAATCATGCTGTTTCCTTTCAAAATCAGACAGAACGAATTAACTTCAACACAAGGTAATAAATGCCGAACGAAGGTAATGGAAGACCGTATTGATTTTTCGTTTCTTCCCCCACCCATACCCTCTGCTTGATTTCCCTTAAATCCTCCAAAGTGAAGTATGGCCTCAGTTTGAATATTTTTTTATCTATTTAAACCGAGGGAAGGGAAAAACGTTCCAGTCAGATTGAAAATCAATTCCAATAGTTCATGTTCATCTCTCGCGTCATTCCAATACTCGATTGTGGTCGCGATTGGAGTGAAGTGGGCTGCGATCGAAGGAGTGAAGGGATGGGTAGCCTTGAAATCAGGCACGGCTATGCGACCGCGATTGGATGGAAGGGCGACGTGCGTGGTGATTTTTCAAAGTCGTGAGGACATGGGCTTCTGGTCGATGGGTGCGAGGCCGACGATGTAACGACCCAGAATTTCAGTCATTTAAAATTCATATATTTAATTGATTTTAAATGTTTAAAAGTTAAGTTTATAAGCTGAATAAATAATATTTCGAATATAGTGATTTAATTGGATAATTAAATTGTTGATTTAATATTTGAAATTATAGAAATAATTGATATTTGGATTTAATGTGAAGAAAAATGTTGTATAAAGTTGAATTAAATCTTATTTGAAGTAGTATGATGTTAGAGAACTTTTAAAATTGAATATTTTAACATTTAGTTGACGTGTAAAAATAGTTATTTTTCAAACAATCTCGGATTTCGATGAAACTAGTTTCATTGGATCCGTAATATTAAATTATTGTATGATTTCAAATTTCGTGTCAATCGGATTTACGATTTGTCCGGGGCAAGCTAAAACGCGTAGAAATATGTTTAAGTGAATTTTAAATTTAAAATAGTCGATTTGAAAACCTATCTTCCAAATACGATCGAATTGGCTCCCGATATATATTCCATTGCGCTCGGAATAGGGGTAAAACCTTATAAATGCCAGGCAGCACGTTTCTTTTCGAGTTCGGAAAAATTTCGGATGAATAGTGTGTGCGAATTTTCTATATAAGGCTATCATTTATTCTATTTTGCAAAACATCTAGGGTTTCTAACCCTAGTCGCCACTTTTCATTCAATGGCCAAAATTTATTTATTCTTTCTCCTTCAAAATCACTCAATTCGTAAACAATTATGTAAAACTACCAACTGTAGAAACGAAGAGCAAGACGAGATCTATAGATCCATACGACCGAGATGGGATTTCAAGCTACGGATCGACGTGGCCATGAACACGCACGGTTTGTTCACGTTTTTCTTGAGATTGGCTCGACCGAGTGCTACCAGTCCTTGGCCGATGGTGGTGGCCATGGCGAGCTTCGTGGCGGTGGTGTCCGATCGACGTATGGTTGAGCGTAGGCCGTGCGATAATTCGTGGTAGGTGGCGGCCGATGGGTTCTTCAACCATGTAGGTTTCACGCGATGGAAGAAGAAGGAAAAACAAACGGCCGAGATTCTAGGGTCCGGAAATGAACGGCCGTGATCATTTTAGGGTAAAAAAAAAATATAAAATAGAATTTGAATTTATATATATTATAATTCATATGATGTTTAAAAATGCATAACTTTTTCATACGAGGTCCGTTTCGTACGAAACGAATTGCGTTGGGTTTTTATTAACGAACACTACATGAGGAGCTAGTTTGGAGTTGACTGGAGCTAGTGTGAATTTTGGATAAAATGAAACGCGTGTTTAATTTTAATCGGAATAAAATGCTGAAATCATGACTACAAGCAATGTGAGTACAGCTCACTCTTTTTGACTCACTGATATTTTATATAAGTGAGAAATAATTTATTATATGGTGATTGATGATTGTTTGGATGATGTATGATATATTGATTGGTTTGGATATATACCTGCCTAGTGGAGCAGATGACTCTATGCGTTCCTGTGTATAAGCGGATGACCCTTTGTACGCGCTCTGCCTTGAAGCAGACATTGTACACATATTCTAATATGTATTGTAACGACCCAGAATTTTTAGAAATTAAACTTTGAATATTTAATTAATTTTAAACATTAATAAGTGAATTTATAAGTCAAATAAATTTTTATTTGAATTTTTGGATTTAATTGAATAATTAAATCAATAATTTAATACGTTAAATTATAGAAATAATTGAAAATTGGGTTAAATATGATTGAAAATGATTTGTAAAATTTTATTTTATCATATGGGAGTTAGAATGATATTTTAGAACTTTTAAAATCGAATTAAAAGTTAATTTGTGAGAATTGAATATTTTAATATTAAATCGACTAGTAAAAATAGTCAATTTTTGAACAGTCTCAGAATTGAACGAAACTAGTTTCATTGGATCCGTAATAGTTAGTTATTACCGGATTTCAAATTTCGTGTCAAACGGAGTTATCGTTTGATCGTGGCAGCTCGAAACGCATCGATTTATTTTTAATTTAAATTTGACGAGCTAAAATAGCCATTTTTCAAAAAGTCTCGGATTTCGACGAAACCAGTTTCATCGGATCCGTAATGTGATATTATTGTAAGGTTTCAAATTTCAAGTCAATTGGATTTACCGTTTGTCCGTTACAAATTAAAAAGCCTAGAAATCGACTTAAATCGGTTTAATTCAAATTGAGCGTTTTTAGCCATAACTCGCACATACTTCCGAATTAGCTTCCGAAACCTGTTCCATTGTGTCCGGAACGCGGGGTAAACCCTAGAAACGCTGGTTACGGCGCCTGAATCGGAGTTCGGAATTTCCGGGATGAATAGTGTCGCTCGTTCCTTATAAATAGCCCACCATCTCATAAATAAATAAATAAAAAAGATAAAAACCCTAATTTCTAACCCTAGCCGCCACCTCCCCGATGAATGGCCAGAAATTCGCAACCTACATCCCTCCAAATCTCCAAATCCGTCGACAATTAGCAAGAATGTTCAACTAGAAACTTGTAGAGCACAACACGAACTAGAGATCCAACGGTTATGATCGTGTTTGGAGCGACGATGGGGGAGATAATGGCCTGCGTTCAGAGGCACCTGCGCACGCGTTTTCATGAGAGAGAGGGGGCCGAGCTTCGAGCTCTTCCTAGTGATGGTAGCTTGCGTCGAGGGCTTCGCGATGGCGGTGACGTGATCGAGTATAGATGAGAGATGGCGATGCAATGTTTAACCCTAGTTGGTCTATGATGGGTTCGGCCTCATTCGTGACTGTCTGGAGATGAACGAAGGGAGAGGGAGACGCAGTGCACGGCTGTGATGCAAAGATGCTAGATCTTGTGGCTGAGATTGGCTAAGGTTGAAATTTATTAAGTTAATGTTATAAATCTATGTATATAAACACGTGTAACTTCAAAAATTCATATCTTTTTCATACGAGGTCGAAAACGCGCGAAACCAGTTGCGTTGGAATCGTATGGACGAGCACTACGCGATGGAGTTGGTTTGGAGTCGTTTGGAGTTAGTGAGAATTTTGGGTAAAATTAAACGCGCGTTTAATTTTATTCGAAATAAATCGCTAAAACGGAATTTAAAACCAAGGTGAGAACTTCTCACTCAATCGAAATAGTTTCGATTTTATTTTAAATAGTTAGATTTAAAATATTTGAATGCATGTTTGAATGATGATTGATATCTATTGTTTGTTAAAATAGACATTATACGCCGTTAGTAAGCGGATATTATTTAATAAAAACATATACCGCGAATATTTCATAAACAGTGAAATTGGTATTATAAATAATATCAATATATATATATTGGCATATGTATATATTGCAGTTGATTGATTTCCCGTATTTTTTAGCGGATGAGACCCTATTACGCCGTTATTAAGCGGATAATATTTAATAAGAACATATACCGCGATAATTTCGTACTGGAGCGAAATTGGTATTGTGCTAATGTTTGTGGATGCAGGAAACAGGTTGGAGGGATCCAACTGGATTCCTCAACAGTATTTATTTAATTTCAGATATTTTGATATTTGATGGACTATCATATCGATATATGATGTCGTTGTAGTCGTGATTGACTATTTGGTGTGTAGCATCATTGGACCCAGATTTTGGGATTTTAAAATGATTATAAAGTGATTTTTGAAAATATACTTTATTTTTGGAATTGATCCATTTTAATAAATAAACGTTATAATTTTTAATGTTATAAAAATTATGATTTTTGTGAAATACAGTTAAAAACTGATTTTTGAGAATATGATGCTATTGATTTTATAAAATAGTTTAATCGAGATATTTTAGAATTTTTGTGAACAGTTTAAATATAGGATTTATAAAATTTAATTATTTTATGAATCAAAATGGTGAAATAATAAAGGAGATTAAAGACGTTTTAAAAGGATAATATAAATTGATTTATATTAAGAGATTTATAAATGGATATTTATAAATTGAAATATGGACATTTTAAAACGAGTTTTTATAAGTGTTTGAATGAAGTGAAAATGAATTTCATAATTGAATGGAATTTATAGAATTTTATACGGTGAAGTTATAAATGGAATTTTATAAGCAGTAAGTTTATAAAATTTATTAAGTTATTAAAATAATGATTTTGGATAAATGAATGAATCTTATAAGTTATAAGATTTATAATTTGGGAAGTTGAAAAGAACGATTTTGTAAAATAATCGTTTTATAAGCATTTGACTTATAATATGAACTTTTAGTTTATAATTGAGTTATAAACTGGAATAGGTTAATAAAGGAATTTATAAAAAGGAAGCTTTTATAAATAAATAGAAATGGAATTTATAAACGTTGTTTCATAAATTCGCAAACAACTTATTTTGATAAGTTAATTGTTGAAACCTATTAATGGAGTTATATTCACGTTTTTAAATAGTGAATAATCCTTTGAATTAAAATGAATAGAAATGATGAAATGTGTTAACGTAGTATCTTTACGTTTTTGAATAGTGAATAAGATGTTAAAGAAATTGTTTTGAATGTGATATTTGAAATAGAATTAAAACGATCTAACAAAGTTTTAATTGTGTTGAGATTCGAAACCATAGATTTCAACATTTATTGTTGAAATAGACGTTTTCGAGAAATAAAAGGAGATGATGGACTATAACACTGTTGTTATAGTAAATGATTTCCGAAAGGAAATGTTTTGTATAGTATTGGGATTTATATATCTATTTAATTTCGAATCCCTATACTAGTGATTTTGGGTTATCGTAACAATGTTTTACGTAACATTCGTTTTGGCCCAAATAAATATGTTTATGAGAATGATTTCCTTAAAGAATGAAATATATACTTAATCTCGATTTAAGTATATTGAATATTTTCTAAGTGTTGAAAATAAATAAAATTTGTGAATTACTTATGAATAAATAAGTATGGAAATGTTTTTCCAATATAAAGTGAATATTAGAGAATTTATCTTTTTGAAGATAAATTGAAAATGAATATTATAAATCGAATTGAAGTCGTATATTCATTAATACTTTAGATTATAAATTCACTAAGGAATTTATAAAAGAAAGTGGAATTGGTTTAAAAATAAATATTGATTTATTTTTGAAGTGTTGAAATAATATATCTAGTGAAGATATTTTTGGAAAATAAATAAATTGGAAAATTATTTGGAATCTGGTGATGTGTGCATATCCAGTGATAGTTCAATAACCGACTATCAATATTTCCCTTTGAATGGGTAATAGATGTGAATTGATTGAATTTGAATGCCACACTTATTTAAAAATAAGCGCTCACTATTCGGGTTAACCGGGAAAGGACCATGGGGTCGTATAACCCATTCCGAATATGTGATACGTCGTTATAATTGCATTGAAGATCGGTGTTGAAGATCCGGTATTTGCGAGAGCGATAGGATGACCTGTCGATTTACTCTGCACCGAGTAGCTACGGTATAGAGTTCTCCATATGTGATGGTGAATCCGATCAGGATTGTGAATATCCGGATTGCAAGGACTTCTTTGTAAGTGCCTTCGGTTTTGTTCGAGCCCGGAACAGACTTGTATGGATTGTGTGTCTGACATTACAAGTTGAGATATAAAGCCGATTTCTTTCAAATATATTTCTGTTGGTGGCGAAGAATTTATTCTTTTAGCTTAACACCCTTCTCTGAGACGTACGAGCTCAGAGGTTATATAGTTGAAGTTATCAGCGATATATTCCCAATTTGGTAATGTGACATGCTGAGTGATGCTGAAATGATCATTGTGTTGATTATTGTGATAGGATCGTTTATTTGATCGTCTATCTTGGTGATCATTGTGTTGATCATTTGTTGACCCAAAGCATGGCTTTTGTATAAAGTATGTTTTTGTGGACGTGACTTCGTCGAACCTCACACCCCGGAAATGGTCAAAACAGGAAAGATGCAGCAAGGTTATGAGGGGTAGCACCCTTTAGGGTATGTACATTCCTTCTGGATAGAGGTTGTATCATGGTATGGAGCCCAGATATTTAACCTATGTGGTTACTACGAATTTATTACTTTGTGGTTGTTGGCTTTCGGGATCCCGTGAGAAAGGTCGTTTACGATCGGGGAATGGCGTGCTCGTGTCAGTAGTTACCCAGTTAGGGGTAACCCGGCCTTGTGTTGGCAGAGTTCCGGTTTGGTTCTCGGGGATGTCTTTCCAGAGGCATTCTCATGTGGCAATGGGAAGTTCCTTGGCCTGACCATTTGTTGGAAATCCAAAGAAACAATACGAAACTTGTACGGTTTTAGTTGTATAACCTGCTATGGAATGTGGCGGTAACCTGCTATTGAACATAGTTAGCTATAGTAGGCATACGATAATGGTCGTATGTTGGCTAAGATTTATATTCTACTTTCGAAATGAATTTTCCCCTACACTATGCACTAGTAATAATATCAAATGTTATTTTAAATACGTATCAAGCATCTTTGACTATCATAAGGAGAAATCTCCTCCGATTCTGCGTTTGCATGTGTGTGTGTGCGGGAGGCCCTATGGTAGTCTCATTTTTAAAAGCATTGCGAATTGAATTTAAAAATATTCCTCTATTTTGATTTTAAAGTAAATAAACTGTTTTGAGTTCTCACACCAGTCACATGACTGACTTGGAGTTTATTGTTTTCCTTCCTAAACTCTGGGTGCCCACCAATTTCCACACGGGCAGTCGAGAGTTAAGGTTTATCAAGATATTCTGGATATTCTGGAGTTGCTGGAGGCAAGCTGGATGGCATGGCGTATTACTTATATAGTATTTCTTTTTCCGCTGCACTATTTGTTGTTGTTGTTGTACACTCTGATGATATGATGTAATGTAATGAAATGTAATGTAATAACTGATATAGTTCTTTGTTTAAAGATTATTCATTTATTATTATATGTTGTTCCGCTGCGAATTGTGAGATTCTGATGTTTTTCCGTTGTTTTCTGTTCCGTCCTATTTTCTTCTGTTTTTCTTTTTCCTCTATTCTCTTTTTCTTCTATTTTAAAATGTTCTATCTTCTTTTCTGTTTTCTCTCCTCCCTAATTTCTATCTTTTTCTCTTCTCTTTTCTTCTTTTCTTTTTCTAAATTTTTCTTAAAAACCCCTAAGGGTTCGTATTTTCGTTCATCTTGAATTAAACAAAGGAGATTAGTGTCTATTCAAGGAGTACGGACTTACGGGTCTTTACAGTTGGTATCAGAGCTTATGGTTAAGCGACAACCATGGTTCTGTTGGGTATTTCTCATTAGAGATAGAGTCAGTAGTACTCTAGAATGAATTTGAGTGTAATAATAGCTATGAGAGCGTATTTGTTAGTGAATATAAAATTGTTTTATATTGTGATGATTGGTTTGTTGAGTGGCATATGAACCTTCGTCAGCACGGTATGTACAACTATGCCGAAGGGGTTTCTAAAAACTTGAATAGAACAATTCGGCACAATATTGTTTTAAATTGGGTAAATGAAATAATTTTACTTGATTATATTTTATATATAAAGAAATAATTTTCAGAATTATTTAAGTGTATATAAATTGATTGTTTAGTTGTTTGAATAATCTAAATAAAAGAATAAATTGTATAAGTAAAAAGAAGTATAAGAATGGAATTATAATTAAAGTGATTTACAATTGTGAAATAAACTTATATATGTAAGAAGTGAAACTAATGAATATATTTATGAATATGAGTTGTAAATAAGCAAATGAATTTAAAGTTAAATGGAAATTTACTTTAGAATTGAAATTTGAATTTATTTACAAGTAGGAATTTAAGTTATGTAAAACCAAATAATGTTAAATGGAATATAACTCAAGAGATATTGAATGAAGTTGATATTGGTATTTAAGTTAGTTGAATTGAATTGAATTAATGAATTGAATATTAATCAATTGAATGTGAATAATTGATATGAAATAATGAATATAAGTGTTAATTCATTAAAATCTAATGTTATTAGAAAGTTGAATAATTGAATGAAAATCAATTAAATTAAACCAATTGTAAGCAAAGTAATTTGGTTGTAATTAATATACATTGATTGTTATATGATTGTTAGTTGATTGTATATAAATTCATTAAGTGTTAATGAAATTGAATTAATGAAATTGGAAGCTAAAGTAATTGAAATTCAATTGGAAGTTAAGTGAAACTTAAATAAATTTGAATAGAATTGAATTTGAATTGGAAGTGAACTAACTTGAATATGAATTAGTGAATGCAAACTAATTAAATTTGAAAATGAATGTTAGTAAAAACATCCAATATAAATAAATCAAATGTGATTAAATTGAAAACCAATTCATTGAATATTAATGAGAATAGGAATGAATATTTATTGGTTATGAATGGTAGTTGATTGATGTTTGCATTTGTTGTTTGTTTCAATTGCTATGTTGACATATATAGTTATTATGTTACCATATGTTGTATATTGATACTATTGTCTACATACATGATTCTCATGTTGTTTGTTGAGTGATTAGTAGGTGCGGATCGCATTTGCTTCGCATTTGGAGCTCGCTTTTGCGCTATATTAGCCGTATATGCTTGCTAATAAAATATAAGGTACATATCTCGGATTACATACCGTACTTTTACACTTTTTTCCCTTCGGGATGCCTCATTACTTGATGAGATGTATATTTGTGATATATATACTGTCATTTTTTTTTCCGGATCGAGCCGCGCAAAGGAGACTATGGCGAATTTTTCCGAAAATTTAAGGCGTTAGAAAAATTTAAGAAATTTGGAAAATTTTTGAAAACTATAACTTTGATTTTGGAATTGAAAGTTAAATGATATAGTTTGTTTTTGAAAAGATAACTAAGCATGATTTGAAAACTTAGTAAAGATATTATAAGAAGTTTAACTATGAATTATGGAAAATTAATAGATTCTATAACTTTTCTTACTTGTTAATTTCGAGGACGAAATTCTTTTAAGTGGGGAAGATTGTAACGACCCAGAATTTTTAGAAATTAAAATTTGAATATTTAATTAATTTTAAACATTAATAAGTGAATTTATAAGTCAAATAAATTTTTATTTGAATTTTTGGATTTAATTGAATAATTAAATCAATAATTTAATACGTTAAATTATAGAAATAATTGAAAATTGGGTTAAATATGATTGAAAATGATTTGTAAAATTTTATTTTATCATATGGGAGTTAGAATGATATTTTAGAACTTTTAAAATCGAATTAAAAGTTAATTTGTGAGAATTGAATATTTTAATATTAAATCGACTAGTAAAAATAGTCAATTTTTGAACAGTCTCAGAATTGAACGAAACTAGTTCCATTGGATCCGTAATAGTTAGTTATTACCGGATTTCAAATTTCGTGTCAATCGGAGTTATCGTTTGATCGTGGCAGCTCGAAACGCATCGATTTATTTTTAATTTAAATTTGACGAGCTAAAATAGCCATTTTTCAAAAAGTCTCGGATTTCGACGAAACCAGTTTCATCGGATCCGTAATGTGATATTATTGTAAGGTTTCAAATTTCAAGTCAATTGGATTTACCGTTTGTCCGTTACAAATTAAAAAGCCTAGAAATCGACTTAAATCGGTTTAATTCAAATTAAGCGTTTTTAGCCATAACTCGCACATACTTCTGAATTAGCTTCCGAAACCTGTTCCATTGTGTCCGGAACGCGGGGTAAACCCTAGAAACGCTGGTTACGGCGCCTGAATCGGAGTTCGGAATTTCCGGGATGAATAGTGTCGCTCGTTCCTTATAAATAGCCCACCATCTCATAAATAAATAAAAAAAAAAGATAAAAACCCTAATTTCTAACCCTAGCCGCCACCTCCCCGATGAATGGCCAGAAATTCGCAACCTACATCCCTCCAAATCTCCAAATCCGTCGACAATTAGCAAGAATGTTCAACTAGAAACTTGTAGAGCACAACACGAACTAGAGATCCAACGGTTATGATCGTGTTTGGAGCGACGATGGGGGAGATAATGGCCTGCGTTCAGAGGCACCTGCGCACGCATTTTCATGAGAGAGAGGGGGCCGAGCTTCGAGCTCTTCCTGGTGATGGTAGCTTGCGTCGAGGGCTTCGCGATGGCGGTGACGTGATCGAGTATAGATGAGAGATGGCGATGCAATGTTTAACCCTAGTTGGTCTATGATGGGTTCGGCCTCATTCGTGACTGTCTGGAGATGAACGAAGGGAGAGGGAGACGCAGTGCACGGCTGTGATGCAAAGATGCTAGATCTTGTGGCTGAGATTGGCTAAGGTTGAAATTTATTAAGTTAATGTTATAAATCTATGTATATAAACACGTGTAACTTCAAAAATTCATATCTTTTTCATACGAGGTCGAAAACGCGCGAAACCAGTTGCGTTGGAATCGTATGGATGAGCACTACGCGATGGAGTTGGTTTGGAGTCGTTTGGAGTTAGTGAGAATTTTGGGTAAAATTAAACGCGCGTTTAATTTTATTCGAAATAAATCGCTAAAACGGAATTTAAAACCAAGGTGAGAACTTCTCACTCAATCGAAATAGTTTCGATTTTATTTTAAATAGTTAGATTTAAAATATTTGAATGCATGTTTGAATGATGATTGATATCTATTGTTTGTTAAAATAGACATTATACGCCGTTAGTAAGCGGATATTATTTAATAAAAACATATACCGCGAATATTTCATAAACAGTGAAATTGGTATTATAAATAATATCAATATATATATATTGGCATATGTATATATTGCAGTTGATTGATTTCCCGTATTTTTTAGCGGATGAGACCCTATTACGCCGTTATTAAGCGGATAATATTTAATAAGAACATATACCGCGATAATTTCGTACTGAGCGAAATTGGTATTGTGCTAATGTTTGTGGATGCAGGAAACAGGTTGGAGGGATCCAACTGGATTCCTCAACAGTATTTATTTAATTTCAGATATTTTGATATTTGATGGACTATCATATCGATATATGATGTCGTTGTAGTCGTGATTGACTATTTGGTGTGTAGCATCATTGGACCCAGATTTTGGGATTTTAAAATGATTATAAAGTGATTTTTGAAAATATACTTTATTTTTGGAATTGATCCATTTTAATAAATAAACGTTATAATTTTTAATGTTATAAAAATTATGATTTTTGTGAAATACAGTTAAAAACTGATTTTTGAGAATATGATGCTATTGATTTTATAAAATAGTTTAATCGAGATATTTTAGAATTTTTGTGAACAGTTTAAATATAGGATTTATAAAATTTAATTATTTTATGAATCAAAATGGTGAAATAATAAAGGAGATTAAAGACGTTTTAAAAGGATAATATAAATTGATTTATATTAAGAGATTTATAAATGGATATTTATAAATTGAAATATGGACATTTTAAAACGAGTTTTTATAAGTGTTTGAATGAAGTGAAAATGAATTTCATAATTGAATGGAATTTATAGAATTTTATACGGTGAAGTTATAAATGGAATTTTATAAGCAGTAAGTTTATAAAATTTATTAAGTTATTAAAATAATGATTTTGGATAAATGAATGAATCTTATAAGTTATAAGATTTATAATTTGGGAAGTTGAAAAGAACGATTTTGTAAAATAATCGTTTTATAAGCATTTGACTTATAATATGAACTTTTAGTTTATAATTGAGTTATAAACTGGAATAGGTTAATAAAGGAATTTATAAAAAGGAAGCTTTTATAAATAAATAGAAATGGAATTTATAAACGTTGTTTCATAAATTCGCAAACAACTTATTTTGATAAGTTAATTGTTGAAACCTATTAATGGAGTTATATTCACGTTTTTAAATAGTGAATAATCCTTTGAATTAAAATGAATAGAAATGATGAAATGTGTTAACGTAGTATCTTTACGTTTTTGAATAGTGAATAAGATGTTAAAGAAATTGTTTTGAATGTGATATTTGAAATAGAATTAAAACGATCTAACAAAGTTTTAATTGTGTTGAGATTCGAAACCATAGATTTCAACATTTATTGTTGAAATAGACGTTTTCGAGAAATAAAAGGAGATGATGGACTATAACACTGTTGTTATAGTAAATGATTTCCGAAAGGAAATGTTTTGTATAGTATTGGGATTTATATATCTATTTAATTTCGAATCCCTATACTAGTGATTTTGGGTTATCGTAACAATGTTTTACGTAACATTCGTTTTGGCCCAAATAAATATGTTTATGAGAATGATTTCCTTAAAGAATGAAATATATACTTAATCTCGATTTAAGTATATTGAATATTTTCTAAGTGTTGAAAATAAATAAAATTTGTGAATTACTTATGAATAAATAAGTATGGAAATGTTTTTCCAATATAAAGTGAATATTAGAGAATTTATCTTTTTGAAGATAAATTGAAAATGAATATTATAAATCGAATTGAAGTCGTATATTCATTAATACTTTAGATTATAAATTCACTAAGGAATTTATAAAAGAAAGTGGAATTGGTTTAAAAATAAATATTGATTTATTTTTGAAGTGTTGAAATAATATATCTAGTGAAGATATTTTTGGAAAATAAATAAATTGGAAAATTATTTGGAATCTGGTGATGTGTGCATATCCAGTGATAGTTCAATAACCGACTATCAATATTTCCCTTTGAATGGGTAATAGATGTGAATTGATTGAATTTGAATGCCACACTTATTTAAAAATAAGCGCTCACTATTCGGGTTAACCGGGAAAGGACCATGGGGTCGTATAACCCATTCCGAATATGTGATACGTCGTTATAATTGCATTGAAGATCGGTGTTGAAGATCCGGTATTTGCGAGAGCGATAGGATGACCTGTCGATTTACTCTGCACCGAGTAGCTACGGTATAGAGTTCTCCATATGTGATGGTGAATCCGATCAGGATTGTGAATATCCGGATTGCAAGGACTTCTTTGTAAGTGCCTTCGGTTTTGTTCGAGCCCGGAACAGACTTGTATGGATTGTGTGTCTGACATTACAAGTTGAGATATAAAGCCGATTTCTTTCAAATATATTTCTGTTGGTGGCGAAGAATTTATTCTTTTAGCTTAACACCCTTCTCTGAGACGTACGAGCTCAGAGGTTATATAGTTGAAGTTATCAGCGATATATTCCCAATTTGGTAATGTGACATGCTGAGTGATGCTGAAATGATCATTGTGTTGATTATTGTGATAGGATCGTTTATTTGATCGTCTATCTTGGTGATCATTGTGTTGATCATTTGTTGACCCAAAGCATGGCTTTTGTATAAAGTATGTTTTTGTGGACGTGACTTCGTCGAACCTCACACCCCGGAAATGGTCAAAACAGGAAAGATGCAGCAAGGTTATGAGGGGTAGCACCCTTTAGGGTATGTACATTTCCTTCTGGATAGAGGTTGTATCATGGTATGGAGCCCAGATATTTAACCTATGTGGTTACTACGAATTTATAACTTTGTGGTTGTTGGCTTTCGGGATCCCGTGAGAAAGGTCGTTTACGATCGGGGAATGGCGTGCTCGTGTCAGTAGTTACCCAGTTAGGGGTAACCCGGCCTTGTGTTGGCAGAGTTCCGGTTTGGTTCTCGGGGATGTCTTTCCAGAGGCATTCTCATGTGGCAATGGGAAGTTCCTTGGCCTGACCATTTGTTGGAAATCCAAAGAAACAATACGAAACTTGTACGGTTTTAGTTGTATAACCTGCTATGGAATGTGGCGGTAACCTGCTATTGAACATAGTTAGCTATAGTAGGCATACGATAATGGTCGTATGTTGGCTAAGATTTATATTCTACTTTCGAAATGAATTTTCCCCTACACTATGCACTAGTAATAATATCAGATGTTATTTTAAATACGTATCAAGCATCTTTGACTATCATAAGGAGAAATCTCCTCCGATTCTGCGTTTGCATGTGTGTGTGTGCGGGAGGCCCTATGGTAGTCTCATTTTTAATAGCATTGCGAATTGAATTTAAAAATATTCCTCTATTTTGATTTTAAAGTAAATAAACTGTTTTGAGTTCTCACACCAGTCACATGACTGACTTGGAGTTTATTGTTTTCCTTCCTAAACTCTGGGTGCCCACCAATTTCCACACGGGCAGTCGAGAGTTAAGGTTTATCAGGATATTCTGGATATTCTGGAGTTGCTGGAGGCAAGCTGGATGGCATGGCGTATTACTTATATAGTATTTCTTTTTCCGCTGCACTATTTGTTGTTGTTGTTGTACACTCTGATGATATGATGTAATGTAATGAAATGTAATGTAATAACTGATATAGTTCTTTGTTTAAAGATTATTCATTTATTATTATATGTTGTTCCGCTGCGAATTGTGAGATTCTGATGTTTTTCCGTTGTTTTCTGTTCCGTCCTATTTTCTTCTGTTTTTCTTTTTCCTCTATTCTCTTTTTCTTCTATTTTAAAATGTTCTATCTTCTTTTCTGTTTTCTCTCCTCCCTAATTTCTATCTTTTTCTCTTCTCTTTTCTTCTTTTCTTTTTCTAAATTTTTCTTAAAAACCCCTAAGGGTTCGTATTTTCGTTCATCTTGAATTAAACAAAGGAGATTAGTGTCTATTCAAGGAGTACGGACTTACGGGTCTTTACATGTATATTTGTTGCAGGTGACAGGTTGGAGCGATCCAACTGGATTCCTCACCCGTATTTATTTATTTACAGATACTGTGATATATGATGTTATCATATGATATATGATGTTTTGGATGCCATGATTAATGTATTTAATGCTGTTGCAGCATTAGGCCTATATTTTGGAATTTAAAAATGTTAAAGTAACGATTTCGAATTTAAAAGAATTTTAAAGTGATTTTGAAAATAAATGTTTTATTGAATTTTTGAATTGTTAAGAATTGATTTATTTTGAATAAATAAATGTGATAGTTTTTATGTTATAAAAATTATGATGTTTTGGGAAATAAAACTGAAATGTGATTTTTGGAATATGAAATGAACTATTTTGTAAATATAGTTTAAATTGAGATTTTTGACTAATATAAATGGTTTATAAAGAAGATTTATAAAAATTGAATTTTTATAAATAAGAACGAAGGAATTATAAAAGAGTTTTATAAGTGTTGAATTGGAGTTATAAATGGATTTTATAAGTAAATAAGATTTATAGATTTATGATTTGTGAAGTTATAAAATAAATGAATTTTGTAAATAAATGAATTATAAGCAATTAACTTATAATTTGGATTTGGAAAATAAATGAGATGTAAATGGAGTTGGTTAATAAAGGAATTTTGTGTATTGAAGTTTTTATAAAATATAAAATGGAATTTATAAACATTGTTTTATAAATCCAAAATCAATTGAATTTGATAAGTAAGTAGGGAAGCTTATTAAAGGAGATATATCCATGAATTTGGACAGTGGATAATCCTTTAATGAATATATAGAAGCAATGAATTTGGTAAACGGCTTATATTCACGATTTTGGACAGTGAATAATATATTAAATAAAATGGATATTTTTGAAAGTGAATATTATTAAATGGAATAAAATGATTAAAAGATGTTTTAAAATATGTTAAGGATCGAAACCATAGATTTCAACATTCATTGTTGAAGTAGACATTTTCGAGAAATAAGTAAATGATGGACTATAACACTATTGTTATAGTAAATGATTTTCGAAAGGAAATGTTTTTGTATAGTATTGGAATTTATATATCTATCTTATTTTCGAATCCCTATACTAGTGATTTTGGGTTGTCGTAACGATGTTTTACGTAACATTCTTTTTAACCCAAAATAAAGATGTTTAAAAGAATGTTTTCCTTAAAGAATAAAATATATACTTAATCGTGTTTTAAGTATATTGAATATTTTCTAAGTGTTGAAAATAAATTGATTTGTGAATTACTTATTGTTAAATAAGTATTTGGAAATGTTTTCCAATATGAAGTGAAATGTTTTGAGAATATATCTTTTTAAAAGACAAATTGAAGTGAATATTTGGCAAGTTATTTAATTTATGGAAGATCAATAAAAGGGCCTAGTGATTGTATATAGCGCTGAATATTTGTTTGTTTGCTTTGATAGTTAAATAACCGACTATCAAATTGCCTAAAAAAATTTAGTTCCTCAACTTGATGTGGGAACTCTTTAGTCGTACACTTAGTACGTAGCCTTCTGTGTAGACTTGATTATCGTTTGTGTTGAGGATGTTAATTCGTATAGTGTGGAGTATTACTCCAATCTATCGAGCTTCCTTCTTGGCCCGAAGGATAGCAAGTTGAAAGTTGGAAACGTGATAAGTCTATGAGACTTAGTTTCTATGTGAATTTGAGAAACGCTTTTGCGTTGTTGGTGCGAAGAGACCGGGGTCAGATTTATCTGAAAACCACTACAGACCAACATATACGCAACGATTGTGCAGGTTTCTTATTGATGATATTGTTATTCCGGATTTTCATTGTGGGAGACTGCTTGTTGATCGTTTGGGGTTAAATCCCAATATACATCCAGTAGCAGTGGTCTCTTCATTATGAAATATCCAATGCGAGGACTATTCGCTACTAATCCTAGGGATTTCCCGACAGGATGTGGTAGGAAAGTACCTTCTGTTTATCATATTCCTGGACAACTTGTATGGATGTTTGTCTGACATTGCATTTCTATAGATTACGTACATTGGTTTTTACAAACGCACATCAGTGGTGGCGGAGAAGGCAACTTCTCTTCGCTTAACACCCTCCTTGAGACGTATGAGCTTAAGGGTTGTATTTTTGTGGAAGGCAATTAGTAGCCAACGGAAATGGCCGTGTGGCATTCTAAGCGATGTGATTGTGCTTTGTGAAAGGTAATCGTTACCTCTAGTCTCATCAACCGGAAATGACCAAAACAAGGTTAGTGCGGTGATGTGCACGTAAATGTGCATATTTTTACCACCATATTTATTCTATTTAAATTAAATAAATGATCATATTGGGTATTTTAACTTGTTTTAACCAAAATTCATATTAATTCCAAATTTTCACATATTCATCTTCATATAGGGGCAAAACGGTCATTTAAGTGCATATATTTCTTTGCGAAAAATTAATTGAAAATTTGTATATATTTTTGTAGGAAATTGATCTCAAATAGAAGTGGTTTCATGAAGATATGCATGCACAAAATTAATACAAAGGAATGAAGATGGAAATAATTCAAAGTGAAGAACATGGAGGACCCCACCTACCCACCTACCTTAATGTACAAATTAAAGGCAAATGCACATGCTTTTGGACTTAATGGTTTCATGTAAACTTAATGGGGGATTAAGACATGTTAATGGTTACTTGGCCTCCACACTTCCTAAGGGGAATTTTGGGCATTCCCCAAAAAGTGAATTAGGGTTTTAAAACTTGTATATATACCCCTTATGTTTCATGTAGTCATCTTCCTCTTAGTTAGTTAGTTTTAGTTTAGAAAATAAATGAAAGCTCTCTTTCTTTCCATGGCTACTTAGCCATTTTTATTTTATGTAATCTTTTTTATTTTATGCAATTTACTACATGCTCTTTCCTTTTCATGTTCATTTACTTTCATGTTGTAGTGTAGATCTCTTTTCTTTTATGCAAGTTAGTTAGCTTATCCTTTCATTTTGCTCTCTTTTTCCTCTTCATTTTGCTTTCATGTTGCTTTCTACATTTGTTGATTTGATAACAAATATGAGAGATTAATCCCTACAATTTAAGGGTAATGAAGCTCTCTAGTATGTAGATGCAACATTTTGATTTTTATACTCTCTTTTTGTGCTTTAATGGAAACACTTGAAGTGGTTTAATGATGTTGTTTAGCTTCGAATTTGATAGTCTATGTTGTTCATAACAAATAGGCTATGCTTAAACAAACATAACACAAATTGCCTCTTCATTTAAATATGATTATGGCAAAGAAGTGAATGTTGAAATTGAAATTTGATAGCCTATATTTCTAAACAATAGTTAATAGGCTATGCTTAAAATAGATTTTTATTTCAACTTTGTTGTCATATATCATGAGAGTTAAAAGTGTATTAGTGGTTGTGTTATAGTTTGATGGTTTATATTAAGCTAATTAATAGCACAAATATACCATACTTATGATAAGCACATCAACTAATTCACTAATGACAAGAAAAGAGAGATCATAACTTCGTTTTGTTGATTTATGTGATCTAGAGAGTGGAAATTGCCTCTAAATTGTCTTAACACTCTCATATTTTTATCTATTTTCTTTTGTCATTTTTCTTTTTTGTTTTAGTTAATCACTCTTCCAACTTTGGTTAATTTGATTGAGTAGAATTTTAAAATCATCAATTCCCTGCGGATCGACCCGTATTCGCCGCGTGCTAAATTCGTACACCGTGCGCTTGCGGTTATTTTTTATTTCAAAATTCGTTCGACGGTTTTCTAATCCGATAGAAATTCCGTCGACGAACAAGTTTTTGGCGCCGTTGCCGGGGAATTGCTTTGATTTTGATTTTCTATTCTTCGAATTATTGTTCATTTGATCATATTTTGTGTGTTTGTTTTGTGTTTATATTTGTTTGTGTGTTTGTAGTTTTTCATTTTGCATTTGCATTTCCATTAAAAAAAAAAATTCAAAACAAAAACGAAAACATTTTATTTTCTATTCATTTTCTTTACAATTTCAGTTACTAATTTCAATTTCAACACACAATCTGTTTTTCTACATCATTTCTGGCCATACTATTCACTGTTTTCTGCCATTTCACTGTGCACACAGCATGCATACACCATCTTGAGCACTTCAACTCACCACAAACACTTCTGTTTGCCACAATTCTGTTACTATTGTCCCCATTACCACTTCTGTTTGCCAAATTTCTGCCATAACACATCTCCAAACTACTTCATACTACAGTATAACCACCAAGCAACTTCAACACCCCCATTCACCTGACCACAGTTTCCCAGCCTTCACTGCCTTCTACAACCATTTGCCTCATCAACATCTACTGCACATTCCATCACAACTGAACCATTCCACTAGCCTGCCTGACCACTCCACTGCTTTCAATGCCCATAACGACAAATACAAGACATCCTCAATCTGTCACCCACACTTACAAAAACTATCCACTGCTTGCTGCCGACAACCACTTCAAATCCACAAAATTCATCGAAACCACTGACAACCTCCCCTCTGTTTCATCACAGTTCCAACCACATATTCCACAGCTCTTGCATTACCCACTCTCCTCTGACCAAAACAACTTCTTCCACATCAACTCTTTACAGCTGCAACAACTCACTACTTCCCATAACCCCAAACAGACTCCAACACAACAAGCTACTCCTTCAACTACACTTTCAAGCCTCTACTGTCGAAACTGCCTTTACTGTCAAAACTTCAAAACAGCACCGAGCATTGCAAAACCAAATCACGCTTACCACATATACATCAAACTTTTTCATACATCAACCACTACCCATCAGCTTCCAACCATCATCTGCTCTACCACTGTCATCTCCAGTGCCTGCCGCTCCACAAACACTCTTGAATCCACTTCGAACACTAGCCACCACCCCCGCCAGGAACAACAATCGAAACAACGCAAAATCAAAAAACGAACTTCTCCCAATTGAACGAAGACCAAAAACAACTAGCAACTCCTCCATTCGCAAACATTCCCTATCCCTTACTACTGCCTCACGCATATACAACCTTACCTCCAGTACTCCATCTTCACAGAGCAACTACAATTACCATACCAGTCATCCATCGCAGCTCCACCACCCATACCGCCAACAATAACCACCATTCAAAAAAAAAAGTGCAGATTATCATCATCAGTATTCCTGCCACCACAATTCACTTCACAAACCATTTCATCAACTTCCCACAGTTCATCAACTAAAATTCAGCCATCACCAAAACCACTTCACCTCAATCCACTCTCAAACACAAATCGCAAAACAATCAAGCCAATTCGAACACGTTCGACCACAATCGATTGCAAAAAACCCCTCTGCATCGTGCGCGACCACCAACCCGCCTTCCAATTTGCCAAATTGACCTGAATTTGCCCAATCAAACACCTAAACAACCATCGCGACCTCCACCACTGCAATCATTTGCAACTCACCTGAAACAACAAACCGCTAGCACGATCTGAAATTGCGTCATCCATCCCAACCGAATTTCAAACTTGAACTTAGCAAATTACGGTTTTTGGAATTCTGTTTTGTGAAATTCTGTTTGAAAATTTGGTTTGGAATCTGCTTACAGGTTTGAGAAGTTTTGATTTGGGAATTCGAATAGGAAGTTGATTTTTGCATTATGTTTTGTTCTGGAACTTTATGTTGTAAATAGCTGAATTTTGAGAGTGGGGTATGCGTATGTGTTTTAA
The DNA here is from genome assembly GCA_030765085.1 of Allium cepa. Classification (NCBI taxonomy): domain Eukaryota; kingdom Viridiplantae; phylum Streptophyta; class Magnoliopsida; order Asparagales; family Amaryllidaceae; genus Allium; species Allium cepa. The sequence goes on along the minus strand of CM060943.1, from coordinate 236,815,199 downwards.
GCTGAGTTTGTAGGCCGCGCCTGGGTAAAGCAAAGTTAAAAAAAAAATTCCATTCAACTATTTTTTTTTTTAAGTAAAACCCTACTTTTAAGTTTCCTTTAAAAAAAAACCAAAAATAATAATTATTGTATATATCTTAGTTTTTAATTTTCAGGTTGCCAAAGCAGGAAATAAAGGAAGAATAGCTTGTTGAAAATTGCTTCCTTAGCTAGCCAAAATAAATTGCTCTGCTTGCTAAAAAATTCTGCTTTCATTTCTACTTTTATTTGAATTGAATTGTTGGTTTCTTGCATTTGCATTTTAAAAAAAAAAATTCATTCGTAGTTGCATTGTTAATACACGTTTTATTTCAGCTTTGCATTTCGTCTTAGAATTTGATTAAATAATAACTCACTTAATTGTATATTGACAGTTGTCTTCTTTGAACAATTTAATTTCTTGGTGTCTAGGCTATGGCAGAGTAATAACCATTTATAAATATTACGGTGATTCGTAAATATTATAGTGGTTGTTCCTCTGAAGGTACTTAAACCTTCGGCTGCATTGCTACGGTGATTCGTGGTGCACCGATAACCCCTGCCCGTTACCTGGCTGAGAAATATTTTTGTTGATTTAAGACAATTTGTGATTATACAATTTTGGGTTAACTTAGGATAAATCATTTGTAATTAAACCTTGCATTCATTTAGTTGCATTAGTTCATGCATATTTAAGAAAAAAAATTTCAAAAATCCAAAACTAAAAAGAAAATTGTAAATATTCCTTTGATTTTCCTTTGAAATTTTTAAATCATTTTCTTTGAAATTTAAAAAAAAAATCCAAAAAACTTTTTTAGAAAAACCAAAATTCAAAAAAAAAAATTGAAAAATAAAAACAAAACAAAAATCGATTTCCCTTTTCAAAAATAAATTTTCTTTGTAAATATTTTTCGTTTATAAAAAAAAAACCAAAAAAAAACATTCTTGAAAATGTCAGAATTTCCATATTCACTTGAATTTTACAATAGTTGTGAAAATCAATATAATCCATATGATTTCAGTCCAAATTCGTATGGATATTTTAACAACAACTATTGTGAAAATAATTCAAATTTCGAACAACAAAATTTTCAAAACGATGACCAATCTTCGACTCTTGAAAATAGCATTGAAATGATTTCATCTTTACTCGAACTTTCTACACGACAAAATCAAGAGATAAATGATTTATGTAATTCTTATTTGTGTAATAACTCGAGTCAAGGATTTCAAAATTTGAATTCAATTCAAAATTCAAATGATTACGATTATAACCCATGCCAATTTAATTTCGAACTCCAAAATGAATTTCAAACTCAACATGAAAATGGGAACAACTTTTCAAACGAATTGGGCAATGGGAATAATCTTAACCATGTTACGATTGAAAATTTTTATTCTCAACAAATCCAAATCGAAAATTCTCAATTTAATAACTATAAATTGGATTTTGTTGAACAAATGAATGAAATTTACGATGATCACACGGATTTGTTGTTTGAAACTTATATGAAACATCATGAAAAACAAAATCAAATTTCAACATATGACGAGTCAAGTGATAATCCACCTTTTACCCAAATCGACGATTTTCAAATAATAACTTTTGAATTTGATAATGACGATCTTAATCAAGTTGTTGAAAATACGGTAATTGAGTTGGATTTCAATTCTTTTGAGGGCGCGAAACTCGATTTAAACTTCGATCTTCCTTTTTCTGAAAATTTGAATACGACAACTTTGAAACTCGATTTACATGATGAAGTTGTTGATAATCCAACAAATGAAGTCGAATTTAACGAACATCAGTTTTATGGACTTTTTGAAAACGAGTTGTTGAATTTTGAAGGGGAAAATTTCGATCACCATTTTGATTTTGAAATCGATAATTTTGAAGAAGTTTTCAATGATAAGCTTGAATTTCAAATTGGTGAAAATAAACTTGAACTTCAATCAATTGTTTTGTCGACCCTGAAAATCATCGAAAATAAAACAACTCGTACGATTTTTAATAAAACGACATTCGTTTTTCCAAATCGACAATCAACTTCAAATTCTTTTACGATTTGGTTTTTCGTGCTTAAGCCGTGTCTCACACATTTGACGAGACAAATGAATTGGTCTTTGGAAGACCGTTTCATTTACTTTTTGACTATATACTTTCTCATCTCTTGTAAATAGTAATCTTTCATGTAAATATAGGATTTTTATTTTATTTTTCTCCTTCCATTTGGGTTGACTGTGGGGACCCAGTCAAAATCAAGTGTGGGGGGGGACTCATCTTCATTTTTTTTCATGGTTTATTTTTGCTTTAAAATCAAAAAAAAAAAATTAAAATTAAAAAAAATCCCAAAAACAAATTTTCTTTTGATTTATTTTTAAAAGAAACACTATAAGATAAATATATGGCTTTGGTTTATTAAATTGAATTTTTTGAAAATTTATTGGTCTTAACAAAAATAAAAATGAAGTTTGATTACAAATAATAATGGTTTAACTAGTATCTAGGAAGATTCATATGTGTTAATTATGAAGTACATCCTAATTGAAAATCTTTGTTTTAAAAAGTGGTTGATTTAAAGTAAAGGATATAACATTTTTTTTGTCTTCTAAGTTAAATGGTGCTAAGATGTTTTTGCAAAACTCCCTCTCAAAAAGTATAAAAATAAAAAATAATAACATCCAAGTATTCACTCTCATTTAAAAGTCCTCACGGTTATGCATAGGTGATTACTTGGAATTTTTGATTATGTGATTTCATACACATTTAAAAGTCCTCACGGTTATGATGTATGGAACACATGTAAAAAAAAAGACTTCATAAAAACCACCTACGGTCGATAGTGTATGCATGAAAGTGTGTGCACTCGCCATGCTCTGTGCTCCCCTCACATAAGCCCGAAAGGCAGTGCATGGGTAATATATCTGGCCTCAGTTTACCTGAGCTAGGTGTGTAATTTTTATTGCAAATAATGAGAGAGCAAGCAATTGAAATCCTAGCACTATTTTTACTTATTTTGTAACGACCCAGAATTTTTGATAATTAAAATATGAATATTTAATTAATTTTAAATATTAATAAGTGAATTTATAAGTCAAATAAATTTTTATTTGAATTATTGAATTTAATTGGATAATTAAATCGATAATTTAATATGTTAAATTAGGGAAATAATTGAAAATCGGGTTAAATATGATTGAAAATGATTTGTAAAATTTTATTTTATCATGTTGAAGTTAGAATGATATTTTAGAACTTTTAAAATCGAATTAAAAGTTAAATTGTGAAAATTGAGTATTTTAATATTTAAATCGACTAGTGAAAATAGCCAATTTTTGAACATTCTCAGAATCAAACGAAACCAGTTCCATTGGATCCGTAATAGTTAGTTATTACCGGATTTCAATTTTCGTGTCAATCGGAGCTATCGTTTGATCGTGGCAACTCGAAACGCATCGAATTGTTTTTAATTTAAATTTGGCGAGTTAAAATAGCCATTTTTCAAAAAGTCTCGGATTTCGACGAAACCAGCTTCATCGAATCCGTAATGTGATATTATTGTAAGGTTTCAAATTTCAAGTTGATTGGATTTACCGTTTGTCCGATACGAATTAAAACGCCTAGAAAATCGCTTAAATCGGTTTAATTCAGATTGAGCGTTTATAGCCATAACTCGCACAGATGTCCGAATTAGCTTTCGAAACCTGTTCCATTGTGTCCGGAACGCGGGGTAAACCCTAGAAACGCTGGTTACGGCGCGTAAATCGGAGTTCGGAATTTCCGGATGAATAGTGTTCGAATTTTCTCTATAAATATACACCCTACCCCTTCATAAATTAAAAATAAAATAAAAATTAGGTTATAAAACCCTAGCCGCCACTTTTAGGTTCAATGGACAGAATTTAATCTCACTTCTTCCTCAATCTCTCTCAATCCAGCAAGAATTAGCCAAAGTTGTTAACTACAACATTGAAGATCATGAAGAGAGCTTTCAATCCATACGGTTGAGATCGTGTTTGGAGCATCGTAGGAGGAGCAAGGTGGGGCCGACCGTGGCCAGTCACGCACGACTTTCCACGTGCTATAGGTGGCCGAGCTCCAGGTTGTTTTGGCCGTGCATAGGTGGTGGAAGGAGGTTCATAACGCAAGTCCCTGATCGAAGTATCGTTGAGAGATGGAGTTGCATAATTAAACCCTAATCATGAAGCTATGGGTTTGGGTGGAGCGGCTTTGTCTGGAGATGGAAACGTGAGATGGGGAAGATGCAAGGCACGGTCCAGATGAGGAGATGCAAGATCCAAGGGCTGAAATTAGTTAGGTTATAAATTAGTTAATTTATGTTGTAAAAAGTTTATATAAATCGTGTACAATCTTTAAAAATTCATAACTTTTTCATACGAGGTCGAAAAAATGCAAACTCAGTTGCGTTGGAATCGTATGGACGAGCACTACGCGATGGAGTTGGTTTGGAGTTGTTTGGAGTTAGTGAGAATTTTGGGTAAAATTAAACGTCCGTTTAATTTTATTCGAAATAAATCGCTAAAACGGAAATTAAAATCAAGGTGAGAACTTCTCACTCAATCAAATCAGTTTCGATTTTATTTTAAATAGTTAGATTTAAAATATTTGAATGCATGTTTGAATGATGATTGATATCTATTGATTGTTAAAATAGACATTATGCGCCGTTAGTAAGCGGATGTTATTTAATAAAAACATATACCGCGAATATTTCATAAACAGTGAAATTGGTATTATATATAATAGCAATATATATATACTGGCATATGTATATATTGGAGTTATTGATTTCCCGCATTTTTTGTTTAGCGGATGAGACCCTATTGCGCCGTCTATTAAGCGGATAATATTTAAATCCCATATACCGCGATAATTTCGTACTGGAGCGAAATTGGTATTGTGCTAATGTTTGTGGATGCAGGAAAATAGGTTGGAGGGATCCAACTGGATTCCTCAACAGTATTTATTTGATTATGGATATTTTGATATTCGTTGATTATCATATACGATATGTGATATCGTTGTTGTCGTGATTGGCTATTTGGTGTGTAGCATCACTAGACCAAATTTTGGAATTTTAAAATGATTTATAAAGTGATTTTTGAAAATATACTATATTTTTGGAATTGATCCATGTTAAATAAATAAACGTTAAAATTTTCAAAGTTATAAAATTTTGATTTTTGTGAAATATAGTTAAAAGCTGATTTTTTAGAAATAAGGGTTAATGATTTTATAAAGTAGTTTAAATTGGATTTTTGAATTTATTGTAAAAAGTTTAAATATAGGATTTATAAAATTTAATTATTTTATGAATCAAAATGGTGAAATAATAAAGGAGATTAAAGACGCTTTAAAGAATAATATAAATTGATTATATTAAGAGATTTATAAATGGATATTTATAAATTGAAATATAGACATTATAAAACGAGTTTTTATAAGTGTTTGAATGAAGTGAAAATGAATTTTGTAAATGAATGGAATTTATAAAATTATAAATGGTGAAGTTATAAATGAAATTTATAAATAGTAAGATTTATAAATTTTGTGAAATTATTAAAGAATATATTTGGATGAATAATTGAATCTTATAAGTTATAAGATTTATGATTATGAAGTTCAAAGGAACGATTTTTGTGAACGAATAAATTATAAGCATTTAACTTATAATATGAACCTTTAGTTTATAATTGAGTTATAAATCGAATAGGTTAATAAAGAAAATTTATAAAAGGAAGTTGTTATAAAATAATTAGAAATGGAATTTATAAACGTTGTTTTATAAATTCGCAAATGACTTATTTTGATAAGTAAATTGTTGAAACTTAGTAATGGAGTTATATTCACATTTTTGACTGTGAATAATCCTTTGAAATAAAATGAATAAAAGGATGAAAATTGTTAACGTAGTATATTCACGTTTTTGAATAGTGAATAATATGTTAAAGAAAATGTTTAGAATGTGATATTTTAAATTGAATTAAAATGATCTAACGATGTTTTAAATGTGCTGAGATTCGAAACCATAGATTTCAACATTCATTGTTGAAATAGACGTTTTCGAGAAATAGAAGGAAATAATGGACTATAACACTGTTGTTATAGTAAATGATTTCCGAAAGGAAATGTTTTGTATAGTATTGGGATTTATATATCTATTTTAATTTCGAATCCCTATACTAGTGATTTTGGGTTGTCGTAATGATGTTTTACGCAACATTCGTTTTGGCCCAAATAAATATGTTTAAGAGAATGATTTCCTTAAAGAATGAAATATATACTTAATCTCGATTGAAGTATATTGAATATTTTCCAAGTGTTGAAAATAAATAAAATTTGTGAATTACTTATGAATGTATAAGTATGGAAATGTTTTCCAATATAAAGTGAATATTTTGAGAATTTATCTTTTTGAAGATAAACTGAAAAGAAAAATTGAAATGAATAATTGAAATCGAATATTCATAGATATTTTGGATTATAAATTCACTAAGGAATTTATAAAGGAGAGGAGAATTTGTTTAAAAATAAATATTGATTTATTTTTGAAGTGTGAAATTATATATCTAGTAAAGATATTTTGGAAAATAAATAATTTGGAAAATTATTTGGAAACTGGTGATGTGTGCATATCCATTGATAGTTCAATAAACGACTATCAATATTTCCCTTTGAATGGGTAATTGATGTGATTTGTTGAATTTGAATGTCACACTTATTTTTGAATAAGCGCTCACTGTTCGGGTTAACCGGGAAAGGACCATGGGGTCGTATAACCCATTCCGAATATGTGATACGTCGTTGTGAATTGCATTGAAGATCGGTGTTGAAGACCGAGTATTTGTGAAAGCGATAGGATGACCTATCGATTGTCTCTGCACTGGGTAGCTCCTGGTATAGAGATCTCCTAAGTGATGGGAAATTCGATCGGGATTGTGAATACCCGGATTGCAAGGGCTTCGTAAGAAGTGCCTTCGGTTTTGTTCGAGCCCGGAACAGACTTGTATGGATTGTGTGTCTGACATTACAAGTTGAGATATAAAGCCGATTTCTTTTAAATATATTTTTGTTGGTGGCGGAGAATTTATTCTTTTAGCTTAACACCCTTCTCTGAGACGTACGAGCTTAGAGGTTATATAGTTGAATGTTATCAGCGATATATTCCCAATTTGGTAATGTGATATGCTGAGTGATGCTGAAATGATCATTGTGTTGATTATTTGTGATAGGATCGTTTATTTGATCGTCTATCCTTGTGATCATTGTGTTGATCATTTGTTGACCCAAAGCATGGCTTTTGTATAAAGTATGTTTTTGTGGACGTGACTTCGTCGAGCCTCACACCCCGTGAATGGTCAAAACAGGAAAGAAGCGGCAAGGTTATGAGGGGTAGCGCCCTTTAGGATGTGTGCATTTCCTTCTGGAAAAGGGTGGTATCATGGTATGGAGCCCAGATACTTACTCATGTTGAAAACACTTTGTTATGATTGTGTGAATTGATTACGAGCGCTCGGTGAAAGGTCCCAAAGGACCGGGGGATGGCATATTCGGTCAGTTGTTACTCAGTTAGGGGTAACCCGGCCTTGTGTTGGTAGAGATCCGGTTTGGTTCTCGGGGATGTCCATCCAGAGGCATTCTCATGTGGCAATGGGAAGTTCCTTGGCCTGATCATTCGTTGGAAATCCAAAGAAACAATACGTGACTTGTACGGTTTTAGTTGTAGGACCTATCATTCACTTATGGTGTCGCAACACTGTTTGGATGGTAGCTATAGTAGGCATACGATAATGGTCGTATGTTGGCTAAGATTTATATTCTACTTTCGAAATAAATTTTTTCCTACACTATGCACTAGTAATAATATTAAATGTTCTTTTAAATGCGTATCAAGCATCTTTGATTATCATAAGGAGAAATCTCCTCCGATTCTGCGTTTGCATGTGTGTGTGTGCGGGAGGCCTTATGGTAGTCTCATTTTTAAAAGCATTGCGAATTAAATTTAAAAATATTCCTCCATTTTGATTTCAAAGATAATTAAACTGTTTTGAGTTCTCACACCAGTCACATGACTGACTTGGAGTTTATTGTTTTCCTTCCTAAACTCTGGGTGTCCACCAATTTTCACACGGGCAGTCGAGTGTTAAGGTTTATCAGGATATTCTGGAGTTGCTAGAGGCAAGTTGGATGGCATGGCGTAATTACTAGTTTATATAGTATTTCTTTTTCCGCTGCACTGTTTGTTGTATGATGTTGTACACTCTGATGATATGATGTAATGAAATGTATAAAATGTAATAACTGATATAGTTCTTTGTTTAAAGATTATTCATCTATTATTATATGTTGTTCCGCTGCGAATTGTGAGATTCTGTTGTTGTTCTGTTGTTTTCTGTTCCGTCCTATTTTCTTCTATTTTCTTTCTGTTCTATTCTCTTTTTCTTCTATTTTAAAAGTTTTCTATTATCTTTCCTCTCTCTCTTCTATCTTTTCCCTCTTCTATTTTCTATTTTCTCTCCTCCCTATTTTCTATCTATCTTCTCTCTTCTTTTCTTCTCTTTTCTTTAAATTCTTTTTAAAAACCATAACATTTCGGTTTTTCGGCAACGAAAAATCTAAAACGTTACATTTGGTATCAGAGCTTATGGTTAAGCGACAACCATGGTTCTGTTGGGTATTACTCATTAGAGATAGAGTCAGCAGTACTCTAGATTGAGTTTGAGTGTAATAATAGATATGAGAGCGTATTTGTTAGTGAATATATAAAATTGATTTATATTGTGATGGTTGGTTTATTGAGTGGTATATGAACTTTCGTCAGCGTGGTCCGCAAGACTATGCCGAAGGGGTTTCTAAACCCTTGAATAGAACAATTCGGCACGATATTGTTTTAAATTGGGTAAATGAAATAATTTTACCTTGATTTTATTTTATATATAAAGGAATAATTTTTCAGAATTATTAAAGTGTATATAAATTGATTGTTTGGTTGTTGAATAAGAACATCTAAATAAAAGAATAATTATATAAGCAAATGAATTATAAGAATGAAATTATAATTAAAGTGATTTACAATTGTGAATAAACTTATATATGTAAGAAGTGAAACTAATGAATATATTTATGAACTTGAGTTATATGAACTGAAATTCAACTTTAGTAATTGGATTGAATGAATGAATTGAATGTGAATAATTGATATGAAATAATGAATATAAGTGATAATTCATTAAAATCTAATGTTATTGGAAGTTGAAAGATTTAATGAAAATCAATTTAATTAAACCAATAGAAAGTGATGGTGTTAAACCAAAATTGAATGAATATAAGCAAAGGAATTTGGTTGAAATTAATAAACATTGGTTGTTATATGATTGTTAGTTGATTGTATATAATTCATTAAGTGTTAATGAAATTGAGTTAATGAAATTGGAAGCTATGAAATAGAATTCAAATTGAAAGTAAATAAATTTGAAATGAAATGAATTTGATTTGGAAGTGAACCAACTTGAATATGAATTAGTGAATATAAACTAATTGAAAATGAATATTAGTAAAAACATCCACTGTGAATGAATCAAATGTGATTTAAATTGAAAACCATTTCATTAAATATTAATAAGAATATGAATGAATATATATTGGTTATGAATGCTTGTTGGATGATAGTTGGTTGATGTTTGCATTTGTTGCTTTTGTTTCAGTTGCTATATGATGTATATTGATACTATTGTCTATATGCATGTTCTCATGTTGTTTGTTGAGTGTTTAGTAGGTGCGGATCGCGTTTGCTTCGCATTTGGAGCTCGCTTTCGCGCTATATTAGCCGTATATGCTCGCTAATAAAATATAAGGTACATATCTCGGATTACATACCGTACTTTTACATTTTTTCCCTTATACTGTCATTTTTTTTTCGGATCGAGCCGCGCAAAGGAGACTATGGCGAATTTTTCCGAAAATTTAAGGCGTTAGAAAAATTTGAGAAAATTGGAAAATTTTGAAAACTTTAACTTTGATTTTGGAATTGAAAGTTAAACAATAGTAGTTGTTTTTGAAAAGATAACTAAGTATGATTTGAAAACTTAGTAAGTTATTGTAAGAAATTTAATTATGAATTTTGGGAAAGTTGATAGATTCTGTAACTTTTCTTACTTAATAATTTCGAGGACGAAATTCTTTTAAGGGGGGAAGATTGTAACGACCCAGAATTTTTGATAATTAAAATATGAATATTTAATTAATTTTAAATATTAATAAGTGAATTTATAAGTCAAATAAATTTTTATTTGAATTATTGAATTTAATTGGATAATTAAATCGATAATTTAATATGTTAAATTAGGGAAATAATTGAAAATCGGGTTAAATATGATTGAAAATGATTTGTAAAATTTTATTTTATCATGTTGAAGTTAGAATGATATTTTAGAACTTTTAAAATCGAATTAAAAGTTAAATTGTGAAAATTGAATATTTTAATATTTAAATCGACTAGTGAAAATAGCCAATTTTTGAACAGTCTCAGAATCGAACGAAACCAGTTCCATTGGATCCGTAATAGTTAGTTATTACCGGATTTCAATTTTCGTGTCAATCGGAGCTATCGTTTGATCGTGGCAGCTCGAAACGCATCGAATTGTTTTTAATTTAAATTTGGCGAGTTAAAATAGCCATTTTTCAAAAAGTCTCGGATTTCGACGAATTCAGTTTTATCGGATCCGTAATGTGATATTATTGTAAGGTTTCAAATTTCAAGTTGATTGGATTTACCGTTTGTCCGATACGAATTAAAACGCCTAGAAAATCGCTTAAATCGGTTTAATTCAGACTGAGCGTTTATAGCCATAACTCGCACAGATGTCCGAATTAGCTTCCGAAACCTGTTCCATTGTGTCCGGAACGCGGGGTAAACCCTAGAAACGCTGGTTACGGCGCGTAAATCGGAGTTCGGAATTTCTGGATGAATAGTGTTCGAATTTTCTCTATAAATATACACCCTACCCCTTCATAAATTAAAAATAAAATAAAAATTAGGTTATAAAACCCTAGCCGCCACTTTTAGGTTCAATGGCCAGAATTTAATCTCACTTCTCCCTCAATCTCTCTCAATCCAGCAAGAATTAGCCAAAGTTGTTAACTACAACATTGAAGATCATGAAGAGAGCTTTCAATCCATACGGTTGAGATCGTGTTTGGAGCATCGTAGGAGGAGCAAGGTGGGGCCGACCGTGGCCAGTCACGCACGACTTTCCACGTGCTATAGGTGGCCGAGCTCCAGGTTGTTTTGGCCGTGCATAGGTGGTGGAAGGAGGTTCATAACGCAAGTCCCTGATCGAAGTATCGTTGAGAGATGGAGTTGCATAATTAAACCCTAATCATGAAGCTATGGGTTTGGGTGGAGCGGCTTTGTCTGGAGATGGAAACGTGAGATGGGGAAGATGCAAGGCACGGTCCAGATGAAGAGATGCAAGATCCAAGGGCTGAAATTAGATAGGTTATAAATTAGTTAATTTATGTTGTAAAAAGTTTATATAAATCGTGTACAATCTTTAAAAATTCATAACTTTTTCATACGAGGTCGAAAAAATGCAAACTCAGTTGCGTTGGAATCGTATGGACGAGCACTACGCGATGGAGTTGGTTTGGAGTTGTTTGGAGTTAGTGAGAATTTTGGGTAAAATTAAACGTCCGTTTAATTTTATTCGAAATAAATCGCTAAAACGGAAATTAAAATCAAGGTGAGAACTTCTCACTCAATCGAATCAGTTTCGATTTTATTTTAAATAGTTAGATTTAAAATATTTGAATGCATGTTTGAATGATGATTGATATCTATTGATTGTTAAAATAGACATTATGCGCCGTTAGTAAGCGGATGTTATTTAATAAAAACATATACCGCGAATATTTCATAAACAGTGAAATTGGTATTATATATAATAGCAATATATATATATTGGCATATGTATATATTGGAGTTATTGATTTCCCGCATTTTTTGTTTAGCGGATGAGACCCTATTGCGCCGTCTATTAAGCGGATAATATTTAAATCCCATATACCGCGATAATTTCGTACTGGAGCGAAATTGGTATTGTGCTAATGTTTGTGGATGCAGGAAAACAGGTTGGAGGGATCCAACTGGATTCCTCAACAGTATTTATTTGATTATGGATATCTTGATATTCGTTGATTATCATATACGATATGTGATATCGTTGTTGTCGTGATTGGCTATTTAGTGTGTAGCATCACTAGACCAAATTTTGGAATTTTAAAATGATTTATAAAGTGATTTTTGAAAATATACTATATTTTTGGAATTGATCCATGTTAAATAAATAAACGTTAAAATTTTCAAAGTTATAAAATTTTGATTTTTGTGAAATATAGTTAAAAGCTGATTTTTTAGAAATAAGGGTTAATGATTTTATAAAGTAGTTTAAATTGGATTTTTGAATTTATTCTAAAAAGTTTAAATATAGGATTTATAAAATTTAGTTATTTTATGAATCAAAATGATGAAATAATAAAGGAGATTAAAGACGTTTTAAAGAATAATATAAATTGATTATATTAAGAGATTTATAAATGGATATTTATAAATTGAAATATAGACATTATAAAACGAGTTTTTATAAGTGTTTGAATGAAGTGAAAATGAATTTTGTAAATGAATGGAATTTATAAAATTATAAATGGTGAAGTTATAAATGAAATTTATAAATAGTAAGATTTATAAATTTTGTGAAATTATTAAAGAATATATTTGGATGAATAATTGAATCTTATAAGTTATAATATTTATGATTATGAAGTTCAAAGGAACGATTTTTGTGAACGAATAAATTATAAGCATTTAACTTATAATATGAACCTTTAGTTTATAATTGAGTTATAAATCGAATAGGTTAATAAAGAAAATTTATAAAAGGAAGTTGTTATAAAATAATTAGAAATGGAATTTATAAACGTTGTTTTATAAATTCGCAAATGACTTATTTTGATAAGTAAATTGTTGAAACTTAGTAATGGAGTTATATTCACATTTTTGACTGTGAATAATCCTTTGAAATAAAATGAATAAAAGGATGAAAATTGTTAACGTAGTATATTCACGTTTTTGAATAGTGAATAATATGTTAAAGAAAATGTTTAGAATGTGATATTTTAAATTGAATTAAAATGATCTAACGATGTTTTAAATGTGCTGAGATTCGAAACCATAGATTTCAACATTCATTGTTGAAATAGACTTTTTCGAGAAATAGAAGGAAATAATGGACTATAACACTGTTGTTATAGTAAATGATTTCCGAAAGGAAATGTTTTGTATAGTATTGGGATTTATATATCTATTTTAATTTCGAATCCCTATACTAGTGATTTTGGGTTGTCGTAACGATGTTTTACGCAACATTCGTTTTGGCCCAAATAAATATGTTTAAGAGAATGATTTCCTTAAAGAATGAAATATATACTTAATCTCGATTGAAGTATATTGAATATTTTCCAAGTGTTGAAAATAAATAAAATTTGTGAATTACTTATGAATGTATAAGTATGGAAATGTTTTCCAATATAAAGTGAATATTTTGAGAATTTATCTTTTTGAAGATAAATTGAAATGAATAATTGAAATCGAATATTCATAGATATTTTGGATTATAAATTCACTAAGGAATTTATAAAGGAAAGGAGAATTTGTTTAAAAATAAATATTGATTTATTTTTGAAGTGTGAAATTATATATCTAGTAAAGATATTTTGGAAAATAAATAATTTGGAAAATTATTTGGAAACTGGTGATGTGTGCATATCCATTGATAGTTCAATAAACGACTATCAATATTTCCCTTTGAATGGGTAATTGATGTGATTTGTTGAATTTGAATGTCACACTTATTTTTGAATAAGCGCTCACTGTTCGGGTTAACCGGGAAAGGACCATGGGGTCGTATAACCCATTCCGAATATGTGATACGTCGTTGTGAATTGCATTGAAGATCGGTGTTGAAGACCGAGTATTTGTGAAAGCGATAGGATGACCTATCGATTGTCTCTGCACTGGGTAGCTCCTGGTATAGAGATCTCCTAAGTGATGGGAAATTCGATCGGGATTGTGAATACCCGGATTGCAAGGGCTTCGTAAGAAGTGCCTTCGGTTTTGTTCGAGCCCGGAACAGACTTGTATGGATTGTGTGTCTGACATTACAAGTTGAGATATAAAGCCGATTTCTTTTAAATATATTTCTGTTGGTGGCGGAGAATTTATTCTTTTAGCTTAACACCCTTCTCTGAGACGTACGAGCTTAGAGGTTATATAGTTGAATGTTATCAGCGATATATTCCCAATTTGGTAATGTGATATGCTGAGTGATGCTGAAATGATCATTGTGTTGATTATTTGTGATAGGATCGTTTATTTGATCGTCTATCCTTGTGATCATTGTGTTGATCATTTGTTGACCCAAAGCATGGCTTTTGTATAAAGTATGTTTTTGTGGACGTGACTTCGTCGAGCCTCACACCCCGTGAATGGTCAAAACAGGAAAGAAGCGATAAGGTTATGAGGGGTAGCGCCCTTTAGGATGTGTGCATTTCCTTCTGGAAAAGGGTGGTATCATGGTATGGAGCCCAGATACTTACTCATGTTGAAAACACTTTGTTATGATTGTGTGAATTGATTACGAGCGCTCGGTGAAAGGTCCCAAAGGACCGGGGGATGGCATATTCGGTCAGTTGTTACTCAGTTAGGGGTAACCCGGCCTTGTGTTGGTAGAGATCCGATTTGGTTCTCGGGGATGTCCATCCAGAGGCATTCTCATGTGGCAATGGGAAGTTCCTTGGCCTGATCATTCGTTGGAAATCCAAAGAAACAATACGTGACTTGTACGGTTTTAGTTGTAGGACCTATCATTCACTTATGGTGTCGCAACACTGTTTGGATGGTAGCTATAGTAGGCATACGATAATGGTCGTATGTTGGCTAAGATTTATATTCTACTTTCGAAATAAATTTTTTCCTACACTATGCACTAGTAATAATATCAAATGTTCTTTTAAATGCGTATCAAGCATCTTTGACTATCATAAGGAGAAATCTCCTCCGATTCTGCGTTTGCATGTGTGTGTGTGCGGGAGGCCTTATGGTAGTCTCATTTTTAAAAGCATTGCGAATTAAATTTAAAAATATTCCTCCATTTTGATTTCAAAGATAATTAAACTGTTTTGAGTTCTCACACCAGTCACATGACTGACTTGGAGTTTATTGTTTTCCTTCCTAAACTCTGGGTGCCCACCAATTTTCACACGGGCAGTCGAGAGTTAAGTTTATCAAGATATTCTGGATATTCTGGAGTTGCTAGAGGCAAGCTGGATGGCATGGCGTAATTACTAGTTTATATAGTATTTCTTTTTCCGCTGCACTGTTTGTTGTATGATGTTGTACACTCTGATGATATGATGTAATGAAATGTATAAAATGTAATAACTGATATAGTTCTTTGTTTAAAGATTATTCATCTATTATTATATGTTGTTCCGCTGCGAATTGTGAGATTCTGTTGTTGTTCTGTTGTTTTCTGTTCCGTCCTATTTTCTTCTATTTTCTTTCTGTTCTATTCTCTTTTTCTTCTATTTTAAAAGTTTTCTATTATCTTTCCTCTCTCTCTTCTATCTTTTCCCTCTTCTATTTTCTATTTTCTCTCCTCCCTATTTTCTATCTATCTTCTCTCTTCTTTTCTTCTCTTTTCTTAAAATTCTTTTTAAAAACCATAACATTTCGGTTTTTCGGCAACGAAAAATCTAAAACGTTACATATTTGATTTGATTTGTTATTGAAAAGAAATGAAAATACCATTTTGATAAACTATGATAATCAACTAAGGATCCATTTTATAATTACACTTTGTTATCAACCGAAACAACAAGTTAAACTATTGTCTATTTGTTATGATAACTTGATTTTTGTTGGAAATTTGACAAGTAAATGACTTTAATTTTCAAGATAAGGACCAAAACCAATATTTAACTTATTTGTGTCGATTTAAAAATAAATTCTTAATTTTGTAAATATTTCAAAAACTTGCATTCATCTCTTTGTAAATAAATCTTGCATTTTATAAATATTTTCATCCTGCATTTGGATTTTGTGGGTAGTATCCGCTGAAAACCCTCACGAGACAACACTCGTCCTACTGGGGACACCCAGAGGTTTAACGGCTTGTTGCATATGCTCAATGCAATCGTTCTCCCTACGAAAACGGATTTATCTTAGTTTTTCTTTATTCGAGGACGAATAAAAAGATAAGTGTGGGGGTATTTAATGTGCACGTAAATGTGCGTATTTTTACCACCATATTTATTCTATTTAAATTAAATAAATGATCATATTGGGTATTTTAACTTGTTTTAACCAAAATTCATATTAATTCCAAATTTTCACATATTCATCTTCATATAGGGGCAAAACGGTCATTTAAGTGCATATATTTCTTTGCGAAAAATTAATTGAAAATTTGTATATATTTTTGTAGGAAATTGATCTCAAATAGAAGTGGTTTCATGAAGATATGCATGCACAAAATTAATACAAAGGAATGAAGATGGAAATAATTCAAAGTGAAGAACATGGAGGACCCCACCTACCCACCTACCTTAATGTACAAATTAAAGGCTAATGCACATGCTTTTGGACTTAATGGTTTCATGTACACTTAATGGGGGATTAAGACATGTTAATGGTTACTTGGCCTCCACACTTCCTAAGGGGCATTTTGGGCATTCCCCAAAAAGTGAATTAGGGTTTTAAAACTTGTATATATACCCCTTATGTTTCATGTAGTCATCTTCCTCTTAGTTAGTTAGTTTTAGTTTAGAAAATAAATGAAAGCTCTCTTTCTTTCCATGGCTACTTAGCCATTTTTATTTTATGTAATCTTTTTTATTTTATGCAATTTACTACATGCTCTTTCCTTTTCATGTTCATTTACTTTCATGTTGTAGTGTAGAACTTTTTTTTTTATGCAAGTTAGTTAGCTTATCCTTTCATTTTGCTCTCTTTTTCCTCTTCATTTTGCTTTCATGTTGCTTTCTACATTTGTTGATTTGATAACAAATATGAGAGCTTAATCCCTACAATTTAGGGGTAATGAAGCTCTCTAGTATGTAGATGCAACATTTTGATTTTTATACTCTCTTTTTGTGCTTTAATGGAAACACTTGAAGTGGTTTAATGATGTTGTTCATAACAAATAGGCTATGCTTAAACAAACATAACACAAATTGCCTCTTCATTTAAATATGATTATGGCAAAGAAGTGAATGTTGAAATTGAAATTTGATAGCCTATATTTCTAAACAATAGTTAATAGGCTATGCTTAAAATAGATTTTTATTTCAACTTTGTTTTCATATATCATGATAGTTAAAAGTGTATTAGTGGTTGTGTTATAGTTTAATGGTTTATATTGAGCTAATTAATAGCACAAATATACCATACTTATGATAAGCACATCAACTAATTCACTAATGACAAGAAAAGAGAGATCATAACTTCATTTTGTTGATTTATGTGATCTAGAGAGTGGAAATTGCCTCTAAATTGTCTTAACACTCTCATATTTTTATCTATTTTCTTTTGTCATTTTTCTTCTTCTTTTTAGTTAATCACTCTTCCAACTTTGGTTAATTTGATTGAGTAGAATTTTAAAATCATCAATTCCCTGCGGATCGACCCGTATTCGCCGCGTGCTACATTCGTACACCGTGCGCTTGCGGTTATTTTTTATTTCAAAATTCGTTCGACGGTTTTCTAATCCGATAGAAATTCCGTCGACGAACATGCGGCAAGGCTAAGTGGATCATTCCCAAGTAGGATATGATCGTCCTCTTCTAGATATATCTTTGCATGCTATGACGTCGTGTATCCGATTATTGTGGTTTGTATGCTATGAGGGCCCTCGGTAAGGTCGGCAACGACTGGAGGATGACATATTCGGTACCATCTAGTTATAGAGGTGGGTCGGTCTTGTGTTGGTAGAGTGCAGATGTTCTGTGCCTCGGGACATCCATCTAGAGGTGTACCCCTTCGAAAGGTAGTCCCTTTACCTGATCATTTGTATGGAAATCCAAACTCCACTGCATGCTTGCCATTTTGATTGTATTACCCAATTGGGATATATGCTGGAATTTAATCAATGTAACAATTTCGGCTATGATTAATATTATTTGTATATAGTAGACCCTACTATAATATAATAGGATTGGATATGATATGTTTTAGTTATCGTAAGGTAAAAACATGTCCGTGTTTATGTGTGGACTTGTCTTACGAGACATACTTTTGTTTTGAAAACTATGGAAAAGTTTGGTAATTTAATAAATTCAGTTGAGTGTGTTTCTCACGCTGGTTTACCAGACTGATCCGGGCGTTCTTCCCTTTCAATGCTCGGGTCAGACCGAGTATATCTACAGGTCTAGATTTGATGCCTTTGGAGCTTCAGCTGGAGATCTTCATTTTTGTATACACGTACTTGTTTTGATTATCCGCTGTGCTTGGTTATTTGTTGAATATTATCAGCATTTGTGAGGATATGTTATTATAACTGTTCAAGCTGATAATTGTTGATTGATTGTTGAACTCTGATTGATGTGTGTGTGTGTGTGTATATATACGGTTTCTGTTTTGGTAAGATCATTGATATGATATTGTATATTTTCCGCTGCGTTGTGAGATTCTGTATTGTTATGTTTGGTTCTATCTTCTCTCTCTCTCTTCTCTTCTCTTCTTCTCTCTTCTTTTATTTCTCTTCACTTTCCGTCAGTCTGTGCATTTTGGGTCAGACATGTTTGGATTATTGTCGATTCAAAGGGTACGGATTTGCGGGTCGTCACAGACGACGATTCGGGTTGGAGGAGGAGGAGGTCGTGGTGTCGTCGTCAGGGTGAGCAAGGCGCTCGCGGGATCTAGGTATTTCCTGTAGTTGGTTTTTGCTTATTGAATTTGGGATAGTTATTTATAAATTAGGTATATTGTATATATTAAAAAGGAGAAAAGTTTACAGTAAAACCAGATTTCTTATTTCTATAAACATATACGGTAAGAAATATAAAACAGTTTTGTTTAAATATATATATATATCTGTGTATGTATGTACATAGGAAACAGTAAATATATGAATATATAAGATTTTGGAAAATATAAGGGTTTATATAAAAATTTGATTTTTTAAAACTTACATGGATTAATTCTTTATGCAGTTTGAAAAATGGAAAATAAAAATAAAATACAATTTACTAATTTATTATAGTGATTAATTTGTTTAGTTAACTTATGTAATTATTTTGGTGAATAGAAAATATTTTATTAAAAGGAATTAGTTTAAAGTTAAATTATTAGTTAAATTAAATAAAATGGTAATTAATTGTTTGGTTATTTCAAATGTTAATAAATCATATAATGTTTATATAAGGTCCAAAATCGTGAAGAAATTGTCGAGATGGAAATGGGTTGCAAACAAAAATCAAAGGTGGGTTAATCTCACTCTTTTGGATTGCTATTTAAAATTAAATGGTTAAATTTAAATAATTGGTTGAATGATTGAATTGATTTGATGTGCTATATTATATATAGTAGTATATAACACATATTGGAGTGATTGATTTTCCACATTATATAGCGGATGAGACCCTATGTGCCGCATAATAGAGGATGATATCATATTAATCCCATATACCACAATATTCCACCTCGAAGTGGAATTGGTATTGTGCTAACGTCTGTGGATGTAGGGAAATAGGTTGGAGGGATCCAACTGGATTCCTCAAAATTGTTTAGCTTTAATATTTTGTGTCATGAATATTTGATATTCTGTGATGAATTATATTGATAATTGGAATATTGAATGCTATGGTTTGCTTGGTTTGCTTGAATATATTTTGGTACACTGAGTTATAAAAATATATAGAATTGGATTTTTGAAAAGAAAATAAAAGATTGAATTTTTAAGCAAAATAATCATAGAGAATTTGAATAAATTTAAGAATGAACTAGAAAAGAATAAAAGTGATTTTAAAATTTTAATAAATAAAATCTGAGTATGGGAAGGGAGATTTTGAATAAAAGGGGAAATAATGA
Source organism: Allium cepa (assembly GCA_030765085.1). Classification (NCBI taxonomy): domain Eukaryota; kingdom Viridiplantae; phylum Streptophyta; class Magnoliopsida; order Asparagales; family Amaryllidaceae; genus Allium; species Allium cepa. Next base: position 236,795,017 of record CM060943.1, on the reverse strand, counting down.
ATTTTAAAAACCAAGTGATATTATTTAAAGGAATAAAGAATTTATTTTAAAATTCAAGGTTTAAATTTATTTGAAAGGATAAAGAAGGAATTTGGGAAATACGAAATTGGTATTTTCAGTTAAAGATTTTAAATCATAATGAAGAAATAAAATCTAAAGTTAATGGATTTTGAAATAAATGGGGTAAGGAAATTTATTTGAAAGTGAAGTAAATTGGAAACCAATTTGGGGATTGATTTAAGTGTGTAAAACCGGGATTTTTAAAAGAGAAGTGAGACTAGAAATTTATAAACTGGTTCCATAAAAGCGAAGTGATGTATCAGTGGATATTTGGAAGGATAAATTCACGATGGGAATTTATTAAAGGAATAGGTAAATTTGTTAAAAAATAAATAGTGATTTATTTTAAAGGATGTGAAAGAGAAGTGTATTTCGCCGGATAGCCAAGTACATTTTCAAAACAATTTTTTAAGTATAAGTAAAAAGTTTAAGTTGTTTAAAAGTATGTTTTAGGAAAGTTATTATTTTTAAATGTTTAAATTTTAAAGTAAGTATATTTTTCTAATTTATTATAGCAGTAATTATTTAAAGGTGGCTTGGTACTATGTTTTAAAAGTTAGAAATTTAGTTTTATATTGTACAAAGTAGTTTTATTTTTGATTGTTCTTAAAGTATATATCTTGAATAAGTATTAAAGTAATTTTTAATTTAAATGTTCTAAAGGATATTTATAATAAAGTGTTTTAAATTATTTTAAAAATCTAAAGTTTTTGTGCTTGGTATTTTTAGTGGAAATAAATATTTGGTAATTCATTCCATGAGAAGTGTGTGGTTTGAACTGTTTCAAAGGGTTGAAAAGTGGAAATATATCTTGTGAAGATATTTTGAGATTAATAAATAATTTGGTAAAATTATTTATGTATGATGGATGTTGTGAATGTTAATTGATAGTTAAATAATCGACTATTAATACTGGCCAATGCGCTGATCGTTTCGAAGAGACCGGGATCGAGATTTATTTTCTGAAAACCACTTCGATCCGGTTTGTACGTTTCGTGGGAAAACAAGAGTTGGAATCGAAGATGGAGTAGTGAAGTGCAAGGGCTAGTCGCTACTAATCCCAAGGATGATTCCAAAATGGATGTAGTAGGAGTAGTGCCTTCGGTTCCGTTCGAACCCGGGACGGACTTGTATGGATGAATGCTCTCGGAACATCGTCAGGTGGACGATGGGTATTCTAAGTGAAACATTCTAAAAGGTAACGCTTAGCCTCGAGCCTCATCAACCAGGAATGACTGAAAATCAGGGGTTATGCAGCAAGGCTAAGTGGGTAGCACCCATTAGGGTGACGTCATCCCTGTCTAGATGTCCCTTTTATTCAGCTTAGTGGTGCGGTTGCTGATCCTAACCGTGGTGTGATCTTACTCGAGATTATCCAATAGGGGGTAGTTTTGGCCTTGTGTTGCAGGGGATTGGAAGTAATCCTCGGTATGCTGATCTAGACCAGGTACCGTGACAGGTGGTACCCCAGTGCCTAGTCATTAGTTGGAAATCCATTCTCCCTACGTGCCTGTACGGTTTTGATTGTGCCTAACTATTGCTGAAACGTGAGATGCAAGCATTTCAGCAAGATCTATTTTACTTTCTATAGACACTATTATAATATCAGAGGATTTTATAATAAATGTTTTAGCTATCATAAGGTAAAAACCCGACATGTTTATTTGTGGCGTGGTCTTACGAGATGCTTTTGTTTTCAAAGGATTTTGAAACTTTAATAATCATTTTGAGTGTGATTTCTCAAGCTGATTTTCCAGACTGACTCGGGTGTTATTTAACTATAATGCTCGGGTCAGACCGAGTATTATAGAGTACAGATTCTGGATGGACTGCTGTGGAGCTCAGGAGACGAGCTGGATGGCGATACGTACTTCCGTACTTGTTTTAAATATTCCGTTGTGTTGATTAGCTGTGTATTTAGTTTTATGATGACAAGTTATGATTACTGTCCAGTTGAGTGTTATGTGTACTCTGATAATGTAATGTATAAAAAAATTTGCTTTTGTGTAAAGATCGGTTATTATCTATTATATTTTATTCCGCTGTGTTGGTAAAATTCTGATGTTGTTTTTCTTCTTCTATCTCCTTCTTCTTTAACCTAACGGTTCGTATTTCCATTCATCTTGAGTTGATTTGAGGGCGAATAGTGTCGACTCAAGGGGTACGGGTTTGCGGGTTGTTTCATACATATATAGACACACACACGCACATACACACATACATTCTAACCATTATCTAACCAAAGCCCCAGCCAATTAATACTTCTTAATTATGACGTAGCCCTTGCGCATCGCCATCGCTAACCTTCCGGTCCTAGCTAGAGTGACCGATGACTCCTATATATAGCTTTACTAATAGTGTATAATTTATTTAACGTACAACTATCGCAACCCAAAGACTTATCTAACGGTCAACTAGCCCACCTCCACTAAACATTTTACTACCAAAATCAACTCAGTCCCGTCGAAGCCAAAATGATGACAAAGGGAAGTGCTAAGAAGAATAATAGTGATAACAAGGCCTTTTGTAAGCATCAAAGGGATGCTTCCGCATGTGTTAAATGAGTTATAGGCTTCTGAAGTGGTCGAAAGGGGTATCAAAATGCAGGCCTCTGCGATAATCAAAGCCCAATACCTTTTGCAAGAGAAAACTAAAGCTACTTTCGGCAAGCTTCTTCAACATGGAAGATCTTCCGCAAGTATGGAGAGAGTTAAATGCTTCCATAGGGATTGACAAGAACACGTACTACAACCATCAAAATATATGCTTCCAAAGTAGTTGACCCTTCTGTAGGGATCAAATCATTTGCTAATATCATTCCATCCTCGGTAAATGCTTCCACAACTATCAGAGAAAAGGCTTTTCAAAACATCATCCCTTTCGCAAGTATTTGTAACTTCCGCATATGTTGGAACACCATTTCGTACTCGTCCAACACGTCTATAGCAACATAGGGCCTCTTCCATACCTTCTGATGGCATCGAAGGCCTCCAAATCCTAGAAAAAGTGGCGTCAAAAAGGCGCTTTGAAGCCAACAACAATGAAAGGTTACGAAAGTATCCTTTCAACTAAGTTGAAAGGATGAATGTAAAAGGCGCCAACCCGGACCTATAAATAAGACCCTAGGGATGTTTTTTTTTTAGGATCGAAATTTTCATTCGCTCCACTTGAATGCTATTTCTAATTTGTAAACTCTAATTTCTAAATTGAATTAGGGATTTCACTTCATTGTACACTTAGGCCTTTGTATTCATAAAAGTTACCGATAATACAAATACATAGCATTCTCAAATACACGAATTCAGATTTAATGCTTGCATATGGCTTTGTTTATATATTATACACATTTATAGCTTATGAAGGAGTTCCTTTCGAAACCATAAGATACATTCAACAACTTAATACCTTTCGAGAACATTGGTACATAATTGTAGGCTATGTTAACCAGTTCGAAAGAGGTTTTGAAGGGGTATATTAACGACATTGATACTCTCCTTATTATGCATTAAAAAGGGTTTTCTATGCTTACAACAACTTCGCCAAGCTTCACCAAGCCTTCTTCTTATCTTTCCCTTACAACCTTGTCTTTAACCCTAAATTGGGGGTGTTGATAAGATTTTTTGTTAATATTTTTGGTGCTAGAAGGAGGGCTCGAACCTTCGACTTTGTTGAATTACCAACACCAACTTTCCCTACCCAAGCTATTCCATACACACCCTTGACCACTATGATGAACAACGAATGGGAAAGATCACAACAAGGGTCTTCAGAACCACGAGTAGCAAGGTCAACTCATCAAATCAGCAGTGTCTCTTGAAGTTATCAAGAGCAAGTGCTTAGGATGGAAGCATTAAGGATTGTAAATGAGAAAAAACAAGCAGATTTATACGATCCCGATAATTGGAGCATCAACCCATTTGATACTGGGCCTACACTCATCTTTGCTTTAAGGGAAACAAGGTCCAAGGGTGATAATTTTTTTGTTCAGATGAAGACGGCAATTCAATTATATGCTAGAGGAACTATATTTGAAAAGGGGATGATGACCGATTACAACACATTTGCTTAGAAATGGCATCGGGTAACAAGTGGACCATTACTTTCATATGAGCTTCAAAAGATTCTAAAAAGGAAATTTGTCATCGAGGGTGAACTTGAATCAAGCAACAAAGGATCTAGAAACCAACCTCAAAAGACAAGCTTCTAACCAAGACTCCCTAAAGAATGCAACTTGACTACATCAATCGAGAACATCTACCTGCTAATAAGGGAGGAACTCAATTACTGCCCATCCAAAAAGAAAGAGCCTAAGTACAAAATAAATCTAAGAGGACCGTACTGCCATTATCATACGATGAATGGCCATGAAACCAATCAAAGCAGAGCACTTAAAGGGATGACCATCAACTTTTCAGATAAGGAAAGATCAATAGATTTATAAGGCAATCCTAAATATATTCAATAAAGACTCATCCGACTAAGAAAATCTACATGGTTAGGAGTAAGATTCTTCTTAAAATTGGAAACTACCTTAAATGGTCAAAAACCTTTGTCTGAGCCATGATGGCCAGGTCAAAGCACCTCCTAGAGGGAGGTCAGAGTAATCCTTTACCTGCACTATGCTATGGCCAGGTTAAAGTATCTGCATGCCCTTAATCATGCCATGCTATGGTCAGATCAAGGTGCCCTCTAGTGGGGGGACAAAGTAAGCCCTTGAACGCACCATAATATGGCCAGTTCAAGGCATCGACCAACCTTCAATCTCGCCTATAAGGCCTGATTGGAGCACCTCCTAGAGTGAGGACGAAGTAAGCCATTGATCATGCCATTTCATGGCCTGGTCAAGGCACTGGACAAGCCTTCATTCACGCATACACGGCCTAGCTGGAGCACCTCTTGGAGGGAGGTCGAGTAAGTCCTTTGGTCATGCTTATGGATAAGCAAACCGAGCATACCAGACAACAACGGACTAAGACATCCAAGCCCGAGGAGTGGCACACAAAGCATTAACAATATATGAAGCCTAAAGGATGGCGCATATCGAAAGAATCAGAGACCTGGAAGTAGAAAGGTAATACCAAGCAAAAGATTCAAACAATCAAAGACTAAAGAGTAGTGCAGAACAAAAGACTCAGATGAGAATTTGTTAACTTCCATTATTTAAATATTGTTTTCTAAACTTTCCTTCTTATTACCAGGAATGGATTTCTGGTCTTCTATTATTTTCGGATGATAAATCCTAGATTACTTCCTTTATTAGATATGAATTTATGGCCTTCGGCTAATTTTCAAAAGATGATTTCTAGACTTTACTTATCAACACCCAAATTTGGGTATCGAGTCTTTTATTATGAATTTTTAGTATTCCACTATATCCCGAAGATGATTTTTGGACTTCGGTTATTAATACCCGTTTCTAGTCTTCTATTAATGAATTTTTGGTCTTTCACTATATCTAGAAGATGATTTTTGAACTTCACATATCATTACCCAATTCTAGGTTTCAGGTCCTCTACTATTAATTTCAGGACTTCACTTGTCAATACCTTAATCGGGGTTTTAGGTCTTCTATTATTCCAAAGTTGGATTTTTGGACTTCTTCTATTATAAATGCCAGATTTGAATTTCTAGTCTTCTATTATTCTAGAGTTGGATCTTTGGACTTATTCTATTATAAATAGCATATTTGAATTTCTTGTCTTCTATTATTCCGAAGATGGATTTCTAGACTTCTTCTATTATAAAATCCATATTTAAATTTCTAGTTTTCTACTATACCAAAGTTAGATTTATTGACTTTTGATATTATTAACGTTGGATTTGGATTTCTGGTCTTCACCAGATGTAGATTTCTTCTTATCTTATTCTTAGACAATGATTCTCAGATTTCTGCTTCTAGGTTTCATGCCTTCTATTATGGGTTTCTCTTCTTCTATTGCAAATAAAGGCTTTTGTTTTTTATATTATTACTAATTCCAAATTAAAGTTTACAGGCCATATCATGGCCAGATCATCCTAGAAAGAACAAATGATTCAATAAATACAAAAACCGAAGCCAAAACTTTCAAGAAGCATATTCAAAAACAATAGTGCAAGAACAGATAAGGGCTACAAGCCAGGTGATATTTGACTAATCTATAAAATATATTATACAATACATTAAGATATTGGGACCAACAGATCAGAAACAATTGTGTGCCTCAAATATCTTGTGCTATCTTATCTAAATTCTTAGAAATTAAGTTATCAACATTATGGCGTAATGCCACACAAACGGTTTCTTTTTGTTTCTTTCTTTCTTCTTGATATCATCAACATCATCGACAGACTTGGTACAAGTCTTCAAAGCATGATGAAAACACTATTTTCACCTTTAAAGGCCTTGTTATGTCTTTCCAATTCAGCAATATGTTTTTGAAAAAGATATCTTCGACGTTCAAGTTCTTGAATTCTTGTTGCGTACTCGTTGATGCGTTGCAAGAATCTTTATTTCTCTTGATTTTCAAAATATTTCATCATTTCAAATTTAACTTTTCTGCACCATTCACCTACCACTGTTTCATCCAAACCCGAAGGAGGGTTTGCTATAGCAGGGAATTTTTGAATGGCTACGGAATGATACCTTGTTGACTTCCCAACAGTAGGGTAAACGGGAGCAATTGGTATATAAAATGTCATCTCCCATGATAAATTCCAAAGATTTGCATTGTGCTTGATTATCCTTCAGTTTTGTTTCCAAATTGCTTATCTAAAGCTTGGACATCTCATGGTCAAATTCGATCGAATGATTTGATTTAATTTGAAGCTTCAATTGAGAAATCATCTCATCTTTCTTTTTAATATCTGCTTCGAGACTAGTAATTTGATCATTAAGGCTTTTGGAAATCACCTTTTGAAGCAAAAATTTCTTACACCATTCCATTTGGAGTTTGGCAGACAAAGGATCATTAGATAAGCTCCTCTTACAAGATCAACAATCAATCTATTTGGAAGACTAGTGAACCGAGATGAAGGATCTATCGAAGGTGGCCTAATCGCTAACTGTGTTTCCTATTCAAACAAATGAAAAATAACTCAATACCTAAAGAACAAATTTCTTTCATTACAATAGTAGGATTACAACTCAAGAGGAAATAAGATAGAGGATAAAACAGCATTGTAATAATCAATCCTTTCTTTGCCCTATACATTAAAGTCTAGAGACAACATTTTTATCTTTATCTAAAGAGATAGTCGAAAGAGTAAATATTGATTCAAAAGTGGCATTGAATCCTTCTGGAGTAACAGTTAGGTGGCTTTTTCTACAATCAATTCTCCAGCTGGGGGACTATCACGACCAAAAATTAATTTTTTATGAAATGTCTGAATTCCCTTAAGAAGCTTGTCTTTTTCCTTGCCTAGAAAATTAAAGTGAAGCCGGGGATGTTGCACGTAAAGCTTTTATAGATTTCTAAGAAAGCAATATCTTGCTAATCTTGAATATTTCATGAGCTAGGTCTTTTCGGAGTAATTTCTTCTTAACTTAACAAAATTTCCTAAGAAATCTCTAGTAACAAGGCTACTTGAGAGATATTTACTCTGTAACAACGTAATAAAATAAAACTAGGATAAAAAGACCAGTACAGTATGATCCATAGATCAATATAATTACGTGTTACAAATTTTCTTTCGGTTCATACAAAATTGGTCTTTTAAATATCTCAAAAATGAACTTGTCCTTATAATATTTGAGTTTTTCTAGAGGCAATATGCGAGGAATTGAATAAACCGATGGTAAGTTCTAGTAAGCCCCTAGGTAGGGATCGGACACGTATTCGTCCAAGTATCTCTTATGTAAGTGTCTGAGTAGGCCCTCATTGAAGTCGCCCAAATATGAGTAATCCACAATTTATACAAAAATTCTACCAAGACGTCTCTGTCTTTGATTAGCATCTAAAAAAGTATCGTAGCTTATCATAGCAAAGACGTGCTCATTTCACTCGAAAGATCGCTTCTTTATCTTTGAAAGACATTATTATTGTAGTACTTTTGTTAAGCTTATAGTACTTATCAAATAGTGCGTTGTGTTCTTTTTTTTGGTTATCTACTCCCTATATAGGTCGTTTATTTTCACCAGTTTCTTTTCAAGCTTTGTCTTATCTAAAACGGTAATATGTTAAATAGTGTTATCTTGAAAATGAGAGTCGTTTTGATAAAGAATTCCATACCCGAGAAACCGAAATTGAGGTCTGTAAGGTTTTCTTTTTCCCTTTTTGTTCTCTGATAAAAAAATTAGCTTCTCTTCTTTGAGCATCAAATGGGTCGGGGAATTCAGTTTGATCCACTTTATGGGCAAGAGGATCAGGATTAACATATCTTGATCCATTTTTATCACTTGTGGCCCTAAAGTGTTGCCACCATCCCCACCAAGAGTGTCATCACAATCGCCCACATTATCACCTGCACCATGACCTTCATCGTCTTCATTTTTACCATCATTATCATTATTATCATCGTTGTCAACTTCATCAACGATGGCTTTGTCACCCTCCTTGTCTTCCCTTTCATCCCAGTCAGAATCCTCTTCCTTAGGAGGAGCTTCAAAAGAAAAGAGATGGGTGGAATTTACTTCCTCCCTGTCGGGAAACTCAAACCCTTGTTCCATTTTCTTAATCTTAGCCATAAATCTTTTGGCCAGCTTAGGGTCAAGTGAAGGAAAGCTTAAATCTGCGAGGTTTTCTATATTATTATAATAGGCTAGCATTAGTGCATCTTCATAAAAATTCACAATAATTTTGTTAAGAGAAGTGTTCAGAAATGAGACATTTTTTGCTTAGCATCCATAATGATGTTAACGGCTTTGCATAAAAAGGTACTTTTCTTCTCTAATTTAGAGAGGCGCAATTGGCAATAACTCTAGCCTTTTCATCTTTCGATTCTTTCAAGTTATTTTAAGAGCTAAAACTTCATCGGCTAGAACCTGTTAGGCGTTCCTCTCTTCAAAATTGTAGACTCTGCTTGTGTAAGAGAGGCACTTAATCTTTTTTTCATTAATTGCATTATCTTTGGTAGTAGTCAGGGTAGTAATCTGATTGTTTAATGTCAATACTTCTTCCCTGAGCTTCAATATTTCAACAGAAAACTTAGAACCATCTTCTTAAAGAGAGTACCGGCTTTTAGTAATTTGGGTGGAAAAGTAAGATATAAGTTAAAATTCAGTATGAAAAATAATAAGGAAATCAAACGGTATAGAATATACCAAAAGTTATTGTTCCATGAGAGATCGACGATGACTTGATGTATCCCGTATAGAGGTAGGTGGGTGAACAGCAGGGAATGATAGAGAATGCATGATTGATTGCACAACTTTGCCAAATTCATTGGGAGGAACTAATGATGAGGGTCTTGAAGAATTCGAATCCTAGGAAGGAGAAGAAAGGCCAAGACCTTTTCGCATTTGATCAATAACTTAATGGGAATCAGACACTGTGATGTGTGCAGGATGTCATCCCTCGGAGAAACCATGTTAGTTGAAGGAAGAACATTAGGATCAGTTGGAGTGGAAGAAGTTTGAATGTTAATAGTCTTGAGTTTCTTAGAAGCAGAGTCCATGAAGAATCTATGGCAGCTCTTCCAATGAATTTTCTTTTAATAGTTTTTTTGGATCTAGCGATCGCACTTCTCAAAGCAAGAACCCCAGATTCCAAGGATTAGGGAGGAGGATCGTTCTTGATCAATTCACTGGAGGAGTAGTTGTTGAAGCCAAAGGATTTAGAACAGAAGAATAATTTAAAGAATGATATTACAGTAAGTTTTAGACAATACATTAGAGTCTTACCAAGTGAATCTCGACAAATTGGAGATGAGGGTGTGAAGATTTTGGGGTCACCGAAAGGCAGGAAGCATTTGCCTTTTGAGCTATCTATGATTAAAGGAGGTTGTCCAAGAATCATCTAAACATTTGGAATAAAGGAATGTTTTTGAAGGTTTCTTTGGGTCAGCAACGTAAGTATGTTCCTAATACGGTCTTAAGCAGATTTTATCAACTCTACTGTCTTCTGGCCTTCCTCATCAAGATCTTAGGAGCAAGATCGAAGTGGAAAACACTTCTCAGTAAAAGATAGAAAATTAACGGAAGAAATGGCAATAATATACTTGCCGGGAGAAGAAAAAGTTCCACTAATATCTGGAAAGCAATTAACATAGAAAAATTATGTCTCTCAGTCTTAAAATTTATTCACCCCCTTGGAGACCAACTTTTTAGAGGGATTAGCCTAGACTATCTGGTAGTTTTAATTACTGACTTTAACAAGATGCACTAAGTAGTCGAGAACATTCGAACTCAAAGAAGGAATTTCATATTCTAGAGTCATGAGCTCCAAAGAGACAAGATACGTGTACACATTAGGTGATAATTGAACAGGATCAATATTGAGATGGATTAAGATTCTTGACATGAACTTTGGAAATGGAATGAAGCTCCTATGCCAAATATAAATGGAGGTATAAGCAAAATATTATTCTGGAGGATTTTGAATAGTATCATTAACACCGGGAGCAATGGCTTCAACCACAGTAATTCTAAAGTCGTTAAGGATGGCGTCCAACTCGTCTTGAGTGGTTATACAAGAATGCTTTGAAACTACCTCAACCATTTTCGGAGAAGACTCTGGCTGGGGAGCGAATTCCTTACCAGATCTCTTAGAGATTCATTTGGACCCACTATCCTGCTAGGTGGTATTATTTCATACCTAGCAAATAATTTTTTTCATTTTAAATAAATTCAAATAACCTGATAGATGTGATAATATTTGGAAGGTGGTTCTAAGGAATGAAGCTCAACTTTACACGTGGGAAAATCTATGAGTTATGGAAGCATAAAGTAACATAATTGTGCATTTATGGCCTTTCAAAGGTGTTGAAATCTACTAAAAATGGCAAAAGTACCTGCCACAACACTTGGTTCCATGCCTTCGAAGGGGTCGAAACTAATTAAAACTTTATGAATCATGGAGCTTTCGACAGAGTTAAAACTATTATATACACCTCCATTTTGTAACATGTATTTGCCCAAACTTACCCTTCGGCAACATTGAAACCCTCATATTTCACTATATCTTATAAAAAGTATAGTTATCCACGTGGCATCTGCTTAAAAACAAGCATTGTTGAAACTCCATAATCCAACTATGTCGAAAGATTTAAAACTGGGTGGCATCAATACTAATAAAACACCAGTAAGACGTTTCAACAATGTTAATATTGAGAAAATGCAGATAACTATATTTTGTTTAACTATTGAAGGTTTCGACTAAGTTGAAAGGGAACAGTAACATTTTAAAAATATTGATACTGAACAAAACAGTGCAAATAGTTATGCTTATTTCAATTCTAGGGTTTCGATTAAGTCAAAAGGCTAAATTAGTGGTTTTAACAATGATGGAAGGGGTTGTCTTCCTCAAGTGCATTTACAATAAGAGTTATTAATCTTTAATTTAGTTAACCATTAGTATAGGTTAAAATTGGGCATAAAGGGTTTCAGGTTCAAATCTACATCTAACAGCGGTAAATAACCCCAAATTGGGTAAAGTCACATCCAAACTAGATTTATGTTCATATACTAAATAAAATAGACATGATATTCAAGTTTAGTATCATCATACATGGCCGATTAACTCGAATCATCCTCAAAATTCAAAAAGCAAACACGAACTTGAACCTTTGAAATTTGAATTCAAAATTGAGCATGGAAAACCGATTACTAATTTGAAACAAAGAATGCTCACCTTAGATTTGAGAGTTTAACCTTTTAAAATCTTGAATACGATGGAGGTTTGAAGAATGTGATTCTTGTTCTAGAATTCTCAATTACATGTAAAGGAAAGGGAAGAGGAAGGAGCACAATTTACAAGAAAAGCAAAGAAGAGGACAACCATAAGATTTTATTCAAATGTACGGTCAGGATTAGTACAAGAATGTCAAAAGGCAGGAAATTTTTGAGCCAAAATAACAGAGAGCGTCGAAATGGTTGGCTTGAAAAGTTAAGACAATCCTTTCGCTAGGGGAGGCAAATGTTACTACAAAAATCAACTCAACCCCGTCGAAGCTCAAATGGCGACAAAGGGAAGTGCTAAGAAGAAGAATAGTGACAACAAGGCATTTTATGAGAATTGAAGGGATGCTTCGCAAGTGTTAAATGAGTTATAGGCTTTCGAATTGGTCGAAAGGGACATCAAAATGCAAGCCTCTGCGATAATCAAAGCCCCATACCTTTTGCAAGAGATGACTACTTCAACTAAACTACTTCTGCAAGCTTCTTTTACATGGAAGATCTTCCACAAGTATGGACTGAGTCCAATGCTTCCATAAGGATCGACAAGAATACCTTCCTCAACTATCAAAGTATATGCTTCTGAAGCAGTTGACCCTTCCGTAGGGGTCAAATCATTTGCCACTGTCATTCCATCCTTAGTAAATGCTTCCGCAACTATTAGAGTAAAGGCTTTCGAAAACATCATCCCTTTTGCAAGTATTTTTACCTTCCACATATGTTGGAACACTTTTTCACACTCATCCAACATGTCTAAATAACATAATGCCTCTTCCATACCTTCCAAGCGTAGATGACCTCCAAATCCTAGACAATGGCATCAAAAAGGCTCTTTGGAGCCGAGAACAATGAAAGGTTACGAAAGTATCCTTTCAACAGAGTCGAAAGGATGGATGCAAAAGGCGCTAACCCGCACCTATAAATAAGACCCTAGGGGTACTATTTTGGGGATTAAATTTTTCTTTCTTTCCACTTGCATGCTATTTCTAATTTGTAAACCCTACTTTCTAAATAAAATTGTGGATTTCACTTCATTGTACACTTAGGCCATTGTATTCATAAAAGTTATCAATAAAACGAATACATAACATTCTCAAATTCACGGATTCTGATTTACTACTTGAATATGGCTTTGTTTATAGAGTATACACATATATAGCTTACCAAGGAGTTCCTTTCGAAACCATAGGATATATTCACTACACTTAATACTTTTCAACACTATAAGATAGAACCGTATGCTATATTAACCAGTTCGAAAGGGGTTTCGAAGGGATATATTGACAATATCGATACTCCCCTTTTTATGAATGTGAAAGGGGTTTCTACGCTTACAACAACTTTGCTAGGCTTCACCAAGACTTCTTCTTAGCTTTCCCTTACAACCTTATCCTCTAACCTTACTTTGGGGTGTTGACAAGATTTCTTGTTAACAAAACTAATTTCATCTATCTCTATCATGAGGTCCATGCATATCCCATATAGATTCTACACCAGTAGGAAGCAAAATCCGTCAGGGAATAACCCGTCGTTACTACTGCTCGTTTGGGATTGTTAGTTGCTCGAACCTATATGCCAGGCTTACTACAAAATATTGGTGCCAATTACTAACATAGCCTACTGACTTTCCTTCGGTAACATCCTCGTTTAGAGTAATCTAAGTAGTCAATAAAAATATCCCCTTTATTTACTTACTACCTCTTATTGGATAGGAAGCAGACCCCATTTCCCAAAAGGTACCGGGTCATTTAATACTTCAAATCTAAGGCGAGTCCCCAGGCATACTTTACCTAATCTATTCGCAACGTAAATCCCTTTTTCTCATGGGTCCTAAGGTTAAGTGTACACAACTCCTGATACCCTCTAAGTGAGAATTAGACTTCTATTGTGTAATTCTATCGATCTCGCATCCCAACCCATTAAATCAGTTATTCTAAACTTTAATATTGGGAAAAGCCCACTAATCTCTATTTGCATATTTAAGGCTACATAATTTTTTCTTACCTAATGACAATTATACTGCCTTAAAATATTCAATTACTACTTAATATTTCTATTTACTTTCCTATGAATATCACTTTGTTCCAAATAAATGACTATTAACTCAATGGACGTTTCATAAAGACATTTATTCAAATTTTGCCTTGCATTCCTTCTTTATCTCTCTGTATTAATCATTATAACAATCTCATTAATCAGTCCCATCACTCCATTCATATTGTATTTAAACTCTTATAACTCCTAAATTTATTCCATATTTATTACCTATTTAATTAGAGTTACAATATTTACATCTTTATTTCCTAATCCTATTATTCATAACATAATTTATTCTAACATTCTAATTATACCTAATGAATATTATACATAAATCTTCGTATTAGTTAATTTTTCATTTTAATTGATTGGCTCAGTTAAACACATATATGTATGTTTACTAATTATATTTCTAGTTATTAGTCCCTAACTAGAATATTCTTTTCCATATTTTAATTCGCTGGAAATATATTCCTAAAAGGATTTCCATTATAATTCCAATAAATTAGCCCAAATCAAGAGATTTTTCATTTGAAATTACAAGGAAGGATTTATATCCTTTTATTTGAAATAGACAGCGCAAACTACGGAAGATATATCCATACTTTACGCATCTCTTTCCTTTGTTTACGCATATTCCTTATTAAATGAAACGTTGCACTTTTCTATGTAATTAAGAATATTAGGAAAATTTATAAAAACTAAATGATAATATTCCCAATAATTAAAATATAGAAAGTCCATATTCCATCAGAATTAGGGTATAAATCTGGATTATACTAACATCTTTACAATCCAATTGTAGATCTGGAATAAATTCAAGATCTTGTCAACATTCAACTTTTAATATCTGGTGGATTGAGTTCCAGATCTGGGTGTAAACAATATTTCTAATCCAATTTTCTAATTTGCAGAATATGTAGATAATGTTTTACACATTTCATTCAAGCCTACAACTCTTAGATCTTTATTTAGGCATAGTAACCAAATAAAAATCCAACGAAAATGTTATATACAAATTACATGATTTCCCACTCACCTTTTAACGCGCTCCAAATCTCCAGATCTAAATATGATTCCTTGATTCAACTCATCTCCTTTTTAATCTAAAGAAGTATGTATGAAAAAAGTATATACATACATTAGAATTCCAAATCTGAGAAGAGATTTAGGGTTGAAGGGGAATATTAATTTACAATATTGGAATTTACCTTGTCATTTGCAGAACGCTGATCCGCTCCTTCTCTTCTTCTATTTATTTTCTAGTCTTCTCTAATTTGTATAAATAAAAACTATTTTAAAGTTCGGAGGAATAGTGGAGAAAAGAAAATGGCAGAGCTTTGCTATCCTAAATCAGAAAATATAAAAAGAGAAGGAAGGAGACAGGCCTGTATTTATAAGCTTTCGAATCAGTCATAATCGTTGGATTAAAAATATTAAACTCTGGCCGTTGGCCAAAGTTCAAATTATGCTGATTAACCAGTTAACCACACCATTATGAGCAGTCGATCGCTATTGGTCGGCTGGCCTATGGAGGGGTCAACCGTGGGTCTCAGTTAATTATTTATTTACATTAATTTTTGTTTATTTAATTATTTTCGTTTTGATTTCTTTAAACATCTGTAACTTCTTCAATTGAACTCTGATCGCAAAAGCCCAAATAAGAAAGTAGGTCATATAATAGCAACAAATGCAATGGTGCAATTTTCATGGTCAAATTTCATTATTTGCTCAAATTCTATGCATAATTAATTATTAAAGTATTTACAAGGTGTTACATTCTCCCCCCTTAAGAAAATTTCATCATCGTAATTACTCCAATGATTAAATCATGGAGTAATGTAGTAACCATCCTAAACTAATCAACCAATTAGTGTACAACCAATTTTACAGCGAAATGTGTACAAGTGTATAGTCTATCACATCATAGATAACATGTATGTATAATCATTCTAAATCCGATGCTCCTATATGAATGTATTCTTTTAAAAAAACTTAAGAAAATATGATGCAAACTGGCGGTTCTATATATACATAGGTTTGAAAAATCTTTTTCGCACAAAAATTTCATACTCCTACGAATAGAAGCATGGTTCAACCAATTTCGCATCCAGTTCCTACCATCCAAAAATCTAATGCATCAAATTATTGCCTCCAAAACATCCACTCCTATGCCGGGAAGGAATTTAGATAGAGAATTTTACATTCTTACCACTCTATTCGGTACCGATCCCGTTGTATATCGAAAATTTCTTCGCTGCCCCGAATTTTCTCCAAATTTTTTCATGTAAAATACGCATAAGGAGGCTTATTTCTGAGCTCTAAAATGGAATCGAATCTTTAGACTCTCGTACATTGTTGACAAGGTATAGAAGTAGAAATTCCAAGGCTAAAATTGCTTTTCTCTTGTTATTATCTGTGCTTTATCCTAACGTTATCCTTAATGCAACGCTAAATTCATATTTATTAACTCATCTATCTTCGCTGCGCTTAGTATAGGGCATTTAGAAATAAAAAAGTCCATAAAAGTCCTTTTATTTTATCAATCAAATTTGAACATGATTTGAAAAGTCAACTTCCAAAACATTTAAACGTCAATTCTTGTAAAAAAAATTGGACAAAATTCAAAAAATTATTTGAATGTCAAAACTAATTTTTCCCAAAAACGTAATTTTTTTTTGAACATCCACCTTTTCTATTTTTAATAAATCAAGCCATATTTCAACGTAATTGGAATGCAGTATGAGTTAATGCAAATGATCAAGCATTTCACAATTAATCTTAGAACTTAAAACTTACTTCTTGCATTAATTTATTCATTTATTTGAAATCACAACAAACTAACCTAGTTGTAAATTTTAAGTTTTTTAGGAATATGAATGATGACCATGATTTCAAATCAACCTTAGCCTATTCTTCGCTTGCTAAAACTTACTATTATAAATTTCCAGTCTTACATTGCATTTGCCGTTGGTTAAGTGTCTTTATGAGATTTTTCATATTTCTTTTTCTTCTTCCAAATACACATACAAGAGCGGTCTACATACCCAAAAACAATAGCACAGTGAATTAATAGGAATATTTCTCATAGTATCGTACGCCTCTTTTTATACAAGAGACAACCAATGGTTACAAACCAAACAACCTAAAGAAAAGAAAAGAACAAATGCAGGAAGGGAAATGACAATGACAACACCAATAGACCTAAGATACTAGTACAGACTATGGTATGGTCCCGATCCTCTACGGGAGCATGAGCCGTTGCTGCAACCTTGGAATGGGAGTAGCATAGTGGCTATACACCTAATCTCATGGCTTTAGTGTTTATGCTCAACCGAATCTCTTGAATCTCTCCTGGACCCGACGAATATCAACTAGCTTAGGGCTTTGGTATCATCCAACGCCCTGCCCTTGTTCTGCATTCTACTACTGCTGCTTTTCTACTGGTGGTGGCTCTAGGATTCTCATCTTCTTAAGAGAAGCATTATCAAATGCAGAAGGGACCTTTTTCTAGACCAGTTCTTTAAAGAGGTTCACTCAATGCTATCTAAAGATGCAAGTAAAGAGATAGTAATATGAAAAGTAGCTCTAAGAGTACTAACTCCAGGACTAGTGCAGATGATAGCACCAAAACTTTCTTATTTTTCTGAAAAACAGTTTCCAAATAGTCGAAAAACCCATTCGGACATTTCAAGGCATTTTTCAAAATATTTTCTCAAAATCTCTCTTTTGGGGTTAGTGTCAAAAATGTACTTTACTCTTTTTAATTAAAAAATCCGGTTTGCCTTCTTGTGGTGATTGATGAACCTTCTCTATGAGAACTTGCTTTCAAATGTTTGCGACATATACACTCTTATTTCCCACTTGCTTGGATAAAATGTCCATCCTCCACTGTCAATCCATCAGATACCACAATCATACGGTAGTAGTGTCTCAACGATCAAGTCAAACATCTTCCAGCTTTTGGGATCCTTCCATATGTCATGCACATGCTCTCCTAGATTAACGCCTTACATGCAACCAACACCTTGTGGGGGTAAACAGAGTAGGTGTGAGATTTTTAAATTCTATAAAAAAAATCTTACTCATAGCTGCCTCATCCATCCTTTTGGAATATGGTCGCAACTATTCCATAGTTGGAATATATAGAGTTCGATGTTTAATATATATTTATAGCTAGAAAAATACAAATACATACACTTAGAGTATCCTAATCCCTATGATCGACTAACCTAGGCTCTGATACCAAATGTAACAACCCGCACCTTAATAGGTCCAAATTCTTGGAAAAACCAAAACCCAAGTCCATTAGAGTATGGATCATTAGTTTTAGTAACCTATAATAAACATAAGTATATCAGAGATCGATCAAACTAAACTCACACCAGAATAAAAAAATTAATGGTTATAAATACTAACAAAGGCCACTACCTTGGAATCAATGGTATTCCTTGGATATCCAATCGCCTTGTCAGTGCCGAGAATGAATAAGAAGACTTCTCCATCAACTGTTCTGTCTCTAGTGGCTTGTTCCTCTAAATCTATCATGTGTGTTGTAACGAGGAGCGGGTCAGAATAACTTTTTGTGATTGAAAAACTGCATACTTCATCCATAACATAAATTTACATAGTTTGGATTCCATTTAAAGTTTTGTCTGCTATTAATGACTAAGCCATTTAATTTAATATGTATGCATATGATATATCTACCCTAACCTTCTCCAAGGATATATTAGACATATATATACCTATGTATATATAACATTCTAACCGTTCTCTACCCAAAACCTGCCACCTAATTCTTCTTAATTACGAAGAGGGCCTTGCGCATTGTCATCACTAGTCTATTGGTCCAAACTACAGAACCGATGACTTCTGTATACGGTTTTACTAATAATATATAATCTACTTGTCGTGCTACTATCGTCATTCAAAGACTTATTAAAGGGTTAACTAGCCACCTCCACTAAACTAATTTTCAACTATCTCTATCATGAAGTCCATGCATATCCCATATAGATTCTACACTAGTAGGAAATGAAATCCATCAGGGCGTAACCCAAGTCTTTACTATTGCACGTCTGGGATCTCTGGGCATCCTAACCTATATGCCAGACCTGCTACTAAATATTGGTACCACTACTGACATAGCATGCTGGCTCTTCTCAGCTGATATCCTCGTTTAGACTAATCTAAGTAGTTAGGGAAAATATGACCTATAGTTATTTACTATCTCTCATTGGATAGGAAGCAAACCCTATTTCCCAAATGGTACTGGGCCATTTAATACTTCAAATCTAAGACGAATCCTAGGCATACTTCCCTCTAATCTATTCGTAACATAAATTATTTTTTCCCACTAGTCCTAAGGTTGGAGATGTCCTACATCAGTAGAAAGTTTACACAACTACTGGTAGTCTCTGAGTGAAGGATAGACTTCTATTGTTTAACACTACCGACCTTGCATCCTAACCCATTAAATTAATTACTCTAAACTTTAATATTTGGAAAAGCCTACTAATCTTTATTTGCAGATTTAAGGCTATATAATTTTTTACCTAATGGCAATTATACTGCCTTAAAATATTCAATTACCACATAACATTTTTACTTACTTTCCTATAAATGTCACTTTGTCCGAAATAAATGACTATTATCTCAATGGATGTTTCCTAAAGACATTTATTCAATTATTTAAATTTTGTCTAGTATTCCTTATTTATCTCTCTATATTTATTATTCTAACAATCTTATTAATCAGTCCCATTATTCAATTCATACCTTATTTAAACTCTTGTAACCCCCAAATTTATTCTGCATTTATCACCTATTTAATTGGGATTACAATATATCCATCTTTGTTTCCTAATCCTATTATTCATAGCACTATTTATTCTAACGTTATAATTATACATAATGTGACATTACATATAAATTATCCTATTAGTTAAGTTTTAATTTTAGTTGATTGACGTGGTTTAATACATATACATATACATATACATATATATTTACTAATTATATTTCTAGTTATCAATCCCTAACTAGAATATTCTTTTCCATATTTTAATTTTTTGGAAGTATATTTCTAAAATGGTTTTCCATTATAATTCCAATAAATTAGCCCAAATTAAGAGTTTTTGCTTCGTTTGAAATTATAAGGAATGATTTATTTTCTTTTATTTGAAATAGATAATGTAAACTACGGAAGATAAATCCATATTTTACATGTCTCTTTCCTTAGTTTAAGCACATTCCTTGTTAAATCAAACGTTGCACTTCTCTATGTAATTAAGAGTATTAGTCAAAGTTATAAATATTGAACAAATAATATTCCCAACGGTTAAAATACAGAAAGTCCACATTCCAACGAATTAGGGCATAAATCTTGATTGTACTAATACCTTTACAACCTAATTATAGATCTAGAATAAATTCTACATCTTATCAACATTCAACTTTTAATATCTTGGGAACTAATTTCCAGATCTAGGTGTAAACAATATTTCTTATCAAATTTCCTAAATTATTGAATATGCACGGAATGTTTTACGTATTTAGTTCGAGCCAACAAAACTTAGATCTTTATTTAGGTATAATAATCAAATAAAAATCCAACGAAATAAATTTTATTGCTATACAAAAATTTCATAATTTACCACTCACCATTTTAGATCTGCATGTTACATTTTGTTTTGTTTATTTAAACGTTCATAACTTCTTAGTTTAAATAATGACCGCGTAGCCCCTGATATGTAAGTTGCTTAAAAAATCACCATGAATGCAATGGTGCAAGTTTCATGGCCCAATTCCATCACTTTATCAAATTCCACTTTTGAAGCTTAATTAATTATTAAATTAATAACCTATATTTATGGCATGTTACAAGTAAGCAATTCTTTAAATCTGATATATCTATGCTTGTACTCCGCATTCCATGAGAAAATCTAATTCTTCTTGCTCAACCAAGTCAACGGTGTAGGAACCTTAACAAAATCTTTAATGCATATCCTATAATAGCTGGCCAAACATAGAAACCTTCATAGCACTTTTCAGTACACGCCTATCATGTATTATAACTACGCTGCTCGAATCAACAAACAACCCGTACTCAAAGCATCATGATAAGGAAAGTGAACCTCTTTTCTCTATAAAAGACATTTGGAGAACTTTATCTTTAGGTGTTGCCTCCTCCATATATCTAATACTACTCGTATGTGCTACTTCTATTCATCCTCACTTCTCATATAAAAAGGAATATGATCCATAAAGATTAACACAAACTTATCCGGTTATTTCCTTAATACTTCATGTATCAAACCCAATAAAATAAGATGGAGCGTTGGTCACCCCGAACGATATAACCTACTACTCCAATAATCCTTCTGTTGTGTAAAAAGTAGTCTTCATAATATTATCACTTGTTACTCTTAATCGACTGAAACCAATGACCAAATCAAGCTGGAAAAATATGTTAGCTCCCATAAGTTGGTTAACTAAACCATTTAAGTGAGGTATTGATCTTCTTCATCAACTTATATAACTCTTGGTAATCAACATAGAGTCATAGAAACCACCTCCCTTCATGATGAGAACTATTGATGCTCCTTACTCTGAGATATTTCTAAGGATAAAACCCTTTTTGCAACAACATGGAAACATGCTTATCTACCTCCCTTCATTCCTTTAGAGCCATATACCTAAATTTCATAATAACAGGTCTAGTGTCTTTCTTAAGATTGATTCTAAATTCAATTTCTCGTTTTGGAGGTAAATCAAATTCCTTTGCATAAACATTTGTTACTCCTGAATAATAGGAATGGAAGATAACTCTCCTATGATAGTTCAAGTGAATATAAGTAAATCAACATCATAGAGTTATCGAGCTCATAATCAACATCTAAATCATGGCCTCCACTTCTCCTCATTTGAATTTCCCTCCCATCATAGTCTAAAAATGCCCTATAATGTGACATCCAATCCCTTCCTAGAATCGGTCCATCTTCAAAAAATCCAAGCGCATACGCATCATATAAGAATTTTACGCATCATATTAATAATTTCAACTTGTAGCATATCATGGATAAGTTTGTCGAATCCCCAATAGGATTCGACAATACTATAGAATCATGTACTATATAATTCTATAACTACAAACTATTAACCAAACTACTAGATATAAAAGTATGAGATGCTCCAATATGAAATAAAGTACGAATGGGAAAATAGGAATGAAATAGTATACATTCCATCACGGCCTTCTTCCCATTGTCTATCTCAGCTACTAGAACTTGGGGCAAAATTGGGTGCATATGGTTACACTACTTGCCTACTTTTTCTATGGTTGGGCGCTGTCACTTCATGTGTCAAAGCTGATTGCAGTTGTTGCATTTAAACTTGAATGTTCACTCTATAGTTCTTAGCTATTTAGCCCTCCATGTTACATCTCCTATATGTAAGCCTTTGTCTTTTGGTTTTACCATCTTTATCCCTACTTTCTTTGCATTTGCCTAGCCGACATCCATTATCATCATCCTTCTTTAACTCCTCTTTTGTGACACTCTTAGAAACCGTGTTAAGCAATTTCATCTCTTCCAAGCTCTCATACGTGACATCTATCGAAATGTAGATAAAAGCTAAATCTTGAAACGTTTGTCTCCATCCCCTAGAAAATTTCATAGCCTTCTTTACTAGTGTTGGAACTAAATAAAATCCAAAGCTAGCAAGCTTGTTAAACTGATTTTATACTCCTTCACTATCATGACCCTCTGTTATAAATGGATGAACTTCTCACGTTGAAATCCACCTTCAGCTCTCGACATAAACCATAGTTGAAACTTCATTTCATATCTCCCCAAGTTATCACTTCTTCACTTACTTCAGTAACCATAATATCCCATAATTGAGAGCTTCTCCCTATAAGTGCTAGAAATCAAGCTTCCTTTTACCATCATCTAGCCCTAGCATTTCAAATTTTCGTGCACAGGTACGTAGCCATGTCCTAGTGTTTAAAAATGATTCAATCCTAATTTAAGGTTTTCCACTCAAACCTTAGACATCTCTACACTTCATCGGAAAGTCTAAGTAGGTGGTGCATGGGAATAACTCTTTATGTGGGCTGTACATGTGCATCTAGGTTAACTTTGGTTTCGATTGGTGCTTGTAGATACATGTGGAACCATATGGGTAAGTCTATACAAAGAAAGACCTAGGCTAGATCTGTTGTATCTATCCCATTATTGTTTTTTTGTTGTAATTATCTATAAGTGGGATTCAGTATCAACTCCCCATGATAGTAAGTATTATTAGAAATAAACTGGTGGTTGTGTACATGTACAATACTTGCACGCGCACATAAATGTATATATGAACATAAATACACTCTCTTAATACTTCTTAACCTATAGGAATCAGGTAACCTAAGCTCTAAAGACAAATGTAGCAACCCCCTATTTACGACATTTTGATTTTACATCCAAATTGATGCGCAAATCACAACGATGGTACATGATGCATCTTTAGGGTAAAGTAAAGTAAAACAGTACATAGAGTTATCTACTTTGCAAAAGGAATAAAATATGATACAAAAGATAAAATATAATACCTATTCCATACTAGATAACAATCATAATAATAATTACATCAACTAAATTAACACTTTATCATAGATGATCAACCATAAATACATAAGACTAAATAGTAATAAATAGCTAAATGAAATAAGATAAATCCGTTGAGTAGCCACCATCATCATTAAACACCAAGCATTCCCCTAATATATTATCAAACTATTAAGACAGATATAGGAAGAAAATATAGAGGAAATTATACATATGCTTACGTACGTGAGAAATATCACTAAGTATATATTGTTACATGCGAGTAAAACATACCCCCCATTCACAACCTTCTAATTCTGCGTCCTAATCGATGCTCAAATCCCAAAAGCCATAAGTAATGGATCAATAAGATGCGATGAAATAAAAATAATAATTATAAATGATATAAAAGTAGTAAATACAGCTATCTACTTTATCTATAATTTTATGAACTAATAACAGATTGAATAAACTATAAATACCACATGTGAAAAAATGTCTAAATTGAATTAGATAATAATCATAAGTGTTATTGCATTAATCTAAATATGGCACACTCATACAAAGTGGTGCAACATAAGTACATAGTAGTAAACGAGCGTATAATTTGATAAAATAGAATAAAACAATATAACTCCAATAGATCTACATTATCATCTTCTCACATCAACCATTCCCCTTACACCCTTTCAGCCTATTTCAAATATATACAAAAAGGAAATATAGAGGGATTGGATATATGCCTCAGTGAGTGAGAAAATATCACTACGTATATGATGTCAACATGGTAGTAAAATAATGGTAGAAGGTAATACTGCACTTACTATTTCCAAGTTACTTGTATTTCTCAAATTTAATCTATCATTATATAACATTATAATAGTAATTAGTCACAGTCAATATCACATAAAATAGTGTTAGCTTATAAAATGGATCAACACCCTGGATTAAATGTGAAAGCACCGGCCCTGTTTATCAGGGTGAAAAATAGAAACAAGAAATAATAACTTCAAATAAGATAAAGAGACAAAAGATTTGTAACGACCCTAATTTAGATTAACTTTATTTAGGACATTTAATTAGTTAAATTAAACGAAATAATGAAATGGTTAAAGAGATTTGTGTTAATAGAGGTGGACATGCCAACTTAAACTAATGAACTAAAGGGGATTTAAAATGAAATAGATAAGGGTAATAGGTAAGGGCAAAGTAGGAATAAGCATATTCTTATACCCTAAACCTGTAAGCCATATTTTTTCTCATGTTCAAAACAAAAACAAAACAAAAGAGAGTACGACCACCATTGAGGGAAAACAAGAAGAAGATAAGAGGAAGAAGCTTAAGAAACTTAACCCAAGATTAAATCTCAACTCCTTAATCATAAGACAAAGGTAAATAATAGATTACATATCACATTGTTGATGATTTTGGTTTCTTGATCAGATATGAATATTTTTGCAAAGTATATTGCCATGTTTTTTATTATTAAAATGGATATATATGCTTGTTGATAGATTATGCCATTTCAAATGATTTTATGATAAGTTTTAATGTGAAAACCTTATTAATTACATATAAATGCCTTTAGATTTTGAGATAAGGTCAGAAATAATATTTTAGAGATGATTTTCAAATTTCATAATTTTTTGAATTAATATGGATTTATTATTAATTTTCTAGTGAGCAAAATGGTTAATTCGGTTTACAATTAATTACGACTAATTTATATTGTTTTTGGGTCAGAAAATAATATATGTTAGAAAACATATTAAAAGTGATTCATAGGAATTTTATAGAATTTTCCTAAGTATTTTTATAAGTATATAAGATTATCTAAGGTAAGGGACTTAAATGTTTTATATATATTTATAAAAGAAGAAGTGGCATTTTGTAAATATTTAAATTGTTTATCTCTGAAATTTCGATAGTACTTTTAGAAAATAATTTGGAAAAGAAATTAGCAACCAATCATATGTTGACAAACAAAGCAAGTTAGTTGGAAAGCAATTACGTTTTCGAGTTAAAAATCAGTTTTTATAATCCCTTGTTGTTTCGTCAGTTTTGGTACCTACCTTTCGATTAGGTACATTCGCCCCCATCTCCATTGAAACCAATACACATGGTATCAAAAGCCTTGGTACGTAGTGGATTGTACATAGGAAAAAGGTATAGAGTTGAAACCAGGGTTCCGAAGGGGTTGAAGCCGTGTTTTGATTTTAAAAGGAAATGTGCATGCTTTGCTTTCAAAAAGAATGCTTTTGACTTAGATAGCTTTCAACCTAAATAGCTTTTTACTTTGTCAAATTGTTTTTAAGAATGGTTTCGAATGAGTTCACGCCTTTGTTTTATAAAAAAGCTTTCGAAGGGGTCTAAACCCCTTACTGTCGCATCCTACCTTTCGAAGCAACACCTTTGAAAGGTTTTTTTTGTTTTAAAACCTAAGCCACTTCTCCAATGCTTTCGAAGGGATTGGTTTCGATACCATCCACTTCGTTTACTTAGGAAATTGTTTTCAAAAGAGTGCTTTTGACTTAGTTATTTTAAGACCTTTTGTTCTATTGAAAGTTAAACCCAAAGGTTTCGAAAGGAATGGTTTTAAATGGTTTCGAAAGGTTGTTCCATATATTTTACTCAAACCCAAATGCTTTCAAAAGGTTTGATTTATGCAAAGAACTTAATGCGTTAGAAAGGTTTAAGATAAAGGTTTCGAAGGGAGATTCCCCAATGTTTTCGAAAGATTTTAAATGGAAGGTTTCCAATGGTTTCGAAAGGCATGTATAAAGTGTTTTGAAAGGAGGATGTCTATGGTTTTATAAAGCTTTCGGAAGTGATGATTTCAATGTTTCGAAAGGTTTAATGTAAATGGTTTCAAAATGCATGTTTTGGCCTTCGGCCTAGGTTATAAAGTAAAGTACTTTACTTGTATTGAAATGGGTACTTTCAATGGTTTCGAAAGGGGTACATTTAAAAGGTTTCGAATGTTTTCATCAATAATGCTTTGTGTGAAGTATATATAACATGCAAAGTGATTTGAGTAAAGCATAGAGTATATTTTCCTTGTTTAAGTATGGTTCAAAGGATTAAATAATTTTTAAAGAAAGGTTTTCAAGAAAAATTTTAAGGGTAGATGACCCTAAGTAAAATGACTCGAATATTAGAATACCAAATGGGACTGGTATTGCGTCACACCCTATACTTTAGCTAGTAGCCCCTAGCTAATATAATTCTAAAATTCTAGTGTGCAGGGCTTTGTCATAGGTAAGACTAAAATGATGTCACCCTTCGATAGGTGTCACAGGTAAGACATAGTGAGGAGAGGTTATTCGTGATCCCGCAAAACCATTAGGATTAGTTGACCCTGGGAGAAGTAAGTTAGGGAGTGACAGTCCATAAGAGTATCTATTAGTAGTTAGACTTTTGTTTATTTTGTCTAGTAGGCCAGAGTCAGCCAAATGTTAGTAGTTAGCTGAACAAAACTATAGTGCCCAGATAGATAGTCCATTTATTACCTGATTTGTATGCATACGTGATATTACTATTATTGTTTTAACCAATTTTGGTTGTAGGATATTGATTTGCAAAAGATTAATTTTAGAAAGGATATTAGTGAGGGGAAATCCGTTCCGCTAAGCGGCTGGTCTCACTTAATATCAGATAACCGAGATGTATAGTATTATTCACATCGGGCTTTATGTCTGACTCGAAGTTTATATTTTTCCCTTAAACTCTTGGGTGCTCAAAATTGATTTAAGTCGGTTAAGATTTGAGGTTTACAGGTTTTAGTAGGTGGTCGATTAAAGCTTCCGGAGACGGGCAGGAGGTTGATGCTAGCTATATTTAGGGGTTGTTTTGTTTTATTTCTGCTGTGCTGTGTTAATTCTGATATGACTATTATTACTCTGGTCATCAAAGGGGGGCATCCTCATATGTCACTCTTGGCGTATTTATGTAATAATTATTTTTGATATGAACCTGGGAAACGATTGGGATTATGTAACTGGATATGAAACCTGTTTTGTGAAATGTAATAAAAAAAAGTGTTTTTGAATCTATGATTTTGTTTCATATTCATGTGCTTCTAATATTATGGATACCATTAGTATTGCTATATGTTATCGTGGGAAGTTAATACTCTAGATGACTGCAACATCTGTAGTGCTTAGCTTTGGGCCTCAAGATAGGGGATGTTACAACTTGGTATCAGACCATGGTTTATGAAAAACCTTAAACGCAAAATGATTTTGAAAATATAATTCCAAGGAATTAGAGGAAAGATCGGGGTATGAGATAACTCTATAGTAATGTACTTGTATTTGCTAGACATAAGTATACGCTAAATCTCTATTGTCCTATTTCTCTTCGGCTATTCTTCTATATCTTACGAAGACTCGAATGTAGATATGGATGCCAGAAGTGGAAAATTTAACCTTGGTGGAGGAAGCACCACAACAAATGGAAATGACCGACCTAATGCCAACGGGAATCCAGGTCAGGCATAAGTTGGAAATGTGGGTACTGGAGTCCGCAAGTAGACATAGAGCAATGTATCAGTTCTTTGTAAATATGATGCAAGTAAGATTTGCTGCTGGAGTAGTTAGAGGAGGAAATCAAGAAGCTTTGGTGGTGAATAACTATGCTATTTTGAGTAGAGATTATGCTCGGTTGGGAGGAAATCCATTTATTGGTATTGAAGACACAATTGAAGTGGAGAATTGGTTACTTCATTGCGAGGGGATTTTCACCGATTGAGGCTGAATGATGAGCAAAAGAGGGTCGCTTTGAGATAGCTACAAGGAGCGACACTGTATTGGTGGAACAGTCTTACTGCTGGAGTTAATGAGGAGACCAAAAGGAGATTTGAAAAGAGGTTTATGTTGGAGAATGCGAAGCCCACTCTGCTCAAGAAGTTTGCTGAGTTAGAGCAGGGAGACATGACTATGCTGGAGTTTGCGAAAAGGTTTGAACAGCTAGCGAGATATGGTTATGCTACGGTAGATACTGTAATTAAGAGAAATGAGAAGTTCATTCGAAGGTTGAAGCCTGAGCTTGCTAAGCCCACATTATCGCATATTAGGGATCCATATGATGTTGTAGTGTAAATGACTTTGAGGAATGAAGAGATGCTTGCATTTCTTGAAAGGAAGGAAAAGGAAGTTCAAGGAGGGAAAAGTCAGAAGAGAAAGTTTTTCCACAAGAAAGGAGCCCAACATAGTGGAGCTTCCAAGAAGGGAAAGTCGGAGGTTGTCTGCTATAGATGTGACAAGAAAGGGCATTTTACAAATGAACATCGCTAGGGGGATGGAAAGAAGGTGATCAAGAAGAAGAATATTAGACGCTTCAACGACGATCAAATTGGACATTATAATAACCAGTGCAAGGAGCCAACCAAGGATGAAAATGGAAAAGTGTTTGCATTAGAGCCAGTTACCTCGAGGCGAACAACAGAGGAAAAAGGAAACACTGTATTGGGAGGTACACTTATGATACATGGTATGTCAGTTAGCATTCTATTTGATGCCGATACATCGCATTTTTATATCTTATTATTTGATAGATAAGCTTAACCAAGATACCTCATACCTAGTTACTTCCTTAAGTGTAGCAAATCCGATAGGAGGTTATGCGACTCTTGGGATGAAGTGTGACCACCTAGAGTTTGAATTGTTAGGTCATACCTTTGTTTGCAGTTTGCATGTGTTCGATTTTGTAGAGTTTGGAATTATTTTGGGTATGGATTGGTTAAGTAGATACAATGCTAGGATATATTGCCATGATAAGAAGATATCACTTAGATACTCTGACTGTATTATATACTTCGTACAAAAGCCAAGTTTTGAGGTTAATGCTTTTTTGGGTGTTGTGGAGGTAGAAGACGAGTTGAATTGAGTTTTCGTGGTTAGGGAATTTCTAGATGTCTTTGAACCAGCAGTTGGATTGCCTTTGAAATGAGCAATTGAGTTTCAGATAGATTTGGTACCAAGTGCAGAACCAATGAGTAGTCTGCCAATCAGGATGACACCTATTGAGATGAAGGAGGTAAAGGTGCATTTGGTGGATTTAGAAGGCAAGAATTTTATCAGACTAAGCAGTTCGCCTTCGGTAGCAGCCATAGGTTTTGCTAAGAAGCGCATGGATGGTTAAGGTTATGTATCGATTATCGTAAGTTGAATGAGAAGACGATAAAGAATCAATATTTGTTGCCTTGAATTAATGATTTGTTCGACTAGTTGAGTAGAGCCAAAGTATTTTTCCAGTTGGATTTAGTGACAGGTTTCGATCAGCTTAGGGTAGCAGAGGATAGTATTCCTTTGACGACGTTTAGAACCAGATATGGATCGTACAAATGGTTAGCAATGCCATTCAGAATAACTATTGCGCCAATATTCTTTGTGGATTTAATGAACATAACTTTTTAAGAGCACTTGGATAGGTTCATGTTGGTTTTAATAGATGATATTTTGATATACTCTAAGGATGAGAGAAAGCATGAAGTTCATCTTGGATTGGTGCTTGAGACGTTGAAGTAGCATCAGTTGAAAGCAAAAATTTTGAAGTATCATTTTTGAAAGAAGGAAGTGATTTTTCTTGGTCATGTAGTCTGAAAGAAAGGGTTATCTATAGATCTGACTAAGATTGAGGCAGTGAATAAGTGGAAAAGGCCCAAGACAGTGACTTAGATAAAGAGTTTTCATGGATTATCTGGATATTATCAAAGATTCATAAAAGATTTTTCATGGATAGCAGCAACGATGACCAAGCTAATGCAAAAGGATGTAAAGTTAGTTTGGACTGATAAGTGCAAGGAGGCATTCCAAAAGATTAAACACTTATTGATGAATGCACTTGTGTTAGTTGTTTCAGAAGGGAATTATGATTTAATGGTGTATACAGATGCATATGGAACAGGATTGGCAGCTGTGTTAATGCAAAGAGGCAAAGTGATTGCCTATGCATCCCAACAACTTAGAACATATGAGGTTAGTTACCCAATTCACGATTTGGAATTAACTGCAGTAATTTTTGCGTTGAAGGTGTAGAGACATTACCTTTTGGGAGAAATATTAGAGTTGTATACAGACCATAAGTCGCTGAAGTATTTTTAATCTCAAAAGGAGTTGAATATGAGATAGTAGAGGTGGTTAGAGCTTTTAGCCGCTTATGATTTTGGAATTAAGTACACATCAGGAAAAGGCAACAAGGCTGCGGATGCACGTAATAGAAAACATCAGCATACAGTATTGGAAATGATAGCCAAGTGGAAATATTTCGAAGTGTTGATGATATGTAGAGTACAGTGGAGATCTGAAGCTAGGTCTAGTAAGGAAACTACCATGTTGTCATGTTTAGAAGTTTGACCGATGATAATCGAATAGTTTTCTTCTAAACAGATGGAGGATCTAGTATTAGTTGGACGGATCAGAAGGTTAAGGGATGGAATAGAGAGCGAAGACTTGAAAGATTTGAGTCTTGATAAGAATGGGTGGTTAAGGAAGAAAGGAAGGTTATGTGTTCCAAATGTAGGAAGCATTAGGAAGGAAGTTCTTGAAGATTGTCATCATTCGAAGTTCACTATTCATCCGGGAGGAACTAATATGTATCAAGACATGAAGAGGAGTTTCTACTGGGAAGGCATGAAGAGGGATGTAGGCTTATGGGTGAAGTAGTGTTTGAACTATCAACAGGTAAAAGCTGAACATCAGAAAAAAAGTGGGTTGCTTCAGCCGTTAAATATTCTGGTATGGAAGTGGAATTCTATTTCTATAGATTTTATGGACGAGTTGCCAAGATCAAATATAGGAAATGAGAGTATATGAGTCATAGTGGACAGGTTAACTAAGAGCGCTCATTTTATTCCAGTTAAGCCAACCCGGACGACACCTGGTTTGGGTAAGTTATTTTTGAAGAATATAGTTAGACTGCATCAAATTCCTAGTAGTATAGTAAGTGATAGAGATTCCTTATTCACTAGCGAGTTCTGGAAAAATATACATGATACTTTGGGTACCAAGCTCAAGATGAGTACTTCTTACCATCCACAAACAAATAGGCAAATGAAAAGAGTTAACAAAGTCATAGAGGATTTGTTACGAGCTAGTGTGCTAGATTTTATAGGATCATGGGAAGACCATCTACACTTAGTCAAGTTTTCGTATAATAACGGTTATCAGACGTGTAATGGGATGACACCGTTTGATGCTTTGTATAGAAGGCCATGCAAATCACCCGTTTGTTGGTTAGAGACCAAGGATAGGTTGGTTCTTGGTCCATATTTAGTTAGAGAAGCTATAGAGAAGATTAAGTTGATTCAAGCTAGATTGAAGGAAGCTCTGTCTAGATTTAAGAGTTATGCTGATAGAAGACGAAACGACTTAGAGTTCTTGGTTGGAGATCATGTTATGTCAAGGTATCAACGATGAAAGGTGTAATTCGATTCGGGAGATCATAAAAATTCACACCGAGATTCGTCAGACCATTTCCTATTATAGAGAGGATCGGGAAACTCGCATATAGAGTGGAGTTATCGAATAGTTCGGCAAGAGTTCACGATGATTTTCATGTTTCTCATTTGAGAAAGTGTGTTCGAGATCCGAAGACTACTATAGCGCTGACTATGTTAGAAGACTTAGTTGTGGAACTGAATTTGACTATAGTTAGGAAGTCGGTTCGTACATTCGCGAGAGATGAGAAGAGACTAAGGAACAAGAAAGTCGGATTAGTTAAGGTCCAGTGGAGCGATGATGAGAGAGACTGTACTTGGAAAATTGAGAGCAGGATTAGAGATGCTTATCCTGATTTGTTTCATGGTATGTTTTACCTTTATGATTGATTTCTTGTGTACCTTATTGAAATTTTGAGGGCGAAATTTTTTAAGGTGGGGAGTCTGTAACGACCCTAATTTTGAATAACAGTATTTAGCATATTTAATTAGCTAATTTAAATGAAATAATGAAATGGTTAAGGGATTGAGATTTGTGTTAATAGAGGCAGCCGTGCCAACTTAAACTAATGAACTAAAGAGGGATTTAAAATGAAATAGATGAGGGTAATAGGTAAGGCTAAAGTAGAAATAAGCATATTCTTATACCCTAAACCCTTAAGCGACATTCATTCTCACGTTTAGAACAAAAACAAAACAAAAGAGAGGCCGACCACCATTAAGTGAAAATAAGAAGAAGATATGAGGAAAAGCTTAAGCAACTTAACCCAAGATCAAATCTCAACTCCTTAATCACGGGCTAAAGGTGAATAATAGGTTACATCTCATATTTTTGATGATTTTGGTTTCTTGATCAAATCCGAATATTTTTGCAAAGTGTATTCCCTTGTTTTTATTATTAAAATGGATATATATGCCTGTTGATAATTTGTGCTATTTCATATGGATTTATGATAAATTTTACGTGAAAACCCTATTAAATGACATCCAAATGCGTTGCGATTTTGAGATAAGGTCATAAATATTACTTTAGAGATGGGTTTCAAATTTCATAATTTTCTGAATGTAGATTTATTATTAATTTTCTAGTGAGGAAAATGGTTCATTGGGTTTAAAATTAATTACGGCTAATTTATATTATTTTTGGGTCAAAAACTAATATATGTTAAAAAAACATATTAAAAGTGATTTATGGAAAAAAAATTAGAATTTTTCTTAGTGCTTTAATAAGTATATAAAATTATTTAAGGTATGAGACTTAAATGTTTTATATATTTATAAAAGGAGAAGGGGCATTTTGTAAATATTTAAATTGTTTATCTTTGAAATTTGGGTAGCACTTCTAAAAAAGAATTTGTGAAAGAAATTAGCAATCAATCAAATGTTGACAAAAAAACAGGTTAGTTGAAAAGAAATTACCTTTTCATGTTAAAAATCAGTTTTTATAAGACTTTTTTGCTTTGCCACTTTCGGCACCTACCTTTCGATTAGGTACTTTCGCCCCCATCTCCATCGAAACCAATACACATGGTATCAAAAGCCTTGGTACGTAGTGATTGGACATAGGCGAAAGGTATAGAGTCGAAACAGGAGTTTCAAAAGGGTCGAAGATTTGTTTAGGTTTTAAAAGAAAATGCGCCTGCTTTGCTTTTGGAAAGAATGCTTTTGACTTGGTCAAATGGTTTAAAAAATGGTTTCAAAAGAGTTTGCGCCATTGTTTTATAAAGAAGCTTTCAAAGGGTCAAAACCACTTGTTGCCACATCCTACCTTTAGAAGCAATGCCTTCGAAAGGGTTTCTTTGTTTTAAAACCTAAGCCGCTTCTCCAATGCTTTCGAAGGGATTGGTTTCAGCACCAACCACTTCTTTTACTTAGGAAATTATTTTCGAAAGTGTGCTTTCGACTTAGTTGTTTTAAAACCTATTGTTCTGTTGAAAGTTAAACCCAAAGGTTTCGAAAGGAAATGTTTTAAATGGTTTTGAAAGGTTGGTCCACATATTTTACATAATCCCAAATGCTTTCGAAAGTTTTGATTTATGAAAAGAACTTAATGCTTTTGAAAGGTTTAAGATAAAGGTTTCGAAGGGGTGATTCCCCAATGTTTTTGAAAGGTTTAAATGGAAGGTTTCCAATGGCTTCGAAAGGCATGTTTAAAGTGTTTTGAAAGGAGGATGTCTATGGTTTTATGAAGCTTTCGAAAGAGATGATTTCAGTGTTTTCGAAAGTTTAATGTAAATGGTTTCGAAAGGTATGTTTTGGCCTTTGGCCTGGGCTATAAATAAAGTAGTTTACTTGTATCGAAACATGTGCTTTCAATGGTTTCGAAAGCGGTACTTTCAAACGTTTTGAATGTTTTCATCAACAATGTTTTGAGTAAAGTATAAATAACATGGCAAAGTGATACAGATATTAGAATACTAGATGGGACTGGTATGGCATTGCACCTATACTTAGAACTTAGCTAATATCAGTCCAAAATTCTAGTGTGTAGGGCTTTGCCATAGGTAAAACTAAAATGATGTTACACATAGAAAGGAATATAAAGAGTGAGGATAGGTTATTGGTGAGCCCGCAAAACATTAGGATCAGTTAACCCTAGGAGAAGTAAGTTTGGGACAGACCGTACAGAAGAGTATCTAACAGAAGTTAGACTTTTGTTTATTTTGTTTAGTAAGCCCGAGTCAGCCAATGGTTAGTAGTTAGCCAAACAAAACTATATTGTCCAGACAGATAGTCCATTTATTACCTGATTTTTATGCATACGTGATATTGGTTTTATTGTTTAAACTAGTTTGGTTGTAGGATATTGATTTGCAAAAGATAAGTTTTTAAAAAAGGATATTAGTAAGGGGAAACCAGTTTCGCTAAGAATCATGGTCTCATTTAATATAAGTTAACCAAGATGTATAGTATTATTCACACGAAGCGTTATGTCTAACTCAAAGCTTATGTTTTTCCTCTTAAATTCGCGGGTGCTCAACATTGATTTGAGTAGGTTAAGATTTGAGGTTTATAGGTTGTAGTAGGTAGACGAATAAAGCTTCCGAAGGCGAGTAGGAGGCTAATGCGAGCTATATTTAGGAGTTATTTTTTTATTTCTGCTATGTTGTTTTTAGTCTGATATGACTATTTAGTACTCTGATCATCGAAGGGGGCATCCTTATATGTCGCTCTTGTCATATTTATGTAATAATTATATTTGATCTGAACTTGGAAAACGATTAGGATTATGTAATTGGATATGAAACATGTTTCTGAAATATATTCAAAAAATTTGTTTTGAATCTGTGATTTTGTTTCGTATTCATGTGCTTCTAATATTATGGATACCATTAGTATTACTGTATTTTTTCGTCCAAAGGTTTTACTATAGATGACTGCTACATCTGTAGCGCTTAGCTTTAGGCCTCAAGATAGGGGATGTTATAAGATTTTTTTAATGGTTTGGCTATTAACGAAGCTTACGTCCACTTTATAACTTTTTTATTGACTGACTGCAATTACAAGTTGAATCTGATTACAATTTGATTGGATCTTATAAGTTAGATCAAGTCATCGGTGTTAGGGTTTACTGGAGAATCACAGCGAACCCTTTAGACAACTTTTTTGGGAGGAAAAGAGTGAAGAATAGTTTCTGCAGAGTTTTAGAAGCTAGTTCCCATGATCCCCTTTATGTTGCAGGTAGGATTGTATTTATAGTTGCTGGAGAGCGCTTGGGGCAAAGCTGCTTTGCTAGAAGCTTACATTTGAAGGTACCAAGATGCACAAAAAGTTTCGCAGCGAACCGACCCAAATATGATGGATCACTACGATCCATAGGGCATGGATCGAAAGCGATCCATGAAGTTAGCACATTTTTAGCTCGTTTTAGCTGGATCGTGTTCCTTGACTTGCGTAGATGATGTCCATGCAATTTCATGACTAGATGCTTTTTTTATGATGGTTCGTGTACCATTGCATTGAACAATTATTGGAATCAAATGAATGCCCACTTTTCGATCTAGCTTGCTTGTAACATCGTGAAACTAAGCATGCATCCCTAGAAAAGATAATGCTTCGTGATGCAAGAAGAATGGACGACCCATGAGCAATATTTAAGGACCGCTAGCGATCCATACCCTTAAGTATTTTTTTCGCTTATTTCTCTTGAGTCCTTCTTGGTTCCTTCTTTTGATCCTTCTGGTTGATTCATGAGTCATTTTGGCTTGACGTAGATGTTCTAACTTCCATTGAATTCTATTGGGTTAAAATACTAGGTAAAATTTGCCTCCCTAAGTATGCCTTCGTCTGAAACAAGGCGTGCTATGGAAGTTATTGCTTTTGAGTTCTCGGTTTGTGAGATTTAATTTATCATGCCAGGGGTATTATGCAAATTTGACTTTGGTTATTCAGCCATCTATTGAGTTTTGATGTGAATTGTCATAGCGTATAACAATAAATCAATTTTGGTCCCACAACTTTCATAGTGCTTGCAAATAACACGAGGATTATGCTTGGCAAGTTTGGAGGAGATTGGTTGCAATTTGATTGTTCGTTGGCGATCCATAGTCCATGGATCGCTAGTGATCCAAGGACTTAACAAATTTTCGCCCAATCTTCTATTTAATTCCTCATTCGAGCCAACCCTTCCCTATCTCATTCTTTCGCGACTCAATCCTTCTGCCTTGCGACTCGAACCAATGTATGCAAACCCTAACTTTGATTTTTCCATCACTGCCACTGACCTCCACCGTCGGAACTTCTTCCCATCGTCTCTGCTAGACTTCGCCTTTTCTTTGACCTTACCCATAGTTTCTAAAACTTCACCAATTTGGATCGCTGTCGACCTTACCCACTTGGATCGTCGTTGACCTATCCACCTTGGATCACAGCCGACTTAGAGTTTGACCATATTTGCCTTTCTCTTTTTGACTTGAGGTGGGTGGTAGGGATATTTGGTGTTTTGTTTTAGCGATTTGGTGATGATGGTGTATTGCTAAGGGACGTAACGAAGAATTCGAGTTGATTGCGATTTTATGGAAGTGGATAGTAAATCGAGTATTGAGTTCTCCATGGAATGAAGCATGGGTCTTGCCTTGGTGCTTGCATGTTTTGCTATTTTCATCGATAGAATCAGAATTAACTTGCACCAAGTTACATTATTAATCTGGCATGGCATCTTGCAGATTGATTTTGTTTGTTCTAAGAGGTGTTAATAGCTTAAGGTAGCGTATTGTGTGCAGCTTATGCCGTTATCACCTTCCAGAGAGTTGAAATAGGCTTATAATGAGGATTCTCCCCGATTCAGACCCATCAATCTATAGTCATTCACTTTGGATTGGTCCTATCATTGCAAAATCAGTGTACCTAGAATGAGAAGAGCTTCTCGTGTTGCTTCAGACAGTGGATCTGTTATCGATGGTTGGTCGATAACGGGGAAGTGTAGGAGAAGAATGATATGAGAAACTCTTTTTCTTTCTTCACTACGAGTGAACTATCTACATAGGATAGAGGGTTTGTATTGTTTAGGACACCAAGCCCATCCCATATAAATAACACACTGCACTTGCCCTAGTCAACACTAAGAACCCGATGTGTGGCATAAATAGATTTTTGGAGTTCAAGTGTTAAGCATAGGGGGATTTTTGGTTAAAAAAAAGAATTACCTAACTGCGTTAGGTAAAATTTCTGTTGTATAGAATGAAGCACACGTCATCCAATCATAAATCCAGTAGAGGAAGTCTGACACTTTCAAAAGCTGAATCGTCATTAGTTGCACCTTCACAAACAGTTTCAGTAGTGCCTACTTTTTCGATACAGCGAGATGAATATGGTCAATTGGTTTTGATTGATTCGGTTGTAGATTAGACTGCTCCAAATTTTAGAGTTCTACTCAATCCTCCAAAGAGAGCTTCCTCTATAAACTCTACTAAAGTTTTGAATAACATTTTTTTATAACAAGGCATTCTGGATGACGACGTACGCTTTCCGTCGAAGAATGAGTTTGCACATATGCCACCTTTGGGGTACACTCTTCACCACTGGTATATGTGCTTGAATGGAGCAGTGCCCACTTCAATCACTACTTGAAAGAAACTCTTCTAAACTTGGGAATTGTTCCATTTCAGTTTCACCCTAATGGGTACGCGATCTTGACTTTCCTTTACATCTTGTTTATGCATACATTTAATCGTGCTCTAGGTTTTGATGAGTTGAGATACTTTTTCTCATTTAAGAAGAGAGAAAAATGCCAAAACCTCATGGTCATAAAGGCTCAAAGAAAATGCAAGATCATGCTATAGCTTCAAAGTAACATATCCCAATTCAAGACCTAATATTTTTTCGTCAGGTGTCCTGAGGGATTTAATCGTCTTAGGACGACGGGGGATAAGCCTTCTCATTTACTCGTTAAAATTTAGTACATCGCTATGGGATTTTTGATAGATTGAATACTTCTGGCAGTCCTTCCGAAACTGAACAAAGATCCATCACTCGATCCCATCTTCCATACTCTAAAGGCCATAGACGCTGAAGAGAGATCAACGAAGTTTTGCTAACGGACTAAAATTTTCTTTGCTACGGGTTCTTACACCTTCGAAGATCTACCATAGCCGTTGAAGTTCGATCTCCTTCCCATTCCAGAATTTGAACTCGTTTCACTTCTTTATCACACGGCTTCGAAGAGGGCGACCTCTTAGAAGGAGAAGGTCTATTTGGTGGGCCAACCAAAGAAATTCATGAAGGAAAAGATGTTACGACTGAAGTTAGCTGCCAATCTAGGATGCCCCCAATTTCGAAGGAGGAGGAAGAAGAATTCTAGCATCGTGAGGGCAAGGCTGCAGTGACAACAGAAAAGGAGGAGGGTGAAATTGAGAGCAGCAACAGTTATGATTCCTCCTTTGGTGATGGTGAATTCGATGCAAGTTCCGGTGATGGAAACTCCGAATCATGTGATGAAACTCTGGAAATGAGTCTCATTCTATTGGATTCGCCTCCCCAAGAGCTTCATGTTAAAGATGCTCCCCTGGCAGCCAAGCAACTTCATGATTCCTCGCTTAAGGGAACTGGTATTGACTTTGGTGATTTTAGAAACATTTATGTAGATATCGATGAACTCGTGGGAGAAGATTTCGAGTTCGAGGGATTGTTTCCTCGTCTCGGTCATGCTGTGTCTAGGGTTAGCCTGATTCCTACCATGGTGACACCTTGGTCCGGTTTGTGACGTCCTTTTAGGCTGCCTATGACATGTTACATATTTCACTAGGGTCATGCTCACTCACATATGCATTATTTAGGTTTATTTTCTATCGCTAAAGCTCTTTTTTATTTTTATAATAGGTACTATGGGAGACCATGGACTTTACGAGGACGTTGAATAATTTATCGATTCACAACACTGGTCAAGATGGAATTCAAGCCGCTATCAGCTCCATGAAACCAAGGAAGAGGGGAGAAGGAGGAAAGATTTGGAAGCTGAAGCACCTCGTCGGGATGATAGAGAATGGGATAGAGTTTACAGGAGTGGCTATGAGAAGAGAAAACTCCCAATTACTGAGAAGAGCCGCCCACAAAGTCAAAGGTAGATCATAGTTCTCATCCCTCTAAGAAACAAGCATTTCCCTAGGCTCCAGTCTCTTTTGGAATTAAAGTTCCAGCTTCTATTGTTCAAGTTTCACACGCCCCGTCAACTCACGCATTGCCTGCTTTTGGTTCTTCACGTCCCCACAGGAGGCCGACTTATATTCTCCCTTTCGGTCCCCCTAAAGTCGAAGCTACACTCCCCGAATGGTTACTAGAGGGAGTTAAATTTTATCGAGACCTGCACCTAATCCGCAAAGACACTTATATGCCCCATCTAGAGGTGATTCAAAGCAATTTAGATCAAGCTGAAGGGCGAGGGAAGTTATGCAAGCAACTGGCAGACACCAACCGTAACAATTACCAAGCGATCCTCTCTTTCGAGTTAGAAAAAGATGATTATGAGAGGACATTAACGGAGTGTAATGCTAGAATCGAGCAATTGGCAAAGGAGTGGGACGCAACACTCTAGGAGAGTAAGAACAATGCCAGCTTACTGAAGGAATTGAAAGAGGCCCACACAAAAATAGAAATCATGTTCCGGGACAAAATTAAGAAGGCCCACGCGGATGAGGTCACGCTAAAAGAGGAGCTCGAAGTCCATGACGTGATCTTTCGAAGCTCAGAAGAAAACTATCGTTGGCCATAACGAAGTCGTCAAAGCTTATAAAAAGACAATTACTAATACCTGGGAATGGTTGAATTCTGTGACAAGACTACTTCTGATCGGACTCAAATGATTGTTTCACTCTAAAAAAGAGTCACATCGAGAAGACACTGTCAAAGTTGAGAAGGCCGCCGTGATAGCGTACTACTTAGAGTTTCAGGATGCTTTCAAAAGGAAAATGGTGAAGATGGATGACACCATCTTGAATTTCTATGTTAACTCTTTGCTGAATTAGGGAGCCTCAGCTATCTGGGCCCCAAGTACAAGCACACTCTTGCTGTGGTTTGGGAGGAAGTTTTAGCCTATTTCCGAGAGAATGAGGATGTGTATACCGATCAAGAGTTTGCGGACACCTATCTAAACGAAGAGTCGAAGAAGGCTTTGATAAAGGGCAGGGAGATTATTCCAATTCAGAGGGAACAAAAGGTCGCTGATGCTGCTGCAACTATAACAACTAAAGCACTACCAAAGCCTTTCATTTTCGAGCATAGCGAATCATCAAAATAGCCTCGCGATCAGTTAGTGAGTTCGGTCGGTGCTGCCTTGTTGTTCGCTCCTCCGGCGGTTGTCTCGGAAGCCTCGGGTGGTCCTGAAACCTCTTCACATATTATGCATCCATCTAGAGAAGGTGGGGAGTATGGGATTGAAATTCTCACTCTTCTGATGTAAGTAACCTTCTTATTTCCCCCGGAATTTGAGAATTTTCCGCTCACGCCGCAAGAACAAGTCGAACTGAATGCTTTCATTTTTGACCTTATAGGTCCATCTTATTTACCAACCGATCCGCTGATCTCATTGGTCCTTGGACCTGCTGCTATTTCAACTGCCTCGACGCTTGTTTCTACAGTCACTTCGATTGCTATAACCGTGTCTGGCTTACAACCAGGGCCAGAATCTGAGAAGATTGGTGAGTTGCACTGTAAAGACAAGTCTTCCGTATATTTAAAGGATGATTTCATTGGAGCTGAAGCTCGAGAGCAAGAAGACCAAACTGGCCATCTAAGTAAAACTGAACAATAGCTGATGGCCGTTAAGAAGGAAAAGATCGAGGAGAGAAATCTTCAAGGAGCTCCCACAAGTCCTGAAAGCGCATGACCAAGGGGGGTCTTTCGAGAAAGTCGAAGAACGGGAAGGAGATGCTGGCACGGAGAAGGTTGTTGATATTCCAGGCAGCGACACAACTCCTAGCAAAGATTCCAAGAAGAAGAAGAAACTTTCGACCAAAAGTGGGAAGGAAAACGATGGAAAGAAACATTGACAGGCTCGAGTAATAGTGGAGCCAAATTTTAGGAAATTCCTGATTTGTTTGATACGTATTTTGTACAAATGCAGAGTCTGCACTTATTTCTTTTATTGTTGTAGCATCTGTATTTTCCTTTTTATTAGCCGATATTGTGTGGGTATGGACCCTACATTTTGACTCTATATAGAAAATGCTATAAGTGATAAAATGTTGACATTTTGATTGTAACTTTATTTGTCAGGTTTTTTATATTTCATGCACTTATGCCAATTTTATTTACTACTGTTTTATCTAGTCCAGTAATTACTGCCAAAATTCTTTGTTTGGAGTGACAGAATTATAAGTACTTGGTTTTTTTTAGTGTTGGTGTGTGTTCCCCTAAGTTCACGGGGTTTTCTGCCTCAAACACTTGACGAATAACCGTCTGATTCGTATGATTCTTCAGATGTCCGTAATTGAGTCTATTTTAGGGTTCCCATCTTTGAGAACTTGTGATTTGAGCGTCTTGATTCCAGAGATTTCATCGGTCGACAATCGAATTCTTTGCTGATTACTATTGATGGTGGGAGTGGATTGATTATTGTGAGTCCAGCAATATGCGAGTTTCCTAGCTTGCCGGTACTTAAGAGTGTGTGAGGCTTATGAAATACGCAGCTTTTAAGAGTATGAGCGGCTTATGAGATGCGTAGCTTTTGGGAATGTGCACGGCTTATGGGATGTGCAGCTTCTGGGAGTATGCGCGACTTATGGGATGCATGGCTTTTTGGATCGATATGAAGCATCAATCTAGAATGGTTTGGAATCTCTCAACATTACCAATCTTGGAGCAATGTTAGGTGTTCATGTTTCGAGAGCATGGTTCCACGACTCAAGAAGCAATAAGCGGCTTATGGAGGTGCATGGCTTTAGTTAGGGCCTTCCTGGTGTTGCCGCAGCAACATTAGTTCTTAAAAGGAAGGTATCGAGTTCCGTCGATCCAACTGTTTGAGTCGATTTGCTTCCGTTAATCCGGTAGGTAGATGGGGCATACTTGAG
This sequence comes from Allium cepa, assembly GCA_030765085.1. Classification (NCBI taxonomy): domain Eukaryota; kingdom Viridiplantae; phylum Streptophyta; class Magnoliopsida; order Asparagales; family Amaryllidaceae; genus Allium; species Allium cepa. The sequence goes on along the minus strand of CM060943.1, from coordinate 236,752,573 downwards.
CGTGATTCCACTATCTTAAGCAGCAATCAGATGGTTTTGAGTCGATTTGACCCCATCGACCCAGTAGGTTACTTTTGTGAACATGGTTTTATTGGTTTAGAAAGCTAAGCAATTTTATTAATGAATGCTTGGAAAGTTTTGCTTATTTACAATACCTCCAGTATTCTAGGATGGCCTATTTGCTGGAAATAGGAAATATATAAGATAGTCTTAGATAAAGTAAGGACGCAGCGATTCATTGTTCCATGCCTGGGGAATTTAGGCACCATCGATGGTTGTTAGCTTGAATGTGCCATCCCCTAGCTTCTGACTGACCTAGGGTCCTTTCTAGTTTGGTCCAAATACTCTCAGTATAGGTAGACCCTCTTGAGGATAAGGTATTCTACTTCGAAGGTGTGGTTATGAACTTTGAAGTTGAAGTACAATGCGACTGTTTTTTGGTGAGCTGCAGTCCTTAATTCGGCTTCTTCCCTCTTCTCATCGACCATATCAAGCGACTAAAGTAAAAGCTGCTCGTTTTTCCTTTGATCGAAGTTTCACCTTCGATGAGAAGGGACTTCTACCTCGACTGGCATCATTGCTTTTGAACCATATGCTAGGGCGAACGAAGAGTGCCCAATTGCAGATTAGTGTGTTGTCTTGTAAATCCATAGTGCGAGTGGAAGATTATCGACCCAATTTCCTTTTGCTTTATTTAGCCGCTTTTTGATGGTGGATTTGATGATCTTATTTACCGCTTTCACTTGCCCATTTGCTTGAAGATGTGCGACAGGGGAAAAGCTTATTTACCACTTTCACTTGCCCGTTTGCTTGCAGATGTGTGACAGGGGAAAAGCCTTTCTCAACTTGAAAGCATTTGCGATAGTCTTTGAACTCAGTACTTTGGAATTGAGTCCCATTATCCGTGATGATTTTCCATGGCACCCCAAACCGACAAATAATATTTTTAGTAACAAAGTTAATGAATTTCTTTGTGGTTTTTGTGGCAAGCAGTTCCGCTTTAGCCCCTTTAGTGAAACAGTCAACGGCAATGATAGCATGTTTGGCTCCTTCTTTAGCCATTAGTAATACACCCATTAAATCGTTTCCTTAATGGCCATGGGCTGACCATCTGTGTTAGCTCAATCGAGAGGGGTCTTTTTGATCTTGCTAAATCTTTGGCATTGATCGCACTATCTGGCATAATCCACTGCATCGTGGTTTACTATTGGCCAAAAATGCCCATACCAGAGAACTTTCTTTGCAAGGGTTTGCCCTTCGGTATGATCTATGTCGTCACCTTCATGAACTTCTTTTGGGATCCTTCGAGCTTCGTCATTGGTCACACATCTGAGAAAGGGGGTAGAGAATCCCCTTTGGTAGAGAATCCCATCTTAAATTGCAAATCATGGTGCCTTTTAGGAAAGCTTTTTCCACAGTTTCCTGTCTGTGAGAAGAGTTCATGTGAGCAGGTAATCTTTGATCGACATTATCCATGTCTCTGGTTCTTCGCTTGTCTCAAAAATCCAGTAGATATCCATTTCACTTATGCTTGGAGTGGTCAGGGTTTCAATTAGAACTAGCCCCAATTAATGAGCTTCTCCGGAACTGGTTAGTTTGGTCAGATAATCCGTCTTTGTGTTTTGTTCCTTAGGGATATGAGTTATGGTGTAATGCCCGATGTCATTCAGTAGTTCCTGCACTACAGATAGATACGGGCAAGGTTCTCCCCCCGAGTCTGGTATTCGCCTTTCACCTAAAAGACGACTAGTTGACAGTCGCTATAGATGTGTATGGATTTTCTCTCGAGTTCCTTCACAATCTTTAGCCCAACTATCAATGCTTCTTATTCCGCCTTGTTATTTGTTGTAGGGAATTCTAAGTGCAAGGCATATCAAAGAATCGTCTTTCGAGAGGCTCGAGCACTACCCCTACTCTCGAGCAGAAGTTGTTAGATGCGCCATCAATGAACAACTTCCAATGTATCTCCGCTTCTATAGTCATTTCTTGCTCGTTATCTCGTACTGTAAACTCGGCAATGAATCCTACTAGTGCATGCCCATTGATCTACGTTCTAGGTGGTACGTGATTCCATTTGGTAAGTTGTCCAAAGGTCTCGGGTTGGTATAACAGTTGCTTCAAGGGTTGATCTGTTAGCACTCTGATCGGGTGTGCCTAGTAGTACGGTCATAGCTTTCTTTTCTCCTTCGGTGGACCATTTATTGAGGTAATATACAGGCCACTGGATTTTAGCTTCTTCTTGTACGACTGCGACACTCAGTCATGGGGCAAGAATTTTAAGTAGATGTACAAATCTTCTCTGTCTATTGGCTTGGATAGGATTGGAGGGGTTTCCATATGTTACAGCAGTTCTTCAAATGTAGTTTGACAAGCTTTCTTCCATTCGAAATTCTTCTTTCCCATCTTTATCACGTCAAAGAACGGTATACATTTATCGATTGCTTTTGAGATAAATTGGCTTAGCGCTGCAATCTTTCCATTGAAGCTTTATGACTCTTTCATGTTCCTTGGGGACTTGACTTCCCGTAAAGCGGTTATTTATTCGGGATTTTCTTAGGTTCCTCTAGCACTTAAAACGAATCCCAATAACTTTCCAAAGGCTACCCTAAAGTGAGACTATAGTGGACTGAGCTTCATTCCATATTTTTGAAGTGTTCCAAACATCTCGACATGGTTGTTTAAGTGATTTCAAGCTACACACGATTTAACCAATATAATGCCTACACAAACTTCTGTAGTCTTCCCAATCCGATGTTTAACATGGCATTAACTAGTCATTGGTAGGTTGCACTAGCGTTCTTTAAGCCAAGTGGCATCACTTTGTAGCAGTATAGTCCCAAATTAGTAATGAACCTGGCATTTCCCTGATCAGGTTCGTGCATCATGATCTGGTTGTATACCGAGTATACGTCCATAAATGATAACAATTCATGTCCAACGGTCCCGTCCACAATCTGATCTATTCTGGGTAGGGGAAAGCTGTCTTTCGGGCAAGCTTTATTTAGATCTGAATAATTGCCATTTCCCGTTGGACTTCTTAACTAAGACCTGGATGGATACCCATTCAGGGTAGGTTGCATCATGGATAAAACAATTCGCCACTAATTTATCCACTTCTTTTATTAGGACTTTGGCCCACTTGGATCCCAGGCTGCGCCTTTTCTGCTTCACCGGCGTATACTTGGGGTCAATGTTAAGTGCATGGCATGTCTGCGATACCTTGCACAAAATGGAATGCATCCAACCAAATACGTCTAAGTTGGCGCAAAGAAATTAGATGAGTTCAAGTCTCATCTTGTTTCCGAGATGTGATATAATCTTCGGAACCTATGTTGGGTCATCCATATTAACTGGGACAGACACCATCAATTCTGTCGGTGCCGTCCGTTCCTCCCCTGAACTCTTCTTTCGAGGGTTCAAAGCCTTATCGAATCAGCTATGGTCCCCAAGTCAGGGGAGACTCTGTAATTTCTTTTCGATTGGTTCATGAATGTGGAGTGTTCTCCCCACATTCTTCCCATTTCCCTTCTTTTAGACTCACATAGCTCTGCGATATAGCATTCTCTAGTAGCACTTTGGTCTCCTTTGATCACCCCAACTCCATTCTCTGTCGGAAGTTTCATGGTTAGACATCATTAAGCTAGAGTAATTCTGAAATTTGCCAAGGCCGACCACCCTAGGAAGGCATTGTAGGTGGAATTTCATCTACGATAACAAAAGTTTTGGATGAGAGTGACTCTTCAGTCACCTTCTCTGAGTTTTACGGGTAAGTCAATTGTCTCGACATGTTGTTTGGGTTCATCGGTGGATCCTTGAATCTTTGTTTAGTAGGTGGAACCGATCTTCATATGATCAAAGGTGCATTTGAAAAGGATGTTCATAGAACTGCCACTGTCTACCAATACTTATCGCACCATGATGGGTCCAGTTCCTACCGTCACGACCATGAGGTCGAGAGTTAGAGCTTCTATCCCCTTAGTGCCTTGGTTTTGTAATACTATGTCATTGTTCAAAGTTCTATGTTGCTTGCCAGGGGTTCCATCTTCGATAGCAAAGCACAAATCTTTCGGAGCGTGCTTCAATAAGCTCGCATACCACTCCATTTATCCCCAACTCTTTTGTGTGGGATGATATCCTTCGGATATTATTCCAATGATGAGTCTTTGGTCAGTCCATTGGGTCCCTCTTTGCTGGTTCTAGCTTGATTCCCTTAATCTTTAGGAGCTTGGAGCGCTGCGGGTTGATCAGGATTCTGTGGTCCCCTCACATACTGCTGAAGCTTATTTTCCCAAATCAACTCTTCAATCAAATTCTTCAAGCGACGACACCCATTTGTGTTGTGGCTATGCATCTCATGGAAGCGACAATACTTTCCGAAACGCTTTTGTTATTCAGTTGCTTCCTTTTAAGTGGCTTCTTCTACTCTCCCGTCCCCTGTGTCGCGAGATAGATGTTTTTTGGAGTATCGTTGAGCGGGATGCAATCTTTAGGCCTTGAACCCTTGATTCATTTGCTACTTCCATTTTTCTTGTTGAAATTCTGATTCTTTCTTTTATGATCCCGACTTTTTCCTACGTTCACTTCAGTGGTCCAAGAGGTATTTATGTCTTAATTTTCGTTATACCACATTGCCCAATGTTGGTTGGTTGTAAGTTAGCAGATTTCTTTTCTAATTCATGTGCCTCTTCCAATCTCAAATAATGGCTCGGTTTTTGGTTGAAGTCCTTCCTAGTGGTAGGTTATTTCATTTTGATCCATTTCCTAAATTTAGTCTTAGGGTGGATAGCGTGGACCAAGGCCATAAAAATCATATCCTCATTTGGATTACTTACTTCAGATACCACAGTGTTGAGCTGATTCATGAAGGACTCCATAGATTCATTCCATCCCTGGAAGAGGCGAGATAAGGACATTACATCTTTTGGTTGTGCAGTGTGGAGTTTAAATTGATCAAGGAATCTTATTGCTAGTTGATTGAAAGTGGAGATGGATCTTGGCAGAAGCCTGGTGAACCACATGGAAGAAATTCCCTCCAGGAAAATCAGGAAACATCTACATCAAATGGCATATGAAGCATTTGCTCCGTCCATGCATTAACTGTAATTACACAAGTGGGGTTTTGGGTTTCTCTTTCCATCGTAAGATGGCATTGTTGACACAGTGAACTTTTCATGGTACCGCTCATTCAGAATGTCATCAGTAGAAAGAGTTCGACTTGGATCGAATCCCCATTCATGATCCCTTTTATCCTTACTTTCATCTATTAGTCGCTTGACTATGTCTACGACATATGCCTTAGATATCTGGTGGCCTGCATGTTGGTAGTTAGTGACTACACTAAGTGTTTGATTTTGCAAACCATCTTGGTAAGTGGACTGAAGCCTAGGCTCTTCTGTCTTTGGGAGAGCCACTCCCTCAGGGTTCCGTTGGCTTGCGGTTGGTTAGTTAAGAGTAGTTTGGATTTCCCTGGCATCATTAAATGCATTGGTATTCCTTCCAACTTGTCGTCATCAAGTTGCTCCACCTCTTCTAAGTCAGAGAGATCCGTAGCTATATCTTTCCGTGGGGTTTTCACCCGTAGATTCAAGATCGTAGCTGGTTTCCCCACAGTTAGTGGAGTGTTTATGTTTCCTTCAATATTGATTCCTACGATTCCATCTGTCACTCCTTTCTACTGCTGCTTTCCATTTCTTCTATTTAGGCCAGAGATAAAAGAATTTTCTTGTTCCATAGCAACCGTAGGCTCTGTTATTGTCCTTGGAGCAACATGTGATTGTAAGGTCTGTAGAGCATTCAATTTTTCCATAAGAGCTTTTTGGCTGTTACCCATTTTCTGGTTAATTTTCAACAATTTTGTTTAGTTCATCTCTAGTGACAACTTAACGCTGAGTAGAGGATCGTAGCATCTTACCTCCTGCGTTGGCACCATTTGACATCAATTTGCTGAGGATTGATCTCTTCTTCAGTAATTACAGCTCCTATGGCTCTTCTTAAGGTAGTTCTCCTTCTTCCATGTGCCATCGATTCTCAGTAGTAGATTTTTCGAGTAAAGATTGAGGATCCAACTTCTGAACCTATCAGATCCAAAGTAGATAGCTAGATCTAAGCCTGGATTCAGTACTGCCGGTGAAAGCACCAAAATGTTAACCCAAAAAATGGATTAACACCCTAGATGAAGTGTGAAAGCACTAAACCCTTTTTATCAGGGCAAGCAAAATAGAAACAAGGAATAATAACTTGTAAATAAGGTAAAGAGACCTGAGATTTTTATAGTGATTCAGCTGTTAATGAAGCCTATGTCCACCTTATAGCCTTTTTTTACTAACTGACTACAATTACAAGCTGAATCTAATTACAACTTTATTGGATCTTGTAAGTTAGATCAAGCCATCAGTGATAGAGTTTACTGGAGAATCACAGTGAACCCTTTAGATGACTATTATGTGGAAGGAGAAGAGTGAAGAATAGTTTTCGTTGAGTTTCAATAGCCAGTCCCTAAGATCCCCTTTATGTTGTAGGTAGGATTGTATTTATAGGGTTGGAGAGCACTTGGGTCAAAGCCACTTTGCCAGAAGCTTACATTTGAAAGTACGAAAATGCTCCAAAAGTTTCACAGTGAAACGACCCAATATGATGGATCGCTAGTGATTCATAAGGCATGGATCACTTGCAATCCATGAAGTTAGCACATTTTTAGCTTGTTTCAATTGGATCGTGTTCCTTTCTTTGCATAGATGATCTCTGTGTAATTTCATGACTAGATGCTTTGTTTTGATGATGGTTCATGTATAGGTTGCATTGAACTATTACTGGAATCAGACGAATGCCTACCTCTCAATCTAGCTTGCTTGGAACATCATGAAACTTAGTAGTAGAAAAGATAATGCTTCATGATGTAAGAAGAATGGATGACCCATGAGTAATATTTATGAATCGCTAGCGATCCATGGGTGATGGATCGCTAGCGATCCATAACCTTAGGCAATTTTTTGCTTCTTTCTCTTGTGTCTTTCTTGGTTCATTATTTTGATTCTTTTGATTAACTCTTGAGTCATTTTGGCTTGATGCAAATGTTCTAACTTCGATTGAATTATATTGGGTTAAAATCCCAGATAACAAATAGCAACATCCAAATGCTAATACGATTTGCCATAACATAGCGTACCCTATCTTACCATGTACCGATATTGATATTTGCTCACCATTATACACCATACCTATTTTTCTATTTTGGTACACCATTTTCTCTTAATCAAGGTTGGTTGTAGACAATCCTTGTCCCTACTACAACCGGCCGGTTGAAGCCAATAGTCAAATTACAACCACTGTTGTGAACATATGGACATATCTAGGTTCCCTCATCCCTACACCATATGAGAAAAGACCTAATGCATCAACCAAAATTAATAATCAATCAACTAAAAAATTACTCGCTGAAATAAGAAATAAAATGGGTATAGTTATAGAAATTAAATAAGAAAGAAGGCAATGAACCAATGAAGGGAAAGGTTATAAGGCCAGTGCCTAAATTATTTTAGGACAGTAAACGTAACCGTAACCTTGATTCTTTATTTCATTTCGTTCTGTTCAAAAATAAAATAAAATCTTAGAGAGCACATTAATGGTGGTGGCCTAATAAAAGAGTAAATAAGAAGAAGAAACACAGGCTAAATAAGAAGTAAGAAGATTAAAATAATACTATTCAAAGATTTAAGTGAGTAATACTAAACCTATATAATGTTTTAGTGGTGTTTGAATTTGGTTGTGATTTGGTATGGTGGTGTTCATATGAATTAGCATTTAAATGAGATAAATATTGTTTTAGTGAAAGTTTTGGAAAAAATAGTTAAATATGGGACGCTTAGATATGTTTTTCTACTTTGATGATTTTCAAATGCTATGAAAATTTAATAGGATAGTCTAATCATAATTTTAGAAAGGGGTTTAGAGTAAGAAAAATTTCCTACATAAAAATCATTATTTATGAATTTTTGAAGGAAAATACCTAGAGAATATATAAGAGAAATGATTTGAAAACGGTGAGCATAAGTAAAATATGCTAAGGTAATTATTTTTTAATTTTTCTATAAATTTAGTGGCTAAAATTTATGTAACATCCCCATATTTCGTGCCATTCGCATCCACACATGTCGGACTTGAATTGCTCAAAATATCATACTTGTTACTTAATATTTGGCAAAACTCAGCATATAAAGTAAATAAATCAATCACAGAATCATAGACACAGATTAATAAAAATAAGCAGCGGAAACTGATGACTAGTAGGTCATGAAGCTATTATATAAACAACAGAGTATGAAACAAAATACGGCGGAAATCAAGATACAATAGAAATCTCAATGCATAGTCAAATAACAAAAATCTGAATATCACTGGAGCAAACTGGATAACTAAAAGCTAAATAGATAGATGGATCTCCAAGTGAAACTCCTATCTCCAAAGATGAGTCTCAAATGCTATGACACTCAGTCTGACCCGAGCATAAAGCAAAACAAAAAATACTCGAGTCAGGATTAACATTCTTATATCAATAAATCCAACTCAAGTGAAATATCAACTGAAATACAAATAACTCAAAGGATGTTTAGGATAACCATCCTCTAAGGATCCGTAGAACTATCTACTATGTAGAAATATAGGCTACTACAATAATGTCTATAGCCATATCCCCCTTAACACATTTTTACATATTCTCATAGTCTATATAATACCATAATCCCTCCGTAAACTGGAGGCGACCAGAGGCACTCATAGGTATGGTACAAAACAAACTTGTAGTGGGCTCGATATGGTAGGTGACACGGCACAACTAGGCAATGCCAGGGTAGATATACCAATTACACTTTCGAGCTCGTGGTAATGCATAGCCGCAGCTACCATCCATCTCGTCCAACGCTCCTAAAAATCCGAGGGTGCACCCAATCAACCACAAAATAATAGAATGGTATCGAAGAAGTGTATCCGATTGGAGGAGCTACCTCACTTGGCTCGTCAATTGCTCCTGTTTTAGCCACCTTAAGCTAACTCATGAGAGTCAGGTCCACGTATATACCTCATATAGAATCGCCACCAACCATCCTACTTTATTCTGGAATCTCCACCGCGTACACAGTTGTTGAAGAGGTTTTCGGTATTGGCAGAGAGTATGACAATAACCAATCTCGATCTCTTTAACAAGCAAACGTTATTATAACACTGTGATCTTTTCATTTCAAATAGCTTATACTTTATGTCAAATATCATATCCTTCATTTCAAAACCATAGCAATTCGAGATCATTACTCAATTTAAAATAATATTCATTTAATCACCTTTAATCAAAATCAAGTTATAAATCATATCTCTAAAATCTCAAATTCAATAAGTTTCAAATCAATTTCTATTTATCTTTCCAACCTTAATTTATAAAAATTATTATAAAAAATCTATTTTAAAAATATAATTTTAATTAAATACTCAAAAATATTATATACTAATAAAATTAAACTTTATTAAATTAAATCTTATTACTAAATTTATTTATATTAAAACTTGTTTTATATATTTTAAAAATAGTAAAATTATAAGTATAATCTTAAAATTTATAATTTCAAAATTGAATTATAACTTTAAAATTTCCAAAACATATAAAATTTAAAATTTTAAAAATTCAGACATAAATATAGAAATGGTATTTATATATATATAGTATTTAAAATCAATATTTAATAAAACCTTATATATTTCTTCAAAACCTTGGAAATCATTTTCAATATATATATATATATATATATATATATATATATATATATATACACCAACAGTGTCTGTATATAATTATTATATCCTATGGTCAAGTGATACGGATATCTATCATTTAATTCCGTAATTTAATTATCTACGGGTATATATCATTTCAACCCGCAATCACAAAATTCAATTCAATGAAAATCGCTTGGGTTTATCATTTCAAACCATAACGATTTTCTCATATTCTACAAGATCATTTGGGTTTGTATCATTTCAATCCATAAGGAATTCTAAATTAACAAGGAACTTGCAGAGTGAGAACAGTGATGATAATAATATAACCTATCAGTAACAGGCATATATCATCAGTGAGAAATTATATAAAGTATAAACAACAAGATATGGTGTCATATCCCACAGGTGAACAGATACAGATAGTGGCATATCATATATAAAAATTAACTAATTAATATTTAAACTTAGCTGCATATTTCAATTTTCGTTTCAAATGAAATCAAATCTAATAAATATTAGAATGTTAATCGTGAGTGATTGCTCATCTTTCGAGGCTAGAGAACACAGAAGATGGCATAGACATGCATACGGATACAAATACGAGCAAATCAAAAGGATTTTACGACCAAATTGGACATTGGCGAGACAAGAGCAAGGCATGATGAACTGGATTTGATGAAGATCGATGGTATATGTAAACTTATATATATAACTATATATATAAGGCATGTCTAAATTCAAACACATATTAAATTAAATATGTATGTGTGTGTATTTATATATTTCAAAATAATCCTTTTTTAAATTAAAACACATATATTAAAATCAAACATATATACACAATATATTTCGAAATAAATACTTATATGTATACTTACTAAAAATGCAAAATACTTACATACATTATGTATGTTCATTTGAATATATATATATATATGTATATATATATATTCAATTACAAACATAACCCAAACAGATCATAAAAATCATTACAGACCTATAATTTAATATATACATATACATATATATACATATACTAAAATTTTTCATAGCAAACCAACAATATACCAAATATATACATAAAAATCTATATATACTCTACTGTATTTTTTTGAAGCTGAACCCATATATACCTATATACACACACACACTTTAGAATCCCAAGAAAATTTGAAAGCTTTAGAAATTTATATGTATAGACTTACATATTATGCAAATTTACGGTATATGTGTATAAACTTCCTTAATTACAAACTCACCCAGAACATATTTAAATTCACATACAAACAACAGGCTATGTATGACTTATATAACTGACATATTATAAGCTTAGATAACTATCATGTTATAAAATCTATATAAACTAACATATATATATTAACATATTATAGGACTTATATATATAAATTATAATTTTAAACAGTGCTTAAACAATGAATTTAAAACTTAAAACACCTATAATTACTTTTAAGCACAGAACATAAACCCAAACTTATGTATATAAATTAATATATAAACATATACAAACTCATATATATATATATATATACACCAAAATACATAAACACATACCAAATATCAATATGTATATGCTTTACCAAACTTATTGCCGTGCTTGAAGGCCAGAGGTGAAGGAGCTGAGTGGTGAAGCGGCTGTCGATGATGGAGAGGGGAGGATGAGCACGGGTAGTATAGGTTGGAGTCCAGGGTTTGCAGATCTGTTGGAAGGGTGATGGCAGGCAATCGAAGGGGTTGTGGTGGCGGTTCATGGAAGGTCTCGGCCTAGGCTTGCAGCATGGCTTCGGTAGCACAAGTCAGGGAAAGGTTGAGGAGGTGGGAATGGTATAGGTTGATGGAGCGAAGTTGAGAGTAAGGGAGAGGAAGGTGGGAAGTTGGAACAATCGGAGGTGGCAGAGGGGACAAGGCTGACGATGTGCGATGGAGTGGAGAAAGGAATGGTGTCGACGGTGAAGCTAGGATGGTCGGGTGTTGCTGGTGTTCATGGGGAAGGGTGATGGCAGTTCGGTCACGTTCTGGGATGATAGAAGGAAGAGATGTAGTGGGAGATGAAAGCTACAGCCAAATTTGTTTTCTTTTTCCAAGAACTAAATAGTAATGAACGAATTGAAAAATGAAAACAATATATTTTTGAAACCCGGAGAATATAGAAAGCCAGTGTTGAATTCAAAGAATAATATTAATAACCTGACCATTTGTTTTAAACAGTGGATAATAAATGGTCACCAAGAAACCAAAAGACGGACCGTTGCGGTTATCTATTTCACAGATTTCGCCATGCATCAGACATTGAAATTGACAATTGAATAAACTATGGAGATCAGCACGATGAGATGAACAGAACGGTTCAAAGATATTCATGAAACGATCATTCTATCAAAAGTCGATATTCGGTGCCGATAATGCTGCTTAAACGCCGGAATTAAGATAAACGGAGCATTAGCAGTTCAAATTTGACAAAACGAAATATGACTTCTCACTCAGAAGATGATTTACAAATTTATTATATAAAATATTCAGGTTTGGAAAACATTTAATTTATAATATTAACTGATTTAAATTTAAATAAAATTACGTAAGAAAATAAACTTCCATATTATCGGATGAAAACCTACCATTTGCTATGTTTATATAGACGTATTCCAAATATCAAGTTTTTAGTTCCACATTAAAATTTCATAAAATTTTAGTTAATTATGTTATTAAAACCTTTAAAATTTACGGGTCGTTACACTCTCCCCCACTCAAAACTCTTCGTTTCTGAAAATGAAGGAAGCACGAGAATAGAAAAAACCAGAAAGAAAAATAGATTTGAAATATAAAATAAAACAATTAATTCAAAACTATATAAATTTCAATTTTAAGTAAATTAATATTCAACAATTTAGTTTAATCCATTTGATTTCACTTAAGTTAATTTCTCTTATGATTCAATCTTAACTATTCAATTACAGATTCATCTTCTGGATAATTTAGGTATGTTATATATGTTGGAATGCAATTAAGTATTATACAAGTAAAAAAATTTCCGATTCAATTATTTCAGGTTTTAAATATTTATTCCAAAAAATTTGGCTTCATTTTATAATTGAGAGCAACCTTTAACATAAAATTTAAGAATTAAATTTCCGATTTCACTTCGAATCATTTAGATAAATGTATACATATATGTATTCTATATATCAAATCAAATCCATAAACATATACCTATATATATTATACATCAAGTCATACTCAAGAAATTTAAATCAAATTCATTTTCCAAAACAAGAGTGTGGCAAAGCTACTAAATGGTCTCTCCACTCTGAAACTTGAAAATGAATGTCGATGCTGCTACAGTCATCACCGAAATTATTTTCCAGCGATAAAAGAGGAGAGTACTGATTTAAATTTTGTAAAATTCATTGGAAACGATTTCTATTCGAAAATACTTTTGAATAATATACCCTAAGAATTTAAAACCAAATTTTCTAAAATATCAAAAATTGAATTCTCAAATTCTTAATTTAAATTCATTTAAATTCCAAATCAAATTATTACCCTTTTTATAATTTCATTTATTTATATGTTGGAATATTCATTGATTTACAAAACAATAAATGATAATAAAATATTATCATTTCTAACAACCAATCATGTAACTATTAAATTTTTAGAACTTATACTTATATATATAATCATATAAAGTTATATTTTATTTACCAAATTTGAAAATGATAGTGTGTCAATTTGCTCTGTTGAAGTGTTTTGGAATTCCTATCGATAGCGTTGATCAAACGAATCAATCCAGACTCCAAATCACCCTTAACAACTCAAACAATACACTATAAAATATTTTTAGTATTAATTACAAATTCACTCCCTCACTTGATGATTCAAGAATTGAATACAAATCAAGAATAGCGATCCAAATTTAGAGGGACCATAATCAAATAGAATTCTAATTCGGAGATAGGCTCGAAACAAAGATAAGATAAGTAAATAACAAAAGATAAAAGATAGATATACTTATATAAATCACGAGTGACCTTAACCGGGTCAAATAAGACTTCAAGAATAAGATCGATATAGAATTCTAAAGAAAATTGACATTTGATCGCAAGAGATAGAATTCGGGCATAGCAAGAGATAGCAGCATCTCACCGAGGATACAGAAATCTCCGACGAATCAATGCCTGTCGTCAAGGAGTTTCACCCCCTTACAAATCATTTTAATATTGCCGGGACTGCCGATTCATTATAGAGATCAACCAAAATGAAGTTATGGGATACTCCAGAATCAAGAAAACACGAAAAGAAAGAGACAAGAATGGATTTCAAAATGAATGTGGAAGTTCCAAAATTCAAAGGAACCGCGTCAAAGAGGAAAAGATTCAAGCTTGAATGAAGATGATTTTGTAATCAAATTTACTATATATGCTAAGTTTGCCTAAAACAGGAGCTCTGATACCACGTGTAACATCCCCATATTTCGTGTCATTCGCATCCACACATGTCGGACTTGAATTGCTCAAAATATCAGATTTGTTAATTTATATTTGGCAAAACTCAGCATATACATTAAATAAATCAACCACAAAATCACAGACACGGAGTAATAACAATAAGAAGTGGAAACAATGACTAGTACTTCATGAAGCTACTATATAAACAACAGAGTATGAAACAAAATATAGCGGAAATCAAGATACATAGAAATCCCAATACATAGTCAAATAACAAAATTTGAATATCACTGGAGCCAACTAGATAACTGAAAGTTGAAGATAGATGGATCTCCATGTGAAGCTTCAATCTCCAAAGATGAGTCTCAAATGTTGTGACACTTAGTTTCACCCGAGCATAAAGCAAAACACAAAACACACGAGTCAGGATTAACATTCTTATATCAATAAATCCAACTTAAGTGAAATATCAATTGAAATACAAATAACTCAAAGGATGTTTGGGATAACCATCCTCTAAGGATCCGTGGAACTATCTACTATGTAGAAATATACACTATTATAATAATGTCTATAGTAAGATAAACTATTAAAATAGCATTATGGCGTTACCCATATCCCCCTTAACACATTTTTATATATTCTCATAGTCTATACAATACCGTAATCCCTCCGTAAACAAGATGCGACCAGAGGGCACTCCTCGTAGGTATGGTACAAAACAAACTCGTATTGGGTTCGATATGGTAGGTGACATGTCATAACTAGGCAATGCCAGGGTGGATATACAAATTACACTTCCGGGCTGGTGGTAATGCATAGCCGCAGCTACCGCCTATCTCGTCCAACACTCCCAAAAATTCGATGGTGCACCCAATCAATCACAAAATAATAGAATGGTATCGAAGAAGTATGTCCGATTGGAGGAGCTACCTCACTTGGTCTATCAATTGCTTCTGTTTTAGCTGCGATTTGTAGCGGGTTCCATGGTGTAATCGAGGGGCACGGAGTGCCTACAATTATCTATGGATTTTCCTGGGATAACAACGTAACCATCGGGTTAACTGCGACCATGGATAGGGGTGATGATTTCCAGAGCATTCTCACCAAAGATGTTTCCTCAATTTCAAAAATGTTTTCTATATTTTCAGTAAAAATGTTTTCCAAATATTTTCACTGGGTGTTGAAAATGGGTCTGCTAAGTACTTATAGGTTTTCAGTCTTACGCCTGATCAACATATGACCAAATTTCTATGAGAACAAGAATGGACTGGCTGAGACATCAAGTTATAAAAAGTATTTTGATAAAAATTAATTTATAATATTATATACATTTTAAAGTATTTTAAAAATGATCAACGGATAAATTATCTGGTTTTAAGTTATTAAATAAATTCTGGCTTCGTTCCTTTTCGGGGACGAAAAGAATGTAATAACCCGGATTTTTGGACATCCGGTAACTGGATAATTAACTGGTTTATTCAATTGAATAGATAAAAATTCTGATAATGAAAGATATCTGGTTATGTAAGTGAATTTGAAAATATAATAAAATTGGATTTTAAATCGCTGGATAAATATTTGATAATCTCCTAATATAATTACTTAAAATTTGACAAGTTATCTTTTGAAACAAATAATAATGGTTGTTTATATATATATATATATATATATATATATATATATATATGTGTGTGTGTGGGGGGGGGGGGGGGTATAAGAAGATTTTAAATAGAAATATTATTGTTTTCAACCAAATTGAATTTGTGTTTATTTAAGTAAATATATTTATGTGAGTTGATTTCAAATTGGATTTAAATTTGGAATTCAAAAGATAGATAT
The DNA here is from genome assembly GCA_030765085.1 of Allium cepa. Lineage (NCBI taxonomy): Eukaryota > Viridiplantae > Streptophyta > Magnoliopsida > Asparagales > Amaryllidaceae > Allium > Allium cepa. The sequence goes on along the minus strand of CM060943.1, from coordinate 236,736,503 downwards.
ATATGTCTTAAATATATTTTGGATCTTTAAATATATTATATATGATTTTATTTAGAATATAGTTTGTTTTATATTATCTTCTTTTAAAGGGTTTTATATATATAAATTAAGAAATGTGTTTATAAATTAGGAAATTAAATATAAATATATATATGAATCATTTTTCTCATGCAAAGACACTTGTAAGGTTAATAACATATTAAATAACAAGTGCAAAGTGATTATAACATGCTAATGACATTTGTAAGATAATTGAACAAGTGTCCTTTATTTTCTCGTTTTTTTTAAATAATTAAGCTTAGTTATATAACATATCTCCATCCCCCCTTTCATTTTTTTTCCATTATCTTCATTTCAAGTCCGTAACACAAATCATACGAATCAAAAATAAAGCGTGAAATCAAATTTCTCAAGCCTGAAAGTTAATTACAATAGCAAAATCATTTCAAGAAAACAACTATAATCATTAACATTTTTTTTTAAACCTGGAGATCAGTTTCAGCTGCAATCCAACAAATCAAAGCAAGATTCAATCAGTTATCAAATCAAGTTTCAGAAAAACTAAAGCATTTCCAGATCAAGATTTAATTCAAAAACCAGGATAGTTTCCCAGCTTCCAAAATCAAACTCAACTTCCATACATCCTCTGTAGAAAGTTCAGGTGAGTAAACATATTTAAGAAAAAAAACAGTTTTAATTCTGTATTTCATTTGGATGTATATATGAAAATCATGTTGTTAGCCTAAATACTTGGATTGAAATGAACGCATGTATGTATAAACAACAATAAAATTTATATTTGGGTCAAAAATTTATAATTCAATTCTAAGATTGGATTGCATGATTGAATTCGCGATAGAAAATCATGAATTTTAATATGTATATCACGATTTTTATTTTAATAATCAGTGGGTTTTCTCGAGTTGAACGGTTGGGTCAATTTGGGTGATTTTCGTCGATCAACGGCGAATTAGGCAGGATGTTTGGGCCTGAAGGTTGAGTGAGGGACGAAGATCATCAGAAATATGGTGCTCGAATTTTTAGGCAACCAGAGTGGCTATGCGACGACAAAGTAGGGTTTAACATCCAAGTTGTGTCGTCAATCTTTCTAAAGAATTGCGACATCGAGACTTGATCGTTAGAGATCGTGAGGTGTGATGTAGAAGCTGGAAGACGAGGCGAAGCTACGGTAAAGATGGCGAGGCTTCTCGAGGCAGGGTTCGTCGAGATGGGTGAATTTCCGGTGAGGATGGGTTTCCAGATTGTGGACTTTGGGCCGATTTCGATGCACAATTGAATCGAGATATTTGGTGATTGATTTTGGTTTGCGAGGTTCACCGGCAAGATGTTGGGGTTGGGGTCGGCGTCAATGATTGGAGCGCCGTTGGTCGCTGGTGTAGGTGCACACGTGCACAGGCATATCAGGGAATGATGGATGAAGGTTTGGGCTCGGGTTTAAGCTCGTGAATGTTGGGGTTTTTTTCTCGAAGATGAGATCTTGTTTAGGAGGAGGTAACTCGAGTTGTACTCGAGCATGTTTGTTGGTGACAGTAGCCTTCAGGTTTTTAAATTTAAATTCTAAAAATCAAAATTTAAGTTTGAAATGGAAAGAGGTGGTTTACTCGGGGCTAGACCCGAGGGGTCTTCGGGTTGAACCCGAAGTTAAGTGATAAGTAGATTTCAAAGGTTTTCAAAATCAATGTTTTTGAAATTTGAATTCAAATCTAGTTTAAACTTTTTATATAAACTTACTTTATATAATAATTATTTCTTTAACAATTGATAAAGAAGTTTGAAAATTTGTTTAATTTAAATTTTGTTAAATTTAAAGTGATTTTAAGCCTTAAGTTAGAAATGAAATTTTAAGACTTTTATAAAAGAAAGTTTTAAAATACAAATTGAAATTAGTTTTTAAAACTTCTACTTGATAATGTTTTAAGTTATTTTAAGGAAGTTAAGTTTTGTTAACTTTAAAATTATCAAGTTAAATGATATTTTATTCTAAAAACTTAATTAATGATTTAATTAAGTAACGGTAATTATAATGATAAAATGTTTCAAAATGATAATGGTAATAAAGCATTAATAAGATAAAGTTTTATCTTAAGATAATTAACGTTTAATGCCTTGAGATTAATTAAGTTGATTAAGAAATTTAAGTATAATTACTTAATTTAATTAATAAATGATAAGGGATGATTAATCTATAATTAATCTAAGCGTAATTAAAGATTGATCAAGGGTAATTAAGGATTAATCAAATAGTAATTAAGAGTTGATTAATTGGTAATTATGTATTAATTAATTTGTAATTAAGGTTGTTAATTAATAATTAAGATTTATTAATTAATAATTAAGGGATAATTAATTTTTTAATTAAAGATTAATTCATTATAACAGTAATTATGGATTAATTAATTTGTATTGAGAGATATTGATTAATAATTAAGGTTATTAATCAATAGTTAATGGATAATTAATCAGTCAATTAAAGGTTAATTAATTGATTATAAAAGTAATTAAGATTAATTACTTTGTATTAAAGGAGATTAATTGATAATTAAGGTTTATTAATTAATAATTAAAGAATAATTAATCCATAATTAAAGATTAATTAATTAGTTTATCGGGTAATTAAGGGATGAATCACCTAGTTGTAATCAATGAGATGAATGTGACTAATTAATTTGTTAATTAATTAAAGATAGTCACTTGGTAATTGATTAAGTATAATTACTTAATGAGATTGATAAGTGTAATTACTTAGTGAAGTAATTGATGGATAAATTACTGGATGTAATGAATATAAGGTAAATTACTTAATGGGAAGTAATTAAAGGTTAATTACTTAGGAGAAGTAATTAAGGATTAATTACTTGGTGTAATTAATTAAAGGATTAATATAATTAATTAAGGAGTTAATTAATTAAGATAAGTAATTACAAGATGGTTAATTACTGTTTTTGATTGATTAAGGCTGGTTAATGGAAGTAATTAATTAAGGATCGTTAATTAATGTAATTAATTAATGTAATTAATGAAAGTAATTAAAGATTAATTACTGTAAATGGTTAAGCATAATTAATTTGTGTAATTAATTAAAGGATAATTACTTTATGTAATTGAAGATAATTAATCAAGGATGATTAATTAAGATGGATAACTAAAAGATGATTAATTAATTGATTTGTAATTAATTAATGATCAAGCAAAGGTAATCTAAGTGATTAAAAGATTAGTAATTAACTTAATTAGAGATAAATTAAATTAATTTTGGAAATGATCCATCTTGCTTATGAATGATTAAATGATGATTAAATGCCTTGAACTGATTGATATCTCTGATATGAAATGTTTTGTGATATGATATGTTTGGGTGGATAATGATAATGTGGTTATCTATCGATGATGAATTGCTGTGTAAAAAGTGACATCTTGTATTTAAAGTTGAATTGTATTTTACTTGAATAACTTGGGTTAAGATGGTAGTGAATTCGAAGAGACCGGAGTCAGGTATTAGTAAATACCCGAAACCACTTCGATTCTTTACAGATTGGTATGTGAAATCAATAGGCTGGAATGGAATGATTTTAGAGAATTGGACCATTTAATCTAAATTTTGGTACTTAGAAATTGATGTGTGAAACAAGTGATGTCTATAACAAATTGTGAATTTGTAAATTGATACGAGTTACCCTGAGTTTTAAATAAGTTCTATGCGTTAGAATTTCATGTTAGATGAGTTTACTCACGCTGGTTTCCAGCCTAACCCGGGTGTTACTTTGATGTAATGCTTAGGTCAGACCGAGTATTACAGATTTTCAGGTAAGGACGTTCTAGAGCACAGGTGGCGAGCTGGATGGCAGGAACTCATGCAGTGTATTACGCTGTGATATATTGTTATTTATCTGGGACAAGTTATTTTAAATGTCCGATGTTTTTTGTAATGGTTGTAACTCTGGATGTAAATTAACAGATACAGTTTTCCTTTGTGTAATTGTTATTATGTGATATTGTATTTTGATTCGCTGTGAAATGTGAGATTCTGTGTTATGTTTCTGTTTTTTATTCTATCTCTTTCTTATTTTCTCTAAAAATTTGGGATTTTCGGAGTTAAAAATTTCGGGTTGTTACACATTGACTGGTCCCACTTACAGTAAAATATGGCTTGATCTGTTAATAAGAATGGTGCGGCAAATGTTTTGAAAAATAGCAATCGAAAGCTTTTGAATTTTTTTGTTTAAATGCTTTTGAAAAGTTATGTTCAAACACTTTTAAAATTTATTGCTTAAAGTATTTTAGGGATTTGACTATTTGAACTATTTTTCAAGATTGATTTTCAAATTCCACATGCTTAGTATAAGGAAGTCGATCTGTTAGTGAATATAAATTTTACTTATTGACAAGGGTGACAATATACAAAACATAGGGAAAAATAAGAGAAAACGCCATTTTAGCTTTGGAATTTCTACTTTCATACCTTATTGATAGTGAAACAAAACTGGGGTTTAGGATAATGACGATTTAGTATCCAAAAATAAGTCTCCATATGCAAATTGTACTTGGAAAAGTTTGAAAAAAAATTGGGGCCAAAAGAGATGGTACCTTAAAAAGGATGGAAATGTGAAGTTTTCCGTCTATATTATAGATCTAGAAAATTGTATTTTCTAAATTTTTGGATGTTGGAAATTGTATGTTAGGTATTGGATGGTTGGAATTGGATGCAAAAATTGCTGAACAATACTCCTATTTGTAACAGTGTGGAAATTAATGTTGAAAAAGGAATTTTGATTTTTTTAAAATTTGCAAACATATAGACTGTCAGTATAAATAGGTTGTTCGCATCATATTTTCAAAATATTTTTTTATAAAAGCATTCATATATAGCCATTATTTTGCATAAGTATCGTATATGTTATGATACATCATGCACTTGTACACCTTGGCTGCAAATCGGTTGTACATGAATTAGTTGGATAGCTTAGATTGGTTGTGCGCTATGTTACATGATTCAACCCATATGGAATTACAGGGACGAAATTCTTTTAAGGCGAAGAATGTAACATTCTATTAAAGTTAATGGCAGTTAATAAATAATTAGTAAGGCTCAAAAATGGAGTTTGATTAAACATTGAAATTTGGCCATGGAACATGCACCATTGTGTTCGTGGTGATTCTCCAAGCAAGTTTAATATTTGGAGTTTTTCGATCGGAGTTCAAATGAAGAAGTAGTTAGCGTTTGAAGTTTTTGAAGTGACGACAATTAAAAAAATAAGGAATAATTATTAAATGCAGACCCCTTCGATCAACCCCCTCCTTGGGCCAGTGATTGCAAGTGGTCGACTGTCTATAGAGGAGCGATCCACCGATTATTTAGTGGCGGCTAGCGTTTGAACCTTGGCCGAACGACCAGAATATTTTATTTTAGTCTAACGGATAAGTTGATTCGTGTGCCTATAAATACAGGCATAACCCCTCACTTCTCTTCTCATATTTTCTGATGAAAGCAACGAAGCTCTCCTGCATTTCCAGAAATTAAAAAATATTCTATATTTATACAAATGGAGAATTGTGGAAGATAAAAGAGAAGAAGAGAATCAATGATGTAAAAGGAAAAAGGTAAATTTCTCTAGTTATAAATCTATATTCCCATTAGCCCTATATCTCTTCTCGGATCTGTAATTCTCATAGTAGTATTTACCTTGTTATACATATTCTTTTGGATTGGAAAAAAGGAGTCAAATCAAAGTTATTGATTCAGATTTAGGAGTTCTGGAAAGCTTGAAATGTGGGTGGGAAATTATATAAATTATTTATTACATTGCAATTTATGTAAAGACCCGTAAGTCCGTACTCCTTGAATACACACTAATCTCCTTTGTTTAATTCAAGATGAACGAAAATACGAACCCTTAGGGGTTTTAAGAAAAAGAAAAGAAGAAAAGAAAGAAGAAAGGAAAGAACATAATAGATAAGGTAGAAGATGGAGGGAAAAGAAAAATAGAAAAAATTTAGATAGGGAAAAGAAGATAGAAAATTTTTAAAATAGAAAGAAAAGAGAAGAGAGAACATTTTGAAAACATAGAACATAATTTTAAAATAGGACGGAATAGAAAGAAAAAAGAATAACATCAGAATCTCACAATTCGCAGCGGAACAACATATAATAATAAATGAATAATCTTTAAACAAAGAACTATATCAGTTATTACATTTTATACATTACATTACATCATATCATCAGAGTGTACAACAACATACTAACAGTGCAGCGGAAAAAGAAATACTATATAAATAATACGCCATGCCATCCAGCTTGCCTCCAGCAATTCCAGAATATCCAGAATATCCTGATAAACCTAACTCTTGACTGCCCGTGTGGAAATTGGTGGGCACCCAGAGTTTAGGAAGGAAAACAATAAACTCCAAGTCAGTCATGTGACTGGTGCGAGAACTCAAAACAGTTTATTTATCTTTAAAATCAAAATAGAGAGATATTTTTATTTCAATTCGCAATGCTTTTAAAAATGAGACTACCATAAGGCCTCCCGCACACACACACATGCAAACGCAGAATCGGAGGAGATTTCTCCTTATGATAGTCAAAGATGCTTGATACGCATTTAAAAGAACATTTGATATTATTACTAGTGCATAGTGTAGAAGAAATTCATTTCGAAAGTAGAATATAAATCTTAGCCAACATAGACATTTCGAACTATGCCTACTATAGCTACCATCCAAACAGTGGTGACCACCATAAGTGAATGATAGGTTCTACAACTAAAACCGTACAAGTTTTGTATTGGGAATTGGATTTCCAACAAATGGTCAGGCCAAGGAACTTCCCATTGCCACATGAGAATGCCTCTGGAAAGACATCCCCGAGAACCAAACCGGAACTCTGCCAACACAAGGCCGGGTTACCCCTAACTGGGTAACTACTGACACGAGCACGCCAATCCCCGATCGTAAACGACCTTTCTCACGGGATCCCGAAAACCAACAACCACAAAGTAATAAATTCGTAGTAACCACATAGGTTAAATATCTGGGCTCCATACCATGATACCACCTCTATCCAGAAGGAAATGTACATACCCTAAAGGGTGCTACCCCTCATAACCTTGCCGCATCTTTCCTGTTTTGACCATTTCCGGGGTGTGAGGTTCGACGAAGTCACGTCCACAAAAACATACTTTATACAAAAGCCATGCTTTGGGTCAACAAATGATCAACACAATGATCACCAAGATAGACGATCAAATAAACGATCCTATCACAATAATCAACACAATGATCATTTACAGCAACACTCAGCATGTCACATTACCAAATTGGGAATATATCGCTGATAACTTCAACTATATAACCTCTGAGCTCGTACGTCTCAGAGAAGGGTGTTAAGCTAAAAGAATAAATTCTTCGCCACCAACAGAAATATATTTGAAAGAAATCGGCTTTATATCTCAATTTGTAATGTCAGACATACAATCCATACAAGTCTGTTCCGGGATCGAACAAAACCGAAGGCACTTATAAAGAAGTCCTTGCAATCCGGATATTCACAATCCTGATCGGATTTCCCATCACTTAGGGAGTCTCTATACCGCTGCAACTCGGTGCAGAGACAATCGACAGGTCATCCTATCGCTCTCGCAAATACCGGGTCTTCAACACCGATCTTCAAATGCAATTATAACGACGTATCACATATTCGGAATGGGTTATACGACCCCATGGTCTTTTCCCGGTTAACCCGAATAGTGAGCGCTTATTCAAAAATAAGTGTAGCATTCACATTCAAACAAATCATATCAATTACCCATTCAAAGGGAAATATTGATAGTCGGTTATTGAACTATCAATGGATATGCACACATCACCAGATTCCAAATAATTTTCCAATTTATTTATTTTCCAAAATATCTCTACAAGATATAATATTTCATACTTCAAAAATAAATCAATATTTATTTTTCTAAACCAATCCCACTTTCTTTTATAAATTCCTTAGTGAATTTATAATCTAAAGTATTAATGAATATACGACTTCAATACGATTTATAATATTCATTTTCAATTTATCTTCAAAAAGATAAATTCTCTAATATTCACTTTATATTGGAAAAACATTTCCATACTTATTTATTCATAAGTAATTCACAAATTTTATTTATTTTCAACACTTAGAAAATATTCAATATACTTAAATCGAGATTAAGTATATATTTCATTCTTTAAGGAAATCATTCTCTTAAACATATTTATTTGGGCCAAAACGAATGTTGCGTAAAACATTGTTACGACAACCCAAAATCACTAGTATAGGGATTCGAATTTAAAATAGATATATAAATCCCAATACTATACAAAACATTTCCTTTCGGAAATCATTTACTATAACAACAGTGTTATAGTCCACTATTTCCTTTTCATTTCTCGAAAACGTCTATTTCAACAATTAATGTTGAAATCTATGGTTTCGAATCTTAACATATTTTAAAACATCGTTAGATCGTTTTAATTCAATTTAAAAATCTCATTCAAAACAATTTTCTTTAACATATTATTCACTATTCAAAAACGTGAATATACTTCAATTAACAATTTCATCATTTCTATTCATTTTATTTTAAAGTATTATTCACAGTCAAAGATGTGAATATAACTCCATTAATAGGTTTCAACAATTTACTTATCAAAATAAGCTGTTTGCGAATTTATAAAACAACGTTTATAAATTCCATTTCTATTTATTTATAAAAGCTTCCTTTTTATAAATTCTTTTATTAACCTATTCGATTTATAACTCACTTATAAAGCAAAGGTTCATATTATAAGTTAAACACCTATAATTTATTCGTTTGCAAAATCGTTCCTTTAAACTTCATAATTATAAATCTTATAACTTATAAGATTCAATTATTCATCCAAATATATTCTTTAATAATTTCACAAAATTTATAAATCTTACTATTTATAAATTTCATTTATAACTTCACCATTTATAATTTTATAAATCCCATTCACATATGCAATCCATTTTCACTTCATTCAAACACTTATAAAAACTTGTTTTATAATGTCAATATTTCAATTTATAAATATCCATTTATAAATCTCTAAATATAATTCAATTTATATTATTCTTTTAAAACGTCTTTAATCTCCTTTATTATTTCACCATTTTTATTTATAAAATAATCAAATTTTATAAATCCTATATTTAAACTTTTCACAATTATTTCAGAAATCCCAATTTAACTATTTTATAAAATCATTAGCATCGTATTCTCAAAAATCAGTTTTTAACTATATTTCTCAAAAATCATAATTTTTATAACTTTAAAAATTATAACGTTTATTTACTTAAAATAGATCAAATTCCAAACATATAATATATTTTCAAAAATCACTTTAAAAATCATTTTAAAATCCCAAATTTGGTCCAATGATGCTACATACCAAATAGTCAATCACGACAACAACGACATCATATATCGATATGATAGTCCATCAAATATCAAAATATTTGAAATCAAATAAATACTGTTGAGGAATCCTGTTGGATCCCCCCAACCTGTTTTCCTGCATCCACAAACATTAGCACAATACCAATTTCGCTCCAGTACGAAATTATCGCGGTATATGGGATTTAAAATATTATCCGCTTAATAGACGGCGCAATAGGGTCTCATCCGCTAAAAAATACGGGAAATCAACAACTGCAATATATACATATGCCAATATATATATATTGATATTATATATAATACCAATTTCACTGTTTATGAAATATTCGCGGTATATGTTTTTATTAAATAACATCCGCTTACTAAAGGCGCATAATGTCTATTTTAACAATCAATAGATATCAATCATCATTCAAGCATGCATTCAAATATTTTAAATCTAACTATTTAAAATAAAATCGAAACTGATTCGATTGAGTGAGAAGTTCTCACCTTGATTTTAATTTCCGTTTTAGCGATTTATTTCGAATAAAATTAAACGGACGTTTAATTTTACCCAAAATTCTCACTAACTCCAAACGACTCCAAACCAACTCCATCGCGTAGTGCTCGTCCATACGATTCCAACGCAACTGGTTTCGCGCGTTTTCGACCTCGTATGAAAAAGTTATGTATTTTTGAAGTTACACGAATTTAAATTAACAAATTACAACATAACTTTTATAATTTATAACCTCTCTTCCATCCTAGCCCTTTGATCCCACAACCTCTCATCTGGGCCGTCCCCTACCTTCGTCTCCCCCACGTTCCAACTACAGAACCCAACCCGTGCAAAGAACCCATACAACACCCAATTAGGTTTTAACTTTACTCCTCCTACACTCGACGAAATCACATTAAACCACTTGCAAATCGAAGCTCTTCGCGAGAGCTACCTCCACCACCCATGGCTTGAAGCTCGGCCCCCTATATGGCCTTGAATTGCGTGCGAAAATCTGCAGGTTCGGCCCCATATAGCTCCCTCCACGCGACTCCAAACACGATCTCAACCGTATGGATCGAAAGCTCTCGTCGTGCTCTCCAACCTTCGTGTTGAACACTTTGGCTAAATCTTCGTAGATTGAGAGAGATTGAGGGGAAAAGCTTGTGAATTTCTGGCCATTGGTTTGTTAGGTGGCGGCTAGGGTTAAAAAATTAGGGTTTTAGTATTTTTTTTTCTAAATTTATGAAGGGGTGGTCTATTTATAGAATTTCGTTCGACACTATTCATCCGGAAATTCCGAACTCCGATTTACGCGCCGAAACTGACGTTCCTAAGGTTTACCCCGCGTTCCGGACACAATGGAATAGGTTTCGGAAGCTAATTCGGAATATGTGCGAGTTATGGCTATAAACGCTCAATTTGAATTAAACCGATTTAAGCGATTTTCTAGGCGTTTTAATTTGTACCGGACAAACGGTAAATCCAATTGACTTGAAATTTGAAACCTTACAATAATATCACATTACGGATCCGATGAAACAGGTTTCGTCGAAATCCGAGACTTTTTGAAAAATGACTATTTTCACTCGTCAAATTTAAATTAAAGATAATTCGATGCGTTTCGAGCTGCCACGATCAAACGATAACTCCGATTGACACGAAAATTGAAATCCGGTAATAACTAACTATTACGGATCCAATGGAACTGGTTTCGTTCAATTCTGAGACTGTTCAAAAATTGACTATTTTCACTTGTCGATTTAAATATTAAAATATTCAATTTTCACAATTTAACTTTTAATTCGATTTTAAAAGTTCTAAAATATCGTTCTAACTTCAACATGATAAAATAAAATTTTACAAATCAGTTTCAATCATATTTAACTCAATTTTCAATTATTTCCATAATTTAACGTATTAAATTATCGATTTAATTATTCAATTAAATCCAATAATTCAAATTAAAATTTATTCGACTTATAAATTCACTTATTAATATTTAAAATTAATTAAATATTCAAATTTTAATTTCTAAAAATTCTGGGTCGTTACAATCTTCCCCCCTTAAAAGAATTTCGTCCTCGAAATTATAAGTAAGAAAAGTTATAGAATTTATTAATTTTCCAAAAATTTATAGTTAAACTTCTTACAAATCTTTACTAAGTTTTCAAATCATACTTAGTTATATTTTCAAAAAAAACTACTATTGTTTAACTTTCAATTCCAAATCAAAATTAAAGTTTTCAACATTTTTCCAAATTTTCTCAAAATTTTTCTAACGCCTTAAATTTCCGGAAAAATTCGCCATAGTCTCCTTTGCGCGGCTCGATCCGAAAAAAAAAATGACAGTATATATATCACAAATATACATCTCATCAAGTAATGAGGCATCCCGCAGGGAAAAAAGTGTAAAAGTACGATATTTAATCCGAGATATGTACCTTATATTTTATTAGCAAGCATATACGGCTAATATAGCGCAAAAGCGAGCTCCAAATGCGAAGCAAACGCGATCCGCACCTACTAATTACTCAACAAACAACATGAGAACATGCATATATGAAAATAACCTCAATATACAACATATATCTCCATAACAACTATATATGTCACATAGCAAATGCAACATATTCAAACATCAACCAACTAGCATTCAACAAATTCATAATCAATGTATATTCATTTATATTCTTATTAATATTCAATGAATTGGGTTTTAAATTTAATCACATTTGATTCATATACAGTGGATGTTCTTATTAACATTCATTCTCAATTAGTTTATATTCACTAATTCATATTCAAGTTGGTTCACTTCCAAATCAAATTCAATTCTATTTAAGATTCACTAACTTCCAATTGAATTTCAATTACATAGCTTTCAATTTCGCTAATTCACTTTCATTAATACTTAATGAATTATAAACAATCAACCAACAATCAAATAACAACCAATGTATATTAATTACAACCAAATTCCTTTGCTTATATTCATTTTGGTTTTACACCTTTAATTAAATTGACTTCCATTCAATTTATTCAACTTCCAATAACATTAGATTTTAATGAATTACACTTACATTCATTATTCCATATCAATTATTTACATTTAATTGATTAACATTCAATCCATTAATTTAATTCAATTACAAAAGTTGAATTTCATTTAAATAACTTAAGTTCACATTTATTTAATCCATTTGATTATTTACTTCGATACGAAAATCAATTTTTATTCAACATCTCTTAAGTTATATTTCATTTCTAAAGTAAATTTCCATTTAACTTTAAATTCATTTTTATTTACTACTCATATTCATAAATATATTCATTAGTTTCACTTCTTACATATATAAGTTTATTTCACAATTGTAAATCACATTAATTATAATTCAATTCTTATAATTCTTTATACTTATACAATTATTCTTTTACTTAGATTATTCAAACAACCTAACTATCAACTTACATATACCTTTAATAATTCTGAAAAATTATTTCTTTATATATAAAAATATAATCAAGTAAAATTATTTAATTTACCCAATTTTAAAGATCAATACTGTGTCGAATTGTTCTATTCAAGTGTTTAGAAACCCCTTCGATTCAGTTTCGAAGCTGCGCCGACGAAGGTTCATATGCCACTCAACAAACCAATCATCACAATATAAAACAATTTTTATATTCACTAACAAATACGCTCTCATAGCTATTATTACACTCAAATTCATTCTAGAGTACTACTGACTCTATCTCTAATGAATTATACCCAACAGAACCATGGTTGTCGCTTAACCATATGCTCTGATACCAGATGTAAAGACCCGTAAGTCCGTACTCCTTGAATACACACTAATCTCCTTTGTTTAATTCAAGATGAACGAAAATACGAACCCTTAGGGGTTTTAAGAAAAAGAAAAGAAGAAAAGAAAGAAGAAAGGAAAGAACATAATAGATAAGGTAGAAGATGGAGGGAAAAGAAAAATAGAAAAAATTTAGATAGGGAAAAGAAGATAGAAAATTTTTAAAATAGAAAGAAAAGAGAAGAGAGAACATTTTGAAAACATAGAACATAATTTTAAAATAGGACGGAATAGAAAGAAAACAGAACAACATCAGAATCTCACAATTCGCAGCGGAACAACATATAATAATAAATGAATAATCTTTAAACAAAGAGCTATATCAGTTATTACATTTTATACATTACATTACATCATATCATCAGAGTGTACAACAACATACTAACAGTGCAGCGGAAAAAGAAATACTATATAAATAATACGCCATGCCATCCAGCTTGCCTCCAGCAATTCCAGAATATCCAGAATATCCTGATAAACCTAACTCTTGACTGCCCGTGTGGAAATTGGTGGGTACCCAGAGTTTAGGAAGGAAAACAATAAACTCCAAGTCAGTCATGTGACTGGTGCGAGAACTCAAAACAGTTTATTTATCTTTAAAATCAAAATAGAGAGATATTTTTATTTCAATTCGCAATGCTTTTAAAAATGAGACTACCATAAGGCCTCCCGCACACACACACATGCAAACGCAGAATCGGAGGAGATTTCTCCTTATGATAGTCAAAGATGCTTGATACGCATTTAAAAGAACATTTGATATTATTACTAGTGCATAGTGTAGGGGAAAAATTCATTTCGAAAGTAGAATATAAATCTTAGCCAACATAGACATTTCGAACTATGCCTACTATAGCTACCATCCAAACAGTGGTGACCACCATAAGTGAATGATAGTTTCTACAACTAAAACCGTACAAGTTTCGTATTGTTTCTTTGGATTTACAACAAATGGTCAGGCCAAGGAACTTCCCATTGCCACATGAGAATGCCTCTGGAAAGACATCCCCGAGAACCAAACCGGAACTCTGCCAACACAAGGCCGGGTTACCCCTAACTGGGTAACTACTGACACGAGCACGCCAATCCCCGATCGTAAACGACCTTTCTCACGGGATCCCGAAAACCAACAACCACAAAGTAATAAATTCGTAGTAACCACATAGGTTAAATATCTGGGCTCCATACCATGATACCACCTCTATCCAGAAGGAAATGTACATACCCTAAAGGGTGCTACCCCTCATAACCTTGCCGCATCTTTCCTGTTTTGACCATTTCTGGGGTGTGAGGTTCGACGAAGTCACGTCCACAAAAACATACTTTATACAAAAGCCATGCTTTGGGTCAACAAATGATCAACACAATGATCACCAAGATAGACGATCAAATAAACGATCCTATCACAATAATCAACACAATGATCATTTACAGCAACACTCAGCATGTCACATTACCAAATTGGGAATATATCGCTGATAACTTCAACTATATAACCTCTGAGCTCGTACGTCTCAGAGAAGGGTGTTAAGCTAAAAGAATAAATTCTTCGCCACCAACAGAAATATATTTGAAAGAAATCGGCTTTATATCTCAATTTGTAATGTCAGACATACAATCCATACAAGTCTGTTCCGGGATCGAACAAAACCGAAGGCACTTACAAAGAAGTCCTTGCAATCCGGATATTCACAATCCTGATCGGATTTCCCATCACTTAGGGAGTCTCTATACCGCTGCAACTCGGTGCAGAGACAATCGACAGGTCATCCTATCGCTCTCGCAAATACCGGGTCTTCAACACCGATCTTCAAATGCAATTATAACGACGTATCACATATTCGGAATGGGTTATACGACCCCATGGTCTTTTCCCGGTTAACCCGAATAGTGAGCGCTTATTCAAAAATAAGTGTAGCATTCACATTCAAACAAATCATATCAATTACCCATTCAAAGGGAAATATTGATAGTCGGTTATTGAACTATCAATGGATATGCACACATCACCAGATTCCAAATAATTTTCCAATTTATTTATTTTCCAAAATATCTCTACAAGATATAATATTTCATACTTCAAAAATAAATCAATATTTATTTTTCTAAACCAATCCCACTTTCTTTTATAAATTCCTTAGTGAATTTATAATCTAAAGTATTAATGAATATACGACTTCAATTCGATTTATAATATTCATTTTCAATTTATCTTCAAAAAGATAAATTCTCTAATATTCACTTTATATTGGAAAAACATTTCCATACTTATTTATTCATAAGTAATTCACAAATTTTATTTATTTTCAACACTTAGAAAATATTCAATATACTTAAATCGAGATTAAGTATATATTTCATTCTTTAAGGAAATCATTCTCTTAAACATATTTATTTGGGCCAAAACGAATGTTGCGTAAAACATTGTTACGACAACCCAAAATCACTAGTATAGGGATTCGAATTTAAAATAGATATATAAATCCCAATACTATACAAAACATTTCCTTTCGGAAATCATTTACTATAACAACAGTGTTATAGTCCACTATTTCCTTTTCATTTCTCGAAAACGTCTATTTCAACAATTAATGTTGAAATCTATGGTTTCGAATCTTAACATATTTTAAAACATCGTTAGATCGTTTTAATTCAATTTAAAAATCTCATTCAAAACAATTTTCTTTAACATATTATTCACTATTCAAAAACGTGAATATACTTCAATTAATAATTTCATCATTTCTATTCATTTTATTTTAAAGTATTATTCACAGTCAAAGATGTGAATATAACTCCATTAATAGGTTTCAACAATTTACTTATCAAAATAAGCTGTTTGCGAATTTATAAAACAACGTTTATAAATTCCATTTCTATTTATTTATAAAAGCTTCCTTTTTATAAATTCTTTTATTAACCTATTCGATTTATAACTCACTTATAAAGCAAAGGTTCATATTATAAGTTAAACACCTATAATTTATTCGTTTGCAAAATCGTTCCTTTAAACTTCATAATTATAAATCTTATAACTTATAAGATTCAATTATTCATCCAAATATATTCTTTAATAATTTCACAAAATTTATAAATCTTACTATTTATAAATTTCATTTATAACTTCACCATTTATAATTTTATAAATCCCATTCACATATGCAATCCATTTTCACTTCATTCAAACACTTATAAAAACTTGTTTTATAATGTCAATATTTCAATTTATAAATATCCATTTATAAATCTCTAAATATAATTCAATTTATATTATTCTTTTAAAACGTCTTTAATCTCCTTTATTATTTCACCATTTTTATTTATAAAATAATCAAATTTTATAAATCCTATATTTAAACTTTTCACAATTATTTCAGAAATCCCAATTTAACTATTTTATAAAATCATTAGCATCGTATTCTCAAAAATCAGTTTTTAACTATATTTCTCAAAAATCATAATTTTTATAACTTTAAGAATTATAACGTTTATTTACTTAAAATAGATCAAATTCCAAACATATAATATATTTTCAAAAATCACTTTAAAAATCATTTTAAAATCCCAAATTTGGTCCAATGATGCTACATACCAAATAGTCAATCACGACAACAACGACATCATATATCGATATGATAGTCCATCAAATATCAAAATATTTGAAATCAAATAAATACTGTTGAGGAATCCAGTTGGATCCCCCCAACCTGTTTTCCTGCAGCCACAAACATTAGCACAATACCAATTTCGCTCCAGTACGAAATTATCGCGGTATATGGGATTTAAAATATTATCCGCTTAATAGACGGCGCAATAGGGTCTCATCCGCTAAAAAATATGGGAAATCAACAACTGCAATATATACATATGCCAATATATATATATTGATATTATATATAATACCAATTTCACTGTTTATGAAATATTCGCGGTATATGTTTTTATTAAATAACATCCGCTTACTAAAGGCGCATAATGTCTATTTTAACAATCAATAGATATCAATCATCATTCAAACATGCATTCAAATATTTTAAATCTAACTATTTAAAATAAAATCGAAACTGATTCGATTGAGTGAGAAGTTCTCACCTTGATTTTAATTTCCGTTTTAGCGATTTATTTCGAATAAAATTAAACGGACGTTTAATTTTACCCAAAATTCTCACTAACTCCAAACGACTCCAAACCAACTCCATCGCGTAGTGCTCGTCCATACGATTCCAACGCAACTGGTTTCGCGCGTTTTCGACCTCGTATGAAAAAGTTATGTATTTTTGAAGTTACACGAATTTAAATTAACAAATTACAACATAACTTTTATAATTTATAACCTCTCTTCCATCCTAGCCCTTTGATCCCACAACCTCTCATCTGGGCCGTCCCCTACCTTCGTCTCCCCCATGTTCCAACTACAGAACCCAACCCGTGCAAAGAACCCATACAACACCCAATTAGGTTTTAACTTTACTCCTCCTACACTCGACGAAATCACATCAAACCACTTGCAAATCGAAGCTCTTCGCGAGAGCTACCTCCACCACCCATGGCTTGAAGCTCGGCCCCCTATATGGCCTTGAATTGCGTGCGAAAATCTGCAGGTTCGGCCCCACATAGCTCCCTCCACGCGACTCCAAACACGATCTCTACCGTATGGATCGAAAGCTCTCGTCGTGCTCTCCAACCTTCGTGTTGAACACTTTGGCTAAATCTTTGTAGATTGAGAGAGATTGAGGGGAAAAGCTTGTGAGTTTATGGCCATTGGTTTGTTAGGTGGCGGCTAGGGTTAAAAAATTAGGGTTTTAGTATTTTTTTTTTCTAAATTTATGAAGGGGTGGTCTATTTATAGAATTTCGTTCGACACTATTCATCCGGAAATTCCGAACTCCGATTTACGCGCCGAAACTGACGTTCCTAAGGTTTACCCCGCGTTCCGGACACAATGGAACAGGTTTCGGAAGCTAATTCGGAAGTATGTGCGAGTTATGGCTATAAACGCTCAATTTGAATGAAACCGATTTAAGCGATTTTCTAGGCGTTTTAATTTGTACCGGACAAACGGTAAATCCAATTGACTTGAAATTTGAAACCTTACAATAATATCACATTACGGATCCGATGAAACTGATTTCGTCGAAATCCGAGACTTTTTGAAAAATGGCTATTTTCACTCGTCAAATTTAAATTAAAGATAATTCGATGCGTTTCGAGCTGCCACGATCAAACGATAACTCCGATTGACACGAAAATTGAAATCCGGTAATAACTAACTATTACGGATCCAATGGAACTGGTTTCGTTCAATTCTGAGACTGTTCAAAAATTGACTATTTTCACTAGTCGATTTAAATATTAAAATATTCAATTTTCACAATTTAACTTTTAATTCGATTTTAAAAGTTCTAAAATATCGTTCTAACTTCAACATGATAGAATAAAATTTTACAAATCATTTTCAATCATATTTAACTCAATTTTCAATTATTTCCATAATTTAACGTATTAAATTATCGATTTAATTATTCAATTAAATCCAATAATTCAAATTAAAATTTATTCGACTTATAAATTCACTTATTAATATTTAAAATTAATTAAATATTCAAATTTTAATTTCTAAAAATTCTGGGTCGTTACAATTTATATCGTTGACTTTTGTTTAATTACAATGCCTATGTTAGATTTATTGAGTTGTAGACTTAATCAGACGTATTTAGTTGAAACACTACCTAAACACTCTATAAGTTAGAAAATTGGAATAGTATGTATAGGTCTAATTTGAAAATTTGAAATCAGTCCCAAATATGTATTATTGTTGGATATTTGTAAAGTTGTAAAGTTCATTCTAGATTTATAATTGGGTTGTAAATCCCTAGTTGACTTGGAAAGTGAATTTTTAGTTTTAATTTATTGGAAGTCGGGTACAACTCAGTTGTATCTATTCCATGTAATCTCCATGAATAATCCAATTCGATAAAATTTCTGAAAAGTATACGTTTGACATAATAAGGACATACTAAAAATGAAAGAGATGTGTAAAGTACATTGCTCCTTGTCCATAGTTTGTTTCAATAAAAGAAGAAAAATACAATTCCTTGTAATTTCAAATGGGGTCAGTGTCATTTTTGGGTAATCTATGGAAAGTTATAGCGGTAATCCTTTTTAGGAGTATAGATCTTATAAATTAAAATGTAGAAATTTACGTTCTTCATTGAATTAACAATATGCATAGATATTCGTATTAGTTACAATTAGGACGACTAATTATTAATAGCATAATAATTATAAGACCACGAGGTTGAGAACGGGAGGAATAGTAATCCTAAAATTTACGGCAATAATTACAAATTTTGTGGCAATAAATTTTTAGTTAATAGGGAGTTAAAAGAATTTAATGGGGATTGTTTAGAGAATTTAATATGGCATTTATGGGGAAATTGAATAAGCATAATAGGTTAGTTTTGAAATAAGTAAATAAATATCATTACAGATTGCTCGATTTTGATATCAATGATCATTCATTTCAGGAAATTGACATTTATTGGTTATACGATGGAAACAAGGAATATAGGGAATAAGCGTATAACTTAGTAATAATTACGCAACGAACAAGTAGGTGTTAATACTATTGGACGCATATAGAAGGCAATATAATTTTCATAGTAGGATATTATATAGTCTTAACTATACATTTAGAATGAACGTGAATTAGTTGGCCTAGCCCAACATTTGGACATAGGATGAATGGTTTGGTTTAGATAGTTGGGATGCGAAGCCAGCGGTGTTACAAAATAGAAGTTTTCCCTTCACCTTGTGGCTATTAATAGTTGCGTATACTTACTATTGATGTGGGACATCGCTAAACATAGGACCCATAGGGAAGGGATACACGTTTGCATATAGGTAGGGGAAAATATAACAAGTGTAACAATCGCCTTTTTGACCCTTAAATATTAACACTAAATACATCCACACTTTCGTATGTCAAGCACCCAAGTGCCGAAAAGACAGAACATTATGACTTAAATAAAAAAAGTGAAACAAAACAAGAAAGAAGAACACAATATCATAATCTCACGTGTGGAACAATAATATATAGTATCTCAAAAGTGTAGTACAAAGTCTTACCCCATCCTATATGAATGTCAAAGTTACAAAATGACTAAGTACTACTATTAGCCTGGACAGCCATAACTTCATGTCCTCACAATGCTGAATACATATATAATAGTGAATGGAATTGAAAATA
Source organism: Allium cepa (assembly GCA_030765085.1). Classification (NCBI taxonomy): domain Eukaryota; kingdom Viridiplantae; phylum Streptophyta; class Magnoliopsida; order Asparagales; family Amaryllidaceae; genus Allium; species Allium cepa. The sequence continues at coordinate 236,715,932 of CM060943.1, read as the reverse complement.
GGTAGATAGATAGATAGGTGGAAGCATCTAGCTCATCTCCATAGGCTTGAGGCATCCAACTAAAACCCACTTTCCTCAATTTACTAGAAAGAGTACATAAGGAATTTTGGGAAAACAAATACCACATGTAAAACATAAGTTTGGTATGAGAAACTCGGAAATGCATATAAGCATGTTATAGAACTTTTAATACCATTCGAATCACTCGAATGGTTATCCCTTTAAAAGAACCAAGAATATTTATACTTACATTAGGTGATATTATTGACAATGACTATGGTCTGCAAGATAAATAAGAAAATAGTTGTGTTGCTTGCATCTCACAACATAACAATATAAAGTACATTTAGAACCGCTAATGTGCGTTGGTATATGGATTTTCCACGTAAACGCCTTCAGCTTAAAAACTAAAGCGGACCTCCTTGACATGGATCGAAAACTACCTTCCAAGCGTCTTTTATCTCTAGATAAAATATACCATAAGGTAAACACAATAGGCCCATATTTGAACGAGCAAAACCAAACCATGTGGAACCAAGTATCATCAACGACCACTAGCAACATCTATAAGCATGCTCTAGATAATGGTGTCTATATACCTCCTCGAGTTAGCTAAATCCAGAATCATGCATCCTATTCTGTCTTCAATCATTTTTCTGATGTCAAGGTTATATTTGGCATCTTTTACAAGTGTCTTCATTACTCGAACATAATAGCCCATTTAATAAATGCTAACGCTGACATCTCCCTCGGACTTAACCTTAGGGTAAGACATTGCAACTCTATAGCATTTATATGAAGTGTTAACACTAACCTCTCCCTCAGACTTAACCTTAGGATATGGAAGTGGAATTCTATAACTATTTGCTTTGATGACCCTTTCCAAAACTGACCCATATACAAGCTTTGAAGTGGTATTCAGTATGTACAATACTTAATGATCTCGGACTCTTCAAAAAAAATCAATGAATTACTAATCAACTCAATTCCGGTTCTTTAAAAAGTAACTAAAAGCTTAAAACATTTATATGAGTGCTCCTCCAAGGGATTCTCGAAGCGTATGAAGCCGTGAAACTTTTTGTTACTTCTCAAGTTAATTCGGTCCATTTTGATAGTCGAATAATTAACAATCGAGTTTAAAGTGACTACTTATGGAAATCAAGGTTCATACATTTAACACGTTTTTGACATTCCAATTTCACTATTTTTCAGTCAAGATGGAAGGCGGTAAGTTTTAGAGCTCTATTGCTCCATTCCTACTTGAACATCAATTTTGGCTCTCACCAATAGAGAAGTCTACCTCGCTCGAATTTTAGTGTTAGGCATAATAATACCAACATTCCATATTTAAATTTAACTACTCGTTTGTTTTCACAATGTAACTTCTCATCCCTTCTTTCAAAATTTTTAGTTTTATAAAATAAGTTAGAAATATTTTTAAAATGATGTATATATATGTATAATAGGTTAATTATAAAATTATGATATTTGATATAATTTAAAACAAACTTAAAGAAGAAAAATAAAACAAAACCCTTTATACTTTAATAAAATATTAAACTTGTTTCATAATGTTATTTTTATAATGTTATATATGAATAAAATACATTTTAAAGTACTCGTCAATAGTTGATAAATAGTTATAGAAAATATCATGTTAAAAATAATCACTTAATATTGATTGGAAACTTTTACTTCTTTAACAAAATAAACAACTTTTGTATATAAAATAAGAAAATATTTACTTTAAAAATTCTAAATAAGTTAGTTTAAAATATATTTAAACATCTAACTTCTTTTGAAATTCTTGTATATCTTTTATAAAACTCCTTTGAAAATATATTATAAAATAGCCAAAATAATAACATTTTAAACTCTACCAAAACTTGTTTTTCCCAAATTACATCAATGGCAACTACCGTTATGTGGACCATAACTTTTGTAACTTTGTTTTATAAATAAAATAGATTTTAAACGCCATATTTTTACTATCTTTTATACTACAATAATATAGAAGACGTGTCATTCAAACTTATTTGAAGGTAGAATCTAAAAAGTGAGATAAAAGAGAAGGATTGGAAGTGCGTTTATAGAGACTATCGCTATAAAAAAATTCCATACCACATTCAAATTTAAACACCATTCAATCTCACACACACACAGATATATATATATATATATATATATATATATATGTACATATATATATATATGATTCTCAAGTTCAAATCACATCATAAAGAAGCATGGAATAACATATACACAAAATATATAAGCAAAAAAGCAAGTAAATGCAGCAACATCAAATTGCTTCCATAGCAACTATCGTTATAAAGGAAATAAAAAATCTACTCTATTACATATTCTCTTTCAATATTCAAGCCCAAAGTGCATTCCATATGCCATTACATATGCACAATAATACAAGTCCAAGTACATGTTCAATATCAATTACATATGCTCAAATGAACAACACAAATCAAGGCTTTCAAAGGCAACAAGCATAATCGCATGCTTTTCAAAGCACACAAATATAGGTTTATAACTTTAATTAGTTAGAGTAGTTATAATAGATTATAGCAAGCAAATAAATTTTATAACATTAGTTATTAATTGAAAATTGTTTATTAAGGTTATAAAATCATGTGTTTAATATTTAACCATTTGTCAAAAGTTTAAATATTCGAAGATGAAGTGTTTGAAATTGTGGATCGTTGCATTCTCTCCCCTTAAGGAATTTCTTCCTCAAAATTCAAATAAGAATAACACAAAGCATAATAGAAGAAACAATGCATATATAGAATACTGCTTAAACTATATATAAACCAAGATATAAGCTAAATGACGCAAACACATATGGTGAGTACACTATAAAGATAAGATACAACAGAAACTACTAATTAAGGAACAACTTAGGATAAGAGGTTCTAATACACTCCTCTGTCTTCCAAATGCAATCTCAAACATCCTCACTCCACTGAACCTTGACCAATTCCATAACCTTAGTCCTCAATCTCTTTATATTATGGTCAAAAATATGAATAAGCTATCTCACAGTGGTCAAGTCAGTCTCTACTTCCAAATCCTCCTACTGCGAGTGCTCAAAAATCAAAGTAGGATCATGTACCCGATAATCTATTCAGTAACTCAACCAGATAAGCAAGAGTGACTATCCACTCAAGTGCCAGAAAAGGTCTAATAAAACGTGGAGCCAACTTCCCTCCCTTTCCAAACCGAACTGCACCTTTCATCGGATAAAATTTTATGAACACAAAGTCCCCCACTGAAAACTCCAAATCTCAATGTCTAACATTCGCATAGCACTTTTTCCCAACCTAAACTACCTTCAAGAGCCTCCTAATCTTCGTTACCTTATTAGTGGTCTAACAAATCATATCTAGTCCAAGCACTAAGTGAACTTTTTTCACCCAACATGATAGAGACCTACAAGGCCTTTCACTTACTACTTCAAAAGGCACCATCTCAGTCTCACCTAGAAACTATTGTTGTAAGAAAAGTCAAGTGGCAAGTGATCATCCCACGAAACTCCAAAGTCTAGAATATAAGCATGAAATAAATCCTCTAAAGCGCAATTTACTCTCTTTGTCTTCCCATCCATCTAAGGATGATAAGTGTTAATACCTTAGTTATTGATTTTGATGATAACAACCTTGATAATAACAATATACATTTATATAAAATATGGATACTAATGTTTTACCAAGTTATATTATATATAATGTAGGATATTATGCAGTGTTGAATCGAAGACTATATAGTATAAAGATTCAAGAAATAGACATGAAGACCATTGGGTATATGACAACATATGCTTATGAAATTTGAAAATTCTTTTCTTTTTGAAACATTTTCAAAATACTATACTTTTTAAATTAATTTAATATTTTGTAAAATAATTTAATCATAGTTTATAAACATTTAAACTTTTAAAATCATTTACAAAATATTTTTAAATATATTTGAAAGTATATTTTGTATGAAAATATAAAAGATTTAGAGAATAGGATATACAGATCAAATATTGCTACCAGGGACTTTAATAAAACTCCATGATTCTATACACTGTATTATAGTCTTGATATCTTCATATCTTGGTCTTTATACTCATATGGCATATCGACATACATGCCGTAAATTAGTTTTTCAAATTTTGAGTCGAAGTGTCTATTCGTCATAATTCTTCGTGAATGGACGCATCTGTTTATACATTATATAGGAGGTTTCAAATGAATTTTCAATTAGTTATTATCTTATTTTATTCCCTCCTCTTACTCTCTTGAAAAATCCATTGAAATTATACTCTTTTCTCTTCAAAATCAACTAGAATCAATTCAAATCTCTTTGTATTGATTCAATATTACCTCCTTACTATTTTGAAATCATCTCTCTCTCAAATCAAAAAGTATATAAAAAAGTATATTCACACCCTCTTAATATTAAACTTGAAAGAAAGCTAAAAGATATAAAAAAAAAGTTAGAAAACAATATTCACCCCCTCTAGTGTTTAATTTTCCTTATGATCCATAATTCTACGACCCACAATAAGGTTTGTTCAAATTAAGATCTATCCTAAATGCATCATGCAAACCCTTCCAGAGCTGACTCGTGAATATCGGATCTCGACCACTCACGATATCATGTGGAATATTATGAAGCCTAATAATCTTTTTAACATACAACTGAGCCAAACTAGAAGCAATCCTCGTTGCCTTAATTGGTAAGAAGTGCGCACTTTTGGTTAACCTATTAACAATAAACCATATGCCTTTATTACCTCTCCTCGATCTTAGCAACCTATCGATAAAATCCATAGAATCTGCTCTTACTTCCACTTCAGAACCTCAAGTAGATGAAGCAAACCGACCATCTTCTGGTGACTACCCTTTACTTGTTAGCAATTAGCAGGTCTACAAACAAAGATAGAAACATCTCTCTTCATACCTTCCCATAAGAAAGTACATCTCATCTCTTGATAAATCTCAGTGAGCCTTGTATGTATCATCGATCTAGAATGATGACTCTCCATAAGAACCTCCTATCTAATACTATTCACATCTGGAACACAAAATCGACTGTTCATCTTCAAAATGCCATGATCATCTATCTGAAATCCTAGCCACTTTTTTGGAGCAACATTCTTACTAAAAGATCTAGTTATCTAAGTAAGACGAACGTCCCTCAGCCAATCATTCTCAATGCGATGAATAAGATTCGAACGAACCTCCACATTAGCCATAGCAACATATTTCCCACTTAATGCATCCGCTACAACATTCGCTTTCCCCAACGTATATAAAATCTTAAGATCATTTTCCATAAGAAACTCTAACAATGTTGCTACCTCAAGTTCAAGTCCTTCTATGTGAAAAGATATTTCAAAGATTTATAGTCTGAATATAGGTCAAACTTCTCATCCAATAAATGGTGCCTCCACATCTTCAACGCAAAGACCACTACTAATGGCTCTAAGTCATGCATCGCATACCTTGCCTCATGTGGTTTCAACTATGTACTGCATAAGCAACAACCTTCCCATGTTGCATCAATATAGCACCTAATCCTATTCATAAGAATCAATGTAAATAGTATGACCCCCACACCCGTTTGGAATAGTCAGAAAAGGGACGCTGGTCAATTTCTTCTTCTGCTCTCTAATACAAGCTCACAATTCTTTATACGAAACAAATTTGACGTCTTTCTTTGTCATATTCATAAGTGGTAAAGCAATCCTGGAGAAATCCTGAATGAATCTCCTACAATAACTAACCAAACCCAAGAAGATTCGAATCTCCGTTACACTTTCAGGCCTCTTTCAATCCTGAATAGCCGTAACCTTCATCGAATCAATAGAAATACCATCCCTAAAAACAAAATACCCCAAGAACCTTACTTTGGACCGCCAGAAATGACATTTTGATAATTTAACTTTAAGAACATGTTCTCTCAGTGTCTCCAATACAACCCTTAAATAACAAGAATGCTCCACCTCCATCTTGGAGTAGACTAGAATATTATCTATGAAAACAAGTACGAATTATTCAACACATCATAAAAGACACAGTTCGTCAAGTAAATGAAATAAGCATGAGCATTGGTTAGGCCGAATGTTAAAACCAACCACTAATAGAACCGGTCAGATTTGAAAGTTGTAATTGGAACACTTTCCTCAATTGCCCATAACAAATGAAAACCTATAGCAGGGGAAAGTTGGGAGAATACACGAGCTCGAAGCTAATCAAACAAGTCAACAATTTTGGGCAAAGGATACTTGTTTCGAATAGTTCGATTATTGAACTTGCAGTAATCACACAAAGCCTTTATAAACCATCTGCCTTATTGACAAATACAACGGGTGCACCTCAAGTCAACTAGGTCGGATCAGACCTTTCTGTAATAAGTCATTAATCTGGTTGGCTAACTTCAACTTCTCCTTTAGAGATAGCTTATGGACAGGCAATACAATAAGCTTAGCATCAGGAATCAAATCAATACTAAACTTAGTTTCACGAAGAGGAGGTAAACCAGAAACGTCCTCGATTATATCAGAAAATTCTTGAACGACAGAAATTGACTCCAAGTGTCCATCTTCCACATTGAGAGAATATGGAAACTGCTTATAAGAGAACTAGGTTCTTCACAAGATAATATAGCATCTTCCATTCTATTTCTCACAATCCAAGATGGCATGATTATGAGACAACCAATCCACCCCCAAAAGATCATCGAAAACAAGAAAATAAGAAAGAATATATCGTAAGGAAGGAGTTGATCAAAATAAGAAATCAAAACTCCTACAAACAACATGCTATAATTGACCATGCCCCCCACGGGGTTCGACACAAAAATGGGAACGTGAACAATAACTGGTTTCAGACCAAGTCTATCGACAAGGTTATTGGACATAAAGCTATGGGAAGAACCAGTATCAAACAAGAAATGAATATGAATGCCATAAATAGGTAAAAATACCTTCCAGAATCTTCTACCCTTAGCAACTACTGAAGTGGAAAGTGCAAAGGTAATAGCAAAGACCCTAAGTTGCTCCTTTTTTTAGCAAAGGACAATCTCTAACAATGTGGCCTGACTGTTGGTAGCCATAATAACCCTTTACCGAAAACTGAGATGACGTTACTATCGGTGCTTTGATCATCTTCCGTCTTACGCTCGACCTATACTCCTTAGCAAAGTGACCCTTCTTCCCGTACATGTTGTGTAACGATCCCGATTTTTAGTTAAATTTAAATTGGTAATTAAAATAAACTTTTGAATAAAATTGTAAATTAATTTAAAATTTTCAAATTTAATAGGATATTTGGACATTGATTTTAAATTTTAATTGAGACTTTGACATTGGATATTTAATATCTTATAAAATGTAATATCCCAAAAATTTATCAATTTAAATTAATAATATATTTTAAATTTTTGGAATTTTATTTGAAAATAAATTAAAAGAAAAATCTTAAACAAATTTAAATAAGTGAAAATAATATATCAATTAAATTCCAATTTTATTTTGAGATTAAAATATTGAAACAATAAATGTTGTAAAAAGTCATTCAAATTTAAAAATCTTATATATATGTATATTATAAATATGAGTAAAATTGAATACATATTGAAATTTACTTTAATTTTTTTTGGATGTGTGTGAATATAACAAATGGACTTGAAAGTTTATATTTCAAGTTTGAAATTGAAAACTGAATTTAAAATAAATGTTTTAAAAAATGAGTAGCATTTAAAAATTATTAAGATATAATATATGTAAGGTAAATATTAGTTAAATTCTTTTAACATTGTAAATGTATACACATATATACAAATGAATTAGGGATATCTTTATTTATAAAATGTATATAATATAAAAATTAAAGATTAACAATTTCTTCTGCTTTGTAAACATCAAAAGAGCTGAACATACATTCACAATGGAGTGGAATGATACAAAGATCTAAAGCTTATGATTATTTTTAAGAAATGGCACAAGATAATCATTTCCTTAATAAATAAATCAAATAAAAAAATTCATAAACCTTTTACCTTCCCAATTCAAATCTATTAACCTCCAAATCTTTGAAAAGTTTAATAATCAAAAGATTTTGCAATCTTTAAACTCCAATACTCAAGCAAGAAAAATTCAGAAAAAAAGGAAAAACTGTCAAGCTTTCTTCAATTCAATTCAAAAGAAAAAGGAAAATATCTTAATCATCTTAAAGCATTCATCTCAGGTAAGTTTTTAAAGTTTTATAGTTAATAAAAATTATGATTTTTAAAACCAAGTTTTTAACACAAACAAAAATTCAAACTATAGATTTGTCAAAAACAGTGAAGCTTCAGGTTTGCCAAAGAAAACAGTGCAAAGTTTCTTTTTCTGGAAATAATTGAAAAGGCAAGTAACCTTTTGATTTGAATTTGAAGTTGCAATCTATAATGAAGCAAGGATAGATACAACAACATTCAATAAATTGTAGGAAAAATCAAGTTTAAGGCTAAACTTGGTTTCTGGTTTCAAAACTGCAGAAAAAAAAGAAGGAAAGCTTCTCCGTTATAAATCCTAACTGTAAGTAATAATATATATATACATATTGTTATTGGTGAATTGAATAAGTGAATAAAACAAGAAGTAAACAAAGATCTGTAACTTTGATTTGCAGATCTAAACTCCAACTTAAAATAGGAAAAGAAAGAGTAGTCGCCAGGCCTTCATCTCTGATTTGAAACTATCAGGAAAACTTTTGAAAATAATGTGAGTAAACTCCTATTTTTCTTTAATCATTGTTGTTGTGTGTATGCTTGGATGATGTAGGAAACTTAATCTATGTTTGGCATGCAAGAATTCTAGTATATGATTGAAGTCTTGGCTGTGCATGTTGATTTTACAAAATGCGATTTCTGTTTTAGTTTCAGGGAAACAAAGTAAAACCTATCAAATCCCACTTTCTTTCCCTTTGTCTCTATTTTTTTTGTTGGATTTGGAAAAAAAGTAAACATGATGGAGTTGTGTTTAAACTTGCACCAGGTTCAGTAATTAAATCAAAGCAAAGTTTTGAAGTTCTTTTTTCCTAGAAACTGAAATAAAATAAAATAAAAACAGTAACATTGAGTTACAGGTTTACAAAGTAACTCACTTCAAAATTTTACATCTCTCTCTCTCCCTCTTTACTTCTGAAAAAGAATGTAAACAAGTCAAAAAATATTGTTTAATCCTGTATTTTATTTCAGTAATGAATTTAGAGAAAGTTTTATGATTTTCTTTTTCTGGAAACAGAACTGCTTTTAAGTATCAAGTTTAACAGAGTAAACCATCTAAAAAATTCAAGATCTTCCCCCTTATCCTTCTTTGAAATTAAAGGTATAACTAAACTAAAGTAATGTTGAACATGCATTTGGTTTAGTAACAGCTTAAAAAGCAAAGCAATATGTTTTTCTTTCTTGGAAATATCAAAACACAGTGGATTCTAAATTTTTTTGTTAAAATTCGATTGGTTAAATTTTAAGTTTTGAATGCATGATCTTTTTCCCATTTGCAAATCAGGATTTTTAAAATAAAAATCCAGTTTTCTAGTGGGGGATCGAGGGAGGAATCGTAAGATGAACGGAAAACACAAAAACAGCAATTTTCGGTGAATGACGTTGAATTGGGGATTGGGTTTGATCACGAGGGTAGCTGGGAGAATGACGATTATAGGAAAAATAATGGATAAAATTTTAGATCACAATGGGAGCGTCACGCCGTCGAACTAGGCTTCGTCTAGCGGTTTTATCGATCAAGTTCAAGTGGAAATCGCGTCGTCGTCGAGGTATTTGAGATGATCGGACCGGGGGGAAAAGTTCCAGGGGCTATCGAAGCAACTGTGGTCGAAGCATCTTGAGTTCTGGTGGCGTCGGGTGACGGGGGTGGGGCAATTTCATCAGAGGTGTTGGGTTACAGGAAAATGTTGATGGGCTCGGTCTCGATTCTAGCACGAGATCATCAATCTGGGTTTATGCAACGATCGAGGAGGTTGTCGGCGATGCAATGGAGGCCACGGAGATGGTCAAAGCGGTGTCGGCCGGTGGTGCATGTGCACGGTGATGGGTGGTGTCAGCTGTGATGGTTTGGTAAGAAGGGGGTAGCTCGAAGAGCAACTCGAGAATTCGGGGTGGAAACTCGAAGTCTGACTCAAGTTGTTTCTGGGTAGTATCAGGTTAACTTAAAACTGAACAAAAAAAATTTGTGAAACTTTATCACTCGGGTCAATCTTGGCCAAAACTCGAAGCAAGGGAGGATTTTCCTCTGGTACAACTCGAGGAAGACTCGGGTAGTCAATAAAAACAGCAGGAGAACCCAATTTTGACTAGAATTTTGAAAACATAAGTTAAATTTATTTTCCTGAATATAGTAATAGTGGTAGATGGAACTTCAGGTAAATGACATTGAGTTAATTACTTAAAAAAATTATGAAGTTCAAGAATATTTTTATATTTAATAAAAGTTGTTTTAAAATTTTACTTAATAAAATTTTAAAAGTAAATCAAATGTTTAAATGTTAAATTAAAAAAACCAAATTTATTTATAATAATGAAATAATAATTAACCATTAAGGTTTGTAATGATTTTATAATTTAAAAATTAATTAATTAAATAATAGGCAATTTATAAAAGTAATTAAACTTAATTAATTAACAATTAAGAATTAATGAATTAAAATAATAAATAAATTGATTAAGGAAATTAAGATTTAATTAATTCATAATTCACTTTAATCACAATCACCCTAATCAAAGATGATTGACCATCATCAAATATTTTGTACTGGATTGATATTTCTGTTATGATACTGTGATTGCTTTGTGATGAAACTGTGATTTGTGATTTGTTCCTATATGTATGTGAAAACCCCTTTTGCCCGTAAAACGGCATTTGAATTTCGTTGCGACAGGGAGTCGGATTCCAGTTGGGTATCCGAAACTCACATCGAATCATATTAGTGAATCTTTGTGATTGATAAATTTACTTTATCTATGAATCTGTGAATGAAGATAAGCATTATGGGTTATACCACTTATCGATATATCTGTGATATGTTGTGCACTATCGTGTAAAACCCCTGGACTACATTATATGTACACAAATATGGATTGCACGTGGAAATCAGTAAAGTCACAGATTTTTTTGAAATAATTTTAAAATTGAATTTTTAAATCCAAATGGTTTTGGAAATGGATCAGATTTTAAGTGAAAAGCTTTTGAAAAAGAATTTCAAAGGTAAAAGTTATTTTTGAATAACTTAATTTAGTTTTGGAATCTAATTTAAATTTGAATTCAAAATTTGAAATTGAATTCTATTTTGAGTATTTAAGATGTAAAAAGGTTATACAAACTTAGATGAGTTTTAAACCATTTTGTAAGTGTTGTTTTGGAAATTTGAATTTAACCCAAAGATTTTAACTTGTATAAATGGATTCGGATTTTTCCGAAATAAAAACTATTTATTTTCAAATGATAAAAGCTTTCATATAAGAAATGAATTTCCAATTTGTATAAAAGGAATTTCAAGTTTGAATTGAAATGGTTTTCCAAGTTATGAAGGAATCTTTGGAAACGGTTGTTGAAAGCTATGAGTAAAATCTTGGATTTAAAGATTAAATGAATTAATCCAATTAAAACAGAAATTGTTTGAAATCGGTAAATAGGTCTTTGTGAATCTGAGTGAACTTTATGAAATAAATCTTTTAGTTAAAGATTTGAAATGGTAATTTGTTTAAACCATTTGAAAGAAAAATTTGGAATTTTAAAGTTGTGACTTAATTGAAATCCCATATCCATATGTTTTAAATATTGCACTCGTTATTCGGTTTAGCCGGGAGAGGACCTTGTGTCATATAACCCATTCTGAATAATGGTACGTCGTTATGGATAGCATTTGAAGACCGGTGGTGAAGACCGGTTATTTGCAAGAACGGTAGGATGACCTATCGATTGTCTCTGCACTGAGTAGCTACGGTATAGAGATTCCCTAAGTGATGGGAAGTCCGATCGGGATTGTGAATACCCGGATTTGCAAGGGCTTCTTCGGAAGTGCCTTCGGTTATGTTCGAACCCGGAACAGACTTGTATGGTTGTGTGTCTGACACTACACTTTGAGATGTAAAGCCGATTTCTTTCAAATACATACCTGCTGGTGGCGGAGAATTTATTCTCTTAGCTTAACACCTTTCTCTGAGACGTACAAGCTCAGAGGTTATGTAGTTAAAGGTTATCAGTGATATACTCCTAATTTGGTAGTGTCGCACGCTAAGTGTTGCTGTATGTTGATGATCATTTGTTGATCGTTTTTTGATCAAAGCATGGTTTTTGTGAAAAAGCGTAGCTTTGTGGTCGAGACCTCATCGAGCCTCACAAACCGGTAATGGTCGAAACAGGAAAGATGCGGCAAGGTTTCAGGGGTAGCTCCCCTAGGGTATGACCATTCCTTCTGGAAAAGGGTGGTATCATGGTATGGAGCCCAGATACTTACTCATGTGGACACCGTAGTATATTTATTCCTGGGTGATGTTGTTGTTGGAGGGCTCTCGGATAAAGGTCCCAAAGGATCGGGGGTGGCATATTTTAGGTATTACTCTCGGGCAGGGAGGAAACCAGCCTTGTGTTGGTAGAGAGCCGGGTAGGTTCTCGGGGCGTCACGCCAGAGGCGTTCCCATGTGGCAATAGAAAGTTCCTTAACCTGACCATTTGTTAGAAATCCATTCATCCAATACGCGCCCTATACGGTTTTAGTTGTAGAACCTGCCATTTAAAATGGCAGCTATAATAGGCATAGTATAATGGTACATATGCTGGATAGGATTTATATTATACTTTCTAAATCTTTTCCACTATGCACTAATAATAATATCAAAATGGTTTTCTCGTATTAAGCATGTTTGACTATCATAAGGAGAAATCTCCTCTGATTCTGCGTTTGCATTGTGTGTGTGGCGGGAGGCCTTATAGCAGTTTCATTTTTCGAAAAGCATTGCGGATTTCAATCTAAATTCTTTGTTTGTTTAAAGTAAAACTGTTTTATTTGCTCACACCAGTCCCACGATAGACCTAGAGTTTATTGTTCCTTTCCTAAACTCTGGGTGCCCACTATTTTCCACACGGGCAGTCTAGAGTTGGGTTTTCAGATAATCAAGTAATAGGTGTAGATTCGATAGCCTTCGAAGTCTTTGGATTGATAGTTTTCAGTCTTTGTGGTATTCTTCAGTCTCGGACGAACGACCTTGCTTATCTTGGTGAAATGAGATGTGGGTTCGAGCTGGCTTTGGATTGAAGATGGAATTTTGGAGTTTGGCATTGAAGACATTATCTTTCCGTTGCTATTTCTTGTATCTCTGATAGTATTGATATCTGTTGTATCATTCTATCGTATTAAGTTGTATGAGATATTGTATCAAATGCTGTATATCAAATGTACTATTTCATTTCTTCCGCTACGTTGTACTTAATGTGTTATAAGCTCCGGCGAACTAGATTCGACGTTTGGATCTACGACATTTGAATACGAGTGTCGTATTCGGTGTCGATTTTCGAAAGTCGAGTCAGGGTCGTTAGATGTTGCAAACAATATTGGCCCTATATTGTTGAAACTTGCACTTCATATCTCCAACTGATGTAGAAACGATAGGCCTCCTTGTAGAAACAACAAGCTTTGGTACCAAACGCTCAAACCTCAATCCCATATTCACCAAATCCACAAACGAACCCATGAGATGATTAGTCATGTCCCACTTGAACTCAAGATACATACTTGCTACAAACATCTCATTATTCTTTAAAGGTGTGTCTGTCATACCAGGCCCAGAATGAGACAATGCATTAAAATCATTTTCATCCTTTGGCAACAGTCACAGTACCTTGATTTAGATCAAAGAAACTCTTAAACAACAAGGTCTTCCATACCGCTAGTGCAAACTTCCTCTCAAAATCCTCCTTAAGCTGGGCCAAGGAGAAGCCGCTCTATTGGACATCCATTGCAATAGAAGTCAACCTATTCATAGCCCTACCAGAAAGATGACGAGAAGCTAAGCGATGTTTCAGAACATCACCTAACTCCAAATCCCCAAAGATTCTTTCACTCAAAGTAGGCCATGCCTGCACCTCAATAATCGATTCAGACCCACTAAACCTCTGACCGCCCAACTTCTCAAAATCCCGTTAAAGTGGTAGAGCTACTACTACCTCGACTTCTACCTCCTCTAACAATAGCAACACGAGTACTCATAATTTGCTACCTGAATTTATAGCAAAACATCTTTAGAATACTTCAATACAGAGTTAATTGCAAGGAAAATATACCGAGAAAGGATTATTGAGAAAGGATTAGCAAAAAAGGATTACTAACTAAAGATTTATTTAAAGAATTGTGAGAGAGAGGTATTTTTTAAGCAAACATTCTTAGATGTCTAGTTTTAAAATAACAAATATGCTCTGATATCTATAATATACTTGATGTATTTCAGCGAATTATTAACTCTATCTCTAATGAGCCATACCCAACCGAAGCTAAGGTATTCGCTAACCTTGAGTTATGATACCAAATGTAACAATCACCTTTTTGACCCTTGAATTTCGACACTAAATACATTCATGGCTTTCATAGCCAAGCATCCAAGTGCTGGAAAGATAGAAAGTTAGGGTATAAATAAAACTAAACAAAACAAAATAAGAAAAACGAACACAATATCAGAATCTTATATGTGGAACAACGTAGTATACGGTATTACTCCAACATACATGAATCTCATACTTACAAATTGACTAAGTACTACCATCAGCTTAGAAAGTTATAACTACATGTCCTCGTAATGTTGAATGCACACATACAAAACAGTGAATGGAAGTGAAAATAGGTAGACAGATAGATGGATAGGTGGAAGCATCCAACTCGTCTACACTAAGCTTGAGGCATCTAGCTAAAACCTATTTTCCTTAATTTACTCGGAAGAGTACACGAGGAATTTGGGAAAAACAAATACCATGTGTTAGACATAAGTCTAGTATGGGAAACTCAAAAATGCGTATAAGCATATAACAGAACTTTTGAGACCATCTGAATCATCGGAATGGTTATCCTCTCAAAGTTACCAAGAATATTTATACTTACATTAGGTGATATTGTTGATAGTGTCTATGGTGTGTGATATAAATAAGAAAATAGATGTGTTGCTTGCATCTCAAAACAAAACAATATTAGAGTATATTTAAAATCGCTAAGGTACATTTGTATATGGATTTTCTATGGAGATGCCTACAGCTTGAAAATTGAAGCGGATCTCCATGAAAAAGATCAGAAACTACCTTTCGAGCGTCGTATATAGATTAATACATAAAGTGTTTATTTTTATTATTTATCTTTATTGTTTACAAATAAATATTGCATTAGGTATTTTTTACTTTTTTTACAAATAGCTGAATTGAAGTCTTCTTCACTTCAATAAATGAACAATTCTAGAGAAAAATGTTGTTTTTCTATTTCAACACGAATGAAGACTGATGCTCTAGTGGTTCTTGCTTAAAGGAAGTTGTAGCTTATTGGTAAAGGTTGAATAATTTGTCAAAGTATGCTGAATTCAATCCCTAGAAGTGCTTTAATTTTTGGAAAAAAGAAAGTTCAGATTTTGTGCACCTGTCACCTATGAACTATTCAATATATATGGCCATTAGTGTTATATATCATGTATACATTTGTAAATGCATGTGTATATGTGTATACACACACACACACACACACACATGGAAATGAAGATAATTAGAATATAGGCACATATTTATTTCCTTTAGAAAAAATTAGAATAGTCTATATCCATAAATAATTCACCATCTCATCTGCCATATACAAGAAGATTTGATAAGATATTGTGATCAAAAGAAGATATAGTCCTAGATTTTAGTTAGATTCATATTGATCAGCATATCACATATTACTCTGTACCATTGATGCTCCCACATGTCAAAGATCGGAAGGAAAGAATCTTAGCGTGAACTCTCAAATCCACTTTAATGAAGAGAATATATTTCTTTTCTTGTAAACTAAATATACAAATGGATTTGATCAGAGCCATATGTGCGTATGCAGAGAAGACCTCATTCATTATAAATACCCAATATATTCATGTGTAAAAGTAAGCTGTAATTTTTGTATCTTCTTTAATAAAGTTCCCTTCTTCTTCTTTAATTTTTATTTTGCATTTTTTATATAGTTATTCTGTTGTCTAGTCAATTAGACTTACTAGAACACGATTAATCTATTTTTTTCCTTTTTATTGGCAATTGATCATACGATTAGATTTGGCGATAAACCTAAATTTTATTTATTTTACTTTCTAATTTTGTTTAATGTTGTTCTACAACTTTTACCTTTTGCAATTCCAGTTCTTTTACTTATTTGCCAATTTCCTTTATTTGTAGTTTTTGTTATTTGGCATTGTTATTTAGTTTCTATGTTGGACAGAAGTAAAGTGATTTACTTTCTACAGTAATCCTTTTTGATTAGATTCAAAAGGATAGGAAATTTAAATTACTTCACCTTAAATTGATAATTGATTTTTAATTGGTTGATCCAATTAGTTTTGCTGCACATTAAATTTTAATAACAACTTCTAATTCTTTGACTTTATCCAAATTTTTTCCACCATCCTCCAGATCTTTTACAACTCACCTAAGATTTTAAAAATTAAATTTATTCATTTTTAACCAAATCCCTTTGTTCGAACAACGTACTACACACATATGTGCTTGCAATAATTTATAATAATTTGCGCTCTTCTGATTTAGTGGAAAAAGAGCAATCATGAAGCGGATCTTCATAACAAGGATCAGAAATTACCTCCCGAGCGTCGTATATTTCGAGATAAAATATACTATAAGGTAAACATAATAGGCCCACCCTTGACCGAGCGAACCCAAACCACATGGAACTGAGTATCATCAACTCCTGCTATCAACATTTATAAGCATTCTCTAGATAATGGAGTTGATATACCCCCTCCCTCCCGGGTTAGCTAAACCAAGGATCATATATCCTATTCTATCTTGAGTTATTTTTTCAATGTCGAGGTTGTAGGATCGATTTCACCCTAGAGGGGGGGTGAATAGGGTGATGGTGTTAATTATAAAAATTAATCGCGGAAGCTTATAAAATAATTTCAACACAAATCACAGATTAATAGCAGCACATAAAAATAGCAGAATAATAAAATGCAGAAATAGAACGACACAGAATTTACCCAGCTTCGGCAAAACACTGCCTATGTGCTGCCCCCAAGGTTTCTACTAGAAATTAGATAGTCAGACGCTTACACGCGTAAACTCGTGACACCCGCTATCGACTAAACCTAACTGTACGCTCAAAACCCTGCCACAACTCAGGCACCGAGTTGCGAATTCTCAAACTACGCCACGTAGTTTGTTCTCTAGTCACATGATTAGAAAATACAACGGTTTAAAAACAAAATTCAAATTAAAAACAATTTTAAAATTAAAATAACCCTAATTAAAATTAAAAGCCTTATAAAAAACGCCGGCCCCTTTTATAATTTGGCCCGTCACTTTTATTTGCTCCGTTCGTTTATGTAAAGATGGTGGCCGTTCCTCTTTGCAACTCAATTAGGGCTCCGTTCCGTGCGATCCAATTTAGGGATTTGAAAACAGAAGCTGTAAATAGTTGATCGAGCGTCTGATTGATTCTGGTCCTCTGTTTGTCGATCGTCTATTTCTTTGAGTTGCTCATTGCTGCTTCTATTTGATCGAGTTCAACGTTTGCTTCGGTATGTAATTTTCCTTTTTGTGCTTTTATGATTTTCGTATTCGAACTCCGATGGATATTGCCGATGATGATTATTGCAATTTAAAGGAGTCGATCTCCTTTATTTGCGTTCGTCTGATTTGTTCAAAGTTATACTTTCGACCATTCGATTAATTTTTGATGTTGATGATTTTACTGACTTAATCAAATTCGTATATTTGATACTTGCTCCTCACGGTATTGATGTTTAACTCGGTCAATTATTTTGGCCACCACGATTTCGAATTTGACCTGTTCATATTGATTACAATCAGTTGTTCACGGTTTCAACTTTTCTCTATAACTTGAATTCGTCAATTGATTTTGTTATTCATGATTTTGTATTATCTTCGGCCTTGACTTATACTTCATTTAGCTGGACTTGTGATGTTGCTCTGTCTTTGTGCATTTCACTATGTTCATTTGAGTTGTTGCAGTTCTACTACTTTGGTTGACATTGTGTGTATATACATGATGTCTGGATTTTCATTTAGCATCACTTGTGTACACTGTGTCATTTGATTGCCGAGTATTTGAGCATTGTTGTGTCACTTTATTCTTCTGAAGCTCGAGTTTGAGTCTGTTGTGAGTAGTTTGTAGTTGCTGTTGGCTTTGGTTTTCACTGTCCACACATGTACATGCTTGGATTTGTGGTCTTCATATTCATGTGTGTCTGGTCATGTGTTCTTTGATTTGTACATTTTTGTGTTCAACCCTGAGTACTTTTCGACCTGCTGTTTGCACACTGCTTCCATTGTTCTTCATGTGGTGTAGAACTACTGTCCTGATTTGTATTTTTAGCTTGGTTGTCATTGTGTATATGATGGATATTCACTTGGTCGAAACTGGTCATTTATGTTGTAGGTAGGCATGATTGCTTGCTGTCTTATGCATATTGTTTTAAGCTAGTTCATTCAAGTTGTATTTGGTATCTTCACTTGAGTTGCTTGTATATGTATACAAGTGTTCACTGCTTGTAGTCTCTGTTCGACCTGATTTTGCTTTGACTTTGGTCGCTGCTGCATATTGTTCAACATGTAGTTTGCTGTCTGATTTTGTACTTGTGTACTTCATATATGCACTGTGTATTGGTTGCTTCCCTGACCTGTGCATGGCTTGAAGTCTGGTGCTTCATCTTTGTGTACTGGTTGAAGTTCTGATCTGGTTGTTATGCATATGTATACTTCATGCTTGATTTGGGTTCATATGCACTTGATTCATATTATAGCACCATATGTACACATGCATATACAGCTCTGCAAACTGGTCCTGGCATCATCCTTTGTAGTGATTACAGAATTTTCATTCACTTGTGTATATGAGCATATTGAAGTTGCTGACTTCATGTTGCCTTGACTTTGGTTGTTGCATTGAGTTGAGTCCATATTGCAGTGACTTGACCTTTGCATTTTTTTTATTTTGCAAATTTCACCTAAGTTGAATCCAACTTAAGTTCGGATTTGACCTTGTGCTGAGAGTTGTGATATTTATTTTATCGCACCTGAGTTGAATCCGATAATTTGGGTTTGACTTGTGCTCACCTGTCCCTGTAAATTTATCAAGTGTATATATATCGGTGTGCACGGCCTTGTGGCATATACAGTGATACACTGTGTATGTCACAAGCTGTTCGTGTATGATGAATTTGAAAATTAAATGATGACGAACAACCCAAATAACTGAGGCAAATAATATTTTCAAAAATCACGTTTTATTTTATATTGCAAAAATATTTCTTTTTCAATTTTACTGCGTTAGTGTATATTTTTGCAGATTGCTTAGATGCTGGATTCTAACTGGAATGAAGTTGAAGATAAAATATGAATTGAGTGAATGAGTGATGTGTAGTGAGGTTAAATGTAAATATGAAATTGTGATGTATTGTAATCAAAATTGTATATGTGTAGTGAGAGCTTGAATTTGTACTATTCAAAATTGTAATAAATATTTGTTTGAATAAAATTTCCGTTTGAATTCAAATTCTGTGTTATTTAATTTTATTCAGCAAATATTTGTTTAATCTGTGAAAAATAGTACATTAACAAATACATTTAAATGAGTATATATGTTTATTATCATCAAACAAAAATCATATAATCGCATATTCAACAATCTCCCCCTTTTGATGATAACAAACATATATTTAAGATTTTGAATATGTTAAATGTATTTGATCATAGATATATCCTAATTGCTCCCTCTATTTAAATGCTTCCTCTCTACACAAAACTCCCCCTATAAATATGCATAAAATTAAATAATATGCAAATGAGCCTAGATGCAA
This sequence comes from Allium cepa, assembly GCA_030765085.1. Taxonomy (NCBI): domain Eukaryota; kingdom Viridiplantae; phylum Streptophyta; class Magnoliopsida; order Asparagales; family Amaryllidaceae; genus Allium; species Allium cepa. The sequence goes on along the minus strand of CM060943.1, from coordinate 236,695,814 downwards.
ATGGAAAATATTTGACCTTTTCTTGATTTTATTTGACAAAATCTTAACTTTTCTCTCCCCCTTTTGTTATCAGCAAAAGAATAATAGTGTTAGAGAAAATAGAGATGAAGTGATCGATATTATTCCAACATTAAAACTCAATTGAATATAGATATTAAATTTCAATAAAAAATCAAACAAAAATCATAAATATTTTGTTAGGCGCATATTCCACTTTTAGAATGATGGGAATTATGTCATCATATAAAACCATACAGTTGTGTCTATTTGTGGTATATTTATATCAATGATTTGAATACCTACTAACCATGCATAACCGTTAGGACTTTTAAATGAGATTAGTAGTATTCCAATTTTATTTTAAAAAAAATGAATTCAAGTATCTTCTAACCATGCATAACTGTGAGGACTTTTAAATGGGATTAGAATCAACTTGTTTATTATCAACTTTTGATATGCGTTCCATACATGCATAACCATGAGGACTTTTAAATGAGCATGGAAGCACATAACAAATTCCAAGTAATTCACCCATGCATATCCGTGAGGACTTTTAAATGAGAGTGAATACTTTGGTATTTATTATTATTATTATTATTATTATTATTATTTAACAAAAAATATAAAATGAAAAACGAATGATTCCTGTTTAAAGTACCATATATCGACAAACTATATTGAATTTTGATGAGTGATTGTCGTTAGAAATATGATAGAAATAGATATGGTCATGGAATTTTTACCAACAAAAGTTTTATAACTCATGTTTAAATTTCTAAGAAATTTACTAATTATACCGTCCCGTGTCATAATATATGATAAATATCAACATTCATCACTTTTTCAATCACTATTTATCTTTTCGATAATTATTAGGGAGTCAGATTAGTCAAAATTGTCATTTAAATCAAATTCAAAAATAATTATGAAATCAATTTTTCAAAATGACTAATCTGAAAATATGGTCAAAAATGATTTTCTCGAGGGGGTTATATGAGAAAAATTTCTGCTATTTGAAAATTATTTGAAATGAAAAATATGCAGATATTTTCTTTGAAAAACGATGCAGTTACTAAATGTCTCAACAAAAATCACGTTCAACTAGTAATTTTTCTATCAACTAGATTACCAGTGTTATCTGCATCTGAATTTCTCTTTCACTCAAAAATCATCATTAATTGAATTTGATCGTCCAAACCATGAAGTGTGCACCAAAAATTTCAAACTCAATTTTAATAGTATTTTAAATGACATTCTCTTGAATTTGAAATGAAGCCGTGTAAATAATCAAAAACCGTGAATTTAGAGTTAGCCATATTATAACCAAATGTATTATCATCCAACAAAACACTATTTTTAATCCGAACTTATATATATGAAGTAATTCAAAGAATCTAGAGATTTTTATAGTGTTTTTGGCATAAGAGTATAATTGGCCAACTATTTTGAATAAGTCAGAATCAAAATCATCATTTTTTCATCATCTCATTATTGGCTGATTTAATTCAGAATATGGTGCAGATTATCACATTTAATATATCGTTCAAATAAATATAACTTTACCTGTTTTGCCCTTACGATAATTTTTCGTGGTTGTCTGTTGTGATTCTATCACCTTTATACTAGGCTAAGGAACTTTGCTTTGTTGCTCGGTATGCTCTTGGAGCAGCCAGAATCCAAGTAGCACTATTGTTGTTCCTTAGCCTGCCACCACACCTACACGGGAAAAGATTTATGTGACCTATTTGTTTTTATAGGTCCATGGTTGTTAGTGGCAGAATATTTTGAAAAATAATTTTGTGGAGACCCAAAACTATTTATATATGTTCCTTTCGGCATCCAAATTTGTTTAACTTTGAGAGATTTTATATTTGTGCCTTTTGGAACCCAAATCGGTATAGTTTTCACATGTTTGGGTCTATACCAACAACTATTTTGAGCGTGTCCATATTTTCTACAAATCGTGCACATAGAATTAACTTGATTAATATTTCTTTCAACATTTTCAAAATGATTATATCTAAGTCCTTGTCTTACCGTATTAACAGTTTGCTTTCCTAATAGCATATTCAATGATTTTTCACTTTTTGAAAATTTATCTAAAGTCGTTGACAATTGTTGGACTTGTGTTTCGAGAGACTCATTTTCGTTTAACAATTGTGTGCATTTTTTAATAGAATTCTCTCTCCTAGTATTTTCATTCTCTTTTAAAATCAGAATTTCATTTTCAAGTGATTTTATATTGATTTCTGATTTTTTAATTTCCTCTTCGAATGTGGACACTTATCACACTTAGGGATCCTTCTTTGATAGTTTTTAACTAATTAGTCAAGTTTTTCATTTGATTCTATCAAAGTGTCTTTTTGTGATTCAAGTTTAACGTATTTTTCCCTAAGTCATTCAAAACAGCCATTTACTTCATGAAAATATATAAGCAACTCTGAATGAGTAAGTTTTGATACCTCGCTTGGCTCATCATCATCATTGTCAGTTATATCACCTTGAAGGCACAAATGTGCTTTTTCGCTCTCACTGCCAGTGCTTTTATCATCCTCATCCATTTCATCCTAAGTGGCTGCAAAACTTTTCGTTTTCTGTTTCTTTCCAAAGTCGCGTCGATTTCAAGGACAATTGGGCTTGATGTGTCCGGGTTGGTTGCACTTATGACAGATGATCTCCTGTTCTTCTGAGTAGTCAAGTGCTTTGCCTATTCTGCTTTTCAATTCCTGATTTCGAGCTGGATTTCCGTATTTGCGATTCCACCTTTTGACTTTCTTTATTATTAGTGCCAGCTCTGCAGCTCCATCATCATCGTTATCATCATCACTTTCAGTTGTTCCTTTGAGCGCTATTGATTTCTTTCGAGTATCACTTCCTTCACGCTCTTCCTTGAATTTTATTTCTAGCTGATAAGTGGTGAGATTACCGATGAGTTCTTCAATTTTCATCTGTTTTAAATCTTTTGGTTCTTGAATGGCAGTCACTTTTGATTCAAATCTTCGTGGAAGGACTCTGAGGATTTTTCAAACTATTTCCAATTCTGTGTATGATTTTTCGAGAGCTTTTGATTTGTATACGATATTGGAAAGTCGTCCATGCATCTCTTTAACATTTTATTCCTCCGTCATTGTGAAGTTCTCGTATTCACTGCTTAGCATGGCAAGGCGAGATTCTTTGACTTGAGATGTTCCTTCGTGATTCACTTCTAGTGTGTGCCATATTTCCTGCGCATTTAGACAATGTGAGACACGATTAAATTCAAATTGATCCAATTAACAGATAATAGAATTCATAGCTTTAGCATTAGTATTTTGTAATTTATTTTCTAGTTCTGTCCATTGTTCCTTTGGTTTATCTACTTCCTGATTATCTACAGTTATAGTCGGTGTTCTATAACCTGTCTCAACAATATTCCAAGCGTCAATAGTTTTCAGAAAGATTTCCATCCTATTTTTTCAATAAGCATATTCACCATTGAACATTGGTGGTCTAACTATGGATTGACCCTCAGCAAAAGCAGCATTAAAAGAAGCCATTTTAAAATTTCAAATTTTTAAAACAAAAATTGGTTTTTGAAAAACGAATTTTTTTTGAGAACAAAAGTTGACTTCTATTCCTAGCTCTGATGCCACTTGTAGGGTCGATTTCACCCTAGAGGGGGGTGAATAGGGTGATGGTGTTAATTATAAAAATTAATTGTGGAAGCTTATAAAATAATTTCAACACAGATCACGGATTAATAGCAGCACAGAAAAATAGCAGAATAATAAAATGCAGAAATAGAACGACACAGAATTTACCCAGCTTCGGCAAAACCCTGCCTACGTGCTACCCCCAAGGTTTTACTAGAAATTAGATAGTCAGACGCTTACACACGTAAACTCGTGACACCTGCTATCGACTAAACCTAACTCTACGCTCAAAACCCTGCTACAACTCAGCCACCGAGTTACGAATTCTCAAACTACGCCACGTAGTTTGTCCCCTAGTCACACGACTAGAAAATACAACGGTTTAAAAACAAAAGACAAATTAAAAACAATTTTAAAATTAAAATAACCCTAAGTAAAATTAAAGGCCCTTATTAAAAAACGCCGGCCCCTTTTATAATTTGGCCCGTCTCTTTTATTTGCTCCGTTCGTTTATGTAAAGATGGTGGCCGTTCCTCTTTGCAACTCAATTAGGGCTTCGTTCCGTGCGACCCAATTTAGGGTCTTGAAAACAAAATCCGCCGATAGTTGATCGAGCGTATGATTGATTCTGGTCCTCTGTTTGTCGATCGTCTATTTCTTTGAGTTGCTCACTGCTGCTTCTATTTGATCGAGTTCAACGTTTGCTTCGGTATGTAATTTTCCTTTTTGTGCTTTTATGATTTTCATATTCGAACTCCGATGGATATTGCCGATGATGATTATTGCAATTTATAGGAGTCGATCTTCTTTATTTGCATTCGTCTGATTTGTTCAAAGTTATACTTTTGGCCATTCGATGAATTTTTGATGTTGATGATTTTACTGACTTAATCAAATTCGTATATTTGATGCTTGCTCCTCACGGTATTGATGTTTAACTCGGTCAATTATTTTGGCCACCACAATTTCGAATTTGACCTGTTCATATTGATTACAATCAGTTGTTCACGGCTTCAACTTTTCTCTGTAACTTGAATTCGTCAATTGGTTTTATGATTCATGATTTTGTATTATCTTCGGCCTTGACTTATACTTCATTTAGCTGGACTTGTGATGTTGCTCTGTCTTTGTGCATTTCACTGTGTTCATTTGAGTTGTTGCAGTTCCACTACTTTGGTTGACATTGTGTATATACATGATGTCTTGATTTTCATTTGGCTTCACTTGTGTACACTGTGTCATTTGATTACCGAGTCTTTGAGCATTGTTGTGTCACTTTATTCTTCTGAAGCTCGAGTTTGAGTCTGTTGTGAGTAGTTTGTAGTTGCTGTTGGCTTTGGTTTTCACTGTCCACACATGTACATGCTTGGCTTTGTGGTCTTTATATTCATGTGTGTCTGGTCATGTGTTCTTTGATTTGTACATTTTTGTGTTCATCCCTGAGTACTTTTCGACCTGCTGTTTGTACACTTCTTCCATTGTTCTTTATGTGGTGTAGAACTACTGTCCTGATTTGAATTGTTAGCTTGGTTGTCATTGTGTATATGATGGATATTCACTTGGTCGAAACTGGTCATTTATGTTGTAGGTAGGCATGATTGCTTGCTGTCTTATGCATATTGTTTTAAGCTAGTTCATTCATGTTGTATTTGGTATCTTCACTTGAGTTGCTTGTATATGTATACACGTGTTCACTGCTTGTAGTCTCTGTTCGACCTGATTTTGCTTTGACTTTGGTCGCTGCTGCATATTGTTCAACATGTAGTTTGCTGTCTAATTTTGTACTTGTGTACTTCATATATGCACTGTGTATTGGTTGCTTCCCTGACCCGTGCATGGCTTGAAGTCTGGTGCTTCATCATTGTGTACTGGTTGAAGTTCTGATCTGGTTGTTATGCATATGTATACTTCATGCTTGATTTGGGTTCATATGCACTTGATTCATATTATAGCACCATATGTACACATGCATATACAGCTCTGCATACTGGTCCTGGCATCATCCTTTGTAGTGAGTACAGAATTTTCATTCACTTGTGTATATGAGCATATTGAAGTTGCTGACTTCATGTTGCCTTGACTTTGGTTGTTGCATTGAGTTGAGTCAAGATTGCAGTGACTTGACCTTTGCATTTTGTTTATTTTTCGAAATTTCACCTGAGTTGAATCCAGCTTAAGTTCTGATTTGACCTTGTGTTGAGAGTTGTGACATTTATTTTATCGCACCTAAGTTGAATCCGATAATTTGGGTTTGACTTGTGCTCACCTGTCCCTGTAAATTTATCAAGTGTATATATATCGGTGTGCACGGCCTTGTGGCATATACAGTGATACACTGTGTATGTCACAAGCTATTCATGTATGATGAATTTGAAAATTAAATGATGACGAACAACCCAAATAACTGAGGCAAATAATATTTTCAAAAATTACGTTTTATTTTATATTGCAAAAAAAATTTCTTTTTCAATTTTATTGCGTTAGTGTATATTTTTGCAGATTGCTCAGATGCTGGATTCTAACTTGAATGAAGTTGAAGATAAAAATACGAATTGAGTGAATGAGTGATGTGTAGTGAGGTTAAATATAAATATGAAATTGTGATGTATTGTAATCAAAATTGTATATGTATAGTGAGAGCTTGAATTTGTACTATTCAAAATTGTAATAAATATTTGTTTGAATAAAATTTCTGTTTGAATTCAAATTCTGTGTTATTTAATTTTGTTCAGCAAATATTTATTTAATCTGTGAAAAATAGTACATTAACAAATACATTTAAACGAATATATATATGTTTATTGTCATCAAACAAACATCATATAATCGCATATTCAACAGAGGTTATGTTCGACCTCTTTAACAAAAGTCTTCATTACTCAAACAAAATATCTCGTTTGATAAATGTTAACGGTGACCTCTCCCATAAAATTAACCTTAAGATATGACAATGAAATTCTGTAGCATTTATTCAAAGTGTTAACACATTGACCATTCCCTTAGACTTAACCTTAAGATGACGGTGCAAGTCTATAACACTTCTCTTTGACTACCCCTTTCAAAACTGACCCTTATACAAGTTTTGAAGTGGTTTTCGGTAAGTAAAACATTTACAAATCCCGGACTCTCCAAAATAAATTGATGAATTTTTAGTTAACTCTAATTCATTTCTTTAAAAAGTAAGTGAAAGCTAGAGATGTTTCGTACGAATGTCCCTTCTTTGGGATTCTCAAAACATATGAAGCCATGAAGCTTTTTGTTACTTCTCAAGTTAATGTGGTCCGTTTCAATGGCCAAATAATTGACTACCATGTTTAAAGCAATCGCTTATAGAAATCAAGATTTATACACTTAACATGTTTTTGATATTAATTATTCCTCGTTCAAGAAGGGACTCGATAATTTAGAGCATTATTTCTCCATCCCAACTCGAACATCAACCTTGACTCTCACAAATAGAGAAGTATACCTAACTTGGCTTTTAATGTTAAGTATAATAATACTAACGTTCCACATGCAAATATAACTACATGTTTATTTTCACAATTTAACTTCTCATCCCTTCTTCCAAAGTTTTTAATTTTATAAAAAAAGTTAGAAATGTTTGTAAAATGATGTGTGTATTAATGTATAATAGGTTATTTATAAAGTTACCATATTTAATAGAATTTAAAACAAGCCTAAAGAAGAAAAATAAACAAAATCCTTTATATTTTAATAAAATATTAAATTAATTTATATTGTTATATATGAGTTTTAAACTACTTATGAATAGTTTAGAAAAGTTATAGAAAATACCACTTCATAAATAATTACTTAATATTGATTTGAAAACTTTTACTTCTTTAACAAAATAAATAGCTTTTGTATATATAATAAGAAAATGTTTAAATTAAAAAGTTTAGATAAATTATTTTGTAATATAATTAAACTTCAAACTTCTTTTGAAATATTTTTATACCTTTTATAAAACTCCATTGCAAAATTTTTATAAAATAGCCGAAGTAATAACATTTTAAATTTTACTAAAATTAGATTTTCCAAAGTGCATCCGTAGTGAATATCGCTGTATGGACCATAACTTTTGTAATTTTGTTTATAAATAATTGTATCTTTTAAACTCCATTTCTTACTTTCTTTTATACTACTATAAGTATAGAAAATACGTCATCAAAAATATTGAAATGACGAGTTTAAAAAGTGAGATAAAAAGAAGGATTCAATGTGCATTTATAGCGATTATCGTTGTACAAACAACTCTAAATCACATTCAAATTCAGACACCATTCTATCACATATACATATACGATTCCTAAGTTTAAACCACATCAAAATTTAACATGGAATAACATATACAAAAAATATATAAGCATGAAAAGCAAGTAAATGGAACAATATCAAATTGCTTCTATAGCGACTATCGCTATATAGGCAATAACGAATCTACTCTATTGCATATTCTCTTTCGATATTCAAGTCCAAAGTCCATCCAATATGCCATTACATATGCATAATATGTCAAGTCCATGTCCAATTTCCTATTACATATGATAGCACATATGCTCAAATAAACAACACAAATCATGGCATTCTAGGGCACAACAAATAAGCATGATCGCATGCTTTTCAAAGCACACAAATATAGGTTTATAACTTTAGTTAGTTAGGGTCTGTTATAATAATTTATAACAAGCAGATAAGAAAGTTTATTGTTTGCATTCAAGGAGTAAGATAAATCACTTTTCGACCAAATCCAAGCTAGCTCTTCCTGCCCTAACCTTGCAACAACAGAACAACTTCCTATCTTTAATCCTTAAGCACACAAACAAGGCTAGATTAAGACATAATATAGCATGATTGAAGAGAGGAGAAGCCAAACATTGCATGGCTTGGGCAAATAAATGGCCTATTGCTAACAGCCTTGAAAGGAAATAGGAGTTTTTCTCTGTTTCTTCATCTTCCAACATTAAGGAATGATGTTATATGTAATTCAATGATGATAGCATGAGTTTTAAGAGATGGAGAGAGTGTTTGATAGAGTTTCTCTAATTTAAGAGTTTTGTGAAGAAAAAAGAGTTTAATAAAATTGATTTCTTTCAAGTGAATGAGCGACCATTCAAGAGACCCTAGCACATCTTTTATAGACTTTAGAAAGGTGCCAAATTATCCTCCATATGCCCCATATTCCTACTAAAAAGGAAGCTTCCTCCCACCTTTACTTCCCATAAGACATGCCTTAATCCTAGCCTTAAAAAAGGCAAGAATCTCTCTTTTGTGTTTCCTTCTAGAAGTGCTTACTTTAATTAATTTTTGCTTAAGAAGATAAAAGATTTAAATTGTTGCATTTGTCTTCATTTTTTATCATACAAGTATAGAAAAATTCAAAAACTTATATTTAACAAAAAGTTGATTTTTATTAAAATGTTTTTTCGATCACATTTTCGATATTATTTCAAATGTATATTTTTGCAAATACATTTCAAAAATAAGTTATTTAATGTTAGTTATTAATTAAAAAGTGTTTTCCAAGGTTATAAAATCACATGTTTAATATTTTACCATTTTTCAAAAGTTCAGATATTCGAAGATAAAGTGTTCAAAATTACGGGTTGTCACACCAAGGGCTCGCCTTAGACTTGATGTACTAAATAGCTTAGTACCTTTAGGGATGCCAAAGGGTTTGCTTTTGGGTTTAACTATTAATTGGTCATTGGGTCTTTCTTCCTTCTCACTATATATAAGTCTTAAATAACCTACTATAGTATCTAATAGGGAAATGAGGTCCACTTTATCTCTAAAAAAAGGTATTAAGTAACAAAGATAGGCTATTTTCCTTGACTTACATTAGGTTAGTTTAAATGGGATTCTAGTTATGGGAGGTTGGCAAGCTACGTCATGTTATTGTTGGACCAGTATTTAGTAGTACGGCTAGCATATAGGCTTTGACCACTAGCGGTCCTACATAGTCATTAACAAAGACTCGGGTTTTGCCTTGAAATTTTTTACTTCCCACTAGTGTAGAATCTATATAGGATATAGAAATGCCTCAAGTTTTATTTAATTATTATATGTTGTTTGTTATGCAGAGGTAGGCTAGTTAACCCTTAGATGAGTCTTTGAGATGTGTTACTAATTTGGTAATTAAATTATAAATTCGTATCAAGGATTATCGGTCTTTGTAGTTAGGACTGATTGACTAGTGTTTACGTTACGGAGGGCCTGCTTTGGGTTTGAAGCATTAAATTGTTGTTTAGTCGGGCTCCTTCCTATTTAAGAAGTATTAAGTGGTCAAGGTTTTAGGCAGTACAACATTTTAATATATGTGTATATAGGCATATATATAGCTATACCTCAAAGGAGGTTAAGCATATCGTACGCGCATATAGAATGGAATGGATTATTAGTGAATAATAGGCATAACACTTGAATGGAAATCAATCGGCATAAATTAGCGTTATGGGTAAAGTATGTAAGTCTCCAATCACTTGAACGTTTTTCAAGCCCCTTTGTTATTACAACCCATAAGATAGATTTAGAGGGACATGCTACTGGTACAAGGTAGGAACAGTAGATACTGAAGTCTTCTCGTTCATGCTTGGCGTTGGAAAGCAAATAGTAACACCCCATATTTTCATGACATTATTTAGGATATTTAATTGGGTAGATTAAATAAAATAATATGGAGATTAATGGGTTAAGATTTGTTTTGGCTAAGTGTAGTCATGCCATAATAGGGTGTTAACTAATTTAAAATAACCTAAAACAAAGGTATTAGGAAATTGGTGGAGCTTATACCCTAAACCATTAGGAGAAAGAAACTCAGGTCCATTTCATTTTACTTAAACTAAAAGCAAGAAGGCCGACCACCATGTTCACACTTAAGAAGAAGAATAAAGCTAGGATTTAAGAGAAGGAGAATAATCTACTAAATCAACATCAAATCTCACAACTATAATCTCAAAGATGAGGTGAATAACTGCTACATCGCTTTTTCTTTTGATTTTCGATTTTAAGATTAAGATCTGAATTGGTTTTGGCAAGTTTACGCCATGTTTTAATGATTAAAGTTAAACATATTTATTGGTTGGTGAAATATGCATGTCTATACTTGTTTTATGATATATTCGATATGTAAACCATTTTTGATGACATCCAAATGCCTTAAAAATTTAAAAATAGGTTAGAAATGATATTTCACAAAAGGATTTCAATTTTCATAATTTTCCGAATTATAGTGGATTTTATATTAATTTTCTAGTGAAGGAAATTGTTTATTGGGTTATAAATTATTTTTGGCTAATATAATAATTATTTGGGGTTGAAATTTTTCTATGTTAGGCAACATATTAAAATAGATTTTTTGGGATTTTTCGGGATTTTTCCATATTTTTCCTAAGTGTTTTGATATATATATAAAATTATTTAAGATATGGGACTTAAATGTTTTATATATTTATTTGAGGTGAAGAGACATTTTGTAAAATAAAATTAGTGCTTAAATCTAAAATTTACCGTAGCTTTTTTTTAAAAAAGTAATTTTCAACCAATGAGAAATTGGTTAGAAAGGGCAGGTTAGTCAAAAAGTTACCTTCTTTAAGTTAAAAACAAGAAAATCATGTTTTTGGCATGTTTCAGCCATTTTAGGCATAATACCTTTCGACCCAGACCATTCGCCTAAGTCGAAAGGATTGAAACTTTCGGCAAGGTCAAACCAATGTATATGGTACCAAGTACTTGGTGCGTAATGAGTTGGATAGAGTCAAAGGGTTATTGGTCGAAAGGTTGATGTCCAAAGTGTTTGGAGTATGTTTGTTTTATAAACCAAAAGCTTTCGCCTGCTTTGCTTTTGAAATTCGGCTTTCGACTTGGTTGCTTTCGATCGGGTCAAAATGTTTAAAAGAAAGGTTTTAAACCTTTCAAAATAGTCGAAAGGGTACTGCTGCAGATTTGTTTTGAAATCTTCCGGCATAGTCGAAAGGTTACTGCCACTTTATAAAATGTTTTGTTTTGAACCTTCTGATGAAATTGAAGGGTTTACTTTGATTGATTTCGAAAGGTCTATTTTTTTTTTAAACTAGTTGCTTCTCCCAATGCTTTCGAAAGGAAGCTTTCGACTTACGTGACTTACCCTTGTTTTATAAATTGAAGTATAACCCCCAAACATTCGAAGGAGTTGTTTAAAAAGATGCTTTAAAGCTTTCGAAGCAGAACTTTTGACTTAAACGAAAGGTTGTTTCCAATGAACTTGAAAGGTTTTAATAAGGGTTTCCACCTATTTAAATTTGACCTAGAAAGTTTTCGAAAGGTTTTAAAGGGTTAATGCTTTCAAAAGGTTTAGTTTACTGAATGTTTCTAAAAGGGGGTTGAAGGCAAAGCTTTCAAAGGGGTTGAAGGCTAATCTTTCGATGCAGTCGAAAAGTTATCTCTCGAAGGGGCCGAAAGGTTTTTAATTTTGGAAGGTTTTAAATGGAAGGGTTTCCAAAGGCTTTCCAAGGCAATATTTCAAGTGTTTTAAATAAGATGTCTAATGCTTTATTTCTTTCGAAAGATTCGAAGTTCAATGGGTTCGAAAGGTTTGAGGTTCAATGGTTTCGAAGGGTTGAGTTTCAATGGTTTCGAAAGGTTTTGAATTCTAAGGGTTTTGAGGGTACCAATGGAAATAATAAATAAATATGACCTAAAGTAGAGATACTAATGGAAATAGGTTAATCATGGGGTTAACATGATATAAATAGAATCATAGGGCTAACATGATGCAGATAGATTGATGGGGCTAGCATGAATCAAATGGAAAATTCAAATAGAATCATGGGGCTAACATGATACAAATAGATTCATGGGGCTAGTATGAGTCAAATGGAAAATATAACCATGGGGATAACGTGATATAAATAAACTAATGGGGCTAACATGAGACCATTAAAGTTCATGGGGCTAACATGAAATAGTTAGATTCACAGGGCTAGCATGAATCAAGTGGCAAAATGATGGGTTCATAGTCATCCTAGGAAAAGTATGTGATGTGAGATGGATAGTCTACATCAACTTAAGTAGAATGAATGTGGAATAGGTAGTCTGTCTTTGATATAATTAAACTTTAATTGGGGATGGGGAAATCCTAGTTGTTTTCAAGTATGCATATCGCCATAATGTTTTATAAATATATGTTTTAGCCATTGTGGATGCAGGAGCCCAGACTATGGTTTTATGAAAAGTTTTGTAAAAGATAGGTTTTCAAAGGATTTTAGTGTGGGCAAACCTGTTCCGCTAAGTGGTGTAGTCTCACTTAACATGTTTAACCGGGATGTATAATATTATTCATACCAGGCTTTATGTCTGGCTCGAAGTTTGTGTTTCACCCTTACACCGTCGAGTGCTCAACATTAATTTGAGTAAGCTAAGGGATTATGGTCTTTTTAAGGTTTAATATAATGACGAATAAGCTACCGAAGGGATGTAGGAGCAAATGGATAGCTATTTAGGAGCTAAAGTTCGTATTATGTTTTGTTGGATTTTCCGCTGCATTGTTTTGTATTAGGCCTATTATGACCATATGACTCTGATCAACCAAGGGGCCTATTATGAAACACTTTAAATAAAAATAATTTTTGAAAACATGATCCCTAGAAATTAAAGCTAAGATCAACGAATGGGATAATGCTATAGTAACATACTTGTATTTGTTATATATATATATATAAGTATATGTTATATCTCTAGGCTCCTATCTTAGTTAGGCTATTCCTCTATATCTCATGAGGTTTGAATACATATATGGAAGAAAGAAGAGGCAGAGTAAACCTTAGAGGAGATAGCACCACTACTAATGGAAACTCTCGACCAAATGCTAAAAGAGGTTCCATTCATGCTCAAGCTGAAAATGTGGTGCAGGGGTTCCTCAAGTGGATATGGGAGCTTTGTATCAGTTGTTGGCAAACCTTTTGCAAGCAGGAGCTGCTGGAATTGTTGGTGAAGCAAATCCTATAGTCCTAGTTGGATATAACTATGCTAAGTTGAGTAGGGACTACATCAGTTTGGGAGGCCGTTTGCTGGAAAGGAAGATGCTATTGAAGTGGAGGATTGGCTATTAAACTATGAAAGGATTTTTTATAGATCTAGGGTTGAATGATGGAGAGAAGAGAAGGCTAACCTCGAGACAGTTAAAAGGGTTAGCGCTTCATTGGTGGAACAGTGTGACGGCCAAAGTGCCAGAGGAAGGGTTGACTTGGCTAACTTTAGAAGGTGGTTTGAGCAGAGGTTCTTGTCTGAGGTGGCCAAGTCGGCACTAATAAGGAAGTTTATGTATGTTGTCCAAGGATAATTGTCTGTGGTTGAGTATGCTACAAGGTTTGATGAGCTTTGCCGATATGGTTAGGCCTTGGTTGACACGAATGTCAGAAGGAATGAGAGATTCAATAGAGGATTGAGGCCAGAGCTAGGCAGAATGGATATGGCCCATATCCGAGATCCTTCTAATATGGTAGTGGAGATGGCCATCGCCATGTGGAAATGCTTGTTGTTTCATTTAGGGAGAAGCTCATTGAATTCCATGGTTCTTAAGGGAAGAAGAGGAAGTTCTCCAAGAAGAAGGACGCTCAGAGAGAAGGATCCACCAAGAGAGGGAAGGCAGATATAGTTTGTTATACAAGTGTGATAAGAAAGTTCACTATGCTAATGAGTGCCGTTCGGGGGATGGAAAGTCAGTTGTAAGGAAGTAGAATGTGCAATGCTATAATTGCAACTAGATGGAGTATTACATGAATAAATGTCCTGAAGCCGCCAAGACAAGGAAGGGAAAGGTTTTTCTTTAGAACCATCATCTTCAAAACTAACTACTGCTGAGAAAGGAAAGTCTGTGATGGAAGGTACGCTTTTGACCCATGACATACCAGTTAGGATATTGTTTGATACCAAAGCATCTCATTCTTTTATTTCTCAATTTCTAGTAGATAAGCTTAACCTAGAACCCTCATATTTAGTTACTTCCTTAAGGGTTGCAAACCTAATAGAAGGTTAATGCAACACTAGGGATGAGGTGTGACCATTTAGAGTTTTGTTTGCTAGGCCATACTTTTAAGTGTTGTTTGCATGTGTTTGACTTCAGGGGATTTGGGATTATCCTTGGAATCGATTGGTTAAGTAAATATGATGCTAGGATATTTTTTCATGATAGGAGAATATCACTTAGTCACCCGGATTATAATGATCAGATAGTACATACCGTAGAAAACCCTAGTTGTGAAATTAATGCTTTATTGTATACTATGGAGTTGGATGATGAGTTTCATAGAGTCTTTGTAGTTATAGAATTCGTAGATGTGTTTGAGTCGGTAATGGGTTGCCATCGAAACAAGCTATTAAGTTTCAGATTGATTTAGTTCCTAGAGCAAAACCGGTGAGTAGACCACTGAGTAGAATGACCCCTACTGAAATGAAAGAGTTGAAGGTGCAATTGGTGAATTTGGAAGGCAAGAGTTTTATCCGACCAAGTAGTCGCCATGGAGAGTTGCCATCGTATTTTTTTAAGAAGCTAGATAGATCATTAAGGCTATGTATCGATTATTGTAAGTTGAATGAAAAAACGATAAAGAATTGATATCCATTGCCGAGAATTGACGATTTGTTCGATTAGTTAAGTGGAGACAAGATATTTTCTCAACTGGATTGGCGGCAGGATTTCATCAACTTAGAGTGGCAGAGGATAGCATTCCTTTGACGGCGTTTAGGAGAAAATATGGATCGTAAGAATGGTTAGTTATGCCATTCAGACTAACTAATGCGCCAGCATTCTTTGTGGATCTGATGAATATGATTTTCCAAGAGCACTTGTATAGATTTATGGTGGTCTTCATGGATGATATTCTGGTATAGTATAAGGATGAGAAGAAGCATGAATTTCATCTGAGAGTTGTGCTAAAAATGTTGAGGGAGCATCAGTTGAAGGCTAGGTTTTCGAAGTGTCATTTTTGAAATAAGGAAGTAAAGTTCCTTGGTCATGCCGATTCAGAGAAAGGGTTGTTTGTAGATCTAACTAAGATTGAGGCGGTGAATATTTGGAAGAGACCCGATACGGTGACCGAGATTAAAAGCTTTCTTGGATTGGCGGGATATTATCGAAGATGTATCAAGGATTTTTTGTGGATAGCTATACTGATGACTAAGCTTACGCGAAAAGATGTGAAGCTCGTATGGACTGATAAGTGTGAGGAAGCATTCCAGACCTTGAAACACTCATTGATCCATGCACCTGTGTTAGTGGTTCCGAAGGGGAATCAAGATTTTGTAGTTTATACAGATGCATGTGGAACAGATTGTGTCTGTGTTGATGAAAAAAGGTAAAATGATTGCTTATGCTTCTAGACAACTCAAACCACATGAAGTTAGGTATCCTATGCATGACTTGGAATTAGCTGTCGTCGTATTTGCTTTGAAGTTGCGGAGGCATTATCTTTTGGGTGAGTGGTTTGAGCATTATACTGATCATAAGTCGTTGAAATACTTGTTCTCTCAGAAGGAGCTAAACATGAGACAACAGAGGTGGTTGGAGTCAATTGCAATTTATGATTTTGGAATTGAGTACACACCCGAAAAAGGAAACAAGGTGGCGGATGCACTCAGCCGGTAACATTAGAATGTAGTACTGGCTATGATTGCTGAGTGGAAAGATTTGGAAGCATTGTTTGTAGTGTGCAGTTTAGATCTGGGAAAGGTTCTAGTACCAAAAGTGCTGCTTTGTCTTGTTTAAAAGTTAGGCCGGTAATGATTGAGAAGATAGCTTCTAAGAAAAAGAAGGATCCAATTTTGGCTGAATGGATCAAAAGGTTGAGGGAAGGAACGGAGAGCGATGACCTAAAGGATTTCAGTCTTGACCAAAAAGGATGGTTGACAAGGAGAGGAAGGTTGTGTGTTCCGAATGTAGAAAACATGAGGAGGGAGGTTTTGGATGAATGCCATCGTTCGATGTTCACTATCCATCCAGGAGGAAGGAAGATGTATCAAGATATGAAGAGAAGTTTCTTCTGGAAAGGTAAGAAACAGAACATTGGTTTGTGTGTTTAGTAGTGTTTAAATTGCCAGCAGGCAAAGGCTGAACACCAGAAATCGAGCGGATTTCTTCAACCATTGGAAGTTCCGTTGTGGAAGTGGGATTCTATCTCTACGGATTTTATTGATGGGTTACCAAGATCTAATAGAGGGATGAAAGTATATGGGTCATAGTAGATAGATTGACTAAGAGTGCCCATTTCATTCCAGTAAAGTCACCTAGGACGGCACCTATTTTTGCAAAGTTATTTATAAAGAATGTAGTTAGACCGCACGGGATTCCTAATATTATTGTCAGTGATAGGGATTCTTTGTTTATTAGTGAGTTCTGGAAAATTCTATATGAGACGACCCGACTTCCTATCTCCAAGAAGTCACATCATCTATGAAGAAAGAAAGGGATAGAAGAAGAAAAGAAAGAGAAAGAAGAACACAAACAACATCAGATACTCACAGCGGAACGAATGAAATATAACAAATAAAATAAAATATTACATCGTATCTCATTACATCAGAGTACACAACTTAAAACAACAAATATTAGACAGTTATAAATATTTTTCTAATTATACAACTCAAGTACAACAGATAACGATACAACAACACAGCGGAAACATAATATATCTACACGTCGAAGCCTCCTGGTCCATATCTCCTCCAAAATTCGTCAAGCAAACCTGAATCACTTGACTACTCATACATAATATGAGTACCCAAGAGTTTAATAAAACAGAAAATAAACACTCGGGTCAGACAGGGGCCTAGTGTGAGTAAACGGGTTTAAAGTTGCTTAACTTTAGAAAACCTTTGGAAAGAAAAGGTATCACGTAAGACTTCCCACACATAAACATGGAAAAGTTTTTACCTTACGCTAACCAAAACATTTGGTAGGAAATCCAGTGATGTTATAATAGTGTCTAGGGTTTTCAAGTAAATAAGAAATAGCCGAAATTGTTTCATTTATTAAATTCCAGCTACTAGCCACAAAAGTGGATAATACAATCAAAACCGTAGGGTCTCGTAAGAAGAATGGGTTTCCATCAATGGCAGGGCTATTGGGGTACCGTCCGTCATAGTACGTGGCCTAGATCAACGTACCGAGGAGCACACCCGCTCCCCTACAACACAAGGCCAGAACCATCCCTTATTGGACAGTTCCAAACAAGACAACCCCGCAGTTGGCCGCGACCCAACTGCCCACACAGCCGAATAAAAAGGGACTTCTAGACAGGGGAAAATCTTGCTCTCCAGTGGAAGCTACCCACGAAGCCTTGCTGCACCTCCCCTGTTTTAGCCATTCCCGGTTGATGAGGCTTGAGGCTACGATTACCTTTATAGAACACATCTATCTTATAATGCTCATCGTCCATCGGACGATGTTCTGAAAGCATTCGATCCATACAAGTTCGTTTCGGATTCGAACAAAACTGAAGGCACTATCTCGTTGCACTCATTTTGGAATCACCCTCAGAGTCAAGCCCTTGCACTCTAAATCACCATCTTGAATCTATAAGCACTATTCCGTCAGACTCATTACGGAATCACCCACAGAGTTATACTGACGTATAGCCCTTACACCTCGAGTCTTCACAGAGCTCCACTTGGAATCACGACCTAACGTTTAATTAGAATCGATGTGGTTTTCGGATTATCCAAATATGGAAACCCAATCCCGGTCTCACCGAAACCAAACGTCATTTTAATGTCCAAGTTGTACTTAAGGGTTTAAACAGTTTAAACTCATATTCAAGATGATACATAACAGATAGATGAATCACATTATCACAATAGATAATTCATAACAACATTCATCCTCATAAAGCAGCATATCACATATCCGACATATCCGATATATCCAAATCATCCAGTATCAACCAATCACCTAATATCAATCATCCAATATCAATTGATCATCCAATATCAATAATCCAATATCAATTAATCATCAAATATCAATCATCCAATATAAATCAATCATCCATAAACAGAATTGATTAACTCTTAATCATTTGGATTACTTAAATCCTTCTTCATTTATTTATTTCAAATAAATAGATTAATCATCTCTAAATGATCTTCCTTAATTAACCTTCCTTGATTAATTATCTTAATTACATTCAAGTAATTGTCCTTAACCATATTCAGTAATTAATCTTTTAATTACTGTCATTAATTACAATAATTAACGATCATTCATTTACTTCTATTAATTAGCTATAATTAATTGCATTAAACCTCAATTAATTACAATAGTTAATCACCCTTAAATTAATCACTTATATTAATCAACCTTGATTAATATCATTAATCACATTAATTAATGATCCTTATTAATTAATATTTACTTGAATTAATTAAATAATTAACTTATAATTAATCAACTCATTAATCATAATCAGTAATTAACAATTTGTAATTACTTATCTTAATTAATTAACTTCTTAATTAATTAACTTCTTAATTAATTAACTTCTAAATTAATTATATTAATCCTTGATTAATAAATCCAATTAATTAATCTTTAATTACTTCATTAAGTAATTATCAAATAATTAAATTAATAAATAAATCCTTACTTAATTACTTTATTAATTAATTATAATTTTAATTAATTAATCTTAGTAATTAATCTTAAGTTAAATTCATTCATTAATTAATTAATCACATTAATTAATTAACTAAATAATTAAGTAATTAACTCTTAATTACTTAATAGGTAATTATCTCTAATTACTTCATTAATAAATCTTGATTACTCGCTTAATTAATTACCTTAAGAAATAATTAATTCCATTATTAAATAATCCTTAATCCTTTAATTAATTAATTACTTCATAATTAATTAATTTCAAATTAATTATATTAATTAATTTTTTAGTTAATAACATCATGTGATTATTCATTAATCACTTCCACTTTAATTACTTCCATGAGTAGTTCCTCTAATTACTTTCATAAGTAATTACTATTCTTAATTACATTCAATTATTAACCATTAATTACTTCATTAAGTAATTACACTTAATTAATCATAATTAAGTGATTATTTAAAATAAAATAAACAATTGACTAATTATTTAAAATTAATTAAATAATTAATTAACTAATCTTCTTATATTTTAAATCTTTAATTAATTAAGAAAACACATTAATCTTAATTAGACTCTTACTTATAACAAAACATATATCTTAAGTTCATATCAAAAATGATTTAACCATATTTATCTACATAAATAAATTATTTGAATTAATCAAATTTAATAACTTAAAAACAACTATTCTATTTGGTTTTCAAAATTTATATCAATAACCTTACTTGAAAATAAGGCATTTAGAAATTAATTTCAAATTTAAAACATTATAAATTATCTAAGTTAAACTTATTCAATTTCAAAATAAATTTGAAAGCTTTGTTATTAAAACATTACTTTAAAATTTACTTTAAACCTTTGATTTAATAATTAAATTTGAAACCACTCCTTTTCAAATTCAAAATTCAAAATTTAATTAAGATAATTACTTCCAAAAGAAATCAACTTAAAACATTTTAAATTTGAAAATAAATTCAATTTACATTTTTAAAAAGATTTTGATTTACATTTATTTCAAAACAACAAGATTAAACTTTGTAAATTTATTACTTTTATAAAATTGGTTTATAAATTTGAATCTTGATTTCATTTATTTTATCAATAAGTTTTTTTATTGCAATTTATTACAGAACTTAACCAATTAAGCCCACGACCAAACTCAAGTACGAACACCCAACTACACGAGCAAACCTCGTGGCAAACCCCAAACCCAATCTGCTTCGAGACGAAACTAGGAAATTGCGAGCGTCACTCCGGGTTCAACTCGTATTCCCCAATCTGCCTTTCTTCCTAGTGCACAACGTACACGCGTGTACATGCGCAACCAAACCAAACTTCTCCGACCGCCCAACTGATCGCCGACCGACCCCTCATGACCTCGTCAACCTGTCCCACAACCCAGATTCGAAATCCAAGCTCAAAACGAAATTCGACCCAAACTCGAAAATCCTGAAGCAACTCAACCCCCAAAAACTCCAACGCCTCTGATGAACTCGCCATCGGAAGCTCCGGCAAACCCTCCAAAGCACCGCAGCCTCACCGGACTACCATCCCTCATCTTGTGAACTTCTCCAATCCACTACACCTGACGAAATCGCCACTACAGCCAAGCCCAACAAAATACTAGCTTAAACCCTAGTTCCTTCAAATTCGATCAAATCAAACATTGAAAAATTTTAAAAGTATTTTTCCCTTAATCTATAACATACATGCAAGCTTCGATCCAAATCCTAGCTACAATCATCAAGTTAATCTTCGGCAATCACTAAAAACTCCAAAAGCATTCAAACCCAAAATTCATGATAATTCCTCAACTAAAAATTATGATATGCATGTTAAAATTCATCACTTCCAATTATTAACCTATTCCTGGAATCAATTTACAAAATCATGAGTTTTTATTTTTGACATGCAAATTGATTCTACTGTATGTTTTTAGTTAAAAATAATTTACTTAAATAAAAATCCTATTCCATTTTTAAAATCGTCCTTATGCAATAACAAACAACTTCCATGTAATCATCAAAGTCAAATTTTGATGTTTTTGGGAGATTAGAAATTTTTGAATGTAAACCCTGGTCTGAAAAGAAACAGGTAACAGAGTTTGATATATATACATACATATATACACATATTCATCAATTTAATAATATAGAAACAGAAAGGTTTTCATGCAACCTAGATTAATCTACAGATCATCACATGCATGAACATAATTCAACTCATCTGTTTTTAAAATCAATTTACTCACCTTTTCATAAGCAGAGCAGAGCAGTTTTAAACTTTCCAGGCTCTTGAATCATTAAATTTGAAAAATGCTTTTACTTTGCGTTAGATGCTTGCTGATGAACAAAAATGAATTTTGCATGCTAGAAATCTTTTGATTTAGAATGTTGAAACTTGCTGTAGATGTTGAAACTGTTGAGTTGATCATCCATTTGGATTTCAGAAGATTTGCAAATGCAGGTTGAACATTCACTTCAATTGCAGGTTTGTTGAATTGCAGTTTTTAATTCCAAATTTACCTTTTCTTTTGGTTTTAATGTCAGGTTTTGAAAAAGATTTCTGTTTTGATCTTTAATTCATGTAGAAAGAAAAATAATTTGAGAAGAAGATGAAAGATTGGAAATTAGAAGAGAAACAAATTCCCTTATGTTTAAATGAATTATGTTATGATAATAAAAAAAAATTAAAGAAAATAAAATTTAAAGGAAGATACTTGTCACTTAAGTATCAAATCTTCTTACATGTATTTATGAGATGCCTTAGTATGATTACATATGTACATAAGTATTTTAATTAAATTTTTATTTAGTTTAAATGTAAATATAAATTACTTAATTAATAGATATTTACATATGTACATAATTTCTTTTTTAAAAGAAATTATTCTAAAACAAATTATAATATAAATATATCTTTATACATGTATATAAAAAAACTAAAACATTTATACATACATTTATAACCATTTTTAATTTAAGCATTTCAAAAGAAAACAAAACAAAGCTTGTTTAAATCCTTTTTGAACTATCATATTTAAAATAAATAACAAACTTATATTTTAAAACAAATTAATTAATCTTTAAATTAACTTTTGAAAACATTGATTCTAAAACAAAGCTTTAATTTACAATATTCATACATTATAAATTATCAATTGATTTAATTAAATTTCAAAATAACTCAACTTATAACATCTACAAACATATATATTACAATTTGAAAATTCATCTTTGATTTAAAACAAAATACCTTCTATTCACAATATATATATCATATATATATATATTATAAATAGAATAAAATTTGATTAGCTTTGAAAAATAAATCTTATCAATATTTTAAATTGTCAGAAAGATATTGATCACAATTATTAGATTAAATATTTATTATCCATAAAAAGATTAAATTTATCATTTTAAATTAAAATTATAAAGAAAAATTATCAAATCAATTAAATTATTTATGCAGATTATTAAATTTATATTGCCCAAAATTCCGGGTCGTTACACTATAGGAAGCATTAGGAACCAAGCTCAACATGATTACCGCTTACCATCCGCAGACTGATGGGCAAATGGAAAGAGTTAACCAAATCTTGGAAGATTTGTTAAAAGCTTGTGTATTAGATTTTGAGGGATCATGGGAGGACCATCTTTATCTAGTCGAGTTCTTGTATAACAATAGTTATCTGACTAGTATTAGGATGGCACTGTTTGAAGCTTTGTATGGAAGACCATGCAAGTCTCCTATATGTTGGTTAGAGACCGTGGATAGGTTGGTTCTTGGCTAGATTTGGTGAAGGAAGCTGTAGAGAAGATTGAATTAATCCGAGCTAGGATGAAGGAAGTTCAATCTAGGAAGTAAAGTTATGCTGATAGAAGAAGGAAAGATTTGAATTTTTTTTCGAAAACTATAATTTTATTAAGGTTTCACCGATGAAGGGTGTAATTAGGTTCGGGAAGTCAGGAAAGTTAGCACCCAGATTCATTGGTCCTTTTTGTACTATTGAGAGGATCGGAAAACTTGCTTATAGAGTAGAGTTACCGAGTAGTTTGGCTGGAGTCCATAATGTTTTTCATGTTTCTCATCTTAGGAAATGTGTTAGAGACCCAAAGACTACTGTAGCACCTACCATATTAGAAGATTTAGTAGTAGAACCGGATTTGACCATAATTAGAAAGCTGATTCATATTGTGGTTAGAGATGAGAAAAATTTGAGGAACAAGATAGTCAAGTTAGTAAAGATTCAGTGGAGTGACGATGCTAGGGACTGTACTTGGAAGACGGAGAGCAGGATTAGGAATACTTATCCTGACTTGTTTAATGGCATGTTTTACTTTTGATTGTTTTGTTTTGTACCTTATCATAATATCGAGGAAGAAATTCTTTAAGGTAGGGTGTCTGTAACACCCCATGTTTTCATGACATTATTTAGGATATTTAATTGGGTAAGTTAAATAAAATAATATGGAGATTAATGGGTTGAAATTTGTTTTAGCTAAGGATAGCCATGCAATAATAGGGCGTTAACTAATTTAAAATTACCTAAAACAAAGGTGTTAGGAAATGACAAGGGAAATATGGGAAATAGGCGGAGCCCTAAATCCTTAGGAGAAAGAAACCCACGTTCATTTTACTCAAACAAAAAGCACTAAGGCCGGATACCATTTTCACTCTCAAGAAGAAGATTAAAGCTAGGATTTAAGAGAAGGAGGATAATCTACTAAATCAACATCAAATCTCACATCTATAGTCTCAAATCTAAGGTGAATAATTACTACATCCCTTTTTCTTTTGGTTTTCAGTTTTAAGATTAAGATCTGGATTGTTTTTGGCAAGTTTACGTCATGTTATGATGATTAAAGTTAAATATATTTACTAGTTGATGAAATATGCACGTTCATACTTGTTTTATGATATATTCAGTATCAAAACCCTTTTAGATGAGATCCAAACGCCTTAAAATTTTAAATATAGGTCATAAATGGTATTTCGTAGATGAATTTCAATTTTCGTAATTTTCCGAATTATGGTGAATTTTATATTAATTTTCCAGTGAAGGAAATTGTTTACTGGGTTTTAAATTATTTTCGGCTAATATAATAACTATTTGGGGTTGAAATTTTTATATGTTAGGAAACATATAAAAATAGATTTTTTGCAATTTTTCCATATTTTTCTAAGTGTTTTGATGGATATATAAAATGATTTAAGGTATGAGACTCAAATGTTTTATATATTTATTTAAGGAGAAGGGGCATTTTTTAAAATAAAATTATTATTTAAATCTAAAATTTACGGCAGCATTTTTTTGAAAAGTAATTGTCAACCAATGTGGAATTGGTTAGAGATGGCAGGTTAGTTAAAAATTACTCCTTTAAGTGAAAAACGAAAAAAAAATCATGCTTTTGGCATGTTTTAGCCATTTTAGGCATAATACCTTCCGACCCAGACCTTTCGCCTAAGTCGAAAGGATTGAACCTTTCAGCAAGGTCAAACCAATGTATATGGTATCAAGTACTTTGTGCGCAATGAATTGGATAGAGTCGAAGGGTTCTTGGTCGAAAGGTTCTTGGTCGAAAGGTTGATGGCCAAAGATGTTGGAGTTTATTTGTTTTATAAACCAAAAATTTTTGCCTGCTTTGCTTTCGAAATTGAGCTTTCGACTTGGTTGCTTTCAATCAAGTCAAAATGTTTAAAATTAAAGGTTTTAAACCTTTTGACACAGTCAAAAGGTTACTGCTGTAGCTATGTTTTGAAATCATCCGGCATAATCAAAAGGTTACTGCTGCTTTATACAAATGTTTTGTTATGAACCTTCCAATGAGGTTAAAGGGTTTACTTTGATTAATTTAGAATGATCCATTTGTTTTAAAACTAGCCGCTTCTCCTAATGTTTTTGAAAGGAAGCTTTCGACTTAGGTGACTTACCCTTGTTTTATAAATTGAAGTATAACCCAAAGTTTTCGAAGGAGTTGTTTTAAAAGATGCTTTAAAGCTTTCGAAGCAGAATTTTTGACTTAGCCGAAAGGTTGTTTCCAATGAAGTTGAAAGGTTTTAGAAGAAGGATTTCTACCTATTTAAATTTGAACCAGAAAGTTTTCGAAAGGTTTTAGAGGGTTAATGATTTCGAAAGGCTTTGTTTACTAAATGTTTCTAGAAGGGGATCGAAGGCAAAGCTTTTGAAGGGGTCAAAGGCTAAGCTTTCTATGGAGTCAAAAGGTTCCTCTCGAAAGGGTCGAAAGGTTTTTATTTCTGAACGATTTTAGAAAGTTTTAAACGGAAGGGTTTCCAAAGGTTTTCCATGGCAATGTTTCAAGTGTTTTAAGTAGGATGTCTAAGATTTTATTGCTTTCGAAAGGTTTGAAGTTCAATGGGTTCAAACGGTTTGAGGTTCAATGGTTTCGAATGGTTGAGTTTCAATGGTTTCGAAAGGTTTTGAATTCTAAGGGTTTTGAGGGTACCAATGGAAACAATAAATTAATAAGACCTAAGTTAGGGATACTAATTGAAATAGGTTAATCATGGGGTTAACATGATATAAATAGATTCATGGGGCTAACATGATGCATATAGATTCATGGGGCTAGCATGAATCAAATGGAAAATTCAAATTGAATCATGGGGCTAACATGATACAAATAGATTCATGGGGTTAGCATGAGTCAAGTGGCAAATATAATCATGAGGATAACATGATATAAATAAACTTACGGGGCTAACATGAGATTATTAAAGTTCATGGGGCAAACATGAAATAGTTAGATTCAACGGGCTAACATTAATCAAGTGGCAAAATAATAGGTTCATAGTCATCCTAGGAAAACTATGTGATGTGAGATGGATAGTCTACATCAACTTAAGCAGAATGAATATGGAATATGTAGTCCCTCTTTGATATAATTAAACTTTAATTGGGGAAGGGGAAATCCTAATTATTTTCAAGTATGCATATCACCATAATGTTGTATAACTATATGTTTTAACCGTTGTGGATGCAAGAGCCTAGAATATAGTTTTATTAAAGGTTTTGTAAAAGATATGTTTTAAACGGATGTTAGTGAGGGAAACCCGTTCCGCTAAGCGGTGTGGTCTCACTTAACATGTTTAACCGGGATGTATATTATTATTCATACCAGGCTTTATGTCTGACTCGAAGTTTATGTTTTCCCCTTAAACTCTTGGGTGCTCAAAATTAATTTGAGTAGGCTAAGGGATTAAGGTCTTTTCAGGTTTGTGTAGAATGACGAATAAGCTACCGGAGACATGCAAGGGGCAAACAGATTGCTATTTAGGACTTACAGTTCTTGTTGTGTCTTGTTGGATTTTCTGCTACGTTATTTTGTATTAGGTCTATTATGACCATACGACTCTGATCAACCAAGGAGGCATCTTCATATTCCACTCTTGGCGTATTTTGTAATAGCTATATTTGATCTGTGCTTGGGAACAAATTGGGATTATGTATTGTGAATGTGAAACAATTGGTTTTGAAATTTAATGGAGTAAAAATTTGTTTTGAAGTTTGTGTTTTGTTTCATATTCAAGTGCTTCTGGTATTATTGATACCATTAACATAGTCGTATTTAGTCGTCGAAAGCTAATACTATGAATGACTACAACATTTGTAGCACTTATCTTTGGGCCTCTAGATTAGGGATGTTACACAAACAAATAATCAAGGAATAATATTGATTTCAAGGTAGAGGACTTAGTTATTATGCATGTTCAGTTATATTTTTCTGCTCCTCTATTAGTTTATATTGATCTCTCTTGGAGGTATTTACTTTTATTACAGGTTGCCAAAACTAGTGATCCATAGGACTTAGGTTTTGATTTAGTCGAAATTCGGGCAAATTAAGGTCCGAGTTGTTAGAGCGGTAAAGGATGAGATTTTTTGTCGATATGGAAGACGCATTTCATGTTATGTAGAAGTGTAGGAGATCAAGGCTGATCTTGCAGAAGAGAGGGGTGCTAACTCTATGTTGTGGGGATGCTCAAAGGGATGGATTTTTGGGTTGCATTGGAAGTGATGCAGTAGTGATGGAAGGGAGAGGAGGTTGGTAAGAAAATGGATAGTTTATGGCATTGTGAATGTAATGATGTGGAGGATAATGAGGAGTTCGAAGATGGTTTTTGTGATGGGATATGGTTTCAAATTGATAAGATGGGATGAAGGAAAAAAATGATCTTTTTAAAAGAGAGAAAAAAGAAAAATAGGTGTAAAATAAAATAAGTGCAATGGAAAAGGGAGTTTTTACCTTTTTTGAGAAAAAGTAAAATTAAAATAAATAATAAAATTAAAAATAACATTTAAAAACAAAATTTCAAAACTTTAAACAAAAGTTCTCAACAATAACGCCAAAAAATTGTTCGCTCCAGGTTAAAATGCGTAATCTGAACCTCACCTTTGGGCACAGGTTAAAATATAAACTATTAATTGTATGTGTAAATATATTGTATACACAAGTATGGATGTTGGGGTAATAGGCCTATGAGATGATTCTAGGATGTTGTGGGGTTGGGTAAATGCACTTTACCAAATGGGGGAGATTCTATCGCAAATGGCACTCATAGGAGATTCTATAGTGGATGCATAGGACTGACTGATGCCTGATGAGGTGTGTGGGCCTGATACAACAGGACTCCTTGGTATTCAAGATTTTGAGATAGTGTAATACTATGTTTTGATGGATCCCTGTGCATGCAATGAGAGGTGTATATCATGAATGAGTGGTGGACACAGATGCAGATTGGGAGTCGGCATTGGGGGCTCCTCCTCGATGCATAGTTGGGTTACGCGTAATTGTAATTATAGAAAAATTATTCCCATGTAGCTCTACAACGGCTTTTCCATATTGAGTAGCTCTAGTAGCGATGTTTCCCTATCGAGTAGCTCTAGTAGCGGTGTTTCCATATTGAGTTGCTCTAGAAGTGGTGTTTCCATATTGAGTAGCACTAGGAGCGGTAATTATTGAGGTTCGATCATTTGTTCGATCCTTGCAGTAGCCTGCACAAGTTGTAATGTAGGTGTGTGTTGGACAAAACCCTTAAGAAATGGACCGTAGGAATATACGAACACTTACAAGACACCCTAGAAAATTTAGAATAGAATTAAAGTCCACTGCATATGATCACTATATATTAAACCTATACTCATTCACCAGACTTTTGTCTGACCTACCTCTTTCCGTTCTTTTCCCACCATAGGAGGACTGGGTAGCAAATAATTTGGCCTGATTTCTGTGCGGGGAGATGTGAGCTCATCACATCAGTTACTTATCCTTTATTTCCTCTCTATGTAACCATCTATCTTATCAGTAATTAATATTCCTTTTATCAGACTCTGAGTGGTATTTCTATGTACTCTATATTTGACTATGTATTGTTTTTCTAAGACTTTGTTTTGGGATATTTCCTAAGATGGATATTCTTAGTATTTATATTTTGTTCCTTCCACTGTGAGTTCTAAAAGTGTAGTATATCTTAGATGATATCTGTTCACCATTAGTCTCAATAATGTTATAAAAACCCAATAGCTCGTACTTCTTAGCACCGACGCGGGTCCAAAAGTCACCCTGGACTTCCGATGTGTCGAGGAGTGTGGGTTGTCACATCAACCACTTTCTCTTGTAAAGGACGGTGACACGTATTAAAATAGAAATTTAATGATATCAATTAGGAAAATAATTTAAAAATTGAATCGACTTATTCTTGCAATTTTATAATTAATTTAATCTTTAATTTAAGTATTTAATTTGATTTGCAAAACAATTATAATTGAAAAGATATTATTTTGTAATTATTAAAAGATTGGTCATGGATATTAGTAAGAATTTTATAAAGGTTCCACAAAATTTCAGTGATTCAGAAACCTTTATATTTGGACTACTATTAAAAGAGATTACATACTACTGGTAAAACATTATTCGTATCCCTTTTTAAATGTCTAAGGAAACCTTTGTCCCTTCTTGTCGAGATTATAAACTAACAAATTATCATCGAATATGTTGTTTTATCTTGAAATAAGAGCTAGTTTTATTAACCATGAGTTTAAAATTTTATTTTCTTACATTTGATTGAAAATGAGTGAAAGAGGATTAAGCAACCATAATTCTTCTAAAATATTTAAATTAGATGAATCAACAAGATCTATTGAATCATTTTGGTCACAATTCATCCACAAACCAGAGGAAATAATTTTTAGCTAAAACATTCTTTTATTCAACGGGTGACAAAATATTCTAGTTCTAAAAATGCTTATGAGTTTCTTAGTGAATTGAAATTGCATGTATCTACAACTAAAATGCAACAATTATAATGAATCTATAAAGCTAGGGTTAATTCCATTTGCACTTTTGAAAAGTGGAAAAGATGGCTATATTATCTTTCTAAATTTTCATTAAGAAGTTAGAATGAATTTATCAACATATTTTTGAAAAAGCTTTTCCTTTTTAATGAAATTGGAATCGAAATAAACCAGTTTTCTCAAAATGAGGTGGAAATCTTTTTGAAATACTTTGAGAGATCTAATCAATCATTAAATAGTTGTCCACATCATGCAATCATTAAGCACCATTTGTGCCAAATGCATATAAAGGGATAAACTATCAAACAAGAACCCACCTTGAGTCAATGCGTAAAGGAGAGTTTATGTCTAAAACAACCAATGAAGCTTGGGTGTTCTTAGAGGACTATTTTGGAAAAGATATATAATGGGTACCAATTCGTGTTCCCATCCATGCTTCTACAAGATCTGTGCATGCTGTAGATCCATTTATTTTTCATTGGAAACGTATAACCCTCAAGTTGGAGAACGACTACCACATTCACTCAGGAACAAATCATTGCTCTAGCTCAATATAGTCCTTATTTGTTCACATATAATCCTGACCAGAAGCATCATCCAAATCTTTCTTGGGAAAATCCTAATAATTTGGCTAAGCTATCTCTCATGCATCCCATGATAATGAACATAAATTATCATGATCCATTTCCTAGCGCACAACTCCACAAGTTGCAACTAAACCTAATGCTTTGAGTCATCCATATAGGCATCCTAACATCAATGCATCAGCTCAGCCTTCTCAATCTCCTCCACCTCTCGTGATATTGAGTAATTAGAAAAATAGATAATCAAATAAGATGATAAAATTTAATAAATGATGAATATGATGAAACTTACAAAAAGTAACGAGAAAGAAAATTTTCTTGGTCAATCGAATGTAAATCCAAAATATAATTCTCAAGGTGCAATTTCTTGCGAGGATGAACACATTGAATTGATCAACGCTGTCAACACTCTTAGGTCCAAAAAGAAGGTTGACAACAATGTCGACAATGACGATAACCCTTCAAGGTTAACCCATGTGCAAAATATCAATGCTTGTTCGATAACTACTAATGTCATTTCTTTCAAATCTTTATCTTCTTTAATTTTTGTAATCGCAGCATTTATTCTTCAGACATCGGCAATCCTAATACAACTTCATCAATTAATGTTGAAACTACTAATATTAAACCTTTTTTTAACCTCTATCACATTCTTTTCCAACTACTACGTTTTCACTCTTTAACCAATGATAAAACCACTTAGTCTATAAATCTACAGCTATGTTTCCTCATACGCTCAATAATAAGAAGACATCTGCAAATTTTGATAAAATTCTTAACATTCTTAAACAAGTTCGTCTAAATACTCCACTCTTGGATATCGTTGAACGAATTCCCTAATATTCCAAATGCCTAAAAGAGCTATATACTTAGAAACATGCCACAATGTACCTAAAATAGCATTCTAAATGGGAATACCATCTTCTTTCTTTCAAATCTTGCCCCAATCAACTATTATGACCTCTGTTGCCCTACAATCGGTTACAATATAGGAAACGTTAGTCATGCCCTAATTTATCTTGGTGCAAGTCTCAATATACTACCTTATAATGTGTATTGTCAACTATGACTAGACTAGAAGAATTAAAACCTGTAAATATCATGGTTTCATGTGTTGATCGATTTGTTAAAAACTGCACGGCCCAATTAAAGATGATTTATTTCCCTATCGATTTCATAGTCCTACAAACCAAACCTTCTTCAAATCCAAATGGGAAAAAATTCTTTGATATCAGTTCATCCTTTCTTAGCAATCTCGAATTCCATTATAAATTGTAAGATAATCAACTCTAATGTTCCTTTGTAAACCTAACCGATGAACTAAGTATCTTTAACCTTAACAAGCAACCAAGTGATTTCGAAACACTAGAAGTTGACATGACACAAACAATTGTAGAAGATACATTTAATTGTATGTCATAATCATTAAACATGTACCTTATCATTCCAATTTAGATTTTATTTTTGAATTAAATGAAATATTTGACTCGCATTTTACATGACTAGAATTTGTTCAAGAAACATCACTTACTTCAATAGACAAATCTAATATATCTTTTGAAACACTATTTTTAGATGAGCTTAATTTTATAAATGAGGGGAATTAATCATGGAAGTGTTTAAAAGATATTTCTTTTAGTTCCATCACATTAAACAAAATTATACGCACAATCTAACTTAAGGAATTATAGTGATCATCATTTAAATAGTATAAACAAATCTTAGGACAAATTCTTAGTGGGTATGATTTTGCCTAAAGAATTCATGGACAAGTCTTTTGTATCTCATAGACCTAGGGATTTGAACTCAGCTTGCATATATAAAAACATGCATGTTAGAAATAAGAGTGTGTGTGTATGTGGGCATATCATTCATTTCAATTCACACAACGTTTACATAAATATCATTTTGTATATGATCCACGTTGGCATATAGTTGTTAAATTACATTTCCCTTTACAAATCATTTTACACCACGCTCATCTTTGAGTACTCGTATTTACGTTTAGAAATGTTTTAACACTATGGACGATGTCTTAACCTAGAAAAAAATAAAATGCACATACACATGTTGAAAAATTCTATAATGGGTTAATAATATTTTATTATTTTCTTTTGGATACATCAAGTTTTAAATCTATCTAGCCTAAATGGAGAAATAACTCAAGTAGCTTTCTTCTTTAATTTATCCATGTTAATCTAAACCATGTGAAGTCGATTTCATTCAAGCAAATCTCATGTTAGAATACTCATATAACTTTATTTGCTATCACACGATTTTAAAGTTACGCACTTCATAAAAAATACTAGTACTACCTTACCCTTGTCCAGTACTTACCCGTAACATAAATGACTATGTCTACCTACTTAATTTATAAGTTATTTATTTTATGAAACATTGCTTATCTTTCCACTTAGCTTTCCAATTTAGAAATTCAGACACGTGAAATGTTGGATTATGCAATTATATGAGTAAAAGTACTGATGCATAAATAGAGAACTCATTTCATGAAGTTATGATTATGACTCACCAAGAAGAGGAGTGATCACATACCACCATCATTACCACTACTGTTTCGTTCACACTCCATTTTCATTTTGTACAAAAATAGAAAAAATAATTGAAAAAACACGCACAAAATTAATGTGAAAAAGGAGAAAAGGATAATATGAAAAATTAGTATGCAAGATACTCAAGGGTTTGTAATGAATTGTCATGCTACCACTGTGACCTAAATCAATTTTTCAGCCGCCTCTTCCCATCCACCTCGATTTCCCCATTCTTCTACGTTTCTTCCACCGCTTCAATTCCCCCGTCTTCCTTTGTCCTTCACCTCCCCCATTTGACTTAGTCTCCACCATCATTCATGAAGGCTGGGTTTTTAAGATCTGACAAACTTTCGACCACACGCTTTGGGAAAATTAGACTTCCCTCAACCTAGATGATGACCCGTTTCCAATGCTTGGTGCTTCAAGGAAGAAAGCTTCTCTTCGGCCAAGGCAAAGCAAGTTGTCGGATGCACCTCAAGGCCGTACAACTTCAAGATTCCAAACACTGTTCAGGAGATTTTTGATGGTTGCCGATCTCCTTATTTTCGATGTAGCATAAGGTTTTGCTGGGACCGGAGAAGAATCTTGGATTAATAAACCTGTTAATGTGAATACTCTGTTTGCTGAAGAGGTAGGTAATGATGTGCTTGCTGCTTTTGCTGAAGAGGTTGTTTGTGATATGCCTACTACATTTTCTAATCCAGATGACCCTGTTGTTGGTCATTGCTCTATTCACATCAGCTCACAAGTTTATGTTCCTCCCGTTGTCCTTGTGCCTCAAAAAACCCATGTTCCAGAGAATCAAAGTTGGGCTTCATTGTTCTCTCGCAATACGGGTGATGCAAGGCGATACATTACTAAATCTATAAAATAGGAGATGACCTTATACCCCCTAGTGATGCAATTGATGTTGGTAAATCATTTTGGAAGAAGTACCTAGTTGGTTTTTTCCTAGATAAGAATCTACCATATCATGTAGTAATAAAACACCTTTGAGTGCGCAAACTCAAAGGAACTATCAAACTTAATTATAATAAGGACATGTTTTATTTCGATTTCTTTTGTTTGGATGATAGAGTATAGAATCAGACTCTTTCCATTATCCATGATAAAGTTTTCATCATCACTAAGTGGACTCCTACCATTGTAGAGCTAGAGAGCAAGTTGAATTAATTAGAGTTTGGGCTAAACTTTCCAATATCCCATCGGTTTATCAAACTTTAGAAGGTCTTGACTGGATTTTTAGAGAACTTATTTGTTTTGATGAAGCCACTGAGCGTAGAGATAAGTTGACTTATGCATATGCATTGATTGAGATCTTTCCTAAGAAATAACTATCAACCAATATTCGTGTTTTTCTGTCTGAGCACATTACATGTCATGTTCAGGTTTCCTTCCTCTAGAAACCTCCCATTTGCAATGGATGTAGTCCTTTGATCATAATGTTTCCACATGTATTCATCCATTGCCTGCGGATAAGACCATTCCATAGATTCTAATCCTTCCATTATCCCCGCTACGAAAAGCAAAAGCCAGAGATTGGCGTGTCAAGAATTCAGCTACAGCCCAACCTGATCCATTTCTGATTCCCTTTCAAAAGCTTTCCCAAAGAAAATCCAAGCTCCTCGGGCTTCTTCCATTGTGGCTAAGGCTTCTAATCCTTCTCATAGTAAGTCTCTCTCCTTATTGTCTTCCTTTTCAAATTCTAACTCTTATGACTTTGATGACAGCTTTGAGTATGATTTACACTAGATTGTCTCTTTGACTTCTGCTCCTTCATGGTTGCATGGTTTTTATCTATATTCGATTAGATCTCTCTGTTATTTGTATTTACTATCTTTTAGCCTTTGCATATAATGTTGTATTAGTGAGTTGTATTAGGTGTTGAAGCATATGCGCTTCACACCTAGTATCGATCATACAGTGGTATAGCTACTATAAAACAAGCTTGCTCATGCTAAATAATAGTACTTTATTTTGCTTGCAAAAAAATCAATGTGAAAAAAGAAAAGAAATCATGTTCTATTTTTCATATCATTCCATTGAACACTCATCGTGCCTTATTCTATTTTTATATCATTCCATTGACCACTCATCATATTCTGAAGTATTGTCCAACGAAGAGGAGGATGAAATAAAACAATAATTATTATGCTTTGATACCTTTTATTTCTTATTTTTCAAGGATTCAAAATCTACACTTATTCTCTCATTTAAATATTTTTGAACTAGAAATTTTTCCTTTACACATCACATGTTCATGCATTGTCAGAAAAGGAAGAAAGAAGGGAAAAAAGATTGGGTGTAAGTTCATAATTGTGGAAATGTGGTTGAAAGTGAATACCTAACCTTCTAATGATTATAATTATAAAGTAATTATATTCCAATTGGAAAGTATTTTCGTTCATTCTTGCACAAAATTAGGTTGAAAACAATTAACTTTAACAAATGATAATCATAATAAGATGAATCCCTACCACTTAAGAAACCATTGATATGCATTTTTAGTGAATTCATGTAGTTTTATCGGTAATATCATCGGCATTTGGATTTTATGGGTAGTATCTGCTAAAAAATCAAGTGACACAACCAATCCTTCTAGGAAAATCTAGAGATTTAATGGCTTATTACATATACTTAATGCAATCATATTTCCTACGAAAATATTCCTATCTAATTTAGTTATTAACTTAAGGACGAGTAATAGTAAATGTAGCATTATTTGAACAACACATAAAAATGTTTATTTATATGCCCATATTTTATCTTTATCATATATAAATAATCGTTACATTATGTATTTCTAGTGTGTTTATATATAGGTGGACCGAAGTCTTCTTTACTCCAATAAAGAATCAATTGTAGAAAAAACCATGCTTCGCCGTGTCACTAGCATTGAAGACTAGCATTTCAATTACAAGAAGTGGTTTATACATCAAAAATAAAGCCACGCACTAGGACGCTAAAACAACATCATCTATTGTGAGGATATTACTCAAAGGAAGTTATAGTTTATTAATAAAGGCAAAGTAATTTGCTAAGTAAAGAGACAAGTTTGATCCTGAGGAAGACTATTATTATTTTTTGAATTAGGGGAAACATGTGTAATGTTATTGCAAAATAATGATTAAGTGCAAACATATATTTGTACGCATGTAAACAAATCTACCTCAAATGAAGATTGATTGCGCACATATAATAGATGATAATTACTCTTGAGTATATTGGATTGAGCTAATCTACATACATACACCAATCATTGTTCCACCTTCATATTTCCGACCATATGTCAAAAATCATGGATTGTTGTTTCAGTGGAAATAAGATTTATTCATTGACTTGATTAGATCCATATC
Organism: Allium cepa; assembly: GCA_030765085.1. NCBI lineage: Eukaryota > Viridiplantae > Streptophyta > Magnoliopsida > Asparagales > Amaryllidaceae > Allium > Allium cepa. Next base: position 236,659,743 of record CM060943.1, on the reverse strand, counting down.
AATCAACATATCGCCATCAAATATCTACCATAAATGATGCCATGTGTAGGAAATCTAAAGGCAGCTAATCCTTCCTTGGTCAATTTGATCCGCAATCTTAAGAGGAGATATTACTTCTATGTAAACTAAATATACATATGGATTTGGTTTGCACCATATATGCATATATAAAGAAGATTCCATTCTCTATAAACACCTATTCATTTAATTGTAAACGTGTGTTTAATATCTCATTTTAGAATTGATAAAATTATCTTCTTCTTTTTATTTATTTTGCAATTTTTTACATGATTAATTTATTGTCTAGTCAATTAAATTTGCTAGTAAACAATTCATTTATTTTGTTTTCATTTTTTTCTGTTAGCAATTGAGCACACAATTAATCCTCTATAAACACTAGATTATATCATGAACCACAAAGCTTTTTGTTGTACCTTCCTTGCTTCGTTCTAGTTTGGTGGTAGTACCATGTTAGTTAAGTATTCAATGTTAGGAATCATCCAAGTTTCCTCTTCATCAATTGTTGTCACGATGTCCACTTGTTTAAAGATCAAGATCAGTAATGCCATCATCGAAACTAACCCGAAGGGTGGTTAATTTCCTAAACTTCCGATTTTCACATAGTCGTCCGCCACTTGATTTTACTCTTATGGGATATGTTTTACCATTACTTCAACTCATTAAACAAAGTCGTTGCTTTCTTTAAGTAAGATATGGTCATTCTACTTTAACTTGAAACTCTTATAATGCCTAATTTATGACTAACTAAGAATCGCTGGGAAATGCATAACAATCAAATCACTAACTTTATCTCCTTCATGATCTGCAATCCACCTATGAGTGCCTTATAATCGGCTTCATTATATATGGCTCCAAATCCAATCTCAATGAATAGCATAGATTTCATCATTCGGGTGTATTTAAGATTACTCTAGCGCTTGAACCATGTTCATTATATGCTCCATCCATGAGCAGCTGCCATTTAAATGCCTCGGCCTTGCTGGCTTTTAAATCAACGTCTTTGTTAGCGAACTCAGCAACAAAATCCATTTAGATTTGTCCCTTAATTGTTGTTCAGTCATGCTATGTAATTTTGAATTAGCACAACATAATACTTCATTTCAATAGCCTCCCTGAAGTGTTAAGGCGATGAAGGACCTGCCGAAGCGTTTAATCGGCCAACACCTTAATAGGATGAGACTAGAAATAATGCCTCGACTTTCGAGATGCGATCAAGAAATAATAATCCAATGTTTCTAGTTTTGGATATCTTGTGATACAGTCATTGAAATAATACACAAGCCATTGCGCCTTAGCTAAGCCTGAGTGGATACAGCTAGGTATAACAATATGTCTTCTCCATCTACAGGTAGGCCACAGAATTGGAGGCTTTTGTAGATGTTTTAGAAGCTTTAAGAAGGTAGTTAGGCATTTATCATTCTACTTAAACTTCCTTTTCTCTTTTTTAAGAGTGTCAAAGAATGGAATACATTTATCTATTGCTTTTGAAATGAATCAACTTAATGCAATCACTTTTTCATCTAAGCTTTGCATTTCCTTTTAATTTTCTAGAACCTTTATATCCTTGACATGCACGGTGGATTCAAGGAATTTTCCAAAGAAACCCTAAATGAGCATTTAAAGGGGTTTAACTTCATCACATACTTCTAAATTAATTAGAACTTCCCATCTAAATGATAAATGTGATCCTTCACCTTTTTGGACTTTATGAGCATATCGTCCAAGCTCACTATCATAGTTCACCCATTCTAGCTTGCGAACAACTCATTCAACAATAATCGCTACGTGGCCCTAACAATTTTCAGACTAAATAGTGTAAACTCATAATAATACAATCATAGATTAATGGTTAAACTCATGTGATCATGGTCGGGGATATACGTTACTATTTGGTTATGTATGTTGTAAGCATGAAAGAGAGTAACTCATGTGTTGTGGTTCCATCTACCGGCTGGTCAATTCTGGGAAGCGGGAAACAATCCTTATGACAAGAATCTTTTAGATTTGAGAAGTCAGTGCAAGTCCTCCATTTATCATTTGGCTTCTTAACCAAAACTGGGTTAGCTATCCACTTCGAATATTGAGATTCTCTTTCAAAACCGTTAGCCAACAAAGTTTTTACTTCCTCATTCAGGGTTGTTATTCGGTTCAAACCCATATACCTCTTCTTCTGCTTGTTAGGGGGGACTCTTAGATCGATGTTCAATGCATGGCCTGCTATGCCGGGAGTATCCTACACATATTGACATGAAACCATGCAAACACATCTTGGTTATCCCTTAAGAATCCCGCTAGTAGTTCCTTAATTAATATCTTTATCCAATTGGTTCCTAATCTTCATTAGCTTTGTTTAATCACTTTCATCAACTTATACAAACTCCATGGTTTCCATAAGTCTAATTGATGTCCCTTCTTCTCCATCCCTTAGGTATAATTCATTGAAAGGATCGCTTATCAACCTGGATGGGGGTCCCTTTTGTGATTGCTATGCGTTTGAGAATTTTATGTAGAGAGTCCTCTCTGCATTATTCCCTTCTTGATATGCCTATCTTCGTAAAGCTCAATAATCACATAACATTACCTTTTGGAGTCCTTTTCTCTACCAATAATTCCTACTCCATTCATTGTTGGGAATTTCAATTTCAAGCACCACTAAGCCAAAACTGCTCAAAATTGGAAAGTGCAGGTCATCCTAGAAAGAAACTATAGACTAAGAAACTATCCATCAAAATGAAGGTTTGCTTCTTAACGGCTTATCTAGGACAATCTTCTTGCTTAATGTTATCCATAAAATGTTCTCAGAAATAAAGTATAAAAGAAGGAGCAAGAAAATTGATGAAGATTAGAAGAAGTTAGGATGGTACATCACAAGAGAGAGAATCCTCGAAAAACAGATGGAAGCATCAACATCACCTTTCGAAGGAGACAAGATGACGTTTCGAGATGAGTATTCAAACAGCTCAACCCTTTCAAAAGCATTTATAGACTTTTGAAATGTTTAGGGCCATTGTTACTCCAAAAAAATCAACCTTTCGACTGAGTCGAATGGTCATTCAACAAAAACCAAGGAAAAGGAGTTCAGACCAAACCTTTTGAAGGAATCGAAAGGTTCTATCTCACAGTTCAGACCCAACCTTTCGAAGGAGTTGAAGGGATGTAATCATCAGAGTTTAACAGCCTCAAACCTTTCGAAGGGGTTGGAAGGTTCCATCTCACAGCATCCATAAAGTTCCTACCTTTCGAAGAAGATGAGAAAGTCAAAGCAAGTGTTAGCAACACAATGGTGACCTTTTTGAAAGCATGGCAAGCCTTTCGAACCGGTTAAGACTCATTAAGATACCTTTCAACAAGTCGAAAGGTTCTATAAAGAAGGCAACACTCAGAAGTCAACAAAGAATGAAAGACAACCTCTTGACAACATTGGAGGGAAGCACGGCTCTCGACAACGTTCAAGTGAAGAGCAACCTTACAACAATGTCGAAGGGCTCACAACAATCAAGTGAAGAGTAGCCTTCCAACAAGGTCGAAGGGTTCATAATAAAATATAGAAGGAAAGCCCTCCGACAAAGTCGAAAGGTACATGAAGGCATAAAGAAAAGCAGACCTTTCGATAATGACGAAAGGTCCATAATGGCACAAGAGGAGCAAACCTTTCGACAAAGTCGAAAGGTTCACATCTATGTATAAAAGGGCGACCTGACCCCGTCGAAAGCATGGAGTCGAAGGGAGTACCGCCTGCTTCTATAAATAAGACCTAAGGGGTCAAGTTTTGGGGGGATTTTTCTTTATTCTAATCTTGTAACTTCTTAGATGAGAGTGTTGTTACCCTAAATTGAGTGTAATTTGGGAAATTTAATAAAAGGAAAGATTTTTCCCCGATAAAATAATAATAGTAATATTTTTTTTTTCAAAAAAGGTCAAAGGACCAAAAGAGATTTTCACCGACGTCTCCAAAACTGTTTTTATACCTCTTGGAAGGAGGATCAAAATTACTTCATACCTCATAGAAGGTTGGAACAAAACTATTCAATCTTTCCTTGGAAATGTCTCTTAAAAGAGAAATAAAAACTTTGAAAATAATATATATATATATATATATATATATATATATGTATGTATGTATATATACAACGTCTAATTCGGAGCACCTCCTAGGGGGAGGAATAAAACCCCTAACGTCCACATCACCGCTTAGGAGAGGCTCAAGATAAGCACCCACAAAGTCAGAAAACCCCTAACGTCCACATCACCTCTTAGGGCAGGGTCAAGATAAGCATCCATTAGTAATCTTTCAATGGAAAGTTAGCTCAACATAAACTTCATTCCTCAGAATCAAGGAAAGCCCAAACGAGGCACCGAACAGATGAAGAAAGACAAAGAAGTCTACAAATTTAAATTGGAATTAAAACCTGGGAGAATAAAGGGTTAAAGAAAGAAACTCATCCATAATCTAAGAAAAAGATGAAATCTAAGAGAAAGGTACAGACAAAGGCAAATAGACAAAGAATCCAAAACCATAGTCAGAAAGAGCAAAATATGAGCTATCAAATATCAATACATCTAATGCCTGAAAAGTGGCACCTACCACAGAGGACTAAGGAACATGCATTCCAAAAAAGGAACATGAGAAAAACGGAATGGATAAAAGGAATCCATAACGTGATACCAAAAGAAAAGATCTAAATAAGAGCTAAAGGGATAGATTATATAGCAAGTTCTTACACCAAAGATGAAAGTGACTCCATTCAAAGATAGATTGAGTAAACCAATCATTGGAAATAAAGTGTCCCTTTAAGATAGAAGATTATATATATATATATATATATATATATATATATTATATTTATGTATGTATATATATAAATATCGATTTGTTATTTGGACCATTGCAATACTAAATAATCAAGCAATAATATGAAACCACTATTCCGAGTAATTACATGGCTTTATGAAGCTACTCGGCTCTAATATATTTATAGTACTACTAACTTATAAGCACTTTAGGAGTCACACATTAATTAAATGTGTTATTGCTAGACAGATTTTTGATTTTGTGTATACTGGATGAATTAATAAATATTTTATTCGTCAGATGAGATCCTAAGAAGATTTTGGCCGAATTATTGATTTTGCGAACTTTCAGATTCCTTATCTCTTTTTACGAAAATTTCATATTGAGTTTTGTGAAGCCAAAATTTCCATATTGGCTTTATTGTTTATATACTAATTTCATATTCTTGATTTCCATGTTGGATACTCTTGATGATGTCATATTGAATTACCAGTTCCATGAATCACGAAGTTTCTCACCGAATTTTATGATGATTTATGGATTTCATATTTTGGATTTCCTTGTTGGATTTTTGATGACTTCATATTAAATTTCTGATTTTGAGAATTCTAAAGTTTCTCATGGAATTTTTATGACAATTTATGAATTTCATATTTCGGATGTCCTTGTGGAATTTTTGATGATTTCATGTTGAATTTCTGCTTTCATAAGTTCTAGGTTCCCTTGTTGGATTTTTGATGATCTCTTACTGAATTTCTAATTCAGTGAATTCTAGACTTCCTAATCGGTTTGATGGTGATTTGTGAATTCTGTATTGAGGTTTTATGACGATTTCCTTCTAAATTACTAATTTCATGGGTTTCAAATCTTTTTATTGGTGTTTATAATGATTCGTGGATTTTATATTCTTAATCCCCTTATTGAGATTTCATAATGATTTCTTATTGAATTGCTGATTTTGAGAATTCTGAATTTCCATATTGCTCTTTATGATGATTTATAGATTTCGCATTCATGTTTCCTTGTCAAATTTTCATGATAACTTTTAATTGAAATTCCTGATTTGATGAATTTTGAATTTCCCTATTGGTCCCTTATGATGATTTATGAATTCCAAATATTGAGTTTCTCCCCATTAAAATTTCATGATGATTTCTTATCAGTTGCTTGATTTAATGAGTTCTTGATTTCCCTGTTGAGTTTTTATGATGATTCGAAGATTTCGCATTTCTAGTTTCCTTATTGAATTTCTGATTTCCAAGTTTATGAATTCTAAATTCCCCTGTCGATTCTTATAATGATTTAGGAATTTTGTATTCTTGGTTTCCTTATTGAATTTTTGATGATCTTCTTGGTTTTCGAGTTTAGTGAATTCTACCTTATGGTTTTTTTTGATGATTTATGGATTTTGAATTCCTGGTTGATTTGCTGAATGTTGATGATCTCATGTTGGATCTCTGACTTGGTGAATCCTAGATTTTCTTTCCACGATGATTCATGAATTCTATATTCCTGATTTCCATATTGAAATTTTTGACGATCACTTATTGAATTTTTGATTTAGTGAATTCTAAGATTTCCTTGAGGACTTTAATGATGATTTAAGGATACATGTGCGTGATTTCGTCATTGGATTTTGTATGATCTCTTATTAGATTCCAGATTTTATGGATTTTAAACCTCCTTGTGCATTCTGTTGATAATTCATGTGTTACCTATATGTTTGACCATGTAACAAGAGGTTCGGCATAAGCATCGTTCGGCATAGGTGTGCCGTTCCGCACAAGGCCTCATTCGGCATGGAAAGGTTGCTCGACATCCTCCCTCGTTTGGCATTCCAGTCTCGTTCGGCATTCAAGTCTCGTTCTACATTCCAGCCTCGTCCGGCATGAAGCCTCGCTCGGCATGTGGCCTCGCTCAGCATAAGTAAGTCGTTTGACATCTCCTCCCGACTGACATTGGGTCTCGCTCGGCCAACACTCTTCACTCAACACACTGCCTCGTTCGGCATAGATGTACCGTTCGGCTTGGATATATGGCTCGGCATTTGCGACTCGGCATACAGAAGTAACTCACCACAGGCTGAGGTATCTTGCTCCTAGGCCAATTAGGGAAGTCCAACCCATCTTCGTCTATAAATAGAAGGGAAGGGGCACAGTGATATGGACCTTTTTTTCGAGAACACTGGGGAGACTCTGCCGCTTTCAAGACTTACTCTATTTTACTTAGCATTTGTATTCAAGTCTTTATAGTACGGATTGTATCTGTATTCAATCACTTGTGAAAGCAATAAAGATCAAGATTTAAAGTAGACGTAGGCAATTACGCTGAACCATTATAAATCCTGTGTTCTTGTTTTTGCATCTAATTTAGCATACAGTTCTCTATTTTAATTTACTTTCTTCATTAATCTCTCTACGCAATCCTTCCTAACGGTGTTAGTGACCAATTCTCGTGCTACATTTTGGTGCTTTCACTGAGAATCGAATTCTCAAGCCCCTAGGATCTGCTTGGTGGCTACTGGATTGAATAAATCCCCTAAAGGAGATCCAAGTCATTCAGAGGACGTCCGTTGATTCTACTCAGAGTTCCTATCAATAACTCTACTATGGGAAGACCACGTACCCGATCAGCCTCTCATAATGCGGACGTCAACAAGACTACTAGTGTACAACAGATAGGACCTAGCAATCAGCAAGCAAATCTAGGTGTAGGGACTGCCGGAGCTCATAACCAGATGGAAGTTGTTACTAGGACAAAGTTCAACGAATTGATGAGAGTACTCATGGAAAGTAGAAGATAACTCGCTGAGCAAATTCCAGCTAACACTAACCTTATGACTCAGCTTACTCAACAACAGCATTAGAATGCTAGAGGTAGCCCTGCTCCTTATTCTTCATCTGATAGCTCGACTTCATCCGATGAACCTTCCAGGCGTAGACGCCGTAAAACTGAAACTGCACAAGCAGGTGCTACTGATCAGTCAACTAGGGATCACTCACATCTTGGAGGCCACACCCAAGCCGGAACAGGAAACTTAGGAGCTGGAGCACGTATGGTGACCGGACACCCGACTCACCAAAACCCTAATGAAGCTGGTCTTCAAGATACACGTTTGGCAGATCGCCAACAGAGGGGACATCAACCCGAGCGGTCCCGTAGAATAGAGCCTAACCTTCCATCCTCCATACAAACTCCGGACTTATCAGCTATGGTCAGGCAGTTAATGAGAGAAAATCAAGGCTTAACCAACGAAGATTGGAGGATATCCAGGAGTCGTACTCCATTCACTGATACCATTCTACAGGCCGAATATCCTAGGAAGTTTAGCATGCCAACTATCCCGGCCTACGAAGGAAAGACCGATCACAGGCAGCATGTGATGAGGTACGAATGGATGATGGATTCAGCTAGAGAAAATGACGCGATCAAGTGTAGATGCTTTCCAATTACTTTATCCGAAATCGCCACCATGTGGTTCACTCGACTTCCCCCACGGTCTATATCCAGCTTCGACGAATTGGCGACGAAATTTGTAGAACAGTTCAGGATACACACCACTCGTCCCAAGGATGTGATGTCCCTATCTAGTGTAATCCAGGATCCGGGGGAGTCGTTGAAAGAGTACTTGCAGAGATTTCATGTTGCGGCTACTGAAGTTAGCAACCCTAACGACCATGCAATTATGATGGCGGTAATGGGAGGATCCGAATTCAGAGTTTGGAGATTGGTTGGCAGGAAAGCCTCCAACAAGCAGGAGCGTTTCTATTCAAAGGCTCATCAATTCATAAGAAGAGAAGAAGCCAGATAGACGAGGCGAGATAAGGCACCAGGGCCTGTTCAGGAGACTGTGAAAAGCAACATCGCCGTAAAACAATCCGATGATAACTCGAGAAAGATTCAAGTCAACGTCCAGAACAAGCCTGGGCAATCTAAAGAGTCCAGAGGAGGAAATCCCAGAAAGAAAGGAGAAGCAGGGAAATGAAAGCCAATGATTCCAACCTACAATGAATACACCCCACTGAATGCATCTCTTGATAATATTTACCTATCAACTTTTGACACTTTTCAATACAAAAAGCCGCGCCCAAAGGAGTCCACGGAGGAACAAAAGCGGACAGGGAAGTACTGTCGCTTCCATGAGATTTACGGGCACAATACAGAGGAGTGTATACACCACTACGACGCCATAGAAAAGTGGATCAGGCAGAAAAAGCTGCAGGAATTTGTCAAGAACCCACAAGAGGGTAAGCAAGGAACATCAGACCCTGGACGTGGGCCGGCTCCACGCCAACCAGAGGAACCAGCCCGAACCGTGTTTAGATTGGTCATAAACACGATAGTCGGTGGACGTCACCCTGCAGACAAGAATTGGCAGGAGATGGAGAGATATGCTAACTCCTTAAGGCATGCAGATTATGAGTGTTGTTCGATTCTAGAGGATGGGACCCCTGCAAAGCAGCAACGCATGATGATAGACGATGTAGTGTTTAGAAGCCAAAATGCGGACAAGGTGGAGGCTCCTACCATTGACCCGATGGTCATATCTGCGATGATCGGGACAGTATATGTCAAAAGAATTTTAATTGATTGTGGAAGTTCCGTTAACATCATCTTCAAAATGGCATACGATCAAATGAAGATGGAGAAAAAAGATTTAAAGCCATCTAAAGCCCGTATCCATGGCTTTAATGGTGCAGCGACTGATGCCCTGGGGTATGTTGGGTTGTCAGTCGAACTAGGAGAAGGTTAGCATAGGAGGGTGCGAATCCTACAGTTTATAGTGTTGGATGTTGATTCTCCATATAATGTGTTTATGGGTCGGTTGGCCCTGGTGGATTTTAGGGCAGCTTTGGCCCTGTGCTGTTTGACATTAAAATTTCCGACAAACAAAGGAGTCGGTGTGGTACATGGCGATCAGGCGATCGGTCGCGCATGTTATGTGGTTGAGCTGAGAGAGGCCCATTGGTGAGAGAAAGGAAAGGTTGCGGACAGCTCCGTCTACATCTGGAATACTAGCGATTGACAAGTAGTGCCCGAGCCCTGGCTCGGGCGACGCTCTCGGATCTATCTAGACATAGATCCGAGAGATGATGATGGAGAACCCAGGGAAGCAAAAGCAGCATCGGCTGAACTGACGATTGACATTCCAGTTAGCCGGGATGACCCGTCACGAGTTCTTAAGATTGGATCACAACTCGACCCGTCAAGGCCGAGGATCCCACTGATTTCTTCTGAGCGAACCTGGATGTTTTCGCTTGGATACATTTTGATATGTGCGGGATTTCTCCCGCTATTGCGAGTCATATGTTGAAAATAGACCCGAATTATGTTCCTATAAAACAGAAAAGGAGAGGCATGGACCCAGAGAGGTCCGCTGCTCTCAGAGAGGAGGTGGACAAAATCAAACCCAATGGTTTCGTCCGCGACGCCCTCTACCCTGAATGGGTGTCCAACCCTGTGCTAGTAAGGAAAGAGAATGGGAAGTGGAGAACTTGCATTGATTACTCTAATTTGAACAAAGCATGCCTGAAGGATAGTTTTCCTTTATCCAGAATAGACCAGCTCATCGACTCAATGCCTGGACACGAGTTATTATGATTTATGGATGCATACTCGAGATACAATCAGATCTCGATGCACAATTATGACCAAGAACACACCAGTTTTGTCACAGACGTGGGGCTATATTGCTATGTAGTAATGCCTTTCGGATTGAAAAAAGCAGGAGAAACTTATCAGCGTCTGGTGAATCGAATGTTTAAAGACCAGATTGGTAGAACAATAGAAGTCTATGTGGATGACATGCTCGTGAAGTCACGACAGTCAAATGACCACATTCGAGACTTAGCAGAGATGTTTGATATACTCAGACATTATGGGATGAAGATCAATCCTTTGAAATGTTCCTTTGGCGTTGCGTTAGGGAAGTTTTTGGGTTTTATTATGAATGCGCGGGGAATCGAAGCTAACTCGGAGAAAATTCAAGCTGTTCGAGACATATAAATGCCTATAACTATAAAACAAGTGCAACGCTTGAATGGGAAAGTGGCCGCGCTGCGTCGATTCATATCCAGAGCCACAGATAAGTGTTTTCCTTTCATCGATGTAATAAAGAAAGGACAGAGTAGTTTCGAGTGGACATCCAACTGTGAGTAAGCGTTCCGAGCTCCGGTAAGGCATTTGGAAAGTCCCCCGATACTATCGAAACCGGTAGACCATGAGATGTTGTACGTGTACTTGGCTGTATCCCAGCATGCTATCAGTACGGCTCTAGTTTGCGAGGAGGACCGAGTTCAAAAGCCGGTATACTATGTTAGTAAACGTTTAACAGGGGCAGAAAGAAATTATCCTATGATTGATAAACTAGCCTATTGCTTGGTGATTGCATCACGCAAGCTTCGGCCATACTTCAGGCACACTCAATCAGTGTTTATACCGATCAACCCTTGCGGAAGGTACTCCAATGACTAGAGACCTATGGAAGGATGTTAAAATGGAATATCGAGTTGAGTCAGTTCGATATTACCTACCTGCCACGAAGGGCCATACAAGGGCAAGCGCTAGCAGACTTCATTGCTGAATTCACCGTGTTAGACGAATCAAACGGTCACAGTGCCATACCACCCGTTTGATGGAAGATGTATACCGATGGGGCATCTAACGGTCGTTGCTCGAGGGCTAACTTAGTTCTTGTGACTCTTGAAAATCGATTAGTTTGTTATGCTTTGAAGCTCGAATTCCAAGCGACAAATAACGAAGCCGGGTATGAAGCATTGATTGCTGGCTTGAGACTTATCAGAGAACCGGGGGTAAAATCAGTTGAAATCTTTTGTGACTCACAATTGGTGGTGTACCAGGTGGGGGAGGGGGGGCTATCAAGCTAAGGGACATAGGCTTGCCACATACCTTGCACGGGTTCAAGAGCTACTAGAAAATCTAGAATATTATGATATTTCGCATGCCCCGCGTGAACAAAACAGAGAAGCCGATTCATTGGCAAAATTTGTGAGCACTGGCGATGCACAACAAATGTGATTGGTTCCCGTTGAAACCCTACATGCTCCGAGTATAAATATGATGGAGGTAGATTTCGTGTTAGAAACAAAAATCAAGAAGGAATCATGGATGACCCCATTCAAGCAATACTTGCTACACGGGGTCTTGCCCGAAAGAAGGAGCAAAAGGCGACAAGTCATTCGTAAGGCTTCGCGATATGTAATGCAGGATGGAATAATGTATCGGAGGGGATTATCGACCCCCTTACTCCGGTGCTTTTCCCACGATGAGATAAAACGAGTCCTGAAAGAAGTCCATGAAGGAGAATGCGGTGACCATACTAGGGGGCAAACATTAGCAAAGAAAATCCTCCGCTATTGATACTATTGGCCAATTGTAAATCGGGACGCTGCAGACTACATAAGGAGATGCGACAAATGCCAGTATGATGCATAAATCCCGAGAGCTCCGCCAACGGAACTTACGCAAATGGTTAGTCCCTAGCCGTTTATAATGTGGGGAATCGACATAATCGGCTCTTTACCCATATCCAAAGGTGGTGTGAAATACGCAATCGTTGCGGTCGATTACTTTACTAAGTGGGCAGAAGCAGAGCCTTTGGCCACGATCACCACCAAAAAGGTCATTAATTTCGTTGTATGAAACATTATATGTCGTTTTGACCTTCAACGGACTGTTATTACAGACAACGGAACTCAATTCGAAAGCAAAGATTCAAAGAATTTTGTCAAAAGTATGGCATTGGAAAAAAGGTTTGCAGCAGCTGCTCATTCAAAAGACAATGGACAAGTGGAAGCCGTGAACAAAATAATCAAGTCCATATTGAAAAAGCATATGGAAAAGGCTAGAGGAAAGTGGGTGGATGAACTTCAAACGTCGCTTTGGGCTTATAGAACCACCCACAAGTCCGCGACTGGCCCCACTCCCTTCGCATTAGCATGTGGCATGGATGCTGTTATACCCGTAGAACTTGAGGTTCAGTCACATCGGGTAACTTATTACGACCCTAAGTCGAATCGGGATCTTTTACTGGAATCATTGGACTTCATTGATGAAAAGCGTGAAGAAGCTGATTTAAGAGCGGTGGCATACAGAAACCGAGTCGCTCGATATTATAATGAAAAGGCCCGGCCGGGAATCTTTGATGTGGGTGACCTCGTTTTGAAACGAGTTTTCCCGGTCCCGTCGCATACGAATCCTGCATGGGAAGGTCCATACGTCATTGAACGGAAGCTTGGAGAGGGAACTTTCAAGCTAGCGACTATCGATGGTGCGACACTCCCCCGAGTATTGAATAGCGAGCATTTGCGACATTATTATACTTAGTTTATTTCTTTCATATTTAGTTGCAATTATTTCCAGCATATTTTTATTCTTAGTTTTCGGCGTGTAATAAGACAAATTAGTTTGTTTTCATTAATAAAGGCTTGAAACCATATTTGCCATGATTATTAATGTTTCTGTGTATGATAATACTATGGAAAACCACTAGAGTTACATTATTTTGTCTGATGTACGAACGAACACGAACACCTCAAAATCTCCAAGTCCTCTTAGTGCGGACTGGAGTACTCTAAGTCCCCTGAGTGCGGACCAGAGTATAAACGACTCAAAATCTCCGAGTCCCCTGAGTGCGGACTAGAGTATAAACCAAAATCTTCATGTCCCTTGAGTGCGGACTAGAGTACTCTGAGTCCCATGAGTGCGGACTAGAGTATAAACGACTCAAAATTTTTGAGTCCTCTGAGTGTGGACTGGAGTACTCCGAGTCCCTGAATGCGGACTAGAGCATAAACGAACCAAAATCTCCAAGTCCCCTGAGTGCAGAATGGAGTACTCTGAGTCCCCTGAGTGCGAACCAGGGTATAAACGACTCAAAATCTCCGAGTCCCCTAAGTGCGGACTGGAGTACTCTAAGTCTCCTGAGTGCGGACTATCGTATAAACGAACCAAAATATCCAAGTCCCCTGAGTGTGGACTGGAGTACTCTGAGTTTCCTGAGTGCGGACCAGAGTATAAACGACTCAAAATCTCCAAGTCTCTTGAGTGTGGACTGGAGTACTCAGAGTCCCCTGAGTGCGGAATAGAGTATAAACGACTCAAAATCTCCAAGTCTCCTGAGTGCGGACTGGAGTACTCTTAGTCCACTGAGTGCGGACCAGAGTATAAACGACTCAATTCTCCAAGTCCCCTAAGTGCGGACTGGAGTACTCTGAGTCCCCTGAGTGCAGATCAGAATATAAACGACTCAAAACCTCCAAGTCCCCTGAGTGTGGACTGGAGTACTCTGAGTCCCCTGAGTGTGGACCAGAGTATAAACGATTCAAAATCTCGAAGTCTCCTGAGTGCGGAATGGAGTACTCTGAGTCCCCTGAGTGTGGACTAGAATATGAACGGCTTAAAAATCTCTAAGTTCCTGAAGTGCAGATTAGAGTACAACTGACAGGAAGTCATCAAGTCCCCAACGTACGGACTGAAAAATATTCTAAGTACCCGAAGCATGGAATAAATGATGTATGATTTCAAAGAATTCCCGAGTTATATGAAGATGAATTGGACGTTTATGTAACTCTCGACAGCTCGGATTTCGACCGCAATAATATAGAAAGCTGAACAACAAAAGTCATTTGAAAGACAAAGAAACTAAACTTTATTTATTAATCCAAAATGGGTTCCTACTACAACTCCTCCAAAACTTGAGGTCAAAAGTCTATCTACATTGACTTTGAAAATAAATAAAAATAATTACAAATCTAAGCTGACTCTTGTTGAATGAGTGTAACAGATACTTTTTTGATTTCTTCGATTTCTGTCCCTCCTTCGTCTTCTCTGACGACTCCTCCCCCACACATTTTCCCTTGGAAGTTTTCCTTGATGGGGAGGTAACAACAGAGGAAGTACGAGCGACCTCTAGTGGCCTGGACCCACCAGGGATGATGACCTTCAAAGGCTTGTTCAAGGGATCATCTAGGTCCATGACTCGGGGCTCGACTTTGATTTCAGCTGTCATTTTCTTTTCCTCCGTGAGCTGCTCCTTCATGCTTATTTTAGAAGTGTGCTCAGAGGCGCTTGTGATCTCAATTTCATAACTACCTTCGATAGGAGATAAAGTCTCAGACTTATCCTCATCGAGTGCCTCAATACTTGAGCATCTGGACCGGGAGTCTTCCCGCATGAGTAGCCGCGCTTGTTTTCTCCTTCTTCTCCTTGGCGTCACCGCTCCTCGTAGTGGCCTCAGGGTCAGAGCGACCTGTGCAAGATCACAAGACAAATGTTAGAATATATTGAACTTATGCCAAAAGCAACGGCTCTGAACTTTAAAGGGAAAGTTATTTATTGATTACTTGCTGGCTCTCAACCGTCCGTGGGGTTTCACCCTCTAGAATGGGAGATAGAATGTAAATGCCGAGGCTAGGGTCTTTCAGGTCATAATCGGCGTGTTGCTCGAATGGATCAAGTGCTGGCCGATTAGCCGATTGAGTAGGAGGAAGGACTGGAGACTCGGTTCCAAATGGACCGGCAATGACATATTTTCCTTTGGATGAGGAGGAACCTTTGCTGTAGAGAGCCTTCGCTGTAGACAAGTCTGAAGGCTCATTCCCCCTTATAAATTCTTTCACCAAAGCCTCCTCGTCAACCTCTTTGGTGCCCAGCTCGACCTTCCTGGTCTTTATTAAAGTCTCCCATGCCTCGGCTAGTGATCAAGGTAGCCCTTGCCAAGAAATGTTAAGTCCCGATGCACGAGGACACGGGCGTTGAATTCTGCAATCAGTGGGTCAAACATGCACTTAATCTCCTCCTTGCCAGCCACTGTAGCCGCCTAAAGGCGAGAGTCAATCTTCGAGGATGCTATTCTCTTGCCCTCTTCACGGGCTTCATCCTTCAGCATCCCGACCTTAGAAAGCTCGTCGTCGAGCTTTGCCTTCAGAAGTCGCGTAGCAACGATCTCGTCGCAATATCTTCCAGCTCTTTGACTCAGAGGGAAAATGCATCCCTTTCCTTCTGAACCGAATCCTTCTCTAAATCCAGGGCCCCGCGGCGTTGGATCGCTTTGTCAAGTTCTTTCTTATGAGTTGTCTCCAGACGATTAACGGCCTCCGCAATATCTTTAGCACTTTGTTGGAAGGCTTTGAGCTGAGATTTGTACGAAGAGAGCTCTTCGTTTTGAGCTTTGATAATATCTTTATCATGGATAGCCTCAAGCTTCAGGCGATCAATTCCGTGTTGACGTTCAACAGAGACTTCTGAGACTTTTCGGCTAAGTGAACGAACGCATCATGCTGGACATAAACGTCGTTAGTACAAGCAACAACACTTTGTTTTACATGTCCCGGAATCTGATGAATCTCCAAGAGAAATTTCATGCCATCAAAGCATATCTTTGGGAATGTGGCTTTAAGCTCAGCAAGTCATTCTGCTACCGATGGATCGGATACAGGAGCGGAAGGAGTCTGCCTGGAGACAACAATTGTTTTGTAGGGATCCCGGGTTTTCCTGGTACTGGATGAACCAGAGTGTTGATCCCGATGGGCCTCAAGCTAGGACCCCTTATGTGAGGACTTCTCTTTGCTTTGCTTCGATTGAGGAGGAGGATCGCGAGGGTAGGAGGTCTGGCTATAGATTTTCCTTCGGTAGGATGATACTCGCTGGCGGTAGTCTCAATTGTCGGTGTCATCTTTGTCTCGACGTTTTCCGAAACCCGAATCCCGGCCGGAGTGGTGAAAAATAGATGAACCTCAAAGACGGTCAAGTCCATGTGTACGCCCTATGTCACCTGCACAAAATTTAAATAACGGCAAGTCAGTAAAGAATAGAGTGATGGTAAAAATTTAAGTGCAAGGTGAAGTGCACGTGTTTGTGTGTATCCTAGTGTTCCCCCTGACGGACCAGTTTCTTTATCTTTACTAGGAATGGCAATGGGACGGGTTGGGGCGGGTTTTTAGTGTCCCATACCCTTCTTGGATTTTTTAGACCTCGTCCCAGACCCGCCTCGTAGACCCGGTGCGGGTCTAGAATTTTGCCCCGTACCCGGGACCTGTACGGGTCCGGGTAGACCCGACCCACTCCAAGACCCGATGTGTCTCATGTATTGATTCAAAATTATGTACCAACTTACATATATTTATTTGTTTATACTCGTTATCACCAAATAATACATGAAATATAAATAACAACGTGTCTAAGGAAAGTTAGTAAAAATGATGTGTACAATAACAATTCAGAAAATATATACATATGCTATTGTATAATTATCAATGACGCAACTTAATACTCTAATTTTTTATATAGATTATTTATTGGAACATTTTAATATCCATGCTAGAATCACTTATATCTATGAAAATTAATAAATCATTATAGTAATAAAGCAATTTCATGAGATGTTAGTAATTCGGGTCGGGTTGGAGCGCTTCAACCGAGCCCCGACCCGACCCTAGACCCAGAGCACTCAAGAACGGGTCACGGGTCTACCCGCCCCAATGATCCAATGAGGCGGGTCTGGACTGGCCAAAACAGGGGCGGGTCGACCGGGTTTCGACCCTAGACCCGCCCCATTGCCATCCCTAATCTTTACTAATAGGAGTTTTTTCTTCCTGGTTTTGGGTTTGAACGCTTGTATCGCCTCTCGTGGACGAATGAAGCTTAAGGGACTCCGGATCGTCAAAACCATAGTTAAGCAAATCATCAGGTATAGTGAGGTTCGACAGGCCTTTCAAAGAACTCTCTAAGTGTTGTGAGGAAGTCTCTCTCTCCACTTGAATAAGGGTGACCTTAGAAGTTCCACCCACTGTTTTCTTCCTCAGCTTGTAGGTCAATTTCTTCTTTCCTTTCGAAGGGGAAGGTGTCGTTTCGATATCATGAACCTCGACTTTCGGGTCCCGAGCGGGACTAACATTTTCACCCTGTACTTCGGGCATCTCAGCTTCTCTTATCTCCCCCTCCTCCAGTGTGTCAGGGGCATTACGTGCTGAAGACCCAGCCTGCTTTTTTCATTTTCCCGAAGTAGGCTTGGTTATAGTGACGCCTTGAGGGAGGCTTATTCGGCGACCTTCCACCAGCAGCCCAAACTTTGAGGGCGATTCATTTGAAATGAGAGATCTGATGTCCCGGTCTTCTACGGGGATAGCTCGGATAACTTCGATAGCTTCAGAATATCCGGAGCCTTCGGGACATGGGTTGATGCCTGTAAAAATAGAGAAAGAGTTAGAAAAGGTGCAGTTTTCGCTAAACACAAGTATTGATCCAGGAAAATGACTTACTCCCTTCCACCCATCTCCTCGCAAAGCCAGGAGGATAGCGCACATAGAACCACTCCTGCTTATACTGGGCTAACTTGCTCCAAGCCCCAGTTAGGATTTGACACATGCTATGCGGCTCGAGGAATACAAAAGTTGGGCTATCTGACCATCTCTTGAAGCGATAGATATAGCAAATATACCCTGTAGTCGGAAGCCTGAAAAGGACATTTATGAAGAGAATGCAAGTGCCGTATATGAACGCGTGGCTATTTGGATGTAATTGCGATGGGGCGATCTCGATATACCGTAACAAGTCACGAAGAAAGGAGTTAAATGGCGGCATGCTACCGACCCAGCACATAAATCTGTTGCAGGCAGTATATCTGACTGGGGCAAGTGAGGGCGATCCTGTCCCGATGGAACCAACACATCGTTGAAAGGAATCCCGTGTACTGAGCATATATGGCAAAGCGTGCTTTCGTTAATCTTCGAAGCTTGGGAATCGATCGGGTTGTCTAAAAAGATCGCTGCATCCAAGGCATCGGAGCCAAGTCGACAGATGCGATCTCGGGGCTCGGCATGTTTTGTACAAGAGTAGTCGACGGATTTGAAGTTCCAACTACTTCTTGGAGAAGATGGCCCAGGTCTGTCTGAGATCGTGGCAGAACTAGATTTCCGAGACATCTCTAGTCAGTGTTGAATCTAACGAAACACCTGTTTGGACTATACTTAAAAAACAATCGACATTAGACTTAACAACAAAAATACTCCCCGCGTGTAGAGTGTGAACATGTGCCATCATTCGAGTGTAAGTGTCAATGGATTTATGCCGTGCAACTAATGAGATAAAGTAAAATGCAGGTGTCCAGTGGTAGTTTTTAATTTTGAACTCGGAAGTTCATAATATATATCGAGGCTGTAGTCTGTTTTTATCGAGTTAAATTTCGATTTATAGTTTTCGATACGGAAAGTTGTCGGTCTGGAGTGGTCGATATGTTTGTATGCTTAAGTCCTTGTCCTTGTCTTTGTCACATGTTTAGGCATGGTAAGTTAGTCGAATCAACATGGGTTACATTTGAGTTGGAATGGTTATGACTATTGTTGTCTATTTCAAGACTTAATGCCGAACGACACTCGAGGAACTCGACTAAGTAATTGCCTAAACTCTCCCACTTTTCTTCTCCACCGTTCGGCATGCGATGAGTCTTGCTGAACCACAATCATGCCGAGCCGCATCGCTCGACACTTTATCTCAACTCCAACTTTCTTCCTACCCTCCATCTCTGCCGCTCGGCACATATAAGTCCTTCGGCAAGTCATGCCGAGCCGCTTCGCTCGGCACTCTAGACTCAACCCTCGCTTCTCTTCTGTATTCTCTCTTTGCCGTTCAACATGACTCCTTGCTCCCTTCCAATCTTTCTTCGTCGTTCGGCACGAGAGAGTAATGCCGAGCCACATCCATACATTCTCTTCCAACTCGCACAACATGCTTAACCTCCACTTCCTGATCTCACTACTTCTTACCAGGCCAACCACCCATCCTATTCCTTCACTCGACAACTCGTCAAGGAATCATGTCCCAAACACCTCTGACATCCTCTTCTCTCCTCCACTCCGCCTAGACCTAAGACATTTTCTAACCGCGATTCGATTCCCTCATCCGCTTGATTCCTACCGACCTCGATTTTTCAAAGATTCACAAACTTGAATCTCGTGCTAAGTTTCGTAGTTGGGATAAATCGTTTAAAGGAGGAGTCATTACCTAATAAATGGCTCGAAACTCAAAGAGATTCTGGAATAGAAAGCGTGATTCTGTTCAGTTTCGTTATTGGGGAAGGATGTGGGGCAACGTATTGAGTTCGAGAAAAAAGAGGAAGGGTAAATTGTTAGCCTAAGTCTGGTCGAAGATGAATTTCTAAGTCTTGAAGAGCGGAGGTAAAAGTAAAAGGAAGGGGGAGAAGAAGTATCGGCTTATATAGAGAGAAGAGAAGTCGAACGGACAGTGACCGGTAGAACCGGTCAAGTCACCTCCATCGTTCGACATCAATGTCGTTCGGCATATAATGCCTTGATCGACATTCGGGAGGTCGAAGGAAAGCGCTATCGAAAAGACAGAATAGGCACTCGAAGGGAAACACAGAGTACTCATGATTCAAAGCGCATCATGTTCATCCACATGATGCACTTTGGGGGGCAAGTGTTACCTGAATGTTTGACCATGTAACAAGAGGCTCGGCATAAGCATCGTTCGGCAAAGGTGTGTCGTTCGGCACAAGGCCTCATTCGGCATGGAAAGGTCGCTCGGCATCCTCCCTCGTTCGGCATTCCAGCCTCATTCGGCATTCCAGGCTCGTTCGACATTCCAGCCCCGTTTGGCATTCATGCCTCGTTCGGCATTCAATCCTCGTTCGGCATGAAGCGTCGTTTGGCATGTGGCCTCGTTCGGCATAAGTAAGTCATTCGGCATCTCCCCTCGACCGGCATCGGGTCTCGTTCGACCAACACTCTTCACTCAACAAGCTGCAACATTCGGCATAGAGGTACCGTTCGGCTTGGATATATGGCTCGGCATTTGCCGTTCGGCATTTGCAGCTCGGCACACAAAAGTCACTCACCACAGTCCGAGGTATCTTGCTCCTCGGCCCATTAGGGTAGTCCAACCCATCTTCGTCTATAAATAGAAGGGCAGGGGCATAGTGAAATGACCTTTTTTCAAGGACACTGGGGAGACTCTGCTGCTTTCAAGACTCACTCTATTTTACTTAGCATTTTTATTCAAGTCTTTATAGTACAGATTGTATCTGTATTCAATCACCTATGAAAGCAATAGACTTAAAGTGGACATAGGCAATTACGCCGAACCACTATAAATCCAGTGTTCTTGTTTTTGCATCTAAATAGCATACAGTTCTCTGTTTTAATTTACTTTCTTCATTAATCTCTCTACACAATCCTTCCTAAGGGTGTTAGTGACCAATTCTGGTGCTAACATCTTGAATTTCATATCTTTTGGGTAAGACCTCATTGAACTCCTCACTTTGAGAAATTTTATATTTTATTATTGAGTTTTATGGTGGTTGGTGAATTTTCCATCAAATCTAAAATTCAGTTTCAATGCACGTTATTTACATCGTCAAATGAAATTGGTGTTGAATTGTTTACTACTTTTTCACTAAATAAGAATTGTTAACTAGTGGTTTTAAAATAGGTTTGACTAAAGGAGAGAATACCTGGAGAATATAGCTGAACTTCTCCTAAGGTTCAACTAATTGAATCATGGTCAGCAAATTAGGTGATATTATTCCACATTCTTAATATTTTATCCAAAACTATTAACAGACCACATCTTGAACATTAACTTTATAAAATCAAGATTACTCTTAAAGATATACTAGAAATGTTACAATCTTAATAGAGGCATTTATCTATTCCGCAAGAAATAAAGGAAGAAGTTCCTTGGAGTTTTAACCCTAAAGAACAAAAGGCTTCTTTCATACAAAGGGAGGGGGCTAAATGTTATCCATAAAATGTTCTCATAAAAAAAGTATGAAAGAAGGAGAAAAAAATTGATGAAGATTAGAAGATATTAGAATGGTGCATCACAAGAGAGAGTCTTTCACAAACAGATGGAAGCGTCAACAACACCTCTTGAAGGAGAAAAGAGGATGTTTCACCTTCACCATTTCTTCTAGATGAGTATTCAACCACTTCAAACCTTTCGAAAGCATATATATAAATTTCCGAAACGGTTAGGGCCTTTGTTTTTCCAAAAAATCCACCATTCGACTGATTCGAAAGGTCCTTCAAAAAAGATTAAGGAAAAGGAACTCAAACCAAACCTTTCGAAGGAATCAAAAGGTTTCAACTCACAGTTCAAACCAAACCTTTTAAAGGATTCGAAAGGATGCAATCATCAGAGTATAACAGCATCAAACCTTTCGAAGGGGTCGGAAGGTTCCATCTCACATCATCCATAAAGTTACTACCTTTTGAAGAAGATGAGGAAGTCAAAGCAAGTGTTAGCAACACCACGGTGATCTTTTCAAAAGCATGGCAAGCCTTTCGAACTGGTTAAGACTCATCAAGATACCTTCTGACAAAGTCGAAAGGTTCTATGAAGAAGGCAACACTCAGAAGTTAGCAAAGAATGAAAGACAACCTTTTGAAAACATTGGAGGGAAGCACGGCTCTCGACAATGTTCAAGTGAAGAGCAACCTTCCGACAAGGTCGAAGGGCTCGCAACAGTCAAGTGAAGAGCAGCCTTCTGATAAGGTCGAAGGGTCCACAATAAAATATAGAAGGCAAATCCTCTGACAAAGTCGAAAGGTACATGAAGGCATAAATAAAAGCAGACCTTTTGACAATGACGAAAGGTCCATAATGGCACATAAGGAGCAAACCTTTCGAAAAAGTCGAAAGGTTCATGGCTACGTATCAAAGGGTGACCTTCTGACCTGGTCGAAAGCATGGAGTCGAAAGTAGGGCCGTCTGCGTCTATAAATAAGACCCAAGGGGTAATGTTTTGTGGGGATTTTTCTTTATTCTAATCTTGCAACTTCTTATATAATAGTGCTGTAACCCTAAATTGAGAGTGATTTGGGAAATTTAATAAAAGGAAATTTTCTTTTTGGATACATAGGGGAGTCCTTGGCTCTGTTAATTACTCTATTATTTGCTTTGTTCATAGCCAGATTGATTCACATTTTCAGGTTCAGTCTCTCCGGAAGGTTTTGTCAACAAAGACAATAATATTCCTTTTTAGATAATCCTTACATCCCTTCAGAGGCCTTTATCCTATTACCCTAACCCTTCAATCACAGGGGTAATTTATTGGAATCAATGTTCATTAAAACCTTCTGAAATCCTTGAAGCCGTGGATTAAACTTTTAGATAAGATCTACAACCTCTTATATTCCGACAACTATAGTAACCCTTCGAATCCAAACAATCAGTTGCCTAACCCTCCGGCAAGGTTGACATCCACTTTACATCTACAAAACATATCATACATAATCTAAGTCCAAGAAGGATACACATTTCGACCTTTTGACAGGACTAAGATTAACCCTCTTTAGAGAGCAAACTAAGGAAATTCCGTCTCAACCAAGAAGATAACTTTAGCGGGAGATCTTGCAAAGGTTCAACTAAGACAGTGGCCATTTTACACTAACCCAGCAAGGCCGAAAGGTTCCTTTAGTCTTATGTCTAAACCATTTTACCACGTCGAAAGGTCTAATTCGAAGGATATCTACAAATAGTGATACAAAAATATTTCCAACGATTATCGACCCCTCGGAACAGATCAACTCAACCCTACCATTCGAAGTAATTTTAGGGTATTGACAAGATATTTACTAATTTCCTTAAAGATTTGATTTTCCACCATCTTCCATTAAGTCCATCTACTTAGATTCTTTAGGGTGTTGACGACAAATTTGATTAACAGTTAACAAAAAGGTATCTACCTGTAAGGCTAAGTTTGAAGGCAATTCCGAAGGGTATCGAATCCTTTATTTAAACCAGTTTATTCGCTCTTCTTGGAATAACTTTGGGGCATCGATAAGAAATCTTGTTAACACTCAACAAACAAGTCAAGTCACCCTAGGGGAATTTTTCCCTCTCCAGAAAAACTATAAAATGATTCATTGCAAGGGGTAATGTCCTTTATAGACACTCCCATTATGTCAAAATCATTTTGAATATTAACCGAACTTCTACTCTCTACTAGCACATGTCCTCCTTTTGTCTTTACATGTGTATACGAGACTACCATTGGATCGGTGTTGGGATGTTGCTTCTCACACAAATCTTGCTCAATAAACATAATCCCACAATTATCTCAAAGGGGAACTTTAGCATCTCTTTCTGAATCCACGGTACACACGAACTCCTTGTCATTCTTCGCTGATTGAGCAAATCTTTCTATATTATTCCAACTCTTATCTATACTAACCACAATCTGTAATGACCCTAATTTTGAGTAACATTATTTAGAACATTTAATAGGATAAATTAAATAAAATAATGTTAATAGTTAAGGGTTTGAGATTGGTTAATTAATAAGGAGTCGTGCCTTAATAAATGTATAAGCTAAAGAGAACTGAAAATAAGTAACTAAGAGAAATATGATAAAGGTAAAATGGTAATATCCTTCATTATAATACCCTAAACCCTTCCATTCTCCATTCCTTATTCATTTTAACATTTACAAACAAAATTAGAACCATAAGAGCTTGGCCGGTCACCATTAAGAGGAATCAAAAAGACGATAAGCTAGAAATCAAGTAGAAAGCTTGAAGAAATTAATCAAAGGGCGAATCTCAACCTTCTTAACACCAAGCCAAGGTGAATAATTTGATTTACATCTTCTTTTTTTATAATGGTTTGAGTTTCATGATTATGTCCAAATTATTTTGCAAATAATATGCCATGTCATGGTTGTTTAAATAGATATATATGCTTATTGATGATTTATATGATTTAATATATGTTTTATGGTATGTTTAGATTGGAAAACCTATTAAATGACTTCCAAAGGAGTTGGGTTTTTGATATATGATCAAAAAATATATTTAGAAGTGGGTTTCAAGTTTCAAAATTTTCTAAATAATCATGGATTTATTATGGATTTTCTATGGGAGAAAATATTTAAAATTGGGTTAAAATCATTTGAGGCAATTATATAATAATTTTGGGTCTGAAATTTGTATATGTTAGAAAACATATTAAAAATGAAATGTCGTGATTTTAGGGAATTTTCCTAAGTATTTTACTATGATCATAAAATTATTTAACTTTAGGGACTTAAATGTTTATATGTTGTATAAAGGAGAAGGGCTTATTTGATTAAAATATTTTAAATGGTAAAATTTGAACTTGGCTGTTTTTTAGTAAAGGATTTGGTAAGGAAATGGTAACCAATCATATTTTGACAAATTTGGCAAGTGAGGTGAAAAGAATTTACTTTAAAAGACATAAAATCAATTTCGTTTCGAATAACAACTTTTCCACTTCCTTTTCTTGCTTTCATCACCATGCCCAAAAGGCCTTTCGAACCTATTCAAAACCAATGCATATGGTATCAAGCAATCAGTATGTAGTGAGTTGGAGAAAGGGGAAAGGCACAGTGTCGAAGGCATGCATTCGAAGGGGTTCAAGCCACTCTAACTAGCTTTCGAATCAATCAACTCACCTTTGTTTAAAAAGAAGCTTTCAAATAAGTTGCCATTTTCCTTTGTTTCAGCTTTCGGAAGACTGCCGCATACTCTTTTTTTAAAATAAGCCTTCGAAAGGATAGTCACTTTTGAACCTATTTGATACCCATGCTACCACATTCGTACCCTTCGAATTAGTTGATGCCACATTTCTTTATAGCCTTAAAAAAAGTATTCGAAAGGGTGCTTTCACCTTTAACTTGAAGCCGCCTTCTCAATACTTTCGAAAGGGTTGTATTGCTTTTTTAAATGGTTTTGGAGGCAATGGTTTCGAAAGAGTGGGTTTTGAAACTATCCTCTTTCTTTTAGTTGGGATTAATGCTTTCGAAAGTGATGCTTTCACCCTTGTTCTTTATGACCCTTTAGTCATATTAAAGGTTAAACCCAATGGTTTCGAAAGGAATAATTTTGAATGGTTCTGAAGTAACGTTCCCACAAACCCTTACTTGAACCCAATGCTTTCGAAAGGTATATTTTAACTGTTCCAAAAGATTTGTTTGTAGTGGTTTGAAAGGAAGGTTTCTAATGCTTACGAAAGATAAGTCTAAATGGTTTCGGAAAAGGATGTGTAAGGTTTTATGTAATGGTTTAGAAAGGGATACTTTCATTTATGTTCGAAAGGGAATTGTTTAAGGTTTTAAAAAAAGGTTTCAAAGGTATTGTTTTGGCCTTATAGACTAAAGTTTTCTAAGTTAAAGAGAGGCTTTAACTTATTAAAAGGGATAATCCTATTGGTTAAATTTCATCAATATTGGTTTGTGTAAAGCATATATCAGGCATAAGAATTTTGAGTAAAGCAAAGAGTATAATTCCCTTGTTTTATAAAGATATGATTTCAAAGGTAAATCATTTGTAAAGAATGTATACATGGAAATAAAATTTGAATATGGTAGTTAACCCTAAGTTTATGACTCAGATATTAGAAGATCAGATGGGACTGGTATGGGGTCACGCCCTATACTTTAGCTATTAGCCCCTAGCTAAAGTAATCGAAAATTCCAGTGTGTAGGGATTTGTCATAGATGGGACTAAAATAATGTAACACACAAAAGGGAATATACAAAGTAAAGATAGGTTATTGGTGAGCCCACAAAACCATTAGGATCAGTTGACCCTTGAAGAAGATAGTTAAGGGCAGATGGCCCGGTATTGTATCTAACAAAAGTTAAATTATTAATTATGTCTGGTAGGCCCGATTCAGCTAATGGTTAATAGTTTGCCATATAAAACTATAATGTGGATAGATAGTGCATTGATTACCCGATTTATTTGCATATATGTTATTTCTCTTGCTCTTATAATCAGTATGATTGTAGAATTTTCATTTGTAAAAGATATTCCTTTAAAGGATATTAGTGAGGGGAAACCCGCTCCGCTAAGTGGTGTGGTCTCACTTAATATCAATAAACCGGGATGTAATAGTATTGTTCACACCAGGCTTTATGTCTGACTCGAAGTTTATGTTTCCCCTTAAACTCCTGGGTGCTCAAATTTAATTTGAGCAGATTGAGAGTTAATGACTTTTCAAATTTAGTAGGTTGGACGAATAAGCTTCCGAAGATGTGCAGGAGGTAAAGCAAGATATGTGGAGTTGTTTAATAGTATTTCCGCTATGATGTATTTATGACCAATATGTCTATCTATTAGTACTCTTATCATCCAAGGGATCATCTTCATATGTCGCTTTTGCATAATTTGTAATAATTGTAATTGATCAAAACCTAGGAATCATTTTAGGACTATGTAACCGATTATGAAATATTGATTTGGAATGGAATCATAGAAGTTTTTTTTGAAATCGACGATTTATTTCATATTCCTATGCTTCTGATATTATGAATACCCTTAACACCATCGTATTTTGTCACCGAAAGTTAAATACTATAGAAGACTGCAACATTTGTAGCACTTAGCTTTGGGCTACAAGATAGGGGATGTTACACAATCCTTCAATTATTTTTAACTGCGACATTGGCACCATTCCCACCAATACTATATGATGGTTATCTCATAAGATGCATGGGGATCAAAGTACCATTTCAGTATTTAGCATACCTACATAACTTTTTATTAATATACTCCTTAATAATACTATATAAGCACTAACATTCATTCGTGTTATGTCCATACGTCAAAATGACAGTATTTTCTAAAATTCAAATTCTCTTCCATTTCCTTCTTCAGCAAATGCCTCTTATACTTTAATTCTGCTAGTGTGTTTAGATAGATTTTGATCCTTATAAGCATCAAGTCTAGGCCCAAGCATCCATCTTTTGCACTCTACCCATTAACTCGGTTCTTAACCAAGCAAAAATCAACCGAAATAGAAGGTAAAACTAAAAAAATGTCTTAGGAGCTTGGAAACATGCCTAAAAGAGATAGTGAATTGGACCTGGAAAAATTCAAGAAGTTTGAAGCAAGTGAAAGCTCTCTTCACAAAGAAATCCTCTCGGTACCAAGAGGTTTATATTGGTCGATATGTACCATATTCTTCTTGTACTCCAAGTGCATCTCAAACCCTTCGTCATCTAGTGCTTCTCTTGGAGATTGGATATTCAACAAGGATTGGCGAGAAGAAAACCAAGAAAGCATGTTAGTTCAAGTGTTATCAAGAGAATCATTAATAATCAACTCGAAGTATATGGAAAAGAGTTTGAAAAACATCAGTTAGAACATAGAAGGATGGGATAAGTGAAAAAAGAAACATAGCACAAGTCAAAGCCAGTCGGTATCGAGAGCTTTCTCTAGGTACCAAGAGGTTTATTTCACCTCTGGGCCCCACTGATGAACGTATTTCTCTGCAATTTAAACCATTTATTTCATATATTTTTATTTTAATAAAGCGGTATTATACGGGTATTTTGTTGTGGTTTTGCAGATTATTGATTCCAAAGTGCAACGTTGAAATTAATCGGTTATGTCGTCCATTGGTTCAAAAATCACGCAGCAAAGAGTGCAACATTTTGAGCATTGAAATAAATCAAAGCAATATGGACCAATTCAAGCAATGATGTGGACGTATATATGTTCTCTTTCACCAATTCAAGCAAAGGACCAGTTCCTCCTAAAAAGTAGCATAATACATAGCCATGATATGAAGCAAAATGGGACACATTCAAAAGTAGCTTACGTATGAATTTGGACCAATTCACATATAAAAGTATTTCAAGAAATGACGTGGCAACTTGACTCTTCACCAATTCAAGGAATGGACCCAGTCAGTACAATTATCTTGGCAAATACTAAGAATAGAACCGGTCCTATTGCTAAAAAGATGGACTGATTTTAGGGGTTGAAAGCCTATATATACAGCATTATACAACACCTTGAAATCATCTCTTACCTCATCACTTTTCTTCAAGTTTAGATTTAAATTCAGCACTGTTTTTATTTTCGAACAGAATACGTAGGATTGTTGATTAGATTTAGCAATTTATTTATTCTTGTTCTTAGTTATTTTCTGCACTCTTTTCAGTTAGTTAATAATTATTTCAGTTGTTTGCTCCGTTATCTTCTTTTCCGCAATTTCAATTTCTGTTCTGATTTTTTTACAATTCTATATTTTGGTTGCAATTTCGATTAGTTTCGAAAACGATTCGGAGTATATTATTGTTTTTATTTTCTGTTCAAAATTCACCGTCGAATTCGTTTAACACGCCTAAGATTTAACTATGGATTTTAATTGTTTTAAAATACAATTCCCTGTGTTCGACCTGCATACTACACGCCTGTGCGCTTGCAGAATTTATTAAAATTTGTGCTTTTCTAATCAATAGAAAAGTCGCAACACCCACCTATTCACTTGTGTCAATGGGACTGCTTTTTGGACATTAATGCAAGAAGGCTCCTATACCTGTACACTTTTTCCTTTATAAATATCATCCTAACTCCAACTAAAGGAGGATCTAGACTCTATTGCTTCATCATCTCTTATATTCCTCACTCATAAGTCACACAGGGAGCTACTGTTGGCAGCTTTAGATAATAGGACCTATCAAATGTTGTATTAGTGACTTTTAATTTTTCCCAAACTCTCTCTAATCAATAATCAATAAAGACATAAAGTGGATGTAGTCTAGAGATTGTCGAACCATTATAAAAATATTATGTTTGGCTATTCTTTTTCTATTATTTTGCTATTATCTACTAGATCTTGGTTCTGTACAGCAAATCTTTGGGAGTTGATCCAATTTTGGCATCAAAATTTTAGTGCTTTCACCGAGAGAACTGTATCCAGACTTAAATTTTAGGTTGGAAAGATCCAGAATTTAGATCCAGAAAACCTGCTTAACTTGAAGGATTGCTAATAGAAAGTTATGGCATCAAGGAGATCTGGAAGTTCACCAAGAGCTGTGGCTGGTTATGATGAAGGGAATACTCACCAAGTTGAAGTTAACAATCATCAAGTAATGTTAGAATACTCTGCTCAATGGGATGTAATTACCAGAGAAGAGCTTAATAAAATAATGCAAGAGTTGAACCAAAAAGTGGTAGATAGCCAAAAACTTTAATAGATAGTATGGATGCGTTGCTAACCTTGTAGCGGCCAAGAACCAGAAGAAATAGAAGGGAAATTTTACATGCAATAGAACAAATGAACCCATCATTTTCAAGCCTAAACAGAAGAGATGGAAAGCAGAAGCAGAAAGTAGGAATCGCTGGAGTTATAGAAGGACTTGCAAAAGTAAGCAGAAGTGCTCTATCAGTAAGAAGACCACCCAGTATCAAAAGGAATCCTCTTGGCACGAAGAGGAACCTAGAATGCGGTGATGCCTGGGATAGTGAAGTATTGGTGGTTTTTGATGAAGAAGTGGATTTGCAGCTTGATGATGATGGTCTCAAGTTGGACGTTGAGGCTGATGAAGATGGAGTTCAGACAGCTACAGCTCAACCGACTGCATGTCCACGAAATACTAAAGGAGTGGTTCTCCGAGAGATAGGAGGACCTAGATGTCAGCTGGCAAACTAAGACCGTTTGCATAGCCAAGTGCTCAACATAACCCTTAATAGTTGACCTTTGGATTACTGTGCTAGTGAGGAGTATATAGCTGATATGGTTAAATGGTTGGTGGAAGAATGCATAGGTTGAAAGAGTAAAGATTAGGGCTTTGCACCTGGCAGGACTTTGTTTATCGTAAATATATAGATAGAAGAGTACCCTAAAAAATTTATGATGCTGACAATGCTATTATATAATGGAACTGCCGGCTCCAGACAACACTTACTCAAGTACGAAAGACATATGAATGGGCTAGAGCTACAGATGTTGTTTGTTGTAAATGATTCCCTATCTTCTTAAAGGGAGTTGCTTCTATGTGGTTTACTAGGCTTGCGCTATGGTTTATATCAACTTTTGACGAATTAGCCAAAAGGATTTTGGAGCAGTTTAGGCTCCATGTTTCCCGACCAAAGGACGTGATGTGCCTCTCTAGCTTGTCTCAAGGACCTAAAGAGTCATTGAAGGGTTTCTTGAATTGATTCAGCATCGCTGTTACGAAGGTTAGCAATCTGAAAGAAGATCTAGTATTCATGGCACCGGTCTATGGCATTCACATAGATATTGATTTTGGTAGGTGGCTGAAGATCAAACAACCAACTACTATGGAAGAATTCCATTGAAAGGAAAACCAATATTCGTGGTTAGAAGAATCAAGCTTAGTTGAAGGCAATGTTAGCAAAGGTAGTAATTTAAAGCAATAAAGCAGTTAAACATGATGGAATAAACCGTGGTGGAGTTATCAGAAATGCTGAAAATTCTAGGAATCAAAATATACTGGTAGGCGTAACAAGAACAAGAAACGCCCTAGGAATATAAGACCAATAGATTATACTCCCCCGAATGACACATTGGAAAATATTTACCTCACTACCCAATGAACTGAGCAATACAAGAAGCTACCCAGGAGGAAGGCGACAGAGAAGGAGAAATGTTTTAGAATGTTCTACTGTTTCTATGAAACTCATGGACACAACGTAAATGAATGCCATCATATGAAGGATTTGATTAAGGAGATGATATGGGAAAACAGAATCCAGCATTATGTTAAGAAACAATAGAACAATGACTAAGCTGTGGGTCCCTAGGGACCCCCACTTGAGGAAAACCATCTAGACCAAGCGGTGAAGCTCCTAGATGTAATGATGGATGGTTGCTAATAAATATCATAATTGGTGGTCCTCGCCCAGTGGAGAAAAGCAGGGTGAGTCGAAGAGGTATGCGAGTTCGTTGAAGCATGCACCGTAGGAAAATTGCTACGTCGTCGAAGATGGAGCTCCGACTAAGCAACAAAAGATGATAATGGATGACATTGTATTTAGAAACCGCTCTGATGGAATTGAGGCACATGCCCTTGATCCCATGGTGATAACAGCCAGAATTGGACCGAAAGTTATGCATCGAGTTTTGGTGGATAACGGAAGCACGGTAAACATTCAGTTCAGAAAGACTTTTGGTAGATGAAAATCAATATGAAAGATGCGATCACCTACAAGATGAGGATTCAGGGATTTACATGTGAAGCCAAATAGTAGAACGGAATGATCAACTTGCCCATAGAACTTAGTGAAGGAGAATGTAAGGTGGTTCACATCTACATTTTGGTTATTGTCAATGAGTTCTCAGCATATAATGCTTTCTTAGGTCGACCAGCCTAGTTGACTTCAAGATTTCTTTGGCTCCATGGTGTTTGATAATGAAATTCCCTACAGAGAATTGGATTGGTGTGGTGCGAGGAGACCAAAACAAGGCAAGAGCATGTTATATTATGGAATTGCGAGAAGCTAAGAACCAAGAGAAAGGATAGAATATGGGGAAGGCTATCCACATTCAAGACTCACAAGCATAGTAAAAAAATCCTGGACACTGGATTGGGAACCATAGCCGATTCAACTAAGCTTGATATAGATTTTGGTAACCATGCTCATAGAAAACCTGGACCTTGGCTTGGGAACCATAGCCGACTCAAGAATATCTGGAATGTTTCTACGATTTATTCTCAATGCACGATGCATCTAGACTAATCCGGAGCAGACAAATGCCTTAAAGAATGTAATCGCCCTAACTATGAAGAAAAAGCTACAAAGATTGAATGGACAGATTGCTGCTTTGAGTCAGTTCATCTTCGATGCCTAAAGGAAGGTAAGAAGAACACTGAATGGAATCAGGATTGCCAGAATGCCTTTGAGGAACAATTGAAGCATATGGAAAGATCACCGGTCTTATCCAACTGTTGGATGGGGAGGATTTATTCATTTACCTAATAGTGTCTGCTCATGCAATAAGTATAGCATTAGTGCATGAGGAGGAAAGGATTCAAAGGCTAGTGTATTACATCAGCTAGCGGTTCGTTGGAGTTGAAAAGAACTATGCAAAACCGGAGAAACTTGTTTGATGATTGCATCAAGGAAGTTCGACCATATTTTTAGGTTCATCCAATCAAAGTGCTGACATACCATCCTTTGAAATAGGTGTTGTACCGACCCGAGACCTCGGGAAGGTTGCTAAAGTGGAATACCAAGCTGAGTTAGTATGACATTACTTACCATCCAAGGAGAGCGATAAACAAATAGGCATTGGCAGACTTCATCGCTAAACTTACCATGCGGGATGATGTGGTAGAGGCGGAGGATGTTTTAGTCATAACTTCTCGTTAGAAGTTATTTATTGATGGTTCTTTGAGTGAATTTATCTTAGGGGTAGGAGTAGTATTTAAAACACCAGAAGGATGATTGATCTACTACACACTGAAGCTAAAATTCCCTACGACTAACAATGATGCGAAATATGTGGCGTTGATAGCAAGATTAAAAATAGAAAAGGAAATGGAGATAAAGATCTTGTACATATTTAGCAATTCCCAACTGGTGGTTTGCCAAATTAGGAAGGAATACTAGACCACGGGTGCGAGACTAGCCCTTTACCTGTCAAAAGCACTAGAACTTCTTGAGGACAAAGAACATTATACAATAACACATATCCCTTTTGAGTAAAATATAAAGGCTGATTCGCTAAACAAACTAGCTAGCTCAAGGGAAGCAGATTTAATGGGATCGGTTCCAGTAAATATTTTAACAGCCCCAAGCATCGATCAAATGGATGTCGACTAGATTATAGAGACTACCAAAGAGGAGGAGTCATGGATGACTTTAGTCGAAGATTACCAGATCAATGGAACTCTCCCAAGAGATAGGAACAAACGGAAGAAACATCTTCAAAATGCACTATGGTTCATGATTCTAGATGGAGTACTATGTAAGAGAAGATTCTCAGCTCCCCTACTTCGAAGTGTAACCAAGGACGAGTCTAGGAAGGCTGGAAATCCATGAGGGCAGTTGTGGCGACTACACCGAGGGGTAAACCCTGGCAAAAAAGATACTTTGTTATGGATATTTCAAGTCAGCAATAAACTGGGATGCTGTTGACTACTCCAGACGGTGTGATCGGTGCTAGAGATTTGTAAAGATTCTAAGAGGCCTATCAATGAAACTTACATAAATGGTTAGTCCATGGTCATTTGCGATTTGGGGAATCAACATCATCGATGTGCTACTGATAGCGAAGGGAGGAGCTGAATATTTTATCATTGTAGTGGATTACTTCATGAAATAGGCTAAAGCATAACCGCTTACCGGTTATAATGAAAAAGTCAATCAATTTTGTAGTGAAAAATAATAATTTTAGGTTTGGAGTGCCCCAGAAGATCATTATCGACAACGGGACACAGTTCGAGTGTGCTAAGTTCAAGGATTTCTACAAAGAGTACAGAATTTAGAAAAGCTTCTCCATGGTCGTGTATCCGTAGGCATATAGGTAGGTGGAAGTAGTAAACAAGATAATCAAATCCACCTTGAAAAAGCAGCTGACTAATGCTAAAGGAAACTGGGTTGATGAGCTTCCACTAGCACAATGGGCTTATAGGACAACACTTAAGTCTGCAACTAGACACTCACCATTCTCTTTGGCTTATGGATCAAAAGCAATGAACTCGACAGAACTGGAAGTCCCATCTCATCATTAAAAGCATTTTGACTCGAAAGTGAACGAGGAGCTCCTGCTTGAGTCTCTCGATTTAGTTGATGAGAATAGGGAAGAAGCAGAATTAAGGATTGCCGCTTACCAGAAAAGATTACCATGGGACTTCAATGCCAAGGTTTACAGCCGAATTTTCAAAGTAGGGGATCTCGTTCTGAAACAAATTCCCTCGGGTGTGGGAGTGCTTAGCTCAGACTGGGAAGGAACCTACACGATCGATTAGAAGCTTAGAGATGGACATTCAAGCAAGCAACCATCAATGGAACCCATATCCAATGTGCACGGAACATAGATCTATTCTGGCACTACAACATTTAGTTTTTCTTCATTTTATTACAAATAATCCATCCAAGGATGCTGGGATCACTGTAACTAGGTAGGACTTTCCACTCTTTCCATGCGCAAATAAAGTTGGATTCATGAACCAATATAATCGTGCTCTTGTAAGAAAGATTGCTATGCTACACGATTAGCAGCCTAACCTTCTACAAAGTGGCATTGCTTGGAGATAGGTGAGAAGGTCCAAACCGCCAAGTCAATAATGAAAATCAACCCTAACCTTTAGAAAACCGGCATTGTCCGGAGATAGAAAATGTCAGGAAGGTCCAAAATGCCAAGTCGTCGATGAAAATCAACCCTAAACTTCCAAGAACCGGCGTTTCCTAGAGATAGTAATGCCAGGAAGGTCCAAACAATCGGGTTAATGGTGAAAATTGACCATGACGTTTTAAGAACCAGCATTGCTTTGAGATAGGCGACACCGAGAAGGTCGAAACTGTTGAGTCGATGGTGAAAATCGACCTTAACATCTTACGAACTTGTGTTGCCTAGAGAGATGCGACACTGGGAATGTCTAAATCGCTGGGTCGATGGCGAATATTGACCCCAACCTTTTGAGAACTGGCGTTGCCCGGAAATAGGTATTGTTGGGAAGGCATCAAACTGCCAGGTTGATGTTGAAAATCGACTCCAACCTTTTGAGATTTGGCGTTACCTGGAAATTGCCGATGCTCGGAAAGTATCAAACCATCGGTCAACGGTGAAAATTGACCCCAACCTTCAAAGAGCTAGCATTGCTAGGAAGATCGACGACATCGGGAAGGTCTAAATCATCGAGTCGATAGTGAAAATCGACTCCAACCTACCGATATTCAATGTAGCCCCAAGATTGGCAATGTCAGCGAGAAATCCTTCTAACAAGGTCATTGATATCCCAGTTTCTAGATTCTCAACATTGAACTTGGCAGCATTTGTTATGGCAAAAGATGACGATAATGCACCTTTATGATACATACATCTAGAATGACATTGGCTGAGGATGTCAACTTAGAAGAATTTGGTTGTACCCGGTGATTGGCAGCATCAAATACTCAACACTTGGAAACGAGTGGTAAGGTTACTAGTTACTAGAGATAGGAACTATCGTGCAAATAGGACTTCTGCGACGATGCCAGTGACCTAGCGAGAGACGCTTGAACGAGGATAGGCGGGAATAGTCATAGAGAATCAACAGTTGGAATTATCAAACTTGCCTAATCCCAGAGTCGGATTGAGGACTGGACCGGGGGAACAAGTTGCTCAAGATATGCAATCCCTCGTAAATACTCATACTTGGGTACTTAGAATAATCATCCCTGTAAATAGGGGCATATGCATAAACACTTGGTGCAAAAGAACTCGACCGAGCCTACAAGGGTGTAACATCTCTAATTTTTGTAACATTATTTAGGAGATTTAATTAGATAAATTAAATAGAATAATTTAGAAATAAAACGACAAGGAGAATGAGATTTGAAAATAAAATTTAAGGTCGTGCTTGATAGTTAAAAATGGACTTAAATGGACCAATATGTTATTAATTTACATAAAGGCCAATTAAGAAATAGCCGCCTTCATTTCTATAACCCACCTATTCACGTATCCTTTCATTTCTCACGTTTATTTTATTGCTCAAAAACAAAACAAACCAAAAACTAAGAAAGCTGGCCATTACATGGACGAAAAGAGGGGATGATTAAATCAAGCGAAGGAATTAAAGTAAGGAGATTAATCTTAAATCTAATCTCGAAGCTCTTATTATATTTAAGAGGAATAATAATTCATTTCATCTCTATTTTTTTAAAAATCACATGTTTTCGTATTTAAGATTAAATATGTTTTTATGATGTTTTAGATGATGATATGCTTGAATCGTTATATGTTGGATTTAAACCAATTCATTTACAAATAAATTTGTACGGTTTTAGGGCAAAACCGATTGTTATTAGTTTTAGAATGCCATGGAAAAGTTATACGTTAGGTAAAACATGATTGTAGAGATGGGCTTCAATTTTTGTAATTTTCCAAGCCATGGAAAATTTATTATGAATTTCTAAAGGAAAATATAATATAGTTGGGTTTAAAATTAATTTTGATTATTTCAGGAAGAAATTGGGTCTGAAGTTTTAATATGTTTAATAACATGACGAAAGTGAATTTCTACGATTTTTGGGGATTTTTCCTGATTTTCTATGGCAAATAAATTATTTTAAAGGAAGGAATTATTTGCAATATTCGTTTTGCTTAATGGAAGGGCTTAAATGTTAATTTTTCCCTTGATGTAGATCTAATAAATGCGGTTGTTATTTTGTAATGTATCTGAAATTTTTTAAGGCAACCAGTCAAAGGATTACAAGTAGATAGGTAGTCATAAAGCAATTACTAAAATAACATGATTTCAGCCTTCAATTCAGAAAAGTTGGTTCCGCCTCCTTTTGTAATGCCTTTCCACTCCATTACCTCCGCTCCAACTTAGTCGAAACCATTCCAGCCGAAACCTACCTAGTCGAAACCAATGCACAAGTTATCACTTTGATAGTTTATAGTGGATTGGAGGAAAGGCATAAGACAAGGTATCAAAAGCAATGCTTCCGATGGGGTTGCTGGAAATGTTGGAGGAGCTAATCTTGTAGCTCCAGTTGTGAATAACTATGCTAAGTTGAGCAGAGATTACACTAGTCTAGGTGCGAAACCGTTTATGGGAATGGAGGATGCTATGGAAGTTGAGAATTGGTTGTTGCATTATGAGTGTATCTTTTGTGATTGGGGTTTAGATGATGAGCAGAAAAGAATGTTGGCCTCTTAACAGTTGCAAGGGTCAGCACTTCATTGGTGGAATAGAGTTACTTTCGGAGTTCCGAATTAAGGAAGAATTGACACGGGCTGAATTTAGAAGGAGATTCGAACAGAGGTTTTTATCTGAGGTTGCTAA
This sequence comes from Allium cepa, assembly GCA_030765085.1. Lineage (NCBI taxonomy): Eukaryota > Viridiplantae > Streptophyta > Magnoliopsida > Asparagales > Amaryllidaceae > Allium > Allium cepa. The sequence continues at coordinate 236,622,175 of CM060943.1, read as the reverse complement.
GTCAGCCATGATGAGAAAGTTATGGATCTAGTTCAGGGAGAGATGTCGGTTATCGAGTATGCCACTAAGTTTGATGAACTGTCTCGATATGGATATGCTACTATAGACACTGACATCAGAAGGAATGAAAGGTTCATTTGGGGATTGGCGCTTGAGCTTGCTAGGGTGACCCTGGTACATATCCATGATCCTTGTAATGTGGTTGAGGGGATAGCAATTCGCCATGAGGAAATGCTTGTTGTTTGTTCTAGGGAGAAGCCAGTTAAAACCCAGGATTCTCAGGGAAAGAAAAAGAAAGTTCTTTAAGAAGAAGGGAGCCCAGATGGGAGATACTGCCAAGAAGGCAAAGGCTGGTTTAGTTTGCTACAAGTGTGATAAGACGGGTCATTATGCTAATGAGTGCCAGTCAGGCAAGGGAAAGAAGGCTACCGACAAAAAGAATGTGAAGTGCTTCAACTGTGATCGAGTTGGGCATTAGAAGAATCAGTGTCCAGGACCGGTTAGGGCGGACAAGGGAAAGGTTTTTGCTGTTAGGTCATCTGCTAAGCCAACTGTAGCTGATAAAGGGAAGAATGTGATGGAAGGTACGTTTTTGATTTGGAGTATACCAGTTAGGATACTATTTGATACCGTGCATCATATTCATTTATATCCCAGTGTTTGGTTGATAGGTTATGCTTTGAACCCACATACCTTTTACCTCCTTGGGGGTTGCAAATCCAATAGGAAGGCATGCAACTCTCTGGGGATGAGATCTGACAAGTTATAACTTGATTTGTTAGGTCATAAGTTTGCATGCAGTTTATATGTTTTTGATTTCGTAGATTTCGGAATCATTTTGGGTATGAATTGGTTGACGAGGTATGAGGCTAGGATATTTGGCCAGGATGGTGAGACATCACTAAGATACCCTGATAGTCAAAACTGAATTATATTCTCAGTGGAGAATTCTGACTGGAATAGTTGTGATTTGTTAAGTGCAATGGAAGTGGAAGAAGAGCTAAGTCAATTCGAGTGGCAAGAGAGTTTGCTTACGCTTTTGAGACGATCACAAGGCTACCACCGGAACGAGCTGTTGAGTTTTGGATAGATCTTGTGCCAGAAGCTGAACCTATAAGTAGACCACCTAGCAGGATGATACCAACTGAGGTAAAGGAATTGAAGGTGCAGCTAGTGGATCTAAAAGGATGGAATTTTACTAGACCAAGTAGTTCGCCTTAGGGAGCGACCGTGGTATTCGTAAAGAAACCGGATAGGTCATTGAGGATGTGCACCTACTACCGTTAGTTGAACGAAAGGACGTTTAAGAATAAGTATCATTTTCCGAGAATAAACGATCTGTTCGATCAATTATGTAGAGCCAGAGTGCTTCCCTGATTGGATTTGGCGATAAGTTTCCATCAGTTAAGAGTGGCAGAGGACAATATTTCTTTGACAGCATTTCAAACAAGTTATGGTTTGTGTGAGTGGTTAATGATGCCATTTGGATTAACAAATGCACCTGCTTTCTTCGTGGATTTGATGAACCGAGTTTTCCAAGAGTACTTGAATAGGTTTGTGCTAGTGTTTATAGTTGACATTTTAATATACTATAAGGATGAGAGAGAGCTTGAAGTTTATCTTTGAGTAGCAATTGAGACCCTAAGGCAAAATCAACTAAAGGCGAAGTTTGCCAAGTGTCATTTTGAAAGAATGAGGTTAAGTTTCTATTATCCCTCCTTTTGGCAAGGCCATAACACCAAGGAATTGACAAGAAACAAAAGACGATCTGTTCCAAAGATCGATTGTACACATGTTCACTATAGATGTCGATAAATTTTGTCCGAGTCTGGATCGAGCTACAATTGATGTGACAGGACCAGCAAAGCTATAAAAGCCAACGTTCCAAGTTTTAAGTCAATCGGAGTTCGTGTGCTCAAGATACGATTGATGCAATCTAAGGAAATCAACTCACACACATATGTCTGTTCGTATCCATCATTTCGCATCCATTTGTTCGTATCCATCACGCTATCTGTTGTTCGTATCCATCATGTACACTCAATTGCATGTCCACTCAGCCTGGTTCAACTTCGTATCGATCAATTGGGGTCAATTCGCACGGATCCCAATCACGCTGTTCGTATCAATCGATCATCGATCGATACGAATAAAACATCAAACGAATGATACGAAAACAACCTCCAGCGATCGATATGAAATGGCCTTCCGCTATCGATACGAAGTAGCCTATGAATATCGATATGAACAAGGCCATGCCAATCGACACGAACAGAACAACTTCTATCGATACGAATAAGACTCAACTACCATAGATATGAATAGAGCAACTACAATCGTTGCGAACAGAGCGACTGCAATCGATACGAACAAGACCAAGTAATATCGATACGAACGAGGCAAAAACATTAGGAATACTTGATTGATTCGACATGAACCTTGGATCGATCCTAAAAGCAAGTGCCACTTCAACTGGCATCATACATAATCATCAATGCGAAATGATCGATTCGAACAACATCGATATGAAGAGAACGACAATCGAAAAGCCTAAATTTGCATCGATCGTAACTCATAATCTACAAGTCTAAATGCCTCCAAATTTTCATAGGAGCTTACCTACGACCTAAAGAATGTTCATGCTAAATTCAACTCGATTTGGATCAAATCTTGATCGATACGAAATTTGTTCGTATCGATCACGGAGTGAGTGCAGATGACATGGGATCGATCCTGTGGGCCTACCCACGTGCTAGAAGAGGTCTTCCGAGATCTGAGCGAGAAACTTGCATCATACGCCTATAAATAGCATCCTAGAGTCTACGGAAAAAAGAATTTTAGCTCCCCTACGTCCAGACTCTGCCGAAACCATTTTTGCACTCAAAGATCACCATTGTGCTCGAAATCTACTGCTGTAATCCACTGTAACCAGTAGTAATCAGCAAATAAACATCAATAAAATCATCAATTTCATATTGGACATAGGCATTACGCCGAATCACTCTAAATATCTGTGTTCTTGCATGTTTTTCTTATCTGTTTTTGAAGTTTTTGTTAGATAATCCTCTTTTTATGTTTACTTTCTTCATTTTAGCTCTTCAAATACTTTCGAAGAGTTTTGTGCCCAATTTTGGTACAAACAGTTTCTTTGTCACGTGATTTCAGAGAAAGGCTCATCAGTTGATCCAGATAAGATTGAAGCTGTTAATAATTGAAAGAGACCAGAGACAGTAACTGAGATTGGAAGTTTGTTGGACTTGCTGGCTACTATTAGAGATTCATCAAGGATTTCTCACGGATAGCTGCCCCTCTGACTTAGTTAACTAGAAAGGAGGTGAAGTTCTTCTGGTCTGACAAATGTGAGGAAGTATTCCTTAAGTTAAAGCATTTATTGACCAATGCACCGGTTTAGTAGTTCCAAAGGGAACCAAGGATTGATGGTGTATACTGATGCATATGGAATTGGATTGAGAGCATTAATGATGTAGAAGGGTAAAGTTATTGCCTACGCATCCAGACAGCTTAGACTGCATGAAGTGAGTTGGCAACGGTGATCTTTGCATTGAAGATTTGAAGACATTATCTCTCAGGGGACAGGTTTGAGCTTTATACCGACCATAAGTCTTTAAGGTATTTATTCTCTCAGAAGGAGCTAAATATCAGACAGTAGAGGTGGATGGAATTTTTGGCTGCTTTTGATTTTGGTATAGAATATACACTAGGGAAAGGTAATAAGGTAGTGAATGCTCTTAACAAAAGACATCAGAATGTGGTATTAGTTATGTTGGTAGAGTGAAAGGATTTAGAAGCTTTGGTCAGTTGTGGTGTACAGTTAAGATCGACTACTAGTTTTAGTCAGAGTACCACCATGTTGTCCTGTTTAGAAGCTCGACCAGTGTTGATTGAAAGGATTAATTCTAATGAAAAGGAGGATCTAGTGTTAGCTGAGAGGATTAAAAGGCTTGAGGTTGGAGCAGAGATCAATGATATAAAAGAATTTTGTCTTGACCAAAGAGGGTGTTTGAGAAAGAAGGGACGATTGTGTGTTCCGAATGTGGAAGACTTGAGGAAAGAATTCTTGGAGAATGTGACCGGTCATTCTTGAGGAACCAAGATGTATTAGGATATGAAGAGGAGCTTCTATTCGGAAGATATGAAGAAGCATGTTGGCTTGTGAAATAGGCAGTGTGCAAACTATCAACAAGTGAAAGATGAACTTCAAAATCTAAGTGGGTTGCTTCAACCTTTAGAGATTCCAGTTTGAAAATGGGATTCGACATTTAAGGGTTTTGTGGACGGAATGCTAAGGTCAAATAGTGGTAATCAAAGTATATAGGTTATAGTGGACATACTAACAAAGAGTGCCCATTTCATTCCAGTCAAGTCAACCAGGATGGCACTTTCTTTAGCTAAGTTGTTCATGAAGAACATAGTTAGACTGCATGGAGTTCCTAGTAGTATAGTTGTTGACAGAGATGCATTGTTCACTAGTGAATTTTGGAAGGGTTTACCGTAAGTATTGGGTACCAAGCTTAATATGAGTATAACATATTACCCTTAGACGGATGAGTAGACAGAGAGATTCAATAAGATACTCGAGGATTTACTGAGAGCTTGTGTATTGGATTTTGGTGGATTTTGGGAAGACCATCTACATTTGGTTGATTTTTCCTATAATAATAGTTACCAGATTAGTATAGGAATGGACCCTTTTGAAGCTCTGTATGGAAGGCCATGCAAATCGCCAGCATATTGGTTGGAGACTGGAGACAGACTAGTCTTAGGTCCATATTTGGTTAGAGAGGTGTCATAGAAGATTGAGTTGATCTAGGAAAGAATGAACGAAGCTCGGTCCAGACAGAAGAGTTATGTAGATAAGAGGAGTAAAGACCTAGAGTTCTTAGTTGGAGATAAAGTTTCATTAAGCTATCACCGACGAAAGATATGATGCGATTTGGAAAGTCGGGGAAACTAGTACCAAGATATGTTGGACCATTTCAGATTATAGAGAGGATTGGGAAGCTCACATACAGAGTAGAGTTGCCGAGTATTATGGAACGTGTCCATAATCTATTTCATGTGTCTCATCTTGGTAAGTATGTGCATAATCCAGAGACTACAATTCCTCCGACAGCATTGGAAGACTTGATGGTAGAGCCTAATTAGACTTTTGTTAGACAATCAGTTCGGGTTGTAGTGAAAGATGAGAAAAGACCGAGGAACACGACAGTCAGGTTGGTGAAAGTTCAGTGGAGCAAAAACGAGAAGGACTGTTCTTGGGAGATAAAAGACAGGATCATGGACACTTATCCTAATCTGCTTTAGGGGTATGTGTATATTAGATTTATATAGATATTTGGTAGTCAGATAGGCTAGGATGGTTGTTAGGAGTTGTTACAGATGATTGCTATATTATGTATTATGTCCTTACTAAATTTCGAGGAAGAAATTATTTAAGTGGAGGGGGGCTTGTAACATCCTTATTTTTTTGATAACATTATTCAGTTGATTTAATTAGAAAATTTAAATAGGATAATGTAAGAATTAAAATGTTAAGGAAATTGAGATTTGAAAATAAAACTTAAGGTAGTGTACGAGTTACAAATGGGCTTAAATGGACTAATATGTTATCAATTTAAATAAAGGCCTATTAGGGAATAACCGCCTTCATTTCTATAACCCAACTATTCACATATCCTTTCATTTTCTCATGTTCATTTTATCTCTCAAAAACAAAACAAATGTAAACCTAAGAAAGCCGGCCATTACAAGGAAGAAAAGAGGGGAAGATTAATCAAACCAAGGAATTAAAGCAAGGGGATTAATCTTAAATCAAATCTCAAAGCTCTTATCAAATTCAAGGTGAATAATAATTCATTCCACTCTATTTTGTTTTTAAAATCATATATTTTCAGATTTAAGATTAAGTTCGTTTTTATGGTGTTTTGGATGATGATATGCTTGAATTGTTATATGTTTGATTTAAACCAATTCATTTAATATGAATTTGCATGGTTTTAGGGAAAACAGATTGTTATTGATTTTAGAATGTCATGAAAAAAAATATGTTAGGTAAAACATGATTTAAGAGATGGGTTTCAATTTTTGTAATCTTCCCAGCTATGGATTTTTTTTATGAATTTCCAAAGGAAAATATAATATAATTGAGTTTAAAACTAATTTCGATTATTTCAAGAAGAAACTGGGTCTGAATTTTGAATATCTTTGATAACATGATGAAAATGAATTTATGTGATTTTTCCTAATCTATGGAAAATAAATTATTTTAAAGGAAGGACTTATTTGCAATATTGGTTTTTCTTAATGGAAGGGGTTAAATGTTACCTTTTCCCTTGATTTAGATTTGATAAATGCGGTAGTTATTTTGGCAAAGTATTTGAAAAGTTTTAAGGTAAACAATCAAATGATTACAAATAGAAAGGTAGTTATAAAGCAATCACTAAAGATTGCATGATTTCATCCATTAATTCAGAAAAGTTGGTTCCGCCTCCTTTAGTTGCACCATTCACCTCTAATGCCTCTGCTCCAACTTAGCCGAAACAATCCCAACCAAAACGCACCTAGTCGAAACCAATGCACAAGGTATCATTTAGATAGTACGTAGTAGATTGGAGGAAAGGAAGAAGCCAAGGTGTCAAAAGAAATACTTCTATTGGGGTCGAAACCATAGTTTTGTTTTCTAACGATAAGTGCATGCTTTGTTACTTAAGGCTTTCCACGTAGTCGAAACATATGCTTTAAAAAGGTTTTTTTTCTCTAAATAGCTTTCGAAGTAGGTTTCCATATCATGTTTTAAGTAGGAGTTTTCAAATGGGTTCCTTTGTTTTTAAAATAATGCTTTCGAAAGAAGTGGTTCCGACCTAGTCGAAACCCAAATGCTATTCTTTTACCATTCGAATGTATTGCAGGTTCTCTTTCTTTTAAACTTAAGCTAAGTCACTTCCTAAATGCTTTCGAAAGGGTTCAGGGGCTTCGAAGGCAATGGTGTTGAAAGGGGGCTTCGATGCTATCCTTCAAAGTTTTACTCAATGGTTTTGAGCTTTCGAATAAATGGTTCTGACACTGTTAAATTTTCCCCCAAACAATATTACTAAGATTTTCGAAAGAGATATTTTCGTATGTAACTGCTTTGACCTAAAAGATGTTTTTACAAACGTAAAACCCAATACTTTCAAAAGGTGTGCTTTCACTTGTTTTGGAAGCTATGTTCTAAATATTTTGAATAATGTTTGGATACCATCGAAAGGTATAATTGGTTTCGAAAAAGATGTTTTAAAAGGGCTTCGAAAAGTATATACATAGTGTTTTGAAAAGGAGTTTTCTTTTCATTCGAAGGTGGTTATCCAGAGGTTTCGAAAGTGATGTTTCATGGTTTTCAAAACAAATAAGCCAATCTCTTCTTTAAGGAAAAGCCGTGGCACAAATAAATTAAAGAGTTTTGAAATAGAAGAAGGTTTCCTTATTAACGGGTTAAAGGGTTTAACCAAGTTTTATATGAAATGATTTCAGGGATATTTAACTACAGGTGTTGGTATTATTATATTGTTATGATTGTTTCTTCATATAATTATTCACATTATTATGAACCGATAACAATACTTTAGGGAAGGGCAGAATAACCAGCTAGGTTGACCCAGTAGTGAATATAACTTAACAAAATGTTAAATCCTAATTAAATATATTGGCGGGGCCAAGTGGTTCACAGTAAGCGCATGAAAACTGTGTATAACAAAAGATATTGGCAGGGGCCAATAGATTAATAGTTAGGCCATGAAAACTATGATTTGATATTGGCAGGGTCCAATAGGTTAATAGTTAACCCATGAAAACTATATCCTGATTAAGATATTGACAGTTAGTCAATAGGTTCCTAGTCGGCCCATGAAAACTAGGATAAGAGTAAAGATATTGGAGTTACCAATTGGTTTGTAATGATTCCATGAAAACTATGTAACTAGAAAGGGAGTCCATAAACGTTTAACAAGTTACTAGTAAGCCCATGAAAGCTAATAGGTTAATAGTAATCCTAGAAACTATAATTAATAGATAGTCAGAATAAATGGGATGGGTAATCTAGATTTAATATATTTGTTTGTATATCATCATATCATATTATTTTGAACTGTTTTAACCATTGTTGATGTATATGATCTTATAAAGGTTTCAAGATACTAGTGAGGAGAAAAACCATTCCGCCAAGCGGCGTGGTCTCACTAGATATCTGTATGGTTTGAGATGGTAAATTATCATTAATACTAGACTTTATGTCTAACTCATACTTTATTTTCCACTTAAAATCTCGAGTACTCAGTTGACTTTGATTAGTTTGAGGTTTATGGTTTTCAGGTGTTCTTTTAGACGAATAAAGCTTCCGGTGATGTGCAGGAGGCCTGCTAGGTACTTAGAGTTCTTTTATTTCTACTATGTTTGGTTGTAAAGGAAAATTTGTTTTATTGCCTCATTAAGTACTCCGATCATCCAAGGGGCATCTTCATATGTCGCTCTTGGCGTATGTTGTAATAAATATATTTTCGCTGAACGTGGCTAATAATTGTGGAATTATGTAATGAATTGGAAATGTTTTGAAATGGAATTTGATCTTGTTTTATGCTTCCTAATTTTTTCCATTTTCATGTGTTTCTATGTATCAATGCATCTAACATCGCTGAATTTGGTCGTCGAGGATTAATAACTATGGATGACTGCAGCATCCATAGCCATTAGTTTTGGGCCTCCAAGTAGGGGGATGTTACAAGTTAGTATCAAAGCATAGGTTTATGAAAAATTAAAAGAAGTTAAACCTAAAAGCATTTTAAAACATAATCCACCGAATCAAAAATATGATCGGGTTTAGGATAATGCTGTAGTAACATACTTGTATTTGATTTTTGTGCGTGTATACGTGTATAATTACGTATTCCCTTCTCTCTTAGACCGTTCTTTTGTATCTTACTGAGGCTCATATGCAGATTTACGAGAAAGAAGATATGGAAGCAGGAAACGGAAGAGGAAATCTCGATGGAGGAAGCACCACAAACAATGGAAATGCTCGAGCTAATACCAGGAGGAATCAAGGTTGACATGCTAATGCTAACCAAATGCTGATGCCAATGTTGGTGTTGGAAATCCACTAGTAGATATAGGTGTGATGTATCAGCTCTTCGTCAATTTGATGCAAGCAGGAGTTACTGCTAGGGTTGCTGAAAATTTGTAGGAGCTGATCTTGTTGCTCTAGTTGTGAATAACTATGCTAAGTTGAGCGGAGATTACACTAGTCTAGGTGGAAAACTATTTATAGGAATAGAGGATGCCATAAAGGTTGAGAATTTGTTATTGCACTGTGATCATATCCTTTGTGATTTAGGTTTAGATAATGAGTAGAAAAGAAGGTTGGCCACTAGACAGTTGCAAGGGTAAGCACTTCGTCGGTGAACTAGTGCAACTGCCGGTGTTGGGCGAATTCTCGCCCATGAGATCACGAGGCCAAGGAGCATCAATTTTGTCCAGAATCACCCTTTACATACATTCGGTACCTATGCCTAGCCGAACCAACGCTCTCCACGCAACACCGAACCACCCCTCAGCCGAACCAAGGCCACCAGACCACCATACACACACCACCGGACCAACACCGCCGAACCAACTACAACTGAACCACCTTCCCTCCACGCTACCGAACCAACCATGACCGAACCACCTCTCCTCCATGTTCTACTGAACCAACATGCCTTCATGCCGAACCAATCCCTTCCACATCACCACCGAGTCAACCTTCCACCGGTCCATTCCATCACCGGTCCAAGCTCCACGCCGAATGAAGCCTCGCCGAACCAGATCGCTTCAGCCCAGGCCCATCAGAAGCTATATACATCCAGGACCCCTGCCCCCTACCTCACTCTATAAATAGAGGGGCAGGGGTACAACAATGGCAGACAAGTTTGAGAGCTCAAGCAAGGAAGGAACTTTCAAACAACTTTCTTATACTTGTACTTAAAGCTTTGTACTTGTAATTTGAAAGAAAAGAGAGAATAACATATAAAGTGGACGTAGGCACGTTCTGGCCGAACCACTATAAATCTGCGTGTCTTTTACAGTTTAGCCCCTTCTTTTTTCATATTTGCATAAGTAACCTAAAACCTTGAAAATAACACATAATCAACTAAATTATACGGATTGGAGGTGTTTGCCCATTTTTTGCGCAAACATTTTTGGTGCTTTCACTGAGAATTTGAAACTCGAAGCTTCAGCTTCCCTTATTCAACCTTCTTTCCCAATAGCACCCTTCATTGCCTAGGAAACATGACTTCCAGGCCGAGAAAAGACACCAACAAGGGAAAAAACGTTGCAACCAGCAGCGCTCCAGATCCAGTGGATCCAGATCAAGAGAACCATCCCACTACGACAGCAGATCAGGCAAATCCAACAGCCCCTGCCGCGGAACAACCAGCAGCAATCACTAGGGCAGATCTAGACAGGATTGTGACTGAAGTAATTAACCGCTTCGCATCCCAACAAGAAGCTTTGGTGAACCAACTCATGTCACGCTTGAGGGATGCCGAAGAATCCAACCGCAACACTGAATCATGGGGTGAGTCTCAATCTGGAGTATCTCAGAGACAACAAAGGTCTTCCCTCTTCGAAGAAGCTATCAACAGGAACAATAGTGATAGGGGCCGCGCCCGGACTCAGCCCGAACTCCGACTCGAGGAAGCGCTTGGAACCGAACCCAATGGGGGAGGCACCAGGCGAGGGTCGGATGTAGCTGAGCCAGTCATGCCACCTAATCATAGAAACCCCGCTGAACGGAGCCGAGCTAGAACCCAGCCCGAAGTTGACCCCATGGAAATGCTCGAAACAGAACCCCGCAGGGGAAGATCAAGGCAGGGGGCAACTGTAGCTGGTCCTAGCATGCATCCGAGTAGCCAAAGACAGCCACTGGGTAATGTCAGAAGTGATAGGCTATACCATCCCTACAGGTCATCCGGACGAGATCGATCCCGCAGGGAAGAACCAAGCTCATTCTTGTCCGCTCCAAATTCTGATGAAAGAATGGCAAGATTAGTCAGGGAATGCGTCCGACGGGAGCAAAGGGAGCGAGGGATAGGCGCTAGGGTAATCAGCCCTTTCACCTGCGACATCGAAACCGCCATCACCCCTCGAGAGTGGAAAATGCCGACGATGGAACCGTACAAGGGAACTTCCGACCCCGTTGTACACTTGCAGAGATACACACAGCATATGCTCATGAGCGGGGCAACAGAAGGAGTATTATGCAAATGCTTTCCACTATTTTTAGCAGATCTACCTACCTCCTGGTTCTGCCATCTACCCCAAGGATCCATCAGTTCATGGGAAATGTTGAAGGAAAAGTTCATTAGCCAGTTCTGCATTCATGTGGAACAACCCAAGGATGCTTATTCTCTATCCAATGTCAAACAGAAATCCAGAGAGACACTGCAACAATATCTAATCCGGTTCAACGCCGCAGCGGCCGCAGTCCAAGATGCCGATGAGAAACTCACCCTAATGGCCCTCTGTAGTGGTGTGCACCCAGATACCAAGTTTGCTAGAAGACTAACTAAAGAAAAACCAGCTACCTTGCCCGATTTCTTTCATGAAGCTGGGAAGTACATGAGACTCGAAGAGGCTGCCACTGAAAGGCAGACAGGACCACAGGCTAAGACGGCCATGGAAACGCCCATGCCGCAGCGAAAGACATTCGGAGAAACGACTCCAGAGACAATGCAGGGGGCAAGAAGGGAGAAAAGCGCCTGTACCGACCAGGACCGAGATTTGACGCTTACACTCCCTTGAATGAAACAGTCGAGAACATCTTCCTGGCCACCCAGGACGAACTCACATATAATCGCCCCCCGTACAAGAAAGAGTCAGATCGTGCAATCCAGTCCGGAAAATTCTGCCGTTTCCACGAGTTTCATGGGCACGATACCAATGAATGCCGCCATCTCCGAGACCTAATTGAAGAACACATCAGGAGAAAGAAATTAGAACGCTATGTGAAGGGACAGGACAGGACCCCAGCTCCTACCAAGGAAAACCCAGGGTAGCTCCACCCAGAGACAGGCGGAGGAAATCGCAACACCAGCGGTTCCAGCCAAGAGAAGATAGTAGTCCATACAATATCAGGAGGGCCACACATCGCTGACAAAAGCTGGGCAGAAATGGAAAGATATGGAAACTCACTCAGAAGCGAGGGAGACTGCGTCAATTCTGTTATGGAAGAACGCCACCCTAAGCGGAAGGAAAGTAATGATATCACATTCAGCGGGCGCGACCTAGAAGGAAGGCAATACCCTCATATGGATCCTATGGTCATCTCTGCCTGGTTCGGTCCAGCCAAAGTTTTCCGAATCTTAATAGACACTGGAAGTTCAGTAAATATCCTATTCAAGCATGCTTTCGACAAAATGAAGCTGTCAATGAAGGATGTATCCCCCTGTAACAAACCACTACACGGTTTCACTGGAGAAGCAAAGATGCCCCTCGGACAATTGGATCTCTTTGTCGAATTGGGAAGTCATCCCCGCTCCGCCGTTCGGAAACAAACATTCGTGCTAATAGACAACCACTCGGCCTATAATGCCTTTTTAGGAAGACCAGCCTTGTCCGACTCCAAATTGTCCTTGCCCCATGGTGCCTGAAGATGAAGTTCCCAACGGATAATGGAGTGGGAGAAGTAGAAGGAGATCAAGACGCCGCTCGGGACTGCTATGTAACCGAACTTCGCAATAACCGCAAGAAAGATAAAGGGAAGAATGCAGAGACTACTCTCTGCATGAAAAGCTTGGAAGCATAGCAACTAAAGAAAGCCCCTCCTCTTCGATATACAAGTGATCCCTTCAACGAACTAGATCCCAGGGCCGGAGAGGAGGAGGCCACCGCCGAGCCTGCAGAGGCTATGGAATTCGTATCTATAGACAAACACGACCCAAGTAAACTGCTGAGAGTCGGATCTCAGCTAAAAAGAGAATTAAAGAATCAACTCATTGATTTTCTTTGCCACAACATGGATGTATTTGCATGGACGCACGCTGATATGACCAGAATCTCCCCGGACATAGCATGCCACGCACTAAACATCGATCCTACCAAGGTACCGGTAAAGCAAAAGAAGAGAAGTATGGAGGCAGAACGATCAGCAGCCCTCGAGGAAGAAGTAAAGAACTTACTTGCCAATGACTTCATACGTGAAGCCATCTACCCGGAGTGGATCGCCAACCCGGTACTGGTAAAAAAAGCTAATGGGAAGTGGCGAACATGCATCGATTTCTCCAACTTAAATGACGCCTGCCCGAAAGACTGCTTCCCACTCCCCCGAATCGACCAACTCGTGGACAGCACTGCTGGACACGAACTCTTATCCTTTATGGACGCATACTCAGGATATAACCAGATCCCTATGCACGCCCCCGATCAAGACCACACTAGCTTCATCATTGACCGAGGATTGTACTGCTACAAGATAATGCCATTTGGACTTAAAAACGCCGGAGCTACTTATCAGCGCCTCGTCAACAAGATGTTTGCAGAACTAATAGGACGAACTATGGAAGTTTATGTGGATGACATGCTGGTAAAATCAAGAAAAGCCAACGATCATGTAAGCCACCTGGACGAGATGTTCCAAGTACTCCGCCAATATGGAATGAAGCTGAACCCTCTAAAGTGCTCCTTCGGAGTGTCATCAGGAATGTTCTTGGGATTCATCGTCCATGCTAGAGGAATCGAAGCGAACCCCGAACAAGTCCGAGCCTTGCTAGATATCAAAATACCATCCACTCGGAAAGAAATGCAAAGCCTAAACGGGAAGGTGGCCGCCCTAAGCCGATTCATCTCTAAAGCAACAGACAAATGCATCCCTTTCTTTGAAGCACTGAAGAGAGACAAAGGAAAATTCGAGTGGACCGACGAATGTTCAGCAGCTTTCCTTAACCTAATCAAGCACCTCCAACGGCCACCAGTACTCTCAACGCCAAATGAAGGCGAAGAACTATACCTATATCTTGCTGTGTCATCCCATGCCCTAAGCGCCGCTTTGGTAAGAGAAGAAAACCGCACACAATTGCCAGTGTACTTCATAAGCAAGAGGTTCACGGGAGCAGAAACCCGGTATCCCAAACTGGAGAAACTGGCATACTGTTTACTAATCACATCAAGGAAGCTGCGACACTATTTCCAATCTCATCCCGTCAGAGTCCTAACCGACCAGCCATTGAGGCAAATGCTCCATCGTCCCGACACCTCTGGGCGACTGCTCAAGTGGTGCATCGAGCTAAGCCAATTTGATATCACTTACCATCCTCGCACCGCTATCAAGGGTCAAGCCATAGCTGATTTCATTGCCGAATTCGCTACTGGCGAAGGTAAGGACCAATCTGAAATAGCAGAAGATATCAAATGGAATCTCTTCGTAGATGGAGCGTCGAACGAACAAGGCTCAGGGGCAGGTGTTGTGATAATCACCCCCAAGGGAAAGAAGCTGCGCTACGCTCTAAGATTGGAATTCGCTACCACCAACAATGACGCAGAATACGAAGCAGTGATAGCCGGATTAGAACTTGCACTGGAAATCGGAGTTAGTTCTTTATGTCTCCATAGTGATTCTCAACTTATTGTGAATCAAATACTAGGAGAGTTCCAGACTCGAGGAGAACGACTCACAGCATACCTAAAGAAGACCAAGCTGCTACTTAACCAACTGGATCACTATTTGATCAGACACATTCCTCGAGAGGAAAATCGAGGGGCCGACGAGCTGGCAAAGCAAGCTAGCATGGGAAATGACACCGCTTTTGGAGCAATAACTGTCTCAAGGCTGCTAACCCCGAGTTTCGAGCAAGTACACCTGATAGCTGCAACCGAAAAAGAAACATGGATGACCCCTATCCGAGAATACTTACAAAACGGCACCCTGCCAGACGGGCGAAATGAAGTTAAGAAAATTCTAAGGAAAGCTTCCCGCTACACGATGCAAGAAGGCATCCTCTATCGGCGCGGCTTCTCTAACCCCTTGTTGAGGTGCGTTGCTGGGAGAGAAGCCAGTAAAATTCTATCCAACATCCATCAGGGAAGTTGTGGAGACCACACCGGAGGGCAGACTCTGGCAAAAAAGATACTCCGATATGAATATTTCTGGCCCACCTTGAACAAAGATGCCTTAGACTTCGTCAAAAAATGTGACAGATGTCAGAAATTTTCCAAAATCCCTCGACTACCAACTAATGAGATTACTCAGATGACCAGCCCTTGGCCCTTCGCAATATGGGGGATTGACTTAATCGGCGAACTGCCAACAGGCCGAGGCGGAGCCAAATATACTATAGTGGTAGTCGACTACTTCACCAAATGGGTGGAGGCGGAACCTTTAAATAAAATATCTTCGGCAAAAGTTATCAACTTCTTAATCAAAAATATTCTGTGCAGGTACGGAACACCATTCAAAATCATATCAGACAATGGACTTCAGTTTGACAGTGAGGAATTCACCAACTGGTGCCAAGAGCACGGGATTCGCAAAAGCTTCTCATCCGTGGCTTATCCCCAGGCAAACGGCCAAATAGAAGCTGTCAACAAAATTCTCAAAACCTTAATCAAGAAGAAACTTGAAAAGTCGAAAGGCGCTTGGGTGAACGAACTTCCTACGGCACTTTGGGCCTATCGCACATCTTACAGAACTTCAACAGGGCATACTCCCTTCTCTTTGGCATATGGATCGGAGGCTATGCTCCCAGTTGAAACTATAGTGCCCTCTCACCGTAGGATCCACTACAACCCGGAAGAAAATGAAGAACTCCTCCACATGTCTTTGGATCTAATTAAGGAGAGAAGAAATGATGCAGCACTCAAAGCAGCAGCTCACAGACAAAAAGTGGCAGCACTATACAACTCCAAAGTCAAACATCGCAGCTTACAAGAAGGAGACCTTGTCCTCAAGAGAATCTTTCCGCGCCCCAGGGCACTGGACCCCATCTGGGACGGACCTTATGTAATTCATAAAGATCTCCACAACGGAGCTTATATTTTGTCAATAGTGGACGGAGAGGTGTTCTAGAGGGAATGGAACATCCGACACCTCCGTCGATACTTTTCTTAACTTGTACTGCCCATATGAAGTGAATTAACAAAGAGAATCAGTGGACGTAGGCATTTTCGTGCCGAACCACTTTAAAAAACTTGGCTCTTGTTAACTTGTTCCTTTATATCTTGGCTACTTGTTAAGCTTTATCCTTTGCTGTTGAACAAAATCCTTTGTAGATGACATTTCACTTCAGAACTTCACAACATAACTCCACCTGGACAAAATCTAACAGGTATGCTGCGCTCCTATGCCCTCGCTAATGAGACACTTTGCTCCGGTATCCCTCTACCGCGAGTTAACTCATTGTTTGCCTCGGCCCTTAAAGCCGACTGTAATAAGCCGAGTATAAGTCATCATAAAAAAGGCCGACTATAGCCGATGGCAGCTCATTACAGCGATTCGGCTCGCCGGCGACTGTGAACCGATCATAAGCCCCAACATAAGGTGTGGCCAGGCAGGGGCAGTTCACAGTTGAAGATCGGCCCCCACGCTAGCCGGCCACAGTAAATCGAATAATACCCACGATTACGGGCTATAATGGCCCGGGTAGTTACTGTGCGCGATCGGCTCCGATGTGTCTTAAGTGCGGCTGTGGTAAAAAGGAAAACTCCCCGCAGTAGGCGTAAGATGGATGACAAATGTCTCCAAGACCCACAGCTAGGGAAAGTGACTACAAAACCCGTTTGCCACGAACTTAAGCACATCGACGGCCTTCCGTGACTGGAAGTTTTACTTTTCATATATTTCAATTTCATTTAAAACTTTTCTCCTATTCTCCGTAACGGTGCTTGAAAGTACAGGACATGAAATAGGGAACGTTTGCTAATGGGAACAGAAACTCACAATCGGATAACGAGACACTCAACAACATTCCGTGCTTAGTCTTACAGGGCGCACGAAGTTGTCGTCCACAGCCGAAACATGAAGGGCGGTACCTTCTACTTTTATACATTAATGCATAGCTGCAGTTCATATTCACACATCACATTCACGTTGCAAAATGAGAAAATCATACTTTAAGCAAAAAACTTGGCATCAGGCACAGTCAAGTCACTAGTAACATGCATAGTTACATCACTTACACAGCACAACAAAATAGCGATAAAATTCCAACATAAAGGAATCAGCTTATGTTATGAAATTACATAAAGTCATTCATCACAAACAATATTATTACAGTTACATCAATGTTTTGGACTTACATGAACAGCAATAAAAAGAAATCAAAAGGTAACCAGCTGTATTAGTGCTAACCACTACACCTCAGAACCAGCTCTCCGAATCTACTTGGTTGCTGGATCGGAACTCCCAGCGTGTTGACCAGAGGTCCCACCTGTCCAATTCAGAAGAAGAATCCATCAGATAAACAGTGAACGATCAAGTTGTGAAAAGCTAAAAAGGGAAAACTCACCGACGCCCGCTTCTTGGTCCTCATTCCCCAACTGCACACCGGCTTCCTCCGCAGCAAGCAGTCGCATCCCCTCCTTCACCGCTACCTTCTCCTCCTTTGAGAACTGGGCGGTTACCACGTCCATCCTGAATGCCGCTCCACATTCCTTATCCGCATCGGCCTTGGCCTCCTCCAAAGCCCGGAGATATATCCTAGCCATGATCCGGGGATAGTCATCCATCCAGGATAGATTACCCTGCTTTCAGGTACAGAAGTACATATCCTGCAACATCTCATCCATCATCCCCTCATTCTCCTCAAACTCCCTCACCCGGGCCTCGGAGGACAACAACTTAGCAACAACAACATCCCTCTCCGATCGATATCTCAAGCGGTCAGCCTGGAGAGACCTCCTCATTTCCTCCATCTCTTCCTTTAGCTTGGCCTGAGCAAGCTCTGCGGCCTCAAGCCTCCCAGACAACTCTTCAATCCGCTCAAGATCCGCATTCCGAACCTCGTCCACCGTCGCAATGGCCATATCAATCCGCCCCTTGCAAGCAGCCTCCATTTTTCGCAATTCTGCCCTGCTGGCCTTTTCCAGACTCTCCTTCAACTGCCTGGAGGCTGCCTCGTGCTGAGAAATCTGGATAGCCTAATCGGCAAGCTGCTTGTCCTGATCAGCAACCTGTAGCCACAGCCGGATGTTAGCACTCCCGATTTCCTCCCCAGCCCTAGCCAGTCGAGCATGATGCTCCATCAACTTCTTGACCTCCTCCGCGACCCGGTCAATGTTGGCCTTGGCTTCGTCCCCCATGGCAGCTATCCGAGTAGTGAGCAGGTCCAAATCTAGGGACTTAGCCTCATCAAGAATCCGAACCATGGGATTGCGGGGGAGAAGATGCTCGCCCGTGGCCTCGTCAAATAAAATATCCTGAAGGCTTGGGTCCAAATCCGGGTGGCCGGCAAAGGGATTGCGAGGCACGTCGGGACGTTTTATGCGGATCACAGTAGGGTTCTCGGAAGGAGGCGGAGGGGGGACAAACTCCGTGGTCTTCTCCGCAGTATCTCGGGTAGGCTGAATAGGAGACTGAGGACCAGGTGGTGAATCAAATAAGGAACGCCTCCTCTTCCTCTGCTGGATATCTTCTTCAATGACTCCAAGAAGAGGGCGATATTTAACTACATCCCCGGAACGGCCAGTTGGCGGCTTAGTAGCAGCTCTCATCAATTTGAATTGTTCAAGGCGGTGTCGAACGTCTGAAGTTTTGGCCACCTCGCCTGCCCCTTTAATAAAGAACAAGTGTTACAAGCATACAATGGTCCATAATTCGAGAAATATGTTAAGTTAAAAAAGAATGAGAAAACACATCTATTATACAAACCCTGCGGAGGAGTAGGATCCTGCAATAAATCCTGGATTTCATCCCAGGACGGGAGCGAGCCATAAAATATTCCTAATTCCCTGTCATAAATGGAGTCTGCAGAAGTCAAAAGTTCACCTTGAATCACTGGAGCCGCCTCAGCTGAAGAACTCTTAGGGAATGGATCGACACCAACCCCAACCTTGTCACCCTCCTTTGCCTTCTTCACCGAGGCGGATCCTTCCTCCAACCCTTCAAAAGCTTGGCGGAAGGCATCATCCGTCCACTCCTGGATCTCCCCTGCCTGCTCAGAAGACAAAGGGCCGGCACCACTACCACCCTGTCCTTCACCTTCTCCATCTCCTCCGCTCTCCTCTTCGTCTCTTTCCTCCTCTCCACCTTCCTCCTCCGGAATGTCTGGGCATGTACTAGGAGAGGGTCCATCAGACTTCTTAAGCTTCTTTCCCCCAACGGCTGGAGGCACCGAGAAAGGTCTCTTCTTGCTACTCTTCGTAGTGGCCCCATCCTTGGCTTTAGCAGCCCTCTCCTCGGCTGTATCTCTCTGTTTAACCACAGATGGGCGTGGCAGAATCAAGTTATACTCCAAGAGAGTGGCATTCCTGATCAAGTAAGAAGCCGACCGATCCCGTGCCGGAATGGCTCTTATTTCCGCAGCCGGCTGAACCAAGGAATCATTCTCCACAACCGCAAAACCACCTGTCGCTAGCAAGAAATGAAAGCATATAAGAAGAAGCATTGTGATCGGGACAAGGAAAATATAGATAGAGTTCAACTTACAGCCGGAAGTGAAAAGGCGGAAAGAAACAGAGTCATCCCTAATAAAAAACCATTCCTTCTTGAACATACTGAGCTTCGAGTACAAATCCAGAACAGGCTTGAAGGGCACGGCCGCTTCCAAACTGATATATGGAGACCCCTTCTTGTAGCCTCTCAAGTTGTACAGATACCGGATCTCCCGGTTGGGAGGGGGACGCCCATATCTCCTCTGAAAGATGACGAAAAGACTCACCAGAATGGCGTAGGAGTTAGGCTGAAGCTGGAATGGAGCCACCTTCAGATATGTGATAAAGCTAACTATCCAGGCGTTGAGAGGCGGGATAGCACCACACATGCAATGATATCTGCTGTAAGCAAAGTAGCCTTCGGGGGGGTCATACGGCATCACTCCTTCCCCCGGCAATAGCATGCGCGCTCTATCTATTCCGAAGGCACGAGATATAACATCAAGTTGCTCCTCCTTCAGGGAGCTTGGAAAGCAATCGGGAGGAGAGTTCAGAAGTTCTTGGGGACCATACCCATCCACTAACGACCTCGGGGCAGGTCCATGTCGCGCCGGTTCTGGTTGGGCTGGGGGCACGGAAGAAGACTCTCCTCTATCCTTGGACTTCTTACTATCTGATCGAGTTTCCGCTTTGCGAGACATTTATCTACAACACAAGAAAAGCACGTTATTAAAACAAGAAGTATGGAAATGTAAGCAAGCAAGTACGTAAAGCGAGCAGGTGTATGTAGGTCTAGGGTTCCACTCAAGATTCGAGTGTGAAAGCTCATTCGGCGTAGCCCATTCGGCATAAAGTCCATCCGGCATTTGGATTCATTCGGCACTCCAATTCCCAATCTCATTCGGCACTCCAATTCCCAATCTCATTTGACACTCCAATTCCCAATCTCATTCGGCATTACCAATACACGTGTTCATTCGGCAATTCAGGAGTATGTGTTCATTCGGCTACTCACCTGGTTCGGCAGTTAGGAGAGCTACGGTACTCGTTCGATTCGGCTGTTTGGAACAGTTAAGGTTGATTCGGCACTCGGTTGATTCGGCTATCACACTCGGTAGGAAATAACGAAGGCGTGGCTCCCCTACTTATAGGCGAGCTCAGGATAACCGGACCGGATGGTTCGACCCTCGAAACCGAATGGAGCTATTACAACTACAGGAAAACAAAGCGCGACACATGCAGGCATGTGCCCCACTTTGGGGGGCAAATGTTGGGCGAATTCTCGCCCATGAGATCACGAGGCCAAGGAGCATCAATTTCGTCCAGAATCACCCTCTACATACATTCGGTACATATGCCTAGCCGAACCAACGCTCTCCACGCAACACCGAACCACCCCTCAGCCGAACCAAGGCCACCGGACCACCATACACACACCACCGGACCAACACCGCCGAACCAACTACAACCGAACCACCTTCCCTCCACGCTACCGAACCAACCATGACCGAACCACCTCTCCTCCATGTTCTACCGAACCAACACGCCTTCATGCCGAACCAATCCCTTCCACATCACCACCGAGTCAACCTGCCACCGGTCCATTCCATCACCGGTCCAAGCTCCACGCCGAATGAAGCCTCGCTGAACAAGATCGCTTCAGCCCAGGCCCATCAGAAGCTATATACATCCAGGACCCCTGCCCCCTACCTCACTCTACAAATAGAGGGGCAGGGGTACAACAATGGCAGACAAGTTTGAGAGCTCAAGCAAGGAAGGAACTTTCAAACAACTTTCTTATACTTGTACTTAAAGATTTGTACTTGTAATTTGAAAGAAAAGAGAGAATAACATATAAAGTGGACGTAGGCACGTTCTGGCCGAACCACTATAAATCTGCGTGTCTTTTACAGTTTAGCCCCTGCTTTTTTCATATTTGCATAAGTAACCTAAAACCTTGAAAATAACACATAATCAACTAAATTATACGGATTGGAGGTGTTTGCCCATTTTTTGCGCAAACAGCCGGAGTTACGGAGGAAGAATTGACATGAGCTGACTTCAGAAGGAGATTTGAACAGAGTTTTTTATTTGAGGTTGCTAAGTCAGCGCTGATGAGAAATTTTATGGATCTAGTTTAGGGAGAGATATCGGTTATCGGGTATGCCACTAAGTTTGATGAGTTATCTCAATATGGATATGCTACTATAGACACTTACATCAGAAGGAATGAGAGTTTCATTTGGGGATTGAGGCTCGAGCTTGCTAGGGAGGCCCTGATACTTATCCATGATCCTTGTATTGTGGTTGTGGAGATGCCAATTCGCCGTGAGGAAATGCTTGCTGTTTGTGCTAAGGAGAAGCAATTAAACCTAGGGTTTTCAGGGAAAGAAAAGAAAGTTCTTTAAGTAGAAGGAAGCCCAGAAGGGAGATGCTGCCCAAAAAAAAGGCTGATTTACTTTGCTAAAAGTGTGACAAGAAGGGTCATTATGAAAATGAGTGCTGGTCAGGCAAGGGAAGACCGCAGACAAGAAGAATGTGAAGTGCTTCAATTGTGATCAAGTTGGGCATTATAAGAATCAATGTCCAGAATCGGTTAAGGCGGACAAGGGAAAGGTTTTTGCTATTGGATCATCTGCTAAGCAACTGCAGCTAATAAAGGGAAGATGGTGATGGGAGGTTCCTTTTTGATTCAAAGTATACCAGTTAGGATACTATTTGATACAGGTGCATCACATTCATTTATATCCCAGTGTTTAGTTGATAGGTTATGTTTAGAACCCACATACCTTGTTACCTCCTTAAGGGTTGTGAATCCAATAGGAAGGCATGTAACTCTGGGGATGAGATGTGACCAGTTAGAACTTGATTTGTTAGGTCATAAGTTTGCATTTAGTCTGTATGTTTTCGATTTCATAGATTTCAGAATCATTTTGGGTATGGATTGGTTGAGGAGGTATGAGGCTAGGATATTTAGCCAAGATGGGGAGATATTACTAGGACACCCTGATAGTCATAACCGGACTATATTCTAACTGGAGAATTCTGACCGGAGTAGTTGTGCTTTGTTAAGTGCAATGGAAGCGGGAGAAAAGCTAAGTCAGGTTCAAGGGGCAAGAGAGTTTGCTTATGTTTTTTAGCCGTTATAGGGCTACCATCGAAACGAGTTGTTGATTTTTGGATAGATATTGTGCCAGGACCTAAACCTGTAAGTAGATACCTAGCAGGATGACATCGACCGAGATGAAGGAATTGAAGGTGCGGCTAGTGGATCTATAAGGAAGGAATTTTATTAGACCAAGCAGTTCTCCTTAAGGAGCGACCGTAACGAATGGGTCGTTGAGGATGTGTATCAACTATTGTAAGTTGAATGAAAGGACGATTAAGAATAAATATCCTTGCCGAGAATAGACGGTCTGTTCGATTAATTATGTGGAGCCAGAGTGTTTCCCCAGTTGGATTTGGCGATAGGTTTCCATCAGTTAAGAGTGGCAGAGGACAATATTCCTTTAACAATATTTCAGACTAGGTATTGTTCGTATGTGTGGTTAATGATGCCATTTGGATTATCAAATGCTCCTACTTTCTTTTTGGATTTAATGAACCGAATTTTCCAAGAGTACTAAGATAGGTTTTTGTTAGTGTTTGTAGATGATGTTTTAGTATACTTTAAGGATGAGAGAGCATGAAGTTCATCTTAGAGTGGTACTTGAGATGCTAGGGTAGAATCAGCTAAAGTTGAAGTTTATCAAGTGTCATTTTTGAAAGAATGAGGATAAGTTTCATGGTCATGTGATTTCGAAGAAAGGATTGTCATTTGATCCAGATAAGATTGAAGCTATTAATAATTGGAAGAGACCAAAGACGATGACTGAGATTAGAAGTTTTCTTAGACTTTCTGGCTACTGCCGAAGATTCATCAAGGATTTCTCATGGAAAGAAGCACCTTTGACTAAGTTAACTAGGAAGGAGGTGAATTTTGTCTAGTCTGACAAATGTGAGGAAGCATTCCTTAAGTTAAAGCATTTGTTGACCAATGCACCAGTGTTAGTAGTTCTAGATGGAAACCAAGGATTGGTTATGTATACTGATGCATGTGGAATTGGATTGGGAGCAGTGTTGATGCAGAAGGTTAAAGTTATTGCTTTTCCATCTAGGTAGCTAAGACCGCATGAAGTAAGGTATCCTACTCATGATATGGAGTTGGCAGTGGTGATATTTGCATTTAAGATTTGGAGACATTATCTCTTAGGGGAGAGGTTTGAGCTATATACCGATCATAAGTCTTTAAGATGTTTATTCTCTCAGTAGGAGTTCAATATGAGATAGCAGAGGTGGCTGGAGTTTTCGGATGCTTATGATTTTGGTATAGAATATACACTAGGGAAAGGTAATAAGGTAGCGGATGCTCTTAGCAGAAGACACCAGAATGTGGTATTAGCTAAATTGGCAGGGTGGAAGGATTTAGAGTCTTTGCCAGTTGTGGTATACAGTTAAGATCGACTGCTAGTTCTAGTCAGAGTACCGCCATGTTGTCCTATTTAGAAGTATGACTAGTGTTGATCGTAAGGATTACTTCTAAAGAAAAGGAGGATTCAGTATTTGCTAAGAGGATTAGAAGGCTTGAGGTTGGAATAGAGATTGATTATCTAAAAGAATTTAGTCTTGACGAAAGAGGGTTGTTAAGAAAGAAGGGATGATTGTGTGTTTTGAATGTCGAAGACTTGAGGAAAGAAGTTCTTGGAGAATGTGAGCGGTCCAAGTTTCATCCTTGAGGGACCAAGATGTATCAGGATATGAAGAGGAGCTTCTATTCGGAAGATATGAAGAAGGATGTTGGCTTGTGGATTAGGCAGTGTGCAAACTATCAACAAGTGAAAGCTGAACATCAAAATCCAAGTAGGTTGCGTCAACCTTTAGAGATTCCAGTTTGAAAATGGGATTTGATATCTACGGATTTTGTAGACAGAATGCTAAGGTCAAATAGAGGTAATCAAAGTAAATAGGTAATAGTGGACAGACTAACAAAGAGTGCCCATTTCATTTCAGTTAAGTCAATCAGGATGTCACCTGTTTTAGCTAAGTTATTCATGAAGAACGTAGTTAGACTGCATGAAGTTCCTAGTATTATAGTCACTGACTGAGATGCCTTGTTCACTAGTGAATTCTGGAAGAGTTTATCGGAAGTATTGGGTACCAAGGTTAATATGAGTACTACATATCACCCTTAGATGGAGGAATAGACAGAGAGAGTCCACAAGGTACTCGAGGATTTACTGAGAACTTGTGTATTGGAATTTGGTGGATTTTGGGAAGACCATCTACATTTGGTTGAGTTTTCCTAGTTACCAGACTAGTATAGGAATGACGCCTTTTGAAGCTTTGTATGGAAGGCCATGCAAATCGCCAGCATGTTTGTTGGAGACTGGAGACAAACTAGTCTTAGGTTCAGATTTGATTACAGAGGTGTCAGAGAAGATTGAGTTGAGCCGGGAAAGAGTGAAGGAAGGTCGGTCCAGATAGAAGAGTTACGCAGATAAGAGACGTAATGACCTGGAGTTCTTAGTTGGACATAAAGTTTTCAATAAGGTGTCACCGATGAAAGGTGTGGTGCGGTATGGAAAGTCGAGGAAACTAGCACCAAGATATGTTGGACCATTCTACATTATAGAGAGGATTGGGAAGCTCACATATAGATTAGAGTTTCCGAGCAGTATGCAGATGTCCATAATGTATAGCATGTGTCTCATCTTCATCAGTATGTGCATAATCCAGAGACTAGAATTCCTTCGACAGGGCTGGAAGACTTGATCGTAGAGCCTAATTTGAGTTTTGTTAGACAACTAGTTCGGTTTGTAGTGAGAGATGAGAAAAGACCGAGGAAGAAGACAGTCAGGTTGGTGAAAGTTCAATGGAGCAACAATGAGAAGGACTGTACTTGGGAGACAGAAGACAGGATTAGAGATACTTATCCTTCTCTGCTTTAAGAATACATCTATATTAGATTTATATAGATAGTTGCTAGTTAGATAAGCTAGTATGGTTATTAGGAGTTGTTTCATACGATGGCTATGTTTAGTATTTAGTCCTTACTGAATTTCGAGGATGAAATTCTTTAAGGAGGAGCCTGTAACAACCCTAATTTTTGATAACACTATTCAGGAGATTTAATTAGATAAATTAATTATAATAATGTAAGAATTAAAATTATAAGGGGGTTGAGATTTGGAAATAAAATTTAAAGTCGTGCTTAATAGTTGCAAATGGGCTTAAATGGACTAATATGTTATTAATTTACATAAAGGCCTATTAGGGAAAAGCCGCCTTCATTTCTACGACCCGCTTATTCACATATCCTTTCATTTTCTCATGTTCATTTTATTTCTCAAAAAAAAATATAAATCTAAGAAAGTCGACCATTACAAGGAAGAATATAAGGGAAGATTAAGTCAAGCTAAGGAATTAAAGCAAGTGGATTAATCTTAAATCAAATCTCAAAGCTTTTATCATATTCAAGGTGAATAATAAATTATTCCATCTCTATTTTTTTAAATCATATGTTTTCGAATTTAGGATTAAATTCATTTTTATGATGTTTTGGATGATGATATGCTTGAATTGTTATATGTTTGTTTAAACCAATTCATATGCATATGAATTTGCACGATTTTAGGTTAAAACCAATTGTTATTGATTTAGAATGTCATGAAAAAAATTATTTGTTAGGTAAAACAAGATTTTAGAGATGGGTTTCAATTTTTGTAATTTTCCAAACTATGGAAAATTTAATATGAATTTATGAAGGAAAATATAATACAATTGCATTTAAAATTAATTTTGATTATTTTAGGAAGAAATTGGGTCTGAAATTTAAATATGTTTGATAACCTGATGAAAATGAATTTCTGTGATTTTTAGAGATTTTTCCTAATTGCTTTGCTATGAAAAATAAATTATTTTAAAAAGAAGGACTTATTTTCAATATTGGTATTGCTTAATGGAAGGGCTCAAACATTACTTTTTCTCTTGATTTAGATCTGATAAATGCGGCAATTATTTTGGTAAAGTATTTGAAAAGTTTTAAGGAAACCAATCAAAGGATTACAAGTAGGAAGGTAGTTATAAAGCAATTACTAAAGATAGCATGATTTCAGCCTTTAATTCAGAAAAGTTGGTTCCGCCTCCTTTAGCAGCGCCTTTCGACTCCAATGCCTTCGCTCCAACTCAGTTAAAACCATCCCAGCCAAAACCTACCTAGTCAAAGCTAATGCACAAAGTATCACTTAGATGGTACGTAGTGGATTGGAGGAAAGGCGGAAGCCAAGGTGTCGAAAGCAATGCTTTCGATGGGGTCGAAACCTTAGTTTTGTTTTCAAACAATAAGTGCATGCTTTGTTTTACTTAAGGCATTCGACGTAGTCGAAACAAAAGATTTAAAAGGGTTTTTTTCTAAATAGCTTTTGTAGTAGGTTGCAATATCATATTTTAAGTAGGAGCTTTCGAATGGGTTCCTTTATTTTTAAATAATGCTTTTGAAAGAAGTGGTTTCGATCAGGTCGAAACCCAACCGCTATTCTTTTACCATTAGAATGTATTGCAGCCATCAATGCTTTTGAAGTCTCTCTTTATTTTGAAATTAAGCTAAGTCACTTCCTAAATGCTTTCGAAAGAGTTCAGGGGCTTCGAAGGCAATGGTGTCAAAAGGGGGTTTCAATGCTATCCTTCAAAGTTTTATTCAATGGTTTTGAGCTTTCGAATAGATGGTTCCGACATAGTCAAATTTTCCCCTAAACAATATTATTAAGATTTTCAAAAGAGATACTTTCTTATGTTACCGCTTTTACCTAAAAGATGTTTTTACAAGAGTAAAACCCAGTACGTTCTAAAGGGGTACTTTCACTTGTTTTGGAAGCTATGTTCTAAAGATTTTGAATAATGTTTTGATAACATCGAAAGGTATAATTGGTTTCGAAAGAGATGTTTTAAAAGGGCTTCGAAAGGTATATACATAGAGTTTTGAAAAGGAGTTTTCTGTGCTTTTGAAGGAGGTTATCCAGGGGTTTCGAAAGGATATTTTATGATTTTCAAAACAAATAACCCGATCTCATTTTTAAGGAAAAAACCATAGCATAAATAAATAAAGAGTTTTAAGATAGAAGAAGTTTTCCTTGATTAACAAGTTAAAGGGTTTAACTAAGTTTTATATGAAATGACTTCAGATTAACCGTAGGTGTTGGTATTTTTATATTGTTATGATTGCTTCTTCATTTAATTATTCATATTGTTACGAACCCATAATGGTACTTTGGGAAAGAGAAGAATAACCAACTAGGTTCACCCAGTAGTGAATATAACTTAAGAAATGTTAAAATATTAATTAAAGATATTGGCAGGGGCCAATAGGTTCTCAGCAAGCCTATGAAAACTGCATGTAGCAAAAGATATTGGCAATGGCCAATAGGTTCATAGTCAGCTCATAAAAAATATAACTTGATATTGGTAGGGGCCAATAGGTTTATAGTTAGCCCATGAAAACTATATTTGGATTAAGATATTGACATTAGCCAATAGGTTCCTAGTCAGCCCATGAAACCTAAGATAAGAGTAAAGATATTGGAGTTACCAATAGGTTCTTAGTGATCTCATGAAAACTATGTAACTGGTTAGGGAGTTCATAAACATTTAACAGGTTACTAGTAAGCCAACGAAAACTAATAGGTTAATAGTAATCCCAGAAACTATAATTGGGATAGATAGTCATAATAAATAGAGATGGGTAATCCATATTTAATATACTTGTTCATATATCATCATATCATATTGTTTTGAATTGTTTTAACCATTGTTGATGTATATGGTTTTATAAAGGTTTAAGATAATAGTGAGGGGAAAACCCATTCTACCAAGAGGCGTGGTCTCACTAGATATCTAAATGGTTTGAGATGGTAGATTATTATTCATACCAGACTTTATGTCTAACTCGTACTTTTTATTTTTCCCTTAAACTCTTGGGTACTCAGTTGACTTTGATTAGTTTGCGGTTTAAGGTTTTCAGGTGTTCTTTTAGACGAATAAAGTTTTTGATGATGTGCAGGAGGCATGCTAGTATTTCTAATGTGTTTGGATGTAAAGGAAAACTTGTTTTATTGCCTCATTATATCCTCTGATCGTCCAAACAGGCATCTTCATATGTCACTCTTGGCATATGTTGTATTTATGTGTATCAATGTATCTAACATCGCCGTATTTAATTATCGAGGATTAATAACTATGGGTGTCTACAACATCCGTAGCCGTTATTGTTGGATCTCCAAGTAGGGGATGTTACAATGAGGCTGGCCATAGAGTCAACTAACTAATAATTCTGTTTCGCCAAACAAATTATTTCGGTGCCTATAAGCAGGGCTAAGTAACAGGATATACCTATAATAATATCCAAAATATTATTTAGAGGCATAGATTTGCGGTAAATAAGCATATTTCATAGAAACAAGAGTATAATACAGGAAAATTACAGTACAAGCAGTTATATTATACACAGGTAGTTGTGCACAAAAGGCACAATACATAAAACGCAAAAGAGTAAACCAAAGAAAGATTACAAAACAAAGTTAATCTTTCATTACTAATAGATTATATATATATGATTAATAGTAGGTTCATACCCACACAAGCTCAGTCTGTTAAAGACAAAAAAGCAAAATGTACAAACTTGGACATGACCAACACAAAAAAAGTTACCCACCAACTAACTTCAAGCACCGCCTAATTCTTCCCTTTCATCACACCGTTACACTCGGAACCGCTAGGGTACTATCTGCGCTTTGTGTCTTTCATCACCATATATGGAGGAGTCTCACCCTTAGATTGTGTGGATTCTTCGCCAGTCGCCAAATGAGGGTCACCGAACTTACTAGTAGGAGCGTCGGCAAAGCTTGATCTTATGAGGTCTAATCTTAAGTATGGAAAGCTTGGATTAAGGGCATGTCGGAGTAGAGGAAGCATGCTATGTAGTGTCGGGCTAAGTCTTTGCTTGAGTTTTCTTAAAATTAGCCTTCAGCCTTTCAGCTATAGTCTCGTGGTTGGTTAGATCTGAAGAGCTAATGATCATCTTCCTCTTGGGAGACAGAAACATCCTCCAAGTTCTCCACGGTGGCAATCTACTCAGAATCGGGTCTTGGGCCAGAGCTAGAGGTAGGAGTAGTTACGATAATCCCTATGGAGATGGTGGTGGACGAAGTAAAAATAACTGTAGTTCCTGAGCTCTATGAAGCCAAAGTGTAAGAGGCAGATGCTGGTGGCATATAAGTTAACAAATGTAGTAGTAAAGTTCTTAAATGGACTCAGGAGTGAAATGAAGCTTTTGAAACATTAGAGAGACAAGAGAAATATCTGACCCAGGGCTTCTTTCAAGGACATCAATTTCAAACTCCCCTTCTTCCGTAGTGTGCTCCTCGATTTAGTCCATAGAGGAAGGAATATAAGGCTCGAAAGATGCATCTACTACTGAATTTAGAACCACCTGGGTGGTTTTGGAGCTAACCCCCAAAGATGTAGGAATAATCTCCATCGGCTTTCGAGACTTTAGAGTGGATACTTCATGCTGATATGAAGATTTGGACCAGTGAAAGCTTTGGCGAAAGCAGTAACGACATTAGCATCCTCTTCGGCTAGGAGGGCCCATTGTAACATCCCCTTTGAGGCCCAAAGCTAAGCGCTACAGATGCTGCAGTCATCTAAAGTATTAACTTCCGGCAACAGAACATGGTAATGTTAATAGTATCCATAATATCAGAAGCATATGAAAATGAAACAAAATCACAGATTTCAAAAAAACAACTATTCTAATTACATTTCATAAAACATGTCTCGTATTCCATTACATAATCCTAATCATTTCCCTGGTTCAGATCAAATATAATTATTACATAAATACGCCTTGAGCGACAAATGAAGATTCCCCCTTGGATGATCAGAGTACTATATAAACATAAACGACCTTAATACATCACAGGAGAATAAAAAAACAGCAAATCCTAATTATAACTATCATAAGCTTCCTGCTCGTCTCCGGAAGCTTTATTTGCCCTCCTACTAAACTTGTAAAACCAAACTCTCAATCTACTCAAATTAATTTTGAGCACTCGAGAGTTTAAAGGGAAATAAATAAACTTCGAGTCAAACATAAAGACTAGTGTGAATAATACTATTACATCTCAGTTTAGCGATATTAAGTGAGACCATGCCACTTAGCGGAATAGGTTTCCCCTCACCCATATCCCTTTAAAATATATCTTTTTGTAAATAAAAACCCTGCAACTTAACTGGTTAATCAAACAGATTATATCAATAATAGAAAATAACATATATGCTCAAAAAAGGTAATAAATGGACCATCTGTCTGAAACATTGTAGTTTTATTTGGCTAACTACTAACCATTGGTTGAGGCGAGCCTGCCAAACAAACTAAACAAATTATCTAACAACTGTTATACATACTTCTGGACGGTCTGTCCTTAACTTACTTCTCCGAGGGTCACCTGATCCTAATATTTTTCAGGCTTTCCAATAGCCTATCCTTCTTCTTTGTACATATATATATTCCTTTCTGTGCGTAACCATCATTTATGCCTTACATGTGACTAAGTCTAACACACTGGAATTAGGGCTAAATTAGCTATAGCTAAAGTATAGGGCGCGACTAGATACCAGTCCCATCTGGTATATAAATATCTGAATTATTTTACTTAGGGTTAACTACCCTTTAATTTTTTCTTGAAAACCTTTTCAAATTGATTTAACTCTTTAAATCATCTTAAACAAGGAAAACATACTATTTGCTTTACTCGAATCCCTTGGCCATGATATATGCTTTACTCAAAATATTGTTGTTGAAAAATTTGAAAGCTTTGTTTAAACCATTAAATAATCTCTTTCGAAACCATTGAAAGCACCCTTTTCGACACAAGTAAACTACTTTACTTTATAACCTTAAGCCTAAAGGCCAAAACATATCTTTCGAAACCATTGACAACAGCCCTTTCGAAAACATTGAAAACATCTTCATCGAAAGCTTTATAAACCTTATACACCCTCTTCTAAACACTTTAAATATGCCTTTCAAAACCATTGGATATCTTTTACTTCAACACTAAGGTAAACCTTTCGAAAACACTAGGAAATCACCTTTTTGAAACCTATATATATATATATATATATATATATATCCCTTTCAAAAACACTGGGGGGCCTCCCCTTTGAAAAATTTTCTTGTTACCTTTTGAAAGCATTAAAGTATACTACTTAAAAAAAACCTTTCAGATTCATTGGGTTCGAGTTAAAATATGTGGAACAACCTTTCAAAACCATTGGAAACCATTCCTTTTGAAACCTTTGCATTTAACTTTACAAATATCAAAAAGGGCATTGAAATCAACTAAGTCGAAAGAAACTTTTTCGAAAGCAATTTTCTATGTAAAGAAGTGGATGGTGTCGAAACCAATCCCTTCAAAAGCATTGGAGAAGCGGCTTAGGTTTTAAAACAAAGAAACCCTTTCAAAAGCATTGCTTCGAAAGGTAGGATCCGGCAGTAAGGGGTTTCGACCTTTCCGAAAGCTTCTTTATAAAACAAAAGTCGCAATCTATTTCGAAAGCCTCTTTCTTTATAATAATTTGACCAAGTCGAAAGCTGACCAAGTTGAAAGCCATCTTTTTCGAAAGCAAAGCAGGTTTGTTTCCTTTAGAAAGCAAAGCGAGGCTTCGACCTCTTCAATACCCCTTGTTTCGACCCAATACATTTTGCCTTTGTCCAATTCACTACGTGCCAAGTCCTTGATACTATGTGCATTGGTTTCGACGAAGATGGAGGTGGAAGTATATGGTCGAAAGCTAGGTGCCGAAAGCGACGAAACAGCAGAAATAAAGTAAAACTGATTTTTTTATCCTTTAAAGGTAATTCTTTTCAACTAACCTACCTTGTTTATCAACATATGATTAGTTGCTAATTTCATTTCCAAATTCCTTTCCAAAAGTATTGCCAAAATTTCCGAATTAAATAATTTAAGATGTTTACAAAATGCCTCTTCTCCTTTTACACATATATAAAATTTTTAGGTCCCACACCTTAAATAATATTACATACTTATTAAAACATTCAGGAAAATTCTATAAAAATTCCTATAAATCATTTTTAATATGTTCTCTAACATATTTAAATTTCTGACCCAAAAACAATATAATTTAGCCGTAATTTATTTTAAACCCAATTAACCCATTTTCTTCGCTAGAAAACAAATAATGAATCCACATTAATTTATAAAATTATGAAACTTGAAACCCTTCTCTAAAATATCATTTCTGACCATATTAAAATCGCAAGGCATATGGATATCATTTGATAGGTTTTTCAATTCAAAACATGTCATAAAATCAATATGAGTAAGCATAATTCATCAACAAGCATACATATATCTATCTAACATTCAAAACATGGCAATATACTTGCAAAAATATTCGGATTTGATTCTAGAAACCGAAACAGCAAAAATATGAGATGTAACAATTAGTCACCTTTAACTTTGTTGAGGAGTTGAGATTTGACCATGAATAAGTTTGACTAAGCTTTCTTCTTTTGATTTTTAGCTTCTCTTCTTCTTGCTTCCCTTAATGGTGGCGAGCCTCTTTGGGTTTAGAATTTCAATTTGTGAACGTGTAAAATGAAACAGTATGAAAGCTTAAGGTATATGAATATGACTCATTCTTATTTTATCCTTATCTAATTTCCACTTCTTATTTCATTTTAATTCCATTTACTTCATTAGTATAACTAGCATGACTACCCTTTAAATTATACAAATCTCAATCTCTTAACCAACTTATATTATTTCATTTAATTTAACTAATTAAATGTCCTAAATAATATTTCTCAAAATTAGGTTTGTTATAGTCTCCCCATCTTAAAGATTTCATCCTCGATATTACGATAAGGTACTCATTAAAATCAATCGAAAAGGTAAACCATATAATGAAACAAGTCAGGATGAGTATCTCGAATCCTGCTCTTAGTTTCCCAAGCATAGTCTCTCTCATCGTAACTCCACTGGACCTTGACTAATCTGACTGTCTTGTTCCTTAGCATCTTCTCATTTGTTGCGACTATACCAACGGGTTTCCTAACTATAGTCAAATCCATTTCCATAGCTAACTCGTCTAATACAGTCTGTGCTATAGCAGTCTCTGGATCTCGAATATGCTTCCTTGGATGAGAAACATGAATAACATCATGGATTCCTATCAAACTGTTCGGTAATCCTACTTAATATGCGAGTTTCTCGATCCTCTCTACAATACAAAATGGTCCAATGAATCTTGGTGCCAACTTTCCTGATTTGCCGAATCGAATTACACCTTTCTTCGGTGACACTTTGATGAAAAGATGGTCTCTGACTGAGAACTCTAAGTCTTTTCGTCTTCTATCAGCATAGCTCTTCTTCCTAGATCGAGCTTCCTTCATCCTAGCTCGAATGATCTCAATCTTTTATGCAGCTTCTCTAACTAAATCAGGATTAAGAACCAACCTATCCCCGGTCTCTAACCAACAAATTGGAGATTTGCATGGCCTTCCATATAAAGCTTCAAATGGTTTCATCCCTATCCTAGCCTGATAACTGTTTTTATTCAAAAACTAGACTAAGTATAGATGGTCTTCCCATGATCCTCCAACATCTAGCACACAATCTCGTAACAAATCTTCTAAAACTTTGTTAACTCTTTCCATTTGCCCGTCTGTTTACGGATGGTAAGTTGTACTCATCTTGAGCTTGGTACCCAAAATCTCCTATAGACTATTCTAGAATTCGCTAGTGAATAAGGAATCTCTATCAGTTACTATACTATTAGGAATTCCATGTAGTCTAACTATATTCTTCATAAACAACATAGCTAAAATATATGTCATCTTGGTTGACTTAACTGGAATGTTTTGGGCACTCTTAGTCAACATGTCAACTATGACCCATATACTTTCATTTTCTCTGTTTGACCTTGGCAACCCATCTATAAAATCCATTGAGATCGAATCTCATTTCCAAACTGGAACATCTAAAGGCTGAACTAACCCTTTTGGTTTCTGATGTTTGGCTTTTATCTGTTGATAGTTTAAACATTGTTTTACCTATAAGCCTACGTCGCTCTTGATACCTTTCCAAAAGAAACTCCTCTTCATATCTTGGTACATCTTAATTCCTCCAGGATGAATAGTGAACTTCAAACGATGGCATTCTTCTAAAACCTCCTTCCTAATGTCTCTTACATTCAGAATACATAATCTTCTTTTCTTCCTCAACCACCCATTCTGATTAAGTTCAAAATCTTTCAATCCATTGCTCTCTGTTCCATGCCTTAACTTTATGATCTATTCAAATAATAATGGATTTTCCTTCTGCTTAGAAGCAATCCTTTCGATTGTCACTGGTCGAACTTCTAAACATGACAACATAGTAGTCTCCTTACTAAATCTAGCTTCAGATCTCCGTTGCACTCTGCATGTCGTCAACTCTTCTAAATTTTTCCACTCAGCTATCATTGCCATCACCGCATTATGATATTTTCGGCTAAGTGCATCCGCAACCTTATTGCCCTTTCTCGGTTTCTAGTCAATAACGAAGTCATAAGCGGCTAAAAACTCTAACCACCTCTGCTGTCTCATATTCAATTCCTTCTGAGAGAATAAATACTTTAGCGACTTATGATTCGTATATAGCTCAAATCTCTCTCCCATAAGGTAATTCCTCCACACGTTCAGCGCAAAAATTACCATGGCTAATTCAAAATCGTGAATCGGTTACTTAACCTTATGAAGTCTAAGCTATCGAGATGCATAGGCAATCACTTTACCTCTTTGCATTAACACAGCTTCTAAACCTGTTCCACATGCATATGTATATACTACTAAATCATGATTCCCTTCTACAAAAGCTAACACAGGTGCATTAGTCAAAAAGTGTTTCAGCTTCTGGAATGCCTCCTTATACTTATCTATCAAAACAAACTTCACATCCTTTCACACTAGCTTGGTCACCAGTGCTGCTATCCGTAAAAATCCTTATTGAATCTTCGAAAATACCTAGTTAATCCAAGAAATTGTTTATCTTAATCACTGTATCAGGTCTCTTCTATCTCGATCTTAGTTGGATCTACAGACAACCCTTTCTCTGAGACTACATGACCAAGAAACTTCACTTCCTTCTTCCAGATATGACGCTTTAAAAATTTCGCCTTTAATTTATGCTGCCTCAGCATCTCAAGCACCACTCTAAGATGAACTTCATGTTCTTTTCATCCTTGGAGTATATCAAAATATCATCTACGAAAACTAACATAAACCTGTCTAAATGCTCTCGGAAAACTCGGTTCATCAAATCTACAAAAAATGCTGGCATATTAGTTATTTTGATTGGCATTACTAACCATTCATGCGATCCATATCTGGTTCTAAACGCTATCAAAGGAATACTATTATCTGTCGCTCCAAGCTGATGGAACCCTATTGCTAAATCCAACAGGGAAAATACTCTAGCTCCTCTCAACTGGTTGAAAATTCGCTAAATTCTAAGCAATGAGTATTGATTCTTTATCATCTTCTCATTCAGCTTACGATAATCGATACATAACCTTAAAGATCCCTCTGGTTTCTTAGTAAACTCTATGGTTGCTCCCTAAGGCTAATTGCATGGTCCGATAAAATTCATACTTTCCAAATCCACAAACTACACCTTTAACTCCCTCATCTCAGTAGGTGTCATCCTGCTTGGCGGTCTACTCACCGGTTCTGCTCTTGGTACCAAATCTATCCAAAATTCAATGGCTCATTCTATGGTAGTCCTACTACAGGTTTAAAGACACCTACAAATTCTCTAACAACGAAAATTCGATTCAACTCGTCTTCTACCTCCATAACACCCAACAAGGCACTAACCTCAAAGCTAGAGTTTTCTACGAAGTATATAATTCGATCTCTACGGTCAGGGTGTCTAAATGATATTTTTCTATCATGGAAAAATAACCTAACATCGTATTTACTTAACAGATCCATACCTAAAATAATTCCAAACCCTACGAAATCAAACACATGCAAACTGCAAACAAAGGAATGACCTAACAATTCAAACTCTAAGTGGTCACATCAATATGATATAAAATAATGTGATGCACTAGTATCAAACATGACTCTAATTGATATACCATAAATCAAAAGCTTACCTCCCAACACAGTTTTTCCCCTCTCCTGTACTGTTGGTCTCGAGATATTTGGTTCCCATGCAAACATCTTGCCTTTCCCATCCTTGGGTGGCTCCTTGAACAAGTTCTTATAGTGCACAATCTAATAACAGTTAAAACATTTTATTCCTTTCATTCTTGCAGCTTTCTTTCCCTTGCCTCTCCTGGCACTCATGGGCATAGTGTCCTTTCATGTCACACTTGTAATGGACAACTCCTTTTTGAGCTCTTTTCTTATGGAAAAATTTCTCTTCTGACTCTACCCTCCTTGAGCTTCC
The DNA here is from genome assembly GCA_030765085.1 of Allium cepa. Lineage (NCBI taxonomy): Eukaryota > Viridiplantae > Streptophyta > Magnoliopsida > Asparagales > Amaryllidaceae > Allium > Allium cepa. The sequence continues at coordinate 236,585,006 of CM060943.1, read as the reverse complement.
TTGGTCTTATTTCTTTCAAGAAAAGCTTGCATCTCCTCATTCTTTAAGGCCATCTCAACAACAACATCACTTGGATCCCTAATATGCGGTAACATGGCCTTAGAAAGCTCGAGCTTCAACCTCTTTATGAACTTCTCATTCCTCTTAATCACAATATCAATCGTAGCATAGCCATATCTTGCTAGCTCCCTAAACAACGTTGCATACTTGAGCACACTCATATCCCCCCGCTCGACTCCGTGAACTTCCTAAGCAAAGTGGACTTAGCAATGTCTGACATAAACCTTTCCTCGAACCTCCTCCTGAACTCTGCCTAAGTCATATTCTCCTCGTTGACTCCAACTGTCACACTGTTCCACCAATACAGTGCTGCCCCTTGTAGCTGTCTAGAAGCATGCCTTCTCTTTTGCTCACCATTGGGCCCTAAGTCAGCAAAAATCTTCTCGCAATGAAGTAACCAATTTTCCACTTCAATTGCATCTTCAGTTCCAATAAACGGCTTTCCTTCTAATCGAGCATAATCTCTACTCAGAATAGCATAGTTATTTACTATTGAAGCTTCTTAGTTCCCTCCTCCAAAATATCTTCCAACTACTCCAGCATCAATTCCCGTCTGCATCGTGTTGACAAAGAACTGATACATTGCTCCTAAGTCTACTTGAGGGACTCCAGCACCCACATTTGCAGCTTGTGCCTGACCTTGATTTACCTAGTATTAGGTCTGGCATTTCCATTGGTTATGGTGCTTCCCCCACCAAGGTTAACTCTTCTACCTCTAGCATCCATATCTTCATTTGAGTCTTCGTAAGATACAGAAGAATAGCTTAATAGAGATGGGAGAATAGAGATATATCGTATGCTTATATATAGAAAATACAAGTACGTTATTATAGTGTTATCCCATACCTTCTTCTTTTCACTAATCCACTAGGATTATGTTTTTAAAAAATCATTTTAGTTTAAAGTTTTTATAAACCTATGCTCTGATTCAAAGTTGTAACATCGCCAATCTTAAAGCCCAAAGCTAAGCACTATAGATGCTGCAGTCATCTGTAGTATTAACTTTCGACGATAAAATACGGTAATGTTAACAGTATTCATAATATCAGAAGCATATGAATATGAAAACAAATCAAAGATTTAAAAAAAAACAACTTATCTGATTACATTTCATAAAACATGTTTCATATTCCATTACATAATCCTAATCGTTTTCCAGGTTCAGATCAGATATAATTATTACATAAATATGCCAAGAGCGAAATATGAAGATACCCCTTTGGATGATTAGAGTACTATATAGACATAAACTGTCTTAATACATCACAATGGAATAAAAAAAAATAGTAAGTCCTAAATATAATTAACATCAGTCTCATGGTTATCTCCAGAAGCTTTATTTGCCTTCGTACTAAACCTGTAAACCCAAATTCTCAATCTGCTCAAATTAATTTTAAGCACCGCAGAGTTTAAGGGGAAAATATAAATTTCGAGTTAGACATAAAGTTTGGTGTGAATAATAGTATTACATCTCGGTTGACTGATATTAAGTGAGACCACGCCGCTTAGCGGAAAGGCTTTCCCCTCACTCATATCCCTTTAAAACAAATCTTTTTGCAAATCAAAACCCTGCAACCAAACTGGTTAATCAAACTGATTATATCAATAATAGAAAATGTCATATATGCTCAAAAATAGGTAATAAATGGACCGTCTATCCGAAACAATGTAGTTTTATTTGGCTAACAACTAAATTTTGGCTAACTCGGGCCTACCAGACAAACTAAACAAATTATCTAGCAATTATTAGATATACTTCTGGATGGTTTGTCCTATCTTACTTCTTTGAGGGTCACTTGATCCTAATGATTTTTTGAGCTTACCAATAACCTATCCTTCTTCTCTACATATATATATATATATATATATATATATTCCTTTCTATGTGTAACCATCATTTAAGCCTTATCTGTGACTAAGCCATACACACTGGAATTTTGGACTAAACTAGCTAGAGGCTGATAGCTAATGTACAGGGCATGGCCCTATACCAGTCCCGTTGGGTATACAAATATCTGAGTTATTTTACTTAGGGTTAACTACCCTTTAAATTTTCCTTGAAAACCTTTTCAAATTGATTTAACACTTTAAATCATCTTAAACAAGGAAAACATACTATTTGCTTTACTCGAATCTCTTTGCCATGATATATTCTTTACTAGAAATATTGTTGATGAAAACATTCAAAATCTTTGTTTAAACTTTAAATAATCTCTTTCGAAACAATCGAAAGTACCCCTTTTGACATAAGTAAACTACTTTACTTTATAAGCTTAGGCCTAAAGGCCAAAACATATCTTTCGAAACCATTGGAAATAGCTTTTTCGAAAATATTGAAAACATCTTCTTCGAAAGTTTTAAAAATCTTAGACATCCTCTTCTAGACCCTTTAAATATGCCTTTCAAAACCATTGGAAACCTTCCATTTAAACACTAAGGCAAACCTTTTGAAAACAGTAGGAAATCACCCTTTCGAAACCTTTTATATATGTATGTATGTGTGTGTGTATAGACATACACACACCCCTTTCAAAAACACAGGAGGGACCTCTCCTTCGAAATCTTTTCTTGTTACCTTTCAAAAGCATTAGAGTATACTACTTAAAACAAACTTTTCAAAGGCATTGGGTTCAAGTTAAAATATTTGGAACAACCTTTTTGTAACCATTCCTTTCGAAACCTTTGAGTTTAACTTTCAAAATATCAAAAGGGTCTTCAAAACAACTAAGTCAAAGAAACTCTTTCAAAAGCAATTTCCTAAGTAAAGAAGTGGATGGTGTCGAAACTAATCCCTTCAAAAGCATTGGAGAAGCGGCTTAAGTTTTAAAACAAAGAAACCCTTTCGAAAGTATTGCTTCGAAAGGTAGGATGCAATAGCAAGGGGTTTCGACCCTTTCAAAAGCTTCTTCATAAAACAAAAGGTGCAAACTATTTCGAAAGCCTCTTTCCTTAAAACAATTTGACTAAGTCAAAAGCTAACGAAAGCCATCTTATTCAAAAGCAAAGCAGGCGCGTTTTCTTTAGAAAGCAACGCAATGGTTTAACCCCTTCGGAACCCCTTGTTTCGACCCAATATCTTTCGCCTTTGTCCAATTCACTACATACCAACTCTTTGATACAATGGGCATTGGTCTCAACGGAGATAGAGATGGAAGTATACGGTCGAAAGCTAGGTGGCGAAAGTGGCGGAATAGTAGAAATAAAGTAAAACTAATTTTTTATATTTTAAAGGTAATTCTTTTTAACTAACTTGCCTTATTTGTCAACAATGACTGGTTGCAAATTTCTTTTTCAATTTCTCTTCTAAAAGTGCTGCCGAAATTTAAGAAGTAAATAATTCAAGATGTTTACAAAATGCCCGTTCTCCTTTTATAAATATATAAAACAATTAATTCTTGTACCTTATATAATTTTATATACTTATTAAAACACTTAGGAAAATTCTACAAAAATTCCCATGAATTTTTGACCCATAAACAATATAATTTAGACGTAATTAATTTTAAACCCAATTAACCCATTTTCTTCACTAGAAAATCAATAATAAATCCACATCAATTCAAAAAATTATGAAACTTGAAACCCTTCTCTGAATAACATTTCTAACCATATATTAAAATCGCAAGGCATATGGATGTCATTTGGTAGTTTTTTCAATTCAAAACATGTCATAAAATCAATATGAATACGCATAACTCATCAACAAGCATACATATATCTATCTAACATTCAAAACATGGCAATTTACTTGCAAAAACATTTGGATCTGATTCTAGAAATTGAAACATCAAAAATATGAGATGAAACAATTATTCACCTTTAGCTTTGTTAAGGAGTTGATTTTTGATCTTGAATAAGTTTGATTTAGCTTTCTTCTTTTGATTTTTAGCTTCTCTTCCTCTTGCTTCCCTTAATGGTGGCCGGCCTCTCTAGGTTTAGAATTTTAATTTGTGAACGTGTAAAATGAAATGGTATGAAGGCTTAGAGTATATGAATATTACTCATTCCTATTTTACCCTTATCTAATTTCCCTTTCCTATTTCATTTTAATTTTGTTTACTTCATTAGTTTAACTAGGCATGGCTACCTTTTAAATTATACAAATCTCAATCCCTTAACCAACTTACATTATTTCATTTAATTTAACTAATTAAATTTCATAAATAATGTCACTATAATTAGGGTTGTTACACTCAGCCATCAGAGAGAAATTCTATGTCCTTGGCATCAAGGTACACAACCATCGGCTCTTCCTCCAAGCGATTGTCTTCGACATGTGTAATCCTGCACAACATTTCTTCCTAGACGCCGTTAGAGTCTGGAAATTTTCAATCCCTAGCCAGCTCAAATTTTTGTTCATGACCATCCTGGCACAAAAGTGCAACTTATTGGCATCGATCTCATCGGCAATTTTGTACCTCTCTTCTTGAAGCTCTTATTGGGAAATTGCAAGTTTAAGGTCATTGGAAAATTTTGCAGTAGACATCTTCTCCATCTCATCAGCATGTTTCTTCTTCTCCTCATAAAGTTTTTGATTCTTCTCACAGAGCCTAGCAAGTTCAGCAGCTTTCTTTGAGATAGACAAAAACTAGGCCTGAATGATCTTATCTTTTTGTATAAGAGCCTAGGCTTTCTCGTCAGCCTGCTTCTTGAACACTGTGCTTTCAACAATGGCTTCTCTTAGCTGGTCTCTAAAGACAAGCTCGGCATTGGCTTTGGCACACTTCATGTCTTTAATCAATGTATCGACATGGACTTTCCCTTCAAGGGCTGAGTCCCTCTCTCTTGTGACCTTGAACGGGTTGTCCCCTTGACTCTTAATCATTTGCTTAATGTCATCCCTCTTGGACTCGATGGAGCAAATCTTGGTGTGGCTTATCTTATTCACTTCAGAGAGGACGACACACAGCTTCTTCCATTTAAACTCCTCGTCACTGTGCTTTTGGATACTCCATAATTATTGCTCTACCACTCCTTTCAAGGTATCTAAGATGACCTGGTTGAACTTGATGCTATGTAAGAAGAGGTGAGGAAATGCAGCTTGTACACATAAGGGACCAGCCAGAAGAGTAAACCATATAGCGGAAACACACTTAGAGTAAGAAGGAATAGCATCAATAAGGGATTGGGAGGCTGGAACCTATTATAGTGAAGATGTTTAAGCTTGTGTGTGCGGCAGAACAGTAGTTAAAGAAGGTCCACGATGCTCTATGGATTCTCTCGGGTGTTTGGTAGCATCATAAGACATCTCAGTCTTAGCCTCTCTCTTCTTTCTCTACGTCTCTCTCTCCCATACCTTTTCTCTTTCATCTTTGAGAGCTTCATCAGCTTCATGATCCTTCCTTCTTCACCTCTCCTCATCAATTCATTGCAACAAGGAAGATTCGGGTTAGTTGTCTAGCCTCTATATGCACTGGTATTATGGGAGAGCTTCTTGTAATAGCCACGGCCTATGGAACCTAAAAAAAGAAAAAGATTGTATAAGAACCATGACTTCAAAAAGCACTAGTGTATGAAGGATGCATGGGCATGGTCTTATGAAGTGTATGATGCCTATGACCCCTTATGTAATTTATAAGCCATGTTCGCATAGGCATAAAGATGGAGTTTCTCCACCTTCATTTATACTTATTCCAAGAGAAAAGCAAAAGCTGAAGCCCTTCTCATTCAAATTGTCGCAAATAGGAAAATCGATATCATAGATATCGCTCGGACCAACAAAGACATCGCCAAAAGAATATGCTTGAGGCATAATCTCTTAAGCGAACAATGCTGCTTGGTCACCAACTGCTTTAGAAATTTCCATAACAATGTGCTTCAGACGGGCAAAATGGGGAGAGCTGGATTTGTAAAGGGCGTCTCTCCAACCGATTTACCCTCTTATTTACTAGCATGATAGTCGTTATCACTATCATTGTACCCTCTCCCTCATGTTCAACCATAGGCCTTTTTTCCTCTCTTTGTCCAACTCCCTCGTTTTCTTCTGAAATTAGAGACGCATCTTTATCCCCATCTATCGTAATATCACAGCAAGCAGGCTCTTCACTCTCTCTCTCTCTCTTAGTGGGTTCTTCTATGAGAGCTACACTAGAGGGACTCTCAACTTTCCATGGAATTTTTTCATTAGAGCTAGCTTGTAGGGACGGAAGAATATACGTGAGTTATCGAACCACTGGGAATAGCTGACTACAAGATAGCAAATCTACTAGGGTTCAGTAAACTATGCCGTTGTAATTTCTCATTCTTCAGAAGGAATGCAATGGTGGGTTGCTGGAACTTAACTTCTCAAAGGCCCGTGAGTGTAGTTTCGTGCTCCTTGCGGTCATCTCGAACCGGAATTCCTAAAAAAACATCAAATTGTAACTTGAGTTAAAGAAATCCAAGTTTGGAAGGGACATAGGAAAGAAACCTACTTCCAGAGAGCCAGAATTGGTTGAAGTCATATAGGCATCGTATGTAGAAATACTCATTCTTAAATTATAAGAATTTATTGTGAAGCTTCTCGATGATTTTACATCAGCACCAAGCTTCGATTATCATATATGATGGAGATTCTTACCTCTTCTTGGAGTGGAGTAGATGATTTAATACATGAAAATCCAAATCCCTGTTGAACCGTTTCTTGAAGAGGATATAAAGAGAACTTAGAAGAACATTTCCATTAGGGTGAATTTGTTTTGGTGCTAGCCTATGTTCCTGAAGAACCATTAGAAGGAAAGGACCGAAAGGCAGGATGACACCACATAAGAATATGTACCAACTGTATGCGGTGTATTCTTTAGGGGTTTGTATGCAAACTCCGCCCTCGTGGGGAGAAGAATGTCATCTTTGGGAATTATGTGCCAATGACAGATATTTTGGAGCATCCTAACCATTAGAACCATTGGCACTTGTTTCGATAGGCTGGTCGGTATTCTTAGACCTAAGAAATCATTCAAAGGAGGCGATCGATTCACTATTAGCACAACAGGAACCATCAAACCTTGTGATTCCAATGTAATAGGATGACCTAGTCCAACGGGGATGGTTGGCGAAGCTTGAGTAGTAGAAGATCCACCTTCAAAAGGAGTAAAAGTGCCCTCACTAGACTTGAATCGTGGTGATTGGCCAGTCACACTAAGACAAAAACTTAGTGTTCAAAACGTTCAGATATGTTTTATTTTGAAAAATAAGCCCATTTAACCAATGCTCGAAACCCAAAGGATGTTAACATGTGGTTACCAATTAAATTTTGAGCATTGACTAAGGCAAGGGAGAAGTGTTAATTTATGAAGTGTGAGTCCTATGTTCTTGTATGATGAATAGACCATCATGTGTAGATAGCTTGATCGTGATAAAAAATGATCCGCATCATACATTTATATTATATATCAGGACTTACCTGTTGTCGATGAGTAATCGATAACAGAGCCACTGTCCCATGCGACACGAAAGCTTTTCTTTGTAGGTACACGGAAAGTGCAGTAATAAGGAGAACATCATGGTAGAATCATATAGTACAACCGTTCTTGAATAAGAACCTTCCTATCGAATTTTAAACGATGGTGAGAGCTTAGCCGCGTATCGAAAGGAATTAGTTGAAGTCAGAGAGTCTATTTTGTCTGTGGAATGGCGTGTCCGCGACCGAGGTAAAACTTGAATCAATCGTAGATCAAGCACAATCTAAAATTCGATCATTTCCCCTCAACGACAATCAACTGCACCATGATCATGCAACTGATTGCCCACCTTAGTTTTGTTCAATTCTCGAATCAAGTCGGTAGTGAAACTTAGCATTCTCAAATCTGAAAGCTATAGGACGTGAATTAGAGCAAGGCGATGGTGGCGATATGCAACATGGTGACCTTAGGAGCTAGACGTCAATGGATGGTCGACGGCGAAGTCTAAGGCATAAAGGATCAAAGGAACTCGGGGACGACAAATTGTCTCGACGTGAAGAAATCATTAAGAAAAGCATTTAGTGGAAAGATAATTGAAAAGTAGGTTAGAAATATCTAAGTCTAACTTATGTAAAGAGTTCAGGGGAAGACCAATGGTCTCGGTATCAAAAAAAGCTGCCAATACCGAGGGATTTTCTTCCTCCAAAACTTGCTTAATGCACATTAGAGAGAGGGTGTACTCGTCCAGAGCATAGATCTAGTCTCCAAAGCTAAGATATGGTCCGTAGTATTAGAGATGGAATTACAACTATGTAAATTAGCTGAAGGATAATCAACCAAATAAAAGTAACATTTCAAAGCAATGCTCAAAGAAATGGAATTTTATAGAAATTGATCCAGGACATGTCTCGATCCAGGGTACACTTCGTCTTTAACAAAAGCATATTCTAGTAGGCAAGTGTTAACCCGATTCTTAACTGAGAAAAATTTAACCTAAAGTTGAAGGTCAAACCGAATAAAAAATGACTCGAGAGCTTACAAACATGCATATAAGGGATATAGAATTGGATTTAGAAAAATTCATGAACTTTTGAGTAAGTGAAAGCTCTCGGCACTAAGAGGTTTATATTGGCCGATAGTTTCCACTATCTTCTTATACTCTAAGTACACATCAAACCAATCATCATCTAGTGCTTCTCTCATAGATTGAAGAAGCAACTTCAAGGATTGATGAGAAGAAAGCCAAGAAAGCAGGATAGTTCAAGTGCTATTAAGAGAATCATCAGAATAAACTCAAAGCATATGGAAAAGTGTTTAGAAAATATCAGATAGAAGATATAAGGATGGGATAAATGAAAGAAGAGACTTAGCACAAGTCAAAACCGGTCAGTATCAAGAGCTTTCTCTTGGTATCGAGAGGTTTATTTCACCTTTGGGCCCCACCTATTCACTTGTACGTTAATGGGCCTACTTTTTGGACTTCAATGCAAGTGGGCTTCTATGCATTTACACATACCCCTCTACAAATATTAGCTTAACTGTAACTGAAGTAGGATCTAGACTCTACTGCTTCATCATCTCTTATCTCACTTACTCATAAGTCACTTAGGAAGCCACTATTGGTAGCTCTAAGTAATAGGATCTGTCAAACCCTTGTACTAGTAACTTCTAATTCTTTTTAAACTCCCTCAAATCAACAATCAATAAAGACATAAAGTAGACGTAGGCCAAATATTACCGAACCACTATAAAATTCTTGTGTCTTGTTGTTCTTTTTCTATTATTTTGCAATTATTTGCTAGATCTAGGTCTCATGGGTTCTCTATAGTATATCTTTGGGAGTTAATCCAATTTTGGCGTCAATGAAATTTTTTTTCCTCTAAGTTCATTCTGGTTGTCATCTTTCTTCTTTTATTGAAAGTTACTTCCATCTCTTTTTGCCATGGCGTTGACAATAGACGATTCTTTGATTTAGGTTTTTCCACTAGGTTGTGTTTCAAAAGCAGCATCCTCCCATCTCATATACTTTTTTGCTTCATAGTAAAACTTTTAAAGGGTGCTTGGTTTATCCTTAGTCAGGTTCCATAAGAATTTCATATCTGTGTGCACTCCACTACGTAAAGCCAATTAGAACTAGCTTCTCATCATTTTGCGCAATTGCAATAGTAGCATTAAAGCGAGCAAGGTATAATTAGAGAGTCTCGTCACTTCTTTTCCTGATCTTTGAAAGTGAGTATGCCTCATTTGGTTACTCAACATGCAAATGAACTGACAAACGAATTTCCCTCATGGCAATGCACATAACATCTCGATTTTTGTGATAAGCGAAAAAACTATATAGTTCCTAAATCTACCAGAAATACAGGAAAGCATTTACATAAAATTTCCTATGTAGTTCCACTCATTACAATGTGCCGAATGTAGCATTGCAAATGCACTTAGGATCAAATTGCCCTTTATAAGGTTCCATGGTTGGCATTCGGAAGTCCTTTAGGTTCCTACTAGTCTACATCTCAAAAGTAAATAGATTACTTACATGAACTCTAATACAATGCTAAGCCTACTCTTATCGATTGCACTCACTAATCATTTGAGCCATCATGTCTTCTAGTCCAGGAGATTATTGGTAGGAATGATCTTTAATCCTTTCTCTTTAAGAAGATTGTCATGCCTAGAGCACCATTCCTGAGCTTGTTCTCGACTCTTGGACCAATTCTGATGGTCCCTACATACATCATTAGTAGTAGGTTCAGCATAAACAAGACAGTTCTTACAAGAGCATGGAAAGTTAGCTATAGATGGACCATTTTTAGCAATAGATAGCTTCGGTCTGGTCTAAATTGTTTCTCGGGTTCAGCTTCAAAGTGAACTCTTATATGCTCTGTATCTCCAACTTACATTCACCTTGATATTCGATTATCAAGGTTTAATGCCCTACCATAACTCGACCTTCTTCTACTTCCTCGCTCCCTAGATTGGGATCTTTCTTATTCTATAGTGTTGTAACTAGTGGTTAGTTGCTTCCTTAAGCAAGTCAAGAATTTTTCCACCGTTGCTTGCTGTTGGGCAGCGTACCGCTCATTCAACACAACCATGACCCTGTTCAAGTTGCTTCCGGCAACCATGTTGGATATCGCTAAAGTAATTATCAAATTCTTGTCTTGATCATCTATAGTTAATTAGATACAGTAGTATTACTAACATCCCTATCATAAATGCTAACTTTAGTTTTCAATTTAGGAGGCATCCTTGAGTTCAACTCTCAACGAAAGCACTAAAAATGTTTGCTTAAAAATAAGCAAACACTAGCATGGTATTTTGTAGAAATGTATGTAGTCTATAACTGTTGTTTAAGTACGAAACCTTATTTAGCAGAGAACAAACCAAAAATTAGTGACATAGACAAAATAATATAGAGTGCAAAAAAACACACATGATTTGTAGTAGTTTGAATTAAGTTTTCATACATCCATTATGAATTATCACCCATTTCTTTATAGATCACAAATACGATGTAGAAATATAAAATACAAAGATCTAATGATTGAAAGAGATGAAAAATACCACTTCAAAATAATGTTTGGTAGTTGTAGAGATCTTAAACTTGTCTGCTCTTACTTTTCATCCATTGGGTATTCTTACCTTATTTTTTCATAAAGAAGAAGGCAGGCTAATTAAGGTATCTCAGCCTAGCCCAGCCCAGTCCATGATGATTAGGTACAAGTCAGCTTGTAAGCCAGCTATAGCTAGGATCAAGTCGATCTGTATTCTCATGTATGATGATAGCTCAAATCATACCTAGGATCGCATCGGCTCCTCTGCTCAATTGCACGTCAAACCTTTTGCTGGCGAAGCCTCCCAATATAGCAACCCTAGTAATTGGATCATTCATCAACGCAACGCGCAAGCTCAACTGAGTCCATCTTCCATTAGTTGATCGACTCTCCCACTAGCCTGCTCGTAACTCAATAACTAGCGAGCCCGCTTGCTCAAGCATCTCTCCCTCATCTGTCTTCAAATTGGCAAAGTTTGAGACTGTCTCAAGGGTAGTCCATCATCAATTCAGCTTCGATACCACTACTAGCAATCTTCATTCTGTCTCGTCTCATCCATCTCAATATGACCACGGTTCTCACTGATCTCTCATCCTACTTATAGTCTCAACAGGCTAGTTCAGCCCATCCTGCCCATAGGCGTACATAAGCAAAGCAATAGGAGTGCAACTAGATGCACCTACTTCTGACCAAAAGCACGCCCCATTTCCTACAAACATATTGCAAGTATAAGCGCATTTAATGTAAAGCATGGTAGAGAATGCTCCTAGTATAGTCTTATGGACCATCATCTCAGTTACATATTCCTTTCTTTCACTAGTTGTCCTTCATCAAATCCATTAGATCATATTAACAGCTATGCACACTTCATGCTTGTTTTGCATCACGATCTTAGCCTTCCAAACATTAGTACAACTACTATAATAAACAAATGCATGTACACTTCCAAAGGGTTTGTTGTCCCCCCGGTGGAGGGGTCCCTAGGTTGGAACCCATGATATGCTACTCAAGCTTCCTGAGATCACCAGCTCCATGAGATTAGCTGCTTCAATAGTCTTGGGCGTATCATCTTTTCTTATTATTCTCTATTAATCTCCTATAGTTTTAAGGTAATCAAATAGTAAGAAAACTTCACAGTGGACATAGGCAGCCTGACCGTTCCACTTCACGTCTTGTGTCATTTACCATTAAATGCTCTTTCCCCTTCATATTTCCATCATTAAGCCAAGTTAGTAACAATAATCATTATTACTATAACTTTGAGTTTGATGAAAACATCATCAACATTCTGATGCTAGAAGGAGGGCTAACCTTTGATGTTATGGTTAGTGGTTTTTTATGGAGGCTCTTTCCTCACTTGATACCTCATATCCAACATTAATAGCGGTAACGGTGAATGGTGCTCCAACTCCTCCTCCGGCAACCCAGAGGATTCCTTAACGGTTTTATTATGGCTTTGTGTCCTGCATAATGATTGTGTGTGCCCGCTCATCTCCTCACATTACTACTACTATCAATCAAATTATGGCTGCTACGCACGCACCTAGATTAAGGGCTGTGCCCATCCACTCAGACATCTAACTCAAGATTTAGACTATCTTGGTCAGCCCGCTTCATAAAAAAATAAGAGGGAAGGGTAACCCCTTACGAAATCTTGGATATCCGTCGAGCATCCCTACATAGAAATCCTAGAAACTCAACACTCCTGTTAATGTTTGGATAGCTCACCGAGGGTTTCCAAATGGTTCTCATATTCGTCATCTCCCTCAACAACGTTCGAAAGTGGCCAGTTTCTCGCTCGTATGTCTCAAGACACACAGATTCCACCACCAGTGTCCTTCTAAAGCTTGCTTCTGAGCCCGTAACCACTTGTGAAGAATGCATCTAAGATCGCAGTGCCTAGAACTTTCAGCGCCTTCACCAAGCATATCCAACGAGGATGAGTTATCTTGTGATTATTATAATGTTTTGGACCGACGACCTTTACCATCTAAGATTGCATAAGCCATCATTCCCTTCCTGTATGGCTTGCTATCTACCAAGGTGGATTACTGAGAATCCACTACCTTGCCGAGGACTGCTAGGGCTATCTAACGAGGATGAATTATCATGTGCTCATTACCTTGTTTGGGGATCGTCGACCTTTGCTGCTTAGGACTAAATGAGCGGTCATTCTCTTCCTGCCCAACCGGCTATCCGTAACAGTGGATTGTCGAGAATCCATTTCCTTGTTAGTTAATCCATCTAACAAGACTGAGATCATCATGCATTCAATTCCTTACTCGGGGTTGCCCACTACCCTATGAGTTTGGATGATATGTCTCTCTCCTACGTGAACAGGTGCATTGACGATCGAATTTCGGATCATAATGGTTCATACCCCTCAACCGTGATGCCACTTGTCCCCATACATGATGTGACATTATTGTCTGGACTGACACTATTTCCCTCAATGAAACTGAAGTCCATCACCTGTAGTATACCCGTATAAAAATAGGTCGGGCTTATCTCCTTATTGTAGATTGTCACCTTGGAGAACTTCAAACCCTTCAATGCTTAATTTCAAGCCACGCCTGCCTGCTAGCTCCTTATAATAGCGTGTCACCCTGGAGAAACTTCAAGCCTATCAACGCTTAGGTTCGAACAAGGCTCGCTTTTCAGTTCCTTGTTATGTGTTACCCTAGAGAACTGTCAAGCCCCTTAGTGCTTAGGCTCAAGTTAGGCCCACCTGCCTAGCTTGTTATTGTAGTGTGTCACCCTAGAGAACCTTCAAGACCTTTAGTGCTTAGGTTCGAGCTGGGCCCACCTAAACTAGCTCCTTATTGCAGCGTGTCACCCTAGAAAACATTTAAGCCTCTTGGGGCTTAGGTTCAAATCGAGCCTACCTACTAGCTCCTTGTTGCAGCGTGTCGCCTTGGAGAACCTTAAAGCCCCTCGATGCTTAGGTTCATGCCAGGACCACCCAATAGCAGAGCTACGCATAGCTAGTTTCACTCTTTACTATTTCTATATGCTAAATTCTTGTGAGCAACGATGCATGTTGCTCGTCTCGCCATTACACCACAATGTTATGCATGATTGTTCAGCTAGCCATGTGCCCCAGTTCGAGAAGGGACCTTCGGTCACCTAATGACAACCATGTGTCACCCAGGAGAACCCTCAAGCCTCTACGCACTCATGCTCGAGCCGGGCCCGTCCGTCGTTCTACACATAACAGCTTGTCACCCAAGAGAAACCATGGGCCAACATACACTCTCACTCTACGTTTATGCCATCCACCACTTGATACATAGCCGACACTTGAGTCTTGTCATTGCTTGGGTTTGCCCCATTGCATAACAGTCTTGTATTAAGCATGGAACTTTTTTGAAAATAATGTTGAAACTCCTCCAGGCCACATGTAATCCAGGAGGACCTCGAGCCACTCAACGCTTAGATCCGTACCAGGATCGCCCATCAATAGTGAAGCTCAACCGTCATTTTCAAACTTCAGCACCTGAAGAATGACCGGGTTGCTTGGTCAGTGCTCACATCCCGATCTGTTGACCGACCCGGTCTATCAGCCAAAATGGATTCGTAAACAAGGTACAAAGCACTTTGCTCGCTAACAAATATATGCTACCCTACCAATCATAGACAAATAATCAAAGACAACTAGTTTCATAGATAACAAGTTTTCAGCAACAGATCTGCTTTTATTTAGTTCAAAAGAATGAAAGTCACAATACCGACCCCGTTAGGCTTACAAAAAATTTCAGTCGCTAGTTAGTTAAAAAGAAGAAAATGAGAAATGGAAGAAGAAACACGTCAACAACGCTCTTCAGAGACCAGATGTCCCATGCTCTTATCACCACCTAGAACGGGCCTGACTACACCGGTGGTTCTCCCTTAGTACTTCAAGCAATCAAGAACCTATTGAAGAAAACTAAGGGTGTCACAACCTTTCGATGCCTTACACATCGAATCTCGTAAGTGACCCTTAAAAACTTCCTAAAAAGCTTGCTAAGGAGAAAATTAAGGCTTTAACCATGACAGAAGCAGCAGAGGCAATAGCTATTATCCTTTCCAATAGGACGTTGAGCATCCAAACCGACCTGAGGTCAGGAATGTCAAAACATCAAAGCAAGGAAGCCTCCTAGCTTCACATGGATCATTAATCTAAGATCGATGAGTAATCGCCATCAAAGAGATGGCCAAAAAGTGGAAGTACAGGTCTAAGACAAAGGCAAAATCCATCTCAAGAAGAAGAAATCCAAGCAAGCGGATCGAAATGCAATCGTCAAACACAGTTCGGCCTCCAAAGAGTTTTCTCATTCCTTTTAATCCTACCCAAATTTGATAAAAACCCAATCGCTCAAGAGAAATGGAAGAGGAAGAGAAAGACAAAGTAATCTATTTTTATTAACAGAAAATCATGCAAAGTTCGAGTTTGTTAAAGAGATTGCACGTTGATAGCCCCTTAGTTTCAAAGGGGAAGAAGAGGGGGGTACTGACACACTTATCCTTTCAATCGTAAGAATAGGCATAAGGATCTTAAATATTTAAAAGTGATAAGTGTTGTGTCACACCACATGCATGGAAAAAATGACACATCCCTGCCACGTCTCGAGAAGCACAACCGCCGCAGCAAATGGTGCAACGCCACATGGGCAGCACATCAATTGCATAGCAGAATCGTCGATCGATTGAGCCTTTCAGATTTTACAAGCTCGAGTCCGCTTACGAGCATGGACTTGAGAGACAAAATGTTACTAATTTTTTTTTTAAAGTAAGAAGGTGGACTAATCAAGGTATATCGGTCTGGCCTGGTCCGATCCAGGCCAACTAGGTCTAAGTCAGCTCCTAAGCCAGCCACGACTGAGAGCAGAGCGACTGGTGTACTCGTGTGTGATGATAGCCTAAATCCAGTCTAGGCCCACATTAGCTCCTCTTCTCAGTTGCACGTCAAGCCTTTTTCCGATGAAGCCTCCTAACGCAATAACCCCACAACTAGCTCATCCATCAGTGAAAGGCGCTAGCCTAGCCAACACATCTCCTTTTGGCTGATTGTCTCTTTGTCATGCCTGCTCGCAACTCGACAACAAGCAACATGCTTGCTCAAGCATCTCTACCTCAGCTATCTCCCAATCGGCATAGTTTGACACTATCTCAAAGTGGCCATCATCGATCCAGCTTCGATACCACTGCCCTCGACCTGCACTCCATCTCGTCTCACCCAGCTCAATATGACCTAGGCTCTTGCTAGTTCCCCATCCTCCTTATTATCTCGACAATCTAGCTCGGTCTGTCTTAGTACCTACGCATATGGGAGTAAAGTGATAGGAGATATAACCAGATGTACCTATTTCTAACAAAAAACATGTCTCATTTCATACAAGCATATTAATGCAAAGCATGGTAGCTAGAGCATGCTCCTGGTATAATTTTTTTGGTGTTTATCTCAGCCATGCAATCCTTTCTTTTGCCTGCTGTCCGTCAATAAATCCATTCGATCAAATCAATGACCAAACGAGCTTCATGCTTGTTTTGAGACATAATCTTGGCCGTCCAAACATAAGTTTAACTGATGTAATAACACCATTCGTGGCCACATCAAAGGGGTTGGTAGGGCCCTCGGTGGAGGGGACCCCACATTGGAATCGTTGATCCGCCACTCAAGCTTACTGAGATTAGCAACTCTCTGATTAGCAGCTTCATTAGTCTTCGATGTATCATCTTTTCTTATTATTCTCTTCTAATCACTTGTACTTGTAAAAGAGTCATATCGTAAGAGAATTTCACAGTGGAAATAGGCAGCCTGATCGAATAAGTTTATATTTTGTGTCATTTACCTTCGTATGCTCTTTTCCCTTCATTTTTCTTGTCATTAAGCATAGTGATCAGCAAGTAACATTTGCTCTTTATAATGTATTATCATAACTTTGAGGCTGACATAACATATCGTCAACAAGTATTAACAGATGGGAGGTTGTATAGAATTAGCCCGGTACTTCCTATGGAACATGCAATTTCTATGTTTGACTTGTTACGCTTGGCAATAATCGGTCCGGCAAACAAATGGCTTGTTAAAAAGATTGTAGAACTGTTTTCTTCTTTAGTAGAGACTGTTATCGTACCGCGTTCCTGGTCTTGTAATTGGAAACTACCGTACTGTTTTTGTTGTTCGGTAGTTGATAACCACTGAATTGTCTTGTGTTAATAGTCACTATTCAATTCGTGCTGAACCTTTTCTCTCAGCAAAATTTGGTTTCTTCTTTCGATCCTCTTGTAACTTCGCTCTACTCTCTGAACATGTGATAGTAAATTGGACCATTCAACAATTTTGGATCTTTTGCTGTCTTTTCGAATCTGTTTTGCTTATTGTGTATATAAATGGTAAAGATCGGCTACACTTCAATTTCGTCATATCTTAAATTCTTTATGGTTTCCACTGTAAGTTTCGATTTAAATAATAATATTTTCTGCGTCTTTCCACTAATGTGACTCAAACTTGCTCGTGTATATGCATGCTTCCGTTCACAAACTAAACTAAAACTAAAGATTTAAATACTATTCCATCTGCCGACCATGCATACTAAAACAAACTACTATTTTCATGTTAGCTGATCTTAACGATGGTCCAAAATATCTTTTGGCCAAGGAAACGTGATAAAGAGCTCTACAAAACTGAAAACGATATCAGCCAATTAAGTCAGAAAATACAGTTTTAATTCTTCTTCCTTTAATTAATGCTTAAATAAAAGTTTAAATTTAAGAACAACGTAAAAAGGTTATGTGGTGGATGGCACATTTAGATAGAGGAAGACCAATACGGGATATCATAATTTGATTAAAATAGATGGATTGGGAAGGCTAAGTCAAGGAGCATATGAATGACAAGCACACACACACTTGTTGGCCTACCTTCAAAAGGGTGGAAAGCTACATAATTTTATTTTTATACCTGTTGGCATATGAAAATCAGTATGATACTCACGTCCGAAAGCGATTGATAATATCCATTTTGTCCATTGGGCATGTATGTATATATAGACGGTACATCCAATGCGCAATATATTATACAATTTGGTTGAGGCCAGATGTGAAAGTAGGTTTTTTTTTTCCCTTCTCGTTTAAGTGTTCCTATCATCTAACCGGGGGAAAAAAATGGTTACTTGAATTGTAGAATATAGATAATAGTTGATATCCAATGATTTAATATAAAGACTTATGCTCTGTCGTTCGGAAGTTTTCCACACCAACTTGTTGCTTGCTTTTCATGCGTATGAAAGTTACACAAACAAAAATATAGATGTGGACAGCGATGATGTTTATAGGGTTCAAAATAGCTGTGGACACAATTTGTAATTTGATGTTCTCTTACCTATTAAGCAAAGATTGATCGACATGAAGGTCCAATTGCATTGTGCACGCGCATATACACGCACGCGCATATACACGCATATATATATGCCGACTATTTGGACACAAAATAAAACATAAATGGTGATACAAAATGTTTGGACTGTACGATCTTTTTGTTCTTCCATGGAAGGTTGAATTTAGAGGCAATTCAATGATAGAGATCTATTATATCACCAATTGTGTCTTCAAATTATGTATAAGTAAACTTTCCACTACACACTCATGTACATATACATATATACCTACACACACATAAATACATATGTGTGAGTGTGTGTAATAGAAATACCCTCAAATGAATTTTGAATTCTAAAGTAACCTTTCAAATTTCTACTCTAAGAAAGGATATTTTGGTCAATCATTTATGTTTCCACATTCTTATGATTTTATGTGCTACTTGACCATCAAACCGCTATGACCGCATTTTTTCGTTTCTAAACTTCATCACAAATTAAATGATTGTCAAACTCTAATTGATTTTTTATTAATTTGAATTGAATTCTTCCGCCGCAAGTTATTATCAAACTTGAACCTCATAACAAGCAAATCCATTCACCAACGATGCAGTGGAACCAATCATCTTAGACGATCAACTACGGTGAATCGTCTCAGTTGATGAAATCTAGTTTCTAAGTCAATTCCAATCGACTTACATCAATCAGCTCCTCATCATGGAACAACAAAACTTAAAACATCGAAGCCAGTTATTCTTCAATTTGGGACTTCCCTTTTTCGCTTGATCAAAGAGTAAGCTTTATTACTTCTTAATTAATGTTTGATCTTATTTTCTTAAATTATATATATAAGTTTGAAGTAGAAATAGAATTAATCTGTTTGAATTAAAAATTGCCACTTAATTCCAAATTTATCTAGATGTGGAAAATTAGAAACTAATGTAACATTCGTGATAAAAAAATTTGGTCTTCAAATTGTTTATTATCCAAAATTTACTTCATAGTTGATGGAATATGGGGTTTCTTATGCACAAGCTAATACTAATAGTGAACTATCCCTTTAACGACCCATCTTTTCTATCCTCAAAAGTCGACACTAAAACATTCGTGGTATTCACATGTCAAGCATCCAAGTGCCGAAAAGACAGATAATTAGGGAAAAAAAGAAAAGGGAGAACAGAATCTCACAATGTAAAGGAAAATCTATAATATAAAAATGATCTTTACATAAGAAAAGTTTTATATACACAATTATAGAAAACTATCATATAATCAGCTTGGACAATTATAGCACCATGTTCTTATAAATGCTGAAAAATACAGCAAAAATAATGTAGCGGATATAAAAAGGAATATAAGAGTGATACGTCTTGGGCATTCACCTCATCTTTTGAGCTCCAAAGTAATCCAAGGCTAAATTTAGAAATATGCTCAGTCTGACTGATCATTATAAGAAAACAACGCCCGGATCAGTCTGGTAAAATTAACGTGAGAAATACAAATCATAAGGATTTTTTTTATACCTTATAAAACCCTTTAAAATCAAAGTAATCTCGTAAGAGCATGCCGCACATAAACACAGACGAATACGAATTTTTACCTTACGATAATCAAAACATTTCTACAAAAAATACAATGATGTTATAATAATGTCTAGGATTTAACATAAATACTAAATCATAGTCGAAATTGTTATATTGATTAAATTTTAGCATAACAGGTATGCAATTAAGTCCCTATAGGCATATATTGGAGAATGGATTCCATCAATGATAATGCTACTGGGATAACGCCTGCCACGGTACACCTCCAGATAAAATGTATTATGGTCGAACCTATCAACCCCTGCCAACATAGGAGCGGCCTGCTCCTTACTGGATAGTACCAAATATTTTCATCACCCAGGTTGCTTTTTGCAACCTATCCCGAGAGCCCTCATGCACAAACAAATCCATAAATATATATCCAGAAGGGTGATAAAAATACACTAATAGGTGAGACCAACTTAGCCCTGCCGCATATCTCATGTTTTATTCATTCCCGGTCGATAGGGCTTGAGGCTGCGTTTTACCTTTCCATATAGCAATCCCACTTGGAATGCTAACACTGCCCTCAAGACGACAATGCGAATGCTAGTGTTCGTCCATACAGGTTGTTCAGGATAAGAACAAACCAAAGGCAAAACTTATACTATATCCATTTTGGAATCATCCTAAGGATTAGTAGCTAGTAGTTTTTGCACTTCAAAGAGCTCCGTCTTCGATTCCATCATCTTTGAGATGTCTTCCATTTCGAACACTTGAGTCGATTCGAAGTGATTTTCGAATAATTCATACTTATCCGATCCTAGTCTCTTCGTACCAACATTCGATATTTTTCAGTAAGCTCAACTCCGGTTCTTTTGAAAATAAACAGACAAGTTAAAAGCTAGGATCACCCCCTAACCGTTTCAGTAGATGAATATCTTTATCATTTGTAACGCATGAGTTTATAGGTACAGTGGTATCACTAAGATTACTCTACTCTATAATTCCCGCGTTTTCTCTAGATATTTCCATAGTTAAAAACTGGCCAAGATTTGATAGTCGGTTATTTAATTATCAAATAAATATCTGTAACAACCCGCATATTTATCGATTTTATATTTAAATATTTTATTTAAATATTTTATCGTTAGTCGGATTTTAGTCCGAAAAGCTACTTTTTGCATACGGTCGAATTAGGACTCGGGACCACTCCCATTGAGTTTAAAATGCCGTTTGCGACCTTTTTGAGTATAAGCTTCGATATGTTTGGAGAAAGTTGATTTTTGCTACTTTTTACTTTGGGTTTGGTTTTTGGGCTCAGCCCTATGTTAACTTATACTCCAAAACTGAACCACTCTCCCCATTCTCCCTCACTTCTTTCTCTTTTCAGTTTTCTTAGCTTTAATGGTGGAAGAGATTGGAAATTAAAACTCCAAAACCCTAGTTTCTCTTGCAAATCAAATTCCTAGCTCCAAACTCAAGAAGAACCCATTGGTAAGCTTCTCTTCTTCTTCTCCAACTTATTCTCATACCAATTTCAGAAATTCCTAAACCTAATTTTGGGAATGTTCTTGTTTTTGAGCATAGATTCAAGCTCAATTGGTTTGTGTTGAAGAGAGGTTGATTCTCCATTTGCTTTCAAGCTTCTTCTTGTTCGATTTTGTGAAAAGGTGAGATTTTTATCTCACATCTATGACTATAATTATCTTTGATTGTTGGGTATGAATTCCTAACACTTATTCATGTGTATTTGCTCTTGATTTGGATTGGTTTTGTGAATATTCCAATTTTTGGGTTTTTAAACCAAATTTGTGTGAAAATCCTTTTATGGATGTTTGATCATGCTTTTGGTGATGCATCGAGGAGCATATAGGGCCGGGTTGCCGATTGGCATAAACCCTTAGAGCCATTGTTCGTCCGGTCGCATTTTGGAAGAGTTTGCTCTTCATTTGAATAAGGCTGAAAAACAGCCTAGGCATGATTCAGTCGTCTGAAAACTCTGTTCAGTCGACTGAACCTGAAACCCGAGAGTTTCCAGGCATGATTCAGTCGACTGAAAAACTCTGCACAGTCGACTGAAACTGTAAACAGAAAGTTTCCTGAACCTGGAAAATTTCTAGGTACAGGGTCAGTCGACTGAAAACACTCTGTTCAGTCGACTGAACCTGCTGTTTGAGTCCAATTTGCCTTTTTGGATTGAAATTCCAATTTAAATCGATTCGTGATAATCCTATTTGTTGTTATCATCTATTATGACTTTGATGACTCTTTTTAGGGATTTTTGAATATCCATTTCGATGGATCCTTTATCGATTTCGTTGGATTTTATTCACGTCTTCGTATGTGAATTTTTGTGATTGATTGTTCTTACAATCTTCTTCGTGATTTGTCACTTTAAAAATATAAAGGTTTTCTATACTAGTAGTAAATATCAAAACTCTTTCCTCAAACGATTTCAATACTATTTTAATACCAAATTCGTTTATAAAACTGTTTTCCAATCTATTAGTATATACAAACCTTTACCTCACTCGTATGAGAAATCTAATAAAACGGCTTAGTAAAACAAGTGGTATGAAACGCTTGCGTTTACTTTGTCGGTTAATTCTTGGACTTGTTCGATTGAACCTCTTGTGACAATTTTCTAGTGGAGATTTACAGTTTGTTCGTAAATATTTAAGTTAAGCAAGTGGTTATGGGACATGAAGCTAAACTCATATATTTACTAGCTTAGTGTAATCGACACTTCTCGTTGATCATGATGATCATCTTTGTGATTTAGACTAGCAATGTGCGATGTCTCTTTGTCTGCGAGGGAGACTAAACCCCGTTTTGTGGAGTGGTCGTTGACGGAAATTCTATCGGATTAGAAAACCGTTGAACGAATTTAGAAATAAAATTTATACCGCAAGCGCACGGTGTACGAATGTAGCACGCGGCGAATACGGGTCGATCCGCAGGGAATTGATGATTTTAAAATTCTACTCAATCAAATTAACCAAAGTTGGAAGAGTGATTAACTAAAAAAAGAAGAAAAATGACAAAAGAAAATAGATAAAAATATGAGAGTGTTAAGACAATTTAGAGGCAATTTTCACTCTCTAGATCACATAAATCAA
The DNA here is from genome assembly GCA_030765085.1 of Allium cepa. Classification (NCBI taxonomy): domain Eukaryota; kingdom Viridiplantae; phylum Streptophyta; class Magnoliopsida; order Asparagales; family Amaryllidaceae; genus Allium; species Allium cepa. Next base: position 236,562,010 of record CM060943.1, on the reverse strand, counting down.
CAAAATGAAGTTATGATCTCTCTTTTCTTGTCATTAGTGAATTAGTTGATGTGCTTATTATAAGTATGGTATATTTGTGCTATTAATTAGCTCAATATAAACCATCAAATTATAACACAACCACTAATACACATTTAACTCTCATGAAATATGACAACAAGTTGAAATTAAAATCTATTTTAAGCATAGCCTATTAACTATTGTTTAGAAATATAGGCTATCAAATTTCAATTTCAACATTCACTTCTTTGCCATAGTCATATTTAGATGAAGAGGCAATTTGTGTTATGTTTGTTTAAGCATAGCCTATTTGTTATAAACAACATAGACTATCAAATTCAAAGCTAAACAACATCATTAAACCACTTCAAATGTTTCCATTAAAGCACAAAAAATGAGTATAAACATCAAAATATTGCATCTACATACTAGAGAGCTTCATTACCCCTAAATTGTAGGGATTAAGCTCTTATATTTGTTATCAAATCAACAAATGTAGAAAGCAACATGAAAGCAAAAAAAGAAAGAAAAAGAGAGCAAAGCAAAGAAACAAAACTAATCTACTTGCATGAAATAAGAGAAACCTACACTACAACATGAAAGTAAATGAACATGAAAAGGAAAGAGCATATATTAAATTGCATAAAATAAAAAAGATTACAAAAAATAAAAATTGGCTAAGTAGCCATTAAAAGAGAAAGAGAGCTTTCTTTTATTTGATCTAAACTAAACTAAAGAGAAGGAGGCCTAAGAGAGACTAAGAGAAGAGATCAAGAGATAGTGTTACATGAAACATAAGGGGTATATATACAAGTTTAAAACCCTAATTTCTATTTTTGGGGAATGCCCAAAATGCCCATGAGAAAGTGTGGAGGCCAAGTTATCATTAGCATGTTTTAATCCCCACTTAAATGTACATGAAGCCATTAAATCCATAAGCATGTGCATTAGCCTTTAATTTGTCATTAAGGTAGGTGGGTAGGTGGGGTCCTCCATGATCTTCACTTTGAATTATTTCCATCTTCATTCCTTTGTATTGATTTTGTGCATGCATATCTTCATGAAACCACTTGTAAAAGTCACCAAATTTCCTACAAAAAACATCGAAAATTCTAAGTAAATTTTCTCAATTTAATAAATGCACAAAAATGACCATTTCACCCTTGTATGAAGATGAATGTGTGACAATTTGGAATTAATGTGAATTTTGGTTAAAACAAGTTAAGATACCCAATATGATCATTTATTTAATTTAAATAGATTAAATATGGCGATAAAAATATGCACATTTACGTGCACATCATGGAGTTTCGACTCAATTTGTGAGGGGTAGCAACCATGGAATTAGCATTCCGTTTGTGATACACGTGTTGGTGAGCTTTATGCTCCCGTTTGTGATAGGCCTCCCCCCTATTTTTTGTGATTTCTGGATTTCTTGTGTAGATTCCTAGAATTTGTGTTTCACCAATTTTCGTGATTTCCATTGATAAGTTTTATCGATATTTGTGCATTGGTGAATTTGTGTGTCATTGACTTTAGTGATTTCTGGATTTCTTGTGTAGTCTTCTGGAATTTGTGCGTCATTGACTTTTGCGATTGACATTGATATTATCGTCAATATTTGTTGTATGGTGAACGAAATAAGGAGTATGACGTTTCTTTGATTCTTGTGTAGATTTGGTGACATTGATTAATCTCTTGTTGATTATCAACTACTTATATATCACAGCTTGGCCTTGTGATTATTATGTGTTTAGTCATAACTCTGATTCTATATCGTTTCATCTGATATCTATAGTTAGACTGATCCGTTTATTATTTTCTTATTAAATAATACTCGGGTCAGACCGAGATGTTACAGGTGCTTCTGCTTGAGTTCTCATCCGGGATTAAATCCTTGACTTTTGGGTTAACTACTTAGATTAGTAGTTATTTTGTTGTATACATTTGAGATATAGACTCCTTAATGTATACTTATTCTTTTGTGTAGTTCGTGTAACTATTCTTTGGTGATATTGTGGATCTTTTTAGACCACTACTCTGATGTACACTTTCTAGTGTAATATTCATATCTTATTCCGCCTTTGTGATATGAATTGTCTGTGACTGATTTGTATTATGCTTATTTCTATATTTGTTTTCCGAAGGATTTATATAGCCACCGTGTGGTAGCTTTGAGTTTGTGTCGGTATGTCGGATTTCCTCTCGAAATAGAATGCATGTTATATTATATGACATAGCGGTGCTCGCGCAAAGAAATTACATGGATGGTCGCTCCTCAACAGCCTTATTCTCCGTGCTAGTCGACAACATTCACCGTAATGTTCTTGTCTAGCTTGGGTATAGAGGTGGGGCGTCACAATAACCATCAATCACATATTTCCCAAGTAAACCACTAAGCCTCATTTAACTAATCTTCCATTAATTAAATCTCTTTAATTATTAACCCAAAATATTCATATACTTCTATCATCGGTATAAGTATATTCCCAAACCCATTTAGAGGATTTCTTATCTAAAATTCATTTTAAACAGATCAAAACATATATCTTTGAAGTCATAGTTTTATTATGAATCCCAATAGCTAGTCCTTTGACGTTAAGTAGGGAAACGCTTCCCTACCACCAAAATTAAGAAGGACTGCTCATTTATTTGATTTATAACTATAACTTGATTAATAATAGTGATCAAAATCAAGCTTTATAAACCAAATCTTTCCTTCAAAATACAAGATTTTTTTCGCAAAATATAACTCTTTAACTTGGTTTTTTTTACCAAATAAGACCCTTTTAATAAAACAAACTTATAAGCTTTAAAACCATTTTATAAAACCATACTATTATTTAAAGAACTTTCTTAAGTTATTTAAATTAACTGAAACTCAATTTATTAATTAACTTTAATAAAAAGATTAATCAAATATAAAACATTATTATTAGATAAATAAATCAACTTAAATTACCATTTGATAAAGAAATTAACAAGTCTAAACCTTGGCATTAAAATAATTAATTAACTATAAATACCTTATTTAAAATAATCAATTAACTAATACACAACATTAATTAAAGATTAACTTAAGACAAATCATTTATTAATATGATAATTAGCTTAATCATTATTATTTAAAATAATAATTAACTCAAAACAATATTAATTAAATAATTAAATAATTTTAAACCTTCATTAATTTAAAACCAGCTTTAAACATAATTAATTTAAATTAACCTTAAACAACATAATGAGATTAATAATTAAACATTATTAATTAATTTAACAATTTACTTCAAAAACTAAAGTTGATTTAAAATGCATAACCGTCTAATTTAGAAAGAGGCTTAGCAAATCTCAATGGTACTTGAACAAGCTGCAATTATATCTCATAACGACATTCAAGTCACAATGTAGAGTTCTACATAAACATAGCCACGTAAATAAATTTTATACGATCAATCGAGGGAAACAACTCAATATAATTCAACTAACGGATAATTAAATGTCCAAATTAACATAATAAAAAAATGATGATTTATTCTGCTAAATAGATGTCCAATATAATCTATTCAGTTTAAATATAGTAGAACGGTGTTTCATTTTGCTACTAGGATGTCAGTGATAAAATATAATTACTTTATTTACTATGATTATAAATTTAAGCATTTTAAACTATTCCAAAATTTGCAAACAACTATTCAAAAGTGTAACATCTGGTGATACGAATTCAATGTCGAAGTTCGCGAGTTAAATGGACCTCGAATGGATGTGCTATAGCTTTTTTTATGTTTAAACATTTCAAATTTGAAAGCTTATATTAAGTAACACTTAAACACTAAGCACATGGGCCAAAACCCACAAACCCTTAACTTATACCTCTTCCTCCAAACAGGTAAGCTTAAAGGCACATACGCAAATTCAAAACAAAGTCTTCTCTCTAAAACAATCACCCTCTCAAATATGTGCACGTGCACCGTGCACGCGCACCGTGCACGCGGCCTTGCCAGCACCATTATCCGCCACGACCCATGTCCTAGTCCGCCTCGCTCCTATTTTCTCGATTGACCCACCACCGTCGTCTCTAGGTGACTGAATGGAAAAAATGACCCTGTATCCAAAACAAATGCCACGTCCAAGTTGTAACTCGAGCTCGACTCACCTCTTCACACACGTTCCACCATTTCCTTCAACATCGATGTGACTGACCGTATCCCAGCACGCCTCCCACCACCAACCGCACTCAATTCGTCGCCTCCACTTCCACTTGTAGCTTCCTTTCTTGAATAGTGGCATAAAACCCTAGTTTAAGCTTGACTTCCACCCTTAGACCACCAGCACCCGTCGCCACCAGCACCCATGCTCTACCGCCTTCCAAATTTGCTCCATCTCCAACTACCTCGACCCTGTTGGGCGAATTCTCACCCAGAAGATCTCGAGACCAAGAAGCGTCAGTTTCACCCGGGTTTGCAACCTCCATTCGGCAATTCAGTGGATCAAGTTCCATTCGGCAGTAAGGGTCCATCCGGTATACATGTTCATTCGGCCACGCAATCCTATGAACTCATTCGGCACTCGGTAGCCAACAACCTCCTTCCCTCTGCCGGTCCAAACCCACCCACGAACCAGGAGCAAAAGGGGGTACCACCGGACCAGGGTAGTACCGGACCAAAAGTCCTACCGGTCCAAACAGCCCTCACCGAACCACCTCTCCAATACCCTACCGGACCAGCCCCTCTCACGAGCTCCACCGGACCAGACCAGCACCACCGGACCGAGCTCCAACTTCTCCAAGCATGACCGAATGAAGCCTCGCCGAACCAGATAATTGCCAGTCCAGATTACTTCAGCCCGGGCCCACCAGCAGCTATATACATCCAAGACCCCTGCCCCCTACCTCACTATATAAATAGAGGGGCAGGGATACAACAATGGCAGACAAGTTTGAGAGCTCAAGCCTGGAAGAAACTCTCAAACAACTTCATATACTTGTACACAAAGCATTGTACTTGTAATCCGAAACAAAGAAGATAATAACATATAAAGTGGACGTAGGCACGTTCTGGCCGAACCACTATAAATCCGTGTGTCTTTTACATTTCAGCCCCTGCTTTTTTCATATTTACATAACTCATCTGAATCATTAAGAATCACATAAAATCGACTAAATCACACGACTTAGAGGTGTTTGCCCATTTTTTGCGCAAACATTTTTGGTGCTTTCACTGAGAACTTCGAACTCGAAGCTTCAGCTTCCTTCATTCAACCTTCTTTCCCAATAGCACCCTTCATTGCCTAGGAAACATGACTTCCAGGCCAAGAAAAGACGCCAACAAGGGAAAGAACGCTGCAACTAGCAGCGCTCCAAATCCAGTGGATCCAGATCAAGAGAACCATCCCACTACAGCAGCAGTGCCACATGAAGATCAGGCAATTCCAACAACCCCTGCCGCGGAACAACCGACAGTAATCACTAGAGCAGACCTAGACAGAGTTGTGGTGGAAGTGACTAACCGCTTCGCATCCCAACAAGAAGCTTTGGTGAACCAACTCATGTCACGCTTGAGAGATGTCGAAGAATCCAACCGCAACACTGAATCATGGGATGAATCTCAATCTGGAGGATCTCGGAGACAGCAAAGGTCTTCCCTCTTCGAGGAAACCATCAACAGGAACAACAATGATAGGGGCTGCGCCCGGACTCAGCCCGAACTCCGACTCGATGAAGCGCTTGGAACCGAACCCAGTGGGGGAGGCGCCAGGCGAGGGTCGGATGTAGCTGAGCCAGTCATGCCACCTAATCATAGAAACCCCGCTGAACGGAGCCGAGCTAGAACCCAGCCCGAAGTTGACCCCATGGAGATGCTCGAAACAGAACCCCGCAGGGGAAGATCAAGGCAGGGGGCAACTGTAGCTGGTCCTAGCATGCATCCGAGCAGCCAGAGGCAACCACTGGATAACGTCAGAAGTGATAGACTATACCATCCCTATAGGTCATCTGGACGAGATCGATCCCGCAGGGAAGAACCAAGTTCATTTCTATCCGCTCCAAATTCTGATGAAAGAATGGCACGACTATTCAGAGAATGCGTCCAACGGGAGCAAAGGGACCGAGGAATTGGCGCTAGGGTCACCAGCCCCTTTACCCGCAGTATCGAAACTACCATCACCCCCCGGGAATGGAAAATGCCAACCATGGAACCTTACAAGGGAACTTCCGACCCCATCGTACACTTACAAAGATACACCCAGCATATGCTCATGAGCGGAGCAACAGAAGGGGTGCTGTGTAAATGCTTTCCGCTATTCCTAGCAGATCTAGCTACCTCCTGGTTCTGCCATCTACCCCAAGGATCTATCAGCTCATGGGAGATGTTGAAAGAAAGGTTCATTAGCCAGTTCCGGATCCATGTAGAACAACCCAAGGATGCTTATTCTCTATCCAATGTTAAACAGAAATCCGGAGAGACACTGCAACAATATCTAACTCGGTTCAACGCCACAGTGGCCGCAGTCCAAGATGCCGATGAGAAACTCACCCTAATGGCCCTCTGTAGCGGTGTACATCCAGATACCAAGTTCGCAAGAAGACTAACTAAGGAAAAACCAGCTACTTTACCTGATTTCTTCCATGAAGCTGGAAAGTATATGAGACTTGAAGACGCCGCCACTGAGAGGCAGTCAGGGCAACAAGGTAAGACAACTTCGGACAAGGTTCCCGCTGCAGCCAAGGACACTCGAAGAAATGAATCTAGAGACAATGCTGGGGGCAGGAAGGTTGAAAAACGCCAATATCGACCAGGACCGAGATTTGACTCCTACACTCCTTTGAATGAAACCATCGAAAACATCTATCTAGCCACTCAGGGCGAACTCGGATACAAGCGCCCCCCGCACAAGAAAGAATCTGACAACGCACTCAAGTCTGGAAAGTTCTGCCGCTTCCACGAATCCCACGGACATGACACCAATGAATGCCACCATCTCCGGGACTTGATCGAAGAACACATCAGAAGAAGAAGGCTGGAACGCTATGTGAAAGATCAGAACAGGACTCCAACTCCTGCCAATGAGAACCTAAAGCGACCCGTACCAGAAGTAGGCGGAGGGAATCGCAACACCAGTGGCTCTAGTCAAGAGAAGATAGTGGTCCATACCATCTCGGGAGGACCACACATCGCCGACAGAAGCTGGGCGGAGATGGAAAGATACGACAAGTCACTTAGAAATGCTGAAGGCTATGTTAACTTCATTATGGAAGAACACCATCCGAAACGGAAAGAGAGTGACGACATCGTATTCAGTAGGCGTGATTTAGAAGGAAGACAGTATCCGCATATGGATCCCATGGTCATCTCTGCCTGGTTCGGTCCAGCTAAAGTTTTTCGAATTCTAATAGACACAGGAAGCTCCGTAAATATCCTATTCAAGCATGCTTTCGACAAGATGAAGCTGTCAATGAAGGATGTGTCTCCCTGCAACAAACCCCTGCACGGTTTCACTGGAGATGCGAAAATGCCCCTCGGGCAACTTGACCTCTTCGTCGAAATAGGAAGTCATCCCCGCTCCGTTGTGCGAAAACAAACGTTCATACTAATAGAAAACCACTCGGCCTACAACGCCTTCTTGGGAAGACCAGCCTTGTCTGACTTCCAAATTGTCCTAGCCCCGTGGTGCCTAAAGATGAAATTCCCAACAGATAACGGAATAGGAGAAGTTGAAGGAGATCAAGACGCCGCTCGAGATTGCTATGTAACTGAACTTCGCAATAACCGTAGAAAGAATAAAGGGAAAGATGCAGAGACTACTCTCTGCATGAAAAGCTTGGAAGCATAGCAACTAAAGAAAGCCCCTCCTCTTCGATACACCAGCGATCCTTTCAATCTAGACCCCAGGGATAAGGAGGAGGAGGCTACCGCTGAGCCTGCAGAGGCCATGGAATTCGTATCTGTAGACAAACATGATTCAAGTAGACTATTAAAAATAGGATCTCAGCTAAAAACAGAATTGAAGGATCAACTCATTGACTTTCTCCGCCACAACTTAGATGTATTTGCGTGGACACATGCCGATATGACAGGAATCTCCCCAGACATAGCATGCCACATGCTGAACATCGATCCCACCAAGGTACCGATAAAGCAGAAAAAGAGAAGCATGGGAGCAGAACGATCAGCAGCCCTCGATGAGGAAGTAAAGAACCTACTTGCTAATGACTTCATACGAGAAGCCATCTACCCAGAATGGATAGCTAACCCGGTACTAGTAAAGAAAGCTAATGGGAAGTGGCGAACATGCATTGATTTCTCCAACTTAAATGACGCTTGCCCGAAAGACTGCTTCCCGCTCCCCCGAATCGATCAACTTGTGGACAGCACTGCCGGGCACGAACTTTTATCTTTTATGGATGCATACTCCGGATACAACCAGATTCCCATGCACGCTCCCGATCAAGACCACACTAGCTTCATCACTGACCGGGGATTATATTGCTACAAAGTCATGCCTTTTGGACTCAAAAATGCCGGAGCTACCTATCAACGCCTCGTCAACAAGATGTTCGCGGAATTAATAGGACGAACTATGGAAGTATATGTGGATGACATGTTGGTAAAGTCCAGGAGAGCCGACGATCATGTAAGCCACCTGAGCGAGATGTTTCAGGTACTTCGCCGATATGGAATGAAGCTGAATCCTCTAAAGTGCTCCTTCGGAGTGTCATCGGGAAAATTCTTAGGATTCATTGTCCATGCCAGAGGAATTGAAGCAAACCCTGAACAAATCCGGGCTCTAAAAGAAATAAGGATACCTTCCACCCGAAAAGAAATGCAGAGCCTAAACGGAAAGGTGGCCGCCCTAAGCAGATTCATTTCCAAAGCAACTGACAAGTGCGTCCCTTTCTTCGAAGCTCTCAAGAAAGACAAAGGAATATTCGAGTGGACCGATGAATGCTTAAAAGCCTTCCTTAACCTGATCGAACACCTTCAGAAACCACCAGTACTCTCGACTCCAAACGAAGGCGAAGAGCTATACCTATACCTCGCTGTATCATCTCATGCTTTAAGCGATGCCCTGGTAAGAGAAGAAGACCGCACACAACGCTCGGTGTACTTTATAAGTAAGAGATTTATAGGGGCAGAAGCCAGATATCCTAAACTTGAGAAATTGGCATACTGTTTATTGATCGCGTCACGAAAACTGCGACACTACTTCCAATCTCACTCCATCAGAGTTCTAACCGATCAGCCACTAAGGCAAGTGCTCCATCGTCCCGACACTTCTGGACGACTCCTTAAATGGTGCATTGAACTAAGTCAGTATGACGTCACCTACCATCCTCGCACCGCTATCAAGGGGCAAGCCATGGCCGATTTCATTGCCGAATTCACTACCAACGAAGGCAAGGATCAGTTTGAAATAGCAAAAAACATCAAGTGGAACCTCTTTGTAGATGGAGCATCAAACGAACAAGGCTCGGGGGCGGGTATTGTGATAATCACCCCCAGGGGAAGAAAGCTGTACTATGCATTAAGGTTGGAATTCGCGGCCACTAACAACGATGCGGAGTATGAGGCAGTAATAGCGGGATTGGAGCTTGCCTTAGAAATTGGAGTCAATTCTTTATGTCTTCATAGTGATTCTCAACTTATCGTAAACCAAGTACTAGGAGAATTCCAGACACGAGGAGAACGACTCACAGCATATCTAAAGAAAACCAAACTGCTGCTCGACCAATTGGACCATTATCTAATCAAACACATTCCTCGAGAAGATAACCAAGAGGCCGATGAACTAGCAAAGCAAGCTAGTATGAAGAATAGCACCATTTCGTGAGCACTAGCCATCTCAAGGCAGCTAGCCCCAAGTTTCGAACAAGTGAATCTGATAACTGCAATTGAAGAAGCAACTTGGATGACTCCTATCCGGAGATATTTGTAGGACGGCACACTACCAGACAAACGTGATGAAGTCAGGAGAATTTTGAGGAAAGCTCCCCACTACACAATACAAGAAGGCATCCTCTATCGGCGTGGCTTCTCTAGCCCCTTATTCAGATGCATCGCTGGAAGGGAAGCCAAGGAAATCTTATTCAACATCCATCAAGGAAGTTGTGGAGATCACACTGGAGGGCAGACTCTGGCGAAAAAGATACTCCGATATGGATATTACTGGCCCACACTAAACAAAGACGCCTTAGACTTCGTCAAGAGATGCGACATATGTCAGAAATTTGCCAAGATTCCTCGACTACCCACAAATGAGATTACTCAAATGACCAGCCCTTGGCCCTTTGCTGTATGAGGAATTGATTTAATTGGCGAACTGCCAACGGGCCGAGGCGGAGCCAAATATGCTATAGTGGCAGTCGATTATTTCACCAAATGGGTGGAAGCGGAACCCCTAAATAAAATATCTTCAGCAAAAGTTATCAACTTCTTGATCAAAAATATTCTGTGCAGGTACGGAGTACCACTCAAGATCATATTAGACAACGGACTCCAATTTGACAGCGGAGAATTCGCCGACTGGTGCCAAGAGCATGGAATTCATAAAAGCTTCTCATCAGTAGCTTATCCTCAGGCAAACGGACAAGTCGAAGCTGTCAACAAAATTCTCAAAACCCTAATCAAGAAGAAACTTGAAAAGTCAAAAGACGCTTGGGTGGACGAACTTCCTACGGCACTTTGGGCCTACCGCACATCTTTCAGAACATCAACGGGACATACTCCTTTCTCTTTGTCATACGGATCGGAGGCAATGCTCCCTGTTGAGACTATTGTTCCTTCCCACCGTAGGATCCACTACAATCCAGAAGAAAACGAATAACTCCTCCTCATGTCTTTGGATCTGATTGAGGAAAGGAGAAACGATGCAGCACTCAAAGCAGCAGCTCAGAAACAAAAAGTGGCAGCACTATACAACTCCAAAGTCAAGCATCGCATCTTACAAGAAGGAGATCTTATCCTCAGGCGAATCTTTCCGCGCCCCGGGGCACTGGACCCCATCTGGGACGGACCATATATAATTCATAAAGATCTCCACAACGGAGCTTATATTTTGTCAACAGTGGACGGAGAGGTGTTCCAGAGGGCATGGAACATCCGACACCTCCGTCGATACTTTTCTTAACTTGTACTGCCCTATGAAGTGAATTAACAAAGAGAATCAGTGGACGTAGGCGTTTTCATGCCGAACCACTTTAAAAATCTTGTCTCTTTTTAACTTGTTCCTTTATATCTTGGCTGCTTGTTAAGCTTTATCCTTTTCTGTTGAACAAAACCTTATGGCATCTCCACTCAAGACGCACCACGACCTCATCTGGACAAGGCCTAACAGGTACGCTACGATTCTATGCACTCGCCAATGAGACTCTTTTGCTCCAGCATCCCTCTGCTGCGGGTTAACTCATTGCTCGCGCCTGCCCTCAAAGCCAACTGTAATGAGCCAATTATAAGTCATCATAAAGGCCGACTATAGCCGACGGTAGCTCATTACGGCGTTCGGCTCGCCGGCAACTGTGAACCTACTTTAAGCCCCAACATAAGGTGTGGCCAGCCAGGGGTAGTTCACGGCCAACGGCACCCACGCTAGCCGGCCACGGTAAATCGAATAATACCCACGATTACGGACCATAATGGTTCGGGTAGTTACCGTGCACGATCTCGGCTCCGATGTGTCTTAAGTGCGGCTGTGGTAAAAAAGAAAACTCCCCGCGGAGGCGTAAGATGGGTGATAAATGTCTCCAAGACCCACAGCTAGGGAAAGTGACTACAAAACCCGTTTGCCACGAACTTAAGCGCATCAACGGCCTTCCGTGACTGAAAGTTTTACTTTTTCTATATTTCCATTTCATTTAAATACTTTTCTCCTATCCTGTATAACAAACTCTAAAGTACAGGAAACCAAATAGGGAGCATTCACTCATGAGAATCTAAGCCTGCGTACTGGGTGGCAAGGTACTCAGATATATCCATGATCAGTTACACAAGAAGCTCAAAGCTACCGCCTGCAAATAAAACATGAAGGGCGGTACTCTCTTCTCTTGTACATAAATGCATAACTATAGCTTATTCATATGTCACACTAACATTGCAAAACATGAAATTATATTTCAAGCAAAGGCTTAACGTCAAACACAACTAAAATCACAGGCATATACATAGTTATACTTCTCACGCAGCACATCAAAATGACAACAACGTTTAAACATAACAAAATCAGCTTATATTATAAAATCACACCAAGTTATTCTCTGCAAATAATATTATTACAGTCACATCAATGTTTTGGACTAACGTAAACAACAGTAAAAAGAAATAAAAAGCGGCCGAATCCGAACAAGTAACCAGCTGCGTCCACACTCCATCACCAACTTCCCAAGCCTACTTGGCCGCAGGGCCGGAACCCCCAGCATGTTGATCGGAAGTTCCACCTGTCCAATTCAGAAGAGGAATCCATTAAACAAACGATAAACGATCAAGTTATGGAAACCCAGGAAGAAAAGGAAAAGAGAAGAATAACTCACCAGCGTCCGCCGCTTGATCCTCATCCTCCAGTTGCACACTCGCTTCCTCCGCAGCAAGCAACCGCATCCCCTCCTTCACCGCCGCTTGCTCCTCTTTCGAGAACTGAGCAGTGACCACATCCAGACTAAAAGCCACTCCACCTTCCTTACCCGCATTGACCCTGGCCTCCTCTAAAGCCCGAAGATATATCTTGGCCATGACCCGGGGATAGTCATCCATCCAAGACAAGCTTCCCTCCTTCCAAGTGCGGAAGTACATGTCCTGCAGCATCTCGTCCATCATCCCCTCATTCTCCTCGAACTCCCTCACCCGGGCCTCGGAAGCCTGCAACTTGGCGACAGCGACATCCCTCTCTGATCGGTATCTCAAGCAGTCAGCCTGGAGAGACCTCCTCATCTCCTCCATCTCCTCCTTTAGCTTGACTTGAGCCATCTCCGCGGCCTCAAGCCTTCCAGACAACTCCTCTACCTGCTCGAGATCCGCATTCCGAACCTCATCCACTGTCGCAATGGCCATGTCGATCCGCTCCTTACAGGCGGCCTCCATCTTCCGTAATTGTGCCCTACTAGCCTTTTCCACGGTCTCTTTCAGCCGCCTGGAAGCTTCCTCGTGTTGAGAAATCTGAACGGCTTGACCGGCAAGCTGTTCAGCCTGATCGGCAACCTTCAGCCTCAACCGAATATTAGCACTCCCAATCTCCTCCCCGGCCTTGACCAATTGAGCATGATACTTCATTAACTTCTTGGTCTCTTCAGCCACCCGATCGATATTAGCTTTGACTTCGTCTCCCATGGTAACTACCCGAGTGGTAAGCAGATCAAGATCTAGGGACTTAGCCTCGTCTAACACTCGTACCATGGGGTTGCGGGGAAGGAGGTGCTCACCCGTGGCCTCATCGAATGAAATATCCCGAGTGCTTGGATCTAAATCAGGATGACCGGCAAAGGGGTCACGAGGCACGTCAGGGCGCCTTATGCGGATAACAGTGGGATTCTTAGAAAGAGGTGGAGGGGGGATAAACTCCGTGCTCTCCTCCGTGGCATCATGGGGAGGCTGAACAGGAAGCTGCGGACCAGGGGAAGGCTCAAATAAAGATCGACTCCTCTTCTTTTTCTGAATGCTCTCTTCAATGACCCCAAGAAGAGGACGGTATTTGACCACGTCCCCAGTACGACCAGTGGGAGGCTTCGCAGAAGCTCTCATCAACTTGAACTGTTCGAGGCGGTATCGAACGTCTGACGTTTTAACCACCTGGCCTGCCCCTGGAATAAAGAACAAGTGTTACGAACATACAATGGTCCACAATTCAGGAAACATGTTAAGTAAAAAGAAAGAAAAGTGAGAAGGCACGTCTATTATACAAACCCTGCGGAGGAGTGGGGTACTGCAATAAGTCCTGAATCTCATTCCAGGACGGAAGTGAACCTTAAAATATTTCTAAGTGCTTATTGAAAACGGAATCGACAGAGGACAAAAGTTCACCTTGCACTGCCGAAGTCACCCTAGCTGAGGAACCCCTGGGGGATAGATCGGCACCAGTCCCGACCTTGCCAGTCTCCTTCGCCTTCTCCGCTCCCGATTCCCCTTCCGATTCCCCGAAGGCCTGGCGGAGGGCCTCATCCAGCTCAGAGTCTCGCCCAGAAGTTAAGGCACCAGCGCCACTACCACCCTGACCATCTCCATCTCCTCCGCCCTCCGACTCTCCTTCCATATCGCCTCCTTCGCCCTCTTCCACACCTTCCTCCTCCGGAATGATCGGGCGAGTACTAGGAGAGGGGCCATCAGACTCCTTAAGCTTCTTACCTCCCACGACTGGGTGTTGTGCAAAGGGCTTCCTCTTGCCACTCTTCACCGTGGCCCCCTCCTTAGCTTTAGCGGCCTTCTCCTCAACCGTGTCCCTCTGCTTAACCACGGACTGGTGCGGCAGGATCAAGTTGTATTCCGGGAGGGTAGCGTTCCTGATCAGGAAAGAAGCCGACCTGTCCCGTGCCGGAATGGCCTTTATTTCAGCAGCCATCCGCGTCAGAGAATCATCTTCCACGACTGCAATACCGCCTGTCGCTAGCAAGAAACAGAAGCGTGTCAGAAGAAGCACAACAGTTAGAACATGGAAAATATAAATGAAATTCATCTTACAGCCGGAAGTGAAAAGGCGGAAAGAAACAGAATCGTCCTTGATAAAAAACCATTCCTTCTTGAACATGGTGAACTTTGAATATAAGTCCAAGACCGGTTTGAAGGGCACGGCCGCTTCCAGACTAATATACGGAGACCCCTTCTTGTAGCCTCTCAGGTTATACAAATACCGAATTTCCCGGTTAGAAGGAGGGCGCCCGTACCTCCTCTGGAAGATGACGAAAAGGCTTACCAGAATGGCATAAGAGTTCGGCTGAAGCTGGAATGGAGCCACTTTCAAATATGTGGTAAAGCTGACTATCCAGGCATTGATTGGAGGGATAGCGCCACACATGCAATGGTACCTGCTGTAAGCAAAGTAACCTTCGGGGGGATTATACGGCATCACTCCATCTCCCGGCAGCAGCATAAGAGCCCTGTCTATCCCAAATGAACGAGATATGACATCAAGTTGCTCCTCCTTTAGAGAGCTAGGAAAGCAATCGGGAGGGGAGACCAGAAGTTCCTGTGGACCATATCCATCCACTAACAACCTCGGAACAGGTCGATGCTGCCCGGATCCTGGTTGGGCTGGGGGCACGGAGGAAGACTCGCCTCTATCCTTGGATTTCCGTCTATCTGATCGTGTTTCCGCCTTGTGAGACATTTATCTGCATACACAGAAGCAAAAAGATAGGTTGTTAAAACAAAGAATACAGAGATGTAAGCAAGCAAGCATACATAAGTCCAGAATTCCACTCAGAGTCCGAATATAAAGTTCATTCGGCACTGGAAGTTCAAGACCATCCGGTAGTACAAGTTCAAGTTCATTCGGTAGTACAAGTTCAAGTTCATTCGGTAGTTCAAGTTCATTCGGTAGTACAAGTTCATGTTCATTCGGCACCGGTATCTCAAGTTCATTCGGTACACAGCACCATTCGGCATTGAAAGCCTTACGCGTATATTCGGCAAATTAGGTTCATTCGGTAATAAGGATCATTCGGCAAAGAGCATATACCTGGTTCGGCACGAAATGGTTCGGCAAAAGTGTGATTCGGCTAAAGTTTGATTCGGTATAGTATTGGTTCGGCGCTTGTTGATTCGGTGAAGAAAACCTAAGGGGGTATAGCCCCTATATATAGACTGGAGGAACACCACCGGACCAGATGGTTCGGCATACCGGACCAACCATATGCCGAATGAAAACATCTATCCGGACCAACCAAACACTGAATGACGTTGTCTCCACCAGCAAAAGTCAGAAGCAGGGGGCACGCAGGGCGCCTCACTCAGATAAGTACCGAACTCCAGAGCTTACTAATAAAATAAAGAATATGGTAACAATGAATAAGTCGTAAATCTCTCACTAACATGGGTTAATCATTTACACGTGTACGCAACCACGAACGGTCCATAGGCACGCTCTGAATGGCTATTAACCCTATCGTCGTGAGAATTTACACTTTGACATCCCTTTTTAAGCTCATCGGTTAAACGGATATTTGATTCTGACAATTAGGAAATGGCTAAGCTGCTTACACATGTACGGGGTCGAGAGCAACCCTTGGGCATGCTCTGAGCTGGCGATAAATCAAACGATCCAGGGGCCCACTCTAACGTGAACCTGGCATCGATGATGTTAAGCCCCCTCGGGGCTCACTCTCTCGTCCCAAACGACACAGTTCACTTCATCTCGAATATTTCGATCACGAACGGTCGTTATTTGAAATCACACTAAAATTGTAAATTCCTTTGCAGGACATCAACAGGATACGAACATCCAGCCCATGGCGTTGCAAAACAAAACTACCTACCACGAGGAAACAAAGCGCGACACATGCAAGCACGTGCCCCACTTTGGGGGGCAAATGTTGGGCGAATTCTCACCCAGAAGATCTCGAGAACAAGAAGCGTCAGTTTCACCCGGGTTTGCAACCTCCATTCGGCAATTCAGTGGATCAAGTTCCATTCGGCAATAAGGGTCCATCCGGTATACATGTTCATTCGGCCACGCAATCCTATGAACTCATTCGGCACTCGGTAGCCAACAGCCTCCTTCCCTCTGCCGGTCCAAACCCACCCACGAACCAGGAGCAAAAGGGGGTACCACCGGACCAGGGTAGTACCGGACCAAAAGTCCTACCGGTCCAAACAGCCCTCACCGAACCACCTCTCCAATACCCTACCGGACCAGCCCCTCTCACGAGCTCCACCGGACCAGACCAGAACCACCGGACCGAGCTCCAACTTCTCCAAGCATGACCGAATGAAGCCTCGCCGAACCAGATAATTGCCAGTCCAGATTACTTCAGCCCGGGCCCACCAGCAGCTATATACATCCAAGACCCCTGCCCCCTACCTCACTATATAAATAGAGGGGCAGGGATACAACAATGGCAGACAAGTTTGAGAGCTCAAGCCTGGAAGAAACTCTCAAACAACTTCATATACTTGTACACAAAGCATTGTACTTGTAATCCGAAACAAAGAAGATAATAACATATAAAGTGGACGTAGGCACGTTCTGGCCGAACCACTATAAATCCGTGTGTCTTTTACATTTCAGACCCTGCTTTTTTCATATTTACATAACTCATCTGAATCATTAAGAATCACATAAAATCGACTAAATCACACGACTTGGAGGTGTTTGCCCATTTTTTGCGCAAACAGACCCAAAACCCTCTGATCGTCAGAAATCGAATTTAAACCCAATTCTGATCATCTTACCAATTTGTTCAAACCCCATCACTAAAAATCCTACGGTGAGTCACTAAAATCTCACTTTGTCAATACGAACGCGATGTATTGGTCATTTGTTGATTCATAATCGACGAAAAACTGACAAAACTTACCCACTTACTGTAATTTAAACTTTTCTCTTGACTTAATCGACGGGAAGCTTGGAAACTATTTAAAAAAAATCTAGACTCGATGATGATCAACTTCCTAGTTGACGGCTTTTGAAAACAAAAGGGATTAAGAGAGATTGGTTTTTGAAATCAAAGAGGGAAGTGGTTTCAATAAATATGCAGGAACAAAATGTATATATTTGGTTCCTATATGCTTCTAATAAGTTATCTTGCTCATTTCAAACTCAAAATTTGATTTTTAAACTTATTAGTTTACATGAAAAAGATTCTAAAACCAATTCAATAATCTATATATAATTTTCTTACAATATTTACCCCATATTAAATTAAATAAATACACAAGAAAATAGAGTAACTCACACAACACCAGAAAGGAAATTTCCTCACGGTTATAAGCGTGACAAAACTAATTTGTTACGGTTATAACCGTAAAAATAGGTATCGTGGGCAAATTCAGTCACACTTTGCTCATGGTTATAACCGTGATAAAAATGTAATTTATCACGCTTATAACCGTTATAAATTTAGATATTATCACACTTATAACCGTGATAGAAAGTATTTACTCACGGTTATAATCGTGATAAAATGGTTATTACTAACGCTTATAATCGTAGGAAATTTAGATAGTATCACACTTATAACCGTGATAGAACAATAGTTTCTAACATTTATAACCATTACCAAAAAGGAAAAAGGTTATTTTCTAACATTTATAACCGTGATAACTAAAACAATATCAAACATACTATATAGCACCTGTAGCGACCCGACTTCCTAACACCAGAAAGTCGCATCACTAATTAAGAAAGAAAGGGATAGAAGAAGAAAGAAAGAAACACAACAATATCAGATAACTCATAGCGGAACGAATGAAATATAATATATCGCATAAAACATTACATAGTATCGTATTACATCAGAGTACACAACTTATACAACTCATATTAGACAGTTATAAACATCTGTCTAACTATACAACTCAAGTACACAAGATACAGATATCAAACAAACACAGCGGAACCATAATATATCTACACGTGTAAGCCTCCTGCTCCATATCTCCTCCAGAATTCGTCAAGCTAACCTGAATCACTTGACTACTCATACATAATATGAGTACCCAAGAGTTTAATAAAACAGAAAATAAACACTCGGGTCAGACAGTGGTCTGGTGTGAGTAAACGGGTTAAAATTGCTTAACTTTAGAAAAACCTTTGAAAAGAAAAGGTATCACGTAAGACCTCCCACACATAAACATGGAAAAGTTTTTACCTTATGCTAACCAAAACATTTGATAGGAAATCCAGTGATATTATAATAGTGTCTAGGGTTTTCAAGTAAATAAGAAATAGCCGAAATTGTTACATTCATTAAATTCCAGCTACTAGCCACAAAAGTGGGTAATACAAACAAAACCGTATGGTCTCGTAGGAAGAATGGGTTTCCATCAATGGCAGGGCTACCGGGGTACCGCCCGTCACAGTACGTGGCCTAGGTCACTGTACCGAGGAGCCACCCTAACTCCCCTGCAACACAAGGCCGGGACCATCCCTTACTGGACAGTCCCGAATAAAACAACCCCGCAGTTGGCCAACAACTGCCCACACAGCCGAAATAATAAGGGACTTCTAGACAGGGAAAAATCTCGTCCTACTTGGGCATGACCCACTTAGCCTTGCTGCACCTCCCCTGTTTTAGCCATTTCCCGGTTGATGAGGCTTGAGGCTGCGATTACCTTTATAGAACACATCTATCTTAGAATGCTCATCGTCCACCTGACGATGTTCTGAAAGCATTCAATCCATACAAATTCGTTCCAGGTTCGAACGAAACCGAAGGCACTATCTCGTTGCACTCATTTTGCAATCACCCTCAGAGTCAACGACCATAACCCTTGCACTCTAAACCACCATCTCGAACCTATAAGTACTATTTCCGTCAAACTCATCACGGAATCACCCACGGAGTTATACCGACGAAGAATAGTTCTTACACCTCGAGTCTTCACTAAGCTCCACTTGGATTCACGACCTAACGTTTAATTAGAATCGATGTGCTTTTCGGATATCCAAATATGGAAACCCGATCTCGGTCTCACCGAAACCAAATGCCATTTTAATGTCCAAGTTGTTTTAAGGGTTTAAACAATTAAACTCATATTCAGGTTGATATAAACAGATAGATGAATCACATTATCACAATAGATAATTCATATCAACCATTCATCTCACAAAGCAGCATAACACATATCAGAGATATCCAAATCATCCAGTATCAACCAATCACCCAATATCAATCATCCAATATAATCAATCATCCGTAAACAGAATTGATTAACTCTAAATAAATTGGATTAACCTTAATCCTTCTTCATTTATTTATTCCAAATTAATAAATTAATCATCTCTTAATGATCTTCCTTAATTAATCTTCCTTGATTAATTATCTTATAACTACATTCAAGTAATTAGCCTTAACCATATACAGTAATTAACCTTTAATTACTATCATTAATTACAATAATTAATAATCCTTCATTTACTCCCATTAACTTAATTAACTATAATTAATTACATTAACCTTAATTAATTACAATTAATTAATCACACTTAAATTAATTACTTTTATTAATCAACCTTGATTAACTCATTGATTAACTAATAATCCTTATTAATTAATAATTACTTTAATTAATTAAACAATTAGTTTATAATTAATCATCTCATTAATCATAAATAGTAATTAACAACTTGTAATTACTTATCTTAATTAATTAACTTCTTAATTAATTATATTAACCTTTTATTAATTAATCTAATTAATTAGTCTTTAATTACTTCATTAAGTAATCAATTAATTAAATTAATAAATAATCCTTAATTAATTACTTTATAAATTAATTACATTTTTAATTAATTACCCTTAGTAATTAATCTTAAATTAATTATATTCATTAATTAATTAATCACATTAATTAATTAACTAAATTAATTAAGTAATTAACTCTTAATTTCTTAGATAAGTAATTATCTCTAATTACTTCATTAATAAATCTTGATTACTCTCTTAATTAATTAATTAACAAGTAATTAATCCCATCATTAAATTATCCTTAATTCTTAATTAATTAATCTATAATTAATTAACTTCAAAACAATTAAATTAATCAATTCCTTAATTGATAACATTAAGTGATCATCCATTAATCACTTCAATTAATTACTCCCACGAGTAATTTCCATTAATTACTTCCATAAGTAATTACCAATTCTGAATTAATTCAATAATTATCCGTTAATTACTTTATTAAGTAACTACACTTAATTAATCCATAATTAAGTGATTATTTAAAATTAAATAAATAATTAACTAATTATTTAAAATTAATTAAATAATTAATTAACTTCTTATATTTTAAAATCCTTAAATAATTAAGAAAACATTATTCTTAATTAAACTTTACTTATTAACAAATCTTTATAATTATGTATCCATAAGTTCATAACAAAGATAAATTAACCCTATTTATCTTCATAAATAAATTATTTGAATTTAATCAAATTTAATAACTTAAAACAAACTATTTTATTTGGATTACAAAATCATATCAATAACCTTATTTGAAAATAAGGAATATAGAAATCAAATTTAAAATTTAAAACACCTTAAATAATTCAAACTTATTCATTTTCAATTGAAACTTAGTTCTTTAAACATTCTTTAATAACTTTGATTTAATATTTTAAAATGAAGACATTTCCTTTGAATTAACACTTCTTTAAATCGAAATTCAAAATTAAATTATGATAATTACTTTCAAAGAAACAAACATCTTAACAATTTAAATTTGAAATAAATTCAATTATCATCTTTAAAAGTTTGAATTACATTTATTCCAAAAATAACAAGTTTTAACCTCGTATTTTGTTCCTTTTATAAAACTTGTTTATAGTTCAAAGTTTGATTTCATTTATTCCATCAATAAGTTTTAATCTGCACTTATATTATTATATAACCAAACCAAAAACATATGACCAAGATACTCGAGTCGATCACCTATTAATCCTCGTGCTCGCCTCGAGTTACTCACCATCCACAATCGCTTCGAGTCGTCTCACAAGAGAACATGAGAATTACTTCGAGAAAACCTTCTTCCCCAAAACAAAAACTCCCCTGTACCCAAACCCGTGCACCACGTATACGTGCACTAACGCCGCAGGCGACCAACGTTCGTCGCGACCATCATCGACGGTCACAAAATCACTCTCGAACACAACCGTAAACCTAGATCCAACGAATATCAATCGAATCGACATTCGAACATCAAGCTCGAAACTGCCGAAAACACGAACCACTAAATTCCCCACGGCCATCTACCACGACGCCGATGATCTTTGCCGACCACACCATTGAAGCGCCACGACCACGAGCCACATCTCCACCAAAAGCGAACGTTTTCGGTCAATCACTCACGTCACAAATGCCACAACAGTTAAACCGAGCCAAAAACTAACCTAAACCCTAGTTTGCTCAAATTCGAACAATTTATCCACTTAAAATTTTCAATTGTATTTTCCCCTAATCAACAACATAAGAACAAGCTTCAATCAAAAATCTAGCTTCAATCATCATGTTGTTCTTCGGCAAATCACCGAAACAACCCAAACATTCAAACCCCAAATTCACATGAATTAACCAACTAAAAATCACAAATTACATATCAAAATTCATGATTTTCTATCAAGATTACATGCATGTAATTAAAATTAAAATTTAAGGTAGTTGATTTTTAACTAAAATTTAGTTTTACTGTAAATACCCTATTTATACTTATCTGTTGTATTTAAAATCATAGAACTATTTTTGTGATCTTCATTTTACATTCACAAACAAATTTCCTTCATGTATTCAAGGCTAATATGGACCTAACTGGGAAATTTTGATTTTTGAAAACAAAGGTCATAGTTTTTATTTCAACAGAGAACAAACATCAAACATATACAGTCATATGTTTACATATATAAACATAACTATAAAATTAATAAATAAAACTGAATGATTTCCATGCAACACCAATATCAAATCACATGCATTAGGATCAGAATTCAACTTTTCTGTTTTTAAAATCAATTTACTCACCTTTTTATAAAATTTGCAGAGCAGGTTTGATTTCCTAGCCTGAAGTCTGGAAAATATTTGATTTTGCGTTCTGCTTCAATTTGATTCTCTAAAAGGTTTTGAAGTTGATCTTTAACTTGCTGAGTTGATTTTGAATTCTTTCATTACAGGTTGAAGTTGCAGTTGAACTCCCTATTGAATTTGCAGATGATCAAATATTGCAGCAGATTTGAATTACAGGTTTGCAGATTTTGATGTTGTAAAGAACTTTGCTTGATTTTGAATTTCAAGTTTTAGGTTTTGATTTGCTTTTGGATTTTAATTTCAGATTGAAGAAAATAATTTCTGTTTTGCCATTAATTGAAAGAGGAAACAAATTTCTTCGTACAACATTTATTAGAAATTAGAATGAATATGTTGCCACATGTTATAATACTTGGACAAATGTCAAATGCAAATCACTTAGCTTACAAGTGTTATTAAAATGTGTTAATATGGTTACATATGTACATAAGTATTTAAATAAATTTTATTAAATTTTAAAATGTAGTATAACTTACTTATTTAAATTTACTTTATAAATAAATGCTTACATATGCATATATAAATTTGCTTTCTAAAGAAAATATTCTAAAACTAATTATAATACAAATATATCTTTATACATGTATTTAAAAATCTAAAACATTTATATATATACATTGATAACCATTTTATATTAAGCATTTTAAAAGAAAACAAAACAAAACAAAACTTTGTTTAAACTATCATTTTTAAAAATAAACAATTATCTTATATTTGAGAACAAATTGAATTAAACTAAACTATCTTTTGAAAAATCTTATTAAATTTAAAACAAAGCTTTAAATGACAATTCATACATATATAAATTGTTAATAGATTAAATTAGATTTCAAAACAATTCCTAATTATAACATATACTTATATATATATATATATATATATATATATATATATATATATTACAATTTGAAAATCCATCTTTAATCTAAAAAAAAGATTTTCCTATTCACAATATATATCAAATATATATATTATAAATAGAGTAAAATTTCATTAGCTTTGAAAAATAAATCTTATCAATTTAAATTGTTAAAAAGATATTGATCAAAATTACCAGATTAATTATTTATTAACCTTTTAAAAAGATTAAATTTACCAAATTAAATTAAAATTATAAAGAAAAATTATCAAATCAATTAAATTATTAATTCAGATTATTAAATTCATATTACCTAAAATTCCGGGTCATTACAGCACCAATATTTTATTACAGCTACAAACAATCTATACAAAAAATATATAGTATTAACATTAAGAAAACATATGATCAATAATTAGAACAACACCAAACATTTATGTTTCATACAAACACCACAAAGGATACTTCATACCAACACCACAAATTATAGTATTTCATTCAACTATATCTATACGGATTTATAATAACAGAAAACACGAAACTAAAATTCAAAACTAACATATCATTAAATTGTTAAAACCGTTGGCCTGTGTATATGGTTCCTTATAATTTTACAAATACCGAATACGAAACTCCGGCCATATGACAAAGCCTCCATCTGAACTGCAACCAAAACTTCATCATCCTATCTCCTTCAAAATCGATATCACCTCCATCCCAATCGGAAGTGCTCCTTCACCAAAAACCACAACTCCATTAACCCGTAATATACATCGCAACCTTCGACCACAATCTACAAAACAACCCATCACTTAATCCACTATCCTTCAACTTCATCAACACCATCCTACTCAACATCAATACCACAGTCGCCTTCATCACCCACTATATGAACAGCCAAAACACAGCCACCATCACCTTCTTGCAAATCACCACCTCAAACCTCGACCTCAGCAAACTCCAGAAATCAAACCAAACAATCCTCTCCAACATTACACTACTCTCCAAAAATCACCACTCTAACATGCACCCTTCAATTCTTCTAACCACAAAACACCAACCTGCAATTCCTCCCCGCCCACAGAACTGCAACCAACTTACTGCATCACCTCAAACTCACAACCTACCACTGCCTGCAAACAACCAAACCACGCTTCAATTCCATCATCTCAACTGCGATCCAAACCTTCAATACCAAAACCACTCCATCACCTCAACACAATAACCACTCCTGGACCCAGCAACCATCAATCGAACAAATCGCAACCTCCTGCACCTATAACCACCGCAACCATTCAAATTTACCATGTATATTTAGGAATTGTTAAAAATGAAGTTATAAACTATAAACAACGACACACACTGCCTTATTATAACTAACTTAATATGTTACTACACATTCATAAGCACTGTTCAAACTAACTTGATATGTAACTCAGTTAAAACTTACCTTGAAACCTGTTTTTATTGCTGAGAGCGCTGGTAAACAAATGAGAAATCGCCTTCTCAGTGTGAAATCTGATCCGTGAACATTAAAATCTATTTCAGATAAGCACCAATAAACTTGTCCTAAAGCTAAAATCTATGCAGCGAACACTAAAAAAGCCCTTCGGAATAATCATATTTTAGTATGCATATATATTTCATTTTCATAGTGATACATAATAATTTTTGTAATAAACTGTGTATTCTTACAAGCAAAGAAAATTACACCTTTGTGTTTATCTCTACCGTAGTGCAAATTCATCAAAAATAGAAGGGTGACGATGTTCATAAAAAAGAAGCTTGGCTTCTATTTATATACCATATTTACAAGGTTGAATAAAAGTTGAAAGCTGTTGCTAGTTAAAATTTCATGTTTGGCACTTCAGTTGCTCCATATTTCATGTAATTAAACAAGAATGAAGCTCACTAACAAAGCATGTTTAACTTTGGAGGACATTTGTTTGAAGTTACAGATGCCTAGGTCAATCAAACAATAACCAGTTATTGTGCTTGCAAATGATATAATTATGTATCATCAATTGACCTATTCAGAACAAAATTCAATATGGTCCGAAGCAACTATTGAATTTTTCACCATTTAAATAATATATAACGATCAATGGATGACAATATATAGCAAACAAAATATCCAGTCTCATAAACACAAAAAAATTTGTAATAATTCGGTGAAGTATGATGAATTACCTCGACTGAAATGAATTCGGTTGCTGACAAATCAGGAATTGACTTCATAGCATTTGATGTGATCCAATCAATAAATCAAGTAGTTAGATAATTGCTTCAGAATGCATAACTGTTATTTCTGGAAATAGTAAAGTACAAGTAGCCGCTGTAGTTTTTTACAACAATGACCAACAAACTAAAGTAAATTCACAAACAGTTAAAAAAAACAAAACTGTACAGATAGTACAAAAAGAGGGAGAAATGTTTTGGCAGTCTCTACAGTGCTATTTTTTGATGGTTTCCAAGTTTTTCCAGTATAAGAGAAAATAAAGTGCTATCCTTGTAATAGGGCCAAATTTTCCTCCAGTTCTTTAATGACTAAAAAATAGTCAGTTGCAGCCACAATTGTTTCAAGATCAAATATATTATTGTCAAATAATTAGCCACTTAGTTTCTGTTTGATTTTTCACCGAATGCAATTATTGCAGCTAATTTCCAAAGTGATATGAATAAGGCAATAAAGCTAAAGTAGCATAAAGTTCAGATATTACTTTTCCAATTAAATATATAATTTAACTAAAACTAACTCAATAACCAAGCTAACATCCATTTTGATATTTAGTTAACTTGCATAGTGCTGATATAGGCAAAAAGTATTATCTTACTCTTTCTCCTTTTCTTCTTCATCTTCTTCCTTCTCCATGAAACAACTTGCACAATTAAGCAGCAAAATTATAGCTAACATTCATATTATTACTATTAACTAGGATATAGGCAGAACTATTCTCCATTTAACGATTTTCTTTCTTATTTCCTTTTGTTACTTGGAACATTTTCGGTAGCTCACATTTAAATTAAAAAAATGCATGATATCATTCATATTATAATTACTGGAAATAATTGCCACTCAAGCTAAAAGGTAAACTTCTAAAAATAAAGCTTCAAAAGTTCGTTCTTAATCTTTATATCCTTTCTAATTTGGTCAATATAAATGTACCTAGTTCGTATCAAATATGATTACTTTTCAGTAAGAAATGATTATTAGCAACTGCATACAACATATAGAAATTAAATTTTCTACAGTATCAGTTTCAAGTTGCAAATGTTATTTATGGCACAATATAACAGAATTAAAATTAATAAGTCAAGCATCATGTATAAAATCATATTTGTAGCCAAAAATGTCAAATTTGCGATGAACAGATTGCAAATAAGTTGTAATCTGTAAATCTATAAATAAAACTAAAGAAATTAATTAATACATTTATCATTAGATACCTTTTTTCTTCTAAACACGTACATGTCACTAATGAAATATCTCAAATTCGTCAACCTAAGAAAATTAACACTTAAGAAACAAATCACTTTTTGAATCAACATCCACAATGGCTTAACAATGCATGTATGCAGCTTCTCTCAATCGAACTTTTTTATCATTGGTGACGATATTTATTTGTTTTTTCCGTCTAATTTTTTATAACCGCACATTGATCCCTATCATTATTTTCAGAAATCGGTAGAATGTAAAATTCATCGAAGTATTTTGAACAACAATATTCAAATCCAAAGGTAAGTCCAAAAGCTAGAAAGCATATAAAAATCAAAAAACTGTATTCCAACGTAGATAATGCACTACTGCTACTTTATTAATTCACAAATTAGCAGATACTTACTTTCTACTATATGCATGCATATTAAACTGAATATGATGTAGGTTATTATATAGTGAATGCTTATATTATTCTAACTTCAATCCTTGGCTGCCAATCCCATTGTCAGACCAGGTAGGCTTCATGTATTCAAATATTTTCTCTGCAGCAAGATTGTTGACATCATGAAAACATTTTTATAGTAAATAATGTAACGATCCTGGATTTTAAGTAAGTTTAAATTGATAATTAATTTAATTTTTGAATAAAAATTGTGAAATTAATTGGTAAATTGAAATGATTCTCTCCAAATTCAAATAAAATATGCGTTAACTCATCGAAATTGAAATCTTATATATATGTGAATATATATGTATACATGCATATATGAGTAGATTTGAATTTATAAATATATGTGTGTGTGTGTAGGTGCATTTTGAAAAAAGCTATGGTTTGAAAATTTAAAAAAATAAAGTCTTTCAAAATTATTTAAAATAAAGTAAATCTTATCAATATTAACATAAGTAGAAATAAATAATAGTAGACTAAGTATTTAATAGTTTAAGTTTAAAAATACAAGAGAAATAAAAATAAACATATATGTTAGGAATAAAAATAAATACATAAGTTAAATTTTATTTATAACAATAACCATAATAACCTTATATTTGTATATAGGGTATAAAAGTAAAATATGTAGCCTATAAGTAGTAATGCAAGGCAAGAAGTAAGATAATAGGCAAAGTAAAAATATAAATATCTAAGTAAGCTTGCAAGAGAAGACACTAATATATATATATATATATATATATATATATATATATATTCACTGTGAACAATAAAAAGATAATTATATACTAATAAGTATAAGCATGAAGTGTGTAACAAGACAATAACAATTAATACAAGTATCTTTAGCCACCAAAATATAGATAACATATCAGCCACCAAAGTAAAAAAAATAATCTTTGTACAAATAAGATAAGTATGAAGACATAAAGGACTTAAGCATTTAATGCTAGCATCAACAAGGTCAACTCGAAATGTTATCAACCACCAAGCAATGAATATCTCTGCCTTATTTTTGTATAAAGAAATGATAATCAAACCTGTTGCACTAGCAAAAACATATCAACCAGTGATACTTCAGCCTGCATACATCTTTTATATATCACCTTTTTATTTTCATTCGTTCATCAAAAAACTGTGTATCAAATAAAAGCTACAACCTGAGACTAAACTCAGCACTTGATCAACAAAAATCTAACTCAACTACAACCAGAGATCAAGATAAAAGATTCAGCTAGCAGTTTCTTAAGCCTGTTTCAAATAAAAGCAACTCTGTTCTTTTTGGAATTAAGGTGAGTACCCTTTTTTTTAATATGAATCTGATGCAAGTTATATCTGTGATGAGTATGTCTGGATATATATATATGAATTCCCTGTATATTTGAAAATGGATGTATGTGTGTGCAAAGATTGCTTCCAGTGATATCATGTTCTTTGTTCAAGCTTCGGTTTTGGGTTAAAAAATTTATTTCCTCTTGATCCAAACATAATTTGGATTCACGATTTAAACAAAACTTGATTGTTTTATCATAAGCTTTAATTTAAAATTTTATTTAAGTTAAAACAACTTAAGCATGACTCTGGAAATCAAGAAATCTGAGCACAACTTTATATAAGTCAAAAATTCAATTTTCCTAATCTACGAATTCAGGCATGTAACTTGAATTCGTATGCTTTACATGATTTTTAAAGCAAGAATCTAAAATTTTAGATTGAGGGTTGAGAAGCAGTTTAGGATTGTTGAAATTTCATAGTTTCGTCGATTTCAGGTAATCCTCTGGTTCGTGGTGGTCGAGATCTTTTCTGGTGATGGAGGGACGAATGGTGTATCGGGGAAAAATGCAGCGGTGGTGGTCAGATGAGCGTGGTGGCGGCAGTGCGCGTTTCTAGTTTGTAAACCTAGTTTTCTCGAGGCTGAGAAATTTGTCTCGTTTATCGTCCACGTTCGATCGAGAGCAGCGTGCTTTTGGGGATTTGTAGAGGGGTGGTAGTCGAAGCTATGGCCGGTGGTGGTGGCTCTCAGGTGGTCGGGATTTCGAGTGTGACGTGTTGCCAGGTTTTGGATGAGCTTCAGCTTCTTCTGTTTCTAGGTTTCATTTTTAACTCGATTTCGAATTCGAGAAGATGGCAACATTTTGATGGTCGGGGGTTGATGCGTGGATGAACGTCGACTTGCTCGATGATGTGGGGTTGTCCGGACCGTCGCATGACGACCGTGCATGTGCACCGTGCACTAATTTCTGATGATCTGGGTTGAAGCAGGAAGAGTTGCTCGAGTAAATTTAAGTGAAGGCTCGAAGTTTTTGGGTGTCGGACTCGAAGCAAGTGGGGGGATGCCTCGGGTTATATTTTGTTACAGGTTTTTTTAACAGAAACCTGTAGTGTTTTGGTTTTTAAAATTTTAAACTGGAAGCAAATTGTAAAGTAAAGTTTTGAACAAATTTTAAATCTAAGTTTTAAGTCTGATTCAAGTTTAGTTTGAATCTCAGTTTTAAAATAAAACAAATTTTTTTAAATTTAAATTGTTTAACTACTTTAAAATGTTTAAGTTGTTTGAATTTTAAAATGAAGTTCTAAATTGTAAGAGAAGTTTTTAAATCTAAGTTAAAACGGAAATTAAGATTTATCTGTATTCCAGTTTTTAATAAGAAAAGTTTTAAAATTTGAGAATAAAGTGAAATTTTAAATTGATTTGGATTTAAAATAAAATTGGGTTTAAATTCCTTTAAACTTCTATTATAAGATAAATAATTCTTTAACATGTGAATTTCAAAGTTTTGATTGGTTGGGAACTTTGTTAAAGATAAATGGATTTTCATTTTAAATCTTGGATTTAAAATGAAATTTAAAGGTAAAATTGAAATAAATGTTTTCAAATGTATAGATAGGAAAAGTTTTATCTTAATGAAAATTTGAATTAATGATTTGTAATCCATTTAATTATTAAGATAATTAAATGAATTAGTTGATTTGTAATTAATTAATGGAATGAATAATTAATCAAGGTAATTAAAGGTTAATAACTTTAAAGAATAATTAATTAATGTGGTTAATTAATTAAGGTAATTAAATTAAGAATAATTAATTAAAGGTCAATTAATTAAAGTGATTAAGAAATAATTATTAATTAAAGAATAATTAAATTAATTAATTATTGTAATTAATTAAGAATAAATTAATTGAGGATTAATTATTAAATAAAAGGATAATTAATGATTAATGTTGATTAATCAAGTGATTAAGGATAATTACTCGATATAATTAATTTGTGCTTTATTAAGTGAGTAGGGATAATCACTTATGGAAATTAATTAAGGATAATTAAATTTAATGATAATTTAGTAAGGGCTAAATAATTAATGTGAATAATTCAAGGGTAATTAATTTATGAAAAATAATTAAAGGTAATTAATTTTTTAAAGATGATTACTTAACAAAAGTAATTAAGGATAATTAGTTGGTGTGATTAATCAATTAAGGTAATTCATTTGAAGCTAATTAATCAATAAATTTAAGATTAATCAATGAAAGTGATTAAGGATAACCACTTATTGTAATTAATTAAGATTAATTTCTCAAATGATTAATTTTTAACCAAAGGTTAATTAATGATTAAAGAATAATTAATAATAAAGGTTTGTAATTAAATATTAATTAACCAGGATTGGTAATTATATTCATAAGTAAATAATCTGATTAAAAAAATGGATAATTAAATTTATCCTACTTATGCATGTTTGGATGCTATTGGATGTTAAATTGTTGATATCTCTACTGCGTGATGCCTTGTGATATGAATTATTTTAATTCAAGCCGTGATGTAATTTATTCATATGTGATGTAATTTATTATCTGTGGTATATATATCCGTGATCTGCGAATGAACGATAAGCGTTATAGTTTATACCGCTTATCAATTATATTTCTATGTTTTGGATCTGTGATGATTGAATGATGTTTCACTATTGTGTAAAACCCCTGGACCACACTTATACACACACAAATATGGATTGCACGAGGAAATCGGCTAAGTGACAGATTTTCAACAATTGTAAAGATTGATTTCTTGAATCCAAAATAGTTTTGGAATTTGAATTGAAAGCTTTTGAAATGATTTTTCAAAAATAAAAGTTATTTTAAATAACTTAATAAAACTTGAAATTTAAATAATTTGATTTAAATTTGAATTCAATATTTGAAATTGAATTCAACGATTTGGAAATTTTGGTCTAAAAGATTATACAAGTTATAAAGGTATTCTTGCGGGTTTTTAGCCATTTAAAAAGTATGGTTTGGGAAATTTACATTTAAATCCAAGTTTATACTTGAATGGCTTTAACTTATAATTGTAATCAGTTTTTCCCAAAATGAAACCTATTTGTTTTCAAATAATAATAGCTATCATTTAAAGAAAGATTTCCAAATTGTGTTGAAAGGTTTCAAGTTTGAAATGGAATAGAAATGTTGTGAAAGCTACGAAATGAGTCTTTGATTCAAAGACCGGACGAGTTAATCCAACTTGAATTGGAATTGTTTTGAAAGGCTATGAATGAACCTTTGGAAACAAGTTTTGAAGGCTATAAGTTAAATCTTGATTTAAAGATTTAACGAGTTAATCCAATTGAAATGGAAATTGTTTTGAAATCCATGAATGGATCTTTGTGAACTGGGTGAACTTTGTGAAATAAATATTTTATTTAAAAGATTTGATATGGTAATTTGTTTAACCATTTGAAAGAAAAACTTTAGATTAATAAGTTGTGACTTAACTGAAATCCCATATCCATATGTTTTTAAATATTGCGCTCATTATTCGGTTTAGCCAGGAGAGGACTTTGTGTCATATAACCCATTTAGAATAATGATACGTCGATATGGATAGCATTTGAAGACCGGGTATTTGCGAGAACGATAGGATGACCTATCGATTGTCTCTGCACTGAGTCGCGCCGGTATAGAGATTTCCTAAGTGATGGAAAGTCTGATCGGGATTGTGAATACCCGGATTGCAAGGGCTTCTTCGGAAGTGCCTTCGGTTCTGTTCGAACCTGGAACAGACTTGTATGGTTATATGTCTGACACTACACTTTGAGATATAAAGCAGATTTTTTTTCAAATACATATCTGTTGGTGGCGGAGAATTTATTCTCTTAGCTTAGCACCCTTCTCTGAGACGTACGAGCTCAGAGGTTATGTAGTTGAAGGTTATCAGCGATATACTCTCAATTTGGTAATGTGGCATGCTAAGTGCTGCTGTGTGTTGATGATCATCGGTTGATCGTTTGTGATCAAAGCGCGGATTTTATGAAAAGCGTAGCTTTGTGGACGAAACCTCATCGAGCCTCACAAACCGGTAATGGTCGAAACAGGAACGATGCAACAAGGTTTCAGGGGTGGCTCCCCTAGGGTATGACCATTCCTTCTGGAAAAGGGTAGTATCATGGTATGGAGCCCAGATACTTACTCATGTGGGCACTGTAGTATATTATTACTGTGTGATGTTGTTGGTGTAGAGGTACCTCGTATAAAGGTTCCAAAGGACCAGGGGTGGCATATCTGTAGGAATTACTCCTGGGCAGGGAGGAAACCGACCTTGTGTTGGCAGAGAGCCGGGTAGGTTCTCGGGGCGTCCCGCCAGAGGAATTCCCATGTGGCATTAGGAAGTTCCTTAGCCTGACCATTTGTTGGAAATCCAAACAAAACAATATGAGCTTTGTACAGTTTTAGTTGTAGAACCTGCCATTTAAGATGGTAGCTATAGCAGGCATAATATAATAGTACCTATGCTGGCTAAGATTAATATTCTACTTTCAAAATGTTTTCTGCACTATGCACTTACAATAATATAAAAAGAAGAATTTTGCGTAGTAAGCATATTTGACTATCATAAGGAGAAATCTCCCCCATGTGTGCGATTGCATTGTGTGTGTGTCCGGAGGCCTTATGGTAGTTTCATTTTCTAAAAAGCATACGGTTTTCAATTTAAATTCCTTTGTTGCTTGTTTAAAAGATAAAACTGTTTTATTACTCACACCAGTCCCATGTCTGATCTGGAGTTTATTGTTCCTTTCCTGGTGCCCACTATTTTTCACACGGGCAGTTTAGAGTTGGGTTTTTCAGATAGTCAGGTTTAGTAGATTATCTGGAGTTAGACCAGTCTTTGGATGTGGATGACCTTGCTTATCTAGGTGAAACATGATGTTGGTTCGAGCTAGTTTTGGATTAGAGCATTGGATTGGGGTTGCATTCTATTGAAGATTTCTTTCCGCTGCTGGTGTTATCTATTTCTTTTCCGCTGCTGTTTCTTGTATCTATGATACTATTGGTATTTTTTGTATCATTCTGTTGTATCATATTATATCAGATATTGTATCTGTCGTTGTATCAATGTTGTATATGTATTATTCATTTTCTTCTGCTGTGTTGTACTTAATGGTGTTATAAGCTCCGGCGAACCAGATTTGACGTTTGGAACTGCGACATTTGAATACGAGTGTCGTATTCGGTGCCGATTTTCGAAAGTCGAGTCAGGATCATTTCATTTGGTATCAGAGCCGAAGGTTAAAACTTTAGTTCAATAGTATAACACATTAAGTATCTCATTAGAGATAGGGTGAAGTAAACCCTAGAATGAGTAATCCCTAAGATATCCGTTCGAATGCCTCAGTAAATTCTCTTACTATCCACTGATAGTAAGTAAGAGAGTAAGAAGAAAACGAGATAGAGGACAGGGGAGTACCACTGCGAATGGTCAATACCCTGCAATAGAGGAAACAATCTTTCTCTATCAATTCCCTCTGATTCGATTTCAACTCTTTGATTAGCTTTGTGGCAGCTCGAGGGAGAAGCTTCGGTATGATGGTGGCCCTTACGAATCATGTAAATAAGCTTCTATTTCGTATTCTCTTCATTAAATTTCCGTCATCTTTTCTTTTTAACTTCAATAAATTTAAAATTCTATTTGAAATAAATTGGTAAATTAAATATAAAGTTGAATATGAAGAATTGTATCAATAAAACGATTTCGACTAAAACCAAATTCGAATTTCTATTGTGATTTCTTATGAATATCAAGTCCGAAGAGGGACAAGTGGGTATATACTTTGGGCTATTCTGACTTGAGTTTGGAATCTATATCTTATGTTTGAAAATTTGTAGAAGATTGAATCCATCTATCAATCTCTTTTGTTCAGCATCTCTTTTCAATTCTTCGATGGTTCCTGGTAGATCCAGGAAGAAGATTTGATATATTTGCATGTGACATAAACTCCAATTAGGTCGGAATTGTTTGTTTGGATGAATTGGTTTCTTTGTTTGTTATGGTTGATAGGTATACTTTAGTTTCTAAACTACAAGTTTTGAAATTGTATCCATATATCTGTCTATTTTTTGGTCCGGATATATTCTACGAATGGTTAGTTATCCCTTCGAACTAACCAGTGCCTTGCATATTTCGTAGATCTGATGACCCAAGTATTCTATGTAATATTGAATGAGTTTGTTCTCATATTGTTGATATTCTGATTTGGTGAGCCAAATACAGAATAAATATCTAGTTTGACATGGAAAACTGTTTCTCTGTCTTTGTGTATCTATCTTCGTTGTTTTCGTGCCTGCAAATTTCGGGAACGAAATTTCTTTATAGGGGGGAAGCTGTAACGATCCCGAATTTTAAGTAAGTTTAAATTGATAATTAATTTAATTTTTGAATAAAAATTGTGAAATTAATTGGTAAATTGAAACGAGTCCCTCCAAATTCAAATAAAATATGCGTTAACTCATCGAAATTGAAATCTTATATATATGTAAATATATATGTATACGTGCATATATGAGTAGATTTGAATTTTTATATATATATATATATATATATCTGTGTGTGTGTGTGCATTTTGAAAAATGCTATGGTTTGAAAATTTTAAAATAATAAAGTCTTTCAAAATTATTTAAAATAAAATAAATCTGATCAATATTAGCATAAGTAGAAATAAATAATAGTAGACTAAGTATTTAATAGTTTAAGTTTAAAAATAAAAGAGAAATAAAAATAAACACATATGTTAGGAATAAAACTAAATACATAAGTTAATTTTTTTTATAACAATAACCATAATTACCTTATATTTGTATATAGGGTATAAAAGTAAAATATGTAGCCTGTAAGTAGTAATGCAAGGCAAGAAGTAAGATAATTGGCAAAGTAAAAATATAAATATCTAAGTAAGCTTGCAAGAGAAGACACTAATATATATATATATATATATATATATATTCAAGTGTGAACAATAAAAAGATAATTATATACAAACAAGTATAAGCATGAAGTGTGTAACAAGACAATAACAATTAATACAAGAATCTTTAGCCACCAAAATATAGATAACATATCAGCCACCAAAGTAAAAAAAAAATCTTCGTATAAATAAGATAAGTATGAAGAC
The DNA here is from genome assembly GCA_030765085.1 of Allium cepa. NCBI lineage: Eukaryota > Viridiplantae > Streptophyta > Magnoliopsida > Asparagales > Amaryllidaceae > Allium > Allium cepa. Next base: position 236,526,112 of record CM060943.1, on the reverse strand, counting down.
ATAAAGGACTTAAGCATTTAATGCTAGCATCAACAAGGTCGACTCGAAATGTTATCAACCACCAAGCAATGAAATATCTCTGCCTTATTTTTGTACAAAGAAATGATAATCAAACCTGTTGTACTAGCAAAAACATATCAACCAGTGATACTTCAGCCTGCGTACATCTTTTATATACCACCTTCTTTGTTCAAGCTTCGGTTTTGGGTTTAAAAAAATCATTTCCTCTTGATCCAAGCATAATCTGGATTCATGATTTAAACAAAACTTGATTGTTTTATCGTAAGCTTTAATTTAAAATTTTATTTTAGTTAAAACAACTTAAGCATGACTCTGGAAATCAAGAAATCTGAGCACAACTTTATATAAGTCAAAAATTCAAGTTTCCTAATCTACGAATTCGGGCATGTAACTTGAATTCGTATGCTTTAACATGATTTTTAAAGCAAGAATCTAAATTTTTAGATTGAGGGTTGAGAAGCAGTTTAGGATTGTCGAAATTTCATAGTTTCGTCGATTTATGGTAATCCTCTGGTTCGTGGTGGTCGAGATCTGTTTTGGTGATGGAGGGACGAATGGTAGATCAGGGAAAAATGCAGCGGTGGTGGTCAGATGCGCGTGGTGGCGACAGTGCGCGTTTCTAGTTTGTAAACCTAGTTTTCTCGAGGCTGAGAAATTTTCTCGTTTATCGTCCACGTTCGATCGAGAGTAGCATGCTTTTGGGGATTTGTAGTGGAGTGGCAGTCGAAGCTATGGCCGGTGTTGTTGCTCTCAGGTGGTTGGGATTTCGAGTGCGACGTGTTGCCAGGTTTTGTACGAGCTTTAGCTTATTCTGTTTCCAGGTTTCATTTTTAACTCGATTTCGAATTCGAGAAGATGGCAACGTTTTGTTGGTCAGGGGTTGATGCGTGGATGAACGTCGACTTGCTCGATGATGTGGGGTTGGCCGGAGCGTTGCACGGCGACCGTGCACGTGCACCGTGCACTAATTTCTGATGATCTGGGTTGAAGCAGGAAGGGTTACTCGAGTTAATTTAAGTGAAGGCTCGAAGTTTTTGGGTATCGGACTCGAAGCAAGTGGGGGGATGCCTCGGGTTATATTTTGTTACAGGTTTTTTTAACAGAAACCTGTAGTGTTTTGGTTTTTAAAATTTTAAACTGGAAGTAAATTGTAAAGTAAAATTTTGAACACGTTTTAAATCTGAGTTTTAAGTCTGATTCAAGTTTAGTTTGAATATCAGTTTTAAAATAAAATAAAGTTTTTAAAATTTAAATTGTTTAACTATTAAAATGTTTAAGTAGTTTGAATTTTAAAATGAAGTGCTAAATTGTAAGAGAAGTTTTTAAATCTTAGTTAAATCGGAAATTAAGATTTATCTGTGTTCTAGTTTTTAATTAGAAAAGTTTTTAAATTTGAGTATAAAGTGAAATTTTAAATTGATTTGGATTTAAAATAAAACTGGGTTTTAATTCCTTTAAACTTCTATTATAAGATAAATAATTCTTTAACATGTGAATTTCAAAGTTTTGATTGGTTGGGAACTTTGTTAAAGATAAATGGATTTCATTTTAAATCTTGGATTTAAAATGAAATTTAAAGGTAAAATTGAAATAAATGTTTTCAAATGTATAGATAGGAAAAGTTTTATCTTAATGAAAATTTGAATTAATGATTTGTAATCCATTTAATTATTAAGATAATTAAATGGATTAATTGATTTGTAATTAATTAATGGAATGGATTATTAATCAAGGTAATTAAAGGTTAATAACTTTAAAGAATAATTAATTAATGTGGTTAATTAATTAAGGTAATTAAATTAAGAATAATTAATTAAAGGTCAATTAATTAAAGTGTTTAAGAAATAATTATTAATTAAAGAATAATTAATTTAATTAATTATTGTAATTAATTAAGAATAAATTAATTAAGGATTAATAATTAAATAAAAGGATAATTAATGATTAATGTTGATTAATCAAGTGATTAAGGATAATTACTCGATATAATTAATTTGTGCTTTATTAATATAAGTGACTAGGGATAATCACTTATGGCAATTAATTAAGGATAATTAAATTTAATGATAATTTATTAAGGGCTAAATAATTATTGTGAATAATTCAAGGGTAATTAATTTTTGAAAAATAATTAAAGGTAATTAATTTTTTAAAGATGATTACTTAACAAAAGTAATTAAGGATAATTAGTTGGTGTGATTAATCAATTAAGGTAATTCATTTGAAGCTAATTAATCAATAAATTTAAGATTAATCAATGAAAGTGATTAAGGATAACCACTTATTGTAATTAATTAAGATTAATTTCTCAAATGATTAATTTTTAACCAAAGGTTAATTAATGATTAAAGAATAATTAATAATAAAGGTTTGTAATTAAATATTAATTAACCAGGATTGGTAATTAAATTCATAAGTAAATAATCTGATTAAATAAATTGGATAATTAAATTTATCCTACTTATGGATGTTTGGATGCTATTGGATGTTAAATTGTTGATATCTCTACTACATGATGCCTTGTGATATGAATTAATTTAATTCATGCCGTGATGTAATCTATTCATATGTGATGTAATTTATTATCTGTGGTATATATATCCGTGATCTGCGAATGAACGATAAGCGTTATAGTTTATACTGCTTATCAATTATATTTCTGTGTTTTGGATCTGTGATGATTGAACGATGTTTCACTATTGCGTAAAACCCCTGGACCACACTTATACACACACAAATATGGATTGCATGAGGAAATCGGCTAAGTGACAGATTTTCAACAATTGTAAAGATTGATTTCTTGAATCCAAAATAGTTTTGGAATTTGAATTGAAAGCTTTTGAAATGATTTTTCAAAAATAAAAGTTATTTTAAATAACTTAATAAAACTTGAAGTCTAAATAATTTGATTTAAATTTGAATTCAATATTTGAAATTGAATTCAACGATTTGGAAATTTTGGCCTAAAAGATTATACAAGTTAAAAAGGCATTTATATAGGTTTTTAACCCTTTAAAAAGTATGGTTTTGGAAATTTACATTTAAATCCAAGTTTATACTTGGATGGCTTTAACTTATAATTGTAATCAGTTTTTCCCAAAACTAAACCTATTTGTTTTCAAAAATAATAGCTTTCATTTAAAGAAAGATTTCCAAATTGTGTTGAAAGGTTTCAAGTTTGAAATGGAAGTTCCTTAGCTTGACCATTTGTTGGAAATCCAAACAAAACAATACGAGCCTTGTATGGTTTTAGTTGTAGAACTTGCCATTTAAGATGGTAGCTATAGCAGGCATAATATAATGGTACCTATGCTGGCTAGGATTAATATTCTACTTTCGAAATGTTTTCTGCGCTATGTGCTTATAATAATATAAAAAGAAGAATTTTGTGTAGTAAGCATATTTGACTATCATAAGGAGAAATCTCCCATATGTGTGCGCGATTGCATTATGTGTGTGCCGGGAGGCCTTGTGGTAGTTTCATTTTCTAAAAAGCATTGCAGTTTTCAGTTTAAATTCCTTTGTTGCTTGTTTAAAAGATAAAACTATTTTGTTACTCACACCAGTCCCATGACTGATCTGGAGTTTATTGTTCCTTTCCTAAATTCTGGGTGCCCACTATTCCACACGGGCAGTTTAGAGTTGGGTTTTTCAGATAGTCAGGTTTAGTAGATTATCTAGAGTTAGACCAGTCTTTGGATGTGGACGACCTTGCTTATCTAGGTGAAACGTGATGTTGGTTTGAGCTAGTTTTGGATTAGAGCATTGGATTTGGGATGCATTCTATTGAAGATTTCTTTCCGCTGCTGGTGTTATTTATTTCTTTTCCGCTGCTATTTCTTGTATCTCTGATAGTATTGGTTTTTTTATATCATTCTGTTGTATCATATTATATCAGATATTGTATCTGTCATTGTGCCAATGTTGTATATGTATTATTCATTTTCTTCTGCTGTGTTGTAATTAATGGTGTTATAAGCTCCGGCGAACCAGATTTGACGTTTGGAACTGCGGCATTTGAATACGAGTGTCGTATTCGGTGCCGATTTTCGAAAGTCGAGTCAGGATCGTTTCAAATAAATTTGAACATGCACTGATGTGTTTTTATATCATAAAAAAACATTTCTTTATTCATTATTGCCTTTGCATAAATGGATACAAAGTTTAATTTCGCATAAGGACTTTTTTCCAAGTACTTAAGCCTGGATATCCTAATAAGTAATGACCTGTGCACATTAGAAGTAATATTTTAGAAGAAATCGGGTATTTTATAAAGTAATAAAATTTTGATGTGAAATCATTTAGCAAATAAAGGCCGCTAAAATTATCTGGTTATAGACCACACATTTTATCGCTCACCATAACCGTCCAAAAAGAATTGTAAAATCAAATGAGTAAATTAGAAACTAATTAAAGGTGTGTGACACTATTAAGCTTTGACCACAACTATAGGATTGAAACCGATGAATAATTGTTAAATTCCAATTTTCTTGAACTTGTCCAAAATATACATAAGATTGATAAGAAGGCAGTAATAGTAAATTACTACATACCATTTGGACTTCCTTCCAATTTTCAGTCTTACTCAGATGTTTCGTTTTTCGATTCTACAATATCCTAGCAATTTTCATTGATGTTCCAGCACTGCTTTTAAAATAATTGTATTACCTGCAAACTGAAAATAGAACAAAAGAAAAGCATTAAACAAATAACGAATAAATCACAAGTAAAGAAAGAGAAGCAGAAAAGAAATAGACTACGAATTATATCATTTTTAGAAAAGAGAAAAGATTCAAACCCACCTTAGATTAGCTCCTAAAATGTGAAATAAACAAGGAATGATGATTGATTGAAATGTAATTAGATTGTTATAATATAATTAAGGGAAATAAATAACTTTTTAATATTTAAGTCCAATAACGTACCTAATCTGACAGTATACTAGATATTTAGAACATAATAAAAACGAAAAGTTCTTGAAACTGATATACTTAATAGTTTTATTTCTTAGTATATTTAAGTTTACATGCTTAGAAACCAAACTTTTAAAGTAAGTTACAATATATAGTTACTTTCAGGAAGAGTAGGCGCAAACCGAAGAGTTAGAGACCGCGGGTTAGTTGGTAGGATTGAAAATATACAAGTATAAAAGAGTATATAAAAGAGCTGTAAGGAAATTGAGGTAGTTTGAGAAATAATCATGGAAAGGAAATAAATTTGAGAAATGCTCATATTACAAAAGCTTCGTTTTCTTTTCATATTAGGAAAGGTTTGAGAAAATATTCTGATATTTTAAAATCTTACTATAATTAAGTGGGGGACACAGTTGTGGTTAATAGAGAAGGAAGATTCACATTAACTTCTTAAAAGAGATAACTGTTTAAATGAGGTTTTGTACATTTGAAAACTCATTCTAAATCTTGTGAAAATATTTTTTAGTTATTTAATTAGTCCAAAATTAATTATCGACTTAACTAGAACGGATACGTTTATATTTTTCAAATGTTATTGAATTTTTGTTTGTTTTTGTTTTGTTGAAAAAACATTATTAAGCGATATGATTTGCTCAAAACCTATATAGAGTATAGACATGATGAAGTGCTATAATTCCGATATTGCAATCTTGGGTGATTGTTTAAAGTTATATACTATTAGCAAAGCAGTGGTGATTATATGTTATGTGCAGCAAATTGCATAGTTCATGAAAAGTTACAGTTTAACATTCTCTACGTCTTTGTATAAAAGTTTTGCTGTATTATTAAAATTTTTGTTTTCCTAAAAAAGGTCAAACTATCAAATTCAGATACGCATGCTTATCGAATTAATGAAAATATAAGCTAATGATTTTGACCAATTTTAAGTTAAATATCTTAAAAATGACGAAATAAACAATAAGTAAAGCCTCGCTAGAGTACTTGGCTGCTTCATTCAAGGGCAACCTACTCTTTGAAAGTTTTCATTATTCAACTTTTTCATCATTGAATACTTCAAATGCTAAAACTACTGACTTATCAATTCCTTGTCTAATTTTGATGTCTCTAATTTTCAGGATACTTAAACGAACAAGCTGTAAGATAGTGAGTGAACAAGTCACTAAAAGTACATTGAATATTGAACCTCTTCCACCCCACCAAAGATTCTGACTAGAAAGAACTTTGAATGGGATGTTTTACTAGACAATTAAAAAAATTCATGTCAAAAACATGTGAAAAGGACATGGTAAAACTCAAAATCCAAAAGAGGCTACTACTTTAGCTGTGAATACAAGAAGCAGACTTCATAACAAGAAAAGATAATTAGTTGGAATGCGAGGGGTTTAAATAACAATGGTAGACAGTTGGATGTGTTAAATATCACTAACAAACACAATCCATCTATAGTAGCTTTATTAGAAAATAAAATAAAAAAGGAAAATATCCCAAATATCATAAGGAGATTTCATAGTAGTTGGGAATGGTATGATAATTTAGCCTCTTGTTATAAATGTAGAATTGCTATAATGGTTGACACTACTTTTTGGTAAAGTTCTGATACTTCAATTGTTCGAGACCAAATCTAATCAGACGCACCATATAAAGATAATGTCCACATTAGAATGACATGCAAATATCCCAGAGATTAAAAACAAATATTGCTGTTTCAAGACAAACATTAAAAACAAACATTGCAGTTTCAAAACAAACATTAAAAACAAACATTGTACTGTAATAAGAACGAAGTGTAGAAGAGGAAAGAAGATAACACATTGTAGTTTCTACGCAGACAGAACAAAAATGTTATGAAAATACAAACAAAAACGTACATAAGTGAAATACAAACCATGATAAAATAGATCCATAATTAAAATTGAATAAATAACAAAATTAATACAAACAAAAATGCGAAATACAGACAAAAATTATTACCTGACTTTGTAGAAGGGCGATGGCAGTGAAAGAGATGGGCGGATATGGCGAAAGTGATGAGCGAAGACTTTGAATAGGACGACGGTAAGCAAAAGAGAGGGGCGACACACTGGATTAAAGGAAGGCTTTGAAATAGAACGACTTAAACCTAATTTGATTTGGGGAAGAATGACAGAAGCAGAAGCGTGAGCGTGACAAACTACTGAAGTAACAATTGAAACATAAATGACGACTCTATCCAACGTCTTTGAGTTATTTACGAAAAGCTCAAATTTTGTCACGGAAATAACCGTGATAATACAATGTAACAATAATAACCGTTACAAATTTCCAACATTAATAACCGTGACAAAATGAAACGAAAAAAGTGTGACAAAATGGCCTGTTTGGTGTAGTGTTACCATGCTTTTAAATACTACTCTAATCTTTAAACTTTGATCTTGAGTTAATCAGCCATTTGGAAGTTTAAAGAAGATAAGATTTTATTTCTAAAAGTAAGAAGAGAAATTGTAGGAAGAAGATTAAGAAAAAAATGAAGTTTTAAAATGAAATGGAAATGAAAGGTGTATATGAGTATATAAAGTGGATTTAAAAGAACTAGGAAAATAAAAATATGCTTTTCAACCTTAAATCACTTCAAATCATCTTGAGGACAAACATTTGAAAACAAAATGGATAATACGATGAATCGTGTGCTTAATCCATTTCTATTGGGTATAAGGGTGTTTTCATGTACTTAGGTTTATCTTTACACTTAATGCTCCATTTCATGTCACATCCATCTTACTTGTATTTTAAATAAAATTTTCATTTAAATACTATTATAATTTTAATATGTAAATAAAAATTGAAATTCTTTGTGGATCAAGTAATATGGATAATTGTCTAGATTATAAACATATGCAGATACAAATATAAAAGTAAAGCAATAAAGTAAATAACATTAGAGATTTTATATTGGTTCGAACTCTCGTTCTACATCCAGTCCCAGACTCCTTCTAGAATTAAATAGTAATGTCCTCACTTAACCCGGATGAATAGGTATTACAACCACCTGAGCCGTCGAACAAGTCTTCGTGCCTGGAATACTCCTAACAAGACTTCGTCTGCAAAGTAAGTAGAATTATTTGTCACTTCTTCTGTTCTTATATAACACGAATTAGCCAATAAGTACAACCTTCCTATAGTCTTCTTATTTGGGGTACAATGTATGCTCGTGAAGAAAGAAAGTAATTTGATTATAAGAAAATATTTTTAAATGAATGTGTGGTCAAAAACATAAAGCAATATTGTGAATTTAATGCTTGAGAGTAAATTAAGGTTGAGATAAAAATATTGTAAAAAATCAAGTTAATTGAATCTTTGAAATGGATTGCTTTATATATATGATTAGTAGTGCAACTATCAAAGCAATACTTGCAACCATTGATGAAGAGGTATAAATCTTTATGGAAAAGAGCATATGTTCATATAATTTGAAAAATATGGTTGTTATGATCGTTCATTTGACAGAAAGAAACAAACTAGTCGACTATCTTTAAATATAGATAGATGTTTCAATAACCAAAAACTGAGTAATCCAAAATAAACAGTTTTAGTCGACTGAAATTGTTGATTCGGTTAATTGAAAATATATTTATTCGACTGTTTTGACTTTTCAATCGTCTGAAACTATTGACACATTATATTTTTACTTTCTTTGAGTCAGTTGACTGAAATAGGTGTTTCAGTCGACTAACTAATGCATATTTTGATTTGTCTGATGAATTTGTGATTGTGTGTGTTTGTATATACTACTAGAAGAGATTTTAACAATTTATATATCTCTAAACTAAGACCCTATGACTTATACTACATAATTGTGCCATCATCGTCTTCTTTTCCTATGCAATTGGTTATTATATGCAATATAATGATTTATAATTGTTACTATCAAAATACCCAAATAAGAGGTTCTAACATTCTCCCCTTTTTGATGATGACAACTATATATTTTAAAGTAACTGATATAGATTATTTTAATCTCCCCTATTGTTAAGAAGTAGATATTCTCCCCCATTGTCATTGACTAAAACATAAAAAAAGTTGAGACTAATAAGAGTAAATTTGATAGACTAAAATAAAAACAAGAACATTTCATAATCATATAACTATTATAATAATAAGACTTATCGTGACATAACATAATAATCACAGAACAGTAAAATAATTCACATAATAACACAATTTGTCAAAATGACTAGCAATGACAAAACATAACAATCACAGGATACAAAAAAGGACAGAAATCACATAATTGTCAGGCTACATAGCAGTAAACCAAATTGTTTATGAAGTAAGAAGGTTTTGTAGAAATAGAAATAAAATTAGTATACATCGGTGATAAAATAAAGTACCATCGTAATCAAGGCTCAGTAATCGTAACTTCCACTAGTTTCTCCATACTCAATTGAGTCTTCTCCTTCTTCTTCTTCCTAAGATATTGTCCAAGTTAAGTGCTCGGGATTTGGAGTAATTTATTTGGATGGTATACATACAGAAGAGGATGAAGTGCATGACATTTATCCCAACTTTTGTTCAAGAATCATTTGATTCGATTAAGCTTGTTATCCATTCTAGTGATAGTGTGCTCAACGCGGGAAAGTCATTGATCAAGCTTACTTTAATTGTAGAAGAGAGTAACATATTCTTGATGTTCTTGATGTTCCAAAGATATTTCTTCTATGCCATCCTCCTCATGTTGGGGCTGAAGACGTGGAGGAGCTTGAGAAGAGGAAGCTGCAGTAGGGTTGGTAGGTTGGGAACAGTCGGCTTCTCTATTTGCTTTCCATTGGTCGAAGGATATGTTATTGTGGTGTTCGACTCCTTGTGGAAGTTTCATGAGATTGAGAGCTTTTAGTCTAAACAACCAACTATAGAGAATTTTGAATTTGGGAGAGGAACTTGAAAATTCATTAAGATACGCGTTATATGTTTTCCATAATGGATTGTTTTTGGCTTTACAGTTATGAAATGTTGAAAACTCATCCATGATTACTTTTGCCCAATTCACATTTTTACAACCATATAGTGCATAGAGAGCTTAGAACTTATGTTTATAAATCACCTCATAACTACTGGTTCGTGCTTATATGGAATGCGTAAGCACTGTATGTAAAATTCTAGCTTTTGGGCGTAAAATATTTGCTTCAAACATTTATAAATTATCAGCTAGAAACAGATGACTAATTTAATCATGATCGTTCAAATCTACTTCAATGCCATCTAAGTCTTCTCCTTTCGAAGGGCAATTTAAAATAGATCTTAATCTTGCAATAGGTAGGTAAATTTTGACACCACAAATAAGAGCCCAAATACAATTTTCTTTACTGTGTGGGTTCATGACATCTAAGTTTAAATTAGCATAAAACAACTTTACCAATAATGGGTAAATCTTGAGATTGTTGGCTTCAAAGTTGATGAGATGATCTATGTGGTTTGCTTCAGCGAATTCTCGAAAAGTATATCCTCCAAAATCTCTAAACCGGATGAATGACCCTTCCAAAATCCTCTTGTTCCTCGTGTTATTAAACTTTGGATAGTAGCATTGTTGTATAGGCATCCTCTGATTTGAGATCGAGATGGTCTAGTTGATGTAGATGTTTCTCTTAAACGTTTTGGAGGCATTGAATTTGAGTAATGAGGAAGAAATCTGAATTTAGTGGAATGTTTGGAGATTTTCTTGAAATAGGAAAGTTAGAAATGTAAGGAATTGAAATAGATATTAGGGTTTTGAATGGTAGATTTCTCAAAAGACGTGATGGTGAATAGGAATTTAGGTTTTAAAAAATGGAAAACATCTCGATCAGTTGACTGGTAGTTCTTTTCAGTCGACTAGTCAATGTGGTGGAATATTTTCTATCCCATATTCAGTCGACTGAATTAGCAATCAGTCGACTGCTTAGGTATAATAGTTCGGGAATCAGAATTTCTTGTTTTACAGAGTCGATTGAAAGTAATAAGCAGACGACTAGTTTAAAAAAAATTAAAGTGTACCTATCAACTAAATCTTGGAGTCGGTCGACTGACCTAAAATATAAATTCAGGAGAAGGTAGGTTTTATTTACAAAGTTGACTGAATATTAATTCAGTTGACTGAATTTGGGTTGCCAATATTTCATCCTCTTGTTCAGTACCCTGAACTTGGTCGTTTAATCTACTGAACCTGTTGTTTGTTTAAATATTCGATTTTTTTTAAAATACTTTGTTTTCAAGGTATGTTTTTAGTTTTTATAAAATATTTTATGGCATATTTTATTTATTTTAATAGAAACAAATACAAGTTTTATTTAAATATATAAGAAACTTGTCTTACACACACACATGGTTAAAATTTATTTATTTTCACTCGGCTTGGATTCTTCTTGGGGAAAGTGTTCCCATGAGCTAGGTTCAATCTTTGTTTGCACATTCAAAGGATTAAGAGGAGACCATATATTTGTTGGCACCAGAGTTTGATTCCAAACTTTATTTGATGGTCCTTATTCCTAAGAGTTTTTTGGAGCGGAGTCGTATTTATTTACTGGTGTTTCCATTAGTCGAGGATAATGTCTTCATATACTGTTTTTCATTGGTGAATGTTCACAGATAGCCAGAACACATCTTTCTAGAAAATTTAGATCTTCACCTTGTCTTTTTCTCTCATAATACACCTCCTTATATACTCCCATCATTTCTTGTTGATAGTAAAAAAATCTCATTCGTTTTAGTATTGAAAGACGATGACTCAAGGCTGATTGATCATTTGACTTTCTTACCCTTTGGAAAGTAGCCAGTGTGATATAAAGGTGACTGAATGATATTAATTGAAGATGATTTGTTTGATGATGGTGTTGTTTTATTTGGAGTTGAATGATTACTTTTAGAAGATGGTAAATTATAATCGGTTGCGGAGTAAGTTGAATCATAACCGGAATCCATTTGAAAATTTTATTTATAATATGTTATATGAGTTTCGTTAAATTAGAAATTATTTTGTATATACAGCATTGTTAAATTTGATCTGTAAATTATAGGTTGAGAATATTTTCAATTTTGTAGGAAGACCTTTTAATTCCCTAATTTTATGTTTTATAATGTTTGATGGATAGCATATGTTTAAGTTAATGATTAGAAAAAACTTTAATGGTTATTAAGTTTGTAGAAAAACTTACCGTAATTCATGTAGAGATACAATGTCAAGTTCACTTCTTAACTTAGTAAATGAATTTTCATTTAATGTTTGGGTGAAAATATCGATGATTTGATTTTCGAAAGACGTAAACTTAATCGATATTATGTCTTTTTCTATGTTGTCGCGTAGGAAGTGATGATGGATGTCAATATGTTTGGTACCGGAATGGTTTATTAGATTTTTTGATACATTAATAGCACTTGTATTATCATAGTAAATTGGAGTCTTATTTACATATATTCCATAGTCATGAAGAGTTTGCTGCATGTATATCACTTGTGCACATGCTAAAGCAACAGATATGTTTTCTGCTTCAAACATCGATAATGAAACACATTTTTGCTTCTTACTAAACTAAGATACTAGAGATTGTCCAATGAAGTGGCAAGTACCATTCGTACTTTTTATGTCCATTCTACGTTCTCCAAAATATGCATCGCTGTATGATACGAGTTCGAAAGGACAGTCTTTTGGATAGAAGAGCCATAGTCTCTAGTGTCGCTTAAGTACCATAGAAATCGTTTTGCGTCTCGCAAATGTGATTATTTGGGATTTTCTTGAAATCGTGCACACAAACAGACACTCATTATGATATAAGGACAACTAGTGGTTTAATATAGTAGTGATCCAATCATACCACGATATAATTTTTGATCCATATTTTTATCATTTTCATCTTTATCTAGATGAATTACAGTGCTCATAGGTGTTGGTTTACTGGATGTATTTTCCATTCCAAACAGTTTTATTAAATTGGTACAATATTTTTCTTGATTAATAAAAATACCATTGTTTAGTTGTTTTATTTGTAAATCTAGAAAATATGAGCGTTCCCATTTGAAAAATCTTAAATTCATTTGTCATTATTTTTGAAAACTCATTGCATAAACTTTCATTCGTGAATCTGAATATAATGTCATCTACATAGATTTGTATGATTAATATATCTTTCTTATCTCTTTCAATAAAAAGTTTTTGATCTAATTTCTAATCCAAAATCTGTAAGATAGCCTTTTAGTCGTTCATACCATGCACGAGGTGCTTGTTTTAAACTGTAAGTACTTTCTTAAGTTTATACACATGATCTGGAAATTTTTCATGCTTGAAAAGAGGTGGTTGTTCTACAAAAAAACATTTTCTTTAATAAAACTATTTAAAAATGCACTTTTTATGTCAATTTGATAAATTTTAAAGTTATGATAACATGAGTAAGTTAACAGGATTCGTATTGCTTCAAGTCTTGCAACTGGAGCAAAGTTTCTCCATAGTCTATCCCCTCTTCTTAACTATATCCTTGTTCACCTAATCTTGCCCTATTTCGAGCTATATTTCTATTTTCATCAGCTTTATTGTTGTAAACTCATTTCGTACATATAAATGTTTGATTATTTGGCCTTGGAGCCAATTCCGAAACATCATTTCGTCCTAATTGATTTAATTCTTCTTGCATAGCTAAAATCCAATGACCATCCGTTGAAGCTTCTTTAGGATTTTTAGGTTCTATATTAGATATGATAGCATTAATTGATATCTAGTTCTGACATTCGTGTTTACTTTACGAATAATATTTTCAATTGGATGATCTTTTAAAATCCATGGTGGAGTTATAAGTTCATTTTCAATAGGATTTTCTATAATTTTTTCTTTATCTTGAGGTGCGTTTTGTGTGATTTGTTGTTCAATAACATCTTATTCATCATTTTTATTATTTTTATAATTTTCATTAATGATACATGTAATATTTCTTCTATAGTTTTTGTATGTTTTTTGTATATTCCATATGTGTTGCCTCGTTTAGAATATTTAATAAATATTCCTTAATCGGATTCTGGATCGAATTTTCCAAATTGATCCTTTGTATTTAATATAAAGCATTTTGATCAAAAAAAATGTGAATATGGTATATATTATTTTTCTACTATTAAAAAGTTCGTATGGAGAATGTTTAATTAAAGGTTGAATAGTGGCATGATTTAAGACGTAGCATGCAGTAGACACGACTTCTGTGCAGAAATGTTTTGGTAGATGTCTACCACTAAGCAAAATCCTGTAATGTATGATTTTTTTCTTTCTACCACTCCATTTTGTTGTGAAGTTCTAGGAAATGAGAATTTGTGACTAATACCTTTTTGTTAAAGATCATTTTCAAATTCGCCTCCATGGTTACTTCTAATATTTTAATTTTTAAATATTTTAAGTTTTAAATTCTTTTAGTAAAAATTTAAAAGAATCAAAAGTATCACTTTTGTTTTTAAGAAATAATGTCCATATATATCTTGAAAAATCATCTACAATTACGAAAATATATTTATTATGATTCATAGATTAGATTTGGAGGGACTAAAGAGATCCAAATGTAGTTATTCAAAAGGTTGTAGTGTAGAAATGATCTTTTTGAATTTAAAAGATGTTTTGGTTAGTTTTCCTAATTGGCATGCATCATAAATATTATTTACTTTATAACTTATTTTTGGAAGACCTTTTACCAAATTAGTTTTAGATAATTTACTAATAACTTTAAAATTAATATGACAGAATCTTTTATGCCATAGCCATGCATCATTATATTTGGCTATTAAACACATATCTATATTGTGATTGATCTTCATATTTAAAATGTAAATATTTCTTTCTTTAATTCCATCAAATATCATATTTTTATTTCAATTGAAAATTTCACATTTATCTTTTAAGAACGATATACTAAAACCTTTATCACACTATTGACTAATACTTAACAAATTATCTTTCAAATTTTTAACTAATAGTGCATTAGTAATAAAAGGTGAATTAGATATACCGTTGTTGCTCACATCTCCTTTTCTGATGACGTATCTTTTGGAGTTATCTTCAAAAGTAACAAAACCTCCATTTGAATAGATAATATTTGTTAACATGTCTCTGTTCCCAATCATTTTCCATCATTTTCCTCTCTTTTTATCAGGTGCCTGCAAAAAAATATTAAAATAATATAGGTGTCCAATATCTCTGTAAGGGTCCTAAAAGTTAGATCTGAGGTAGCCAAACCTAATAAGATTAGAATTCCCTTTATAAATAAAATCTAAATTTTTATGAACATTTGCAATAAATTATCTATATACTTGTTTTTTACCAAATAATTGTCAATCTTTGGAACCCAAATTTTTATAGTCTTAGACTTATTTGATTGTTTACTTCGACTACCACCCCTTTTAAAATTAGCATATAGTAAACTATAGTTCTTAGTTTTAAATTCTTTCTCGGGTTTGTTATATCCTAATCCCCTTTTACTATAAGTGGATTGTGAATTTTCTATAATCTTAGATAGATTCTTCTACTTTTATTAAAATTAGAAACATTCTTAGTAATGTTTTCTAACTTGGTTTTAAGACTATCTATTTATAATTCTAATATTATATTACTACAATTTAGAATACAATATATCATTTTTTTAGTTTCTATTTCATCACTTAACATAATAAATTGTGTTGAAGCCAACAGGGTTGGCGCAGTTGGTTGATGGTCCGGACTACGTGATCGAAGGTCACGAGTTCGAGCCTCGAAACTGACAACCCTGTAACAAGTACCCGAAGTATGTGTTTGGCAGGCACATACTGCCCTAGAGTTTACAAGCGAAGCTTGGTTCTCTAGGTAATTCAAAAAAAAAAAAATTGTGTTGATATATTAGTATAAGAATCCTATGATTTAACTAATTCTTCTTCGAGTATTTTCTTTTCATCTTTTAGCATGTCAATTTCTAATTCACTTCTATTTAATTTTGCTAATGTATCTTTATATTTTCTGTTTAAGTCTTTTAGCTTATCTAATAACTTAGAATTTATCTCAATAAGATCATCGAATGAAAGTTAACTCACACCATTATTTGTGGCCATGAAACATATATTTACTTGTTCGGAATCACTGTCACTATCTGATGATGAAGAGGAGTCTGAATTATCCTAAGTTACCGAGAACGCCTGCTTTTTCTTCTTATAAAATTTTTCATTCTTATTTTTTAAGTTGTTCTTCTTTCGTTCTGGACAATCTTTTTTTATACGATCCATCTTGTCACATTCATAGCATTTTAGTAAGGAAGTTGATAGATTATTGTTGTTGTTTCTGTTGTTGCCAAACTTCTTATTCATTTTGAATTTTAGAAATTTTTGTAATTTTTTACCAAAAATGCAATGTCTTCATCATCTTCATCGGAGTCTTCATTTTCTGCCTTGAATGCAATTGTTTTTCTAATTTTGAGCTTGTACTTGTTTTGCCTGCAAATTCACTTCATATGACATGAGATTTCCTATTAACTCTTGTGGTTTAATGGTAGAGATATCATTAGCTTCTTCAGTAGCTAAGACCTTCATTCCCATTCATTCGTTACAGAGTTTAGGATTTTTTCAACAGTGTCAAAATCACTATATTTTTCTCCTAGTGCCAGAAGTGAGTGATATATGTTTTGAAATCTAGAATACATATCATTTATAGTTTCATCTTACTTCATTTTAAACTTCTGAAATTGATTTTTAAGCATTGAAACCTTGCTTAGTTTGACTTTGTTTGTACGTTCATGTGTTACTTTGAGAGTATGCCTAATTTCATATGTGGATATGCACATACTAATTCTGTTAAATTCGTTTTTATCTAAAGAACAAAACAACATATTCATAGCTTAAGCATTTGCAGCAGCATCTAATTTATGTATGTTTGACCATTATGCATAAGCAATGGTAGGTATGGCATATTCTAGTTGAGTGATATTCTAACTATCATACCCATTTGACTGCATATAAATCCATTCCTAGTTGACTAATAATTGAAATTTAGTCCATATATAGAGGGGGTCGTGCTGTAGACTGGCCTTCAACAAAAATTGATGTATTATTATTATCCAAATCACTTGAATATCAATATACTATGTCATGGTTAAATGATAGCCTCACTCTGATATCAAATGAAATTCTTTATGGATCGAGTAAATGAATAATTGTCTAGATTATAAACTTGTGCAGAATATAAGTATAAAAGTAAAGCAATAAAGTACATAACACCAGAGATTTTACACTTTTTTGAACTCCCATTCTACGTCTAGTCCCAAACTCCTTCTAGAATTAACTAGCAACATTCTCACTTAATCAGAGGAATAAGTATTATAGTGGCTTGTGCTGTCGAACAGGCCTTTATGCCTGAAATACTCCTTACTGGACTTCATATACAAAGTAAGTAGAATTATTTGTAACTTCTTGTGTTCTTGTATAACATGGATTAGCTAATAAGTACAACCTTCCTATAATATTATTCTTGGTGGTATGATGTGTGCTCGTGAAGAAAGGAAGTAATTTGATTACAAGAAAATATTCTTGGATGATTATGTGACCAAAAACTTAAAGCAATATTGTGAATTTAATGCTTGAGAGTAAATCGAGATTGAGGTAGGAAGAATTGTAAAAAAATCAAGTTAATTGAATCTCTGAAATGGATTGCTTAATATAGATGATCGGTAGTGCAACTGTTAGAGGAATGATTACAACCATTAACGAAGAGGTATAACTCTTTATGGAGAAGAACATCTGTTCAGATAATTTGAAAAATACCGCTGTTATGATCGTTAGATCGATTAAAAGAAACAAACAAGTCGACTATATTTAAAAATAGGTAGATCTTTCAATAATAAAAAATTAAGTAATCCAAAGTAAGCAATTTTAGTCGACTAAAATTGTTGATTCATTCGACTGAAAATATATTTAGTCGATTTTTTCGACTTTTCAGTCGTCTAAAACTATTGACCCATTATATTTTTAATTTATCTGAATCATTCGACTGAAATGGGTGTTCAGTCGACTGAATGATGCATATTTTGATTGCTCTGACGAATTTATGATTGTATGTGTTTGTATATACCACTAGAAGAGATTTTAACAATTTATATATCTCTAAAATAAGACCCTACTATTTATAATACATAATTGTGCCTTCATGGTCTTCTTTTCATCAATTTTTTCCTTTTCAATTGGTTAGTATATGCAATATAATGATGATACTTGTTACCATCAAAATACCCAAAATAAGTAGTTCTAAAAAATTGTTTTTAACCTTTTTTAAAAGTGTTGTTTTAAAGAAAATTAAACTTAAAATAACTTGATGTTCGATAAAAAGTTGGAAATCTTAAAGTTGCTTTTCGGTCACATTTCTAGTTTACGTTCATTTAACAAACATATATTACAAAAAATTGATATTTTTTAATTATTTTTTTCCTTTTGTAAGTCCAAGTTAAAACCATGATTTGCGATTACTCCATTTTCCAATGTAAATTTTATACATATTTGTGTAAATGCTGAAATTCTATTTGATTCTAATTTTGATCATCATGTACTTTAAGTTTTATTTTTTTTTATGATTTGCTATTGTTTACAATGGGGCGGTGTACAAAGTTACATGACACATAATAAATGCATATTCAAGCCTAAAAGAAAAAACCAATGCAAAAAGTGCCATCACAAAGTTTGAATTAGATGAAGATTAAACTTTGAATCTTGAAACTAATTTGTGCATTATTCTTGGCACCGATGAAGATGGAGGATGTCTAATTCTCTATAGAAGTAGAGAATATTACAAATTCTGTTCTAACAAAAATGGAGGTTACCGTGTGATTATTGACATCACCTTTAGCAAGTCTAATTTAACCACAAAATTTAAAATTTGGAATAAATAAAAAAAAACTTTTGTTCATGCTTTCGTTTCAAGCTTATGAATATTCCTATGAAAGGTATAAATTATAAATCAACATGATATATCTTTCTTATTTAAAATTTATACAAAAGGTAAATTGATTCCAAAAAACATAACATTGAGTTTGTGTGCCTTTGTTCATACTGTTTTACAGTAAAAAAGCTAGCTCACATATTTATTTTTGTTATTACTATTTATACATATAACTATTATTTAAAATAAAATGAATTTTTCTCAATTTTCTTTGCATACGTCCAACAATTGTGCCTAACCTACTAGTATACGCATACATCAAACATTGTTAAATAGATTTCAACTTTGAATAACAGGGGGTTTCTATGAACATGGTCACCTAATTTAGGTGTCTTTTTCGATGGTGGGTTACCGGATGTAGTCCAATTTTTATGCGATGGATCCAATCAAATTATTTTTGCCTTCCACCCTCTTACCTTGCACCAAAATGTGAATCTCCTTTAACAATGTCGTATACATAAACTTAAACATACATACATGCATATGTATGTATGTATGTTTGTATGTTCTACAGTTAACATAAATCAGTGACATATGATTCGACACAAACAGTCTCAACTTCTATCAAATATTCTAAAAAAAATACTTATTCTATCAAATTTTGTATCTTAATAGCTGCTTCATTACATACACATACATACGTTCATTCATGTATGTGTGTGTATGTACACATGTATATGGACAAAGATCGACTACACCTCATTCTGGTTGCATCTCCATCTCCAGCTTATTTCAAAGGAAAATTCTTATTTAAATAATATAATGGGGTAGTAAGAGAGAAAAATATATTGCTCAAAATTGACATGCATGGTTGACATTAAGGAGGAATAAGGAATAGTGGTGTTGTAGAAATGAGGCGTGGCGAAGATTTGTCCAACACACATACACATAGAGAGAGAAATAAACACACACACGGACACAAACACACACATATATGATATGTTTTGAGAGCACATTATTACATACAAGTAGAAATTCCTAGGATAAGTTCTTAATATCGCAGTTACGAAAAAATTCGTAACCATAGGTGTTGAACCATCATTAAATATTCATAACAAAGGTATTTCAAAAAAAGTGACATTGATACACCAATTAAACTACTGTACATAATATCCTTCGAAAGATGGAATGTTATTTACTCATAACTATTATGAGATCCAAGATTCTATGTTCTCTTAGGATTATTATAAAACAACAATAGACTGACTCATCGAGAATTTTCTATAGATTATTATATATGTGTTAATAAGATATCTCACATAATATGGTGCGATAGTTTTTAACTTGATAATACACAACCTTATGTCTTGAAACATGTTATGATTATGGATGGTTGCATGACAAAAGATCAAGTTACATTCATAGTTGGGTATGTGTTAGAACACGTGAAGTGAAATACCACTTAAGCACGGATTCATCATCTTTTTTTGATGAAAGAGTGATCCTTAAACTTTAGAGAGCACTCGTAGAATTTTGTTATTAAATACCCTAGCTATTGCCAACGAGTTTGGTAGGCTGCGTTATGTACGAAAATACATTTTAGTCTCAAACCATTCCAAAATCGAAAAATATAGTGGATCATAAATGATCATCTCAATATATAGAAAGAAAAGAAAAGTCTAATTATATGGTTACAAAAAGGGGAAGCCATAAAATCTAAGGAAACATTCATAGGATGAATGTAAAATTATAATAAAATGATGCTAGTCATTTATAAGCAGGATATGATGCAACCAATTGAAAATGCTGAAACATAACAGCAGGGTAGTGGCTGAAACAGTGAAAACCAATGAAGGTGCTGCCACATGTTTGCTAATCTAAATCTGATTGAAACTAAAATAATGTAAATTAATAGCTACAAACTGATTCGATGCACTAGGCTAATCAAGGATGAAATAATGAAACAACTTTATACAATGTGCTGAACTAAATAAGGGACAAGAGAGTTTGATGTAATCTAACATGAGCTATGGCCAGTCCAATGCAAATCAGATTCGTACTGTATGTGCGAAATACTTTAGTAGAATTTGATGTATAAAATTAAAGTAACAATGAGCTGATGCAAGTATATGAGCTGATGTGTGTGACATGATGCACATAGTAATACCTCATAAAAATTAATAAGAAATTAGTTAACTAAAATTAGGTTAAAAATGAAAATTTTGTAAATGTTGGAATTTGGCCACGAAAATTACACCATTGCATTTGTGGCGATTTTCTAATCAGCTTTAATATATAAAGCTTTGTAATTGAAGCTCAAACGGAAAAGTTATTGATGTTTAAAGTTTTTGTATTTAAAATTATTCATTTGAATTCAAAATTTGAATTTAGTTAACGTTAACTAAAATGAATTAAATAAGGTAATAAATTTTTTAATGTAAGGGGTACTTAACGTTTAAGAAAACAATGACATTAGTTCTTAAAAGGAATTAAATAAAAAGAAATGGCAACAAAATAAATTCATGTTTCCACATAGGGACCGATCGACCCCCTCACCATGGTCGGTCGACCACTGGTGGTCGGCCGCTTGATGATGTGCAGTTAATCAGTGTTGTGATGACAGCTTGGGTTTTATTAGACATGAAAAGTTTGGATATTATCATTTTAAACTGACTTAAATCTGATGGTTCTGATGTCTTCTAACTACTATAAATAAGAAGCTAGCCCCCACACTTTTATTCATGAACTATTCAGCAATGCTATCGAAATTCTATCAATCTCCTTTCGGTATTCAATTCAAGAACTCAAATTCTAGGGAATACGGAAATAGGTTTATATAAATTAGTTCTTTCATTTTTGTTCTCCCTAGTCCCTTAAATTCTGAATTTAATTTATATATAATCTAATTATTATATATTTCAAAGAGAAGAGGTCTGAAGGAGCAATTAGGAAAAGGCGTAATCAAATCTAAAGGAAGCTGAGAACCATCTGTGAGTGGAAATCTTAGTATTTCATATTTTATTATTTGTATAGTAGAAATTTAGATTTGTATTATGCCTTGCGAAATTTTGTTCACGAAAACCCTAAAACAAAAATCTCAAATTCCTTCAAAACGAAATGCCAATTCTTATGTTTATGAGAGTCTCAATTATTTTATAATAAAATAGCATAATTTATTTTGTTATTGCAATTTGAATATTTTATATACTATTCCACTTTAAACTTTTCTCTATTGATGTGTTGTAGGGATCTAAAATGAAAATAAGTTAGGAAATGATGTGTAAGGTACAAATTCTTATATCCATAGTTTTCACTATCTATTTCAGTAATTTAAATATGAATCCGTTTTCACTTCAAGGCCGTGCACGTCAAAGTTGAATAGCATATAAAGAGTTTAAATTGGAAGTTTATTCCTTGAAATAGAGATGTTGATTCCACTATATTAATGCAATATGAGTTTGGTGTTTGATTCTATTTTATTAATGTAAGTCGATTGTTTGACTAAGGATATTAGTCGATTCATAAGTTATTGTATGAAGCTAGACTTATATAGATTTGAAAGTTTTGACACTTTAAAGATTAGTATAGGAAGCGGAAATCTTCGCATGGTTAGGAATATCTGGTTAGCCTATATTACGTACATATAAATATATTAGCGTATTAATATATTATTAACGTATAATTAATAATGTATTAATCATGTAGAATAAATAGTTTAGTACATAGCATTAAAATCCATAGAAAGGAAGTTAAAGATAATTATGGGAATTAATCTATAATTAAAGGCAGAATAAGGATTTTTCCTTAATGGCATTAATGGAAAATGTGGTGAGCTATATGTGTTAATATGTTAAGAGAGTGGAATTATGACTAAGTCATAGGGATGTGAGGTTAGTCAAAAGTAATAGAAGTTTGCCCAGCTAATCTAGCTACCACCAGTGTGACTCTAGAACTGATATGAAACATCACCTATATAAGTACCTACAGTGGTTGTGAGGTTAGTCCCAATTCTATATGGTAAGTTTGCCTAGTTAATTTGGCTACCAGCGCCTGTGAACAGTCGGATTAATATAAGACGTCGAACTTTGGGTTACGGGTCATAATGTGTAGGATTTGCTTCTTGGTCGGGGGTATTAAGCGGCCGCTGTATGGTCCGCCTCCATCCTACTTAAGAAGTATTAATTGGTCGAGATTATTGTTTAGGTGCGATAGTAAAGAATCTCAAGAGGGGTCCAATTTGGGATCAAGGTATTAAGTGGCTGTTGTAGTTCCGCCTCTTCCCATAAAAATGTATAAAGTGGCAAGATGAAATTTCCGGCAATTTTAGTTGGGGGGTACCAGAGAGGGGTCCGCCTTGTGTTAAGCATTAAATAACGGGGATCTGCCTAGGTTATAGTTATTAATGGTAAGAGTTTGCGTAATTTCATTTAAAGATGTATTATGTGGCTCAGGTACTTTCTCTCACATTGCCAGGACGTAATTGACAGTGGTTGTGTGGGACTGGAAAGGGCATTTGTTCTACATTGAAGGTATATTAGGGAGTTTGACTTGAAGAGCGTAAGTTGTAGAGTTGGACTAGAAGAGACTTCTGACTTATAGTTGGAGGTATCGAATGTAGGACATAGTATAGGATGTGTAAGACATGTTACTCATCTAAGTAATACTGTCCAAATACTATTATGGCAAGACCTGAGATTTTTATTCATCAAACATTGTTGTTTTGACCCCCTCCTTCAAAACACAAGTTAGGAGAGATTATGTTGATTTAGAAGATGGAGTTGAGGTGGAATCTTGTGGAAATTATCTATCTATTTATGTTTTAGATGTATATTGATGTACCGAGTTTCAAACACCTTGTTGTTTTTGGGATATTATTTTTTGGATATTTGGGATGATATGTTATATTTCTAAGATTTGTATTTTTATGAAATAAGCACCTATTTATAATATTATATTTTGTTCTTTTGTTGTGAGATTCCGAAAGCATAGATAGATAGCTCTATATATTGTTCATCGTGTCAATTTTACCAACCAATAGCTAGATTTGGAATGAGCCTAAGGTTCAATGGACTTTTATTCGATCGAAAATTAGGCCTATTTCAAGGTGGGTTATTACATTTGGTATAGAGCTTAGGTTACTGAATCAATAGGAATATGTATACATAAGAGTGCATATTTGTTATTTTTGAAAGTATTTTTCAAAAACCTACCACACACACTTATTTGAACGTCCACAAACACACTAGTCAAATTTTCGTTTCGACAAATAATACTATCTTAGAAAGTTGTAACTTAAAGTTTAAACCTATAGATAATTGATTATGGCTGAAAATCATTCCACTGAGGCTGGAAACCCCAATACCCAAGAGATACCTACTATTTAAGAGATATCTGAATGGTTCAAGTAATACCTAAGGCATGTAGAGAAAGCTCCCATTTCTTAACAAGCTACACCAATGACACCCACTGCCCCACCCGCTGAAGCAACACTTTGCCCTTATATTTCCCCAAATTATGCAAACATTTCCAAAATATGGGTGGACGGGTGTATATGGAGCTGCAGGTTTATGAAGACAAAGGCCTGGATTAACGACCATGCACATATATTTTAGAAGCTTGGATGGAAATACCAGATCAAAAGGAGATGGCTATATAGTATCTTAAAAGAGAAGTGCTAAATTGGTGGGCTATAGTGGCTCAGGAGAATGTTGAGGAAGGAATTACTTAGTTTGAATTCAGGTCTCACTTTGTGTCACGATTCATTTCCAGAGCTAAAGTAAGTCTGCAGTTGTAGAAGTTTATACAACTTAGGAAAGGAGACTCCACGTCAAAGGAGTATATCAGTAATTTCTTGGAATTAGCTAATTTCATATTGAGTTTGATTGACACCTCCATGTAGAAGGCTATGAAGTTTGTTAAAGGCCTAAATTCCCTATTTAGATAGCTACTTTTGACTCCAGTACCCATGGGCGCCACTTATGTGATGGTAGTTGAAATGACCATGCTATATGCTGTTGGTATTGAGAAGTAGGAGAAGGTGCGAGCAATGCAAAATAAAGGTAGAGCTAAGAATGGAGGATTTTGGGCTAATAAGAAAGCCAATGGGAAGATTAAGATGGGAAGTATAACATTCCGCAGATGTCAGAAGAAGGGACACATTACCAAGGACTGTAAGGGGATTTTGATGAGGGAGGAGACCAAAGGAAGATGCTACCACTGCCATGAGGAGGGACATTGCAATAATTGATGTCCAAATCTTCCTAAAAAGGGGCAGGGTGGGAAATCTTACATCATTGAGGCTGTACATATCTCAAGAGATCAAGGAAAAGCTACAGTGCAAGGTACAATTATTATTTTCGAGAATATTATTCATACCTTATTGTAATCGAGAATCACATTCATTCATAGCTAGAAATTTAGTTAATTCCTTGATTCTGAAAACCCAAGTTGTAATTGACCCAATAGTCATATCAAATCATATTGGGGATACCTTTCTTTAATTTATGAAGACTTAGTTGTGGATATATGTAACGTCGATTTCATATGTAATGCATTTGTTCATTATTTTAAAGGGTATGTACTTATCCTAGGGAAGGATTGGTTATCTTACTACGGGGCTATCTTAGATTGTGATAGGAGGATTGCATGATTAAGGAGTTATAAGGAGCGAGATATAGATGTTTGTTGTAACCCAAAAACCTAGTCGAGTTAAGTTATTTATATTCGCTAAGCCTATCACTAGATGAGCTCTTGTCTGTACCCGTAGTTCGAGAATTTCCTGTTGTTTTAAAGAAGTCTCGGGTCTTCTATCCCAAAGGAAGATAAAATTTAGAATTGATTAAGGAAAGGACACTAGAAATGTCGCTCTGCCATTAAGGCACATGGACCAGAAAGAAAGGCGAGAATTGGATTAGCGAGCTGTTGCAGAAGAGATTTATTCTTCGTTGTACTTCTGAATGTCGTGCACTTATTATCTTCGCCACTAAGGCGGATGGCTCTTTAAGGCTATGTCTTGACTATAGGGATCTCGATAAGTTGACCAAGAAGAATAGGTATTCTTTACCTAGAATAGATGACTTGTTTGACCAACTTATTGGAGCAAAATCTTTTCCTAAATGGATTTAGCCACGGGATCCCATCAATTAAGGATAGCCGAGGATAGCAAGCAGAAGACTGCTTTTTGAACTTTGGACAGAAAGTGTAAATGGGAAGTAATGCCTTTTAGGTTAATGAATTCCCCACATATTTTGTAGACTTGACAAGTAAAGTCTTTAGGGGACAGCTAATTAAATTCATTATGGTTTTGTAAACGATATTCTAGCATTCTTTATAAGTGAAGGTAAGCATAAAAATCACTTAAGGGAGGTACTAAGGACCTTGAGAAGGTACCGACTTAAAGCCTAATTCTCAAAATGTCACTTTTGAAAAAAGGAAGTGAGGTTTCTCGGTCATATTGTTTCTAAGAAGGGATTGTCCGTGGATACTACAAAGGCAGAAGCTATTCAAGGATAGAAGACTCCGAAGAATGCCACGGAAGTTAGGAGTTTCCTTGGGTTGGTGGATTACTATAGGAAATTTATCAAGGACTTTGGAAAGATATCAATCCTACTAACCTGCTTAACCAAGAAAAATATAGTTTCTACATAGGATGAAAAATGCAAGCAAGTACTCGAGAAGCTAAAAGATTTGTTGAATAGTGCACTAATACTTACTATTATAGATAAGATGAAGCCTTTCGCTATTTACACCAACACTTGTGGTACGAGATTAGAAGCTATTCTTATGTAAGAAGGAAGAGTGATAGCCTATGCAAGTAGGTGGTTAAAGGACCATAAGAAGCGGTACCCAATTTATGAATTGGAATTGGCGGCTACCGTCTTTGCTTTGATGATGTGGAGGCACTATCTTTTAGGAGAAAAGTTTGAGCTATTCACTGATCATGGATCCCTTAAATACCTATTTTCCCAAAAAGGGTTGAATCTTAGGCAGCAAAGGTGGATGGAGTTTATAGCATCATATGACTTTGAGATATAATATAACCTCGGAAAAGGGAATGTTGTCGCCTATGCCTTTAGCTAGAGGCATGCTATTCTAGGTGCTATTTATGAGTAGAGGTAGTTGGAATTCCTCTCGAATTTCAATTTCCAACTACCATCAGAACCCACTCTAGGATATTTGGCAGTAATAAAGGTCAGATTAGCATTGATAGGCCTCATTGGGAGAGAGAAGAAGAAAGATGCATTGATAGTAGGCATTTTGGACAAGTTAAGTAGTGGGAGCATTTCGCCCTTAGCGGTAGGTATGCAATTGAATTAAGAGGGTATTTAAGAAGAGAAGGACGTCTTTATGTTCCTATGATAGATGATATTTTGGAGGAAGTTTTAGCTGAATGTCACAATTCTTGGATGACCATCGACCCCGTTGACTCCAACGGAGATTAAATGTACAAGGATATGAGGCGAGTTTTATATTGGCCGGGGATGAAGGAGAGGGTTGATGTGCACATAAAATTATATATTTTTACTGCCATACTTGATCTTCTTCTACAAAAATTAAGGACATAATAGGGTATTTTTACATGTTTTGACCAATATATAAATCTGTTTATAAAACATTATTCATCTACATTTGGGCCAAATGGTAATTTTGTGCATATGCGTTAATTTTGAGAAAATTTACTGCACATTTTTATCTATTTTATAGGAAATTGAGTGCAATTTGGAAGAAGCATCATGGATTTATGCATGCACATGTTTTGAAAGCCTAAATAAGAACAAAAGAAAGAATTAATTCTTCATAGAGTAGCTCACATACCCACTTGCAAATGGACCATAATTAAAAGAAAAGCACACGTAGAAATTAATTAATCATTAATGATTACTTGGAGACCGCACAAAGTGAATGGTAGTTTTGGTAGCACCTTAAAATTTATTAGGGTTTTAAACTTGTATAAATACCCTCTTATGATTCATGAAAGGGATGCACTGTTGTAGCCACAAAATTATAAATTAAAAGCACTTCTCTTCTCTAGTTTAATGGCTTCTTAGTTTCTTACATTTTATTATTTTATTTCATGCTTCTCTTTTTATGTTATTTTATTTCATGCTTCTTTTTTATTTCATCAAGTAGATTATATTTTTTTATACAAATTAGTGCATATTTACTTTTGTGAAATTAATTAGCTCACTTTCTCTTTAATTAGCATTTGCTTTCATTCTGTTAATGTTGAAATCCATCTTTGTTGAAATGAATTCAAGGAGGAGAGGCTAAACCTCTTCAATTTATGGGTAATCAGCTCTTATAATTCATGTAAAACCAACACAATAGTTTGATTTATGATCTCTTGTTTTCGAGCTTAATGTAAATTTAGATGTAGATTGAACGTTGATGTTTATAAATAAGTTAGATAGTCTATGTTGTTAATCACAAATAAGCTATACTTAGTCAAATATAGACTCAAGTTACATCTTCATCAAATTATTTGATTTTGATAATGAAGTCAAAAGTATAATTAAATTTTGATGATCTAAGTTACTTGATCTAATATGGTAAATAGATTATGTTTAAAATAGAATTTACTTCTAACTTTATAATTATTTTCATAAGATTTAATAAATGGATTTAGTTGATATACTAAAATTTGATGGTTTATATTGCTTTATTTAATATCACAAACAGGTGATTCTTAAAATCAATACATTAACTAATTCCACTTTGGTTAAGAGAATAAAAATTAATTATGTGTTGTTTTATATGAATAAGAGTGGATTTTTCTTTAAATTGCATTTTAACCTCATTACTTTTATTCTAGCTTTACTCTAGTTTTTCTACAATCTTTAATTAGAAACATTTTCAGAATTTTTGGGATAATTTGATTGAGTAATTTGAGATTCTTGCTTTTCTTGTTGTTTGAACCGCACTTGCCAACGCACTACAATTGTACGTCGTGAACTTGTGGTATTTTAGTATGATAAAATTTGGCAGTTTTCTAATCAATAGAACTCTGTTTTGAGTCAAGTTTTTGGCCCCACTGCCAGAGAAAGCAATTTAATTTTACTGTAATCTTCGAATTATTTTTAAATTTGTTTTATTTTATTTTGTGTTATTTTTCACAAAAAGAAGAAGAAGAAAATTCTATACTGCATTTGTTACAAACTGCTTTCTGTTGTTCTTTGTTCTTCCGTTACGCAATTCTGCTCTCTGTTACCATTCAACTCTATTAAAAATTCTACTTTAAACAAATTGTTACAAGCTGTTCTCATTTTTGTTCTTCTTTACATTTCTTCAATTGCATGCGTTACAAAACTACCGCACACGCAAGACAACCTACAAAAGTATCTCTTCCTTTGCTAACCCGCAACCACCTCACAACCCTCACAACTATCTCCGACTTCCAACAGTCAAACTCATTCAACTTCAACCTAAACAAAATCTCCTCCATAATCCCCTACACCGTAATCTTGAACTACCTGAACTACTACCAATCTCCTACAACCTACACTCGCAACACCTAAATCCGCAACCAACCATTACAATAGCCACTAAAACTGCTCCTTCATCACATTCTCCATCTTCCTCTCCTGTACAAAACCAAGGACTATTTATAGCCTGTCGAACCACAACCCGCTACCATCTTCACCAACCATTCAACCAGCACCTCCATCGCACTTCCTCCATGCTCCTCTCCAAATAGCAGCCAAAACACCAAACACAATCCACAAACACCACTGATAGCTCTTCACCTAGTGTAACACCTCGTAAATTTTACATTAGTTAATTATTAAAGTTAGTTATCAAAAATAGAATTTGCGCAAGCGACGGAATTTGGCTGTGGTTGCGTTCGTGGCGAAATTCTAAGCAATTTTCATATTGGAGTTTCGCGATCGGAGCTAAAACGAAGAAGTTACGGACGAAAAATGAATTCGAAATGAAAATAATTCGATATTATTAATTGTTTATAATTAATTTCCTAGGCCCACAAGCTGACCAATTAGTGGGGTCGGTTGAGCATTAGCGGTCGATCGGTGACTCACAAGTGGTCGACCGTTGGACGTCTGGCGGCTAAGGTTGCCTAGGCCACAACGGTCCAGATTCAGTATACTTAATCGTACAGCTGTGCTTAATTCTAGAACCTAAAAATATAGGCCTAGGCCTCTCCTTTCTTCTCATATTTTTCTAGAAAAAGTAGCGAAGCTTTACCATTTCACTTCTCTACTACTTCTCTAAATTATAAAATGTTTACATATATGTATACAAATTGGAGAAGAATAGAAAGTAGAAAGAAAAGGAAAAGGATCAACCTATAATATGTGTACTCGAGGTAAATCTATATTTGTATTTTCATATTTATATTTTTAATCCCTTCCAACCCAAATTTATTCTCAGATCTGAAATCCTAACGTACATATATTATCTTTTTTATACATATTTCACGGATTTAAAAGAAGATGGAGTTGAATGAAGGCTTTACTTTAGATCTGGAGATTTGGAGCACTTTTTAAAGGTGAGTGAATTTTTTTATAAATTGTTATAAAGTAAAAATTATCTCATTGTTGTTGTTTTGATTATTATGCCTAATCGGATAATTGTATATGAGTTGTAGGCAACAATTTGAATATAAACCAAATATAATAAATGTCGCTTACATATTCTTGTTTATGAATTGATGTAGAATTGTTTGCAACCTGATCTTGAAATCAGTCCAAAAGTATAAATTTAGAATGTTGATTTGAATCTAATTTATTCCAAATCTAAAAATAAATTGTATAATAACTCTATTAATTTGGATTATTACCCTAATCTCATTGAAATGCAAACTTTTCTATGTTTGGATTATTGGAATTTAGATCCATTTAATATTTTTAAATCAGTTTGATATCTTTCCATTTCAAAAAAATACAACGTTTGATCTAACAAGGAACAGATGCAAGTAAAATGAGAAAGAGATGTGTAAAATATGAATTCATTATGGTTTACACTATTTATTTCAATAATAGAAGAAAATGATTATTCCTTGTAATTTCAAGCGATGTAATCTTTTATATTTTAAAGTTAAATCTTTTGTTTTGGACTAATTTTTGAAAATTATAATGGATAATCTCTTTAGATATGATTCCAATAATTGAAAAGAGTATTCTAGTAAAGATGTATAACTGGATTATATTTGATAAAAGTGAATATTTATACATAATTTATTGCGTTTGTAATAAATGAAATTAAACTTAACTAATAACGACGTTTACATGTAATATTCGTATTTAGATAACTAATTAATGGGAAAGGAATTTAAAATTTTATAACTCAAATAAATGGGAAATGTATGGAAATAAATAAGTGAGTTGCAACAATTTGATAGGGTAACTGGACTAATAGGACTGATAAATAAAGAAGTTGAATTAATAACAATGGAATGGTTAAAAGATTACTAATTGGATATTAGTAAATATATAAATGTCTTAGGAAATGTACTTAGGATGATATTCATTTTTCTTGGACATGTTGACATTTATGGATATGTAATTAAAAGGGGAATTGGTTAGTAATGGAATATTTAAGGTAGATATATAGCCTTAAATAACAAAAGGGGATTAGTAAGCTAAGTCCAATGTGCAACTTGAAATAATAAATAAATAAAGTTAGGAATAATAAGCTTAGGATAGTATGGCTTAAAGATAAAATAATAATAAGCTTAGTTCAATTAGTTGGACTTAGTGGGTTGGAAATGCAAGGTCGGTAGAGTTTCACAACAGAAGTCTACCATTCACTCAGAGGCTACTGGTAGTTGTTCTATTTATTACTAATGTGACAAATTTCTAACTATAGAATCCGAATAAATGACTATTAAGGAAAAATAAGAAGGAGTTCTTTTATAGCCTAATCAATTAACATGGAAAGATGAGTGTGTATATATATGAATGTGGTAAATATGGCTAAGTCATTGTGATATATGCTATAATAAGTACTTGGCAATGATGTGAGGTTAGTCCCCAAATTTTATAGGGTAAATCTCCCCAGCTAATTTGGCTACCAGCTCCTATGAATAGTAGGACTACCATGTGAAGTCATTGTGAGTATAAATCATAAAGCGAAGAACCTGCTTCTGGAGTTTGAGGGTATTAAGTGGTTATTTAAGGACCTGCCTCTCTCAAAGTACTAAATGGTCGACCTATGAAAATAAATGAAGGACATGCTTGAAGGATTTGAGGTATTAAGAGGTTTTTTGAGAGCAAGTCTCTTTCCTTAATTAGAAAAGCATTAAATGGCAGTGTACGTGGTTAATTAGGAGCGATAGAGGATATCTCGGGAATAGTTCACTTTAGTTTGAGTTCTTAAGTGATTGTTATAGGGTTCGCATCTACCTGCAACAAAAGCATTAATTGGCTAAGCAAGATTCCAAGCAATGTCAGCTAGATTGTATGTTTAGGGAGTCCACCTGAGGTTAAGTATTAAATGATGAGGACCTACCTTGTGGGCTTTAAAAGTATTAAGTAGTTGTTTGAGGATCCGCCTCTCTCGAAGTATAAAATGGTCAAAAGTTTGCCTAGTCCATGTTATAAAGGTATTAAGTGGCTTGGGTACTTCCACTCACACAACTAGACTTTTATAGGCAAAAGATGCATTAGTAGAATGGAAATTATATATTGAAAATCCATGTATAGAGTTTGAAGATCTCAGTAGCTATGACCAATAAACCAACGTTGACTATGCTAAAGGGCCCGCTTCATTTTAGGAAGTATTAAGTGGATAAATAGCATAAGTCATACCTTTGGATAATATTAGGTAAATTTTAGGTAGATAACCTATTGTACGCGCATGGTAAACAAATTGCGCTTACCTTAAATAATAGACATAACAACCAAATGGGAACCTATCAGTATAAATATATGTTATGGATAGTGTATAAGTTTACCAGTCACCAGAACATTGTTCTAACCCCCCTCCATATTAAAACCCACAAGATAATAGAGGGACAAGTCAATGGAGCTAGATATGATTGGTTGATGGTGTAGTCATCCCTCTTTTATGCTCAGTATTGACAAGGCAGTTGATATCTTATGAATTCTATAAACTCTGAGGTTGTAGCAACTATCAATATTTATATCCTAATATTAATTCTTCCACCGTGTGTTTAGTTTAATCGATCTCTGAAATGCTTATATTATTGCAGGCACAAAATTCAATGATTCATGCTTTGGTGGACTTTGGTTTTGATTTTTGTCGAAATTTAGGCCCATTGAGGTATGGGTTGTCACATTTGGTATTAGAGCTTGCTTAGTTGATCAGAGGATTTAGGTTAATTTGAAGGAACATATTGTACTTTCTATCCATCATTATCAACCTTGCACTTGATTCTAAGAATTTCAACTATAGCAAATCTGTAGTCCTAGTTCATAGGAATACGCAAAGCAACCATAAATTGAAAATATCTTAGAGTTCAAGATTCTCATGCCAACCCCGAATTACCCCTCAGTGCGTTAGGTGATCGTTTGGAAGAGCATGAGTATGATATATGGCAAAATCCTAAAAACAAGAGGTGTTCAACTTGATAGTTGAGATCTAGCTACCTGGTAATCTTGGTTTTGACGATGAGTTCCAGTCGAAGATACGCATTTGCTCCAGATAGGTGGGAAATTGGAGTCTATAGGTCGCAACTATCTAGAATCAAGATCTTGCAAGGACGCATTCATCGATCACCTCTTTAATGTAAAACCGGATCTTTTTATTTATAAAAATTTAGTTAATTCCTTATTCCAACCCTATGGAAGAGATTTTATTATACATATATATTGGATATGCTTCAAAATGTTGAAAAAGGGTTTCAAAGGATTTTGGTTCTATATCTATTTAGGAAGTTTGTATTTTAAAAAGGTTTTTGAAATCCTAATATATATAAGTTTGATTTTTAAGAAGTTTTGGCATTAAATAGTTTTTATTATTTAAAAACAATTATAAAGGATCGTATATTTAGCTTGACATTTTTTCAATTCATAAAATCAAGGTTTTTGAAAGTTCTCCCACTTCCAAGGGATGGAAAAAGTAGGAATGACATTTAATTCTATTCAGCTATATTATTGAAGTGTTGTTCCACCTCCAGCTATTAGAAGGAATATTTTTGTATAATGCAAAATAATAGTTTGAATATTTTTGGGTTTTTGGTAGTGTTGTTAGTCGCAGCAGTTTTTCTTGGGACTACGGTGAATTGTTGGAGAATGATTTACAATTAAACGGTTGGCATTGGCACCACCGTGATGAGGACAAGAACTTCTTGAATCGTACCGATTCAAAGGAGATGGTGCAAAAGATTATTATTATTTAATTCGACCCTAATTATGTCTAGGTTCAACCAATTCCCAAAGCTCATCTAGCGGTTGACCAGCTAGCGGAAAACCTAGAGCGTCTACCAGTCAATGTGTTTTGGCACAACCTAAACCTGGAATGCGACTATAAAAGCTGCATCTGAATTCCTTGAGTTATGTTCTTTCGATCCTTCTTCGTCAACAAGCCAAACCTAATCTTTATCCTCCTTCTACAAAGTAGAAGCCTCTTTCCTCCATTCTACCACCAAGAAATGCCATTTTTCTCCCACTCCTAGGAACAACAGCCTCGCCTCACCCTCACGTTGGTTTTTTCATGTTAGGTTTCGCCCCATAACCACTTAAATATAAACCCTATTTCTTTCCTCCGACCACTTCTTAACCCATGGCACCTTCCCGCACTATCGATTCTTCCTCGTGCCATTCTGGTCTCACCCCTTAAGAGGCCGCTTGGCTAGACTAGAATGAACAGAAGATTTTGCCACTTTTGAACTAGAGAAGTTATTTGTCATGGTACGACTTGCATCGATTCTCCACTTCGAGACCTTTGAGTGGAAATGTTACCCGCACTACATCTTCCTTTTTGATGCCCTGTTGGAGGAGAGTTTGATGAAGGCAATAGTTTGATTCGTTCGAAGGTGAAAGGTGTCTAGGTTGAGCTGACTAATGATGATCTCACCGTGGTTTAGGAGGTGTCCATGGAGGATGCGGACTTGGATGATTTAGGGAAGATCGACGTAGAGATTTTGTAGTGGATTTTTTCCTAGGATGTTGGTGTTTTGAAGGCGAATAATCTACATCCTACTGCCCGTTTGTTTGTGCGCATCATTCAACACAATATCATCCCAAAAGATAGGAAGTTACGACTAGATTTATCCTATGGCCACCTATACAGTTATTGGTGGCATAGTTGTCAACTAGGCCCACGCCCTCATGGTTCGTTTTGTCATTCAAGGAGTCGACACTACATGGAGTACTATCTATATTATCACCTATTCATTCTCGATTTTAGTCAATACTAGTGAATCTCCATGAAGAGGCAGTTTAGAATAAGGTTCCTTCTGCCATCGATAGATCCTCCTTTAGGAAGATAGCGATTCTAAAGCCGCCAGCAACACCAACAGCACCAACGGCATGAGATTAGGTGTATTGTCGCTATGATACAACCATTCAAGGGTCGCGGTAATAGCTCGAGCTCCAGCTGTGGAGCAAGATGTCTCATAGTCTATAAGCAGTTTTTAGGATTTATGGTGTTGTTGTCTTTTCCCTTCCAGCATTTGTTCTCTTCTTTTAGGTTGTTTGGGTTGTAACTGTTAGTTGTCTCTTGTAAAAAGCCATGTACAATATTATGAGAATGTTCCTTTTTTTTTACTATGCTATTGTTTTCGGATATGTGAGCTTCTCTTATACATGCATAACACAGAAACCATATAAATATGAAAATCCCATAAAGGCACTTAACTAACAGTAAATGCGATACAAGACTGGGAGTTTAGAATAGTTAGAAAACTTTGGCAAAGGACAGGGTAAAGTTGTTTGATATCATAGGTCATTGCTCCTGTTCCATAAAAGTTGAATTTTTTAATAATAAATGCGTTGACATTTTTTTATATACAATGTCAAGTTTTGTGTATTAAGGTAAGTTGTGTGATTTTAGAATTTGATTTATGAATTTCACGCATAATTAACTTTTGGCTACGCTTAATGGTGGCTTGATTTATCAAAATTTTTTAGGAGAAAAATATTTTCTAACATTTCCCTTGATTTAAAAAGTTTCTCTTTTGAAAAAAAATTCGGTTTGAATTATTTCTAGCGCTTAAATAATATTTAGAGTTTTTGTCCAAAATTTAATTTCAAGGAAAAATGTACGTCTAAATATTTTTGAATTTTTTTTCAAATGACGTACAAATTGGAAAAGTGAGAAAGATTTTTATGAAATCTTTGATTTTGAAGGTTACATGTTAGACGTACAAATAGAGCTAGAATTTATGAATTTAGTGGAGCATTAGTATTAGCTATATGATAAAATGAAAGCGTTGAGAAGGGAAAAGTTGTTTTAACCTTGGAATTCCTATTTCCATACCTTGTTGATGACATGCACGAGTCTATTTTTAAATCAATTCCATTTTAGAGCTTGAAAACAAGCCTCCTTATGCATTTTGTGCATATAAAATTTGGAGTAAATATGAGGCAGTAGGGAAATTACCACTGTACTACGGGAATGAGAAGCTTATAGAGTGGTAAGAATGTTAAATTCTCCATTTAAATTCCTTTTTCCTAGCATAGGAATAACATTTAGAAATCGATTTTCGATGCATTACATTTTTGGATGGTAGGTATTGGATGCAAAATTGGCTGCACCATGTTTTTATTCCTAGAAGTATAAGAATTTTTGCATGAGAAAGCATTTTCAAATTTTGCATACATGTAGAACTACAAGTATTTTCAGGTTGTTTGCATCATGTTTTCAAAATATTTTTAAAAGAAATTCATTCAAATAGTAGGGCCTGATTTAAAGTCGTTCTGCATGCATGTTTTCTATGTGATGATACAATAATGCACTATGCACTTGTGTGCGTTTGGTTGCAAAATTGGATGCACATAAATTGGTTATGTATTTTAGGGTAAGCATGGATAATAACCATGACGTACTTATTGATATAAATTTCGACTACAAAATTCTTTAAGAACGAAAGAATGTAACACCGCATAAATTTTACGTTATTTAATTATTGAAGTTAGTTTCCAAAAATGGAATTTGCAAAAACGATGGAATTTGACCATGGAACTTGTTCCATTGCGTTCATGGCCAAATTCAAAGCAATTTTCATATTTAGAATTTCACAATCGGAGCTAAAGCGAAGAAGTTATAAACGAAAAATGAATTCGAAGCAAAAATTATTCGATATAATTAATTAACGTTTATAATTAATCATCAGGGTCCATAGGTCAACCAATTATTGGGGCCAGTCGACCACTATCGATTGACCGGTGACCCATAGACAAACGACCACTTGGTATGTGGCGGTTAGGGTTTTCCTACGCCACAATGAAAAGGATTTAATGTATTTAATCACACGGTTGTGGTTGATTCTAACGCCTATAAATTCAGGCATAGCCCTCTCCTTTCTTCTTGTATTTTTCTAGAAGATGCAGTAAAGCTCTACCATTATTTTTCTCCACTACTTTTCTAAAATTATAAACATTTATATATAAATATACAAATTGGAGAAGTACAAAAATTAGAAAGAAAAGGAAGAGAATCAACCTACAATACGTGCATTCAAGGTAAATCTATATTCGTATTTTCATATCTATATTTTGATTCCCCTCCAATCCAAATCTCTTCTCAAATCTAAAATCCTAACGTATGTACTTCCCCTTTTGTATATATTTGATGGATTTAAAAGAAGATGGAGTTAAATGAAAGGTTTTACTTCAGATCTGGAGATTTGGATCACTTTTTAAAGGTGAATAGGAAATTTTATAGATTACTATAATATGAAAATTGTTTATTTGATTATTATGTATAACTGGATAATTGTATTTGAGTTGTAGGAAATATATTGAATGTAATCCGAATATAATAAATATCGCCTATATATTCTTGTTTACGAATTGACTTAGAATTGTTTACAACTTGATTTGGAAATCAGTCCTAAAAGTATAAATTTAAAATGTTGATTTGAATTAAATTTATTTCAGATCTAAAAATAGGTTGTATAATAATGTTATGAATTTGGATTAATACCCTAATCTTGTTGGAATGTAAACTTTTCTATGTTTGGATTATTGGAATTTAGATCCGTTTAATGTTTGTAAATTAGTTTGATTTCTTTCCCTTTTAGAAAAATACAATGATTGATCTAATATGGAATAGATGCAAATAAAAAGAGATGTGTAAAGTATGAATTCATTATGGTTTACACTGTCTATTTCAATAATAAAAAGAAACGATTATCCCTAGTAATTTCAAGTGATATAATCTTTTATATTTTATAGTTAAATCTTTTTTGGACTAATTTTTGAAAATTATAGCGGATAATCTTTTTACATATGATTCCAACAATTGAACATAGAAAAGAATATTCTAGTAAAGATGTATAACTAGAATGTATTTGGTAAAAGTAGATAATTATGTGTAATTTACTACGCTTGTAATAATAAAAATAAAACTTAACTAATAAAGAAGCTTACATATAATATTTGCGTTTAGAGTAACTAATTAATGTGAAAGAAATTTTAAAGGTTGTAAGTTAAATAAATGGGAAATATATGGAAATAAATACGGGAGTTACAATAATTTGACAGGGTAAATAGATTAAAAGGAATGATAAATAAAGAAGTTGAATTAATAGCTATGGAATAGTTAAAAAGATTACTAATTGGATATTAGGAAACATACAAATGTCCTAGGAAATGTCCGTAGGATGATATTCAATTGTATTGGACAAGTTAACATTTATGGATATGTAATTAAAAAGGGAATTGGTTAGTAATCGAATATTTAAGGTAGATATACATCCTTAAATAAAAAAGGGGATTAGTAAGCTAAGTCCAATGTTCAACTTAGAATAATAAATTAATAAATTTAGGAATAATAAGCCTTTCATAGTATGGCTTAAAAATAAAATAATAATAATAAGCTTAGGTTAACTAATTGGACTTAGTGGATTAGAAATGCGAGGTCAGTAGAGTTTCACAATAGAAGTCTGCCATTCAGTCAGAGGCTACCGATAGTAGTGCACACTTATTACTGATGTGAGATATTTCCAACTATAGAATCTAAATGAATGTATGTTAAGGAAAAATAGAAAGAAATTCTTATATAGCCAAATCAATTGACATGGTGAGATGTCTTATATATATATAAGAGTGTGGTAAATATGGTTAAATCATAGGGATATTTCTTATGATATTAACTTGGCGGTGACGCAAGGTTAGTCCCCAAATTCTGTAGGGTAAATCTGTCCAGCTTTTCAGGCAACCAGCTCCTACGAATATTCAAACTAATGTGAGATGTCATTATAATTACAGGTCATAAAGAGAAGAACCTACTTCTAGATTTTGAAGGTATTAAGTGGTTGTTTGAGGACTCTCCTCTCACAAAGTATTAAGTGGTCGCCCCGCGAAAATCATGAAGGATTTGCTTGAAGGATTTGAGGTATTAAGTGGTTGCTTAAGGGCCTACCTCTTTCTTTAATTAGAAAAGTATTAAATGGTTAGTATATGCGGTTAAGAGCGCTAGAGGACATCTTGGGCATAGTCCGCTTTGGGTTTGAGGTCTTAAGCGACTATTATAGGGTTTGCCTCTATCTGTAATAAAAGTATTAAGTGAATAAGTTAGATTTCAAGCAATGTCAACTAGATTGTACCTTTGGACCAATAAACCAACATTGACTATGCTAGGGGGTCCTCTTTAATTTAGGAAGCATTAAGTGGCTAAACAACATAAGTCATATCTTTGTAAAATGTTAGGTAGATTTTGGGTAGATAAACTATCATACGCGCACGGCAAACAAATTGGGTTTACCTTAAATAATTGACATAACATTAAATGGGAACCTATTGGTATAAATTTATGTTATGGACGGTGTATTAGTTTACCAGTCACTAGAAGGTTGTTTTAACCCCATCCTTATTACAACCTATATGATAGATTGGTGGATAGGTCAGTGGAGTTTGATATGATCGGCTGATGGTGCATCCTTTTCTCTCCCATGTGCGGTATTGACAAAGCGATTGACGTTCTAGGAATTCTATAAATTCCGAGGTATAGCCATTGTCAATATTTATATCCTAATATAAATTCTTCCACTGTGAGTTTAGTCAGATCTATTTCAAGTACGGTTACATTTATTGCAAGTACCAAATTCAATGATTCGTGCTTTGGTCGACTTGAGTTTCGATTTTTGCTGAAATTTTGGCCCATTGAGGTATCAGTGGTTACATCAACTCAACCAGTCTCCAACCAGAAAACTCCAACCTCAACTATATCATCCCCTTTCGCCCACAGCAACCTCACTGTTGCAACCAACCAAACCCAAATCCACAACCAGCCAAACCTAAATCCATGACCTACCACTATCGCAACCTTCAAACATCTCATCAACCCACAACCCTCAAATCTGCAATTGCTTGAGCAACCTAGAATTGCCTGAAGCAATCGAACATCAAATCGGTTGAAGTAACCTAGTGCCTTCACCTGAAGCAATCAAATACCTCAATCACCAACGCCCGAAAACCAATTGCCAGAAATTTCCTTCACCCATTAGCATAAAGGTTTTGATTTTGGTTTGTTGATTTTCTTTTTTGGGTATTTTTTTTTGAAATTTTGATTTCTGGTTGTTGATTTGTTTTAGGTTGAGAAAATCTATTTTGGGTTAAGAAAATTTTGTGTTGTGTGAATGTTTACTTTTGGAATTTTGAGTTGTGTTTTCGAATTTTGAGTTATAGTTGTGTGAGTGGTTATGTGTTGTGTAAGCGTTTGTGCATGATTTTTTTTTGAATTTTATCTTGTTTAACTTTCATTCTTTCGGCTTCAGGAAAAAACATTTGCTTTTGTTTGTCTTTTTTTCTATTTTATCGTTGAAAAAAATCCAAAAAAATATTTTCGTTACTTTTACATGTTGCAAAATTGCAGGAAACTAGAACGAAGGGAATTGTCTGCTACAAATTGCTCTGCTTTGCTTGCTAAAATTTATGCTAAAAAATAATTGCTTTTAATAAATTTGAAATAAATCTACATGATCTGGTATCATGTTCTTATCTCCTATTTTTATCTTGCATTGTTGGTTGCCTACATTTATAAAAAAATAAAACAAAATAAAAATTCATTTGTAGTTAAATTATTAATGCACGTTTAATTTTTATTTTACATCATTTCGTATTTATTTTTATTTTCTAAGGGAGGCATCCAAATTCATATAAGGTGGGGATTTCATCATCCTTCTTTGGCCGATAAATTGTATTTCATTTAATAAAACTAGATTAAATAATAAAGATAAGACGTTCGACCTAAGGGTATCACGGGCTCATCTAGGGCAAATTTGTATTTGATGAGTTGATTTCTTTTACACTTTCTCTTCGTGTCTAAGGAAACATAAGAATCTCAATTATTTATAATTATTCTACTGATTTGTAAGATATTATATTGGTTATTTCTCTGAAGCTACCTAAACCTTCAGCTGCTGTAACGATCCGCAAATTAATCACTTGGATAAATTATTCTTATTTTTAAAATATCTAAATATGGGTTTAAAAGTAATAAATAATCATGTTTCAAGTGGTAAATAATAAAATTTATTTTGATTGGGAAAAATACTTGCGGACAAATTACCGAGGTAGAATATTGATAAGTTGTAAATATCATCCTATGTAAAACATCGATAAAATGGCCGAAAATCGTTTTATCAATAAAACTGCTTTTAAACAATAAGGACTGTGCATGGCTCTGTATTCAAACACTAATATATGTATTCAAACAAGATTATGAAATTAAATATATTTTTTTGGAAAATAAAAATGTATTTATGGCATCAACCATTGATATCATCGGTTTTGTATATATTTCTTCGGAAATTCAAGTTAATTTTAAATAATAAATAAATTTGTTTTTATTAACAAATAAACCTATTATAATTATGTAATAATGATAGTAAAATCATTTTTAAATTTTTCTACCAAATTAGATAATTCATAGGAAAATAGAAAATGTGACCGAAGAACGTTTTTCGAAATTTCAACTTTTTGACACCGGAAAGTTATCACGAACGTTGTTCACCTTTATGCACTATATATACATACATATAGTAGATAATTAACCATATAATAATAAATTAATGGTTTATTATCTTATGTTAATTATGTTTAGCAAGCGACATGACAAGGCATGGTTTTAAATAATAACTTATATATAAGTATATATCATTATCACTTGTCATATCCTACCATTATCATCAGTATCCATCATGAGCCTAGGGGATGTGACCAGAGAGGGGGGTATGTGACTAGAGAGGAAGGGAGAATTGTGATGTGACCTAACAAAATAATGACATGTTAGGATATATTAAAAACTAAAGTTAAAATGGTAATGTTACTACTTTCTTTCATCCCCACACACACATTTTCATTTACATTCCAACTTAATTTTTCTAAACCTTCTTCTCTACAAAAAAATACATGGCTTCCATAGTTCAAAAAAATTAGAAAAAGTTTGTTTTTTATGTTGTAACTTGCTTCCATATCTTCTATACTTCTTATACTTTCATTTCAACATCCTCTCTTCCAAAAAACAAGGCCACCACTACCCCGCAAAGCCCTAGCCAAACCAAATCACCTCTGGACAAACCCATTCTAAGGCCTCATCCCCTCCAAAGTTTCAAATTTTAAGCTAGAGTTGAGCGTAGAGGCGTTGCTGAGTTATTGTCGAAGTTTGGGCGAAGTTAGCATAAATGTGAGTAAAACTACTTTATTTTTGAAAGGTTTACGACTTTATTATGATGTGTTATTATGGTGATAATATGAGGAGAAAATTAAATGGTTATTATTTGGCCGATGGTGATTTGATGGATGTTTGCATTTGGTTTTGAATTTGAGATTTGAATGTGATATTGTCGAGTTAGTAAGCATATAACCTTATGTTTATATATGTGTTTCGTTGTGATGTTAAAAGTACGATAGTATGGATATATGGTTCTGACCCAAGAACCAAAGTTTGTTGAGTCAAAGTTAACAGCTTTGAGTGTTGCGATAGACATGAGATCTGATTCGAAATCAAAAAGTATGTTTTTTGTTTAAAAGTTTGGAAATTGTTTTTAAGTTTCTATCTTTGTTTCTAAGTTTCAAAAACTTTAAAATTTATGTTTCCAAATGTAAAATAGAAAAGAATCAAGCAAGTATTTTTGCTTAAAGTATGTTTAAGCGAATCGCGCTCATAGCGATAGTCGCACTTCGATAAAATTTCCGATTTTTGTTTCAAAACATTTTCTTTTGGAAATTTTTTTGCAAAAGCTTTCCAAACTTTATTAGTGACATAAAAAGAGTTAAGTTTAGATAATTAGTAAAAGTAATTAGTACTAAATTAGTATAAGTGATTAAGGTTTAAGTAACACTTAAGGAAGGTTAATGATTAATTAGTGACTAATAAGGCTTTAATTAGTGATTAATGAAGTTAAGAAGTAATTAATTGATTAATTATTATTTAATTAAGTGGTTATTAAATTAATATTTGATTAATTAGGGTTTAACTTATAATGAATTGTTTAAACCTTAATTAAGATGCATTAAGAAGTTAATGAGGACTTAACTAAGTTCATTAAGTTAATTAAAGTTTAATTATGATTTAATCTTGATTTAATTATGACTAAATTCTAAATCAAGATATAATTAGGGTTAAGCCAACTAAATATACTTTAATCTTTTCAAAGATTGTTTTAGACTTAATCGGTTATGTTTTAAATTAGTTTTCTTTTTAAGGTTAATTGATTTCAAATCAAAGGATCTCTCGTCTGGAAAATTAAGTAGCCAAATGAATTAAAGTAGTGATTATAAAACGTTGACACATTTTATGGGAAGTAACTGACTTGTGTTTAGCACAAATGTTGAATGTCAGTAACGTGATAAACACAAGAAAGTTACTTTCAGTAAGCGGGTCATGGTAACTTAAGCATATAGAATACACTTCTATATGTACATTTTTCACCTATATTGGATGTATCTATATTTGTAACTTAGACATCTACCTATGATTGATCATATGTTATGTGTGAATCCCTTACGTATTTGACATTAGGCAATACCCATGATATAACTTGGATAAGTAAACCCAAATTTAATGATCCATTGTAGTCATTTAGCCTCTGTTTGGTTTTGGAAAGTCAATATTTCATTTTCTTTTAAAATGGACCTCAAGGTTATTCTATTTTGAACACGATATTTGAAGAATGATTTGACAATTATTTTGAATATTATATAAAGAAGTTTATGAATAATTTTGGGGTACTCATAAAAGGAGTTTTAGAAATGGTTTTGAATGTCTATAAAGGGAAGTTTTATGCAAGGTTTGAAAGTATATATAACCGGGTTCGAATATTTTTAGATGAGTATGGAGGTTGATAAATATTTTGTAAACAAGATTGGGTTAGAGCAAAAAGAATTTCATGGGTGAGGAAAATTTATGAAAGGATTTATTTAAGATAAATAAAATGGGAATTTGAGGTTTGGGTTTCTCGAGGTCGACCTTTTAAAAATTGGTGGTATGGAACATCCGTTCCATACTTAGCACCGAAGGAATAGCGCTTAAAGTTATTCTTTCTCCAATTTAAATAATGTAGTTAAATCCGGTTAAGAGATTTAGAAATGGGAAATCTTATAAATATTTTGTGAATATAATTATGTGAATATGATTATGTGAAGGAGACAAGTATATGAATGTTGATAAATATTTGGGAAAGGAGATTTATATATGAAAATGGTTTTGA
Organism: Allium cepa; assembly: GCA_030765085.1. Taxonomy (NCBI): domain Eukaryota; kingdom Viridiplantae; phylum Streptophyta; class Magnoliopsida; order Asparagales; family Amaryllidaceae; genus Allium; species Allium cepa. The sequence goes on along the minus strand of CM060943.1, from coordinate 236,481,498 downwards.
GGCTTAGTGATTGCTTTGAGTAATTAAATCTCTAGATTTTTGTTCACATACTGCTTACTAATAGACTTAGTACAAAAACGAATAATTTAATTGATTGTTCACAAATCGCTTTCATTAAGGGTTGAAATATTACAGATGGAGTGGTAGCTATTCAAGAAAACATTAATCATTGGGTAAAAATAACATTACAAATACTCTTCTCAAACTGGATTGTGCAAAAGCTTTTGATTTGGTTGATTGTGATTTTCTAGTTGAAATGGTATTAGATAGAGGTTTCAGTCATAGATAGATTAGCTAGACTATGACTTTGCTTAAAAATGGTAACTCCAGTATAATGGTGAATGGTATTTTAGGTAATAAAATTCAGTCTAAACAAGGTTTAAGGCAAGGTGATCCTTTGTCGCCTCTTTTGTTTAACTTAGCCATAGATGTTTTCACTAAGATAATTAAAAAAGCGGTTGAAAATAGATCTTTAGGAGTGTTGATAGTGAAATCTTGCATAATGGTCCATATGTACTTCAATTTGCAAATGATACGTTACTATTACCTCTCATTTGCCTAATCATGTCATTCTCCTTAAATTTATATTGTATGTTTTTGTACTTCTTTCAGGTTTAAAAATAATTTTGATAAAAGTTCGGTTAGTTTTTAATGATTTTGAGAAGGTTGAAGATTTATTTGTTAACACGCTTAAATGTAAAGCTATGAATTTTTCTTTTGATTATCTTGGTTTTTTTGACTAGAACAACTAAACTTAAACATGATGTCTGGCTTATTATTATAAATAAAAGTAAAAATAAGATTTCCAATTGAAATGGGAGATTTTATCTAGAGCTGGTAGATTAGTTCTCATAAATTCTATTTTATCCGCTCTTCCAATCTATTGCATGTTTATGCATCTTTTCCCAAATTAGGTGATTAACAAAATTGATAAAATAAGAAGGGACTTCTTATGGAGTGGGGACAATTATAATAGTAGTATTAAATGTTTAGTAAATTGGGAAATAGTTTGTAAATCCAAAATGAAAGGTGGTTTAAGAGTCATTAATTTGCATAACATGAATTTGTCTTTGTTAGGGAAATGGTTATGGAAATTTAAGGACCTTAATGATCACTCTATTTCGAAAGAAATCATTTCTAAATATTACTACAATGATAGTAATAACTTATACTAAATTACACCTTTTGTTATTAACAAGTTGTCTAATTTTTGGAAATCAATTTTAAAATGTCAAGAGATTTTTAATCTTGGTACTAATACGATTGTTCATTCAGGAAATAATACTTCATTTTGGCATGATCGTTGGATTTTTGTCATTTCTCTTAAGATAGAATTTAAGGAGCTTTACGATATTTGTAACTTTAAGAATGCTTTGATCTTAGATATTTTTTCTCCGGATAATGATCACCCTTGGAATTTTAGTTTTAATATAACTTTAGAAGGTACAACTCTTAGTCAACTTTCTTTGCTTTATACTAGATTGAATTTATATAATATTGATAATGATAATGACAATATTTGGGAGTGGGATAAGAGTAAGGTATTTACTTCTGATTCTTTTTTAAATTTCTTAATTTCTCAAGCGTAATTAATAACTCTTTCTTATTTAGAAAACAAATGCTCCTCCTAAATCTAAAATGCTCATGTGGTTAATCATGCATGAAAAAATATATACTATTGAATTGTTAAAAAAAAGAATATGCAAATTGATAATAAATGTTTCTTTTGTATTTGGATTTTGAAGACATTATGCATGTGTATTATGATAGAATAGACACATATTGCATTCTAAATAATACTCTCAAAATCTTTAACTTTAGTCTCATAACTAAAATTACTGATTGTGATTATTATTGGAATAATTTAAGATTTAAGTTTAAAATGGAAAATATATTTTTACTTGATACTTTATTCATTATAATTTGTTGATATATTTGGTTTGAGAGAAATTGGAGAATTTTTAATAATAATAATAATAGTCATTTTAATAAATTGGTTTCTATAATATCTTCATTTTGTTTTAATTGGATCTCAAATCCTAGATATAAATTAGCTAAAAATAACCATTTTAAAGAATATCTTAATAAGGTTGGTAATAAAAATAAGTCATTTAAACATAAAAACAAAAATTTTGACATTAGTAATTATAGTATTAACATTTTTTTCAAACTCAAATGATGGTTTCACTAATTATCATAATATCCTTTTGATCAAAGGAGCATAAGTATAAGTTTTAATTTGCTTTTGTTTTAGTTTGTTTTTGTTTTAGTTTATAGATTTTTAGCTTCTTTTGATCATGGATTCTTGTTTAGTCTGTTGCTAAGTTTTGTTGTTTTTCTATCCTATTATCTTAGTTTTTGTATCTTTACTTTTATTTCATTAATATATATAAATATATATGTATATAAATTTCATTTATATACATATATGTGTATTATTCTTATAATTTTCTATTGTTCCATTTTCAAATACAGGTTTTGGCCAGAAATGGTGTTAGATTCTTTTTGCAGGTTCAAAAGATTGCTGAAGGCGGGTTTGTTGTCTGCAATGTGGAGTTCTTCTCAGTTTTTCTGCATCTTCAGTGTGGCTTCTACTTTCTGTGAGAAATATGGAATACAGATCTTAAGGCTAGGATTAACACTAGAGGGAGGGTGAATAGTGTTTAAAGGAATTACTAAATCTTTTTGAGTTTTTGTTAATTTGAACACAAATGTATGCAATATTCAAACACAGATATGATCACAGAAACAAACACAGATGCAAAATAAAGTAAAAGCAGTAAAGGAAAGAACACACCGGATTTTATACTGGTTCGGAGTTACCCTACATCCAGTCCCGCACACAAGTACGGATTTACTTTCAAAAGCAATTGTACAATTATACCCTCGATTTCAAGGCTACGAGGTATACCCTCCACACTCACAATCCTCTGGGTAGAGATACATGATTTCACGGGCAACAAGTTTACCCGATTGATTTCCTAGGCTACAATCACACCTTTTCTAACTTGATTGATTTCCAAGGCCACAATCACACCTTTTCTCGCTTGATTGATTTCCATGGCTATAATCACACCTTTTCTCGCTAAATTGATTACAAAGAAGTCTATAACTCTGAATAGCACCGAGATCTTGTTGATATAGTGATAGAGAATCAAAATAGAAATGATCTAGTTTGATTCAATGTTGATTTCGACAAAGTAATGGTAAGAATATGTATAAAGAAATATGGAAGAAGAAGAAGAGGAGTGAAAAACAGAAAAATATGAATTGAAATTCGTTCAAAACAGCCCCTATTTATAGAAGAAGAAAGTCATATCCATTAGCGAAGGGATATGACGAAAAGACACTTCTTTTGAAATTCAAAATTTTGAAATCAATTGCTACTATGTCGACATGGGTATCTTGGGTATGTCGACATCCCATAGAAAATTTTGATGATTTGTTTTTCTTTGAAAATAACTTCGATCTTGTATTAAAACTATTTTAAACTTTATAAATATACTTAACTATAGTTAAAATACATAAATAAGTATAGAGAATAATATTTTGGTACATATCAAAATTTTACTATAATTTTATATTTAAATCTAAGTATAAATATTTAAATGTTAAATATATTATTGTTAAAAGATAGTTTAAAAACAAGGATAATTTGATTTTGAAAATAAAGATTATTTTAAGGCTAAAATATTTAAAATCAGGCTAGATGTTTTTGATTCTTTTAAAAGGAAGGTTTTGAAATCATTTTGAAAACATGATATAATTTTGTAAAAACATTTGAATAAAAGGTTAGCGGATACAAAACAATGTTCCACTAGATTTTTCGTAGGTTCCATCCTACTTAGGATTCCATCCCCTTAACAGGCTCGAAATGGATTCTATTCCACGAATAAATTGGATTTTGAGATGCCAGTGCTTTTCTAGGAGGTTTAACAAAATTCCTAATTAAATTACTTATTATTGAACTCTTGATAATCTTGATATTCTTGATACTTATGAGTCTTCAATCTTGATATCTTGATTCTCTATACTGTACAGTCTTCATTCTTGGTACCTTCATGGTTAAATCCTGCATATACATATATTTCTAAACAATAATGTTAGTATTTATATTTTATAATACTATTCTAAGGTTGTTGTCATCAAAACCATCATCTCAAGGACTAACACTTTCTAGATGATTCACTTTTGCAGCGAGGCACTCTGTCCAGTTCTTCTGAGTCTACGAAGTGATATTTTTCATTCTAGATCATTCGCATCTGTAGTGAGGCGTTCTTTTTGGAATTTTTGAGTTTGCAACGTGGAGTTTCCTTCCTAAATGGAGCTGTCTTTTTGGCATCATTGGCACTGAGTTGCTATATAGATTTTTACGTACTTCTAACACCTCACTACCGGGCAGTGGCCTTTTCAGAGTCGATATTGGGGTATAATGGGTGGTGGCCTTGCCGGAGCTCATTCTAGGGGCACCTGAGATCTTTTCTTTGCTATTTGCTCTATTATTAGCTACCTGCCAAGCATGTTGGCAGCACTTTGTCTTCAGTGATATATATATATATATATATATATATATATATATATATATATATATTTACATAAGTGCTCTCCTTTATTCTAAAGGATGACATATTTCTCTCAAAAAAATCTTTAGATTTTTGTTGTTGTTATTTGATAGTTAAATAACCAACTATCAAATTTGGCCTAACTTGACTTAGGAAGTATGAATGTAAAATTCGAGTTTTCGATAAGGACTCGAATACTTCCAAAAGAACTGGAAATGAGTCAATCGAAAATTATCGGTTGTTGGTACAGAGAGATCGGGATCGGATTTATATATCCGAAAACCACTCTGAACAAACATGTACGTTCGAGTGGAAGACATCTTGACGGTGATTGAAGATGGTGCTCTTTGAAGTGCAAGGTGTAACGACCCATAATTTAATCACTTTGAACATGAATAGTTAATATGTTTTTAAATGATTAAATAATCGATTTTATATCTAGAAGTATTAACCTTGCCTAATAAAACAAGAAATAATAATTTACCCTATCTAATAAAACATAATAATATAATTACTTACCTAATAAAAAAAGAAGAATTATTAACCCTGCCTAATGAAACAAAATAGTATAATTACTTGCCTAATAAAACAAAATAGTATAATTACTTGCCTAATAAAACAAGAAAGAATTATTAACCTAGCCTAATGAAACAAAATAGTATAATTACTTGCCTAATAAAACAAAATAGCATAATGATTATTATATTCCATGCGGATGGTTGCCGTTGGACCAAAATCTGGTCGAATCAGGTTATGCCATGCGGATGGTTGCCATTGGACCAAAATCTGGTCAAATCAGTTTAGGCCATAGTTGATAAGAAGGATTCCTATTAAACCAAAAGGTGGTCGAATCAAATTAAGCCACAAGTATGTTTTCTATTGGACCAAAATATGGTCAAATCAAATTATGCCATATGGCTAGCTTCTATTGGACCAAAATCTGGTTGAATCAGGTTAGGCTATAAGAAATTACTAAAGTACCCTTCTCTTCACCTATAAATAACCAAGTCCATATCTCATTTTATTTCATTCACAAACTAAAGAAAAGAACTAAAATTCATTTTAAAAGGTGAAGTATTCCAACTCTCCATCAAAGCAAATAGGATGTGAGTATATTTCATGTTTTCATAGTTTAGTGGGTATAGCTTAATCTGTGAGTATATTTCATGTTTTCATAGTTTGGTGGGTATAACTTATTCTGTGAGTACATTCCTTGCTTTCATAGTTTAGTGGGTATAACTTATTCTATGAGTATAATTTAATTATTTTATAGTCAGTGTAATCTTTATCTCTTTCCTTTTACTCATTCATATTTTAACAAATGTTGTGTTAACTATTGATTGTAAATTGTTAATAATAATGAGTATGTTATTATTCTTGTTTGGTTGTTTGATTTGTGCTCGGCCAGTTTATGAGCAATAACTTTGATGTTTAGTTAAAGGGAACTTACACCACCTTTTAACTTAGGATTGACATTTAGTGACTTTTTGGTTAAAAGGAAACAACACCCCTTTTAGCTATCTCATTTGATTAAGAGGAAGCTTCACCCCCTCTTGGTTGTAATCTCCTTTAAAGATGATGGGTTTAAGTTATGATTTGAATGGAAGTTTTAAATCTTTGTTTAAAGTATTTTAAAGGAGCTTCAAATTTTATATAATAATTTAAATGAGTTATTTATGGAAAGTAAGTAGTCCTATACTTGGCACTAAAAGCTGATGAGTAGATTGATTCTCTATCTGTGAGATCTAGAACCGAAGTGTCTAGGCAAGGCTAGGAGCAACCAGTGCCCTGACTTACCTGGCTTTGTTTCTGGGCGAGGGATAGAGTAAGTCGAGAATATCGGAAACGTGACAAGTGTAGGAGATTTGATTTCCATAAATGATCTTTATAATTATAATGGAAAATGTTTGCATTTCTTATAGACAATTGTTTTTGACCCATCTAAGTATGCTTTTGAAATATGAAATCCTCTTAATTGTTTTTAGAATATGCTTATACGGATGGGATAAGTATATGGATATTTTCCAAGTACTGAAAGAATATAAGATTTAATTTCCATATACGATCGTTTTGTTATCCCCGATAGTCGATATCTTGACTATCAATTTCGATACCCTTCTTCCTTTTATTTTTGTTTCGTCAATCTAAGACGATTTGTTGCTCAATTAGAGCATTGATATCCTTTATCAAAAATGACTAAATAAAGAGCGAGTGGGGGCCAAGCTATGTGGGGTTGCTCCCATTAGGGTATTTTCACATCTATTCTAGATTGGTTTCAGTTGTATGCGCACGGAGATGTGAAATACTCGGATACTCGGTAAGGATGGCGGGGCCGGCTTGGAGGTTTTCGAGAGCCATCGTAGTTCTCAAGTATATTTTCTAGAGGTATACTTTCGATAAGGGGGCGCACCCTCCTAGTCATTGTTGGAAAAATTCCTTTTCCTTATTTTTGATTCAAATCTTTGGATTGATTCTTTCTTAATTTCATCGGGAAGCGTCTTGCACTCTTCGCGATGCTTAATTATCTGTATCCACTCTTTTATACTTGGATGTTGTCCTTGTGAGGGAAAAACCCGTTCTACGTTTTTGCGATGTGGTCTCACTAGTTACTTTGTGTGTTCTATTTTTGGAGTTTACTCATACCAGACTTATTGTCTGACCCGAATTGTTGTTTTCCCTAAACGTTCGGGTACTCATTTATATTTGAGTAGTCCAGAAATGACAGGTTTCTTTGGGCTCTTTTGAAGATGGTGGACGAGCAGTAGGCTCCTTATCTATCTAGCTATTTATTTCCGCTATTATGAGATGTTGGTTCTATATATGTATATTTAAAGGCAGGTTGTTATAACTGCCTAGACTGATAGTAGTACTTTTGTTGTAACTCTGATAACTCCATGTTGGGGAGTAACCTTATGTACTGTCTTATTTTTATGTTATATTTAATCGTTCTGTTGTGAGATTATTATTCTGTTCTTATATTTTACCCCATGGCAACTCATCTTTCAGATACTTGGGCAACAGCACATGAATACCATGGATGTATTAAGTGTCGTTCTCAAGGGTCAGAAAGGTGGGTCGTCACAGTTGGTATCAGAGCTTCGGTTGAGCGAACGCCTTAGCCTGATCGGGGTACAACTCACCAGAGATAGGGTAAGTGATGCCCTAGAATGAGTTAATCTTGAGGGAGCGTATTTGTAATTTTTATAATAATAATATTTATCCTGTAAAGTCTAGTTTTAGATCCTTTGGTTTTATTTCCTTAAACTATTTTAATCCTATTTTCGTATTCTAAAGATACCTGTTATTTGTTCAGATAATAGAAAATGAATACAAGAAGAGGAGGAAGGAGAGGATCAAGAACTAGCACGGATACCAATGGTAGGGTACCTAGAAATGCTACTATGTCAGCTGTAGATCCGGCAGAGGAAATGCTAGTGCAAGTTCATACCCCTATGAACTTTGTGGCTTTGTGTAAGAATTTTACCGCTTTGGGTGGGAAACCATTCTATGGGACTGAAGACATTCTTGGGGTGCAGATGTGGCTCCGAACTTGTGAAAGAATATTTGGAGATCTTCGGTTGGAAGATGCAGAGAAACGGCTGTTGGCATCGCGACAACTTCAAAAGTCGGCGATGGATTGGTGGGATTCAGAAACAGCAAGTACTCAAGAGGGGGAGTTTTCTTGGGCCCAGTTCAAGAAGTTTTTGAAGCACAGTTTATTCCAGAAGCCCGAAGAACTCAGTTATTTAGAAGTTTCATTGACTTAAAGCAGGGTAATATGACCGTGTCGCAGTATGAGTATAAGTTCAATGCTTTGTCCCGTTTTGGACTTGGATTGATTGACACACCACTCAAGGAAAATGAAATGTTTGTGAATGGAATGCGACCAGAGTTCCATCGTGAAATGACCAATCATCTTATGGGTACATTCACCAACATTATTAGCATGGCTTTGAGGTTTGAGGCTCTTGATATTAAGGAAGGAGTCCAGAAGGGCGTAGTACCAGCAATAAGTGCCAAGCCTTTATCGGTTATACCGGTTGAAGGTAAGCCAAACTTCAAGTGTAAGTTTAAGGGAAAGAAGCAGGGTGCAGGGAAGAAACCCGAAGATGGCGCTCCGGCACAGAAGAAGCAGACCAACTTGGCCAACATTCTTTGTTTTAAGTGCAATAAGATGGGCCACTTTGCAAATCATTGCCCAATTGCTACATGTTTTAATTGGGGCCAGCCGGGACATATGAAGAATGAGTGCCATTTTCCTAAAAAGGGATCTCAAGGAAAAACTTCTACCATTGAAGAAATACCATCCACTTCTTCAGATAAAAAGGGGAAGCAAGTGTTGCAAGGTACATTACCCATCTATGATATTCTTGTAAGGGTGCTATTTGATACAGGAGTTTCCCATAGTTTTATTTCTTATGATCTAATGGACAAACTAAACCTTAAATATGTTATCATAAGTAATCCTCTTTGTGTGTCAAACCCAATTGGAGGTCCTATAAATCTTCATACCGTGTGTATAAATGTACCTATTTCTTGTCGAAATCATCCCTTTCCTTTCGACTTGTTTTTTATTGGGTTTATGGGTTTTGGAGTGTTGTTGGGAATGGATTGGTTATCTAAGTTTAAAGCTATCTTGGATTGTGGTAGAAGGCTTGTTAGAGTTAGTGATGCAGGAGATGTTGGTGTTGATATTAGTTGTGAAGAGCCTAAGAAGTTAATGAGCAGTTTTCTCTATTCACTCGAAGTGACTAAAGCGGAGCTTGGAGATGTGCTGGTTGTTCGAGATTTCATAGATATTTTTGACGAGGTGCAAGGTTTACCTCCTCACCGTGAAGTCGAGTTCCGTATTGATTTGGTTCCGGGAACTAGACCTATTGTACAACCCTTACGAAGGATGGCTCCAAAAGAGAAGAGGGAGTTAGAAAGGCAGACTTATGACTTGTTGTAGAAGGGCTTGATCCGACGTAGTACCTCGAGTTGGGGATCGCCAGTCGTCTTTGTTACAAAGACCGACGGTTCTCTAAGGTTATGTGTAGACTATCGGGAGTTGAACAAAAGGACTATCAAGAATAAATATCCTTTGCCAAGAATTGACGATATGTTTGATCAACTCCATGGTGCTCGGATATTTTCTCAATTAGATCTTGCCACTGGTTTCCACCAATTAAGAGTGGCAGAGGAGAATGTTCCTTTAACAGCTTTTCGAACTCCTAAAAATTTCTACGAGTGGTTAGTTATGCCGTTTGGATTAACTAATGCACCCGCTTATTTTGTGGACTTAATGAATCGAGTATTTCGAGACATTCTTAATAAATTTGTTCTCGTCTTTATTGATGACATTCTTATCTATTCAAAGATAGAGGAGGAACGCAAATATCATCTCCGTGTCGTACTCGATACCCTAAGAAGCCATGCATGAGTTAAAGGCTAAGTTCTCCAAGTGCCATTTTTGGAAATCTGAAGTTAGATTTCTAGGGCATGTTATTTCGGGAGAAGGTATATCGGTGGATCCAGCTAAAGTTGTTGCGGTCCAAGATTGGAAGAAGCCCGAAAGTGAGAAGGAAATTAGAAGTTTCTTGGGATTGGTTGGTTTTTACCGTAGGTTTATCAAGGACTTCTCGAAGATTGCTTCTCATCTGACGAAGTTAACAAAGAAAGATGTTAGGTTCGTTTGGACTTCTAAGTGTGATCAAGCATTCAATGAATTGAAAAACAAGTTGACTGGAGCTCCTGTTTTAACCGTTCCAAATGGGAGCGAAGGTTTAACCGTGTATACAGATGCTTGTGGAACCGAATTAGGAGCAGTTCTGATGCAGCATGGGAAAGTTATTGCCTATGTGAGTCGACAGCTAAAGCCGCATGAGAAAAATTATGCTACGCACGATTTGGAACTTTTGGCTGTTGTCTTCTCACTAAAGATGTGGAGGCATTATCTTTTGGGTGAAAGGTTTGAGTTATACATGGACCAAAAGTCCTTAAAATACCTTTTTACGCAGAAAGATTTGAATTTGAGGCAGAAGAGATGGCTGGAGTTTCTCGCCTCTTATGATCTAGAGGTTCTTTATACCCCTGGAAAAGCAAATGTCGTTGCTGATGCATTGAGTAGGAATGTAGCCATGGTTGCAAATCTAGAAGTTAAGCCAGTATTGTTAGAGAGAATCGCATCCAGTCAAGAGGCAGATCCTATTTTAGCTCGACTTAAGAAAGATGTTGAAGAAGGTGTTGTTTCTAGCTTTAAGATTGATCTCTGGGGCATATTGAAAATGAATGGGCGTATTTGTGTTCCAAACTTTGATGGACTTAGGCAAGAAGTGTTAGCCGAATGACACCATTCAAAGTTATCTTTTCATCCAGGAGTGACCAAGATGTTCAAAGATATGAAGAGGGTATTCTGGTGGAAGGGGATGAAGCGAGATATTTCAATCTTTGTGAGTCGTTGTGCAAACTGCCAGCAGATTAAGAGTGACTAGTTGAAGACAGCTGGATTGCTTCAGCCACTTGAGATCCCAAAGTGGAAGTGGGAGCAGATCTCTATGGACTTTATTGATGGCCTTCCTAGGTCAAGAAGAGGTAATGATGGCATTTGGGTTATTGTCGATCGACTAACCAAGAGTGCCCATTTCATTCCTGTTAAGCTAACTAGGACTGCTACGAGTTTGGCGAGTTTGTACGTGAAGGAGATTGTGAGACTCCATGGGATTCCTCGTAGTATTGTAAGTGACCGAGACCCGATATTCACTAGTAGGTTCTGGGAGGGACTGCAGACTGCTTTAGGGACTGAGCTCAGTCTAAGCATAGCTTACCATCCCCAAACAGATGGGCAAACAGAGAGAGTGAACCGAATCTTGGAAGATTTATTACGAGCATGCATTCTAGACTTCGGGGGTTCTTGGGAAGATCATTTACCCTTAGTTGAATTCACTTATAACAATAACTATCAAGCAAGCATTGGTATGGCCCCTTTCGAAGCTCTTTATGGTCGTCCATGTCGTTCTCCTTCGTGTTGGGTTGAATCTGGAGATAAACTTGTTCTTGGACCAGACATAATTTTAGAAGCCAATGAGAAGGTAGTTGATGTTAGAAGAAAGATGAAGGAAGCGCAAGATCGGCAAAAGTGTAATGCAGATCAAAGGCGTAGGGATCTAGAGTTCTTAGTCGGGGACTTGGTATTTGTAATAGTCTCTCCTCTGAGAAGTGTCGTAAGGTTTGGGAAGACAGGGAAGTTAGCCCCTCGATATATTGGCCCTTTTCCCATACTAGACCGGATTGGTAAACTTGCGTATAAAGTGGAGTTACCAGATCGACTATCAGATGTGCACAACGTATTTCACGTATCTCATTTACGTAAGTATATACACGACCCTTCGATGATAATAAAACCAGGACAACAAGTTGATTTGGAGGTTCAGCCTAACCTAACCATTCTTAGGCGGCCTATTCGTATTGTTGCTCGAGATATAAAGCGATTAAGGAAGAAGATTATGAATCTAGTTAAGGTTCAGTGGAGTGGAGATGTTAGAGATTGTACTTGGGAAACTGAGGACTATATCAGGGATTCTTATCCCGAGTTGATGTAGTTGTTGTTTGTATTTTGGTGTTTCTTTTTAGTGTACTCACCGGTTGTGTTAAGGTCACTTTCCTTGTATCTTTGTGTGGTATATATGATATCATTTGGGTTCTTTGATATCTAGAGTTTATTCGATTAATTTCGAGGACGAAATTTCCTTTAAGGAGGGGAGGATGTAACGACCCATAATTTAATCACTTTGAACATGAATGGTTAATATGTTTTTAAATGATTAAATAATGGATTTTATATCTAGAAGTATTAACCTTGCCTAATAAAACAAGAAATAATAATTTACCCTGTCTAATAAAACATAATAATATAATTACTTACCTAATAAAACAAGAAGAATTATTAACCCTGCCTAATGAAACAAAATAGTATAATTACTTGCCTAATAAAACAAAATAGTATAATTACTTGCCTAATAAAACAAGAAAGAATTATTAACCTAGCCTAATGAAACAAAATAGTATAATTACTTGCCTAATAAAACAAAATAGCACAATGATTATTATATTCCATGCGAATGGTTGCCATTGTACCAAAATCTGGTCGAATCAGGTTATGCCATGCGGATGGTTGCCATTGGACCAAAATCTGGTCAAATCAGTTTAGGCCATAGTTGATAAGAAGGATTCCTATTAAACCAAAAGGTGGTCGAATCAAATTAAGCCACAAGGATGTTTTCTATTGGACCAAAATATGGTCGAATCAAATTATGCCATATGGTTAGCTTCTATTGGACCAAAATCTGGTTGAATCAGGTTAGGCTATAGGAAATTACTAAAGTACCCTTCTCTTCACCTATAAATAACCAAGTCCATATCTCATTTTATTTCATTCACAAACTAAAGAAAAGAACTAAAATTCATTTTACAAAGTGAAGTATTCCAACTCTCCATCAAAGCAAATAGGATGTGAGTATATTTCATGTTTTCATAGTTTAGTGGGTATAGCTTATTCTGTGAGTATATTCCTTGCTTTCATAGTTTAGTGGGTGTAACTTATTCTGTGAGTATATTTCATGTTTTCATAGTTTGGTGGGTATAACTTATTATGTGAGTACATTCCTTGCTTTCATAGTTTAGTGGGTATAACTTATTCTGTGAGTATAATTTAATTGTTTTATAGTCAGTGTAATCTTAATCTCTTTCCTTTTACTCATTCATATTTAAACAAATGTTGTGTTAACTATTGATTGTAAATTGTTAATAATAATGAGTATGTTATTATTCTTGTTTGGTTGTTTGATTTGTGCTCGGCCAGTTTATGAGCAATAACTTTGATGTTTAGTTAAAGGGAACTTACACCACCTTTTAACTTAGGATTGACATTTAGTGACTTTTTGGTTAAAAGGAAACAACACCCCTTTTAGCTATCTCATTTGATTAAGAAGAAGCTTCACCCCCTTTTGGTTGTAATCTCCTTTAAAGATGATGGGTTTAAGTTATGATTTGAATGGAAGTTTTAAATCTTTGTTTAAAGTATTTTAAAGGAGCTTCAAATTTTATATAATAATTTAAATGAGTTATTTATGGAAATTAAGTAGTCCTATACTTGGCACTAAAAGCTGATGAGTAGATTGATTCTCTATCTGTGAGATCTGGAACTGAAGTGTCTAGGCAAGGCTAGGAGCAACCAGTGCCCTGACTTACCTGGCTTTGTTTCTGGGCGAGGGATAGAGTAAGTCGAGAATATCGGAAACGTGACAAGTGTAGGAGATTTGATTTCCATAAATGATCTTTATAATTATAATGGAAAATGTTTGCATTTCTTATAGACAATTGTTTTTGACCCATCTAAGTATGCTTTTGAAATATGAAATCCTCTTAATTGTTTTGAGAATATGCTTATACCGATGGGATAAGTATATGGATATTTTCCAAGTACTGAAAGAATATAAGATTTAATTTCCATATACGATCGTTTTGTTATCCCCGATAGTTGATATCTTGACTATCAATTTCGATACCCTTCTTCCTTTTATTTTTGTTTCGTCAATCTAAGACGATTTGTTGCTCAATTAGAGCATTGATATCCTTTATCAAAAATGACTAAATAAAGAGCGAGTGGGGGCCAAGCTATGTGGGGTTGCTCCCATTAGGGTATTTTCACATCTATTCTAGATTGGTTTCAGTTGTATGCGCACGGAGATGTGAAATACTCGGATACTCGGTAAGGATGGCGGGGTCCGGCTTGGAGGTTTTCGAGAGCCATCGTAGTTCTCAAGTATATTTTCTAGAGGTATACTTTCGATAAGGGGGCGCACCCTCCTAGTCATTGTTGGAAAAATTCCTTTTCCTTATTTTTGATTCAAATCTTTGGATTGATTCTTTCTTAATTTCATCGGGAAGCGTCTTGCACTCTTCGCGATGCTTAATTATCTGTATCCACTCTTTTATACTTGGATGTTGTCCTTGTGAGGGAAAAACCCGTTCTACGTTTTTGCGATGTGGTCTCACTAGTTACTTTGTGTGTTCTATTTTTGGAGTTTACTCATACCAGACTTATTGTCTGACCCGAATTGTTGTTTTCCCTAAACGTTTGGGTACTCATTTATATTTGAGTAGTCCAGAAATGACAGGTTTCTTTGGGCTCTTTTGAAGATGGTGGACGAGCAGGAGGCTCCTTATCTATCTAGCTATTTATTTCCGCTATTATGAGATGTTGGCTCTATGTATGTATATTTAAAGGCAGGTTGTTATAACAGCCTAGACTGATAGTAGTACTTTTGTTGTAACTCTGATAACTCCATGTTGGGGGAGTAACCTTATGTACTGTCTTATTTTATGTTATATTTAATCGTTCTGTTGTGAGATTATTATTCTGTTCTTATATTTTACCCCATGGCAACTCGTCTTTCAGATACTTGGGCAGCGGCACATGAATACCATGGATGTATTAAGTGTCGTTCTCAAGGGTCGGAAAGGTGGGTCGTCACACAAGGGCTGCTGCTACTAATCTTGAGGGTGATTCTAAAGTGGATGTAGTAGAGTTAGTGCGTTCAGTTTCATTCAAACCCAGAATGAACTTGTATAGATGAATGTTGGCATTGCATTGATGCTTGGAGGGCAGTGTTAGCATTCCAACATGGATTGTTAATCAGAAAGGTACAGCGTAGCCTCCAGCCTCAATACCGGGAGGAATGATAAAACTAGTGCATGTAGCACAACTATGTGATTAGCTACCATTTAGAGCGGTCATCCCATTCAAGATGTCCCTTTCAGAGTTGGTTTGCACGCAAACATCATGGTCGTATAAAACCTCAGTGTCAATGGGTGAGGTAATCCGATCTGCCATGTTAAAGGGGCGGCCGATTCTGTGTTGGCATCGGTGCATTTTCTAAAGGCATGTCATTGGAAGGTGGCCCCTTACCTTGCCATTGTTAGGATCCAATCTTCAATATGTGCCTTACGGTTTGATTATAGAGCCTAGTATGTTGGAATGTGAGATGCAAGCATTTGAGAAATTTTATCTATTTACTTTAAACCTAGACTCTATGATAATATCACCGGATTTTGATCGAAAGTGTTTGGTTATCGTAAGGTAAAAACCCGTCCGTTTTTATGTGCGGTGTGGTCTTGCGAGATATCCTTTGTTAAAAAAATTTGAAATGTAGAAACTAGTTTGATTGTTACTTGTTATCGAGTTTTACTCATGCTGGTTTACCAGACTGACCCGGGCGTTATTCCATGTAATGCTCGGGTCAGACCGAGCATGTTTTACCAGGTTTAGCTGGATACTTTGGAGTTAGAGAGGAGCTGGATGGTCAAGACGTATTCGTGTATTTTTCTTCCGTTGTATTACAGAGTCTATATGTTTGTCAATGTAAGGACAGGTTTTTATAACTATCCAAATTTCGGATGAGTCTAGTGTACCCTTATGTTTTATATATGAACGGAGGCGTTTCCTATTTGTAAAGATCATTGTTGTATTGTATATTATTCGCTATGTTGTGAGATTCTATGTTATTTAGTTTTCTTCTATCTTCTACCTTCTTCTTTCACCCTAACAAATTTGTATTCTTGGCACTTGAATGTTCGACATGTGATACAGTAGACGTATTAGTGTCGATTTTCATTGGTCGAAAATCCAGTTCATAACATATGGCATCAAAGATGAAGGTTAAGCGAGAACCTATGCCTTGGTGAGGTAAACTCATTTTGAATTGGTTAGCTGAGACCCTAGAATGAGCCTGACCGTATTATAAATATGAATGCATATTTGTTACTGAGTAAAAATGTTTTATATTATGTTGTTTGATCTGCTGAGTGGCTTAAGAATTCTGATCAGTGCGTTTGGCTAACTTATCGATAGGGATTCCCAAACACATGAACAAGTCCAATTGACATAATATTGTTTTAAAATTGGTAAATAAAATAATTTTACCTAGGATATATTTTGTAACAACCTGATATTTTCAACCATTCGCATCCGCACATGTCGGACTTGAATTGCTCAAAATACCGCATTGTAAATAAAATTTGGCAAATCTTAGAATATATAGTAAATAAAATCACAGATCACAGACACAGAGTATTTAATAATGCAGCGGAAGTAAAAGAAATAGTAGTTCATGAAGCCACTATATAAATATATCAGAGTTAAATATAATACAACAGACTAAATAAAGTACAACAGAACTCTTAAGATGATAACCAAGTACAAGCTGAATAGAACAACAGAACTGGAATAGATAAAACTAGATAAGCAGATAATCTCCAGCGATTCCAATCTCCAGAAAGTGGAATCCAAATCTGTGAATAACTCAGGCTGACCCGAGCGTAAATAAAATACAAACACTCGAGTCAGGACAATATATACTTATATAATGTAAACCAACTCAAGTGAACTGTAATAAGGTACAAGTAACTTAAAGAATGCCTGGGACCGCCCATCCTTTAAGGATCCGTTAAACTATTTACTATGTACTAATATTTCGCTATTATAATAATGTCTACAGTAAAATAAACTTACTTTTAAATAGTGTTCCGGGCTACCCATATCACCCTTAACACATAATAGTCCCAGTAGCCCATCCAATATCATGCCATCTCCACTCCGGGTGACTGTCAGAGGATACCACACGGGCTACGGGAGAAAAACAAACTCGTAGTAAAGGCTCGGTATGGTAGGTGACACGGCACACAAGGCAATGCCAGGGTAGATATACCAATTACGCACACGGGCTGGTGGTAACGCAGCAGCCACATACGCCCACCTCGGAACACACTCCCATATCAAAATCGGAGGATGGCCATCTAATCAATCACCAGTAAGAGTATAGTAACGAAGGAATGTGTCCGATAGGAGGAATGACCTCACTTGGCCCGAGATCGCCCCTCTTTTAGCCACTTTATGCCAACTCACGGGAGTTGGGTCCACGTAAATATACCTCAAGAACGTCGCCACCATCCTACTTCATTCTGGAATCTCCACCGCGTACACGGTTAGTCAAAGTGGTTTTCGGTATCGACAGAGAGTATGCCCATATCCGATCCCGGTCTCTTTGCCAACCAATCGTTATTATAACCTGTAGTTATAACTTTAAAACAATATTTTATACTTCAAAATAAAATATCATTTCAATCCAAATCTTTATCAAAATAAAGATTTAATCATTCCAAACCATTTCAATATATCATCATACCATATCTTCCAAATTCTAATATTTATCAAAATAAATATTAAATCATTTCTAACCATTTCAATATATTAAATTATCCTATCCTTTCAAAACTTCCTTTCAAATCATTTTAATATATTAAAATTCATAACCTTTCAAAGCTTCATTTCCAAATTATCATATCTTTCAGAATTTCTTTTCAAATCATTTTAATATCGAAATATCATATCTTTCAAAACTTCATTTTTTTTCAAATCATTTAATGTCAAAATATCATATCTTTCAAAACTTCCTTTCAAATCATTATTCATTTTATTCAATTTAAAATACCAATTCAATTCACATTTCAAAACAGTTTATATTTCAAAAATCATTTTAAACCATTAAAATGAAGTTATTATATTTAATAATTAAAGTATTAAATTTCCAAAATTTTCAACTTTCAAAGTTCATTTATTCACTTAAGTTTATCAAAACAGTGAAAATTCACTTTTCGCAGCATTTAGAAAACGCTACGAAAATTTACATTCAAAACGGTTCAATTTAACAAAAGACAGCATTTTAAAAATGCTGTAATAGGGTTTACTTAAATTTCAAATAACTTAGTTAAATTCAACCATTATAGCACTTAAAAAGATTGCTATAATAGCCTTTAATTTAATTTAGCTTTTTAGTTCATTATCATCAACTACATCATTTACAAATACTGTAATATCATTTACATTGCAATTAATAGCATTTCAAAAATACAGTTAATTAACTTCAAATATTCAATATAATTTCACAACCAATTATAATTTTATTTAAAACATTTTTTTATATAAAATCATACATTTTCACATTTATAAACAACATTTAATTTTCCTTAAGTTCATGATTTTATAAAGTTAAATTTCCATTCAAAAATCAAGATTTAATAATAATTCACTTATTAAATTTCAACATTCAAATTTAAATTCATTAAATTAAATTTCAACTTAACACTTAAGTTTAAATTTCAAAATATAACTTAATTTCAATTTTATTCACTTAACTTAAAATTCACTTTTAAGCCAAATTCACAAATTCCCATTTGGTTATATTTCAAAATTTCAACTTAAATAATCATGCCTTTCATTTTTTAACTTTACTCAAAAATCATTAATATATTATAAAATCATTTTAAATTCATTTTAAATTCAAATTATCATAAATTTATCATAATTTCATATTTAATTTAATTTCCAATTATAATTAAATCAAAATTTGCAAAATAACTTACATTTAAATTTTCTAACTTTTCCATGATTTATTTAACCTATAAATTTCCAAAAAAATCAATAATACTTTACAAAAATCATTTTTAATTATGTTTTAAATCAAAATATTATAATATTTACATTTCAAACATATTTTTAAAAATTTTAACTACGGGTCTGTATATAATTTTCTAGCCTAGGTAAAGTGATACGGGTAATGTATCATTTCAACCCGTAATTTACAAAGAAAATCCGAGTTTTATCATTTCAAACCCGCAGTCCCAAGTAAATGAAATAAAATGAAAATTGCTCAGGCCTATCATTTCAGCCCATAACGATTTTCCCCTATTCTAAAGTCTGTTCGGGTATGTATCATTTCAACCCATAGTGATTCTAATCTAAAGGGAACTTGTAGTGTGATAAACTGATAAAAATAACAGAACAACATAATATAACAGTAACAGATGTTATAATAGGTGTTTAAGCATGGGTGAACATCATATAATCATAATATAGCATATGTAACATGATAATGCATTTTACAGATTCAAAAGGGGTCAATTTACTAGTTATATATGTACATATTGTCTGGTGAGGATAACTCACTTGTTTGAGCTAGAGACACAACAACGAATGCACGAATGAGGTCCCAACAAGAACGATAACACGACACAAAGATGAGTGGGAGAGCCAAAGTATCAATTCCCTTAGATACATTCAGCAAAACAAGTATAACAACACATAAGTTTCAACACAAAATACCATTAAACAATGATAGAATTGGATGCATAAACAAATCCAAAGTGTTTGCACTTGCTTTCCACCACCTATGCTTCAGCTCCAGATCTGAAATGGCACGGCTAAAGGCATGGTTTGGATCTGGTCTAGGTTCCTAAAGGTTGGCCTAGCATGGGAAAATGATAGAGCAAAGTATGGTAGAGAGATAGGTGCATGGAACTAACACTACAATGCAACTACCATGGATCCTATGCAACATATGGGTTCGGCCACAAGCTAGCATGGTGCGGCCATCACTGTAGTGGGCTGTAGGATGGTGTGGCAACGGGTTCCAGGTCATCCATGGATGGTGGAGGTGGAGTAGGTGGCAGCCAACGGGTGGTTGAAAGTGATGAAGGCATAGGTGATCGGCTATGGTACATATAGGTGAAGTTTGTGTAGATATTGTTGGATTTGGTCACATGGGTGCATGGCCAGTGGCTTGGGGCTGTAGAGGAGGTGGTGGAGGCTGGCTCAGGTGGTGGTGGTGGCAGCCATGGTGAAGGAGGAGCAAGGGGCTGAGCTACAAGGGTGAAAAAGCAAGTGAAAACAATATAAACAAGTAGAAAAGCAATGGAAAAGAAAACGAATTTTACCAAACTCTTGGAGATGATGGAGGCTAAAATTTTCAGAGATGAGGAGGAAGAAATTTCGTGAAAAATGAAGAAAAAAAAAATACAGCTGAAGATGGTATAAGGAACAGCCCCAATTGAATGCATATGATGAAATTGAAAAGGCAGGGAGGTGAAAAGTCAAAGGTAAATGAAAGGTTTTAAACTCTTCATATTTCTCTAATTCTTTTTGTAATTTTAAATACATTTAAAATACTGATAAATAAAGATAAAATAAACTCAGAAATAAATTAAACAAGTAAACAAAATAAATAAATATTAATTATATATAATTTAATTAATAAAACAGCAAAAATTGCAAACTAGTCTTGAAAATATGAAAAATAAATGCAATGAACTTTGGAAAATCTTTATGTACTTGTAAAAATATTTATAACAAAGATAATAACATAAACTAAAATGCATTCACAAATAAATATATAAATTTTAATTTAAATATAATTTAAATGAAGAAAATAGCAAAGAAAATAGAAACTAGGCTTTAAAAATAGAAAATAAATTCAATAAGCTTTGGAAAATTTCAAACATCTCTTTAAAAATATTTAAATGGTAAAAATATATGTAACATAACATATAATACAATTTATAATAAGATATGACAAATAAAAATTATCTATATAATTTAAAATAAACAATATTGTTAAATAAAACAATTTACACCCAATTTTGTACAAGCATAACCTTCACAGTATTATTCGGATTTCAACGAAACGAAAAGCATTGTTCTTGAAATTTTATTTACTTTCATAAAAAAAGGTAAAATTAAAATCTTAAAACTTTTAAAATTTAAATTTAAAAGTCAAAGTTTGACCAGATTGACCAAAATTCACTTTTCTGGAAATATTCAATTTATGCATGATTGAAATTCAAATCCACATCAAAATCAACATTTATATTTCAATTAACAAAATATATTCATTTTAATAAATAAAATAAAGTTTTTTTAAAAAAAATTAGGAATTTAAATTAAAATAATTAAAATATACAATTACAATAATCATAAAATACAGGGTTGTTACATATTTTATATATAAAGGAATGATTTCCAAAAGTCTATATAGTTATCGATGAGATGTAAGGTTAAAATAGGATTTAGAATATAATGTGTTTAGTTAAATGGAAATATTTAGATGACCTTATGAAAATTGTTTTAAATTTGTTGGACATCCTAGGTTAAGTAAAATCAATTTAAGATTTGAAATTGCTTATACCCTTTTAGATATAGAAGAGTATCATACTAAAATAAATTTGAGTTATAGAATGTTACTAAACTTAAGTAATGTTCTTAAGTAAAATGGTGATTCTTTAAAAAGAGTAATTATAATCTTAGGAAGTAGGAACCAATGGAATTAGTACATAGGTTGTACGTAGATCATTTCCCCTTTTCACATAATTCTCGATCCAAGATTTGAGTACACGACCGAGGTGTTTCA
Organism: Allium cepa; assembly: GCA_030765085.1. Classification (NCBI taxonomy): domain Eukaryota; kingdom Viridiplantae; phylum Streptophyta; class Magnoliopsida; order Asparagales; family Amaryllidaceae; genus Allium; species Allium cepa. The sequence continues at coordinate 236,459,657 of CM060943.1, read as the reverse complement.
CACCATTCCGAATAGGGATTTATCGCTCAATTTTTGATGGCGAGCGTTGAAGAGGGTTCTTAAGTGGAACCAAAGGTTGTCTATCATAGTTTATGGCTGTGCAAGGAGAACAGAGGTTTCTAATTAAGAATCTTGATCATAGCCGCATTAGGAAATCAAGCGAGTGATACTAGTTTGGAAATGAAGTTATGTGTTCGAGTGAGTGATCGAATCAGATTTTTACATAGGAATGATCTATGTACATCATACAGAATAATAAATAGTTTTAAGTATTTTTAGGAATAGGGTTGTGGTATAATTTCAGGAACGAAATTCTTTTAAGGAGGGTAGAATGTAACGACTCGCAAATTTATCACTTAGATAAATTATATTTATTTTTAAAATATTTAGATATGGGTTTAAAAATAAGAAATAGTCATGTTTTAAGTGGTGAATAATAACAGTTATTCTGTTTGGGAAAAATATTTGGGAGCAAATTACCGAGGTAAATTATTGATAATTTGTAAATATCATCCTAGTTAAAATATTGATAAAACAACCAAAAATCATTTTATTAATAAAACTACTTTTAAATAATAAGGATCGTGCACGGTTCTGGATTCATACACTAGTTTATGTTTTCAAACAAGATTACAAAATAAAATAATTTTTTTTGGAAAATAAAATGTATTTATTACATCGACCGTTGATATCATCAGGTTTATATATATTTCTTCGAAAATTCAAGTTAGGTTTAAATAATAAATAAATGGATTTTTATTGACAAATAAACCTATTATAATTATTTAATAATGATGGTAAAAACATTTTTTAAATTTTTTTACTAAATTAGATAGTTCGTAAAAAAATAGAAAACGTGACCGAAGAACGTTCTCCGGAATTTCGACTTTTCGAGATCGGAAATTTGTCAGGAGCGTTGTTTTCCTTTATGCACTATATATAAATATATATGGTAGATAATTTACCGTATAATAATATACTAATAGTATATTATCTTTTTTAATTATGTTTAGTAAGTGATGTGACAAGGCATTGTTTTAAAATAATAACTTATATATATAAGTATATATCATTATCACTTATCATGTCCTACCATTATCATTATTATCCATCATAAGCCTAGGGAAAGTGGCTAGAGGACGGGATGTGACTAGAGAGGGAAGGAGGGTGATGATGTGACCTAACAAAATAATGACATGATAGGATATTTTAAAAGCTAAGGTTCAAATAGTAATTTTCCTACTTTCGTTCTCTATAAATACACACCCCCACAAACACATTTTTGTTTACATTCCGACTTCATTTTTCTAAACCTGCTTCTCCGAAAAATTTCCATGGCTTCCATAGTTCAAAAAGTTAGAAAAGTTACCTTTTTTATGTTGTGACTTGCTTCCATGCCTTCTATACTTCTTATACTTTCATTTCAACATCTTCTCTTCCAAAAACCAAGGCCATCACTACCCCACAAAGCCCTAGCCAAACCAAATCACCTCTAGCCGAACCCATTCTAAGTCCCTAGCCCCTCCAAAGTTTCAACTTTTTAAGCTAGAGTCGAGCGTATAGGGATTGTCGAGTTATAGTCGAAGTTCGGGCGAACTTATTTAGCACAAAGGTGAGTAAAACAACTTTATTTTTGAAAGGTTTTTGACTTTATTATGACATGTTATTTTGGTGATAATATGATGAGAAAATTGAATGGTTATTATGTTGGTCGGTGGTGATTTGATGGATGTTTGCGTTTGGTGTTGATTTGAGATTTGAATGTGATGTTATCAAGTTAGTAAACATATAATCTTATGTTTATATATGTGTTTCATTGTGATGTTAAAAGTATGGTAGTATGGATGTATGTTTGTGATCTAAGAACCAAAGTATGTTGAGTTGATTCAAAATTAACAAATTTGTGTGTTGCAATGGACGTGAGATCCAATTTGAAATCAAAACTATGTTCTCTTGTTTAAAAGTTTGGAAATTATTTCAAAGTATCTATCTTTGTTTCTAAGTTTTCAAAAATTTAAAAGTTATGCTTCCAAACATGAAATAGAAATGAATCAAGCAAGTGTTTTCGCTTAAAGTATGTTTAATCGAACTGCGCTCATAACGACAGTCGGTATGGACATAGTTCGATAAAATTTTCGATTTTCGTCTCAAAGCATTTTCTTTTGGAAATTTTTATGCAAAAGTTTTCCAAACTTGATTAGTAACATAAAAAGAGTTAAGTTTAGAAAATTTAATAATTTATTTAATAAATTAATTAAAAGTAATAAGTACTTAATTAGTAATTAAGTAAGTGATTAAGGTTAAGTAACACTTAAGGAAGGTTATTGATTAATTAATGATTAATAAGGTTTTAATTAGTGATTAATGAAGTTAAAAAGTAATTAAATCGTTAATTATTATTTAATTAAGTTATTTAGTTGATTAATTATTTTTTAATTAAGTGATTATTAAATTAACTTTTGATTAATTAGGGTTTAAACTAATAATAAAGCATTTAAACCTTAACTAAAATGCATTAAGAAGTTAATTAGGACTTAATTAAGTTCATTAACTTAATTAAAGTTTATTTATGATTTAATTTTGATTTAATTATGATTAAAATATAATTAGGGTTAAGACAACTAAATATACCTTTATCTTTTCAAAGATTTTAAACTTAATCGGCTATGTTTTAAATTAGTTTTCTATTTAATGTTAATTGATTTCAAATCAAAGGATCTCTTGTTTGGACCATTAAGTAGCCAAATAATTAAAGTAGTGATTATAAAACGTTGACACGTTATACGGGAAGTCAGTGACTTATGTTTAGCATAAATGTTGAATATCGGTAACATGATAAACACAAGGTAGTTAATTTCAATAAGCGGGTCATGGTAACTTAAGTATATAGAATATACTTATATATGTACATTTTTCATCGATAATGGATATATCTATATTTGTAACTTGGAAATCTACCTACGATTGATTGTATATTATGTGTGAATCCCTTATATATCTAACATTAGGCAATACCCCTGATGTAGCTTGGATAAGTAAACCTAAATTTAATGAGCCATTGTGGTCATTAAGACTCTGTTTGGTTTTGGAAAGTCAATATTTAATTTTCTTTTAAAATGGAATTCAAGTTTATTCTATTTTGAACAAGATATTTGAAGAATGATTTGACAATTGTTTTGAATATTATATAAAGAAATTTATGAATAATTTTGGGGCATTCATAAAGGGAATTTTAAAAACGGTTTTGAATGTTTATACAAAGATTTTATAAATGGATTTGAATGTCTATAAAGGGAAGTTTTATACAAGGTTTGAAAGTTTATATAACCAGGTTTGAATATTTTTAAAGAGTCTCATAAATGAGTATGGAGGTTGATAAATATTTTTTAAACGAGTTTGGGTTAAAGCAAAAAGGATTTCATGGGTAAGGGAAATTCATGAAATGATTTATTTTAGAAAAATAAAATGGAAATTTGAGGTTTGGGTTTCTCGAGGCCGACCTTTAAAAAATGGTGGTATGGAACATCCATTCCACACTTAACAATGAAGGGATAGTGCATAGAGTTATCCTTTTCTCCAACTTAAATAACGTAGTTGAATCCTGTTAAGAGATTTGGAAATGGGAAATCTTATAAATATTTTGTGAATATACTTATGTGAAGGAGATGAATATATGAATGTTGATAAATGTTTGGGAAAGGAGATTTATAAATGAATATGGTTTGAAGCTTAGTAATTTCTTTGAGTAGTTAAATCTCTATATTTTTTTTGTTATTATTTGATAGTTAAATAACCGACTATCAAATTTGGCTTAATTTGAATTAAGAAGTATGAATGTAAAATTCGAGTTTCCGACAAGGACTCGAATACTTACTTCGAAAGTATCGGGAATGAGTCAACTAGAAATTATCGGCTGTTGGTACAAAGAGACCGGGATCGGATTTCTATATCTGAAAACCACTCTAAACCAACATGTATGTTCGAGTGGAAGACATCTTGATGATGATTGAAGATGGTGCTCTTTGAGGTGCAAGAGCTACTGCTACTAATATTGAGGGTGATTCCAAAATGGACGTAGTAGAGCTAGTTCCTTCGGTTCGTTCAAACCTAGAAAGAACTTATATGGCTGAATGCTGGCATTACATTGACGCTCGGAGTGCAGTGTTAGCATTCCAAGATGGATTAATTTTCAAAAAGATAAAGCGTAGACAGAAGCATCACAACCGGGAAGAATAGCAAGAACAGGGCATGTAGTAGAGCTATGTGGTTAGCTACCATTAGGAGCGGTCATCCCATCCTAGATGTATCTTTCAGAGTTGGTTTGTGGGCAAACACTGTGGTGGTATAAGGCCTCGGTGTCAAATGGGTGAGGTAATCCGGTCTGCCATGTTAAAGGGGCAATTGGCTCCATGTTTGAATCAGTGCATTTTCTAGAGGTGTATCATCGGAAGGTAGTCCCTTACCTTGCACATTGTTGGGATCCAATCTCCAATACGTGCATTACGGTTTTGATTGTAGAGCCTAGTTTGTTGGAATGTGAGATGCAAGAATTTCAGATTTTTTTATCTGCTTACTGTATACCTAGACTCTATGATAATGTCCCTGGATTTTGATATAAAATACTTTGGTTATCGTAAGGTAAAACCCATCCGTTTTCATATGCGGTGTGGTCTTATGAGATACCCTTTGTTGAAAAGTTTCAAATGTAGAAATCAGTTTGGTTGTTACTTGTATCAAGTTTTACTCATGCTGGTTTATCAGATTGACCCCGGTGTTATTCCATGCTTGGTTCAGACCGAGCATGTTTTCCCAGGTTTAGCTGGATACTTTGGAGTTGGAGAGGCACTAGATGGTCAAGATATATTCACATATATTTTTCTTCTGTTGTATTACAGAATCTATACGTTTGTCAATGTAAGGACAGGTTTCTATAACTTTCCAACTTTAGGATGAATCTAGTGTACTCTGATGTTGTATATATGAATGAAGACGTTTCCTTTTTGTAAAGACCATTGTTGTATTATATATTGTTCTCTACATTGTGAGATTCTGTGTTATTTAGTTTTCTTCTATCTTCTACCTTCTTCTTCCACCCTAACAAATCGGTATTCCTGGCACTTGAATGTTCGGCATGTGATATGGTGGACGTATTAGTGTCGATTTTCGAGGGTCGAATATCCAGTTCGTTAAGGCAGCATTGCTATGATGATTCAAGGTGTACTGATAAATCATGTTCATTACCTAGTTAAGAATTTTTTCGTTGAATTAAGTCAAATGGTCACTTACAAGTTTAGATAAGGAGCCACCAATAATAGAAAATTTCTAATTAAGTCTTTGCATTCATTTAGTTGTATTAGTTTCATGCATATATAAAAAAATAACAAAAATAAATAAAAAGCATTTTTTAGTAAAATTTTTATTAAAAATTTAAAAAGAATTAAAAAAACTCACTTCCATCTTATTTTCTTACTTTTGTTGTTCGCCTTTGCTTTCTCTCTCTCCCCTTGATCTTCTCCCTTGTGCGTGACTGTTTTGACTCGTGAGGCTTTGAATGATCCGTTTAATTCGAATAAACAATCCTTCTACTACGACAAACAAAAATCCTCTGCATACCCTCATGGATAGAATTTCCCCGATTGAGTTTCTGTCCCATCTTGTATTACCTTACCTGTCCCAACGGGTAATCATTTTGAAATCCACTCAAGTCATGTTAACACTTCCAAATGTGGCAGTGTTGAAAATGATGATCCTTCTATTTTTTAACGAAATTTGAACAAGTTTATGCAATTATAAAACTTCAACAATTATGCGACGATGGATAAAATGTTGGTTAATTCCATTCGTACTTACCGACTACGTCGAAAAATGGTTGTATAGCTTGCCTTCAAATTTGATTAAAACGTGGGACGAATTTGTAAAAAATTTCATAAATTTTTTTTACCCTTTAGGAAAAACAACTAAAATTCAAAATGAAACTGTAAGCTTTCATTAATTTGGTGGTGAATCTTTTCTAAAATACTTTGAAAGATTCAAGGAACTTTTAATAAAATATGCACATCATAATTTTGAAAAATGGACTCTTTGCCAAATTTTATATGACTATCTTAAAAGTAGTTCTCGAACAATGCTTGAATCAATGTGTCAAGGAAATGTTTTAGCATAACATTACAATGCCGCTTGGTAATTTCTTGAAAACTTAGCAGAAATATCAATTCAGTAGGAACGATTACGAGAAATTAATCTATTCAACATCAAGCATACGTTTGATAGGATCATCATTAGCCTTAAAAGCAAAAATCAATGTGATGATAAATATATTTGATAATGTTTTTTCATTAAATCAAATGAACCAAGCTTCTCAAGTCTTGTGTTCTAAATGTAATGATCCAAACAAAATTCTTGATCAATGTCCTCACTGGTTATAGCAAATCGACGCTTTTAACAAAGTTATGAATGATCCATTCTCTCTAGCATACAATCTTGATTTGAGAAATCATCCTAACTTCACTTGGAACCAAAACAAGTCAAACATGAATTTGGTTTGACCATCTTTACAAACATTTCAAACAATGCTTCAAATACTCCTTTTAATTCAAATTAATTTCAACAAAACTTTTTTCCACCTTCTCAAAATCTAGTGCAACAATATTTGATTTCTCAAGATGTCAAACGAATGACATCACTTGAGAAAAGTTTGAAAACTTTGGCTATAGTGGCCACTCAAAATATTCAATTGAATAATAATTTGTAAAACCTTCTTACCTCGTACACGAAAAATACAAGTCAAATGATTGTTAAACTCGAAATGCAAATGATTCAATTAGCTACCACTATGAGTGAACGTGAAAAAGTACGTTCCCGAGTCTACCTATTCCAAACTATGAGAATCAAAACACAAGTTCAAACCAAGCTCATGTTATTCAAGATAGCCATATGGATCAAATGAATGTTATCACCACTTTGCAATCTGGTAAACGAATCTATAACCAAGTTGTAAATCCAAACCACATACCAGAAATTCCTTTCAACACTTCAAAAACCATAGATGATTCTGATCAAAACATTGAGTCAAACATCGAACCAAATTCTAATTCTTTTCTAACTCAGGTAGACTCCTTCTGATTTTTGAGTTCCATTTCCACATCGAATTCGACCAAAGAATCATTCCGATCAAATGGAAAATATTTTAAAGATTTTCAAACAAGTCAATGTGAGGATTCCTCTCTTAGATATCATCCAACAAGTCCCAACTTACACTAAATATTTGAAGGATTTATGCACTCAAAGAGACACACTCAAGTGCCGAAAAAATTCTTTTAAGCAACCGGTCTAAGTGAAGCCTTATTCAATCTATTCCTATGAAATACAAAGATCTCAATTGCCCCCGTAATCTCTTATATATTAGGAGACAAGAAAATCAATAAATGCTTGTTAGACTTAGGTGCAAGTGTAAATTTACTTCCATACTCTGTGTATCAGCGACTAGGCTTGGGTGAGCTTAAATCGACCAGAGTCACACTACAATTAGAAAATCTTTTTATAAAGAAACCCATATGTGAGAATGAGGATGTATTGATTAAAGTCGGAGAGTTTGTATTCCCTGTCGATTTCATTGTATCAGAAACACAATCTGTAATCTCACTAGCCAAATTCCTTTGATTTTAGGATTACCTATCTCAGCCACCTTGAATGTCGTGATCAACTGTCAAAATGGTTCAATAAATATTTAGTTTCATAACATGGCCATAGATCTTAACTTCTTCAATTTAGAAAACCAATCAAAACAAACTACTCGACTACACCTTAGAAGTTAGCGCTATCCATGAAAACTTCGAAAATGAAACAATTGGCCTTAATAATGAACGCGAGGCAAAGTATGAATTATTGTTTCAAGACATGCCAAACGAGATCAAGGACATGCTTCCCTTTTAACCTCTCACGGTTGAGTCTGAAATTCAACTAGTTTCTTTTATTAAGCAACCTTCTACCTTAGAGCTCAAACCTCTTCCTTGTTAAGTACGCATGCTTAAGTGATAACAATACTTTTCCCATCATTATTCCTACTGATCTTTCTCTTGACCAAGAAGCTTATCTTCTTTCAATTCTTTTAAAAACAAAGAAGCGATTGGGTGGTCCATTACCGATATTAGAGAATTAGCCTCGCAATTGTTTAACTTCACACGCTTAATTGATGTCAAGCCGACTTGTGATGCATAATGAAGGCTTAACCCCAAAATGAAAGATGCAATTCGAGAAGAAATTATTAAGTTCCTTGATAACGGTATCATATATCACATATCCGTCAGCTCTTGGGTCAGTCCAACTCACATTGTACCAAAAAATATGGACTCACCATTATCACAAATGAAGCTAACGAACTAATTCCGACCCATGCGCAAACGTATTGGCGTGTTTGCATTGTTATCAAAAATTAAATGTTGCAACATGTAAAGATCATTTCCCTCTCCCTTTCATTGACCAAATGCTTGAACGATTAGTCGGGCATGAATTCTATTGTTTTCTTGATGGTTATTCTGGTTATAATTAAATTCCAATCACTCCTAAAGATCAGGAAAAAAATGAATTTCACATGTCCTTTCAGCACTTTTTCTTATTAGCATATGCCATTCGAACTTTGTAATGCCCTTAGAACTTTTCAAAGATGCATGGTTAGCATCTTTTTTGAAATGAAAAAATATTTTTTAGAAGTTTTTGTGGATGGTTTTTCTATCTTTGGAGATTCTTTTTCTGAATGCTTTCACATCTCAAGTTGGTTCTAAATCAATGAAAAGAGAAATACTTAAATTTAAATTGGGAAAAATGTCACTTTATGGTCAAACAAAGCATAAAACTCGGACATATCATTTCAATTAAGGGCACTGAGTTAGATAAAGCAAAATTTGGTGTTCTTTCAAGTCATCCCATTCCAAATCCGTTATGGACATTCAATCCTTCTTAGGGTCTGCTGGCTTTTGCCAATGCTTTGTAAAAGACATTGTTAAAATTGCTAGGTCATTAACCGCACTCTTAGGAAAAGATGTTCCTTTCGATTTTAATTCTGATTGTGTCTCTTCTTTTGAACGTCCTAAAATGAACTCATTTCTACACCAATCATTCGTTCACCTAATTAGGATCTTCCCTTCAAGATTACGTACAGTGCTTCTAACTTTGCGATGGTGCTATTATACGACAATACATCAACAAAATCTTTCATGTCATCTACTATGCTAGTATGACTTTGAATGACACTCAACTCAACTACATAGCCACCGAAAAGAAGCTTCTAGCTGTAATTTTTGCATTAGCAAAGTTTAGACCTTATTTGATAGGCACACATATTCTCACTATTCCGCTCTTATATGCCTTTTAGCTAAAAATGATGCGAATCTAGTTTGATTCATTGGATCCTATTACTTCAAAAATTTGATCTGGCAAATAGAGACAAAAAGGATCCAAGAATTTCATAGTTGATCACTTGTCCAACCACCCAAATGCACCATCTTCTTTACCCATCAATGAGAACTTTCTTGACGAATAACTCTTTTCAGTTTCCATCGATCTATGATTTAATAATGTAGTGAACTATTTAGTCACTAAGGAAACTTCTTCATTTTGGTCCAAATAAGATAAATACAAATTTCCATCCCAAGTGAAATATTTCTATTAGGATGATCTGTGCTTGTTTAAGTATAGTTCCAAACAAATCATTCGACAATGTGTCCTGGATAGAATTCTAGAGTGTTCTTTCGTTTTGTCATGACCAAGCTTGTGGTGGACACTTGAAAATAATGGAAAAGGTGTTATAATGTGGCGTTTATTGGCTTACACTTTCCAATGATGCGTTCGAGTTTTGTAAAATGTGTGATCATTGTCAAATGTTTGAAAAAATCATGAAATGAAACATGATGTTGTTGACCCCAATCCTAACAATTAAAATCATTGACATTTGGGGAATTGACTCTATAGGACCGTTTCCTAACTTTCGAAAACCTTTATATTCTTCATGTCATCAATTACATTTCTGAATGGATTGAAGCTATTCCGTGTAAAACTTACAACTATAAAATTATTACTCTCACAGTAATTAGTGATAACGGGACACACTTTTGTAATTGATCGTTTGAAACTCTAGTAAGGAAATATTCAATAACCTGCCCTAAACCTATGGTCAAGTTGAGGTGTCAAATCAACGAATAAAACAAATTTTAGAGAAAACTATCAACAAAAACTGGAAAGATTGGTCTTAAAAATTGACAGGCGCGTTTTGGGTTTAAAGAACAGCTTTTAGAACTAAACTTAGGATGTCACCTCTTAGAATAGTATATGGTAAAGCATGTCACTTACCATTCGAGCTTGAACGTAAAACATTATGGGTAATAAAAACATAAATTTTCATCTTGAAAGAGCTAGCGAAAATAGAAAATTGCAACTCAATGAATTAAAAAATATTAGGAATGACATGTATGAAAATTAAAATAATTACGAGGAAAGAACAGAAGTTTTTCATGACAAGCCAATCCTAAGAAAATCGTTTTCAGCAAATCAAAAGATTCTTTTGTATGAATCTGGACTTCATTTATTCCCTGGTAAATTAAAATCGAGATGGATAGGACTATACGTAATATTTTTTTTTCCATACGGTGCCATAGAAATAGAATAACCTTGGAGTGGATCGATTTTCAAGGTCAACGGTCATCGTTTAGAGACTTGCTTGGAATTGGCAAGTGAACAAGAGGAGGTGCTCATGATTCTTTCTGATCCACACTACATCTAGAAAGGAATTTTAACCCTTTCTTGTAAATATGTATATATTCTTCTCCTTTACACTCATTATATCATGTATTGATTGTGGGGACACGGTCAAAATCAAGTGTGGGGGGTTCTCATGTTTATTTTGATTTTACATAGTTCGATTTTTGCATTTTCTTTCCCTTTCTTTCAAAACAAAATTCATAGTAATTTACTTTTGAATAGGCACGATAGAGTAAGCATATAGTTTGGTCATTAGATTGAAATTTTTGGAAAATTACTTGTCTCAACGAATAATAAAGAAGTTTAAATTACAAGCAACTATGGTGTAACCAGTGTATAGGATGATTCATAGGTGATGGTTACGAAGGGTACTCTTAATTGTATTTTCGTTTAAAAAGTGGTTTATTTAAAGAATGTGTGTTAACATGTTTAACCTTTAAAGTTTAGTGGTGTTAATATGATTTTGTACAAGTCTTTCTCCTAAACAAAATATAACGTGTAACGACCCAGAAATTTTGGATAATTTAAATTTGAATATTTAATTGATTTTAAATGATAATAAGTAGAAATTTGAAGTTAAATAATTTATTTCTCGAATATTGGGATTTAGTTTGGTCAATTAAATCGATAATTTAATAATTGGAATTCTAGGAATAATTAAATATTGGGTTAAATTTGATTGAAAATGATTTGGAAAATTTTGTTATATCATACTGAAGTTATAGTAACGTTATAGAACTTTTAAAATTGAATTTGGAATTTATTTGTGAAAATCGAATATTTTAATATTTAATTATCGACTGAAAAATAGCCAATTTTTGAACAGTCTCAGAATTGAACGAAACGAGTTCCATTGGATCCGTAATAGTTAGTTATTATCGGATTTCAATTTTCGTAGCAATCGGAATTGTCGTTTGATCGTGGCAGCTCGAAACGCATCGATATCGTTTTAATATTAATTTAGCGAGTTAAAATAGCCATTTTTCAAACGGTCTTGGATTTCGACGAAACCAGTTTTATCGGATTTGTAATGTGATATTATTGTAAGATTTCAAATTTCAAGTCAATCGGATTTACCGTTTGTCCAGTACAAGCCAAAACGCCTAGAAAATCGTTTAAATCGGTTTAAATTTAAATCGAGCGTTTATTGCCGTATCTCACACACACGATGGAATTAGCTTCCGAAACCTGTTCCATTGTGTCCGGAACGCGGAAAAACCCTAAGATCGTCTGTCGAAACGCGTAGATTGGAGGTCGTTTGCATAAGTTGTTAAATTGGAAATTTTATTATTAAAATAGTATTAATAACATATATATTAATTAATATTTTTCAAAACCCTAATTTACAACCAGCCGCCTCTATTATAAACCAATGGCCGAAATTTCATGGTGTTCTTCTTCATTTTCTTTCCAATCCATCAAATGATTTGAGAGACGTTCGACACGAAAGTCGAGGAGCGTGGAGAGAGCGTCACATTCATACGGGGATCATGAAATATGGAGCGACGTGGTGGCCAAGATCTCGGCCCGTTCGTGCGTTGTTTGGGCACGGAATTCGAGGCTGGTGGTTGACCGAGTAGGGCCGGTCTCTGAGCGTGGGTAGCTCTCATGATGGCGAACGGAATGGAGGTTGTTGATCGACGAACGGTCGAGCGTGGTGGTCGCGGTTCGAAGCCCTAGGGGCGGCTTGTATGGGTTCATGCGTGCGTATCCTACCTGTAGAACGAGTGAGAGGAGGAAGATGAGTAGCTTGCGCGTGCGGCCCAAATGTTGGTATTAATATAAAAAAAAAATTTGTAAATTGAATTTTATAATTGTGTGGAAGTTTAAAATGTTGTATCTTGTTCATGCGAGGTCCGATTGGGACGAAACAAATTGCGACGGGTCCGTATTGATGAGCACTTCGCGATGCAACCAGTTTGGAGTCAATTGGAGCTCGTTTGTATTTCGGATAAAATTAAATGTTCGTTTAATTTTATTCGAAACGAACGCTGAAACCGGAAATAAAATCAAGGTGAGAACTCCTCACTCAATCGAACAGTTCGGTTTAAAATTTTAAATATTTATTGTTGAATGATGATTGCTGTTTGATTGTGATAGTAGATATAATAGGATATATACTATATATAGCAATATATATATATATTGGCATATGTATATATTGGATTTGATTTCCCGTCTCGTATAGCGGATGAAACCCTATTGCGCCGCCTATTAAGCGGATAATATTTTATAAAATCCCATATACCGCGATATCCCGTCTTGAAACGGGATTGGTATTGTACTAACGTCTGCTGGATGCAGGGAAACAGGTTGGAGGGATCCAACTGGATTCCTCACAAATATTTATTTAATTATAAATATTGTGTTGATTGTTAACTTTCATATCGATATATGATGTTTATCCCCGTGATAGACTATTTGATGCTGTTGCATCATCGGATTCATTTTTAAAGTTAAAAATAAAGATTTTGAATTTAAAAAGGATTTTAAAGTAATTTTTTTCAAAGTATATGTTATATTAAATTTTTGAATTAATTAATTTTAAATAAATTAGAATTTTTATTATTAAGTTATGAAAATTATGATTTTTATGAAAAATAACAAAAAGGTAATATATTTTTTAAAAAATTAATAAATTTTATAAAATAGTTAAATTGGGATTTTGGATAATTATTATTATCGGTTTATATAAAAGATTTTATAAATGGATATTTATTAATTAAATTTATTGGAATTATGAAACGAATTTATAAAGTGTTAAGAAGGTGTATAAATTGAATTCCATTAAAATTTATAGATTTATAAATCGTGAAAGTTATAAAATGAATAGATATCGAAAATAAAAGTTTTATAAGAAATTAACTTATAAAATGGATTTTGGGCATTTAAAGGGGATATTTATAGAAATTGTTAATAAAAGAGTTTTTGTTTTTTATAAGTTGAAAACTATTATAAAGTATAAAGGGATCTTATCAGTGATAAGATTTAAAAAATTTGTGAAGTTGTAAAAGAACGGTTTAGTAAATAAATGGATTATAAGCTCTTAACTTATAATACGAACCTTTGGTATAGAAATCGGGTTTATAAATTGAATTGGATGGATAAAAGAGATTTCTAAAACAAAGTTATTAATAGAAATGGAATTTATAAACGTTGTTTATAAATTTGAAATCAATGGAATTTGATAAATTGAATATAGAATTTGTTAAAGGAGTTATATTCACTATTTTGAAAGATGAATATATTATTAAGTTAAATGGACATGTTTGGGAAAGGAATGTTTTAAATGGAATTTAAAACGATTTAAAGAGGCTTTAAAATGTATTAAGTATCGAAACCATAGATTTCAACATTTACTGTTGAAACAGACGTTTTCGAGAAATAGAAGGAAATGAATACATAGATTTCAACATTCATTGTTGAAGTAGGCATTTTCGAGAAAATAAGGAAATGGTGGACTATAACACTGTTGTTATAGTAAATGGTTTCCAAAAGGAAATATTTTATATAGTATTGGGATTTATATATCTATTTTAATTCCGAATCCCTATACTAGTGGTTTTGGGTTGTCGTAACGATGTTTTACGCAACATTCGTTTTGACCCAAGTAAAAGTGAATAAAAGAATGTTTTCCTTATAAGAGTGAAATATATTCTTGACTATGGTTTAAGTATATGGAATATTTTCAAATTGTTGAAAATAAATAAACTTGTGAATTACTTATTTTTAAATAAGTATGGAAATGTTTTTCCAATATGGGATGAAACGTTTTTGAGAATTTATCTTTTAAAGGTAAAATGGAAGCGAATAATTCGAAATCGATTTGAAAATCGTATTCTAGTATATATTTTGGGAAATTTGAAATTCACTATGGAATTTATAAAGAAGGGAAACTTGTTTAAAAATAAATATTGATTTATTTTGAAGTATGGAAATGAATTTACAAATTTGGAACGTAAGTTTAAAATAAATCGGTAAAGATTTATTTGATGATTTGAAATATGTTTTTCAAAGGGTATAAAGGATGAAAAGTAATTTGAAATTGGTTTTCAAATGGTTGAAGTGTGGAAATTAGATCGTGTAAAGATATTTTGGTAAAACAAATAATTTGGGCAATTATTTGGAAGGTGTGTATATATATATATATATATATATATATATATATATATATATATATATCTTGTGAAGATATTTTTGGGATTAAATAATTTTGGAAAATTATTTGGAATCTGATGATGTGGCACATCTTTATTGATAGTTAAATAACCGACTATCAGTATTTACCCTTGGATGGTATCTGTTGTGTTTGTTTGAGATTGAATGCTACACTTATTTTAAAATAAACGCTCGCTATTCGGTTTAGCCGGGAGAGGACCTTTATGTCGTATATCCCATTCCGAATATGTGATATGTCGTTATGGATAGCATTTGAAGACCGGTGTTGAAGACCGGGTATTTGTGAAAACGATAGGATGACCTATCGATTGTCTCTGCATCGTTAGCTACGGTATGGAGATTTCCTTTGTGATGGGAAATTTTATCGGGATTATGAATACCCGGATTGCAAGGGCTTCTTTGGAAGTGCCTTCGGTTCTGTTCGAACCCGGAACAGACTTGTATGGTTACATGTCTGACATTACATTTTGAGATATAGAGCAGATTTCTTTCAAATACATTTCTATTGGTGGCGGAGAATTTATTCTCTTAGCTTAACACCCTTCTCTGAGACGTACGAGCTCAGAGGTTATGTAGTTGAAGGTTATCAGCGATATATTCCCAATCTGGTAATGTGACAGGCTGAGTGCTGCTGTGTGATGATCATTGGTTAGTCATTTGTGATATGATCATTTGTTTGATCATTTATCTTTGTGATCATTGCTTTGGTCATCTGTTGACCCAAAGCATGGCTTTGTTGCACAAAGCGTAGCTTTGTGGACTAGACTTCGTCAGACCTCACTCCCTGGAAATGGTCGAAACAGGAATATGCGGCAAGGTTATGAGGGTCGCGCCCTTTAGGGTATGTCATTCCCTTCTGGAAAAGGGTGGTATCATGGTATGGAGCCCAGAGCCCAGATATTTACTCATGTTGATACACTATATCTATTAATGTGTGGTGTTGTTGGTATCGAGCGCTCGGATAAAGGTCCCAAAGGACCGGGGGATGACATATTCGTGTAGTAGTTACCTAGTTACAGAGGTAACCCGGCCTTGTGTTGGCAGAGATCTAACCGTAACGTTAGTTTCTCGGGACGTCCCGCCAGAGGCGATCGCATGTGGCAGTAGGAAGTTCCTTAGCCTGACCATTTGTTGGAAATCCATTCAAAACGATACGCGCCTGTACGGTTTTAGTTGTATAACCAGCCATGGAATGTGGCGGTAACCTGCTATTGAACATGGTAGCTATAGTAGGCATACGGCGAAGAGTTGTATGCTGGCTAGGATTTATATTCTACTTTTGAAATTGTTTTCTAAACTATGCACTAATAATAATATCAAAAATGATTTGATTTTTGCGTAGTAAGCATCTTTGACTATCATAAGGAGAAATCTCCTCGATTCTGAGTTTGCATTGTGTGTGTGTGCGGGAGGCCTTATGGTAGTTTCATTTTCCAAAAAGCATTGCGGATTTCAAAATTTAAATTCTCTTGTTGCTTGTTTAAAGATAAACTGTTTTGAGTTCTCACACCAGTCCCATGACTGACCTGGAGTTTATTGTTCCTTCCCTAAACTCTGGGTGCCCACTATTTTCCACACGGGCAGTCTAGAGTTAGGTTATCAGGTTATTCTGGATTTGGGAGTTGCTGTACAGATTTGGAGGCGAGCTTGGATAGCGTAGTCTATTATCTATTGTATATAGTATTCTTTTCCGCTGTTTTATTGTTGTACACTCTGATGATGTGATGTAATGTATAAAATGTATAGTTCTTTGTCTTTTAATGAATATTCATTTATCTATTATATGTTGTTCCGCTGTGATTGTGAGATTCTGATATTGTTTTCCTGTTCTGTTGTTGTTTCTGTTTCTTCTCTCTTTTCTTCTCTTCTTCTACCTCTTTCTTCTTCTTAAACCCTAAAGATTCGGGAGTTCATTCCTCTTTGGCTGGATTGTTGTGGAAGTTGCCAGCTCAAAGGAGTTCGGATTTTCAGGCCTTTACATAACACCTAGAGTCAGGTGACCGCACGTAAGTGTGTACACTCACTATGTTCTATACTTTTCTCACATAAGCCTGCAAGACAATGCATGAATGTCATATCTGGCCTCAGTATTCTGAGTTACGTGAATGTATACATAAATAATAATAATATAATAATAATAATAATAATTTTTAATGCAGGACATAACATAAACAATATTTCAGCCCAGCCACTTCTCCTAAATCACAACCGTTAATCATAAACCCTAATTCCAACTTCAATATAAATTAGCCAACCATCTGCCGCCTCCATTGTCTTCCTCCATCTTCTTCCCATCTCTATACTTTAAGAAACAAACCCAATGGGTCGTGTAATTCGGGCACAGAGGAAGGGAGCTGGTGGGATATTTAAATCCCACACTCACCATCGCAAAGGACCGGCTTGTTTCCGCTCGATCGACTGCAGCAAACGCAACGGCTACCCGAAGGGCGTCATCACGGACATCATCCATGACCCGGGTAGAGGCGCACCACTCGCACGCGTCACCTTCAAAAATCCGCTGAGATACAAGCACCGGAAGGAGCTTTTCATTGTCACTGAAGCAATGTATATAGGCCATTCGTGTACTGTGGACGCAAGGCGAATATGATGGTCGGAAATGTGCTTCCCTTGAGTGCGATTCTGGAAGGAGCGGTTATTTACAATGTAGAGCACCATGTTGGGGATAGGGGTTCTTTGGCTTGAGCCAGTGGTGATTATGCTATTGTTATCAGTCATAACCCTGATAATAATACTACTAGGTATGATAGTACCCTTTAGTTATTTTCTTGCCTGTTATATGGATTGTTGGCAAAATAATTATTATACAAGAAATTAAACATTTGAACTAGTTGTGCTAATACTAGCTGAAATTGCTCTATTGCACTGTTATCAGGTAGTATCATATGCAGCTAGATTATTTCTCCTATTGATTTAACTTACAAAGTAGGCAAATTCAATTTATTCAATTAGATCAAGTGTTGGTATCATTAATTCACTAACATGTTTGCCAGTGTAATTATACCGTGTTTAAAGTTTTTGTTCCTTGGACTTGTTACAAAATTTTCATATTTCCAATAATTGTTAAATGTAGCCACTTCAATAAAGAGTTTCAAAATATTACTTTGTCATTTTGTAAGTTACCTCCGCCTTTTAGTTAAATTTTTGTATAGTTAATCAACCTCTTTTAGCTGATCTTTTCACATTTTTCACATTTTAAGTTACTTAAGTGGATGTTGCTATGATGGTTCTCTCGTTAATCTGAATATCTTCTTGAGGAAAACCTTTTTCCATTCATATACAAATCTGAGCTACATAGATCAATACAACAAGCACATACATACAGGAGCTGGCAGCAAAGATAAGGGAAAATATAGCTGACAAAGTCGAAGCAAAGGTGAACAAGAAGGTCCAAAATGAATTTGATGCAAAGGTGAACCAAAAAGTTTGGGAGAACATGACATGGGTGCTTAAGAAATTAGGCGAAGCAAACCCTGACATGCAAATTGATGTTGGGGATCTTTGTGCGACCGTCTGCAGTGCCATCACTGGAGGCACTGATGGCACTGATGGCACTGGAGGATCGCAAATATGAATGTACTGTTAATAAGTAGAATTTAATATGTACTGGCTGTAACTATGAATACACTAGCTATGTTTTTAAGTATGTTTGTTATTTTGTACTTGACTAAGTAAAACTTTTGTTGCTGGTTATTCTGAAATGAAAAGTTCTTTGTTGCAGTGTAATGTTGCCATTAGACATGATATAATGTTGCCATAGATATGATATAATGTTGCAGTAGTATAATGTTGCAGTACATTTCCAATTTAAATTGCAGAAGGTGTTGCCATAGATATGATATAATGTTGCAGTATGTGATGTTAAATGTGGTAATAAACTAGCAAAATGTTGCCACTGGGTGGTAAAAGTGTTGCCATAGATTAATGAGTATGGGCCCCACAACAGGGTTCCGTAAAGGTGGACCACAGAATTAGTGGGCCCCACAATGTGGGTCCACATGTTGGGGTCCAGATTGTGGGACCCACTTTTTAGTAAATTTGGTACCTGTGGCAACAACAAAACCGATGTTGCCTTTGACTCCAGGGCAACGCGGCAAAATGCATCACCGGGAAAGTGTTGCCTTTGCCCTTTTTTAGCCTACATCATTATTTTTTGGCACTTCCTGCATCACTTCTTGGGTGTTGCAGTATGTAATCTATGGCGTAGTGTGTGTACGCTCGCCACGTTCTGTATTCTTCTAATATGAGACCGCAAGGTAATGCATGATGGTATATCTAGCCTCAGTAATCTGAGCTAGGTGTGATAAATAATAATAAAGTTAATGTTAACAAAAAAAATTACAAATAGAGAGAGAGATTAAGCCAAATCATTATCTTGACTTTACTACTTTGACTTGTTATGCCAATAGAATTGAAGATAACACTATGCAAACTCTTACAAGCAATTGAAAATTTTATTTCATACCTACACTATGTTATCAAACCAAAACCACTATCTAAGGTGGAGTCCAAATGTAATGATAACTTAATTTTTGTTGGAAGTTTTGATTAGTAAAGACTGAAATTTCTTTATGATGAACAAGACTATATTACTATCTCATGTAAATTCCAAAGTAAATTCTTCATTCTGTATATAGAACTTGCATGCAAATCTTACACATTAGGAACTTTGCATATTGCATTTGGATTTTGTGGGTAGTATCCATAGAAAACCCTCACGAGACAACACTCATTCTACTAGGGACACCAAAATGTTAAATGACCTATTATGTATGCTTAACGCAATCATGTTTCCTATGAAAGTGGATTTATCTTAAATTTAATTTATTAGAAGAAGAATAAAAAGGTAGGTGTGGGGACATTGATGTGCACGTGAAAATGTAAATTTTTACTCTCATACTTAATCTTTGTCAGTTAAAATAAAGGACATATTAGAGTATTTTTACAAAAGTGTTTTCAAACCATCATTCACTCATCAACATTTAGGCAAAACAGTAATTTTATGTGCATGCATTAATTTTGAGAAAATTTATTTGCATGTTTTAATTTTATTTTGTAGGAACTTTAGTGCAAATTGGAAGAAGCATCATGGATTTATGCATGCACATGTTTTGAAAGCCAAAGAAAGAAGAAAAGAAAGAATTAGGTCTCCATAGAGAAGCCAACACTACAAGAAAAATGACCTTTTGCAGCTTTATAACAGCGTTTAATTTAGAAGGCTGTTATTCTTCAATTTTACATATCTAATTATAATTAAATATAAAAAATGAAACGCTGCGTAAATAATCTATTTGGCGGGCAGAAAATATTTTGGCTGCCACTTTTTTGTTCTACTTATCTTCTTCCTGCAAATAGCTTTGTTCCTTTTTTAATTTTTTCCTATTTCCCTTCTAAACAATCAACCAAACTCAAATACATTCGCCTCTGCAAAATCGCCTCGTGCTTTCAATTTATCGGTTAGTTCATCTTCTTGCTCATCGGAATGAGCCGGTCTCATCTTTTCGTTCATCGTCGTTCATCGAAACAGCCGCTCCGTTCATCTTCTCGGCACCGGTATCAAAAGGTATGTCGAAAAATAGTTAGATTAGAATTTATCATTTGTTGATTATCTTGTAAAGTTCTAATATCCTCTATGTCTATGGTATTTGTGCTGAAACAATTATGATTTTGAAGTAATTTTTCTTCAACAAAAGGCGTTTTTCCATGTAGTTGCAACCAAAAAAGATGAGATATATCGATTTGATGCAGTACTAAAAAGGTAAATAGAAAATAATAAGGGACCGATAAATGCTTGATTGAGCAGATAAAAGAAAACTACATGTTTTTGACAAATAAAAATATGTAGGAAGAAAAAGAATTACGAGTTGAAAATTTAAAGGAAAAGAATCACAAGTTCTTCCCAAAGAGAATGAGGACGACTCAGATGCTTATTTCATGAATGAAAAATGAGTCCACCTAGAATATTTATATTTAATCCATCTTGCAAATTCATTTGAAAAAGGGGACAAAAAAGAATGAGATAAGAAAAACAGAGATCAGAAAGTAAGAGTTGACTGGAAATTGAAAAAATGAAATAAAAAAAATCCTAAATAACATACTATAACCTATTATAATGTTTTGGGCGATGAATTGTGTACCAATTAAGGTGGGTTGTAGCTGAAATCCTAATTAGTATAATTGCAATATAGCTTGGAATTTTTATCCTTAAATGTGAATGTTTGCAAATATACTTATGTTTAATATTATTTTGAAGTATTAATGCATTCTACAATTACTACTTACACTTGGTTTCCGACACATGCCATCAGCATGTTCAACAAATATTAATATTTTATGAATGGTTCTGTTACAAGAAACTAACAATTATTAATATTTTATGAAACTAACAAGTATTAATGCAACTGTTATAAGAAAGATAATTTTGGTATACAAAATTTTGATGGAAAAGTCTGATTAATACACACATTCACACTAAGAAATGTAAAAATAACAATTTCAAACAATATTATGGTTAGCGCAGGTGATTGAGAAAAAAATGAACAATCTTCATATCCAAATTAGAAAAATGCATTTGCTAACTTAATATTAAAACAATTTTTACATCTAGGATACAATATGCTTATGCTATTTCTTTTACTATACTACAACAGTGCAAGAAATATAGTAATTGCTATAGTGGATGCGTATCCTTGGGCAAACCACATACACATTACACATGAATTTATCTTAAGAATAAAACATGACTAAATGTTGAATTGGAGTACCCATAAGTAACAAACATGACTAAATTTATCAAAAAAAAAAGAAGTACTGTCAGACCGGACTTATCTTCTGTTAATTTTTTTAGTTCTACTTTAAGGAATTTTTTAAAAAATGCACGTGTTAATGGTTAAACCATCAGCAATCAAGCATTTTAATTTGAAGATAAACCTTATTTTCTTAAAAGGATTGCTAAATGAAAATCTAATACCTAATGGGGCATAAAGTAATCAAAACAACCACAGTACAACAAGTAACTTTCCAATAAAAAAACATATTATATTTTAAAATGAAAACACATTTTATTTTTCATTGAGTACCGCTCCATTTCTTGCTCAATGATGCATCAAATTATTAAAGCCAAGATAAGAGGAATTTTTTTTGACGAAAATTTGATTAAAATAAAAATATTTTAAAAATATTTTTTTCCAGCATGTCAAAATGGATAAATCTACATCATAAAGGTTATTTTTATTCATTTACTGAATATAAAATAGAAATTTGAGATTGGAAATAATCATCCATTTCATAACTATTCTTATTATACACTATCATCAATTTAGTTGGAGCAGTGGTTAATGTATTTTAATGACGATTAATTTGATTTATCATAATTCATAGACCATGAATCAATTTAGTTAAAATGTAATTCATAGATAACAATTTGAAGATTGATATGCAATTTATTTCTATAATGATATAGAATGACATTGAAGCTAAATTAAAATAGTTTTGCAATTATTTGCACTAAGTATTGTTCTACTAAAAGCATTTATTTGGCTCCTTTTGTTTTTTAACATTTCACCCACTTATAATTTTATTAACACAGAGCAGGAGTTATCAATGATTACCTGAAGACCACATAAAGTGAAAGCTAGTTTTGGTGCCACCCTAAAACATCCTGGGATTTTAAACTTATATAAATACTCTCTTATGATTCATGAAAAAAAGACATAGTTGTAGCCACAAAACTATAAATAAACAGCTTTTCTCTTTTTTAGTTTAATGGCTTCTTGGTTTCTTACTTTGTGTTGCTTTATTTCATGCTTCTCTTTTTATGTTATTTTATTTCATGCTTTTTTTATTTCATGCAAGTAGATTGGATTTCTTATATGCAAATTAGCGTAGATTTACTTTTATGCAATTGATTAGCTCTCATTCTCTTCAATTAGCATTTTCTTTCATTTTGTTAATGTCGAAATCCACTTTAGTTTTTATATAATTAAAAACATTTTCAAAAATTTAGGGATAATTTGATTAAGTTTAATTCTTGCTTTCCTTGTTGTTCGACCCATACTTGCCAACACATTTTGATTGTACAACATGCACTTGTAGTATTTTATTACAATAAATTCACTGGTTTTCTAATCGGTAGAAGTCAATTCTAAGTCAAGGGTACCAAAATGTAACATCCTGCCTTTTTGTACGCTTTAAATCGACGATAAACCACACACGTCATACTCAAACCATACAGAAGGGAGGATTATTATTGTGGTGAATAAGAAAAAAGAGAAAGTAAAAAAAACAGAATCTCATAGTGGAATGAAAAAATATAATAATTAAATAACAGTTCACTAAGTTAGGCAGTGAATTAAGACCTAGGAAGGAGTCAACTCCTTAATACCGCCGAGCATGAATTATTGCAGTGTAATGCAGAATCAAACTACCTGGGACACGAAGAACCGAAAGACTGACTGGTTGGCTCACATAGGACCACTGCCGGGAGTAGAGGAAGTTTGAGCTTGATGCAAATGGCTAAAACATCTTCTGCTGCTAGACTCCGACTGACTAAGGATTTTAAGGGAGAGCCGGTCTTGATCTCACTTCGATCGCCTCGGAAAACTGGTCGAGAGGCGCCTCTAGTTTAATCAGGGAAACTACTGAAAATGTGTAGTTCACCGGTTCCACCGAATGCTCCTATCTCTCGGCAAAGATCGTGTGAGTGTGCTCGCTCGAAAGAGGTAGCGCGAATACAGCAATACTAGGAGCTTCAATCTCCCCAGTTTAGTATTCTTTACTCAACTCAAAGACAAGATAATGCGAGTAGCTAAAAAAAGGCCAGTCACTATCTAAATGACTAAACAAATACCAGCTAACGAACCGAACCCCCACCAATAACTAAGATTGCTTGGGGTTGGATAATCTATCCCAAAAGAGAAAAATATTTCTGAGAGTTGTTTCATGGATCCGCAAGAAATTGAAAGATTTCGTTGAAATTTTTCGTTTGGAAATTTCCCGAAAAGCTAATTATAGGTTACCTTCTGAAATTGGAAAGATGTTCAGCTTCTCGTAACTGATTCGGGTCCATAACCATGGGTTCTAATGCATGATATCTTGTAGCGCTTCTTTCAATGAATTTAAGATTTAGATTCATATTTAGAGAAAAAATAGATGGAAGCGTAAATGACCAAGCTTTCTGTGAAGTCTTTTTCTTGATGCGGTTCGCCGTGGAAATAGATCCTTTTCAATCAAATCGAGACAAGGAAGTCTCAACCCTAGTCTCCGCATTGACTTCGCCGTGTTGTTGCCTGTATAGCTTTAGCAGAGATCTAGCAACGCATTCTAGGCATAGATCCATGAATCGGGATCCTGATGCATATAGATACAAATGGTCCAATGGGAAGGTCCTATGGAAAGTCCGTCAATTCCCAGTCTCTAGTGAAAATTGAAAACATTTATCCATTTAGCATCCTCTTCTAATTGAATCCCGACCGATTGCTTTCTGTCCGTATAATGCAATCTCACCTTCTTTGAACACGACTCTTCTCGCTACGCTGTTCTTTCCTGTTCAAATAGAATGCTTACAAAAAATCTTATTTACATAGACCTGCGAGGCCACTCCAATGTTTAATTGAGAAAGAAGATTTAGGGAGATAGGCTTATGGGTATTGCCTCAAAATTGTGGAGTAAGGTGTATCCCCCCTTGTACCGGTTATGAAATAGATGAAATAAATCCAAAAATGGATTTTTTAAGGGATAGTAGCAGACGAGATAAGCTCCTATGTCTATAACAGATCCTCGTTATCCAATAAAATCCTAAAATTCCTAATAATAAACCAAAATCCCCTATATGATTGGTTACAAAAGCTTTTTGACGTAGACCTACTTGTTGCTAATAGATCAGTAAGAGTATTGTTCTGATAGTCTTTTTATATGACATTTTTAGATCACCAGGGAGAATGTTTTTTCAGGGCCTTGGATTAGTCTCTCAGAAGTGCCTTACTTAGATTGACACTTGCTTACTCTCTAGCTGGACACAAGCTCATTTCCAGTTAGCGCTTTCGCTGAGGACAAACTTGCTTTCTGTCAGGCACCTAGAGACGAGGAAGGGCGTAGCAAGCGACGGTGTCTATCCGGATGGAGATCGAATGTGGCTTAATGAAGATGATTGGAATTACCCCCAACTCCCATTTAGTTGAAGCAAAGAATCAACATATCTCCGGGGCTTGCGTGGCGATACCTGCGAGAAAGGTCCAAACTATTGGCGAGAAGCCGACTGAGGTCTTCCTAGTTGACGACTTGATGGGGGCCTTGTCTGTTGGGCCCTCAAACCCCTCTCTTCATTGACTCTCGGTACCTAGACACTTTGAATCAATCCCCTCTTTATATGTATCTGAGTTCGACACTCCATCCCAGATCTCTAGGAAAAGGGCTAAGAGGGTGTTTGGTCATTTCATGAAAGTTTTGGTTATTATCAACAGCTCAATGAAAAAAATGCAACCATAGATGTTGAGTCCTACATCCCTCCCAGGAAGACGTACCAGAGAAAGACGCATGGATTCAAGAAGAAGGAAATGAAGAGCCCACTTTCATAGTTTGGATCGGCCCCAATTAATATACTTTGATGTTCTTTTAACTGCAAGACCAATGTCTCCGGTATCTGGAAAGTTTGCCAACAATTTCTCCCGCTCCTCAAAAGCCCAAAGGAACGTCCCGCTGAAGCAATTGTAGCAGCTCCGGCACCTACAAACGGAGATGTGAGAGTTGTGTAGGAGACCGTTAATTCGATTTGCAATCGATCTCTTCCTTCGCCAAGTTACACTACCTATGACTACTTCGAGTGATCATCGCGTGATGAATGGCCGTGGCTAGTTCTTCAATTCTGGATAGACAGAGGTTCAAATTAAAGAAAGAATTACAGATATATGATGCGCTCGTCGAGAGCATCAAATTGATATATAATACGATATAGTTTGAGGAGTTTGAATTTTTGAAGTTGAATTTTGAATTGAAACTGGGTTGTGAATTTTAGGGTTTGTCTGCCATTGAGAAAGAGGAACAACAGAAATTTCTGTACATACAGAAACGAGAAATAGAAAGGCTGCTAGGGTCTATAATGACATATATATATAGGAAGAACACAATAGAAACAAATGGGCTTGATTGGTTTGGAAAATTGAACGATAACGACCCGAAAAGCCCATTTAGACTCCGGAACGAAGATGGGTCAACCCATATATCAAAATAGATGTTTTTGAATATTTTAAAATCTATGGAACACGTTTCAAGTCCAAATCCCAACGTATGAAGTAGTTACGTTAAAATCAGTTTATTTCAAATTGATTTCAATTGATTTTAGTTAAATTGATTTCAAGGCGTTTCAAGCCCGTACGATCAAACGACAAGCCCGATCGTTATGAAACTTGAAATCCTACAATAATTCACCGTTATGGATCCGATGAACTGGTTTCATCGAAATCCAAGTCAGTGGCCAAAATGGCTATTATTCTAATTAATTAAATTATTTAAATCAAATCTTCAATTCAAAGTTAATAAATCATAATTTCTATCATTTTATATTTCTTAATTGCTTGCAATAACTTAAAATAATTTAGATGTCAATTTAAAGTTGATTAACCCATTAATCTCAATGTTATTTTTCGATTTCGTTAAATTCAGAAACTATAAACTAAAACTCCAAAATCCATCTATTAAAATTTTAAACCTTGTTATTTAAGTATTTTACTACAATAAGGATATAACTAACGTTGGTTCATATTTTAGTACATTAATATTTCCCAATTTCACCTTAATTTCTATTTTTATAATATTTAAATATTAAATTTCATTTAATCTCAATTAATCTAATCATTAAATTTGAGTTAATAAATCTTGATTCCCGTTCCTTTTTATTCAATCAATCATTATCTTATGGATAAATTTACCATTACTATATATCCAATTGCCCTAATGGTTTATAGTCATCAACTAAATTCATATTAACTTAGTATTTAATTGCATTTAATTGCAATGTATTTAGATCTAATTCAATAAATTAAATAAATGGGTAAACCATCAACAATTATCACTATTTGCCTAATTTAATCCCATTCATACTTTATTATCAACTAACATTTATTATAATCACTTATCTAGCATTGATTCTATCATATTACAATTTATTACGTATTATTTCATCAATTAATATAACTTTGAATTTATTTTCCAATCTACTAATTACAATCAATAATAACTTTACAATTGTTTCAATTAATTGGGATTGCACTAAATTAGTTATTTATCAACTTGCATTAACACTATCAACTTAATTTACATGTAGTTATTATTAATCAATATATTATTTCATTGGTTAATTCAATACTTACCTTTATCTACTTATTTTCAATTTTATAACCAAGTGCAACAATTTACACTATTTCATTATTGGGATTTCACTCCAATTATCAATAATTATATACTAATCCACCAATTGATTCAATATTACACTTGTTTTCTTACATTCACTTTATAACCAAGTTATAACTTTTAAATTATTTTGTTTAGTTGGAATTCATTTAAGTTCATTAATTGTTAACTTTAATTAACCTTGTTACGTTTCATCTTAGTTATTATTTCATTATTATCTTACAACTTTTTATTTCTTCCGATATTAAATAACAAGATCCATTAAATTAACAAATTAAATTATCGAAAATTTACGGGTTGTTACACAAAATTTGTCTCTAAGTGTTTGACATGCTAAAAGATAAAGATGGAATAAGGGAAGCCCAAATGATTGTTATGGACGTTAGAAGTGTGGACTTGGAAATAGGAGCATATATTAATGAACTTTATAGATGCGTTGCCTAGGAGTCAAAGTGGCAATGAAGCTATTTAGGTTATGGTGGATAGACTAACTAAAAGCTTCCACTTTATTCATGTTAGAAGTAATAGGAATGCAACATCTCTAACGTAAATTTATATCAAGGAAGTAGTATGACTGCACGGAGTTCCAGCTAGCATTGTTAGTGATAGGGACTCATTATTCGCTAGCAAATTTTGCAAGAGTTTGCAGTTGACTTTAGGAATGATGTTGAATCATAGCACCATTTACCACTCGTAGACCGATAATCAAACGTAAATGGTGAATAAGATTTTGGAAGATTTATTGAGATCTCACATCATGGATTTGGAGGACATTAGTTGCCGCACTTACGCTTAATAGAGTTCGCATATAATAATAATTACCAACCGACGATTGGCATGATACCCTTTGAAGCGTTATACGGGAGGCTATGAAAATTGCCTAACTGTTGGCAGGGAAGCTACTGACAAAATTATATTTGATCATATTTGATTCGAGAGACCTCGGAAAAGATAGAGATTATTAAACGGCTAATGAAGGCTACATAGGACCGTCAGAAATCCTATGCTGACAGACAAAGAAAGGAAATAGAGATTGCACTAGGAGATATGGTATATGTTAAAGTTTCCCCTCTTAGGAAAGTTATGAGGTTTGGTACGTTGGGGAAGTTGACATCAAGATTTGTTAGGCCTTTTCTAATCATAGAAAGAATAGTTAAACTTGTATATCGATTGGAACTGTTGGATAAGTTAGCGAGAGTCCATAACATTTTTCATGTTTCGCACCCGAGGAAATGCCTTCATAGCACTGCCACCATAGTGGAGCTTGATCAGTTAGTAGATATTAAGACGGAGCAAATAACACCTCGTGCCACCACATGCATAGTGGAGCACTGAACTAGGAAGCTCCGTAATAAGAAAACTAGGCTGGTTCGAGTATAATGTGGAGATCATCCGGCAAAAAGCATGGAAAACTAAAGAGAAGATGTAGGCTCTCATCTGATCTTTTCTCTGGTAAACTTTCTCTCTCCAAAATTTAGGTTTTTGGTTGCATCGTGGTTTCTAAATTAGATGGTAGGGGATGGTTGCTACACTTTTGCTGTTATTTTTGCTCTCATGTAGAATTTTGTACGTATTTAGGATGCTTACATACATGCCTATATGTCACGATCTTGCATTCGCGCTAGGACTGAGCTTACTTATAGTATGTTGCATACATAATCACATTGCACTTTCGGCCGAGTAGTTGGTTGTGTAGATAACTTGGTTGTATAACATGAATGTTAAGTGCGCCTTATACTATCTGTCCCTTAGGAATTTCTGCGATGAAATCCTTTTTAATGGGGGGTTAATTTAACACCTCATAAAAATTCATAGTAAATTATTAATTAAAACAAGGCTAAAATATTGAAATTTGTAGATGTTAGAATTTGACCATGAAAGTTACATAATTGCATCCATGGCGATTTTATGATTAGCTTTCCTATATAAAGTTTTAAAATAAGAGATCTAATGGAAAATTTATTGATATTTGAAGTTTTCAAATTTAAAATAATTCAAACGCAAAAAGAATTAAATAAGGTAGTAAATATTTTTGAAGTTAACGAGTAATTAACGTTTAAGAAAACATTAGCATTAGTTTTAAAAAGGAATCAAATAAAATGAAATGACAACAAAATAAATTCAAGTTCCAAATAGGGACAGGCCGACCCCCTCACTATGGTCGGTCGACCGCTAGCGATCGACCGCTTGATAGTGATCAATCGACTAGTATTGTGTTGGTAGCTAAGGTTTGGTTAGGTACGAACGATCCAGATACAATTATTTCAAACCGACTTAAATCAAACGATTTCAATGCCTTCTAATCACTATATATAAGAGGGTATCTCGCTCATTTTTATTCAGAAAATTATTTGGGAATGCTAGCGAAACTCTATCAATCTTCATCGTTTGTTAAATTCGAGAATTCAAATTTAAAGGTACAAGGTAATATGTTTATATAAATTTATTCTTTTATTTTTATTCTTCTTTAATCCATGAATTCTGATTTATTATATATATAATCTAATTGTTGTAATTTCAAAGAGAAAAGGTTTGAAGGAGCAATTAGAAAAAGCATAATCAAATCCAAGGGGAAGTTGAAAACCATCTATGAGTGGAAAGCTTAGTTTCCGCATTTTAGCATTCGTATAGCAGAAATTTGGGTTTGTTTTATGCTTTGAGAATTTTGTTTATGAAAACCCTAAAACTAAAACCCCAAAATTCTCCCAAAATGACATGTCAATTCTTATGTTTATGAAATCTCGGTTATTTTTATATTAAAATAGTAGAATTTATTTCATTATTGCAGTTTAAATATTTTATATTTTTTCTACTCCTAACTTTTTTCTATTGATGTGCTAAAGGGTTCTACAAAGAAAATAAGTTAGGAAATGGGTGTACGGTTAGAATTCTCTTATTCACAGTTTGCACTGTCTATTTTCATAATATAAATATGAATCCCTTTTCCACTTCAAGTTCATGTACGTAAAATTTGAATAGAATATAAAGAGTTTAAATTGTGAGTTTCATTCCTTGAAATATATGTTGATTCTACTGTATTAATATAAAATAGGTTTGGTATTGATTCTATTTTATTAGTGCAAGTCAACTATTTGGCTAAGGATAGTGGTTAATTTTTAAGTTATTGTATGGAGTTAACCTTGTATCAATCTGGAAGCTTTGACATTTTAACGATTGGTATTGGAAGCGGAAATCTTCACACGCTTAGGAATATTTACTTAACCTATATTACATAGTATAAATATATTAGCATATAAATATATTAATAACGTATAATTAATAACGTATTAGTTGCGTAGAATAAATAGATTAGTAATAGCATTAAAATCCATAGGAAGGAAGTTAAGGATAATTATGGAAATTAATCCATAATTATAATTAGAATAAGGATTTTTCCTTACATGGCCTTAATATGAAATGTGGTCAGGTATATATGTTGTATTTTAAGAGAGTGGAATTGTGACCAGTTTATAAGGATGCAACGTTAGTTAAAGCACATAGTAGTTTGCCCGACTAATATGCCAACTAGTAATGTGACTTTGAAACTGATGTAATACATTGCCTATAATAAGTATCTATGATGGATGCGAGTTTTGCCCGAAGTCTTAGCTTAAGTCTACCCAGTTAATCTGCTTACCCATGCCTACGAATAGTTGGATTAATGTGAGATGTCACAGTTTGGGTTACGTGTCATAATTCGTGGGACCTATTTCTAGGCTAGTGGTATTAAGTGGCCATTATAGAGCTGCCTCCTTCCTTCCTAAGAAGTATTGAATGGTTGAGATTATCGTTTAGGTGCGGTAGTAGGGAATCTCGATAAGGGTCCGCTTTGGGGTCGAGGTATTAAGTGGCTATTGTAGGGTCTGTCTCTTCCCATAAAAAAGTACTTAGTGGCTTGATGAGATTTCACGCGATGTCAATTAAGGAGTACCAAAGAAGGGCCTACCTTGAGTTAGGTATTAAATAATGGGGATCTTCCTATTATAGGTATTAAATAGTCAGAGTCTACCTGATTCGCTTTAAAGAGGTATTAAGTGGCTCAAGTAATTTCTTTCACATTATTAGGACATGATTAATGGTAGTTTCATGGGATTGGAAAGGACATTTGGCCTACAATTGAAGGCATATTAGGGAGTTGGACTGGAAGAGCTTAAGCTGTAGAGTTGGACTGGAAGAGCCTTTGGGCTTACAGTTGGAGATATCTTATATAGGATATCTTATCAGATGCATAAGACATATTACTTATATAAATAATAGAACACAAATATATTTATGGTAAGACTTGAGATTTTCATTCACCAAACATTGTTGTTTTGATCTCTCCTCATTTACAACAAACAGGTTAGGAGAGACAATGCTGATTAAAAGAGGAAGGCAGAGGCAGAGTCTTATGGCAGTTATTTATAAAAAAAAATTGATATGTTCTGATATACCTAGTTTTAGACATGTTGCAGCTATTTTTGGGATATTGTATTTTGTATATTTGGGATAATATGTTGTATTCCTTAGATTTGGGATTTTATAAAAATAGGTACTTATTTTTTATATTATATATTTTTGATATTATATTTTATTCTTTCCGCAGTGAGATTCTGAAAGCATAAATATATAGATCTGCATATTTTTCATTGTATCAATTTTACTAACCAAGTACCAGCATTGGAATAGGCCTAAGGTTCGATGGGCTTTTAGTGGGTAAAAAATTAGGCTCGTATTAAGATGGGTTGTAGCACATGTTGAGTTGATTTTGTGCCTATAGCTAGATTTCATGAGCTAAAGCAGCTAGCCATCGGTCTAAAAAGTGATATCTGATGATTATGGTAGATGCAAAGCAGCTCAAATAGTGGTGAAAATTCCAAGCTAGAAGAAGTGGTAGCTCAGGATCAAGTCCGAACAAAAGAGTGAATGGTCCATGTTTGAGCGATAGTATTGTTGAATACGTGATTATATGATTTTTGTTTGATGATAATAAACATATATATATATATTCATTTAAATGTATTTTTTAATGTACTATTATAGTTTTCACATAATTAAATAAATATTTGCTGAATAATATAAATAACACAGAATATAAATTCAAACGAATATTTTATTCAAACAAATATTTATTACAATTTTGAATAGTACAAATTCAAGCTCTCACTACACATATAAAATTTTGATTACAATACAAATTCAATTACATCACATTCTATCATTTACAAATACACCTCACTACATATCGCTCATTCACTCGTAATTTATCTTCAACTTTATTCTAGATTGTATCCAGCAACTGAGCAATCTGCAAAAATAAATACCGACGCAGTAAAACTGAAAAGAAAATATTTTTACAGTATAAAATAAAATGTAATTTTTGAAAATATTATTTGCCTCGGTTATTTGGGTTGTTCGTCATCATTTAAATTTGAATTCATCGTATACGAATAGCTTATGACATGCACAGTGTATCACTGTACATGCCACAAGGCCGCGCACACCGATATATACACTTGATAAAGTTACAGGGACAGGTGAGCACAAGGTCAAACCCAAATCAAAAGTCGGATTCAACTCAAGTGCAATAAAAATAATGTCACAATATCAGCACAAGGTCAAACTCGAGCTCCAAGCTGGATTCAACACAGGTACAAGTTCATGAAAATGGTCAAGACAACTAAAAAAACCTCAACCAAAAATTCAAATGTACAAAACCATGGCATGGACCAAGTTTAATCAGATACTTCAAAATCAAATACAAGAAAAAACAATGGAGCAACAGTATGAATATCAATACAATGGTCAGGCAATGTAAAATACAAAGCAATATCAATACAACGGTGATGGACCACTGACCCCAGTGAACAGCAAGTAGAATCAAGACTCGAGCAAAACAAAGATGACCATGCCACCAGACTATATGAATACACAAAGTAATGCCAACATACTATGTAGTGAATGACAAAAGTAAGAACAATCTTCGAAGTCAACTTTTCTCTCGGCCTTACAGGAGCCAGAGTGTGCAGTGACAATATACAATGATAACCAGAGCAGTGTTGTACACATGAATGAAACTGTAACACAACTCAAGTAACAAACTGCACTAACTCAAACTTCAAGAGGAGCATACACACTAGTACACATATACAAACTACAAATGCACTTACAACTGAAACTGTCTCGAAGTAAATGAAAACAAATGCAAAGACCAGTGATGCAACTCAATACAGAAAATACCAGTCCAAACATGAAGTGTAACTGCACATACCAAAGTGAAGCAAGAAGACTTCAATATGTACACGAGTCGTGTACAAAGGCACACTGGAATACGTAGTGAAACGAAGTGATGAACCAACAATGCAAGCAAGACCAGACAACATGTTATACAAAGAACAGTGCAGTCATGATATGCAAGCATCAATGACATATACAAAGTCAATGCAACAGTGGACAGTGCAAGATAGAAACAGTGGTCAGATCAAGTGCAGCAGTAAATGGTAGCAACTCGAACTCAAGTCAAGCTACATGAAGACTAACAGTAAGCAGTGCCAAAAGAACAGCAGCCTAAATGTACAAGTGAAGCCACCAGAATTTCATATCAAGCAAGTTCGGCATCAGGTTGAAAATACAATAGGGCAATCAACAGAGATGAACACAAGCTTCAGACTCAAGTACATATACAAAAATGCTACAAAGAACAAACCACCAGATGACAAAACAGTATAAATGAAGACTAACAGACTTGAACATATGATCAGTGGCAAGCATGCAAATACACAGTGGAAAAGATGAATGCATATACAGATGCAGACATGCCAGAGTTTTTATGAAGCCGAAAATGAACAAAGTGCCAAAACAATTTCAAGTTGAACAAGTTAATGTCGTAGTCACAGTGAAATCAACATAATCAAATCAAGTGACCGAAGTCAACAGAAATCAAAGTCGTGGTGGCCATAAAAGAAATCAACATCGTTAAATAAAATCAAATGTAACAGTTTCAAACCAAAACCATGGTGGCCAAGAAATTGAACCAAGTCAGAAATCAACACCGTGTTATTCAAGTAAATTGAAAAAGTCAGTAATCATCTCAAGCATCCAAACGAAGATCAATGGCCAACGCGAAGTAATTGACGAATTCAAATAAATATATACGAACGAAAATATAGGGGTTCGAACCCTATATAAAAAAGTAACATCATCGGCAATATCATCGAGTTCAAACAAACTAACGAGTAAAGCAAAAAGGGCATAAATAACATACCGAAGTATAAATCGAACTCGATCGAATTGAAGCAGCCGTATGAGAATCGAGGAAACGGTCGATTGCCGAAGCAAAGTAGTACAATAGCCATTGTAATCAACCAACAATCAATCGGCGCCTCAATTGCCAAAACCCTAATATCAGAACGAGGAACGAATGAAGTAAAGAGGACGAAGCCATTTTCAACGCAAATACAAGGAGTCGGCCGATATAATAAAATGAAAAGGGGATACATTTTTAATAATAAAGTGGGCCGGCCTTGTTGTAATTATATAAAGCTTTAGTTTTATAAATTAAGGTTTTGTGTTTAATTTGTTTTTAAATTTGTATTTTCCTTTTTAAATTGTTTACAAATTTAAGCGTAGTTTAAGAATTGTTTAATTTTCCTTTTTAAATTGTTTAATTTTTATTAATAACGTGGCGTAGTTTAAGAATTCGGAACTCAGTGGCTGAGTTGTGGCAGGGTTTTAAGCGTAGAGTTAAAGCTAGTCGATAGTGGGTATCACCGAGTTTACGTGTGTAAGCGTCTGACTGCTTAATTTCTAGTAGAAACCTTAAGGGCAGCACGTAGGCAGGGTTTTGCCAAAGCTGGGTAAATTCTATGTCGTTCTGTTTCTGCATTTATTATTCTGCTATTATATATGCTGTTATAATTATGATATATTTGTGTTGAAATTATTTTATACAAACTTCCGCATTAAATTTTTATAACTGATAGCATCACCCTATTCACCCCCCTCTAAGGTGAAATCGATCCTACAAGTGTGTCAATATCCGATCTTGGTAATGTATCTAGTTAGGTCACTTCTGTATGATCTTTCCTAAAAAGGAATGTACTAGGTAACCAAGAAGAGTAAGGATCTATCATTTCTATACAAATTCTTAAATATACAAAAGTTTCTTTCGGTCAATAAATACGGCTAGTTGTCGTGAAAATAATGTCCAAGATACTTCTTTGTGCTTGGTTGTACTCAAATCCACAAGTTGCCCAATATTCTTGAGAGGTGGGTACTATATGTGTATGTTGCAGTACAAATAAAGGAATTACCTTCCAAAAGATAAACTAGATGAAGTTTCACTCACATATGTGTTTGGTTATTTCCGGATATGAGTTAGAAAAATAGCACAAACCATTATTATTGTTATTATTATTTTCAATTTTGACCGCATTGTATTTAATTTGTCATGTATCGTTATCCATGTACAAAATTTAGCTTTTGGACATGAATATACTTTCCATAAGTGTTTGAAATAAGTTAGTTTAATATGCGGAAATAGTAAGAAAATTATATAGTGTTTTTGATGTGTACTCTTTATTATTCGACCCTCATATCAACATGTCATTTTGTCCATCCATGATTTTATGTTCTGTTTTTAGAAATAAGTAATTAGAATTGTCTAAGAGAATTTAAAAAAAGGTTGTCATGAAAAGTTAGGTTCCATTTGAAGTCTCGTGTTGGGTTAAAGAGATCGACAATGAGATCAATTTTTGTTAGAGGATATTTTGAAGAGATATGGAAATTCCAGGTTTAATGGGAATGAACTTGATAGAGTTAGGGATATGCCCTAGCGGCAATTATTTAATTTTTTACATATATCTAACTCGATAATAATTCTTGTTCGAAATAATTGTGTTTTCTTTCTATTATATACTTGATATAATGAGTTATATTAATTAACTAATTTAATTAAAAATATATTTAATAGAAAGTCATAAATGGTATGTTTTGTGATAATGGTTACTATATGTTCTAAGCATGAGTGCTTTATTACAATAAAATAAACATATGTTTTAAATATTCTTAATCATGATGTATCAAGACTAGATATCGATGCATACATTGAGAGTAGAGTGCATAAAACTCTTCAAATGTTGGGTAATGTATTACTCATGATTTTTGGGGGCACCAAGGGGTTACATACTGATGACTAATGAATAATTAAATAACTCACCCGTTAGTCCTTTATTGGTTAATATAACTATGGTCAAACAGAAAATATCGATGTGACAAAATTACACAGTTCTCTCAACTTGAGAATACTATTGATCTTCATTGTGGAAATTCCACTTTGATTATATTTTAATCGTGGCACGACGTCCATCGAATGACTATAGTTGGGTCAAGTAGAAGCATTGGAAGTGAAACACTATTCAATAAATAATTCACCTCCTCAATTTTATGAGATTAGTATCACTGTCAACCAAGTTTGACACAAAGTCAAAGTCTTTAGCTAAAGTAGTTCGGTCAATAATAATTGTTATTATTGAACCAATGAATTTTGTGTTTAGGCTATAAATTGGATATGGATGATATTGGAATTTTGACTATTACCAAATTCCATAGGTCCTAATGTATATAATTTTGACGATGTGAATGTAAATGATTGTCACTAATGGGTAACTCTTATAATAAGTAAAATTGCATTTTACGAAAAAGATGTTAAGAGATAAATTCAACTAAAATGTCATACCATTAGCTATAGTAACATTTGAATGTTAATATTTGAATTGTTCGATATTAATCGCTGACTTAATTTACATCTTTGAGTCACACTATCGAAATGATGAATATCCTGAATAACCACATGATTTAATTAATTTTTAATTATTAAAAATTAATTAAATTAATTTTTAATTATTAAAAATTAATTAAATTAATTAATATCTATGAAATATTAATTATAATTTTTTTTAATTTATTAGATTTCATTAGTACTCAAGAAAGTTTGCATATAAATGTTATAAACGTGTGTATTGATATACGATATCGGTAGAAATTTCAAATTTGATTTAAATAGAATAATTGCTGAGATTGGCTTTTAATAAATCAAATTAATTAATATTTATAAAATATTAATTGTTAAAATATTTCTTAATTGATTTGTTTGATTTCCATTAGTATTTAATAATGTGCGCATATAAAATTTATAAATACGTGTATAGGTGTATGATATCGACAAGAAATTTAAATTAGACTTAAATGGCAATAATACAAATTGTATTTTGGAAATTTTAAGGATGCTGGGCCCAATATGATGGCCGGTTATGATGTAGGGAAGTAAAGGAATTTTTGAATTCGAAATGAAGGGGTAACACTAATTAAAGGGGAGAAAAAGACCATATCTTCATTACACATTCATTTCCTCCTTTATCTATATTTTTCTCTATCATTTTCTTTCCTCTCTCTACGGAAACTCTAGGCCAAATTTTCTTGGTGGAAAAGCTTCAAACATTCCAAAAATTCATCAACCAAAACCAAATAGATATAGGCAATTATCTCTTTATTGTTGCAGACGTAGAGAGTAATCTCTCAAATCTAGGAATTGTTCATTCATTCAATGGGTTTCTCCTAGCTTCATCCTTGGATAATTCTATAAATTTGTATCTTTTTTTTTTACATCCTCATGATTCTGTATCTCTTTCTTTTGTTCATATATGTGAATTGGGGTTTGATTTGAATATCCCAATAACCCTTTTGAATCAAGTGTATATTTTATCACACAAAAAAACCTTGCTATGTCCTCTGCTATTTGTTATAATGAATAATAATAATTTCATTTGTATATTTTATATATGCTTATTTATCCAATTTTCTTAACCCAGATCTAGAGCTTCTTGTCATGAATCTGTATATGCCTATATCGTCTGATTTTTTATTGTTATATGAATAAAAACAAATTTAAATTTTGGAATAATCTTGCCAATAAGTTAGTTTTCATACTAGAATATTTAGATCTAATGTTTACATATAAATTTATTTGTGAATAAAATTTTGAAATAATTGCAATTAATCATTGATTTAATCGTCTTATGTTTGTATAATTTTGAAACAAATTAAGCTTATCGAAACAAAAGTGGAGACTTAATTTGGTGGTCTATTTCTTGTTTTACAATTGTTTTGCTAATTAAATCAAAAGAGGAAACAATAATATGGTGATCCATTTCTTTCTTTACAATTGTATTTAAACTAATACTAAATCTTTATTTAAGAGGCAAACATTCTATTTCACAAGCTGCTTGGATGTTATTCTTACATTGTTTTATTTTAAATCTTATTTTGATTTGTGTGTGAATATAATTTTATATACATTTATGCATATATGCGTGTATTTTTATTTAACTCAAGTTTCAAATGGGGTTTATGTAAGTTATAGCAGTTAACTTTTAAACTACAATAATTATACATTGCATTTATTGATTTATTGCATGTAATGTAAATAAAGTATCTATCAATGTAAACTTCTATGTAAAATATTTATTTTGTATGTACATATATTTATATATATGTGAAGATATATAAGTGTGTGTGTTAATTTAATTGTGAGAATAACATTTTTGTTTTAGACGACAAAGGCATATATAGAAGGGAAATGTGTCTGTTGCGGTGTAAATCCCAATACCTAAACAACATTCACATTAACTATGTACCCTTTTCATAAGTTGCACTTACACTTTACACATGAGTGCATTTGATATGGTCCTCATAATATACAATTAACTAATTTTAAACAATTATTATAAAATGGAAAATTTTCAAATAGAAAAATTTAGAAAAGTTCTGAATGAAGTTAGCCTACATAGGCCTAATAAGATCCAAAATGGTATTTTTTTTTTAAAACTCACACATTTCTTCGCCTGCAGGTTGGCCTAGTTTTAACAACGGCAATAGAGTCCAATAGCCTATGCGGTCTAAATTAGTCATGTTTGGACTAACTAAATAAGTTTTCCCACTTAGAACGGTGTCTAAAAAGACAATGTCTAGGATTGGGATTGGGTAATTAAGTACCATGTCCTACTTGGTTACCGGCTTGGGCTGAAAGGTGAAGTGAGCCCAAAGGTTACCCCAAATAGAAAAGTATAATTTTAATTTGGCATTGGGCTAATTTTCTATTTTTTTTGAAAATCAAAATAAAAGATTTTAAATTCAGAAGTTAAATTTAAAATAAAAACATTTTTATTATAAAAGTTATGATAAGACAAAAGTTTTCAAACAGTTTGAAAAGATAATGATATTCTCTAAATCTTTGAAAACGTTTGAATACTAATTTCAAAATTTAAAATTTATTAATACGGTTAATAAAATGAACTAATTAAATAAGTTAATTAATACATAGTTATATACCTATGTTATAAATATAATATATGTTATGTTATTTTAAAGTGTTTAAGATAACATATGTATACATGTGCGTATATAAAATAAATTTACAAAATTAATATAATTTAACTAAAATTGTTCGATTAATAAATTAGTTAAAGGTTAATTAATTAAATAAATAAACTAAAGGTAAATTAATTGAATAAATTAATTAAAGGTTAATTAATTAAATAAAAATACACACATATAAGATATATGTGTTGTACTATAAAGATTACAACATACATATATACAATTCAATATAAACGTTATAATAGAATAATATAAAATTAATTAAAAAAGTTAATTAATTAAAACTAATCAAGTAAAATTTAATTAATATAGTGCGATACATACAATCATTATATAAGTTAGTTATATATGATAATTGGAACTTATACAATATAAATGTATAAATTAAACGTGGAACGATAAGAATCCCAAATAGACTTAAAGATTAAATACATGCGTATAGTATGTATACCATGATTTCTGATATGTCCGACACTTGAATCACAAAGGGTATTTTTTTAGAAATACATAATTGCATAAGTCGATAGCACTCAATTAATTATATTAAATATTATGAATCCTTAGTATAAACGTTGCCATCCACCATTTATATAGTAATAGATTATTTGCATACTCTCTAGTGGTTGAGCAAACTCAAGCTAGAGATGTTATATGCTGTATTATAAATATATTAAATAGACGAGGTAAGATAACTAAATGTATTTATTAAGCAGACTCAATGTGCATATATTATACTTAAGCCGTCGCGAAGTGGTAGGTACAAGTGAATAATTTTTCTTTATTTGTTAAGCAAACTCAAGGTCGAAATGAGATTAGAATATGAAATTATAGGTGATGAATTGTATATGATACATCCAATAAGGAGTTATCAATCATTTGTGAGGATATGACTTGTTGAGCAAACTCAAGGTCAAAATCCCAAGACAAACAAGTTCTAACACCCACTAGTGAAGTCGAATGACTTCTATGTTACATCTTAGGGTTTGGAGAAGCATAAAAGGCTAGTGGGAGTCTTTACCTTTCTAATATTGTAAGAACTGCTATGTATAATTAAAATAATATATACTTTAATAAATTCTTGCATTAAATATGATTGATAAAATGTTTGTCAATTAAAATATACAAAGGAACTGAATTAAAAATTGACAAAGGAATATAAAATATACTTGCCAATAATTATTTACAAGTTAACCCATGCAACCGTTAATTATACAACCACTAAATACGTTTGTAACTTGGTCATATATGAGTTTACTTGCCTGAAACTGTGTATTATCTTCAATGAATTTCGAACTCTAAAATAATAGAAACATATGGATATTTGATCAATATGCAATCACATATAAATATTATATGGTGAACGATCATAATTCGTAATGTATGAAACCTCAATAAAGTTAGTTCATTGAAATAAGTAAGTAAATTTTAGTGTGAGATCGTGCATGCAACATGATTGATCATAATAATAATCTTGTTGTGTTAAATGTAACACTAGACTAAATGTTACAAGATATATCTAAGAATTTGATCATTGAAATGTCAATTTGGTCAGTTTACGTAAAGTGCAATTTATTTGATATCCTTAAAAGCTAAGGATGGCCAAATGCACTTTGTAGAGAGGATTTCCTTTAATGGTTCGATCATTCAAAATGGAAATCGAATGTATAAGTGTATATGTAACTTAAGGCACAGTTGGGATGAAGAGAGTGAATGGTCACTTCTGCTTGGAATTGAGAATTTTAAAATAATTATAGATACTTAACTTTGGAATGAGAAATATGATTTTAATTCTAAAATTATTTTTGTATAGAATTTTTTTTCAATGATATTTATTTCTTTGAATTTAAGATGCTTGATCTGAAAATTCTCAACTATAAACAAGTTATAGTAAATGAAGTAAATAGCCCATATTAAGTAGTTGAATGGAGCTTCGTATTTCGTATGCTATTATAGTAACGGCGCAAATAGTGGGAGCATGCCATATAACACTTATTGGTCACACTAAGTTACAAAAGTTGTTTTCGTAAAACATATAAAAATATTTATGAAATAATAATTTTTTTTCAATATTGACTAAAAAATAGGCATAGTTTCATTTCAATATGAATATTATGAATATTCGTTATAAAATAAACCTATAATAATGGTATTTATGGTGCATTGGAAATACAAAAGTATCTAAATTATTTGCAATTGTTTTGGAATTATGGACTAAGCCAAAGTTTGGAAAAAATAATTCTTTGTGCAGTGTCGATTTCACCCTAGAGGGAGGTGAATAGGGTGATACTATTAATTATAAAAATTTGTTACGAAAGCATATAAAATAATTTCAACACGGATAATACCAGAATAATAACAAAAAATAAAACACACAGATTTACCCAGCTTCCGCAAAACTCTGCCTATGTGTTGCCCCTAAGGTTTCTACTAGAAATTAAGTAGTCAGACGCTTACACACGTAAACTTGCGACACCCGCTATCGAATAACCTTAACTCTATGCTCAAAACCCTGCCACAACTCAGCCACTGAGTTGCGAATTCTCGAACTGCACCACCGTAGTTCGTCCTCTAGTCACATGACTAGAAATTACAAAGGTTTAAAAAGAAAAATACAAATTTTAAAAAAATTATTAAACAAAAGCCCTAATTTTAGAATATTAAAGCAAATCCAAATCTATTTAATCCGGCCTAAAGTCAATTTAAGTTTATTTAAAAATATTTCCTCCTTTTGTTTGTTTCTTCGGCCTTTTTCTTTGAATTAAAAATGGCTGCTTTGTCTGTTGCTCATTCATTTCTTCTTTGCTCTGAAATTACGGCTTCTGAATGAAGTCGCCGCTTTGTCAAATTGATTGCTGATGATTCGATTCCTTTCTTCGATCGATTATATGTTCATGGCAGCTTCAACCAAGTCGAGTTCGAATGTAACGTGAGTTGGTAAGTTCGTTCCCTTTTGATTTATCCTATACTCAACTTTGATTCGAGTTGAATGATTATTCTCTGTTGCTTGAACTCGAATGATTAATGCCGATGATGTTTTAGGGTTTATATACGGTTCGATCTCCTATAATTTCGTTCATATATTGTATACGAATTCGTCTGATACTTTTATGCATGGCCACTTGATTATGTTTGTATGCTTGAGATTGATCTTGACTTGTTCACATTTTTATATTTTGTTTACTTGATTTTCATGGCTTTGAATTGCTTATGATTAATTTATTGGCCACCATGGTTTCGAATTTCTGGCATTTGAACTATTCGATTTCGTTCTTGTTGACTTCAGCTTGATATTATGATAATGTTTGACTCGGCACTGACTCGTTTAATTTGAAATTCCTGATGCAAGCTGCCTTTTTCCAGCTTCTCTGTCTTTTTTATTATGATTAATTTCTTAGCCACCACAGTTTCAAATTTCTGGCATTTGAACTATTTGATTCCGTTCTTGTTGACTTAAGCTAGATATTATGATAATGTTTGACTCGGCACTGACTCGTTCAATTTGAAATTCTTGATACAAGCTACCTTTTACCGGCTTCTCTGTCTTTGTTTAAAATTGCTGTGTCACAGTCATTGTTGCGCTGGTTGATTTCGACCTGATGCTTGAAGTTATGTGTGATATACTATGGTATTGCAGTCTTATTCACACTTCATATGTAACGACCCTTTAAATTCGATGATTTTAAATGTGATAATTTACTAGGATTTCTAATTTAATTTAGAATGAAATCCAAACGAATTAAGTAGAAAAAGGATTCTCACCTGGATATGGAATTTAATATGAGAAATTTAT
Organism: Allium cepa; assembly: GCA_030765085.1. NCBI lineage: Eukaryota > Viridiplantae > Streptophyta > Magnoliopsida > Asparagales > Amaryllidaceae > Allium > Allium cepa. Next base: position 236,416,099 of record CM060943.1, on the reverse strand, counting down.
GAAAATGTTAAATGGTTTTAATGCAATGAAAGATTTTAAACGGTAAATGGGAATAAATTAAGGAATCATATTAGTTCCAGTTAATAGATTACGACTTGAATGAGATTCCAATTTAATAAAATCATTTAAATGTTATGATTTGATTTTTATGGAATATGAGAAATACAAATGTAGGGATTTGATTAATATATATGTTATTTGTTCAGGGTATTGAATAAAATTGGGAATCCAATTTAAATTAATGATAATAACGTTGATATTAGTTAATAAATAAATTTCAATGCAATGCCCATAAATGAATGAAATGAAATGAATATATGTAAAATGTATACTAGGTTATTTATCAAATAGGAGGAAAGAAGAATGAATATCGAATTTATTTATGAATAAATATATATATTAAATAGTAATGAAATGTAAAGTAAATGGCGATTGTATAAAACCAATGCAATAAGATTTTCTAATAGTAACTGAATGTAGACGTGTGAAATAGAGTTAATGACTATAATTATTGTACGTTACTTATTTTATTAGTTGTCAATGTTAATCTGGAATCAAATTCAATTTATCCCCAAAATTACTGCAGTTAAAGTGGAATAAATTGGTAAATGAAGAATGTTGGATCCAAATAAGTTGTAACCAAGGAAAATCCCATTTTTAATAAACTATGCGGGAAAAGAAATGAAACCAAAATGAAAATGTGAAAATATAAAATGTAATGAAATTCTAAGTAATAATGACGTTGTTAGTTAAGTGAAAACTGATTTAATATTAAGTTGTAACTGGATAAAAATCAAATTTATTTGGAATTGATTTGCAATCAATTGAATTTATTGCAATTAAATGGATTCAATATTTAAAATAATTATGTAAATATTATTTGGAAGAAATTGAAGTTATTTGGGTAATAAGTATTGTAATTGGCTAATTTAGATACTTTACAGTGAAACGAAAATTATTAATGCAATAGTTTGATTGCAATATTTAATTCATCTAATTGATGATAAAGATTTGTTATATTTATTTAATAGGAATTTTGGGGCATTTAATAGGTAATTGCTGATTTTGAATCGAATTAAAGGGATTACTGAAATCAAAATTTAGCAACTTTTAAGCCATTGCAATTGATTTAGAATATAAAGAGTTGTCTATTTAATTGAGTTAAATTTTTGAAATTGCGTTGTTGCAATTATATGGGAAATAAAACGTTAAGGATAACCAGTATTCAAGATTTACCATCTATTTAGGATATTAATTGTAACTGACAATCAACTGCAATAAATAATAAATAATTATTACGTCAACGTTAATTGAAGTGATATTTGAAATTTAATATTTAGGAATTATGTAAATAGAAGTTCAGATGAAATTGGAAATATTTACATATGGAAGTATGAATCCAATGATAAATTCTTCTATTTGACAATAATAATGGAAAGTAAATTTAATTAAAATTTTTGGAAATTTAATTTATAATTTGGTGAAATTAATGAAATTTTGGGATTTCTAAAATTTTAAATTCGACAAGTTAAATTTTTGTTTAAATTAGTATAGGTGATTGAAAAATTTATAATAATAAGAATCGTCAATTATCAAAAAGAAATGGAAAATTTGATTTAATTGACTAATTTTTAATTTATTTAATTAATATAAAAATAGCCATTTTTGTCACGGAATCGGATTTTGACGAAACCAGTTTCATCGGATCTGTATCAGTGAATTATTGTAGGGTTTCAAGTTTCGTATCGATGGACTTTTCGTTTGATCGTACGAACGCGAAACGCCTTGAAATCGATTTAATTAAAATTGATTTGAAATCAATTTGGAAATTTTGTTTTCATCATAACTTCTTCATACGATATAATTTGGACGTGAAACTTTTTCCATCGCGTTCATAATATTTTAAAATACCTATTTGGATATATGGTTTTAATAAATTTCGTTCCAGGGTCAGAACGGGCTTTTTGGGCCAACTACCGTTTAGCACGTTCGTAATTTGTGCCCACCTAGCCTACTACAATTTGTCTATATATATGTTGTGATAAACCCTAGCCTCCATCTTCTATCAATTGTCTGTACGTTCATTTTCTTCATCTCTTTCTCTTCCTCAATGGTTGCAAAACCTAGATCTACTTCCATTCAAAATTTCAATGAAAATTCAAACTCTCCAGAAAAATTCCATAAAAATATATGTCATAGTTCTCAGTGTTCGTAATCTGCTGGTGTGATTTATTTTTCGATTGGAGCTATCGTTCGTCCAGTAAAATTCAAACCATTTTCGGCCATTCATCATCGTCGCAACAAAAGTCATCGGATCGGGAAACCATTTCTGGGTTTTGACGAGGAAACGTAGGGGAGTGCATCCGTGTGGTTATTGCATCGAATAAACGGCTAGATCTTCGTGAAATCGCAGATTAGGGTTTGGATAAGGTGGCGGCGGCCGGCTCTGGAGGCCACGTGGGCGAGTCGCGCTGGCCGTGGGAGGTGCGGCTAGGCCGTAGGAAGCAAATGGTGGTAGTGGCGTGGGCTATGATGGCCGAAGGCAGTGGTGAAGTCTGGTCAAAGCACGGTCAAGCAGGGCCATAGTGGGTTCGAACTTGCGTGAACGGTAGGGAGAAGTTGGCATGCGCGTCTCTGCTGTGACGTGGAAAGGTTTTTATTTGTCTTGTTTTAATTTTTAATTTTGAATCTTTGAACGTTTATTCGAATAACTTTCACATACGGATTCCGATTTACGCGAAATTTCTTTTGTTAGGATCGAAATTAAATTCCGGATCTGATGACGTAGGTTTAGATAGATTTGGAAACCGTCGGATTTTTGGGTTTAAATCGAATTTAAATTCGATTTAAATTCAAAAGGTGAGTGTTTTAACCCACTCACAACTTCTAAAAGTTTTTATGTTTGTTAAATTTATTTTGGATATGAGTAGAAATTTATTTATGATTGTTTGGCATGTTTTATTCAGCATATCTGTTAATTTGCATTTGTTTAATTTAACTGTTAATTTAGTTTATTTATTACATATTAATTGACAGTTAGAATTTATATATTTGCATATAAACTGCTAGTTAAACAGTTATAAAATTTATTACTGAATATAAACTGTTAGTTCAATAGTTGTTAAATTTATTGTTGAATATAACTGCCAGTTATTACCTGTTATATATTATCAGATATATACTGATATTGATTTAATTTTGGATGATGATTGTGATTTGGATGATGGATGATGCTGATGAATGGATGTTTATTTTATCATTAAACTGCAATTTATCATGCATATTTCATTTCATTCGGGATTGTGGTTTGAAATGATATACAACCGCAAAATTTTATATCTTTTAAATTGCGGATTGAAATGATAAATATCCGTATCACTTGACCATAGGATAGAAAATTTTATACAGGCACCGTGGTCTATATATAAAAATATTTTAAAGTGATTTCTATGGTTTGGATGGAATACGGTTTATAAAAAGTTAATTTTGATATTTTCTTCTATATATACACATATAAAGTTAGAAATTTTGAATTTAAACTGGGTATAAATCTCTTAAATAAAAATGGAAAAATTGAGAAAATGAAGTTTGGTAATTTATATCATATGTTAAATGTTTAAGTTTGGAAATTTTAAGATATGATATCTATAACCGGATTTTTCCAAGATAATTTAAAATGAATATTTTAGTATAAATTAAATTGAAGAAAATATTTAATTGCTAGAAACTGGAGTTTTATTTATTTATTTTAGGTAAATATTCGGTAAATATTCAAGACTAAATAATAGAACATTGGATTTGTGGAAAGAATAAATTTCAATTTTAGTTTGAAATATTAATACTCCAAATGGATATATATATATATATATATATATATATATATATATATATAGAAATTGAAGTGGTTTTGGAACTTGAAAGTGCTTTTTAAATTTTAGTTTAGACTTTAAATAAAGAAATAATATTTGTAAAGCCATGGAAATTATTTTTCTTTACAAATTAACCTCAAAGTTAAACCATTTATTTTATATACCGTTGAATATCCAAACCATTCAAGTTTTAGAAGTTATGGTTTTAAAAGTATGAATTCCGAAATATTATGTTTTGAAAGTATAATTCAAATGCTGGGTTCCAGATATTTTTAATTTTAAACCAGTATGATTTTGGAAAAGGATTATATTTGAGATAAAATGATATCATATTATTTTGGATTTTAATTTGATATCGTATGGGAAATTTTATTCTGGTTTAAAGTATAAACTATTTTTAAATGACCGCGGTGTTATAATAACGATGGGTTGGCAAAGAGACCGGGATCGGATTTGGACATACTCTCTGTCGATATCGAAAACCACTTTGACTAACCGTGTACGCGGTGGAGATTCCAGAATGAAGTAGGTTGGTGGCGACGTTTCCTGTAAGGTAAATACGTGGACCCAACTCCCGTGAGTTGGCATAAGGTGGCTAAAACAGGAGCGATTCTCGGGCCAATGAGGTCATTCCTCTGATCGAACGCACTCCTTCGATACTATACTCTGACTTTGGATTGTTTCGGTGGCCACTATTGATTTCTTTGATTTGGGGGTGTTAGTTCGAGGTAGGCGGTAGCTGCGGCTACGCGTTGCCACCAGCCCGGATAGCAATTGGTATATCTACCCTGGCATTGCCTAGTTGTGCCGTGTCACCTACCCTAGCGCGCCTTATACGATTTTGGTTTTGTACCATACCTATGGAGTGCTCTCTAACGACACCCAGTACGGGGGAGATTACGGTACTGTATAGACTATGGGAATATATTCTGTGTTAAGGGCTATATGGGTAACCCCTTAACGCTATTTAAAAGTAGGTTTATTTTATAATTAGACACTATTATAATAGCGCAATATACTATATAGTAAATAGTTTAACGGATCCTTAGGAGATGTAAATCCCGAGCATCTCTTGAGTTACTGCACTCATATTTATTTCTGTTAATTTAACTCACATAAGATCTTTTAGTTCTGACTCGAGTGTTTTTGTCTTTTCAAATTCGCTCGGGTCAGTCCGAGCGTTTCAGGATTTGAAGTTTAGCTCTGGAGGACGAAGACGAAGATTTGTATTACTATTATCTACTATTATTCCACTACACTATATTCCGCTGCATTGATATTATTGGTATGTGAACTCTGATATTTAATTGTATAAAGAAGAATCAAATGTTTTGTAAACAGTTTTATAAACTGTATATATTATTATTATATTTTTCCTTCCGCTGTGAGATTCTATTTTGTTTTATTTCTTCTCTGTTTTCTTATTTACCCCATAACAATCCGCCCTTCCGTATGGTTTGAATTGGCACGTGTGTCTGTTTAAATCGTGCGAAAAGGCGGGATGTTACAGTTGGTATCAGAGCTTTGGTTTAGCGATAAACCTTAGCTTTGTGGGGTTTGACTCTTTGTTAATAGGGTAGTAATACCCTATGGGAGTCGCTGAGTGTATATATATGAGAGAGCGTATTTGTTAGTGTTATAAAAAGATTTTGATATTGTGTTAATCTGTTCCGTTTTGTATTTATAAATTCTGGTTGGTGCATGGGACGCTATGACATCAATAGGGATTTCTAAACACTTAATAGGACAGACCGACATAATATTGTTTTAATATAGGTGAATGAAATAATTTTGCCTATTTTATTTTCTATATATATAATAAAATTTTCAAATGATATCTATATTTGGTTGCAATAGATTGGTTGTTAGGAATAAAATTTACAAATAATAGGTAAAATAAGATTGAATTTAGAATCAATGAAATTTGGAAATTTTAGAACTTAAGTCCGGGATTTTTGAAAATCTGCCTTTAAAGGATTTATGAAATATAATGATTTGTTTTATAGGTATTTTCTTAATAAATATTTAGTATAATTCGGAAGAATTGTTTTAAAGAAGATTTTGGAGAAATAAATTTTGTACTTTCCTCTCTGTCGCTGGAAAATAATTTCGGTGATGGCGGCCGCATCATCGACTTTCATTTTCGAGTTTCGAAGGGGAAAGGCCACTGTAGTAAATTCTACTGCAGATTTATTTTGAAATTATCTAAAATTTTAATTGTTTAAATATAAATAGGGATATATGAGTTGTAAGAAATTATTTATCTATTATTTTTTAAAATAATTTGAAATTTGACCCGGTATTTAATTCTTAAATTTCCATTAATTAATGGTTTAAATTATTTTAGTGAAATAAAAGGTAAGTAGTTAATGAATTGAAACCTCTAATTTAGGTAAGAGAATAAATGCAAGGTTATAGAGGGCAATTTGAAATTTTTAACATATGAGACAAAGAGTAATATGTTGAACATTAAATTTAATTAAAAGATGAGATAAAACTAGGTATAAGTTCTTTTGCATTTTCTTTAACATAAATAACTTAATATGAAAAGTTGAAATGTTTAATAAAGGATTGGAATAGAATATTATACAAGTAGAAGTTTTGAAAATAATGAAGTATTAAATGAATTGCTATTATAAATAAGAATTTAATGGTATAAACTTAAGTATAATTGAAATTTTACTAAAATTAAGCTATTAATAGGTGATTTAAACTTAAGTAAATAAAATGAAATTCTTTAATAAATAAGGTTGGATGTGTAGGGTTATTAACTTAAGTATGATTTAAATGCTACTAGTTGAATAAAATGGAAAGTAGGTAATATAAATAAATGACTGTAAACCCTAGGTAATAAATTAATAAAATCCTTTATTTATAAGAATGGAGTTATAAGGTTAAGAATTAAAGTGAAATTAAAAAGGGATTTCTATAATTAAATAAAATAGAAATGTAAGTATCAACTAAATGATTGAAATTTAAGCAGTGCATTAGATGCAATACAAATAAAAGGGAAACTTACATAACCTGAATAAATGAAAATGAATAATTGAAAGTAATAAGTAGAAATAAAGAAAACAACCACTGAATGAGGAAATAAAAGTTAAAAGTTGTTAGAAATAAATGTAAATTTTAAAAGGATAATTGATGTGGTATATAAATGAAAATAAGTGAAAATAAAAGATAAACTGTTATATGAATGAAAAGATCAAACTGCTAATGTATGAAGAAAAAAAATTATAATGAATTAATTGATTTGTTGGTTGAATTGTATTGTTTGATTTATGGTTGGTCGGGTAAGGAAATTTGAAGTAGTTGGATGAATAAATAATCTATTCGATCTCATCTAAGACTGTTGAGTATATGATGCACTGGATAGTTAGTTTTCATTCCGTACCATTTCAAGCTTTGAACCCGAGCAACTATTTGTTTGTTGATTATATGGTTGTTTATATTTGTTGTGTATGCTGTTTGTTGAAATGGATGGTTATTGGATTGATTTGTTGTTAGTGGCTGAAACCACTTAGAGATTATTTGAAAATGTTTTCCAATCTTTATTTATTTTAGTACATAAGGATATAATGATTATAAAATGGGTATTTTATTTAAGGTAATAAATTTAGTAAATTATTGTTTAAAGATGTACTGTTTATTTAATTCTTCCTTCTCTTTTCTTTTTCCTTTTCGGGGACGAAAAGTTTTGAGTGGGGGAGAGTGTAACGACCCGTTAAATTTGATGATTTTAAATGTGATAATTTAATAGGATTTCTAATTTAATTTAGAATGAAATCCAAACGAATTAAGTATAAAAAGGATTCTCACCTGGATATGGAATTTAATATGAGAAATTTATGAAAATGTTAAATGGTTTTAATGCAATGAAAGATTTTAAACGGTAAATGGGAATAAATTAAGGAATCATATTAGTTCCAGTTAATAGATTACGACTTGAATGAGATTCCAATTTAATAAAATCATTTAAATGTTATGATTTGATTTTTATGGAATATGAGAAATACAAATGTAGGAATTTTATTAATATATATGTTATTTGTTCAGGGTATTGAATAAAATTGGGAATCCAATTTAAATTAATGATAATAACGATGATATTAGTTAATAAATAAATTTCAATGCAATGCTTATAAATGAATGAAATGAAATGAATATATGTAAAATGTATACTCGGTTATTTATCAAATAAGAGGAAAGAAGAATGAATATCGAATTTATTTATGAATAAATATATATATTAAATAGTAATGAAATGTAAAGTAAATGGCGATTGTATAAAACCAATGCAATAAGATTTTCTAATAGTAACTGAATGTAGACGTGTGAAATAGAGTTAATGACTATAATTATTGTATGTTACTTATTTTATTAGTTGTCAATGTTAATCTGGAATCAAATTCAATTTATCCCCAAAATTACTGCAGTTAAAGTGGAATAAATTGGTAAATGAAGAATGTTGGATCCAAATAAGTTGTAACCAAGGAAAATCCCATTTTTAATAAACTATGCGGGAAAAGAAATGAAACCAAAATGAAAATGTGAAAATATAAAATGTAATGAAATTCTAAGTAATAATGACTTTGTTAGTTAAGAGAAAACTGATTTAATATTAAGTTGTAACTGGATAAAAATTAAATTTATTTGGAATTGATTTGCAATCAATTGAATTTATTGCAATTAAATGGATTCAATATTTAAAATAATTATGTAAATATTATTTGGAAGAAATTGAAGTTATTTGGGTAATAAGTATTGTAATTGGCTAATTTAGATACTTTAAAGTGAAACGAAAATTATTAACGCAATAGTTTGATTGCAATATTTAATTCATCTAATTGATGATAAAGATTTGTTAGATTTATTTAATAGGAATTTTGGGGCATTTAATAGGTAATTGCTGATTTTGAATCGAATTAAAGGGATTACTGAAATCAAAATTTAGCAACTTTCAAACCATTGCAATTGATTTAGAATATAAAGAGTTGTCTATTTAATTGAGTTAAATTTTTGAAATTGCGTTGTTGCAATTAAATGGGAAATAAAACGTTAAGGATAACCAGTATTCAAGGTTTACCATCTATTTAGGATATTAATTGTAACTGATAATCAACTGCAATAAATAATAAACAATTATTACCTTAACGTTAATTGAAGTGATATTTGAAATTTAATATTTAGGAATTATGTAAATAGAAGTTAAGATGAAATTGGAAATATTTACATATGGAAGTATGAATCCAATGATAAATTCTTCTATTTGACAATAATAATGGAAAGTAAATTTAATTAAAAATTTTGGAAATTTAATTTATAATTTGGTGAAATTAATGAAATTTGGGGATTTCTAAAATTTTAAATTCGACAAGTTAAATTTTTGTTTAAATTAGTATAGGTGATTGAAAAATTTATAATAATAAGAATCGTCAATTATCAAAAAGAAATGGGAAATTTGATTTAATTGACTAATTTTTAATTTATTTAATTAATATAAAAATAGCCATTTTTGTCACGAACTCGGATTTCGACGAAACCAGTTTCATCGGATCTGTATCAGTGAATTATTGTAGGGTTTCAAGTTTCGTATCGATCGGATTTTTCGTTTGATCGTACGAACGCGAAACGCCTTGAAATCGATTTAATTAAAATCGATTTGAAATCAATTTGGAAATTTTGTTTTCATCATAACTTCTTCATACGATGAAATTTGGACGTGAAACTTTTTCCATCGCGTTCAGAATATTTTAAAATACCTATTTGGATATATGGGTTTAATAAATTTCGTTACAGGGTCAGAACAGGCTTTTTGGGCCAACTACCGTTTAGCACGTTCGTAATTCGTGCCCACCTAGCCTACTACAATTTGTCTATATATATGTTGTGATAAACCCTAGCCTCCATCTTCTATCAATTGTCTGCACGTTCATTTTCTTCATCTCTTTCTCTTCCTCAATGGTTGCAAAACCTAGATCTACTTCCATTCAAAATTTCAATGAAAATTCAAACTCTCCAGAAAAATTCCATAAAAATATATGTCATAGTTCTCGGTGTTCGTAATCTGCTGGTGTGATTTGTTTTTCGATTGGAGCTATCGTTCATCCAGTAAAATTCAAACCATTTTCGGCCATTCATCATCGTCGCAACAAAAGTCATCGGATCGGGAAACCATTTCTGGGTTTTGACGAGGAAACGTAGGGGAGTGCATCCGTGTGGTTATTGCATCGAATAAACGGCTAGATCATCGTGAAATCGCAGATTAGGGTTTGGATAAGGTGGCGGCGGCCGGCTCTAGAGACCACGTGGGCGAGTCACGCTGGCCGTGGGAGGTGCGGCTAGGCCGTAGGAAGCAAATGGTGGTAGTGGCGTGGGCTATGATGGCCGAAGGCAGTGGTGAAGTCTGGTCAAAGCACGGTCAAGCAGGGCCATAGTGGGTTCGAACTTGCGTGAACGGTAGGGAGAAGTTGGCATGCGCGTCTCTGCTGTGACGTGGAAAGGTTTTTATTTGTCTTGTTTTAATTTTTAATTTTGAATCTTTGAACGTTTATTCGAATAACTTTCACATACGGACTCCGATTTACGCGAAATTTCTTTTGTTAGGATCGAAATTAAATTCCGGATCTGATGATGCAGGTTTGGACAGATTTGGAAACCGTCGGATTTTTGGGTTTAAATCGAATTTAAATTCGATTTAAATTCAAAAGGTGAGTGTTTTAACCTACTCACAACTTCTAAAAGTTTTTATGTTTGTTAAATTTATTTTGGATATGAGTAGAAATTTATTTATGATTGTTGGCATGTTTTATTTAGCATATCTGTTAATTCGCAAATGTTTAATTTAACTGTTAATTTAGTTTATTTATTACATATTAATTGACAGTTAGAATTTATTTATTTGCATATAAACTGCTAGTTAAACAGTTATAAAATTTATTACTAAATATAAACGGTTAGTTCAATAGTTGTTAAATTTATTGTTGAATATAACTGCCAGTTATTACCTGTTATATATTATCAGATATATATTGATATTGATTTAATTTTGGATGATGATTGTGATTTGGATGATGGATGATGCTGATGAATGGATGTTTATTTTATCATTAAACTGCAATTTATCATGCATATTTCATTTCATTCGGGATTGTGGTTTGAAATGATATACAACCGCAAAATTTTATATCTATTAAATTGCGGATTGAAATGATAAATAACCGTATCACTTGACCATAGGATAGAAAATTTTATACAGGCACCGTGGTCTATATATAAAAATATATTAAAGTGATTTCTATGGTTTGGATGGAATACGGTTTATAAAAAGTTAATTTTGATATTTTCTTCTATATATACACATATGAAGTTAGAAATTTTGACTTTAAACTGGGTATAAATCTCTTAAATAAAAATGGAAAAATTGAGAAAATGAAGTTTGGTAATTTATATCATATGTTAAATGTTTAAGTTTGGAAATTTTAAGATATGATATTTATAACCGGATTTTTCCAAGATAATTTAAAATGAATATTTTAGTATAAATTAAATTGAAGAAAATATTTAATTGCTAGAAACTGGAGTTTTATTTATTTATTTTAGGTAAATATTCAAGACTAAATAATAGAACATTGGATTTGTGGAAAGAATAAATTCCAATTTTAGTTTGAAATATTAATACTCCAAATGGATATATATATATATAGAAATTGAAGTGGTTTTGGAACTTGAAAGTGCTTTTTAAATTTTAGTTTAGACTTTAAATAAAGAAATAATATTTGTGAAGCCATGGAAATTATTTTTCTTTACAAATTAACCTCAAAGTTAAACCATTTATTTTATATACCGTTGAATATCCAAACCATTCAAGTTTTAGAAGTTATGGTTTTAAAAGTATGAATTCCGAAATATTATGTTTTGAAAGTATAATTCAAATGCTGGGTTCCAGATATTTTTAATTTTAAACCAGTATGATTTTGGAAAAGGATTATATTTGAGATAAAATGATATCATATTATTTTGGGTTTTAATTTGATATCGTATGGGAATTTTTATTCTGGTTTAAAGTATAAACTATTTTTAAATGACCGCGGTGTTATAATAACGATGGGTTGGCAAAGAGACCGGGATCGGATATGGACATACTCTCTGTCGATACCGAAAACCACTTTGACTAACCGTGTACGCGGTGGAGATTCCAGAATAAAGTAGGTTGGTGGCGACGTTTCCTGTAAGGTAAATACGTGGACCCAACTCCCGTGAGTTGGCATAAGGTGGCTAAAACAGGAGCGATTCTCGGGCCAATGAGGTCATTCCTCTGATCGAACGCACTCCTTCGATACTATACTCTGACTTTGGATTGTTTCAGTGGCCACTATTGATTTCTTTGATTTGAGGGTGTTAGTTCGAGGTGGGCGGTAGCTGCGGCTACGCGTTACCACCATCCCGGATAGCAATTGGTATATCTACCCTGGCATTGCCTAGTTGTGCCGTGTCACCTGCCCTAGCGCGCCTTATATGATTTTGGTTTTGTACCATACCTATGGAGTGCCCTCTGATGATGCCCAGTACGGGGGAGATTACGGTACTGTATAGACTATGGGAATATATTCTGCGTTAAGGGCTATATGGGTAACCCCTTAACGCTATTTAAAAGTAAGTTTATTTTATAATTAGACACTATTATAATAGCGCAATATACTATATAGTAAATAGTTTAACGGATCCTTAGGAGATGTAAATCCGGAGCATCTCTTGAGTTACTGCACTCATATTTATTTCTGTTAATTTAACTCACATAAGATCTTTTAGTTCTGACTCGAGTGTTTTTGTCTTTTCAAATTCGCTCGGGTCAGTCCGAGCGTTTCAGGATTTGAAGTTTTAGCTCTGGAGGACGAAGACGAAGATTTGTATTACTATTATCTACTATTATTCCACTACACTATATTCCGCTGCATTGATATTATTGGTATGTGAACTCTGATATTTAATTGTATAAAGAAGAATCAAATGTTTTGTAAACAGTTTTATAAACTGTATATATTATTATTATCTTTTTCCTTCCGCTGTGAGATTCTATTTTGTTTTATTTCTTCTTTGTTTTCTTATTTACCCCATAACAATCCGCCCTTCCGTATGGTTTGAATTGGCACGTGTGTCTGTTTAAATCGTGCGAAAAGGCGGGATGTTATAGCATATATTCCGTTTCATGTGCTTGTACCATCAAGTCAGTTTGCATTTGAATTTGACTGTCTTGTTGAGTTCACTTGAGATTGCACTCGGTTTTGTTATTGGTTCATGTACAGTCCGCTTCATTTTTGTTCCACTGGTGCATGTATCTTGTACTCGTGATGCATTACATTTAATTGGATATTGAGTTGCATTGAATTTGAAATCATGTCTGGTTTTCATTTGATTGATGCGGATTATAGCATATTTGTTACGAGTCATTTGCTGTACATATATGCTTTTGAGGATTGTTCATGTCACTATGTACGTTTGTCTGTACTTTGTTTGACTGCATATATATTTCCTTTAAGTTCTGGTTGCATTGCATATTGAACTGGTGCATGCTTTGCACTTTAGTCTTCACTACAACCACCTTGTCACTTTATGCTTGATGTATGGTTTGCACTTCCATATTGCTATGTTGTATTGTGTTGTCTGGTCTTCGACATTTCATTCCTTTTGAAGCTACATTGCAGTTTCATTCATCCTTGAGTTTGCACTGTGTATATATATGTGTGTTTTGGCTGTTGTGCACATTGTTCATTATCCTGTGCCATTTGGTTTTCACTGTGTTTGCTTTGGTGCCTCTGTGCCTTCATGAGTCTGGTTCCAATGTTTTGTTGTATTGAGTCATATGTATTATTCATACATGTATATTGGTATGGTCATTTTTGAGTTCCTGGTTTTTGCTATTTTGTTTTGCATCAAGCATTTTCACTTTTACTTGACTTGTGCTTTGTATTGCACTTGAGTTGAATCCAGCTTATAGCTCGGGTTTGATTTTGTCTTAATATCATGACTTAGTGTTTATTTCACTTGTGTTGAACCCGGCTTTTGATTTGGGTTTGACCTTGTTGTGACGCCCCACCTCTATACCCACATTAGCAAAGAGTATTAGAAGATAATACCGTCTGTTAATACGGAGAATAAGGCTGGATAGGAGCGACCATCTATAGCCTTGCTTTAACTATCTATTGAATACATCGACAATTGCCCTACCTAGCAGATCGACATATCCAATGAATACTTAAAACAAAACCATAGATGGCGAGAGGATCTATCAGAACAGAATACAATAACTCAAATGCAATATACATCACAGAACAGTAGATCATCATATACACATGTACTGGTACATAACAGAGTATACAAAATAATACATGTCAAGTGGTATGGCAAACCACTATATACAAATGATTCCAAATGAATACATATCAGAGTTACAACAAAATAGGACTACACAAAAAGCTATGAGAAAAAGAAGCTAGCGGAGTAGTCCATGCGGAAGCAAAATAGGCTAAGTCCGAAAGCACCTAACATGAAACATCTCGGTCTGACCCGAGTATAAAATACACGGGTCAGTCTAGCTAAACAAATCAGTTAAATAAACTGAACAATAATAAACCTGCAAGATTACAAGGTATAACAAATATCTCTAAGGGAGATAACACAATCATCTAACAAAAGATGAACATAACAAAGCAAGCCTCATATCATCAGCATCTCAAATAAGCAGAGGATAAAAATATCCCAAAGCAAGCCAAAAGGCAAATAACAAATAACCATAAGGTATACAAGTTCCACAAGGTAACCGCTATACATCATGCAACTCAAAAAGACAAACACCGAAGGGCGATACCAAGGGAATATAATATCAATGAAACATAAGATTGCTCGAGCTCAGTACTGTATAAATAAGGATCCATAAGTCTGAAGACTCCAAACCCAATATCACTCGAGCGGCTCATAAAGACCAACTTCGAAAGCGATACTATAGGGCAACGAACCCGAAGGCACAAACCCGAAGGTACAAACCCGAAGGCGACATACCCGAAGGCAACATACCCGAAGGCAAAAAACCATAGTGGTGAAGGTACAGAGGCCCAGTACTGGACACCACTAACAGGCGGAATGTGTCACAACTCTCGAAAAGGAATCCGAAAAGTGGTAACGTGAGTCCCATAACCACTCGTTCGCACTAAATGTGTAACGTTTCGATTTTTCGTTGCCGAAAAACCGAATAGTTATGGGTTTAAGAAAAAGAAAAGAAGAAAAGAAGAAGAGAGAAAAAGGTAGAAGATAGAGGGAAAAGAAAATAGAAAATTTTAAAATAGAACGATAGAACGGAATAGAAAACAACAGAACAACATCAGAATCTCACAATTCGCAGCGGAACAACATATAATAATAAATGAATAATCTTTAAACAAAGAACTATATCAGTTATTACATTACATTTCATTTCATTACATCATATCATCAGAGTGTACAACAACATACAACATCAAACAGCGTAAAAAGAAATACTATATACTAGTAATACGCCATGCCATCCAGCTTGCCTCCAGCAACTCCACAATATCCAGAATATCCTGATAAACCTTAACTCTTGACTGCCCGTGTGGAAATTGGTGGGCACCCAGAGTTTAGGAAGGAAAACAATAAACTCCGAGTCAGTCATGTGACTGGTGTGAGAACTCAAAACAGTTTATTTATCTTTAAAATCAAAATAGAGGAATATTTTTAAATTCAATTCGCAATGCTTTTAAAAATGAGACTACCATAAGGCCTCCCGCACACACACACAATGCAAACGCAGAATCGGAGGAGATTTCTCCTTATGATAGTCAAAGATGCTTGATACGCATTTAAAATAACATTTGATATTATTACTAGTGCATAGTGTAGGGGGAAAATTCATTTTGAAAGTAGAATATAAATCTTAGCCAACATACGACCATTATCGTATGCCTACTATAGCTACCATCCAAACAGTGTTGCGACACCATAAGTGAATGATAGGTTCTACAACTAATACCGTACAAGTTTCGTATTGTTTCTTTGGATTTCCAACAAATGGTCAGGCCAAGGAACTTCCCATTGCCACATGAGAATGCCTCTGGAAGGACATTCCCGAGAACCAAACCGGAACTCTGCCAACACAAGGCCGGGTTACCCCTAACAGGGTAACTACTAACACAAGCACGCCATTCCCCGATCGTAAACGACCTTTCTCACGGGATCCCGATAACCAACAACCACAAAGTAATAAATTCGCAGTAACCACATAGGTTAAATATCTGGGCTCCATACCATGATACCACCTCTATCCAGAAGGAAATGTACATACCCTAAAGGGAGCTACCCCTCATAACCTTGCCGCATCTTTCCTGTTTTGACCATTTCCGGGGTGTGAGGCTCGACGAAGTCACGTCCACAAAAAAATACTTTATACAAAAGCCATGCTTTGGGTCAACAAATGATCATAGAAATGATCACCAGGATAGACGATCAAATAAACGATCCTATCACAAATAATCAACACAATGATCATTTCAGCAACACTCAGCATGTCACATTACCAAATTGGGAATATATCGCTGATAACCTTCAACTATATAACCTCTGAGCTCGTACGTCTCAGAGAAGGGTGTTAAGCTAAAAGAATAAATTCTCCGCCACCAACAGAAATATATTTGAAAGAAATCGGCTTTATATCTCAACTTGTAATGTCAGACATACAATCCATACAAGTCTGTTCCGGGATCGAACAAAACCGAAGGCACTTACAAAGAAGTCCTTGCAATCCGGATATCCACAATCCTGATCGGATTCACCATCACATATGGAGAACTCTATACCGGAGCAACTCGGTGCAGAGTAAATCGACAGGTCATCCTATCGCTCTCGCAAATATCCGGTCTTCAACACCGATCTTCAATGCAATTATAACGACGTATCACATATTCGGAATGGGTTATACGACCCCATGGTCCTTTCCCGGTTAACCCGAATAGTGAGCGCTTATTCAAAAATAAGTGTAGCATTCACATTCAAACAAATCATATCAATTATCCATTCAAAGGAAATATTGATAGTCGGTTATTGAACTATCAATGGATATGCACAACATCACCAGATTCCAAATTATTTATTTTCCAAAAATATCTTTACAAGATATATTATTTCATACTTCAAAAATAAATCAATATTTATTTTTAAACCAATTCCACTTTCTTTTATAAATTCCTTAATGAATTTATAATCCAAAATATCTATGGATATTCGATTTCAATTATTCATTTCAATTTATCTTCAAAAAGATAAATTCTCAAAATATTCACCTTATATTGGAAAGCATTTCCATACTTATACATTCATAAGTAATTCACAAATTTTATTTATTTTCAACACTTGGAGAATATTCAATATACTTAAATCGAGATTAAGTATATATTTCATTCTTTAAGGAAATCATTCTCTTAAACATATTTATTTGGGCCAAAACGAATGTTACGTAAAACATCGTTACGACAACCCAAAATCACTAGTATAGGGATTCGAAATTAAAGTAGATATATAAATCCCAATACTATGCAAAACATTTCCTTTCGGAAATCATTTACTATAACAACAGTGTTATAGTCTACTATTTCCTTTTATTTCTCGAAAACGTCTATTTCAACAATGAATGTTGAAATCTATGGTTTCGAATCTCAGCACATTTAAAACTTCGTTAGATCGTTTTAATTCTATTTCAAATATCACATTCAAAACAATTTCTTTAACATCTTATTCACTATTCAAAAACGTGAATATACTACGTTAACACATTTCATCCTTTTATACATTTTATTTAAAAGAATTATTCACTATTCAAAAATGTGAATATAACTCCATTAATAGGTTTCAACAATTTACTTATCAAAATAAGTCGTTTGTGAATTTATAAAACAACGTTTATAAACTCCATTTCTATTTATTTTATAACAACTTCCTTTTATAAATTCCTTTATTAATCTATTCGATTTATAACTTAATTATAAACTAAAGGTTCATATTATAAATTAAATGCTTATAAAACGATTATTTTACAGAATCGTTCTTTTAACTTCCCAAATTATAAATTTTATAACTTATAAGATTGTTTATTTATCTAAAATTCATTCTTCCAATAACTTTATAAATCTTATAAACCTACTGTTTATAAAATTCCATTTATAACTTCACTGTTTAAAATTCTATAAATTCCATTCAATTATGAAATTCATTTCCACTTCATTCAAACACTTATAAAAACTCGTTTTATAATGTCCATTTTTTAATTTATAAATATCCATTTATAAATCTCTTAATATAAATCAATTTATATTATCCTTTTAAAACATCTTTAATCTCCTTTATTATTTCACCATTTTGATTCATAAAATAATTAAATTTTATAAATCCTATATTTAAACTTTTCACAATCAATTCTAAAATTCCGATTAAACTATTTTATAAAACCGTTAGCATCATATTCTCAAAAATCAGTTTTTAACTATTTTTCTCAAAAATCATAATTTTTATAACATTAAAAATTATGACGTTTATTTATTTAAAATAGATCAAATTCCAAACATAAAGTATATTTTCAAAAATCACTTTATAAATCATTTTAAAATTCCAAAACTTGGTCCAATGATGCTACATATCAAATAGTCAATCACGACAACAACGATATCATATATCGATATGATAATCCATCAAATATCAAAATATCTGAAATCAAATAAATACTGTTGAGGAATCCAGTTGGATCCCTCCAACCTGTTTTCCTGCATCCACAAACATTAGCACAATACCAATTTCGCTCCAGTACGAAATTATCGCGGTATATGGGATTTAAAATATTATCCGCTTAATAACGGCGCAATAGGGTCTCATTCGCTAAACAAAAAATACGGGAAATCAATAACTCCAATATATACATATGCCAATATATATATATATATTGCTATTATATATAATACCAATTTCACTGTTTATGAAATATTCGCGGTATATGTTTTTAATAAATAACATCCGTTTAATAACGGCGTATAATGTCTATTTTAACAATCAGTAGATATCAATCAACATTCAAACATGCATTCAAATATTTTAAATCTAACTATTTAAAATAAAATCGAAACTGATTCGATTGAGTGAGAAGTTCTCACCTTGATTTCATTTTGTTTTAGCGATTTATTTCGAATAAAATTAAACGGACGTTTAATTTTACCCAAAATTCTCACTAACTCCAAACGACTCCAATCCAATTTCATCGCGTAGTGCTCGTCCATACGATTCCAACGCAACTGGTTTCGCGCATTTTCGACCTCGTATGAAAAAGATATACATTTTTGAAGTTTGTACACGATTTTAATAACTAATCTACAACATAAATTTTAATATTTAAACCTACAGCTAACACAAGCCGTTGGATCTGCATCTAAGGCTTCACGTTCATCTTCCCAATCCCCTCACTATCTCACGCGCACGCACTAGTACAGGCCGCAACATGAACCCAACATCAAATATTAGGGTTACTTCTTGCATCCACCTCGCTCCACTAGAATTTGATCAGGAAGCTCCACCATGTTCGCCTTCCCCCATGCTACCTTCGGCCGCCACAGCTTGGAGCTCGGCCCCCTAGCTTGCTCGAAAAACATGTATGAACGCGTGACACTCTCGGCTGCATTTCTCACGATCCATTGACCCTATCACGATCTTAACCGTTGAATAGGTCGATCACTCGATGCTCTACAATATTGTAGTTGGAAATTTCTCAAAACGATGCGTGGATTGGGAGTAATCGAAGGGGAAACGAGATGGAATTTCGGCCATTGATGGCTTTGCTGGCGGCTGCAGTTATAATTAGGGTTAGGTTTTTATTTTTAACCTTTGAATGAGGGTATGGTATATTTATAGGAAATTATTCAAAACACTATTCATCCGGAAATTCCGAACTCCGATTTACGCGCCGAAACTGACGTTCCTAGGGTTTATCCCGCGTTCCGGACACAATGGAACATGTTTCGGAAGCTAATTCGGACATCTGTGCGAGTTATGGCTGTAAACGCTCAATTTAAATTAAACCGATTTAAATCGATTTCTAGGCGTTTTAATTTGTAACGGACAAACGGTAAATCCAATCGACTTGAAATTTGAAACCTTACAATAATATCACATTACGGATCCGATGAAACTGGTTTCGTCGAAATCCGAGACTTTTTGAAAAATGGCTATTTTGGCTCGCCAAATTAATATTAAAAATAAATCGATGCGTTTCGAGCTGCCACGCTCAAACGATAACTCCGATTGACACGAAAATTGAAATCCGATAATAACTAACTATTATGGATCCAATGGAACTGGTTTCGTTCAATTCTGAGACTGTTCAAAAATTGACTATTTCACTAGTCGATTAAATATTAAAATATTCAATTTTCACAAATTAACTTTTAATTCGATTTTAAAAGTTCTAAAATATCTTTCTAACTTCAATATGATAAAATAAAATTTTACAAATCATTTTCAATCATATTTAACCCAATTTTCAATTATTTCCATAATTTAACATATTAAATTATCGATTTAATTATTCAATTAAATCCAAAAATTCAAATAAAAATTTATTCGACTTTTAAATTCACTTATTAATATTTAAAATTAATTAAATATTCATATTTTAATTAATAAAAATTCTGGGTCGTTATAATCTTCCCCCCTTAAAAGAATTTCGTCCTCGAAATTACAAGTAAGAAAAATTACAGAAGCTATTAATTTTCCAAAAATTCATAGTTAAACTTCTTACAAATCTTTACTAAGTTTTCAAATCATACTTAGTTATCTTTTCAAAAACAACTACTATTGTTTAACTTTTAATTCCAAATCAAAGTTAAAGTTTTCAAAATTTTCCAATTTTTCTCAAATTTTTTCTAACGCCTTAAATTTTCGAAAAAATTCGCCATAGTCTCCTTTGCGCGGCTCGATCTGAAAAAAAAAATGACAGTATATATATCACAAATATACATCTCATCAAGTAATGAGGCATCCCGAAGGGAAAAAGTATAAAAGTACGATATTTAATCCGAGATATGTACCTTATATTTTGTTAACAAGCATATACGGCAAATATAGCGCGAAAGCGAGCTCCAAATGCGAAGCAAACGCGATCCGCACCTACTAAACACTCAACAAACAACATGAGAACATGCATATATGAAAATAATCTCAATATATAACATATATCTCCATATGCTAACATAGCAATGCAGTAAAAGCAATATATACAACCATCAACCAACTATCATCCAACAAATCAATAAATATTCATTCATATTCTCATTAATATTCAATGAATTGGTTTTCAATTTAATCACATTTGATTTATTAACATTGGATTTTATCAACATTCATTCTTATTCAATTTTAATTAGTTTGCATTCACTAATTAAATCCATTCATTCAATTCAATTACAACAGTTGAATTTTATTTATATAACTTAAGTTCACATTTATTTAATCCACTTGATTATTTACTTCGATACCCAAATCAATTCCATTCAACAACACTTAAGTTATATTCCATTTAACTTTAAATTCACTTTTATTCACAACTCATATTCATATAGTTTCACTTCTTATATATATAAGTTTATTTCACAATTGTAAATCACTTTAATTATAATTCAATTCTTATAATTCTTTTTCTTATACAATTATTCTTTTATTTAGATTATTCAAACAACCAAACAATCAACTTATATACACTTTAATAATTCTGAAAATTATTCCTTTATATATAAAATAAAATCAAGGTAAAATTATTTCATTTACCCAATTTAAAATCATACTGTGCCGAATTGCTCTGTACAAGTGTTTAGAGATCCCTATCAACAACGTTAATTACTCGTATTAACCATAATCTATATACCACTCAACAAACCAATCATCACAATATAAAACAATTTTTTATATTCACTAACAAATACGCACTCGTATCTATTATTACACTCAAAGTCATTCTAGAGTACTACTGACTCTATCTCTAATGAGCAATACCCAACAGAACCATGGTTGTCGCTTAACCATATGCTCTGATACCAAATGTAACGTTTCGATTTTTCGTTGCCGAAAAACCGAATAGTTATGGGTTTAAGAAAAAGAAAAGAAGAAAAGAAGAAGAGAGAAAAAGGTAGAAGATAGAGGGAAAAGAAAATAGAAAATTTTAAAATAGAACGATAGAACGGAATAGAAAACAACAGAACAACATCAGAATCTCACAATTCGCAGCGGAACAACATATAATAATAAATGAATAATCTTTAAACAAAGAACTATATCAGTTATTACATTACATTTCATTTCATTACATCATATCATCAGAGTGTACACCAACATACAACATCAAACAGCGGAAAAAGAAATACTATATACTAGTAATACGCCATGTCATCCAGCTTGCCTCCAGCAACTCCAGAATATCCAGAATATCCTGATAAACCTTAACTCTTGACTGCCCGTGTGGAAATTGGTGGGCACCCAGAGTTTAGGAAGGAAAACAATAAACTCCGAGTCAGTCATTTGACTGGTGTGAGAACTCAAAACAGTTTATTTATCTTTCAAATCAAAATAGAGGAATATTTTTAAATTCAATTCGCAATGCTTTTAAAAATGAGACTACCATAAGGCCTCCCGCACACACACACAATGCAAACGCAGAATCGGAGGAGATTTCTCCTTATGATAGTCAAAGATGCTTGATACGCATTTAAAATAACATTTGATATTATTACTAGTGCATAGTGTAGGGGGAAAATTCATTTTGAAAGTAGAATATAAATCTTAGCCAACATACGACCATTATCGTATGCCTACTATAGCTACCATCCAAACAGTGTTGCGACGCCATAAGTGAATGATAGGTCTACAACTAATACCGTACAAGTTTCGTATTGTTTCTTTGGATTTCCAACAAATGGTCAGGCCAAGGAACTTCCCATTGCCACATGAGAATGCCTCTGGAAGGACATTCCCGAGAACCAAACCGGAACTCTGCCAACACAAGGCCGGGTTACCCCTAACTGGGTAACTACTGACACGAGCACGCCATTCCCCGATCGTAAACGACCTTTCTCACGGGATCCCGATAACCAACAACCACAAAGTAATAAATTCGCAGTAACCACATAGGTTAAATATCTGGGCTCCATACCATGATACCACCTCTATCCAGAAGGAAATGTACATACCCTAAAGGGAGCTACCCCTCATAACCTTGCCGCATCTTTCCTGTTTTGACCATTTCCGGGGTGTGAGGCTCGACGAAGTCACGTCCACAAAAACATACTTTATACAAAAGCCATGCTTTGGGTCAACAAATGATCATAGAAATGATCACCAGGATAGACGATCAAATAAACGATCCTATCACAAATAATCAACACAATGATCATTTCAGCAACACTCAGCATGTCACATTACCAAATTGGGAATATATCGCTGATAACCTTCAACTATATAACCTCTGAGCTCGTACGTCTCAGAGAAGGGTGTTAAGCTAAAAGAATAAATTCTCCGCCACCAACAGAAATATATTTGAAAGAAATCGGCTTTATATCTCAACTTGTAATGTCAGACATACAATCCATACAAGTCTGTTCCGGGATCGAACAAAACCGAAGGCACTTACAAAGAAGTCCTTGCAATCCGGATATCCACAATCCTGATCGGATTCACCATCACATATGGAGAACTCTATACCGGAGCAACTCGGTGCAGAGTAAATCGACAGGTCATCCTATCGCTCTCGCAAATATCCGGTCTTCAACACCGATCTTCAATGCAATTATAACGACGTATCACATATTCGGAATGGGTTATACGACCCCATGGTCCTTTCCCGGTTAACCCGAATAGTGAGCACTTATTCAAAAATAAGTGTAGCATTCACATTCAAACAAATCATATCAATTATCCATTCAAAGGGAAATATTGATAGTCGGTTATTGAACTATCAATGGATATGCACAACAACACCAGATTCCAAATTATTTATTTTCCAAAAATATCTTTACAAGATATATTATTTCATACTTCAAAAATAAATCAATATTTATTTTTAAACCAATTCCACTTTCTTTTATAAATTCCTTAATGAATTTATAATCCAAAATATCTATGGATATTCGATTTCAATTATTCATTTCAATTTATCTTCAAAAAGATAAATTCTCAAAATATTCACCTTATATTGGAAAGCATTTCCATACTTATACATTCATAAGTAATTCACAAATTTTATTTATTTTCAACACTTGGAAAATATTCAATATACTTAAATCGAGATTAAGTATATATTTCATTCTTTAAGGAAATCATTCTCTTAAACATATTTATTTGGGCCAAAACGAATGTTACGTAAAACATCGTTACGACAACCCAAAATCACTAGTATAGGGATTCGAAATTAAAGTAGATATATAAATCCCAATACTATGCAAAACATTTCCTTTCGGAAATCATTTACTATAACAACAGTGTTATAGTCTACTATTTCCTTTTATTTCTCGAAAACGTCTATTTCAACAATGAATGTTGAAATCTATGGTTTCGAATCTCAGCACATTTAAAACTTCGTTAGATCGTTTTAATTCTATTTCAAATATCACATTCAAAACAATTTCTTTAACATCTTATTCACTATTCAAAAACGTGAATATACTACGTTAACACATTTCATCCTTTTATACATTTTATTTAAAAGAATTATTCACTATTCAAAAATGTGAATATAACTCCATTAATAGGTTTCAACAATTTACTTATCAAAATAAGTCGTTTGTGAATTTATAAAACAACGTTTATAAACTCCATTTCTATTTATTTTATAACAACTTCCTTTTATAAATTCCTTTATTAATCTATTCGATTTATAACTTAATTATAAACTAAAGGTTCATATTATAAATTAAATGCTTATAAAACGATTATTTTACAGAATCGTTCTTTTAACTTCCCAAATTATAAATTTTATAACTTATAAGATTGTTTATTTATCCAAAATTCATTCTTCCAATAACTTTATAAATCTTATAAACCTACTGTTTATAAAATTCCATTTATAACTTCACTGTTTAAAATTCTATAAATTCCATTCAATTATGAAATTCATTTCCACTTCATTCAAACACTTATAAAAACTCGTTTTATAATGTCCATTTTTTAATTTATAAATATCCATTTATAAATCTCTTAATATAAATCAATTTATATTATCCTTTTAAAACATCTTTAATCTCCTTTATTATTTCACCATTTTGATTCATAAAATAATTAAATTTTATAAATCCTAT
Source organism: Allium cepa (assembly GCA_030765085.1). Classification (NCBI taxonomy): domain Eukaryota; kingdom Viridiplantae; phylum Streptophyta; class Magnoliopsida; order Asparagales; family Amaryllidaceae; genus Allium; species Allium cepa. The sequence goes on along the minus strand of CM060943.1, from coordinate 236,390,841 downwards.
ATTTAAACTTTTCACAATCAATTCTAAAATTCCGATTAAACTATTTTATAAAACCGTTAGCATCATATTCTCAAAAATCAGTTTTTAACTATTTTTCTCAAAAATCATAATTTTTATAACATTAAAAATTATGACGTTTATTTATTTAAAATAGATCAAATTCCAAACATAAAGTATATTTTCAAAAATCACTTTATAAATCATTTTAAAATTCCAAAACTTGGTCCAATGATGCTACATATCAAATAGTCAATCACGACAACAACGATATCATATATCGATACGATAATCCATCAAATATCAAAATATCTGAAATCAAATAAATACTGTTGAGGAATCCAGTTGGATCCCTCCAACCTGTTTTCCTGCATCCACAAACATTAGCACAATACCAATTTCGCTCCAGTACGAAATTATCGCGGTATATGGGATTTAAAATATTATCCGCTTAATAACGGCGCAATAGGGTCTCATTCGCTAAACAAAAAATACGGGAAATCAATAACTCCAATATATACATATGCCAATATATATATATATATATTGCTATTATATATAATACCAATTTCACTGTTTATGAAATATTCGCGGCATATGTTTTTAATAAATAACATCCGCTTAATAACGGCGTATAATGTCTATTTTAACAATCAGTAGATATCAGTCAACATTCAAACATGCATTCAAATATTTTAAATCTAACTATTTAAAATAAAATCGAAACTGATTCGATTGAGTGAGAAGTTCTCACCTTGATTTCATTTGTTTTAGCGATTTATTTCGAATAAAATTAAACGGACGTTTAATTTTACCCAAAATTCTCACTAACTCCAAAGGACTCCAATCCAATTTCATCTCGTAGTGCTCATCCATAAGATTCCAACGCAACTGGTTTCGCGCATTTTCGACCTCGTATGAAAAAGATATACATTTTTGAAGTTTGTACACGATTTTAATAACTAATCTACAACATAAATTTTAATATTTAAACCTACAGCTAACACAAGCCGTTGGATCTGCATCTAAGGCTTCACGTTCATCTTCCCAATCCCCTCACTATCTCACGCGCACGCACTAGTACAGGCCGCAACATGAACCCAACATCAAATATTAGGGTTACTTCTTGCATCCACCTCGCTCCACTAGAATTTGATCAGGAAGCTCCACCATGTTCGCCTTCCCCCATGCTACCTTCGGCCGCCACAGCTTGGAGCTCGGCCCCCTAGCTTGCTCGAAAAACGTGTATGAACGCGTGACACTCTCGGCTGCATTTCTCACGATCCATTGACCCTATCACGATCTTAACCGTTGAATAGGTCGATCACTCGATGCTCTACAATATTGTAGTTGGAAATTTCTCAAAACGATGCGTGGATTGGGAGTAATCGAAGGGGAAACGAGATGGAATTTCGGCCATTGATGGCTTTGCTGGCGGCTGCAGTTATAATTAGGGTTAGGTTTTTATTTTTAACCTTTGAATGAGGGTATGGTATATTTATAGGAAATTATTCAAAACACTATTCATCCGGAAATTCCGAACTCCGATTTACGCGCCGAAACTGACGTTCCTAGGGTTTATCCCGCGTTCCGGACACAATGGAACAGGTTTCGGAAGCTAATTCGGACATCTGTGCGAGTTATGGCTGTAAACGCTCAATTTAAATTAAACCGATTTAAATCGATTTCTAGGCGTTTTAATTTGTAACGGACAAACGGTAAATCCAATCGCCTTGAAATTTGAAACATTACAATAATATCACATTACGGATCCGATGAAACTGGTTTCGTTGAAATCCGAGACTTTTTGAAAAATGGCTATTTTAGCTCGCCGAATTAATATTAAAAATAAAGCGATGCGTTTCGAGCTGCCACGCTCAAACGATAACTCCGATTGACACGAAAATTGAAATCCGATAATAACTAACTATTACGGATCCAATGGAACTGGTTTCGTTCAATTCTGAGACTGTTCAAAAATTGACTATTTCACTAGTCGATTAAATATTAAAATATTCAATTTTCACAAATTAACTTTTAATTCGATTTTAAAAGTTCTAAAATATCCTTCTAACTTCAATATGATAAAATAAAATTTTACAAATCATTTTCAATCATATTTAACCCAATTTTCAATTATTTCCATAATTTAACATATTAAATTATCGATTTAATTATTCAATTAAATCCAAAAATTCAAATAAAAATTTATTCGACTTTTAAATTTACTTATTGATATTTAAAATTAATTAAATATTCATATTTTAATTAATAAAAATTCTGGGTCGTTACAAAATGGTTCACTATCCGTTAGTTAATTTCACACTCAAAGTAGCACAAAGTTTACCTCGTCTCATCGGTAAACCAGACCAAAAGGCCAAAACGATCAATCGAATAGGTCGGGGATTAATCGGAAAGATGAACGCATGGATTCATGGTCAAAGTTTTACCTAACCATTTAATCTTCCTTCCACTTCGCTTGAAGTGCGAAATTGTGTGTGTGCATTATAAATAGAATTTATGAATTGGAGAAGGAAACTTTTAATACGATTTGAAGGGGTTATTTATAAAACCCATGAATGAAGTTAAAATATGTTATCAAAACCAAAAAATGCAATAACAACCACTAAGAACCAACTTGAATCGATAAAATTTGGAAAACCAATCAAAATGAGCAAAAATGGGCAAAACAGGGAAAATAGGAGCAGGTCGGTCGACCAGACTTCCTGGGTCGGTTGACCGGACCAGAGGCAGAGAAGTGCTCGGGGTAGCAGGTCGGTCGAATGTACTTCCTGGGTCGGTCGGCCGGAGCCTAAATTCCTGCACTTCCAAAACAGAGGCAGGGAAGTGTTCAGGTAGCAAGTCGGTCGACCGGACCCTTAGTTCGTTCGGCCGGAGCCTAAATTCCTGCACTTCCTACCCTATCTAATGAATGCCAATCCTTTCCAAATCAAAAAAAATAGCACATGAATACTTGTTAGGAATTCATACCCACATTAATGAAATCAAGAGAAGTAGATGTGAGTTCAAAACTCACCTTTTTACACACAAATAAAAATGAGAAGCACAAACACAAGAAGGAGACTAACTACTCTTCACTTCACACTACAAGCTTCAATCTAAGAATAAAACACATATTTCCCAAATTAGGTTTAGGAAACTTTCTGAAATTGAAGAGGAGAAGAGTTGGAAAAGATGAAGAAGAGGCTTACCAATATCTTCTCTTTGATTTTGGAGCAAGAATTCAAGTTGCAAGAAGAAACTAGGGCTTGGAATTTCTAATTCCACTTCCTTTCCCCCATTTTCAGTTTTAGCTTAAGTTTGGAGGTGAAAATGAGTGAATGGAAAGGGATGGCTGAGCTAGGGTATTTAGTTAGCTAGTGGGCTGAACCCAAACCCAAAACCCAACTAGAAAAGGTAGCAAAAGTCAACTTACTCCAAACATATCAAATATACTCAAAAAGATCGCAAACGCCATTTTGGAACCAATGGAAGCGGTATCGAGCCCTAATTTGGCTGTTTGCAAAAAGTAACATTTCAGACCTAAAAATCCGACTAACAACACTACATTTAAATAAAACATTTAAATATAAAATCGTTAAATATGCGGGTTGTTACAGATCTCCCCTCCTTACAAAATTGCGTCGCCGCAATTCCTAGAGACGATATTTGTAACAACTACATATATGCATCATTCAAAAGAAAGGGAAATAAGCTTGAGATAAAAGGATATTCTTACCGTTGCCAAGCAAAGATAGAAAACCCGGACAAGATCGCTCGATAAACTCTCTGGTTTCCCAAGTACAGTCATTGGGGCTAGCGGACCATTGAACTTTAACGAGCGGCACGTCCTTGTTTCGAAGGTGTCGCACCTTCGTGTCAAGTACGCGAATAGGCTGCTGTACAATAGATAAGTCCGGTGAGACCTCAAGCTCTTGCAAATCAGGAGAATCAATAACAGAATCCGACTCCCGAAGACACTTCCGAAGCTGAGAGACTTGAAACACATCATGAATGCCAGATAAATGAGCAGGAAGTGAAACTCTATAAGCCACAGGGCCAATACGTTCAGTAATAGAAAATGGTCCTATAAAGCGAGGAGCCAATTTCCTAGTCATACTGAAGCGCATCACCCCTTTCAAATGAGAAACACGAACAAAGACAAGATCACCAACTGAGAATTCGAGAGGCTTCCTACGGTTATCAGCGTAGGATTTCTGGCGGCTCTGTGCCTCTTTCATTCTCAACCGAATAAGATCAATCTTCTCGGAAGAATCACGAACAAAATCTCGACCAAGAATAATCTTCTCCCCAGATTCCAACCAACAAGAAGGTGATCGACATGGCCTTCCATATAAAGCTTCGAAAGGAGCCATACCGATACTAGATTGAAAACTATTGTTGTAGGAGAACTCTACAAGAGGTAGGTGATCCTTCTAACTACCACCGAAATCAAAAATACAAATACGAAGAAGATCTTCCAAGATACGATTTACCCGTTCAGTCTGTCCGTCAGACTGCGGATGATAAGCTGTGCTGAAATTAAGCTTTGTTCCCAAAGCTTGCTGAAGACTCTTCCAAAAAAGACTCGTAAATAAGGGATCACGATCACTCACAATAGAACTAGGAACACCGTGAAGTCTCGCGATTTCCTTGACATACAACTTAGCCAAATGCGAAGCAGTCCTATTAGACTTAATAGGAATAAAATGAGCATACTTAGTGAGGTGATCAACAATAACCCAGATACTAGAATGGCCCGATCTCGAACGAGGTAGGCCATCAATGAAATCCATAGAAATCTGATCCCATTTCCACAGTGGAATCTCTAGAGGCTGAAGAAGACCCGAAGGACGCTGATGTTCGACCTTAATACGCTGACAGGTTATGCAATTACTCACATAACTCGCCACATCGCGCTTCATGCCTTTCCAATAATAAAGACGACGCATATCGACATACATCTTACTACTACCAGGATGAATGGTATACTTAGAACGGTGACAGTCATCAAGAATGTCATGCCTAAGTGCAAAATCAGAAGGCACAAAAAGACGGTTCTTCTTGCGAAGACACCCATGAGAATCAATGCTGAAATCCCGCAACGCCTCATCACAGGATCCAGACTCACAAAGCTGAATAAGATGCAACAAATCTGGATCACGCCGCTGAGCATCGACAATACGATCCAACAAAATGGGTCGAGCTCCCAAACTAAATAATAGAATAGGAGAATCAGAAGATGAACCTCGATCACGAATTTGACAAAAAGATAGAGTCTCGAGGATATCCCATTCGGTAAGCATCATAGAACTAACAGCCGAATGTTTGCAACTAAGCACATCAGCAACACGATTACCCTTACCAGGGGTATATTGGATATCAAAGTCATAGGAAGCAAGAAACTCGAGCCAACGTTGTTGTCTCATATTGAGTTCCTTCTGAGTGAACAAATACTTCAAAGATTTATGATCGGTATAAAGAATGAAGCGCTCACCTAATAAGTAGTGTCGCCAAATCTTCAAGGCGAAGACTATGGCGGCTAACTCAAGATCATGAGTGGCATAGCGAACTTCATACGGACGCAGTTGCCTAGAAGCATAAGCAACTACCTGATCCTTCTGTATAAGAACAGCACCGAGACCGCTACCACAAGCACCGGTGTAGACAACAAGATCATGATTCCCTTCGGGAACACAAGAATAGGAGCATTATTGAGAAGTTTCTTTAATGTCAGGAAGGAAGATTCACACTTGTCGGACCAAATAAAACGAATGCCTTTCCGAGTAAGGCTGGTGAGAGGAAGCACAACACGGGAAAAATCCTTAATGAACCGACGGTAATAACCCGCCAATCCAAGGAAACTACGAATCTCATGAACATTCTCAGGCCTCTTCCAATTCTGGATGGCTTCGATCGTTGAGGGATCGACTGAAATGCCATCGGAAGACACAACATGGCCTAAGAACTTTACCTTATTCTCCCAAAAGTGGCATTTGCTGAATTTGGCTCTAAGCTGATGATGACGGAGAGTACTCAAGACAATTCTCAAGTGATTAGCATGCTCAGCTTCAGACTTAGAATAAATAAGGATATCATCAATAAACACAAGGAAGAACTTATCGAGATATTTCCGAAATACCCGATTCATTAGATCAACAAAGAAAGCAGGAGCGTTCGTCAAACCGAACGACATAACGAGCCACTCAAAAGAACCATAACAAGTGCGGAAAGCGGTAAACGGTATGCTATCCTCCGCGAATCGTAACTGATGAAAACCCGTGGCAAGGTCAAGCTGAGAAAAGGCCTTAGCACCACTCAATAGATCGAACATATCATCGATCCTAGGCAATGGATACCTATTCCTAATGGTTAACTCGTTAAGCTTGCGATAGTCAATGCAAAGCCTAAGAGTTCCATCGGACTTCTTCATGAAGACGACCGCGGATCCCTATGGAGAAAAACTGGACTGAATCAACTACTTGGACTCAAGCTCTAAAAGTTGCTTCTTGAGTTCCTCATTTTCCTTTGTAGACATCCTCGTGGGAGGACGACTAACTAGCTGTGTGCCTGGAATGAGATCAATGCGGAACTCAATTGCCCGCCTGGGTAGCAAACCCGAAACAGGCTCAAAATCATCAGAAAAGTCACAAGCAACAGGAATACGAGATATATCATCATTATCTCGCGAATCAAGAGAATATAAAGCCATTTCGGAATTATCCACATCCCTAAGAACAAGAGATAACTGAGTAGGCGAATCCGGATGTCGAAGATACAAAATTCTCTCCGAACAAATAATCCTGGCATCATATCTCACTAGCCAGTCCATTCCCAAAATCAAATCAAATCCCAGACAAGAAATAACGTGCAGATTCTCACGAAAGGAAAAACCGCATAAAACAATCTCAACATCATCACAAAGCATGCTAAGGGTCGCGGATCCCCCATTAGAATTCGCAATCCTTAAAGAAGTAACCAAACAAGAAACATTCAAAGATAAATCATCGACGAGCTTCTTCGATACGAAGGAATGTGAAGCACCCATATCAAAAAGAACTCATATACTATGGTCGTGAAATAAAATAGAACCTTCCAAAATAGATGGCGATATACCTTTGGGCTGAGAAGGACCTTCAGAAGCCTTAGTAGCAAAAAGCTTGCCTGACTTAGCACTACCAGGAACAGTAGGGCAAGTTGAAACATGATGACCTTCCTTCTTGTAGTAGCGACAGAAGAGAGGCTTAGGACAAGCTCGAATAATATGATCCGGAGAACCACAATTAAAACACTTCCGAATGGAAGGTGTTCCAGCAGACTGAGACTGTGGATTAACACCACCGGTCTTCTTCTTCTTAGAAGGAAAAGACTTCTTTTGAAATGGAAATGGCTTCTTGTTGGGTTTCTTGGAAACCTCAACATCCTCACTACTATCACACTCCTTCTCGACGGTTTCACGATGAAGCGCAGAATCCACCAACTCCTCAAAAGAAAGCTTAAGCTGGAGCAACAAAGACTTCTTAAGATACTTCTTAAGACCAGAAACAAACTTCAAATTCTTCTTATAAGAAGTGATAATGAATTCAAGACCATACTTAGATAAAGCCTCGAATGATGCAACATACTCAGAAATAGAAGACTTCCCTTGCTTCAACTCGAGGAAGCGATGAGTCAATAAAACTTTTTCAGATTCAGGAACGAACTTGAATTCAAATCGCTCCCGAAACTGAGTCCAAGAAAGAGTAGACTCATCAATTTCGGCTATAAGAAGCTCATACCAATCAAGAGCACGCTCTTGTAATAAGCTAGAAGTTACAAGAACTCTATCATGATCAGAAAGATCCATGCGAGAGAAAATACGCTCGCACGTGCGAAACCAAGCTTGGACTTCAAGAACAGACTCGGAGCCCTTAAACTGCTTTCCTCCAAGATGAGAAAAATCACTGCACAGACTGCAAAGGCAGACTTGCGAGGTGGAGAAACTCGAGGAGGAACTGGAGGCTGAGTGCTCCTAAACAACTCCAAATACTGATCGGCAGACATATAAACGCCATCCGGATGTGAGCCACTGGATTGCCCAGCATCCGAATGTCGTCCTCTGCCTCTTCCAGCTATACGCTGAAAGTAAGATAAGAACAAGATTATTCACAAGGTAGATATCATTAATTCAAATGCAGAATACTACGGAACAAAATGCATTCCTAGACGTATTCCCACATTCTATCTACCACCAAGGCACAGAAGGAATATAGAGGCACGATGGTTCAAGGGTTTGTATCACTTATTACACTTTGATGTATCGGAATATGTGCTTCTATTCTGTGTTTATCATATTTTGTTCTGAACTCAGCTCTGATACCAAGCTGTGATGCCCCACCTCTATACCCACATTAGCAAAGAGTATTAGAAGATAATACCGTCTGCTAATACGGAGAATAAGGCTGGATAGGAGCGACCATCTATAGCCTTGATTTAACTATCTATTGAATACATCGACAATTGCCCTACCTTGCAGATCGACATGTCCAATGAATACTTAAAACAAAACCATAGGTGGCGAGAGGATCTATCTGAACAGAATATAACAACTCAAATGCAATATATATCACAGAACAGTAGATCATCATATACACATATACTGATACATAACAGAGTATACAAAATAATACATGTCAAGTGGTATGGCAAACCACTATATACAAATGATTCCAGATGAATACATATCAGAGTTACAACAAAATAGAACTACACAAAAAGCTATGACAAAAAGAAGCTAGCGGAGTAGTCCATGCGGAAGTAAAATAGGCTAAGTCCAAAAGCACCTAACCTGAAACATCTCGGTTTGACCCGAATATAAAATACACGGGTCAGTCTAGCTAAACAAATCAGTTAAATAAACTGAACAACAATAAACCTGCAAGGTTACAAGGTATAACAAATATCTCTAAGGGAGGTAACACAATCATCTAACAAAAGATGAACATAACAAAGCAAGCCTCATATCATCAGCATCTCAAATAAACAGTGGATAAAAATATACCAAAGCAAGCCAAAAGGCAAATAACAAATACCCATAAGGTATACAAGTTCCACAAGGTAACCGCTATACATCATGCGGCTCAAAAAGACCAACACCGAAGGGCGATATGAAGGGAATATAATATCAATGAAACATAAGATTGCTCGAGCTCAGTACTGTATAAACAAGGATCCATAAGTCCGAAGACTCCAAACCCAATATCGCTTGAGCGGCTCATAAAGACCAACTCCGAAAGCGATACTATAGGGCAACAAACCCGAAGGCACAAACCCGAAGGTACAAACCCGAAGGCGACATACCCGAAGGCAACAAACCGTAGTGGTAAAGGTCCGGAGGCCCAGTACTGGACACCACTAACTGGCGGAATGTGTCACAACTCTCGAAAAGGAATCTGAAAAGTGGCAACGTGAGTCCCATAACCACACATTCGCACTAAATGATTTACTATCCGTTAGTTAATTTCACACTCAAAGCAGTACAAAGTTTACCTCGTCTCATCGGTAAACTAGACCAAAAGGCCAAAACGATCAATCGAATAGGTCGGGGATTAATCGGAAAGATGAACGCATGGATTCATGGTCCATGTTTTACCTAACCATTTAATCTTCCTTCCACTTCGCTTGAAGTGCGAAATTGTGTGTGTGCATTATAAATAGAATTTATGAATTGGAGAAGGAAACTTTTAATACGATTTGAAGGGGTTATTTATAAAACCCGTGAATGAAGTTAAAATAAGTTATCAAAACCAAAAAATGCAATAACAACCACTAAGAACCAACTTGAATCGATAAAATTTGGAAAACCAATCAAAATGAGCAAAAATTGGCAAAACAGGGAAAATAGGAGCAGGTCGGTCGACCAGACTTCCTGGGTCGGTTGACCGGACCAGAGGCAGAGAAGTGCTCGGGGTAGCAGGTCGGTCGACCGGACTTCCTGGGTCGGTCGGCCGGAGCCTAAATTCCTGCACTTCCAAAACAGAGGCAAGGGAAGTGCTCAGGTAGCAGGTCGGTCGACCGGACCCTGAGTTCGGTCGGCCGGAGCCTAAATTCCTGCACTTCCTGCCCTATCTAATGAATGCCAATCCTTTCCAAATCAAAAACAATAACACATGAATACTTGTTAGGAATTCATACCAAACATCAATGAAATCAAGAGAAGTAGATGTGAGTTCAAAACTCACCTTTTTACACACAAACAAAGATGAGAAGCACAAACACAAGAAGGAGACTAACTACTCTTCACTTCACTCTACAAGCTTCAATCTAAGAATAAAACACATATTTCCCAAATTAGGTTTAGGAAACTTTCTGAAATTGAAGAGGAGAAGAGTTGGAGAAGATGAAGGAGAGGCTTACCAATATCTTCTCTTTGATTTTGGAGCAAGAATTCAAGTTGCAAGAAGAAACTAGGGCTTGGAATTTCTAATTCCTCTTCCTTTCCCCCATTTTCAGTTTTAGCTTAAGTTTGGAGGTGAAAATGAGTGAATGGAAAGAGATGGGCTGAGCTAGGGTATTTAGTTAGCTAGTGGGTTGAACCCAAACCCAAAACCCAACTAGAAAAAGTAGCAAAATTCAACTTACTCCAACATATCAAAGTTTATACTCAAAAAGATCGCAAACGCCATTTTGGAACCAATGGAAGTGGTATCGAGCCCTAATTTGGCCGTTTGCAAAAAGTAACATTTCGGACCTAAAAATCCGACTAACGACGCTATATTTGAAAGTAACCTGAGAAATAGTATTAGAAAAATAAAGATAAAGTGATAGAAAGTATTACATCATTAAAACTCAATCGAATATAAATATTAAATTTCAATAAAAAAAATCAAACAAGAACCATAAATACCCTGTTAGGTGCATATTCCACTTTTAGAATGATAGGGATAATATCATCAAATAAAACCATATAATTGTGCCTATTTGTGGTATATTTATATAAGGAATTTGAATATCTACTAACCATACATAACCGTTAGGACTTTTAAATGAGATTAGTAGTATTCTTAATATATTTAAAAAAAATGAATTCAAGTATCTTTTAACCACGCATAACCGTGAGGACTTTCAAATGGGATTAGAATCAACTTGTCTATTTAATTAATCAATTTTAACATGCGTTCCATATATACATAACCGTGAGGACTTTTAATAGAGCATGGAAGCACATAATCAAAAATTTTAAGTAATTCACCCATGCATAACCATGAGGATTTTTAAATGAGAGTGAATACTTTGGATGTTTTTAATTGCTAAAATATAATAAAATAAAAGCACATAATTTACCATTGAAATAACACATATTGACATGCTATATTAGATTATGATGAGTGATGGTCGATAGAAATATGATAGAAATAGAAATGGTCATGGAATATTTACCAACAAAAAGTTTTTATTACTCTTGTTTAAATTTCTAAAGAAATTTACTAATTATACTATCTCAAGTTATAATATATGATTAATATCAACACTCATCACTTTTTCAGTCATTATTTATCTTTTCGATAATCAATAGGGAGTCAGATTAGTTAATATTGTCATTTAAAATCATACCCAACAATAATTATAAAATTAAATTTTCAAAAATGACTAATCAGAAACAAGGTCAATAAAAACTGATCTTCTAGAAAGGGTTTTATAAAAGAAAAATGTCTACAGTTTGAAAATTATTTGAAATGAAAAATATGCAGATTTTTTCTTTGAAAAATGCGATGCAGCTAATGAATGTATTAACATAAATCACGTTCCACTAGTAATTTTTCTATCGACTAGATTACCAATGTAGTATGCATCTGAATTTTCTTTCACTCAAAATTATCATTTGTTGAATGTTATAGACCAGACCGTGATGTGTGCAACAAATTTCCTTAAAATTGAATTGAATTGAAGCCGTGCAAATAGTGAAAATAGTGATAGATCTAAAAATATATCCACTTGAATCAAGAATATTCATCAAAACATCATCATTAATCCAAACAAATTTTATAAACTAATTCAAAGTCTGTAGTGTTCTTGGCATAAACAAATAATTGGCCAACAATTTTGAAAAAGTAAGAATCATTATCAACATTCATTTCATTATCACATTACTGGCTGATTTAATTCAGATTACGGTGCATATTATTACATTTAATATATTGTTCAAAATAAATATACCATTACCTATTTTACCTTTACGATAATTTTTCGTTGTTGCCCATTGTGATTCTGTCACCTTTGTACTAGGCTAAGAAACTTTGATATGTCGCCAGTTGTGTGTCTGGAACAGCTAGAATCCAGATAACACTGTTGATGTTCCTTAGCTTGCCACTACACCTACATGATAAAAAAAATTTGTCCTATTTGTTTTTATAGGTCCATGGTTGTTAGTGGTAATTGATTTTGAAAAATAATTTTGTGAAGACCAAAAACTATTTATATATGTTCCTTTCGGCACTCAAATTTGTTTAACTTTAAGGGATTTTATATTTGTGCCTTTTGGAACTCAAATTGGAATAGTTTTCATGTGTTTGGGTCTATACCAACAATTATTTTGATTGTGTCCAAATTTGCTACAAATTATGCATATGGATTTAACTTGATTAATTTTGCTTCTATCAAGTTCAGATTGATTATATCCAAGTCCCTGTCCAACAGGATTGACGGTTTGCTTCCTTAACAGCTTATTCAACAATCATTCACTTTTGGAAAATTTTCCTAATGTTGTGGACAATTGTTGGACTTGTGTTTTGAGAGATACATTTTCATTCAATAATTGTGTGCACCTTTTAATAGAATTTTCTCTTTGAGTATTTTCGCTTTCTTTCAAAATCAGAATTTCATTTTCAAGTGATTTAATTTTAATTTCTAATTTTTTAAACTCTTCTTCAAGTGATGGACACATATCACACTTACGGCTCCTACTTTTATAGTTTTTAACCAATTGGTCAAGTTGTTTATTTGATTCTATCAAATTATCTCTTTGTGATACAATTTTAGTGTATTTCTGCCTAAATCTTTCAAAACAGCCATTTACTTTGTGGAAATATATAAGTAATTCTGAGTGAGTAAGTTTAGATACCTCGAGTGGCTCATCATCATCGCTATCAGGTATATAACCTCGAAGGCACATATAAGCTCTTTCACTCTCACTACTACTACTTTCATTATCACTTTTATTCCACGTGGTTGCAAAACTTCTCCTTTTCAATTTCTTTTCTTGGTCGTGTCGATTCTGAGGACAATTGAGCTTGATGTGTCCGGGTTGGTTGCACTTGTGACAGATGATCTTCCGTTCTTCTGGATTGTCTAGTGCTTCGATTATTCTGCTTTTCAATTTTTGATTTAGAGTTGGATTTCCATGTCTGTGATTCCACTTTTTGGATTTCTTCATTAATAGTGCTAGCTCAGCTGCTCCATCATCATCGTCGTCGTCATCACTTTCAGTTGTTCCTTTGAGAGCTATTGATTTCTTTCGAGTTTCTCCTCCTTCATGCTCTTCCTTGAATTTCATTTCTAGCTCATAAGTGGTGAGATTTTCGATGAGTTCTTCAATCTTGATTTGTTTTGAATATTTTGATTCTTGAATGGCAGTCACTTTTGCTTCAAAACTTCGTGGAAGGACACCGAGGATTTTTTCGGACTATTTCCAATTCTGTGTATAGTTTTCCAAGAGCTTTTGATTTGTACACAATATTGGAAAGTCATCCATACGTCTCTTTGACATTTTCTTCCTTGGCCATTGTGAAGTTCTCGTATTCGCTACTAAGCATTGCAAGGTGAGCATCCTTGACCTGAGATGTTCCTTCGTGGGTCACTTCAAGTGTGTGCCATATTTCCTACGCAGTTAGACAATGTGAGACAAGATTAAATTCAATATGATCCAATGAACAAATAATAGAATTCATAGCTTTAGCATCAGCATTCTGTAACTCATTTCTAGATTTGTCCATTGATCAAATGATTTTTCGATTTCTTGATTATTTACATCTATAGCGGGTGCTCTATAACCTGTCTCAACTATATTCCAAGCATCAATGGTTTTTAGAAAAAATTTCATTCTATTTTTCTAGTAAGCATATTTACCATTGAACATTGGTCGTCTAACTATGGACTGACCCTCAGCAAAAATTGTATTAAAAGAAGCCATTTTAAAAATTCAAATTTGTAAAAAAATTGGTCTTTGAAAAATCAAAATTTAAAAAAAAGGCTCTTGTTCCTAGCTCTGATACCATTGTAGGATCGATTTCACCCTAAAGGGGGGTGAATAGGGTGATACTATTAATTATAAAAATTTATTGGGAAAGCATATAAAATAATTTCAACACAGATAATACCAGAATAATAGCAGCACAGATAATAGTAGAATAATAAAAACAGAAAATAGGACACATAGATTTACCCAGCTTCGGCAAAACCCTGCCTACGTGCTGCCACTAAGGTTTCTACTAGAAATCAAGTAGCCAGACGCTTACACATGTAATATTGCGACACCCGCAATCGACTAACCATAACACTACGCTCAAAACCCTGCCACAACTCAGCCATTGAGTTGCGAATTCTCGAACTATACCACCGTAGTTCGTCCCCAAGTCACACGACTAGAAATTACAAAGGTTTAAAAGGAAAAATACAAATTTGAAAAAAAAATTATAAAACAAAAGCCCTAATTTTAAAATATTAAAGCAAGCCCAAATCTATTTCATTCGCCCCAAAGTAAAAATAAGCTTATGTAAAAATATTCCCCCCTTTGTTTGTTTCTTCGGCCTTATTCTTTGAGTTAAAAATGCCTGCTTTGGCTGTTGCTCATTCATTTATTCTTTGCTTTGAAATTAGGGCTTCTAGATGAAGTCGCCGCTTTGTCAAATTGATTGTTGATGCTTCGATTCCTTTCTCCGATTGATTATATGTTCACGGCAGCTTCAACCAAGTCGAGTTCGAATGTTACGTGAATTGGTAAGTTCGTTCCTTTTTTGATTTATGCTATACTCGACTTTCGTTCGAGTTGAATGAATATTCTTTGTTGCTTGAACTCGAATGATTAACGCTAATGGTGTTTTAGGATTTATATAGGGTTCGAACTCCTATAACTTCGTTCATATATTGTATACGAATTCATCTGATACTTTTATGCTTGGCCTCTTGATAATGTTCGTATGCTTGAGATTGATCTTGACTTTTTCAAATTCATATATTTTGTTTACTTGATTTTCACGGCTTTGAATTGCTTGTGATTAATTTATTGGCCACCATGGTTTCGAATTTCTGGCATTTGAACTGTTCGATTCCATTCTTGTTGACTTCGGCTTGATATTGTGATAATGTTTGACTTCGGCACTGACTTGTTCAATTTGAAATTCCTGATGCAAACTACCTTTTTCCGGCTTCTCTGCCCTTGTTCAAAACTGTTGTGTCACTGTCATTGTTTCGCTGGTTGATTTCGACCTGATGCTTGAAGTTATGTGTGATATACTATGGTATTACAGTCTTATTCACACTTGTGACACCCCACCTCTATGCTCACAATAACAAATGTTATTATAATGAATAACGTCTGCTATTGCGAAGAATAAGGTAAAGCGACCATCCGTAAGTTATGCCTTAGACGAGTATTGATTACATCGATAGGAGTTTTATAAATTACTCCCAAAGATATAAATTCAATCCAAATCTAAAAAGAAACTACCGTGGCTAAAGAAAAATCCAGAACAACTCATAATAACAACAATATAGATATGTAAAGTCACATCAAAATAGAATTATTAGATATATAGCGGAAGACAAGTCTGGATACATGCTACAACAACCGATAGTTCACATGAACCAAATATAAATATACATGTCATCAATATACATGAGACGAGAGTCAATAAACCAAAAGAACTCCTCGAAGTATAGACAAAAGATGGAGTGAAATCCCAAAAGCTGAAGCTGCAACTGAATCAGAGATAGCGATTACCTGAAATAACTCGGTCTGACCTGAGTATTATTTAAAAGAAAATAATAAACGGATCAGTCTAATTTAAACTCAGAAATAAGTGTATGATAAACAACACTTAAGCAAATAATTATAGTCTAGAATGAGACCATTCAACACAAATAATCAGCATAGTTTAAATGAAGAAACCTCAATTTAGACTTCATCAAAATCAACTTTCAAATTCACAATTGAATTCAAAGTAGCAATTGACAAAATCTAGAAATCAAAATAGACAACTAGAAAATGTAGCAGTCGCAAAATCTAGAAATCAAAATAAGATAACTAGAAAAATCAGCAGTCGCAAAATCTAGAAATCAAAATAAGATAACTAGAAAATCAGCAAAAAAGTGGATCGATCCCAGCAGATGGAAAGTTTTAGCTACGCCGCACGTGCATCTCAAATGGCCGAAGCCTACCAAGTACTATAATCTTTGGCGCTCATTAGATGACCTGAAGGTCCGCAGAGTGACCCGAAGGTCTAGTACTGGTAATTGACCCGAACGTCCATCAGATGACCCGAAGGTCCAGCAGAGTGGCTCGAAAGCCCAACAGAATCATCAAACAACAAATATTTCAATTAACGAGTCTGGAATTAACCGAATTAGTAAAAGCGTGGTTCCATATTCCGCACTTTTTCTAAATCATTTAAATCACTTCATTGTTTCGTTGAAAGTGCAAAAATTTCGTATTTTATATAATTAAAATTTTCGTTCTCAAATGGACAAGTCCGGAATTAAGCGAATCAGTAAAAGTAAGGGTTCATAGTACTTAATTTTGCTGAAGCGTTTAAATCGCTTCCACATTCTTTTGAAAGCGTAAACAGTAAAAATTTTGAAAACAATTTTTATTTTAAAATGATTTTTAAAACACGTGATTAAAATAGCAACATCTGTAGCAATTTCGACGAGGAAATTGCGCTTCACAAAACTCCGTAAAAACGGATATCAAATCAGCGTTGCGGGGTGTCAGCTTAAAAATTCACTTTAATTTGACGGTTGCTGAAGACAAAAATAACAATAATTTTATTCGTAAAAAATGTCACCAAAACAACACGCTTCAAAAGTATAATATCGGCATAAAAATCCCGTTATAAAAATAATGGTAATAAAATACGTTTTTAAAACATAACGCTGGTTCAATGCAAATTTTACATCAGACTGTACTATTGCTATAAATTATTTGAAATATTGGATAGCCTGGCAGTGACATCCCCTAATGATGCTATCACGACATATATGCACTAAATCAATGCAACTTTAAGTGGCCAGTACACATTTTATTGAATGCAATTATAAACTTTTGAACAAAAATTAAAGCAAACTGGCCACATATTTAACATCTCTCAAAATCACCAAATGTATGCATACACCAAAGTGAAATGCAACAGAGGAAAGGACCTAAACACTACACAAATATTTTTCAAAAATACAACTGAATATTGAAATATAATATGAAGCATGTTCTTGCACACAATGCAGTTTAGACAAAAACAACTTTGCCTAATGTTTTCACGCACGTACGCAAGAAAGAAAGTTACACACGCACGTACTGAAAGAAAGTTACACACGCACGTACATTTTCATGCACGTACATTTTCACCCACGTACTGAAAGAAAGTTACTACTTGGCCATACTGTTTACATGTGCAAGAAACACATAAGTGAAAAATAAATGCCTGGCAATGCTTCATGCATATGTGTAATCATCAATGTACACGTGAGCTACCAATATAAACCAAATAATTTACTCTATACTACTCTTTCATTCATGCATGAAAAAAGTTTTCAAAAGAAAAGCCTGCACAATTTTTACTAGTACAAGATGAATAATATAAAATAGGAGACTTCCTAGCTCCAGATGCATGAAATGAAATATTCAACAGGGATGCTTCACGTGTTAACCATTAGGCGGGACTCATATTTAGATTTGTACGCATGCAATTTATGAAGTTATCACACAATGACCTGAAAACTACAACAAATACACTTGAACTAAGATGGTTTGCCTGAGCTTACAATGCAAAAAAAAACTTTTTATGTAACCTGACACTAATGTTTCATCTTACACGTGAATGAAGCTAACGTGTAAATGACCTGTGATCAAAATAATATAACCTCTGTGCAAAACAATATGAACTGTGTATGCTTACTCCCTTCTTTACAAGTTACACGCATGCAATATTTCACGCACTATGGTTATTCAGGCATGCAAGCAGTTTGGTGTTTGGTTTACAAAACAATACACTAGAGTTAATTTTTGTACAAAGAAATTGCACGCAAAAAAAAATCTGATAGAAATAATTGACTCGGTTAAAATAGATGTGAGTTTGCACTCACAAAAATTGGCTTTAAAGTTATTGATACCCTAGATCTGAAAGAGAGCCGCTTCACTCGGCCATTAATGCATTTTTCTCAAGCTATTTCAAAAAATGAAATAAATGCTTCAGCTACCACTTTTCTTCAATTTGCACTAGTCAAAGAAAATGAGTGTGTACTGGCTTGCATGGTACCATTACATTTAAGGAAAACGTGCTTCAGTGAAGAAAAGAAAAAAAGACGTGCAGAAAAAAAAATGATGTTTGCAGCAGTGAACAAAAGTGACAACAAGTGGAAAATTGTTTACATATTTGGTTTTCTTTTTGTTTATAAATTTGCTTTATTACTTGAATGTGTCAGCAATGCAAATGTGTTTACACTTCGGTTTTTAGCAACTTTTGGTGACAGCCAAGCAATTGTTCACATTTAGTTTTATATTTGACCCTATTTCTCTTATGCACGTGAAGGGTAAATGAAAGTATAACACAATTCAACTGACTTTGCAACATGACTTTTGCATTGTCATTTTTTTTTTCGAATTTTTTTTTAAATTTCTACTTAAAATATTTACTCTGACAGTAATTCAAAAATCACAGTCGTTACAGACTTCCCCTTATAAAAATTGTATCCCCGCAATTTTCATACTAGAAGCAGTCAATACACAAATAATTCATCTCAATAAAGATAAAAATAGAAAAGATAAATAAGAATGCTCACCCCCATCCAAAGAGGAGAGAAAACCGGGATAAGAAGCTCGATAAATTCTCTGGTTTCCCAAGTGCAATTTTTGGGGTTTGCGGACCATTGAATTTTTACAAGCGGGACTTCTTTATTCCGAAGGCGTTTAACCTCCGAAGCTAGCACACGAATAGGATTTTGCATAATAGACAAGTAGGGTGAGATCTCAAGATCTTGCAGCATATGGGGATCAATAATAGAATCTGAATCTCGAAGGCATCGACGAAGCTGTGATACATGAAATACGTCATGAATTCTTGAAAACTGGATAGGTAGCGATATATGATAAGCAACAGAGCCAATGCGTTTCGTAATAGGAAATGATCCAATATATCGAGGAGCCAATTTCCCGGAGCTACTAAAACGCACCATACCCTTCTTCGGGGAAACACGAATGAATACAAGATCACCAACAGAAAATTCCAAAGGCTTCCTACGATGATCGACATATGATTTCTGCCTATTCTGAGCCTCTTTCATTCTCTGTCTAATAATATCAATCCTCTCAGAAGAATCACGAATATAATCGGGGCCGAGAACTAACTTTTCCCCCCGATTCCAACCAACAAGATGGTGATCGACACGGCCGTCCGTAAAGAGCTTCGAAAGGAGCCATACCGATACTGGATTGAAAACTGTTGCTATAAGAGAACTCAACAAGAGATAAGTGGTCTTCCCAAATACCACCAAAATCAAGAATGCAAGCTCGAAGAAGATCTTCCAAAACTTGATTCACCCTTTCAGTCTGACCATCAAACTGTGGATGATAAGCTGTACTGAGATTGAGCTTAGTGCGCAAAGCTTTCTGATGGCTCTGCCAGAAAGGACTAATAAAAACCGGATCTCCGTCACTAACAATAGAACTAGGCACACCATGAAGTCGAACGACTTCTTTAATAAACAGCTTAGCCAATAAAGGAGTAGTCCGAATGGACTTGATAGGAATAAAATGGGCTGATTTAGTCAATCGGTCAACAGCACCCAAATACTAGTATGGCCTGACCTCGAACGAGGTAGACCATCAATGAAGTCCATAGAAACCTGATCCCATTTCCATAATGGAATCTTGAGAGGCTGCAAAAGACCACTGGGACGCTGGTGTTCTGCTTTAACAAGTTGACAAGTTATGCAACAACTTACATAACTTGGAATATCATGCTTCATACCCTCCCAATAGTATAAGCGTTTCATATCATCATACATCTTACTACAACCCGGATGAATAGTATACTTAGAACGATGACAGTCCTCAAGAATGTCATTTCTAAGATTAGAAAGATTAGGCACAATCAACCTACCCTTCTTCCGAATAAAACCATGAACATCAATATCGAAATCCTTTAGATCATCACTTCGGGATTCCGATTTACAACTCTGAATAAGAAAAGCAATATGTGGATCTTGTTTCGGGCATCGGCAACACGATCCAACAAACTAGGACGAGCTTCCATGCTAAATAAAAGCACGAGAGAATCAGAAACTGAAGGACGGTCTCTAATATCACAAAGAGGTAAAACTTCCAATATATTCCACTCTGCTAGCATCATGGAAACAACAACTTGCTGCTTGCGACTAAGCGCATCAGCAACTCGATTACCCTTGCCAAGGGTATACTGAATATCGAAATCATATGAAGCAAGAAATTCGAGCCAACGCTGTTGCCTCATATTAAGCTCTTTCTAAGTAAATAAATACTTCAGAGATTTGTGATCAATGAAGAGAATAAAACGCTCGCCCAATAAATAATATCGCCAAATCTTTAGAGCAAAGACTATGGCGGCTAACTCCAAATCATGAGTAGCATAACGAATCTTGTTAGGCTTTAGTTGTCTAGAAGCATAGGCAACTACTCTATCCTTTTGCATGAAAACAGCACCGAGCCCAAAACCACTGGCATCGGTATAAACAACAAGATCATGATTCCCATCGGGAACCACTAAGATAGGAGCATGAGTAAGGAGGTCCTTTAACTTCAAGAAAGAATTCTCACACTTATCCGACCAAATAAAAGGAACCGCTTTTCTTGTAAGAGTAGTAAGCGGTAAAGCAATGCGAGAAAATTCCTTAATAAACCGGCGATAATAACCCGCCAACCCAAGAAAACTACGGATCTCAGTAACAGTCTCGGGCTTCTTCCAATTCTGAATAGATTCGATCTTGGAAGGATCGATAGAAATACCATTGGAAGAAACGATGTGACCGAGAAACTTCACCTTATTCTCCCAGAAGTGACACTTAGAGAATTTGGCATAAAGCTGATGCTGACGAAGAGTGGTCAAAACAATCTCCAAATGCTGAATATGATCGGCTTCAGATTTGGAATAAATAAGAATATCATCAATGAAAACCAAGACGAACTTATCGAGATATTTCTGAAATATCCGATTCATAAGATCAACAAAATACGTCGGAGCGTTCGTCAAACCGAACGGCATAACAAGCCATTCGTAAGAACCATAACGAGTACGGAGTGCGGTAAGAGGAATGCTATCTTTTGCAACTCGTAACTGATGAAAACCGGTAGGAAGATCGAGTTGGGAGAACAGTTTAGCGCCACTCAATTGATCGAACATGTCGTCGATCCTAGGTAATGGATACATATTTTTGATAGTAAGCTCGTTAAGCTTGCGATAATCAATGCAAAGCCTAAGAGTACCATCAGGCTTCTTACCGAAGACAATGACGGCGCCCCAAGAAGACGAGCTAGAATGAATAAAATGCTTGGCTTCCAACTCGGATAATTGTTGCTTGAGTTCCTCATTTTCCTTAGCAGACATCCTCGTGGGAGGAGGACAGACAGGATGAGCACCAGAGATAAGATCAATACGGAACTCAATTGCCCTTTTCGACGGCAAACAAGAAAAAGGCTCGAAAACATCAGAAAAATCACAAACAACTGGAATATTAGTAATGACATCCTCCGACTCGAAGGAAGAAATAAGAGCATTCGAATCATGGTCCATACTTCAAAATATAATAGATAACCGCTCGCTAGCATCGGGATGCTTGAGATACAAAGTTCTTTCAGGACATAGAATTTGAACTTCATAACAGACGAGCCAATCCATACCCAATATCATATCAAAACCAAAATGATGCATAACATGCAGATTCGCATGAAATGTAAAATCACAAAGAATAATCTCAACATCAACACACAACAAACCAAGAGTAGCGGATCCACCAATAGGATTCGCAATCCTCAAAGGATCGCAAAGATTAACAACATCCAAAGAAATAGCATCAACAAGTTCCTTTGACACGAATGAATGTGATGCACCCGTATCAAAGAGAACTCTAATAGAACGGCCATGAAACAAAACAAAACCTTCCAAAACAGAAGGAGTAATACCTTTGGGCTAAGAAGAAACACCAGAAGCTTTAGCAACATTAAGCTTCCCGGATTTAAGACCTCTAAAAGCAGTAAGGCAATCAGAAATCCAATGACCCTCTTTCTTGCAATAGCGGCAAATGCGAGGCTTAGGACAATTACGATGAAGATGATCCAGAGAACCACAATTATAGCACTCCCTCTGAACAGAAGGTGTAGTACTAGGCTGAGAACTAGAGGTAGCTTGCTTCTTCTTCTTCTAGTTGGAAGAATTAGGCTTATGAAATGGAAACCTCTTCTTGTTGGGGTTCTTAGAAACCTCAACATCATCACAACTATCACGTTCCTTTTCAACAGCTTCAAGACAAAGAGCCGAATCAACTAGCTCCTCAAAAGAGAGCTTAAGCTGAAGCAAAAGAACTTTCTTCAAATACTTCTTCAAACCATCAACAAAACGAAGATTCTTCTTACGCGGAGTGTTAATGAACTCAACTCCGTATTTGGACAAGGCCTCAAAAGATGCAACATAATCAAAAACAGAGGACTTTCCTTGCTTCAACTCAAGGAAACTACGAGCAAGATTAACTTTTTCTGATTCAGGAATGAACTTAAGTT
Source organism: Allium cepa (assembly GCA_030765085.1). Lineage (NCBI taxonomy): Eukaryota > Viridiplantae > Streptophyta > Magnoliopsida > Asparagales > Amaryllidaceae > Allium > Allium cepa. The sequence continues at coordinate 236,367,848 of CM060943.1, read as the reverse complement.
CGAATCGTTCCTTAAACTGAATCCACAAGAGAGAGGACTCGTCAACTTCCGTTATAAAAAGCTCATACCAATCAAGCGCATGCTCTTGGAACATACTAGATGCCATGAGAACGCGATGATGATCAGAAAGATCCATCCGAGAAAATAAGCGCTCACAAGTGTGCAACCAAGTCTGAACCTTCATTACACTTTTCAATCCCTTGAAAGGCTTGCCTCCAAGGTGGGAATAGTCACTACACATGCGAGCGAAGGCAGACTTCTGAGTAGGAGCTGCGGGAGTAGCAACAGAAGGCTGAGTACCCTGAAATAGCTCCATAAACTGATCAGCTGACATATAGACACCGTCCGAATTAGAACCACTAGACGGGCCTGCAGAAGAACGCTTCCCTCTGCCTCTTCCAGCCATAGGCTGAGAGATAAGAGAAGGTAAAGATTAGTTAAAAGTGGATTAGAGTGGAAAGAATAGATTAGAAAGGCATGAATAAAACCCCCGAATAGTTGTAACACATGTTCCATTCTGTTCTGTTCTGTGTTTATTACAATTTATTCTGAATTTCAGCTCTGATACCAAGCTGTGATGCCCCATCTCTATGCTCACAATAACAAAGGTTATTATAAGGCATAACGTCTACTATTGCGAAGAATAAGGCTTGTTAGAAGCGACCATCTGTAAGTTATGCCTTAGATGAGTGCTGATTACATCGATAGGAGTTTTATAAATTACTCCCAAAGATATAAATTCAATCCAAATCTAAAACGAAACTACCATGGCTAAAGAAAAATCCAGAACAACTCATAATAACAACATAGATATGTAAAGTCACATCAGAACAGAAATATCAGATATATAGCGAAGACAAGTCTGGATACATGCTACAACAACCGATAGTTCACATGAACCAAATATAAATATACATGTCATCAACATACATGAGACGAGAGTCAATAAACCAAAAGAACTCCTCAAAGTCTAGACAAAAGATGGAGTGAAATCCCAAAAGCTGAAGCTGCAACTGAATCAGAGATAGCGATTATCCTGAAATAACTCGGTCTGACTCGAGTATTATTTAAAAGAAAATAATAAATGGATCAGTCTAATTTAAACTCAGAAATAAGTGTATGATAAACAACACTTAAGCAAATAATTATAGTCTCGAATGAGACTATTCAACACAAATAATCAGCATAGTTTAAATAAAGAAACCTCAATTAAACTTCATCAAAATCAACTTTCAAATTCACAATTGAATTCAAAGTAGAAATAAACAAAATCTAGAATTCAGAATAGATAACTAGAAAAATCAACAGTCGCAAAATCTAGAAATCAAAATAAGATAACTAGAAAATCAGCATAAAAGTGGATCGATCCCAACAGATGGTGAGTTTTAGCTACGCCGCACGTGCATCTCAAATGGCCGAAGCCTACCAAGTACTATAAATTTTTGCGCTCATCAGATGACCCGAAGGTCCGCAGAGTGACCCGAAGGTCTAGTATTGGTAATTGACCCGAAGGTCCATCAGATGACCCGAAGGTCCAGCAGAGTGGCTCGAAAGCCCAACAAAATCATCAGAATCATCAAACAGCAAATATTTCAATTAACGAGTCCGAAATTAACCGAATTAGTAAAAGTGTGGTTCCATATTCCGCACTTTTGCTAAATCGTTTAAATCTCTTCGTCGTTTCCTTGAAAGTGCAAAATTTGTGTATTTTATATAACTAAAATTTTCGTTCTCAAACGCGCAAGTCCGAAATTAAGCGTATTAGTAAAAGTAAGGGTTCATAGTCCTTAATTTTGCTGAAGTGTTTAAATTGCTTCCTCTTTCTTTTGAAAGCGTAAACAGTAAAAAATTTAAAAACAATTTTATTTTAAAACGATTTTTAAAACACGTGATTAAAATAGCAACATCTGTAGCAATTTCGATGAGGAAATTGCACTTCACAAAACTCCGTAAAAACGGATATCAAATCAGTGTTGCGGGGTGTCCGCTTAAAAATTCACTTTAATTTGACGGTTGCTGAAGACAAAATAACAATAATTTTATTCGTCAAAAATGTCGCCAAAACAACACGCTTCAAAATTATAATATCGGCATAAAAATCCCGTTATAAAAATAACGGTAATAAAATACGTTTTTAAAACGTAACGCCGGTCCAATGCAAATTTTACACCAGACTGCACTATTGCTATAAATTATTTGAGATATTAGATAGCCTGGCAGTGACATCCCCAAATGATGCTATCACGACATATATGCACTAAATCAATGCAACTTTAAGTGGCCAGTACACATTTTATTGAATGCAATTATAAACTTTTGAACAAAAATTAAAGCAAATTGGCCACATATTTAACATCTCTCAAAATCACCAAATGTATGCATACACCAAAGTGAAATGCAACAGAGGAAAGGACCTAAACACTACACGAATATTTTTCAAAAATGCAACCGAATATTGAAATATAATATGAAGCATGTTCTTGCATACAATGCAGTTTAAACAAAAACAACTTGGCTATAATGTTTTCATGCACGTACGCAAGAAAGAAAGTTACACAAGCATGTACTGAAAGAAAGTTACACACGCACGTACGTTTTCACGCACGTACGTTTTCACGCACGTACTGAAAGAAAGTTACTACTTGGCCATACTGTTTACATGTGCAAGAAATACATAAGTGAAAAATAAATTCCTGTCAATGCTTCATTCATATGTGTAATCATCAATGTACATGTGAGCTACCAATATAAACCAAATAATTTACTCTATACTAATCTTTCATACATGCATGAAAGAAGTTTTCAAAAGAATAGCCTGCACAATTTTTACTAGAACAAGATGAATAATATAAAGTAGGAGACTTCCTAGCTCCAGATGCACGAAATGAAATATTCAACATGGATGCTTCATGTGTTAACCATTAGGCGAGACTCACATTTAGATTTATGCGCATGCAATTTATGAAGTCTGCTTCATTTTTGTTCTACTGGTGCATGTATCTTATACCCGTGATGCATTGCATTTGATTGGATATTGAGTTGCATTGAATGTGAAATCATGTCTGGTTTTCATTTGATTGATGTGGACTGTTGCATATTTGTTGTGAGTCATTTCCTGCATATACATGCTTTTGAGGCTTGTTCATATCACTATGTACGTTTGTCTGTACTATGTTTGACTGCATATATATTTCCTTTGGGTTCTGGTTGCATTGCATATTGAACTGGTGCATGCTTTGTACTTTAGTCTTCGCTACAACCACATTATCACTTTATGTTTGATGTATGGTCTGCACTTCCACATTGCTATGTTTATTGTGTTTTCTGGTCTTCGACATTTCATTCCTTTTGAAGCTACGTTGCAGTTTCATTCATCCTTGAGTTTGCACTGTGTATATTTGTGTGTTGGCTACTGTGCACATTATTCATTGTCCTGTGCCATTTGGTTTTCACCGTGTTTGCTTTGGTGCCTCTATGCCTTCATGAGTCTGGTTCCAATGTTTTGTTGTATTGAGTCAGATGTATTATTCATGCATGTATATTGTTATGGTCATTTTTGAGATCCTGGTTTTTGCAGTTTTGTTTTGCATCGAGCATTTTCACTTGTGCTTTACTTGTGCTTGAGTTGAATCCAGCTCATAGCTCGGTTTTGACCTTGTGTTGATATCGTGACTTGATATTTATTTCACTTGTGTTGAACTCGGCTTTTGATTTAGGTTTGACCTGGTACTCACTTGTCCCTGTGGATTTATCAAGTGTATATCGGTGTGCATGGGCTTGTGGCATATACAGTGATACACTATGCATGTCACAAGCGGTTCGTGTATGATGAATTCAAATTTAAATAATGAAAAACAACCCAAATAACTGAGGCAAATAATACAAAAATTACATTTTATTTTACACTGCAAAAATATTTTCTTTTCAATTTTACTACGTCAGTATTTATTTTTGTAGATTGCTCAGATGTTGGATTCAATCTGGAATAGAGTTGAATATAAATACAAGTGAATGAGTGAGTTGTCGTGAGGTGCATTTGTAAATGACAAATCGTAATGTAATCAAATTTTTATTGTTTGAAAATTGTGTATATAGTTAGAGCTCAAATTTGTAATATTCAAAAAATATAATAAATATTTATTTGAATAAAATATCTGTTTGAATTTAAAATCTGTGTTATATATTTTATTCGACAATATTTATTTAATTATGAGAAAATTAAATAGTACGTTAACAAATACATTTAAATGATATATATATATTATCATTAAAAAAATCATATTCTTTCATATTCAACACTTTGATGATATGACTGTGAATCATATGGTACTAGTATATTATCATAAATGTCGATGAACTCTATGGATTGATATAAATTGATGTATATAATCGGAAGTCTACTAATTCCAAAATGGTTCTGCATATTTCATTGTATTTACTAATGAGTTATCGAAAATATGAACATGTGTATTTAATACACATGTGGTATTTTATGATCAACTCATGGAATACAAGTCGAAAGTAGATTAGATAACGTGCAAAAGAAAACAAAATGATTCGATTTGATCGAATATGTGAGTATATTTGAAAGAGTTCTGAACGTACCTAAAATGAATAAAGATTCAATCACAAAAGTCACTCCTTTCTGTTATACATTATGATGTATTGATAAAGGGTAATCGAAGTTTGTTAAACAAAGTACGATTAATTGTGAGTAAAGTTGAGTTAACTTCTTTCTATAAGGTCGTGCCCTTAAAAGTAGTCCACAAGGTTAAAATTAATTTCATCTAAATAATGGTTTACAAAATCATACGAGATAAGAGTTTATAAGAAACCCCAACATGCCTTAGGCCAAGGAGTTGGCAGGTTATGCAAGTCAGAAGACTACACATAATAATTGTTTATGAGGGATCTTGTGTAAATCGCTCCAAAAGGAGTTTAGGAACGACTATCATTAGATGACCGATTTATGTTTTGAAAATAAGTTTTGTAAACTAAAACTAGACCAGTTTTATATATACGGCAATAAAGTGTTTATCAATACCAATTCCGTTGCATTGAGAAACAACTGTTGTTTCAATATACCAACTTCGTAGCGAAGAAAATTCATTGACAAATTATTGGTATTAAAATGTATTTGGATATGATCCAAAGATAACCGATTATTTGGGATGAAATGAAGTTAACCTAGACTAAATGAACACATGGCATTAAGTGTCTAATAAGTATTCTCACATACTACAGAGAAACTATGAGTTTCTTATTAATGTCGAGAATAGATAATCCTTAGTTTTCAATTAAGCCACTAAGAGTATTGAATCTACAATATGGTATGACTCACAAATCTGGAAAGGATTCCAAGTACGTTATCAAAATATGATTTTGGTTGTTGTACCCAAAGGGATATGATCCATCGATCACGATTGAGTCTCGAAGAGCAAGACTAATGCAGTTAGAATATAGTAAGCAACGTTAATAAAAATAACATCACAAATTTCAATTGTTGAAATTTGCATAATAGACTTGCTATTCAATGTGCTCAAGTTAATTTAGATTTACTCGCAAAATTATTGCTTGGTATGTCTTTGTATTTTGGTCCATATGTGTTGAGATAAAAAATTGTAAATAATGATTTAAAATTAACTATTTGCACATAACAACCAACATGTCTCGATGTTAGTAGGAGCGTTTGTGGTTTTTTGGATATGATCCAAGAACATATACGAAAGTGTCGTTCGATATGCATCAAAATTAAACAAGTGTTTTGATAGAAATATCGAATAGTTTGATTGTCAGTCAAAGTGTAGAGGAATCATATGTTCATAAAAAAGAAACTTAAAAGGCATATGGATATTTTTAAACCATAAGTAATAGACGACCTGCCTTTTCGGACGGTTTAAATTGACACACACGCCAACTTAAACCATTCAAAGGGGCGGATTGTTATAGGGTAAATAAGAAAAAGCAGAGAAAGAAAGAAACAAACATAGAATCTCACAGCGGAAGGACAAATGTAATAATCAAATAAACAGTTCATGAAGCTACTTACAAATAACATTTGGTTACACTTTCACAATACATATCAGAGTACATAAAATAGAAATAAATAACAATGCAGCGGAACAGTATGATGCACTGGAAAAAATGAAATAAATAATAATACTAGTAGTATTAAATCTTCGTCTTCATCCTCCAAAAGCAGTCTTCGATAAACTGTAAAGCTCAGACTAACCCGAGCGAATTGAAAAGACAAAACATTATAGTTAGAACTAAAAGATCTAATGTAAGTTAAATCAACAGTAAATAAATACGAGCGTAACGACGTCCGAGATCTTACGGGGTTTGACATCTCCTATCCAGTGTCTAACGTGAGTGCAATAACTTAAGAGATGTTAGGGATTTACATCTCCAAATGATCTGTTAAACTATATGTACAGTACGATATTATAATAATGTCTACAGTAAAGTATTAAAATAGCGTTAAGGCATTACTCATATCCCCCTTAACACATTTTATATATTTCCATAGTTTATATAGTACCATACGCTCCTTTGGGTAAACTGAAGGTTTACCTAGAGGGCACTCCAAGGTATGGTACAAAACAAACTCGTAGAAGGCGCGATAGGCATATGACAAGGCATGCAAGGCAATGCCCAGGGTAGGATACTACCATTTTGCGAATCCGGACTGGAGCAGCTACTACCGCCCACCTCAGAACACGCTCCCAAATCAAATCTCAAGGGGTGGTCACCAAATCAATCACAAATTCATAATATGGTACTGAAGAAAAGTGTCTGATTGGTGGTGCGACCTCACTTGGCCCGGCATAGCTCCTATATTGGCCACATCAAGCTGACTCACGGGAGTCAAGGCTGGGTTTATACCTCATACAAAATCATTCGCTAGACCATCCTACTTCATTCTGGAATCATCACCACATACACAGCTGTTAAAGTGGTTTTCGATATTGGCAGAGAGTATGACAATATCCGATCCCGGTCTCTTTAACAACCAAACGCTTATTTGACACCGGATGGATCTTTTACATTTCCAAAACCAATGAATAATTGATATCAAAATAAGTTATTCTCAAAACCATATGACTTTCTGAATCATATTTACTTTCGAAAATCATATTATTTTTTGAAATCATATCACCTTTGAAATCATATTCTCAAATCATCATATTTACTCAAAATATGTCATTTTACTAGAAAATATTATTTCAAATCCTAACTTAGATAATGACATCATTTTAAATATGTAAACACTTCAACTTTACACAATCTAGAATTTAGAAAATAGTTTAGATGGTTATAAATAGTTTTAACAGTTTTGAAAATAGTTAAAATACTCTAAAATATTTTAAATGATTTAAGATAGTCTAAAATGGACTAAAATTATTTAAATTGTTCAAATAGTTAAAATAGTTAAAATAGTTTAAATAGATTTAAATTGGATTAAATTAGATTTAAAATGATTTAAATAGATTTAAAACATATTAAATAGATTTAAAATAGATAAAAATTATATTAAATAGATTTAAAATCGATTAATTAATTTAAAATTGATTAAATAGTATTAAATTAGGTTAAATAAATTTAATTAGTGTAAATTAGGTAAAGTGGATTAAATAGGATTAAATAGATTATAATAGATCAAAATAAATTAAAATAGTTTAAATCGATTAAAATAGTTTGAATTTATTTAAAATAGATTTCAAAGTTATATTCAAACATTTTCAATAACTCAATTTTGATGTAATTTATTTACATTTGAAAATTCAGCTTTGAAATTCTAATTTAAATCCTTCGAAAAATTAATTAAATCAAAATCTAATTTCAACATTAACGCTTGGATTTTTGAAATTAATTCAGTTTATATAAATCAATTTCTATTTCAAAACACCAGTTAACTAAATTCAAAATTAAAAGATTAAAAAAATCATTTAATTTAACCAATCCGGTGTCCATATAAAATTTTCTACCCTATGGACAAGTGATACGGATTTATCATTTCAATCCCTAATTTAAAATTTTATGGGTATATATCATTTCAATCCGCAATCCCAAAATTTAATTTCAAATACATGAAATCGCTCGAGTCTATCATTTCAACTCATAACGATTTCTCCCTAATCTATTAGATCGTTCGGATATGTATCATTTCAACCCATAGGGAACTTGTAGTGTTATAACAATATAAAATATAACATCTAGTCATCCAATATAAACAATCAACATCGATCACAATCATTATTCAATAAATCAATAAACAATAACAAACGAGCAGTGGTTAGTGACAGGTATTAACTGGCAATTTATTTCAATATTAAATTAAATAGCTATTAAATTCAATAAAGGTCAAATTTAACTGGAATGACAAGTTAAATATATCAAACATCAACCAATCAGTTTCAAATCACATTATAAATTCAATTTGACTAACATAAGATAATTTAGTAATTGTGAGTGGGTTAAAACACTCACTCTTAATTTCAAATCGGTTTGAAATCCAAAATAAGGCCTAAAAATTCAACAGTCTCAAAATGCATCCAAACTAGTTCCATAATGTCCGGAATTTTAATGCAATCACAACGGAGAAAATCGCATATACATTCGACCTCGTATGCAAAAGATATTAGCATTAGAAGTTATACGATTTGAGATTAGAACAAATAAAATAATACTGTAATTATACACGTCACCTTTGTTCCCCCTTCTTAGCTACCCTATCTCGTGAGCTGGGCACGAGACGCCGCCCCTAAATCACCCAGCTGTATGCTCAACCACGATCGCACCACCACCAGACATCGTCGTCGACCAAGCCCCTTCATCTCGCAGCCCTCTAGACCTCCGAGATCGCTATCGATGACCATAAAAGCATGCAGTCGCTGCCGTTACTTCTTGACCTAATCGAAATTTTTCCCATCGATCTGACCGTCCAATTACTAAACGAACCATGCCAATGCAATCCCCTCGCCACTCTCCACATCCCCATATCCATTAATCGATGATCCGTCAAAGTTGATCACGACACAACAAACGGCCGAGAATTAATCACCCAATTCTGGCCACATTGAAACCCAAATCAAAAAACAAACTACAGATTTGACATGCGCTCGTCGAGAGCTTCAAATCGGTATGTAATATGACATAGTTTTGAGGAGTCTGATAGAAATTGATTTGGAAATTGAACTTAGGGTTTGCAAATTTGACTTTATTTCTGCCATTGAGAAGAAGAAGTAGACAGATGGAATTGTACATACAAAATAAGAAAATGACTGCAATGGTTTGGGAAACAAGACTATTTATATTAACAACGCTTGATAAGAATGAATAACATATTGAATTGTTCGAATTGACAATAGCGACCCGAAAAGCCCGTTTCGCTTCCGAAACGAAAGTGGGTCATCCCATATATCAAAATAGATGTTTTTAATATTTTTAAACTAATGGAAAAGGTTTTAAGTCCTAATTCTATCGTATAAAGAAGTTAGCTATAATTATTTTATTTCAATTAAATTGATTTCTATGCATTTCGAGTTCGTACAATCAAACGACAAGTCCGATCGCTACAAAACTTGAAATCATGCAATAATTCCCTGTTATGGATACGATGAAACTGGTTTCACCAAAATCCAAGATAGTGGCCAAAATGGTTGTTTTAACATTAATTAATTAAAGAAATATTAAATTAATTAAATCACTTTTTAATTCAATATTTATAAACTAACAATCTTCATCATTTTTGATTACTTAGACATTTACAATAATTTAAAACTGCACTTCAATTCGATGTTAAATATTGCACTAATCACAGTGTTCAATTTCAACTATAACAAAAATCCAATTAATTATATATTTAATTCCAATAAATTGATTTAAGTCGATTTCAATCTATTTATTCAATCAATTGTTACATTATGAATAAAATTAATATTGGGTTGCATCTTATTACACTTATTCAACAATTGTCATCTTAATTTACATTAACGTAATATTTAATTATATTTATTGCAATTGATTTCAAATTTAATTTAGTGGACTAAATAAATAGGTAACATATAATAATTGTCACCATTAATTTTAATCATATATATATAAGTTTATTATTTACAAACCAATGTTATAACAACTTACACAATACTAATTCTATCCAATTACAATTTATTACACATTATTTCATTAATTAATACAACATTTAAATTATCGATTACTCTTTTAATCCAATTATCAATTGATACACACATTATTACAATAAATTTACAATGTATAGCTAGTTATAACTTTTTAGTCATTTCAGTTAATTGGAATTACATTTAAAGCAGTTGTTCATTACCTTAAATTAATATTATTAAATTTCATTCCAGTTATATTCTTATTATTAAATCACAAATTTTTATTTCTTCCAACATTAAATCACAAAACCTTATTAAATTAACTATTTTTAATTATCGAAAATTACGAGTCGTTACAAGTAAATAGCACACTACAGATTGCTAACGATGTACTTGTATTAAACTCAGATTTAGTTGTTTTGACACTTGATGTTGGATTTGTAAATGATGTCTTTTGTAGATAGCATAAATGGCAATTGAATGTCTTAGACGATACGCAGAAACACCTTACTAAAGTGTTTAATAAGTAACATATGAAATGGATTCCGTATGCATTAGTAATAGAAATTAACATACATGCTATGTTTTTTACGACAGTGTGATTTATTTATATATTTGATACATGAGGCAAATATCAAAGCCAAATTGATATAACTAAATGGTTGTTGAGATGTTCTCTCGTATTTATGAAACACCAAAGAATTTTTTACAGAAACAGTAAATACTCCTTATGAAGGAATGTTCAGACTCAAATTTCATAAGTGATATTAAGAATAATATGTCAATTATAAATTCAAATGAAGAAGCTTTAAGTTGGAAATGTTCCAAACGAAACATTATGGCTGATTCAATGAAAAGTTTACTTACGTCATCTTGAATAGTGCCATAATAAAGCAAAGTGTATATATAAATGCATAAATTATACCTGAGCTAGGGGTAATACCATGTATGAAGAATATTAATCATTGTTAAATGATAACAATGTCATAATAAGTGCTCGCTAGAAGTCCATAAACATACTCTGAATAGGTCCACATGATAAAAGTAGTTTATCAGCATCAAAGAATTGATTGACAGAGTAGATAATTAAACTAATATGGCAGATCCATTCGTGGAAGGTCTAACTCGATTAGTTCTCATCAAATCGATTGAAGGGATGAGATAGAAATTATATAATTGATCCCAAGTGCAAGTGGGATATATATAAAGTTAGGGATATACCCTTGGAGCAATTATATGATTTGTTACATATATATAACTCGATTACCAGTCTTGTTCAAAATAAAAGGTGTTTTCTTTCTATTATATTCTTGTTATAATGAGCTGTATTAATTAATTAATTTAATTAAAAGTATATTTAATAGAAAATCCATAAATGATATATTTTGTGATAATAGCTACAAAGTGTTGTAACCATGAGTGATTTATCATAATAAAATAAACATACCATTTTAAATATTCTTAATTAAGATGTATCAAGAGTGGATATCAATACATTCGTTGAGACTAAAGTGTGTAACACTCTACAAATATTGGGTAATGTATCACTCATGACTGCTGGAGGATCAAGGGATTACGTAGTGATAGTTATTGGATAACTATGGAATGATCACTTAACAGTTTTATGTTGGTTAATATAACTAAGGTCAAATAGAAAATATCAGTGTGACAAAATTACAAGGTTCTCTTGACTTGAGGATATTGTTGATCTTTAAAGTAGAACTTCGCTTTGATTATTGTTAAATTATGGCATGATATTTATGGAATGAATATGATTAGGTTTAGTGGAAGCACTAGAAATGAAACACTATTCAAGAGAGGATGCGTCTCTTTAGCTATATGAGGTTAGTATCATGATCAACTGAAGTTAATTCAAAGTCGAAGTTTCTGGCCAAAGCAATTCAGTTAATAATAATTTTTATTATTGAACCAAGGAATTTTTTGTTTGGACTACAAAGTTGAATGTGGATGGTATTGGAATTTTGACCACTATCAAATTCCATAAGACCTAATGTGATATAGTTTTGACAAAGAGAATTGGGTTAAATGATTGTCACTAATGGGCAATGCTTATAATAAGTAAAATTGGAATTTATCAAAGGATGTTTAATAACCCTAATTTTTAGTAACATTATTTAGGACATTTAATTAGTAAATTTAAATGAAATAATGTAAAATGATTAAGAGATTGAGATTTGTGAATTTAAGGGTAGCCATGCCCATTAGACAAATAAGTTAAGCGAATTAAAATGAATTAAGTTAGGGAAAGTAGACAAGGGCAATATAGGAATAAGTAATATCCTTATAACCCAAACCCTCACATACATTCATTTTACATGTTTATTCTCACAACCAAAAACATAAGAGGCCGACCACCATTAGGAAAGCAAGAAGAAGATAAAGCTAAAATCAAGGGAAAGAAGCTTAAGCAACTTAATCAAAGATCATATCCCAACTCCTTAATCACAAAGCTAAGATGAATAATAACTACATCTCATATTTTTAAATGATTTCGGTTTTAGATTAAATCCAAGCTAATTGCAAATGTTTTGCTATATTTTGATTGTTAAATTAGATATATATGCTCGTTGATGATTTATGATAACTCATATAGATTTTATGATATGTTTTAATGTGAAAACCCTATTAAATGACATCCAAATGCTTGCGATTATAGTATATAATCGAAAATGATATTTTTGAGATGGGTTTCAATTTTCATAATTTTGTAAATTAATGTGGATTTATTATGAATTTTCTAGTGAAGAAAATAGTTATTTTGTGTTTACATTAATTACGGCTATTTAATGATGACTTTGGGTCAAAAATTAACATATGTTAGAAAACATATTAAAAATGATTTATGGAAATTTTTATAGATTTTTCCTAAGTGTTTAATAGATATATAAATTATTCAAGGTGTGGAACTTAAATGTTTTATATATTTATAAAAGATGAATGGGCATTTTGTAAATAATTTAAATTGTTTATTTATGGAATTTTGGTAGTACTTTTAGAAAACAAATTAGCAACCAATTATGTTTTGACAAACAAGGCAGGGTGGTTGAAAAGAATTACTTTAAAAAGTTAAAAATCAGCTTAAACATGCTTTTTACATGTTTCACCACTTTCAACACCTAGCTTTCGACTAAGTTCCTCTGCCTCCATCACCATCAAAACCAATGTGCATGGTATTAAAGACTTGGTACGTAGGGAATTGGACTGAGGCAAAAGGTATGAAGTCAAAACTAGGGGTTCTAAAGGGGCGAAGCTTTACTTTGTTTTTAAGTGAAAATGCGCTTGCTTTGCATTTTCTTTTGACTTGGTTAGCTTCCGACAGGGTCAAATTGTTTTAAAGGAATGGTTTCGAAAGAGGTTGCGCCTTTAGTTTTAAGTAAATGCTTTTAAAGTGGCTGAAACCCCTTGTTGTCGCATCTTACGTTTCGAAGCAATGCTTTAAAAAGGGTTTCTTTGCTTTAAAACTCAAGTCGCTTCTCCGATGCTTTCGAAGGGTTGGTTTCAACCCCATTACTTTTTTACTTAGGAAATAGCTTTCAGAAGAGTGATTTAGACTTTGTAGTTTTACGACCCTTTTGTTCTCTTGAAGGTAAAACCGAAAGGTTTCAAAAGGAATAGTTTTAAATGGTTTCAAAGGTTGTTCCACATGTTTTACTTGAACCCAAATGCTTTCGAAAGGTTTGATTTTACAAAAGGTTTCAAAGGGGTTCTTCCCCAATGGTTTCGAGAGGTTTTAAATGGTGGTTTTCCAACGTTTTCGAAAGGCAATGTTTATAGTATTTTGATAAGAGGATATCTAAGGTTTTAAAGCTTTCGAAATAAAGGTTTTCAATGTTTTCAAAAGATTAATTAAGAACGGTTTCGAAGGCTATGTTTTGGCCTTTTGGCCTAAGGTTTTACTTGGTTTCGAAAGGGGTACTTTCAATAGATTCGAAATAGGTACTATCAAAGGTTTGCATTTTTTTCATCAAGAAAGTTTTGTGTAAAATATATTTAACATGGCAAGGTGATTTGAGAAAAGAATATAATATATTTTCCTTGTTTAAAGTATGATTTAAAGGTTTAAATCAATTTGAGAAAAAATGTTTTCAAAAAAAAAAATTATGGGTAGATGACCCTAAGTAAAATGACTCAGATATTAGAATAATAGATGGGACTGGTGTAAGGTCGCGCCCTATACATTAGCTATTATCCCCTAGCCAATTTATTCTAAAATTCAAGTGTGTAGGGCTTTGTCAAGGTAAGACTAAAATGATGTTAAACACAGAAAGGAATATATATATATATATATACATATATATATATATATACAGAGTGAGGATAGGTTATTGGTGAGCCCGAAAAACCATTAGGAACAATTGACCGTAGAGAACTAATTTAGGGACAGACCGTCTAGAAGAGGTGTATCTAACAGAAGTTAGATTATTTGTTTATTTTGTCTGGTAGGCCTGAGTCAGCCAAAGGTTAATAGTTAGCCAAACAAAACTATAGTGTTCGGATAGAAAGTCCATTTGTTACATGATTTATATGCTTTCATGACGTTGATATTATTGTTTTAACCATTTTTGGTTGCAGGATTAAGATTTGCAAAAGATATGTTTAAAAAGGATGTCGCTGAAGGGAAACACGTTCCGCTAAGTGGTGTGGTCTCATTTAATATCAAATAACCGAGATGTATAGTATTATTCACACCAGGCTTTATGTCTAACTCAAAGTTTATGTTTTTCCCCTTAAACCCTCGGGTGCTCAAAATTGATTTGAGTAGGCTGTGGGTTTAGGATTTTTAGGTATTAGTAGGTGGACGAATAAAGCTTCCAAAGATGAGCAAGAGACTGAAGTTAGCTTTTTCATTTCTGTTGTGTTGTATTAAGTCTATTATGACTATTTAATACTCTGATCAACCAAGGGGCATCTTCGTATGTCGCTCTTGACGTATCTTGTAATAATTATATTTGATCTAAACCTGGAAAATGTTTAGGATTATGCAACTTGGATATGAAATTTTGTTTTGAAATGTAAGCAGAAAAGTGTTTTAATCTGTGATGAATTTTATTTCATATTCAAGTGCTTCTGATATTATGGATACCATTAACATTACCGTATTTGGTCACCGGAAGTTAAACGATGGATGACTACAACATGTGTAGCGCTTAGCTTCGGTCCTCCAGATAGGGGATGTTAAAATGTGTAAGTGATAAATTCAGCAAAAATGTCACACCACTACCTAAGGTGATGTGTGAATATTAGTATTTCAATTGTTGAATATTGATCGATGGCCGAGTTTACACTTTCGAGTCACACAACCGAAATGATGAATATTCCGTAAAAACAACATCATTTTACTGATTTTTAATTATTAAACATCAAATAATATTTATGAAATATTAATTAGAATTTTTTTTGATTTATTGGATGTCAATACTATATAGTAAAGTGCGCATTAAAAGTTATAAACGTCCGTATTGTTATACGATATAGATTGAATTTTTAAGTTCGATTTAAACAGAATAAATACTGAAATTGGCTTTAAATAAATTAAATTGACTAATATTTGTGAAATATTAATTCTTAAAGTATTTATTTTTTGTTTTCCACTAGTATTGAATAATGTGAATATATAAAAAGTTGTAAATGCGCACATTGGTGTATGATATCGACAAGAAATTTAAATTAGATTTAAACGGAGATAATACTAGTTAGATTTTGGAAATTTTTTAGATCCAAATCCTAATATAATGGCCTTCTATGACTTAGGGAAGGAGAGGAGTTTTCGAATTCGAAATGACGGGACAATATTAATTAAAGGGGAGGAAAAAACCATATCTTCGTTACACATTTATTTCCTCCTTTAATTATATTTTGCTCTGTCATTTTCTTTCCTCTCTCTAAAAAACTCTAGGTTAAATTTTCTTTATAGAAAAGCCTCAAAAATTCCATATTTTTATCATGCAAAATCGAATAGAAATAGGTAGTTATCTTTTGGCCATGGTAGACCTAGATAGTGATCTATCAGAACTTGGAATTGTTCATTAATTCGAGGAGTTTCTTCTAGCTTCATTCTAAGGTAATTCGGTATATTTATATATCATATATTTTGTTTACTCTCTCTTAATTCTTTATCTTTCCCTTCTGTTCATATGTGTGAATTTTGATTTGGATTTAAATATCTCAATATTCCTTTTGAATTAAGTGTATATTCTTATCACATAATTTTTTTTTACTATATCCTCTTTTATTTCTTTTTATGAATAGTAACGTTTTCATTTGCCTCTGTTCTGTAAGTTTATATTTCTAGTTTATTTAACCTAGATCTATATCTTCTTATCACGAATCTGTATATGCCTCTGTCTTTTGATTTTATTATTGTTATATAAAATAAAATAAAATTATGGAACAATCTTGTTAATAAGTCAGTTTTCATATGAGAAAATTTATATTTAAATGTTTACATATAAATTGCTTTGTAAATAGAACTTTGAAATAATTGCACCAATTAATCATTGATTAAATTGTCTAATGTTTGAATAATTCTGAAACAAATTTAGCTAATTAAATCAAAAGAGGGAACATTAATTTGATGATCTGTCAATGTTTTACAATTGTATTTAAACTAGTACTAAATCTTTGTTTAAAAGGAAACATTTTATTTCGTAAATGATTGACATGTAAAAGTGTTTATTTTTGCGCTCATATCTTATCTTTATTGTACAAAAATAAAATGTTATACTGGGTATTTTTGAGTATTTCTACAGATATATAGATTTAAGGAGCATTCATGTTAAATGGAGCAAAAGAGAAGAAAAAGGGAGATTTGCATTGGATTATACTAGCTACTCTGAAAAGATTGAACAAAAGAAGGTGTAGCTGAGTGGTTAAGGCATCTTTTAAATGGCAGAAGAATTTGAGTTCGAATCTTGGAAAGCACATTAATTTTGCATATGAAAATGGAGAATTGTTTATAAGATATACATATGCATGTGAACATACTTGTGATTGATTATATACATACAAATCAACAATTTCTCAATCAATCATAATATCATTCCAATCAATCATAATATTCGCCAATCAATCACAAATCTTCTTTCAATCAAAATCTTCCAATCAAATAAAGCAATCACATTCAAATGACTATGCCAATTATCATGGATTCGATTCACATTAATAAATCATCCTTAAATCTCAATCACTCATCGTGCCATAAGTCAAAGATCTAAAGATAAGCTATCTCTCATGAATATTTATATCCACCTGATCAAAGAGACGATATTCATTTTTATGGCAACATATTTTTAAATTTTTGATGAGAAACAACTTGTACTCTATAAATACTCAAGTGTATTCATTGTAAAAGATATATCATATCGCATCATTTCTAGTGTAGAATAAAGCTCTTCTTCTTCTATTTTCTGTTTTTTTTATTTGCACTTAGATAATTGTGGCTTTTATCAATTAGTTTTGTTAGACATAATTATTCGAGTTTTTCTTCTTTTTTCATTAGTGATAGACCGTTATTTAGTTTTATCGACTATCCTAATTTTTTAATCTAAATTTCTGTTTGTATTTCTGTTTTCTCTGTTTTTTTTCCTTTTTTTAGAACTTGCGAAGGAGTTCTGATTTAACTCTTAACAACTCTTCCGTGACAAATAGTTGGATCCTTCTATGAGAAAAGGATTGGATTTTAAATCAATATTTCTTCACTTGTCTATTTTTCTGCATTTTTTTGTAGTTTAGAAATCACCTCCAAATTCGTCTAACTCGTCCATGAAATTACATAAACAATAGAATTTAATTTTCCTCCCTGTATGCGACCTGCATACTACACACATGTGCGCCTATGGTATTATTTTTAATTTGTGCTTTTCTAATCCCATAGAAAAGTGTCAAATAATAAACTGCTTGGATATTATTCTTACTTTGTTTTATTTCAAATCTTGTTTTGACTTAGTGCGTGAATATAAGTTTATATACATTTATATAATAACATTTATGTGTGTGTATTTGTATTAAACTCAAAGTTTCAAAAGGGGATTTATAAAAGTTATATTAGTAAACTTTTAAACTACATTAATTAGACATTGCATTCATTGATTTAGCATTGTAACATAAATAAAGCATCTTTCATTGTAAACATCTATGTAAAATGTTTATTTTGTATGCAAATAAATTTAAATGTATGTAAACCTATATATGTATATATAACGAACAAGATTTTTGACACTCAAAAATCGACATTAATACGTCCACTGTATCACATGCCAAACGTTCAAGTGCCGGAAATACCGATTTGTTAGGGTAAAAGAAGAAGGTAGAAGATAGAAGAAACTAAACAACACAGAATTTAACAATGCAGCGAACAATATATAATACAACAATGATCATCACAAAAAGGAAGCATCTTTATTCATATCTACAACATCAGAGTACACTAGACTTATCCTAAATTTGGACAGTTATTGAACCTGTCCTTACATTGACAAATATACAAACTCTATAATACAACAAAAGAAAAATATACGCGAATACGTCTTGACCATCCAGCTCCTCTTCAACTCCAAAGTATCTAGCTAAACCTGGGAAAACATGCTCGGTCTGACCTGAGCATTACACGGAATAATGCCTGGTCAGTCTGGGAAACCAACGTGAGTAAAACTTGATAACAAATAACAAGCAAACTGATTTCTACATTTGAAAATTTCCCCAATAAAGGGTATCTCATAAGACCATACCGCACATAAAAACATATGGGTTTTACCTTACGATAACCAAAATATTTTATATCAAAATCTAGTGATATTATCATTATGTCTAGGTTAAAGTAAATAGATAAGATAGCTGAAATGCTTGCAACTCACATTCCAACATACTAGGTTCTGCAATCGAAAACGTAAGACACGCATTGGAGATTGAATCCCAACAATGGCAAGGTAAGGGACTACCTTCTAATGATATACCTTTAGAAAATGCGCAGATGCTAACACAGAGTCGGCTACCCCTTTAACATAATAGGCCGGATCACCTCACTCCCTTGATACCGAGGCCATATACTAACATGGTGTTTGCATGCAAACTAACTTTGAAAGGGACGTCTGGAATGGGGTGACCACTCCTAATGGTAACTAACCACATAACTCTGGTGCATGCTCTGTTTTTTCCATTCCTCCCGGTTGTGAGGCTTGAGGCTATGTTTTAGCTTTCTGAATAGCAATCCATCTTGGAATGCTAACACTACCCTCCAAGCATCAATGCAGTGCCAGTATTCATCCATACAAGTTCATTCTAGATCTGGACAAAACAGAAGGCACTAATTCTACTACATCCATTTTGGAATCACGCTCAAGATTAGTAGCAGTAGCCCTTGCACTTCAAAGAGAACCATCTTCAATCATCATCAAGATGTCTTCCACTCAAACGTACATGTTGGGGCGGAGTGGTTTTCGGATATAGATCTGATCCCGGTCTCTCCGTATCAACAACCGATAATTTTCGGTTGACTCGTTCCTATGTCTTTTGAAAGTAAGTATTCGAGACCTTGTCAGGGAATTTGAATTTACATTCATATTTCCTAAGTCAAAATAGGTCAAACTTGATAGTCGGTTAATTAACTATCAAATAAAAAACATCCAATCATGGTTTAATTTCCATATGGGATCCTCTAAGCCGTTATTAATTAAACTTTAATTAATAAAATCATTTTATAAAATTTGATCAAAAGATCTTTTCAAATTCTACTTCCAAACCTCTTACATTCCTTTTTACTTGAAAAAATAATACAGGTAATTACGAAATTTTTTGGTAATTCCATTTCCTCAAAATTCCATACTAAATGGCCAAACAATTCCCTTTCAAAAACATCACCTCCTATAAAACACATTTACTTATTCCTTAACAAAATTCGTTTTATAAGTTCACTTCACATTTCAAACCACTTAAAAGTTTTCAAACTAGATTTAAAACTTCTATCAAAAATATCTTAAATGATTTATAAAATCTCTTTCTATTTTTTAAAACTATTTGAAAATCTTCCTTCATAATTTCTTTATAGAATCTCCTTTATAAAATATCATTTTCAAGATATCCTTTGTAAATCACTCTAGCTAAAACTTTTTATTTAATAAACTCCTTTTTAAAAACAAGATTATTTAAAAATAACTTTTTGAAGTAATAATAAAATTTGAAAATCATTTATAACCTTTAAACCCAAATTGATTTAGGAATTAAAGTTAATTCAAAAACATACTTTAATAATTCGAAAAGAGACTTAACAATCCCAATGATAATAATTTAAGTTACCATTCAATTTTAATTCCAATTCACTAAATAGTTATTTACATAGGTCAACATATATGTAAATACAACTCATATCCAAAACAGGGAATAACATGTTAATATGAACTAATTATCATATACATGTCCAAATAACATAATAGCAGGAGGTGATTTGTCGTGTTAAACAGATGTTCCAACAATTCAATCAATTAATAGCAGAAGGGGGTTTATTCTGCTAAACCATGTCCAAATGATCCAAATAATTAGCCTATAGCAGAATGGTGTTTTATTCTGCTAATGAATATCCATAAAAAACAAACAATCACATTCTAACTTATTCACAGTTGTTTCTCTATTTAATATCATAGACAAGAGATCCTTCGATTAAAATCAAACCATTTAGAAATAACCAACTTAAAACATAACCGATAAAGTTTAAATTAACTTTTAATAATTAAATCATAATTTAATATAAATTAAAGCTTAATTAGATCTTAAATAATCAAAATCAAATCATACTTAAGTATTAATTAATTAGAAGTAAATTAATAATTAAACTTTAAACAAATAAGCATTTACTTATAATTAATCCATAATTAAGTAATAAGTAAATAAATTATTTAATTAAATAATAATTAATTAAACAATTCAACTTTAACTAAATAATAGTTAAAATAATTAAACTTGATTACATAAAACAATTACCCTTATTAACTTAATTAATCATTAATTAAACTTCTTAATAACTTACTTAATTATCATTAGTTAGTCACTAATTACTTAACCTAATTACTGATTAATTAATAAATAATTATCCTTAATTATAAATTAATTAATTATTAAACATACTTAATCAAGTTATAATTAACTATTTTGTTGCTAATTACGCTTGAAAATAGGTTTTCAAATCATTTTAAAAAGAAACTTTAAAGTTAGAAATCAAACTTTTCCAAACTGCATCCATAGCGACTATCGCTGTGGACGCAATAACTTAGAATTACTTTTCTAATTTACTACCTATAATTTTACCTTACTTTGGATTACTTTTTTAATACATAAAGAAAAGTTTTTTTTTAAACCTTAACTCGAGTTAGAATTTAAATAAAAACATTTACTAACTTCCAACTAGTAAATAATTATATTTCCAAAATGGATCTCAAGTCCCTTAACAACTCAAGTTCCTACCTTCCATACCATTCAACCATAAGTAGAGCATATATAAAAGAAAGCAAATCACATCATCATCATATTATCGTAAAATCACCAGATTCATATCCAAGCACACCTAACCATCAATCTCAAATCAAGTGCTAAACTACAAGTTAGCACATACACAAAACATCCCAGCCATATCATAATCCAAACACAGCATCATATATATAACCATATAACCAACAAATATATAAAGGTAAGATCTTTCCCAAAAAGTTAAGAATTTACTAACCGAAGGCTATCCAAACTTTCGCTGAATTGAGTACGGCCTAGCGCTTTCATTCTTAAGAAAAAAGATGGAATCTTGAATCATAAATGTACTAGGTAGGCTAGGCCATTGATGAACAAGGAAGTGAGACATGTTTTGGTAATGTAGAGTGACTTTAGATAAACATCGATTTCTCAATAATAAACCTAAAAATAGGTCATTTTGCAACTGATTTTGGGCTATCTGCTCATGGAAGTTCAAAAAGGATTCAAAGAGAAAGTTACTGGAATTTCTTTTCTTTGTGATATCATATAAGGAATCGCTCATTTTTTATTAGTTTTGAAGAAGTTATGATCAAAAGAAGAAGGGTAATTTACGGACTTGAAATTCTAGGTGAAAAATTGCTTTGCAAAGATTGTGTATTTTGACATAGCTATGATACAAATTTGAAAAAATGATTAACTAAAACATTGTAGCCATTAAAATTTCACATGGTTTCAAAGAAAGAAAACCTCCATTTGAGTTAGAAATAAGGAATAAAATGTTGGTGGAAAGAAGATAAAAAATGGAGAAACATATGGCTATTTATAGGCAAATTTCTTATGTCATCATTATATCTAGTCACATCACAAATATTTTATAATATATATATATAATTATGTTTAATCACGTCACTCTTTTATATATATATATATAAAATTATGTTTAGTCGCATATTTTCTTTTATACATACAAACATACATACATACATACATACATATATATATATATATATATATTATGTATAGTTACATCACTTTCTTTATATATATATAATTATTATATTTAGTCACATCACTTTCTTTATATATATGATTATTATCTTTAGTCACATCACTTTCTTTTTTATATATATAATTTTAATTATTAATTAACTACTATGTAACAAGAGATAATTATGGTTACTGATTGTAAAGTATAAGATGCAACAATACTTAATATGTATATTTAAAAAAAATGTTTATTATTTTTAAAACTATGTCATGTCACGTCACTTAATAATCTAAATTAATATAAGATAATTTATTTCTAAGTGTATTATTATTTAGTTAATAGACTCTTATATATATTTGTATATGGTGCACAAAGATGAACAATGTTTTCGAAAAAAATTCGGTATCAAAAGGTCGAAATTTCGAAAAACATTCTTCGGCCACATTTTCTATTTTTCTACAGACTATTTAATTTGGTAAACAAATTTTGAAAATGATTTTACCATCGTTATTAGTTCATTAAAATGATTTTATTTTCATTATAAAACATATATATTGAATATTTGAAATTAGGGGTGGGCGCGGTAGGTTAACCGTGTCGTTCGGTTAAAATTTTCGGTTAACCATAAAAGAACGACCGGTTCGGTTAACCGGTTTCGGTTAATTATGGTAATGGACTGCCGACCGAACCGGTTAACCTTAACCGCGGTTAACCAATTTTTTTAACCGGTTAACCGATTACTTTGACCGGTTAACCGTTGACCGGTTAACCGTTCAAATTAACCGAATAACCAGTTTACAAATTTAAAATACACAGCATTTTCAACTGACTCAACTGAAATACAAGATGTACTTGCTTCATTGTTCATACTAGCTCATACTTCATACTGACAGTAATTATAATTGTCCATACTAGTTCATACTTCATACTGACAGGAGTTCCAAACATCATAATAGTTCATACTTCATACTTTATTGTTCACTGTTCCTAGAGATTACACTACAACAGTAATTCATTTACATTACAGTAATACACATCAACAATTACAAACTACAAATTCAACTGACTCAGCTCCAACCCTCTACATAACTGCCAACTTTCAAGATGAAGACGAAGATAGCAACTTATAAGATGAAGACAAAGACAACAGCAGCAACTGCCATCAGCCGAAACACATCCTGAATGCTTAGTTAAACCTGAATGCAAGATGAAAATGAATAATATTAAAAATTGAAATAGTGTAAAAATCAAGTTTTGAATTTATAACCAACAATCTCCCAGAAATATTTAGATTTGTATTCAATAAATACACATGAATAACATATGAAAGCATACTATAAATACACAAGAATAATAACAATAACAATATAAGTATTGTTGGAAAGAAAAACAGAAAAGAATAATACCCAGGAATATTGCTGTAATTTGATGGTAGGTCACAAAAATCCAGATTTCAAATAATATGATTGCCTTTATAAAACAAGCAAAGCAGGTCACACATCATAGAAATTGATACCCGACTATAAGTCCCTACTGACTTAGTACTAGAAAAAAAATTCTATGTGTAGTGCAATTATTTCGTTGCTGGCTATTTTATGCTTACATGAAAAAAGCATGTGTAAACATGCAGATGATATGATGTAGCTTTTGTGTACATAGAAGATAAGATGTAAGATGGTGTCAAAATTAAGACAGATGATAGATATAACAAGTAAAAAGAATCCACAACTACAGCCTAGAGATCGATGATTAGTGATTATACACCTAAATTGCAAGTCTAGCACCCTTTATTATTATATATACCTGTCACTTTACTATTGAACATTGCATATCCTAAGTATTCCTGTTATTAAACCATCTATGCTATACGTAGCAGCATATAATGGCATAATATGGTAAGAGAACCCTAAAGAAAACAAAAGAAAAATGATAAGTCCATCAAAATAACGTTAAGCAATAATGCATGTACATGTATATGATATGCATATATTGATATATGGAGTTTTATACACGTAAAGTGAGGAGCCTATGTCATGAATATTGAATTTGGAGAAGATAGGAAAGAAACAAAAGTGCATTCGATATACTAGTGAGAAAAGGTAATGCTAACCTAACAACTTATAGGACATTGATAATTTCTGAGGACCATCTCATAGATCTGGTTGAAAACAAATTAGAGGTTTATCCATACATATGAATTGTTACAGTCATGGCCTAATGACGATTCATGTTAGCAATGATTTAACTAAATAGTTGTTACAATACACTATGTAATCCATATGCTAACTTTTGATATTGAAAGTCAGATCTGTAGATCATCCACTTTCGTTTGTTTAATCATACTAAGCTTTACCTTTCCATTTAGATAGTAATGAAAACAAATAACAACGAACAATGCGATAATACAAAAATGCTCATAAGTTTAATAAGTACAAGTACCCTATAGAAGTATCTGAAATCCCAGTTGCTTCGGTAAGAATTAGATCGCCAATATATATTAAATATTGATCATTTGCAGATATATGTACAGTGCTATTTTATATATTCTTCATACATTAAAGTCATTACAGAAGTTAATATGATAATTCTTTGCCACATGGTGGTATAACAGAAATAATAATGTACCTATTGTTGATAAATGATAAGAAAACTATGAAACATTGAAGAAGTAAAATACCAATTAAGTTTTCAGTCTCCTCTGATAGTCACAGCAAGTAAATTAGGATCAGAAAATGTTGGTTTTCCATTAAGTTTGTTATAAGAACACATCACACCTGCAACATTTCCTTTGATCACACAGTTTTTTAATGGCGGTTGAAATGTATCATCCATGTCTTGCTTTGTTACCTATTCAATAATTCAGTAAAACAACAAGGACTTTAAAAGTGCATTTTGTACATATAACAAAACTATTATTAATTTCAAAAGTTTCCTCTATTTCTCAACTGCCATTTCATCCTTTAGCAACTTTTTAGATAGAAATATGCCTGGTTAGATTGTAATAATACTAATCACCCAATAATACATTCAACTTGTTAACATGAGTTATCTCATAAGCATGAAACTTCCTTTATTTGCATACATATGACCTGTAATGTCAGTTTGTCATGTATAACCTAAAGGAACAATTATTTGCTACCTGCTGTAATACTTTAATCATACAGAATAACAAGTCAAAAGGAATCCTGGCATGTATGAAAATATAGCCTTGAACTGATTATATAACAGCAAAATTACTTGTACTTACCCTAAATTATACACCAATCCGCACGCAAAATATTTAAAATTGATAACTAACCTAAAGGTTAATAGACATTCGTTGTTATAATCATATATAAAAAACTAAAAAGAAATGAATTAAATAGAAACACTACCCATCAATTGGATAAACTGCAGAAACCGATACCACATGCCTTCCTTGTTAAAGCAAGCATCGCATCAACTACTTTGGGGAGAAAATGAATATAAGACGATTGAGGATTTCATCTATGAGGAAGACGATTCGATTATCAGGATTGAGAAGAAGGAAAATGAAACAGAATAAATAACCGATTTTGGGAATGAATATAATTTGAACAGAGATTTAAGAGGAAGACGATTGAGGATTTCATCTATGAGGAAGACAATTCGATTATCAGGATTGAGAGGGGGGGAAATGAAATAGATAAAACAACTGATTTTGGGAATGAATTGTGTATTGGGTGAATAGCGGCTGGCATTGGGCAAGCACGAATTGATTAGGGTTAGGAAAAAAGCATTGGGGCGGGTTGCAAATAGAATTGGGTTTGGGTATGCCCACAATTCAAAAAATAGTTTCGGTTAACGGTTAACCGATATATAACCGCGGTTAACCGTTAACCGAACCGATTTTGGTCGGTTAACATCGATCGGTTAACCTAAAGTTCGGTTAACCGATTTTTTCGGTTAAAGCGGTTCGATTAAGATCGGTTCGGTCGGTTAAGTCGGTTCGGTCGGTTAAATGCCCACCCCTATTTGAAATTGATTAAATATTCACTAATCAAAGCAGTGAAATTCTGAGTTGTTACGGTATATACGTATGTGTGTGTTTATTTAATTATAAAAAAACTTTCTTGCTTTAGATGACAAAGGCATATGTAGAGGGGATATGTGTTTTTTGCGGTGTAAATTCCAACAGCATTCATTTTAATTATGCACATTTTTCGTCTGTTACGCTTACACTTTACATATGGGTATATTTGATGTGCTCGTTATAATATATAATTAATTAAAATTAAATTAATCTAATTTTAAACAGTTATAATAAAATAGAATAATTTCAAAAAGAAATATCTAAAAAAGTTCTAAATGAATTTAGACTACATAGGTCCAATAAAGATCTAAAATGGTTAAAAAAATGAAATTCACTCATTTCTTCCATTGCGAATGTTAACCCAAAAAATAGATCAACATTCGATATGAGTATGAGAAAGCACAAGCCCCGTCAGAATATGGCAAAGATAATAGAAAACAGTAGTAAAGTAGAAGAAATAAGGGAGACATATAGACTTTCATAGTGGTTCGGCTGTTAACTAAGCCAAGGTTCACTTAATAGTTGCTTGATCTTATTTATATAAGATTTCAAAGTGTTTGAGAGAGAAAGAGTCACAAGTACAGGGGCTAGACATGTTCTAAGTCCTAGAATATCTATAATAGCTACCTTAGTGACTATGGTGTAGAGGAAAGAGTCGAAGAAGAGACATAGTTCCTGCGTAGTGGCGGCAGAATCCAAATCCTTTCTTGGTTGCTCTAAGGTTGGTATTTTTAAGGGTAGCATACATATTGGACCAAAAGCTCGATACCAGAGAGGCCCAAACATCAATCCAAGATAGTGTGGAAAGTTTGGGTAAGCATCGAGTTAAGGTAATAACTCGGTATCGAATTGTCCCTATGACTCGGTACTGAGTTATCCCATTAAGGGAAAACTCGGTGCTTTTTCTTGGATTAGGTTTCCCAGTTTGTTTTGTAGTTCCTAATGTGTTTTCATAGCGTGTCGACTTTATTTTATTATTGTTCATTCATAACCTGGCTTATTCTGCAGTTCACTGGAGCTAACTCTTCACTTCTAAAGATAGATCATCCGAAACTTTAAGAAATCACTTGGGCCTGCTTATAATAGATAGAGAATAGGTTAAGGAAAGTTGGAGCTCCCTACGTTAGCCATAACTCGGTGCTAAGTTATGGGCTTAGTTCCATAATGGACCAAATTTTCCTGTCTTGCTTCTCTAACCTATATAAGCCTACCTTCCAAGTTTCGAGTCGTTCTGTCTTTATCTCGACATTCTATCTTCCACGGACTTCAACTTGGTCAAAAACCTAGTTAGCATTTGCCTCCTGGAGTACAATTTCGTTGGAAACAAAGTGTGCTCTAGAACGAGGTAAGTTCTGAACTGTTATCATATGAATTCCAATTGACTGTTCCATCTTAAGACGTTGTTTTCAGTTGGTTATTTCTATTTAGTTATTGGCTCTAACTTTAATCTGAGTTTTCTCTGCACCGATGATGCATTCCTTATTCTGGAACTTGCATAGTACTTTAAGTCGGCATATAGGTTCATTGTGTTGAGTTGGAGATGATTCGAGGAGAATTTGATAACTTGGTACTAAGTTATAAACTTAACTCGGATAATAACTCGGTACATAGTTACAGACTTTGAGAAACTTTTAGCCAAAAAAAGTTCTTCTTATATCACTTTAGTTAGCCCTTCTTCTCACTTGCCTTCTATTACTCTAAGTCTTCATGGCTTCTAATCCGAATTCCTAGCCCTAAATGTGTTGACCAAAGCTTCTATTCCATCGTTATTAAACTTCTGGCATTATCTCCAGACTCTGCCGCCTCCATGTGCTTCTTTCCGTCGCGTGAGAAGGCCGCCCCTGCCTAAGCCATCGTTTGGAAACTCAAACCTGATTCATCAAAACCCTAGGTCGAATCTACTCCTTACCTGAATTAAAGGTTGGAGGCGTTGAACTCATGCCCTGATGGCGATGTTGATTTTGATTTGCTTTAGTTGATTTCAATTTAAGGTGGAGATGGTTTAATCCAAACGGCTTTAGTTAGCACTGTCATTTGGGTTTGCACCCATGTTGGATGTGTATGACTTGAGAGACAATATGTGCTTCCTAGCTTTAGCCATCTCCTTTCACGAAATTGACTAAAGCCTGATCATTGACTTGATTCCAATACGATGATTCGCTTTGAATTCGGATGTATCGGATGACTCCATTGCTCTATTTTACACTTCTGCACGTCCAATGTTCCTCAAAAGTAAGGACTTTCTATGTTGCTCCAGACAATGGATTATTATCGATCATTAATCGATAATGGGTAAACACTAAGAGATAATTTCAAAGGACAGTGCGAATCATTTTTTCAATATGAGTGAACTACTTACACAGGATGGCATGTTTATAGTGTTTAGGATACTAGACTCACTACATGTAGATAACAAACTACACTTGTCCCGGCTAACACTTGAAGTCTAATTGATCAGCACACGTTGACCTCCTTTGGATTTTAAGCGTTATCTATATAGGAATTCTTATTAATTAGAAATAAAGTGTATCTAAATGTGATCAATGAGTTTTATTGTCTAGAATGACACGCCAATCATCACATTGCAAGTCTAGCAAAGGGGCACCCATACCTTCAGAGGCTGAATCAATGACTGCTCCAGTTCCCCCATCTATTCCTGTGGGGTCAAGTCAACCTGTTCCTGCTACTTCTATGGCCTGCTTATTCCTGTCAGACCTGTGCTCAATCAGCTACCTCCCAGGATAAGAATACTAACCGACCCTTCGGAGCAAGTGCCTTTAATCCTAACGGCCAAGATGCTAAGGAACATATGTACATAGAATGGCATTCCAAAGAATGTTGTTCGATTGCCTACTTGAGCTGAGTTGGCACACAATCCTTTAAAGAAATTAGTACATGCAAATGGCACATGTGCCTGAGAAGTGTTGTGTCATCATTTATTTGATTCCTAATGGTGGTGCGTGGGAACTTAGGG
Source organism: Allium cepa (assembly GCA_030765085.1). Classification (NCBI taxonomy): domain Eukaryota; kingdom Viridiplantae; phylum Streptophyta; class Magnoliopsida; order Asparagales; family Amaryllidaceae; genus Allium; species Allium cepa. The sequence continues at coordinate 236,338,242 of CM060943.1, read as the reverse complement.
CTTGCGCCATTCCTGATTTATGGCTACACACTCGTAAGTTCATTATATGTTCTATTCATGATTAGGCTTGGGTGGCTTCCAAAGATGAATGAGCGGATATTCCTTCTACAGCTCAAGAGGCATCAAGATTGACCCTCCTTCATAATTATAGAAGCCTGGAAAGGTTGCAAGCTAATCAGAAATCTCCATAACAAATGCTCAGCTTTTAAGAATGAATATTTATTTGTTTGGTGTCCAGCGGGTTTCAACCGTCTCTAGATATTAGGAAGCGATTCTTCATTCTTTAGCTCCTACACGACTAGAAATCTTCACATTTCTAACTGCCTTTATCCTTTTCTGTAGTTATCCCAAGGTGGGAAAGCAGTGACGAGCTCAAAGCAATGCTTGAAACTCTAAAAGCTATGAGGGCTTCCAAGCACATAGTCGAGATTATTTTGATGAATAGGAAACTTCGATGGTTCGGCTTGGTTCATTCTGAGATATTTGTGGTGGATGAAGAGCCCTCGACTTCGTGTAGCTCTAGGAGGCACACTTGTTCTATTACCTATACTCGTAACTCTGATAAGGAGGCTCAAGAGGACGTAGTTGGTCCATCTAAGGAAGCTTGGCCTGGAGAGATTCCTAGAGTTGACATAGACTTACCTTCTGGAGAGGACATTATGAGAGATAGGGATGAGACACACAACATGTCTCCAATCACCGAGGAAGAGGATAAGCCGTTTCAATGGAGAGGTTAGAAATGGGTAATGGTAGAAGGAGAGGAAGAAGGTTTAGATGATGATGATGACAGTGACTTCTACATCTTCGAAGAAAGAGACGAGTCTTTTGGCGAATCACTAGATATGAGCCATGACCTCCCCAACTTACCTTTCTCGAATCTGCTAACCAATTAGGCACTATGTCCCAAGCTCCCGATCTCCCCTCCTCCAGTGCAACCAGCTATTAAAACTCCACAATCTATTGGGAGCCAAGCTGCTACAACTCCCATTAGTGATACACCGACTTCTGATTTTCTAATAGATGTCTCCATTTATTTGAATTAATTGGGGGATATCTCGATTAGCAAGATGATAGGAGAGATCGGCTCGCAAATCAACATTTCTTTTAGAATTTTTGCGTGCTAAGGTGGAAAGACTCCAACCATTAAACCATGTCGATATGGTTGGTAGAGTATGTATGGGGTCATTGGCAATACTCACTTAACCTTAGGAGCATGGACACACATTTCTTCATCGAGTCAACTTTCCTATTCAAAGCATTAACTCCATTTTTTCGTTTTGTTTCAGGTGCAATGGGTCGTGAGTTATACCATCAACTGCGTCCAAAATCTTGCTCCTATAAGAACTAAATCCCAGATCATTCCCATCGCTCTCGTTATGAAACAAATGAGGAGAGAAGGAAGAGGAAGGACTATGAGACCCACCACTTGCAGAGAGAGCACGAGAGGAGGGATAAGAGAAAGGGAGACGATGAGAGTGGTGCCTTCATCGATGTACACAAGTGCCACAGGGACTTCCATGAAAGTCACGAGGCTTTTTTACCCATTGCTCCCCCTCGCATCAAAGCTCAGACAGCTGCAATATAGGAAGTCCCATCATCCTGAGCCATAACTACTGTAGCTACCCCTGGTTCTTCTAGTCAAAGAGAGAAATTTATACCCCCGCCTAGTCCACCCATGCTTCAAGCTGCTTACCTGCATTTATTTTTAAAGGGTTTTAAGTTTGAAAAGAACATCTAGCCCACCAAAAAAACCACTTCCTTGCTCAATCTTAAGACAGTCCACGAGGACTTAGAAGCTAGGTTTGATTGACAACATCTCCTGAAGGCCCTACTAAACGTGAATTGTATCGATTATCAATAAATTCTCTCATTCAAGGCTGAAAGGGCAGACCATGATAAACAAACAAGGATCGCAATATTGAATAGCCAAGTTGAAAGTTGAGAGAGATGCGGCCTTAAAGGAAGGACTGCCAACGATAAGTTATTGATTGAGGTGAACCGGGCACACGACAGAGTGTTTATCGTGATTACAGATCAACTCAAGGACGCTCATAGAAAATTTGACAAACTAATAGAGTAAATCACCATTGTAGAGGACACTATTAAATCCCAGGGTTCAAATTATTGCTGGTCAACCTTCCGCCATCATCGAATAGTCCGCCAAACTTACCCGATTCCAGTTGGAGAATGCACGGTTGGCTAAAGAGAAAGAAGAAGTTATAAGTGGCAAACTGGTGGAAGAGATCGACCATCTAGTCACACGGTCAGAGCTTTCAAAGCTTGAAATAAAGTATAATGAGGCGATAGGCTAAATGGACGCCAGGATTCAACTTTACACTTTCAAAGTGATGAATAGGGTAGCTTGAAATGGCTTGGCAATGATTATCTCTAGACTCTCACCATGGTCTGGAAAAAGGGCTAGTATTGTCAGAGCAGTCCAGGGACATGCGCTCTAAGGAAGAATTAATGGTTGCATACCTTAGCATTGAAGACATAGATTTTCTGATAATTGATGGACAGATTTGTCGTGAGGAGAGGGAGAATGAAGCTTCCGATGTTGCAGGTAGAGCTCTTGTTGGCCCAAGATCTTTGGGCTAGGGTGAAACATTTGTTAGAAAATCTCAAGAGCAAACAACAACCATCCCAGCATCCATGGCTGGCAGTTCTAAAGCTACTCATGTCCGTTTCTCTTCTAAAGCCCTAGGCGAGCCACACCTTCTTTCGACTATCGTACGACCCTTCGACTTAGGGACTGGTGGAGAAGCCTTCAAAGTTTAGTTTCACGATCAAACTCCTAGCTCGGGTATTTCTCTCATTTCTCTTATGTTCTAGGCACATTGATTCACTCCGAAATCCTTTTCTAAATTGTGTACTTGTGTTTTCCAACTTGTAGGTCAGCCATCTCTCCCGTTTCCTCCTCTAGCTGCATGAGGCTCAAGAGCCACTACTATCTTCATTTCCTCCACCACTGTCTCTGTAGTGGCTTCTAGCATGATCCTTGTCTCCAGCTCCGAACCTAGGCCCGATTTCAAGAAGATAGGCACACTACAGAACTTGGAGGAGATCTCCGTATCCCAAGAAGAGGAGCCACTATCATTGAAGAGTCGGGGACAGTGGACATGAATACCATGGCCGAGGGACAAGAAGAGGAAAATAAGGGACTCACATGAAGAAGGAGAAAGAGGAGGGAAAGCAAAAGACTCCGACGACCGTTACTGTGACGACCCAAACTCGATGTCCGACAAACGACATCCAATTCGCATCGCCGGAGCTTATAACAACATTAGATGAATATAAAACAGCGGACAAAATGAATATCATACATGCATCACAGATACAACATCAGAATAATATCCATACTACATCAGAGTATATAATACATACGCCACACTCCATATAACATCATAATAATACATCGATAATCATATATCCAAAAGTCTTCAATGAAAGAAGTGATAACGGACTCTAAAAAGCTAAACACCTGAGATCTCCAAAATCTCTTAAGATATCTCCAAAGCAAGAGTTCCAAAATGATGCTAACTCCAAAATACGAAAACCTGCTATTAGGCTGCCCGTGTAGAAATAATGGGCACCCAGAGTTTAGGAAAGAAAACAATAAACTCCGGATCAGTCATGTGACTAATATGAGTAGACAAAAACAACAGTTACTTTCAAAGAACTAGATTTATAAAAGAATTTTCGTAATGCTTTTAAAAAAATGGAACTACCATAAGATCTCCCGCCACACACACAATGCAAACGCAGAATTGGAGGAGATTTCTTCTTATGATAGTTAAATATGCTTAATACGAAAAGAATTTCTTTGATATTATTACTAGTGCGTAGTGTGAAATTATTTCGGAAGTAGAATATCAATCTTAGCCAGCATAGGTATCATTATACTATGCCTACTATAGCTACCATATTAGATGGCAGGTTTTACAACCAAAACCGTACAAGGCTCGTATTGTTTCTTTGGATTTCCAACAAATGGTCAGGCTAAGGAACTTCCTACTGCCACATGGGTACGCCTCTGGCGGGACGTCCCGAGAACTTAACCATTTCTCTGCCAACACAAGGCCGGGTTACCTTTGTAACTAGGTAACTACTACACGAATATGCCACCTCCCGGTCCTTTGGGTCCTTTATCAGAGGGCCCTCTATTCAAATCAACAACCACACAGTAAATGATATTGGAGTTACCACACAAGTAAATATCTGGGCTCCATACCATGACATCACCTTTTTCCAGAAGGAAATGACATACCCTAAAGGGCGCGACCCTCATAACCTTGCCGCATATTTCCTGTTTCGACCATTTTCGGGTTGTGAGGTCCGATGAGGTCTCGTCCACAAAGCTATGCTTTACACGAAAGCCTTGCTTTGATCACAAATGATCATAAACACACAACAACACTTAGCATGCCACGCTACCAAATTGAGAGTATATCGTCGATAACCTTCAATTACATAACCTCTAAGCTCGTACGTCTCAGAGAAGGGTGTTAAGCTAAGAGAATAAATTCTCCGCCACTACAGATACGTATTTGAAAGAAATCTGCTTTATATCTCAAAGTGTAGTGTCAGACACATAACCATACAAGTCTGTTCCGGGTTCGAACAGAACCGAAGGCACTTCCAAAGAAGCCTTTGCAATCCAGGTATCCACAATCCCGATCGGACTTCCCATCACTTAGGGAATCTCTATACCGGAGCAACTCAGTGCAGAGACAATCGATAGGTTATCCTATCGTTTTCGAAGACACCCGATCTTCACCACCGATCTTCATATGCTCTCCATTTCGACGTATCACTATTTGGAATGGGTTATGTGACACCAAGGTCCTTTCCTGGCTAAACCGAGTAGTGAGCGTTCAATTTTTAAAACTCGTGGATATATCAATCACAAAGATTCATATTCAGGGTTCGATGTGGGTTTCGGATAACTAACTGAAAACCAACTCCCTGTCCCATCGAAGTTTTAAATGTTGTTTTACGGGCAAAAGGTTTCCACATCCATATAGGAACAAATCAAAAACCACTGTTCATCACAAAGCAATCATAGTATCACGATAGCAATATCAATCCAGTACAGAATATTTGATGATAGTAAATCACCTTTGATTAAGGTGGTCGTGATTAAAGTGAATTGACCATAAAATTATCTTTATTAATTATTTTAAATAAATGTTTAAAATTTCACTTAATTATAAATTTATTAAATTTTAAACTGGCTTTATTAATTATTTAATCTTTAATTAACTATCTTAATTTATTAATTCTTAATGGTTAATTAACTAAATCTTAATTACTTTTATTTGCTAATTATTCTTTAAATTAATCAACCTTTAATTACAAAGTAATTTTAATCATTAATTATTTAATCATTATTTAACCATTATAAATATATTTGTTTTAAGTTAATAAATTTGAATATACTTCTTGAATATTTATTAAGTAAAAAAAACTTTACATTAGATTAACCAACTATCCTCATTTATGAAGAACGAATTAGAAAATCATTTAAACTTTATTGCAAAACTAGAATTTGTTATCTTCAGGTCCAAGCCGAGGGGGTCTTCGAGTCATCCCCGATCAAAACGGCACCCTGCTTCGAGTTTAAGCTAAATCTGACCCGAGTGATAAATTTTCACAAAATTTGTTTAAGTCCCAAATCCATCACGATACAACCTTGAAACCACTCGAGTGCCCCTTCGAGTTTCTGCCCTATTTCCCCCAAGTAAAGCTTCGAGTCACACTGCTCCTCTCCCAGACTTCACAACTGACATACGACCAAAGCATGTACACGTGCACGGCCAACTTTACTAACGTGGGTCGGTGTTGCGGCCGTCCACGAGTCGTATTCCATCTCCTAAATCGATTCGAACAGCCATAAACTTGAATTGACCTCGAGAATGAAATCGAGTCATCTCGATCAATTGAACCCAACAACACACTACCAGGAAACGATCCCGCACCACTTCCTCTGGCCATCAGAGGCCGCGAAAACTCGGCTGAAGCTTCGCCTTGACCAGATGCTCCTATCCCCACCGGAGGCTCAAAGTCTGATCGCCTATTTGTGGCGCAGCACCATCCTTTCTGACACGAACGCGAATGGGTTCTTAAACCCTAACTTTGATTTGTTTCATCAATCTACGCATAGAAAAAAAAATTTGATAATTTTCTCGAGATCCCTGGTGTCCAAGCTTGCTTCAAATTGGAATTCAGCATTTATAACTGGATCGATCGCCAGAAATTTGAAGAAATGCAGATTTTGTTCATACGTGAATTGCACTGGAAATAGTAAATGAAAATTCATCATATTTACTTTAAAAACCATCTCCTTGTGCATTTATTCAGGTTATAAAATCAAAACAATGATTTAACACACTTGAGATTATCACATGATCTTGTTTTTACTGTAAATTCTAAGTTGCAAAGACAAATACTCTCTGTTCAAGCTTGAAATAAATCTTTTAACTGTAATTCAAGTTTAAACAACTTGTTTGGAAAAAAAAGCTAGAAACAGATTGTGTGAGTTTATTTGAATTTTCTTCCAGTTACTTTTGTTCTGAAACAAATTTTTTTTTGATAAACTGTATAATACTTTCAGTAATACAGAAACAATACAACAACATTTCCTTTCCAATATACAACTAAGAACACATGATCTATGAAATAAATACTTAGATTTTCAAAAGCAAATAAGTTTACTCACCTGGAAATGTTTGAAACAGAGAGTTGTTTTTTTCTTGTTTTGGAAAAACTACAGTTAGTCTTCTCTGTTTTCTTTCTTCAGTAATTGTTTTCAAATTTGAATAAAAAGTTATGATCTTCTTTTATTTCTTTTTATTTCTGTTTCTTTGCTAAGATTTGGTGAACGAACTAAAAAAGTGGTTTGTGGATGTATTCTTATAGGTGAAAGGTTGTGTACAGGGGAAGAGAAGTAGGCAAGTACAGTTTTAGGGTATAAAAGAAAATCAAACCGTGGTATTAATTTTTTACTGATGGAATCTTGTTTATGGGATGAGAAGTAAATGCATTTAATGGAAGCATGTTTCTTTGTATACTTTTAGCATGTCATGTTTTAATTTGATTATTATAAGTACATTTTATTTTCTTATTTTTATTTTAATGGTGGCTGACATGATTTTGTTCATGGGAGAGAGCAAATGCATTAAATGAAAGTATGTATGCAATGCTCATTTGCTCCCTTGTATACTTACAGCAGTCATACTTTATTTTTTTTATTTTTTTAATACAAATTTACTTTACTTTGTTAAATGGAAGAGTTTTGTTTTCCAGTAAGTACTTTGTAATATTTTGTATATTTTTTTTCTCAATGGTGGCTGAAATGAGTTTTGATTTAGGGTAGAGGTGATGGCATTAAATGCATGTGTTCCCATCTTAGTTTACATAAAAATTTATTTTACTTTTATAAGTACAATTTTATTTTATTAGGAGATTTTTCTATGCCTTGCCTAAGTCTTAGTTTCCCTTTTTTGATTTAAAACTCATAGTAACATATTCATTTGATTCTTGTATGTAATCTTATTACAACATACTTTGTTTATTTTATTTCCATTTGAAGTTTTATAATCAACATTTAATTTATCATTCATTTAAAAATTTAAACTATCAAACATTTATTTATATCCATATACTCTATACTTATGTAAATTACATAACTTTTAGTGTTGAATCAATATATATAATTTATTTGTATTATTTGGTAAGTATATTTTTGTTTATATTTTATTTCACTTCATACATTCATTTTAACTAAAAATTCAAATTCAATGTATAAATAAAATGTTACATTCAAGTGATTTAATTTTCAAAAGAATCTGAAGTTTTATTTATTTAAATCAACGCGTATTTTATTTGTTTTAAAACTTTTCAAATTAAATTTCCAAAATTTTTAAATAAGTTACCAAATTCAAATTAATAAATACTGGGATGTTACAATATCCCCTCCTTAAGAAAATTTCGTCCTCGAAATTGAAAGAGAGAGAACGTAAACAAAGAATATACGAATTCAGGAAAATAAAGAAATGACTTACAATTTAAGCCGAGATGTCTATTCTGCATTTGGGATATGATTTCTTCGTATTATCTTCAGTTTCCCAAGTACAGTCCTTTGGATCGCCACTCCATTGAACTTTTACCAGTTTCACAACTTTGTTTCTCAATCGCTTCTCATCACGATCTACAATTTTTATCGGCTCTCTTTTAACTGCCAAATTAGGAGTGATTTCAAGATCCTGCTGAGCAGCTTCTTTAGTAATATCATCTGGATCGTGCACATACTTCCGAAGACTAGAAACGTGAAACACATCATGCACGCCAGACAACCAGCTGGTTAGCTGCACTCGATATGCCAGAGAACCAATCCTTTCCAGAATAGGAAAAGGACCAAGATAACGTGGTGCTAGCTTTCCCGTTTTCCCGAATCTCAATACTCCCTGCATCGGAGACACTTTCAGAAATACAGAATCTCCAACTTGAAATTCCAAATCTCTTCTTTGGCGGTCATAATAGTTCTTTTGACGGCTTTGGGCAGTTAACAACTTCTTTCGAATAAAATCTACCTTCTCCGTGGCTTCTTTAATCATATCGGGTCCCAGGACGAGTCTATCACCTGATTCGATCCAACATGCAGGTGATCGACATGGAATAAAAAGAAATACATCCACAAACCTCTGTTTTAGTTCGTTCACCAAATCTTAGCAAAGAAACAAAAATAAAAAGAAATAAAAGAAGATCATAACTTTTTATTCAAATTTGAAAACAATTACTGAAGAAAGAAAACAGAGAAGACTAACTGCAGTTTTTCCAAAACAAGAAAAAAACAACTCTCTGTTTTAAATATTTCCAGGTGAGTAAACTTATTTTTTTTTGAAAATCTAAGTATTTATTTCATAGATCATGTGTTCTTAGTTGTATATTGGAAAGGAAATGTTGTTGTATTGTTTCTGTATTACTAAAAGTATTATACAGTTTATGAAAAAAAAAATTGTTTCAGAACAAAAGTAACTGGAAGAAAATTCAAATAAACTCACACAATCTGTTTCTAACTTATTTTTTTTTAATGGTGGCTGACATGATTTTGTTCATGGGAGAGAGTGAATGCATTAAATGAAAGTATGTATGCAATGCTCATTTTCTCCCTTGTATACTTACAACAATCTTACTTTATTATTTTTATTTTTTTAATACAAATTTACTTTACTTTGTTAAATGGAAGAGTTTTGTTTTCCAGTAAGTACTTTTTAATATTTTGCATATTTTTTTCTCAATGGTGGCTGAAATGAGTTTTGATTTAGGGTAGAGGTGATGGCATTAAATGCATGTGTTCCCATCTTAGTTTACATAAAATTTTATTTTACTTTTATAAGTACAATTTTATTTTATTAGGAGATTTTTCTATGCCTTGCCTAAGTCTTAGTTTCCCTGTTTTGATTTAAAACTCACAGTAACATATTCATTTGATTCTTGTATGTAATCTTATTACAACATACTTTGTTTATTTTATTTCCATTTGAAGTTTTATAATCAACATTTAATTTATCATTCATTTAAAAATTTAAACTATTAAACATTTATTTATATCCATATAACTCTATACTTATGTAAATTACATAACTTTTAGTGTTGAATCAATATATATAATTTATTTGTATTATTTGGTAAGTATATTTTTGTTTATATTTTATTTCATTTCATACATTTATTTTAACTAAAAATTCAAATTCAATGTATAAATAAAATGTTACATTCAAGTGATTTAATTTTCAAAAGAATCTAAAGTTTTATTTATTTAAATCAACATGTATTTTATTTGTTTTAAAACTTTTCAAATTAAATTTCCAAAATTTTTAAATAAGTTACCAAATTCAAATTAATAAATCCTGGGATGTTGCAGTTACACTCTGGATATCGAAGGACGGGAGTGGCGCTGCCGGAGGGTCTGAGGGGTCTGGCCCCGTTACTGGAGGGGGGTCCGCACCTATGGAGGGAAGCACTGCCCCTGGTTTAGAGAGCAAGAAGAAGATCCCAATCTGCCTAGGTAAAGGTTGCAAAGAAGGAGGGAAAAGTGAAAAGAAATGGTGATAGGCTCGAGCACCGATGGAGTAGGGTACTTATGGTCTTTTTGGTATGTGTCTTTTGTGTTGCTTGAGTTTGTACAAGTGCAGAGTCTGCACTTAGTATTTCTTTCTTTGTCGTTGCGTTAGTAGAGTATGTATTTTTGCTTTCGTTGTGTCCAAAAAGATCAATATTGTGCGGGTATGGCCCTCGCTGTTTGAATTGTACGAAGAATGATACTTTCGATAAAAAGATTAAATTTTCTATTATAATCTTTCGTGTGTACTTTCCCTATACTTTATGTACTATGCCTGCTTATACACCACTGTGTGAGTACATAATACGATTATTTGCCTTGCAATTTCCCTATTACATATTTTTGTACTGTGTAATGTGTATATTTACCACAACTCTGTGCATTTAAATAGAGTGATTAGTGTACTTGTTTATTTACCATAACCTTGTGCATGTTAATAGTGCTATTTATAGTGATTTTTTATACTACTTTGCTTAGTTCTATTATGGTTGCCAAAATTCTCTATTCGGCATAACAGAATTATGGTGTGATTTGTTTTATTTTAACCAAATGTTGGTGTATGCCTCCTACTCCATAGGACTAGTTACTCCAAATTCTTGACTTAAACACTTGATAAGAGATCGGGTACTTTGGGAAGCTCTCTGGTTCCCCCTAGTCCGAGTTGTACGATAGCTCCTGCCTTCGAGAACTTGTGGTTTATATACCCGATTCCGAGCATTTTGCACTTCGATCGTAGTTGATTTTCTCCAAGTTTTGTATTGAAGTCCCATCTTTGTGTCAGTTTCTATCTCTGAAAACACACTAATAGCACAATCCGTTAGGTTTTCCTACGATTTCGCCTATCTCCAAGTGATGTCGAGTTTTGGCAGCTGTGTGCTGATTTCCTAACCAGCTTAGTGATTTAGATTTACCAGTGTTGTCGTGGAGACGCCAATACTTGAAGGACAGAGATTGAATTTTACCGTCGATCCCATGGTTTAGAATCTTCATGGCACTGTTAGAGAAACATCGATTTCATGGAAAGCAGGGATTGATTTCTACCAATCCTTCAACAGATAAAATTCCTGACATTACCGGAGCAATGCCGATACATAGGAGACTCTAAAAAACTGCCGATGTTACCGGAGTAAATCGATTGTTGATGTTACCAAAGTAACATCGATAATCGGGATATAAAGGGGTTTCCAGCATTGCCCAAGCAGTGTTGGTATTTAGAGAGTTGAAATTGATTTTTTCGTCAATCTGACGGCTCTGGAGTCAATACCTCTTATCCAGAGAATAAGAACTTTTCCAGTTATGTATGCGTATCGTTTTCGAGAACGCACTTCCACCTGTTCAAGGGGCTATACACAGCCTATTGAATGGAGTACGGATGTATTGCATAATTGAACATGGTTCCAATGGTTCAAGCCGCTTTGTGCGACTTATATTGTGGCACACAGGAGGAGTCCTTACTTGGACACAGTTTCGCTGGTCTAAGAAGCAACGTGTGGCTTATGGGATCCGCGCAAGGAGTGATTGCATACATGAACACGATTCCACTGGTTTAAGAAGTGATGCATGGCTTATGGGATGTGTAGAAGGAAATATGGCATACTCAAACGGGGTTCCATCCATTTAAGTTGCGATGCACAGCTTATGGGATGTGCATATGGAGAATGATAAGATGCCTGATGTCGTCGAAGCGACAATGAGTCTTCTTAAGGAAATATGGGTCTTCTTGATGCTGCCGAAGCAATATCGGTTCTTAGAAGGCCGGGGTCGATTTCCCCATCGATCTGGTGGTTTGAGTTTATTTTACCATCAACTCTAATTTGCTTACAAGAACGCAGTTCCATTGGTTAGAGAAGCGAAACGTTACTAATAAAATAAAGAGAGAGAGGCAAGTCCTGCCTATTTACAATGCCCCTAATACCCATGATTGGCTTATTTGCAAAAATAGGAAATATACGAATATGTATTAAATAAAATAATGCCGCAGCAATTCGCTATTCCAAGCATGAGGAATCAGGATTCCATCGATCATTCTCAGCTTGAACATTCCATTTCCATGTTCCTGGCCGATTACGCAAGGTCCTTCCCAATTCGGACCAAGTGATCCCATACTCAAAAATATTTGTTGTAGTATGAAATCTCCTACTGTGAAGGTGTGGTTGCAAACCTTAGTGTTGAAGTGTCGTGCCACTCTTTTCTAGTGAGTAGTGGTCCTTAGTTAGCTTTCTTCCACTTCTCGCCGATCTGGTCAAGCGACTCGAGTAGGATCTGCTCGTTTTCTCTTTGATTGAAGTGTCACCTTCGATGAGAAGGAACTAGCATATCACTCCATCTCGCCTAACTCTTCTATGTTGTCCTCCAGAAATAGTACTGATAACGAATCTCTGTTCCATCTGTCCAAGCCCTTCTCAACTGGGTCTAGATTGGTTTCCTTGAGGACTTGAAACATGGAGTCCAGTAGGTTGGTAAGAGTTTTGTGATTTCTTCACGTACTACTAGAGCCTATTGTTCTTTATTAATTCCTCCATCAAGTCTTTCAGGTGTGGGCACTCATTCGTGTTATGCCCATGCGTTTCATGGAAGCGGAAGACTTCCCCAATTTCCTTTGTCATTCAGATTCTTCCTTCCTTGGAGTCTTGTTGTATCACTTAGTTCCCTGAGTTACAAGGTAGATGCTCTTCAAGCTATCATTCAATGGTGAATATCCCTCGGGTCTCAGGTTCCTAATCCGCTTTCCATTCTCTTCATGCCTGCTAGTGTTATGGTTCTTCCTTTTCTGATTTCCATGTTTCCCTGCATTTCTTATCATGGGCTTAGAATTGTTTCCGTCTTGGTTGACCGCTACATTGTTCTGAACTACCTCCTTTGGTTGCACATTGGGCCCCTTCCAATATCGAACACTAACTTGCCTTTCGGTTAAACTCCTTCATGTTGGTTGGTTGTTTCATCTTACTCCATCTTCCAAAGTCTGTGTCCGAATGGATAGCTTGGACCAAAGCCATGAATAACATATCTTCATTAGGATTTCTCACTTTAGTAACCGCAATATTAAACTGGTTCGTAAATGTTTTTAGTGGCTCATTTGGTCCTTGTAAAAATCCATATAGAGACATCATATCTTTTGGCTATGTCATGTGAAGTTTTAACTGTTCAAGAATTTACTTGCCAACTCACCAAAGCTATAAATGGATCTTGGTGGGAGTCTGGTAAACCATATAGAAGCAACACCTTCCAAGAAGATAGGGAAACATCTACGTCGACAATATTTGTTGCCCTAGCTCTATCCATATGCCAAATGCACTTGTGCAAGTGCTATTTGGGGCCTGTCTTCACATGGTAAGATGGCATAGTGGGCATAGTAAACTTTTCGAGGTAATCTTCCCTTAGAATGTTTTTAGAAAATGGAGTTCGGCTTGGTGCAAAACCCCAATCATCGTCTTTCCTGCCTTTACTTTTTTCCATTAAGCTTTTGACTATGTCCACAATGAATGCCTCACTAGTTTGGTAATCCACAGGTCGATTGTCAGAGGTTACGCCAAGCATTTGACTCTACAAATGACCTTAGTTTGCCAACTGAAGCCTAGGTTCTCTATTCTTCGGGAGTACCACTCCTACAGAATTCCGTTGGTGTACAGTTGGCCTTATAACGATAGTTTAAACTTCCTTTTTGGAATTTTTCCTACATATTTTAGCATTCAATTCTAGACCTTTAGCATCAAGTTGAACGTCACCTTCAGAATCAGGGAGAAGCAATGCAATATTCCCTTGCGGAGCCTTCAATCCAAGGTTAGGGTTTGCAGCATGTTATTCTCTGGTAGAAGGGGTACTTCCATTACCTTTAATAACAATTCTAGTAGCTCCACCAACTATCTCATTTTGCTTTTGCTTGCCATCCCTCCTATTCAAGTCTAAGATGGAGGAATTCTCTTATTCCATAGTTGTTTTAGTTTCCAGCTTAGTCCTTGAGGCAGTTGGTGGTTGTAGCACTAGCAAAGCATCAACCTTGTCCATAAGAACCTTCTGATTATCGGTCATCTTCCGGTTAAATTGACTAACCATTCGGTTAAGCTCTCCTCTTGTTATAACCTCCTGTTGAGTGGATACACCTAGTGCTAGATTTCCAGCATTAACCTCTGTTTGATGATTGTTAGCATTGTTTACTTAGTTTGTTGGGAATTTGCATCACCACTGACTGTTTCTCATGTGGATCTTCCAGAAGTGGTTTTCTATTTTTTATGTGCCATTTATCCTCAAGGGCGGGCCTACGAATCTTCTCAGCAAATTCCTTTGGATCTAACAGTTGGATCTCTTCTAACCCAAATTAGCAAGCTAGATCTAAACCTGGGTTCAAATTTTATAAGTGTAAGGACCAAAATGTTAACCCAAAAATGGATCAACACCAATATGAGTAAATGAAAGAATCAATCCTGTCAGAATAGAGCAAAAATAATCGAAAATAGCAGTAAAGCAAAAGAAATAAGAGAGAGACACAGAGATTTTTATAGTGGTTCGGCTGTTAACTAAGACTACCCCTACTTAATAGTTTCTTGATCTTGTTTTTATAAGATTGCAAAGCATTTGCGAGAGAAAGAGTCACAAGTTCATGGGCTAGACAAGTCCTAAGTCCTAGAAATGTCTATAGTAGCTGCCTTGGTGACTATGGTGCAGGGGAAAGAGTTGAAGAAGAAACAGAGCTCCTACTGATAGCAGCATCCAAATCCTTTCTGGGTTGATCTAACATTGGTATTTATAGGGGTAACGGTCATATTGGACCAGAAGCCCGCTACCAGAGAGGTCAAAGAAATCTACCCAAGATAGTGTGGAAAGTTTGGGTAAGCACTGAGCTACGGTGATAACTTGGTACCAAGTTACCCTTATAACTCGATGCCGAGTTATCCCTTAGGGGAAATTGGTGTTCTTTCTTAGATTGGGTTTCTTACTTCTTTTTGTAGCTCCTCCTGTGTTTTCGTAGCTTGTTGACTTGCTTCGATGATCCTTCTTTCATAACTAGGCTTATTCTACAATTCAATGAAGCTAACTCTTCACTTCTTAAAACAGGTCATTCGAAATTTTACGAAATCGCTTGGGCTTGCTTACAATAGATAGAAAATGAGTTAGGGAAAATTGGAGTTCCACACTGCGAAACACCATAATTCGGTGCCAAGTTATGGCCATAACTCGGTGCCGAGTTATGGACTTGGCTCCATAATGGCCTAAATTTTCCTTTCTTGCTTCTCTAACCTATATGAGCCTACCTTCTAATTTTCAAGTCGTTCTGTCTTTGTCTCGACGTTCTATCTTCCGTAGACTTCTTCTTTGTCAAAAACCCAGTTAACAGTAGGCTAGCCTAGTTCCAACAGAACTTAACCATGGATCTTATTAGAAATAAGTTTAATCTCTTGAGTGTTCTCAAAAGTTGAGCAAAAGTTTGAAATTATGGCAAATTTTAGTAGCGTCTTTTCAGAAAAAGAAAATTTATGGTTGCGAGGTTTTTTCATGTTAAGTTCCATTATAGTACGAAATTGTAACAATTTCTTTCTCGGTTGCTCTTTTACCATGAAGGATTTTTATAACCATTTACATAGAAGGGAAGTATTTAAGTTTTTTAAATTAACCACCTAAGTTTAAGGTTTACGAACCCGGTCCCAAATAATCATACATTTTAAATCAGAATACTTGTTTTCCCCCTTGTAGAGAAATTTTTATCTAATCGTTGTCGATTTTGTTAACTACCCACTTTAATAATCAATGATAAAATAGACAATAAATTAGAATGGAAAAAACAACGAAGTTAATAATTATAGTTCAACTTGCTCTCGATTGGCAATTGTCTTTCCATTGCACTAATATTCTGTTGATCTTATCGATAATAACATTACCGACCCGCTTTTTCGATTTAGTCGGTCTAATAGGAATACCTAACTAAATTATGGAGAATTTTAACAAATTGTAGCTCAAAGTATTAACAATTTTCTTTGTGATATTCTAGTTATCATTCAGTATAAAAACCGAGCTTTTGTGAAATTTGACACTAAGTCCCTAAAGTAGTTCAAAGTTTTATAAGATTAATTCTAGTGAGGCAATGTGTTTTGGTAAATGGTCGAAAAGTAATGTCTCGTCGGCTTATTGAATAGTAAATACATTATCACCGGTAGTATCACCTCTAAGTTTAAGTACTATGTTGTTATTTATAGTTATGCCAATAATTTTAAAAAATACATCGGTTGCGAGATTAAAGAGAAGTGATAATAAAGGATCTTCTTGCCGTAACATGTGTTTAGATCGAATTTTTTTGCCCTTAACATTGTTAACAAGGATGTTGGATAAGTTTGACTAAAGAATGAGGACAATCCAACTAATCCATTTTCACCAAACCCCTTACTCTAAGAGTTTGCATTAGTAAATCTCAATCAATCGAGTCACAATCTTTCGCGAAATATACTTAAAGGTTTGCACAAATGATATTATTTTTTCGATAACAGTTAATAAATTCTTGTGTTATGATAATCCCATCCATATTGTTTCTCTTATTTCTCTAGAGCAACTATTTCCTAAATCATAAACTCTGGTACATGGGAACAACTATTTCCTTTTCGAATATTGAGGGAACAACTATTTCCCTATGACAATTTGTAACGACCCGTAATTTCGCTACTTCGAAAATAAGAGATTTCGTTCGTTTTAAATTTAATAAGGAGTTTAAATCTTAAAATAAATATGTTTTATGTAATAAATAATCAATCATTCTTATAGTTAATAATTAAAAAGTATAAATTTGGATTTTTGAACAAATCGACAAAAGTTAAGTTTTGTTAATAATAAATAAAGTCTTAAATAAATGGATTTAAATATTTATTTAAAAAGATAAATCTTATTTAAAACATCTAATAAAGATAATAAAAGTATATTTATATATTTAAAAATAAGTTAATAATCGGTTTACAAAAATAACCAAAATTTGTCCATATTGTCAGTTTTACATACGATGTAAAATTAGAGATTTTGATATTAATTTAAGATAATTTTAAAATACAAAGAGTATTGTTTTAATTTATTTAAAGAAGTAAAAGGTTCATTTTAAAGTTATATTCACTTCAATATATAGCTTAACAAAAATGTTAAATTTTGACAGTAAAATATATCGACAAAAACACCGTTTTCAACCAAAACAAGTTGTCGACAAGTTGTTGCAACTTGATACATTTTCTAACACATAAATACAAATTTATAAACTATTTAAACACTTTACATTTAGCACTAAAAACAAAAAGAGTTTACTTTTGAAAAGTATAGATAAATATATAAAAAGTGAAAAGACATGATTTGACTAATTTCAAATTAAATTAAACTTTAATAAACCACATCATTTCTTTATATCATATCTCATTAATGAGATGGTATATATAAGCATGGAAAAAGAGCAAACTTAAGTATTAAAATAATTACAAACCATAAGAAAGTGACACCTCTCTTTACTACTTACACACTTTTCCTTAACATCATTTCCACCATTAATGCATATGCTAATTTGTTAACAAGTGTCATGTGTAGTCAAATCAAAGCAAAAGTATTTTCTTTAAAATACAAAATTTAAGAAAGGAAAAGTAAGTTATCATTCCTATCTTTAACATCACCATTAATGCACAACAAATCTCTCCTTTCATGTAAAAGAAAAATGTGTATTTAAATTTAAAAATGAAGAGGGTATTAATGTCATTAGTCACTCAAGTCTCCACTTATAAAGACAAGCCTAAACCCTTCCTTCTTCACTGCACTTTCATTCCATAAAATTCTAAACTCCATTATCTTTCTCTTCCACTACTTCCATCTTCTTCTTCATCATCTCCACTTTCATTTCCATGGCATCCAACCTCTCTTCCACTTCCATAACTTCTTCATTTCCTTCCATCACCACCTACCTACCTCCTACTCCACCTAAAACTTCCTCTACTCACGGCCAAACATCCCCACACACAATCCCATACCACACCCCTCTCCTACACCCAAGGCCGAGCCTAAAACCCACCTACCCAAGCCCATATTCCACCACTACCAAGGTCGTACACCGTCTTCTCCCCCCAAAAGCACATGTCCCAAATAAAAAAAAGAAAAGGAAAAGAAAAGAAAAGAAAGAAGGAAAAGGAAAGCGGCAAAAGGCGAGACGTTGGAAATAGCACGTTAGCGAGAGACGCGTATCTTACGTAAAAGTTTGACGGAGTGGATATAAAGGTGAGAAATTCTCATCGCTTTTGGATTTACATTTTGATTATGTTAAAACAATCATATTTACACACTTATGATATATAAATATTTATATTGATTGTTTATATGGATGATTTGATAGTTAGTTAATTAATTGAATTGTGATAATCTGTTCCGTTATGACATTTATAGTGAATGTTGAATTTGAAATCGTATGTTATGTGATTGGTTGAATGGATGTTATGTTAGCGATAAATATGAATATTGAATATGTTCATTTTGATTTAAATAATCACTTTGTTAATAAGACCATATTTTAGTAATATGAGATATTTTGAAGATAAATCTCTTTTCAATTAGAAGTGAAATTAAAGTAAAAATAAAAGAGAATTTAAAATTTGAAGTGAAACGGATTTGGAAAGGATAGTTAATTTGAAATTGAGATGAATAGAGAAATTGAAATTGAAATCGATTTTGAAAAATTGAAGTTGAGATAAAGGTTGAACTGAAGTTTAAATTGAAATTATATTTGAAATCTAAATTTTAAATGAGTTTAATTTGAGATTAGAATTGAAATTGAGTTGAAATTGGAATTTAAAATTTAATATTGAAATAATAGGAATATTATAATATGGTAATAGTGTAAATATATTTTTATTACTTTAAAAGTGGAAATATTGATTTTAAATGATTTGTAATGATTTTATAAGTAATAGAATTCAATTTGAATAGATTATTTCAAATAATGAAAATTAAGTTAAAACTAGACGCGTCGCGCAACGGTAGTTCGCGATTTCACGTCGAAAAGTTCAAATGAACGTGTAGAGTGAATGGGTGTGAGAACCTGGATTAATAGAAATTTTGAAGAAATGTATTTGGTAAAGATGAAGTGAATAAGTACATAAGTTAAACGTAGATTATTTCAGCACATAAATTTTGATCTAAGATTTGAGTACAGAACTTTGAGGTGTCTACACCAATTCGAGAAAGGATTTATCACTGGATTCTTGACGGCGAGCATTGATGAGATTTTGTGATTATATGCTCAAGTTTTCTATCATAGTTGAGAGCTATGCAAGGAAAGCAAGGGTTTGTGATCAAGAAGTCTTATCAAAGTCCGCACTAGAAAATCGGGGGTTCGATACTAGTTCGGAAGTAAAGTTGTGGATTCGAATAATAGATCGAATCAAATATCACATATAGTATGATGTTTTGGGTCTTTCTACTTATTAGTTGGATAGTTATCTCAAATATTAGGCACTACGATATAGTGGTCGGATTGATGTCATGGTATGTATATATAGACCTCAGGTATAGCACATGCTCAGGTCAGATAATGAGTTATATGGTGGTATTCGTTTATCTTGATATAGTATCAGTGTGGTTGTTTTCGATGCATAATCTTATTTGGTTGTTGTATATATTATCTTAAATATGAAATATGCACTAGGATGGGTAGGATAGAAGTTTGAGTTGATGTATGTATATATAACCGTAAGTATGTGAAAGATACTCAGATTAATGTGGGGAATCTTTGTATGTATGTTTGGCATCATTTGTTTTTGTGTTGTTATGATATCGACCTTCTTCTTTTCTATCATCAGTAGAAATAATTCAAATTATTTGAGGATATGAGTATGAGATAGATTCATTTATCTAACTTTCATTTCGAGGACGAAATGGTTTTAAGTAGGAGAGAATGTAACGACCCGTAATTTCGCTACTTCAAAAATAAGAAATTCCATTCGTTTTAAATTTAAAAAGGAGTTTAAATCTTAAATTAAAATGTTATATGTAATAAATAATCAATCATTCTTATAGTTAATAATTAAAAAATATAAATTTGGATTTTTGAACAAATCAATAAAAATTAAGTTTTGTTAATAATAAATAAAGTCTTAAATAAATGGATTTAAATATTTATTTAAAAAGATAAATCTAATTTAAGACATCTAATAAACATAATAAAAGTATATTTATATATTTAAAAATATGTTAATAATCGTTTTACAAAAATAACCAAAATTTGTCGCATTTTGTAAGTTTTACATACGCTGTAAAATTAGAGATTTTGATATTAATTTAAGATAACTTTAAAATATAAAGAGACATGTTTTAATTTATTTAAAGAAGTAAAAGTTTTATTTTAAAGTTTGGTTTACTTCAATATATAGCTTAACAAAAATGTCAAATTTTGACGGTAAAATTTATCGATAAAAACACTGTTTTCAACCAAAACAAGTTGTCGACAAGTTGTTGCAACTTGATACATTTTCTAACACATAAATACAAATTTACAAACTATTTAAACACTTTACATTTAGCACTAAAGACAAAAAGAGTTTACTTTTGAAAAGTTTAGATAAATGTATAAAAAGTGAAAAGACATGATTTGACTAATTTCAAATTAAATTAAACTTTAATAAACCACATCATTTCTTTATATCATATCTCATTAATGAGATGGTATATATAAGCATGGAAAAAGAGCAAACTTAAGTATTAAAATAATTACAAACCATAAGAAAGTGACACCTCTCTTTACTACTTACACACTTTTCCTTAACATCAATTCCACCATTAATGCATATGCTAATTTGTTAACAAGTGCCACGTGTAATCAAATTAAAGCAAAAGTCTTCTCTTTAAAATAAAAAATTTAAGAAAGGAAAAGTAAGTAATCATTCCTATCTTTAACATCACCATTAATGCACATCAAATCTCTCCTTTCATGTAAAAGAAAAATGTATATTTAAATTTAAAAATGAAGAGGGTATTAATGTCATTTTCCACTCAAATATCCACTTTTAAATACAAGCCTAAACCCTTCCTTCTTTACTATATTTTCATTCTGTAAAATTCTAAACTCCATTATCTTTCTCTTCCACTACTTTCATCTTCTTCTTAATCATCTCCACTTTCATTTCCATGGCATCCAACCTTTCTTCCACTTCCATAACTTCTTCATTTCCTTCTATCACCACCTACCCACCTCCTACTCCACCTAAAACCCCCTCTACTCACGGCCAAACATCCCCACACACACTCCCATACCACACGCCCCATCCTACACCCAAGGCCGAGCCTAAAACCCACCTACCCAAGCCCATATTCCACCACTACCAAGGCCGTACACCCTCTTCTCCTCCCAAAAGCACGCGTCCCAAATAAAAAAAGAAAAGGAAAAGAAAAGAAAAGAAAGAAAAAAGAAAGAAGGAAAAAGAAAGCGGCAAAAGACGAGACATTGGAAATAGCACGTTAGCGAGAGACGCGTATCTTACGTAAAAGTTTGACGGAGTGAATACAAAGGTGAGAAATTCTCATCGCTTTTGAATTTATATTTTGATTATGTTAAAACAATCATATGTACACACTTATGACATATAAATGTTTATATTGATTGTTAATATGGATGATTTGATAGTTAGTAAATTAATTGAATTGTGATAATCTGTTACGTTATGGCATTTATAGTGAATGTTGAATTTAAATATGTTATGTGATTGGTTGAATGGATGTTATGTTAGTGATAAATATGAATATTGGATATGTTCATTTTGATTTAAATAATCACTTTGTTAATAAGACCATATTTAGTAATATGAGATATTTTGGAAAAATAAGTCTCTTTTCAATTAGAAGTGAAATTAAAGTAAAAACAAAAGAGAATTTAAAATTTGAAGTGAAACGGATTTGAAAAGGATAGTTAATTTGAAATTGAGAGGTATAGTGAAATTGAAATTGAATCGATTTTGAAAAATTGAAGTTGAGATAAAGGTTGAATTGAAGTTTAAATTGAAATTATATTTGAAATCTAAGTTTAAATGAGTTTAATTTGAGATTAGAATTGAAATTGAGTTGAAATTGGAATTTAAAATTTAATATTTAAATAATAGTATATAATAATATTATAATATGGTAATAGTGAAAATATATTTTTATTACTTTAAAAAGTGGAAATATTGATTTTAAATGATTTGTAATGATTTTATAAGTAATAGAATTCAATTTGAATAGAATATTTCAAATAATGAAAAATAAGTTAAAACTAGACGCGTCGCGCAACGATAGTTCGCGATTTCGCGTCGAAAAGTTCAAATGAATGTGTAGAGTGAAATATAGCTCGGAATTCTTCGAGACAAGAAAATTTTGGAATATTATATCCATATCTTCTAAACAAAAAAAGAAAATCAAAGTTTCGATAAGTATATTTTGAACTAAGTCCAAATTAATTTTCCAGAAAAATCGCGCTAGTGCAGTTAAGTGACCATAACAGGAAATCTGTTTGAATGAACGTTTTTTATTATGGAAAAATATGAAATAAATTTGATAAATCTATTTAAATAGTTTAAAAGAGATTTGGATTGGAAAATATGAATTATCGAATGTTTAATGTTGATTTAATCAATTAAACTTATATAGCACTTTCCGCGACACTTTTCTACTGCGAATTGTTTAACTTTTTAAATAAGAGTTTAAACGTAACGGTTTCTCTTGGAATCAATTGTGAATGTTTTTAAAAGAAATGTTAAGTCGATTAAAGATGAATTTGAAATTTTAATAAGAATTTTGAATAAAGGGTTAAGATGAATTGTTTGCAACACTTAAACAATAATTGAAGAATATTGAATGTAATAAGAATCCGAGTATGCGGAAACGACTAGTACATTTGTTCCGCCTGTGAGATCTGGGGAGATAAAACAAGGTGTTTAACTAAGGTTAGAGATGGAGCAACCAGTGTCCTGAACTTACCTAACATATGTTTACTTTTCTTAGGCGAGGGGTGGAACAGATCGAAAGGAAAGCCTGGATGCTCTTAAATAAAAAAGACTGTATTAAGTTTTTGAATTAAAAGAAGATTGGTATTATCCAAAATTTAAGCAATCTTCAAAATGAATGATTTCTATGAACCTATTTACTCAATAATGTTTGCTAAGATTGATTTAGGGTTTATCGTAAACGATGTCTTAAATAACATTGTTTTTGACCCGTCTAAAAGTTAAAGAAGTTGATCAAGAATTAAGTAAGGAATTTTGAGATATTTTCCAAAGCAAAAGAATGAATTACTTAGAAATATCCTAAGTCAAAAGAAAGATATTTCGAAATCATCCAAAAAGAATTAAAGTGAAAAGAGACTTAATAAATCTTGCATACTCATATTCACTTTTTATCGATAATTGGATTTCGAAGGAACCGTGGTCGGATTTGGGAAATTCCTATCCAAAAACCACCTCGAACCAATATATATGTTCGAACATGAAGGCATGTTGAAGACGGTGATTGTTGAAGACCGTGGATCTTCATAGCATGAGGACTGCTTGTTGATTTGCTCGGGGTCGCACCTATTATAGAGTTATATATAGCAGTGGTCTCCTTGTTGTGGAGATTTTTCGGATTGCAAGGACTGATCACTACTAGTGGTAGTAGAAGAGTGCCTTCGGTTTGTCCTGTTCCTGGACAACTTGTATGGACGTGTGTGTGACGTTGCATTTCTAAAGATTATGTACATTTGTTTTTACAAAAGTACATCAGTGGTGGCAGAGAAGGCAACTTCTCTTAGCTTAACACCCTCCTTGAGACGTACGAGCTCAAGGGTTGTATTTTTGTGGAAGGCAATTAGTAGTCAACGGAATATGGCAATGTGGCATTCAAAGATGTGATATGTTCTTTGTGAAGAGGTTATCATAGCCTCAAGCCTTATCAAACCGGAAATGACCGAAACATGATTAGATGCGGCAAGGCTAACTGGGTCATTCCCAATTAGGGTATGATCATCACCTTCTAGATATATTTCTTCCCGCTACGATGTTCGGGATGTAACTTAATGTGGTGTATGGAAAACGAGAGCTCGGTTAAAGGTCGGTAACCATCGAGGGATGACATATTCAGTGCTATCTAGTTTTAGAGGTAGGTCGGTCTTATGTTGGTAGAGGAGCTTTGTGATGGTTCCTCGGGCATCCATCTAGAGTTGTACCCATTTCGGAAGGTAGATCCTTCACCTGGTCATTTTATGGAAATCCATTCTCCAATAGGAACCTATGGTTTTGTTTGTAGAGCCTAGTATGCTAGAATTTAATAATGGTAACAATTTCAGCTAAGATTAAGTTTATTAGCATATGTTTTCAAAGAGATGTCATTAGAAATAATATCAAATGTTTTGTATAAAAAAAATTTAGTTACCAGAACGTAAAACCCCGTCTGTGTTTATGTGTGGGTATGGTCTTATGAGATACTCTTTATTTCAAATGATTTTATCCAAAGGCTGATATATGACACTGTCATTTATTATTGAGTTTTTCCCACGCTGGTTTATCAAGCCTGATCCGGGTATTTTCAATACTCGGGTCCGATCTGAGTAGTTTCAAGTTAATCGAAGACGGTTGGAGTTTCCAGAGGAGAGATGGAGATATTCATCGACGTATGGACATATTCTATTATCTGCTGTACTTAGTGTATTTTGTTTGATGTTTCTCGGCAGTTGTAAGGATAGATGTTTATAACTGTCCAAGCTGAATTTAGGTTAGACTTTGATATATGTATTTAAAAGTTTTCTGCTGTAAAGATATTTGTTCAATAATATATATTATCCCATTCGAGTAAGATTTTGTTCTGTGTATTTTTCTTTATTGTCCTTCATGTTTCGTATTTTCATGCAATTTGAGTTGGACATGTGTGGTTTATTGTTGATTCAAAGGGTACCGAAAAATGTGTCGTGACATAGGTATTTCTCACACCATATATTCCTCATTCATAATTACACGACAAATCAATAACACATTAAATTTGTCTGGTATCCCTTATTCGATCATACTAAGTCAATATCGAAAACAAACCTAACATCCAATTTCACACACATCAAACACACTTAATTCAACGATATATATGTATATATATGCTTTGCCACATCAATACGATTCCACATTAGCTCTTTGAAATAGCCCAAAGCATTGCATGAAGTCCCAATTCTGCAAAATACCTCCAATTACATTCGGCTTAGTTGGGTCGAGGTTCAACCTGGTAGAACCAGCCTTCATTTCAAATTTAATTTCATATTTTGTTTATAACATCATTATCCTTCATAAATGAGTCATTATATTACAATTTCCATATTTATTTCTCTAGAATTCATAGATTTTTATACAACTTCATTTATTTTAAGTTAATCTACTGTTAAATCAATGACTCAATTAATCACCAAATTTGTTCATTAAACACATTATAACATCATAGTAATCTCATAACCAGACACCTAAAAATAGTAAAATATTTTAGTTGCATTATATAATCATAGAGAAGGTCACTCATTCAAAAATGAAGACCAAATCCCAAAATCCTTTGCTGTTCAAATTGTTGCACCTATAGTTCTCCAAATTTTTCCACCCTATTGGTATTAGATCAAATTACTCGTCTTTATGGTCATTTTGATGAAAAGATAGTCAAAATCCATTAAAAATTGAGAGAGTTGTGTCATTTTAAAGTTGTGAAATGAATAAGGGAAACTAGTGACAAAAAAAGAAAAGATGAATTAATTTATATAGTCCAAAATGATGTTTTTATAGTGTAAATTCAATTTACAAAACTGTTCCCACCATTTAATATAACCAACTTTTATTTTAAAATTTAAAAAGTGAAACTGCCATTGATATGTCCACAGACATCATTACTATATATCAACGTATGGTTGATATGTTGCATATACATTCTACTATGTTGATGTCAGATTTTTTTTTTCTATCTAGTATTATTACTATTAGTATTGAAGCCAGATTTACTTAGCTATTAATTCATCCGTTTCTTCTTCAAACGACCTTCAAACTGAACAAACATATATACTAGGAAGATCAGAAAAACAAGCCGGTCGCGATGGTACAAATCCCATCGTCAAATTCTAAAGTTTTAAAATGGCTATTTTGACCCTCCAATATTTAAGTTATTTATTTATTTAAAATCCAACACTATTTATTAATGCAATACTGAGGTATTGTATGTGCATTGTTTTATATATTTTTGTGGCCGTTATGTCATGCTTACGTAAGTTACCACTTGCCTATAGTAATATATAATGGTAGTATTGTATGTTAGCACAACTAGTTGGGGTTATATGATATCCTATTATTATTCGTGTTGGATCGAGTTAAATGAAAAAGATTTGTACTAAATTTTTCTTTAGGTTAGCGTAGGGAAGTCCGAAAAATCCTTTTTATTTTTCACTTTTAAAAAGAAGTAAGGGATGCAT
This sequence comes from Allium cepa, assembly GCA_030765085.1. Classification (NCBI taxonomy): domain Eukaryota; kingdom Viridiplantae; phylum Streptophyta; class Magnoliopsida; order Asparagales; family Amaryllidaceae; genus Allium; species Allium cepa. Next base: position 236,311,687 of record CM060943.1, on the reverse strand, counting down.
AGGGAGGTATAAAGCATAAGGAAATTGACGAAAGGAAAGCATAACTAAATAATTAAGTACGTAGAAAAAAGCAAAGCCTTTGACGAATAGCGAAATAGTGGTATAGAGATTGCATGAGGATGAAGTTGAGAATATGGCAAAAAATTACATACGGAAGACATAGAGAATTTTTTTTTGATGAATTATAATCGAACACCCACTTTGGCTTCGTTATGGCATAGTAAATTAGTTTCCCTACGTCAGGTCGACGCCAAATGCTAGTTGGAATAGGACTGTTTTGTAGCATAAAAATAACCAGAAACAATATTGAACGACAATATACCATGTTTAACTCTATTTTAGGAGACAACAAATGATTTCAACGTAAAAATATGTTCAAATAATTCTACAAATAATTTTCTTCTTAATATGCTGAACATATGCAATTTGCAGAAAAATTATTTATGTGCAAAATGCATACTGTTATCCAAGTTTTTAACCCATCAGGATCCAGGAGAACATGGAATGACTTGATTGAGTCAGAAAGGCTCAGAACTCAACCAAAAAGGGCTAAAGCAACAACTGAGTATGACTGAACCATAATACCAGCGTCGGTCTAGTTCAATTATCAACTAAAGCACAACCAGCTAGTAGATCGTCGTCAAAACAGAGCAACGTGCAACAAGACTAACAACAATGATACAAGGTCATGGAAGTATCCTAAACTTTAGACTCCAAAAATAGCCCAAGTACTTGGATCGCCAGCGATCCATACCTTATGTATCGCTAGCGATCCATGCAAGATTGTGGATCGTTATGGCACAAAGGAAGTAAAGGAGACATAGAAGATAGAGCAAAAATATACTAAGTTTATGGATCGCTAGTGATCCATGCACCATGGATCGCCAGCGATCCAGACTGGACAGAGGAGACTTAGCGAAGTAGCACACTGAAGTGATGAAAAGGAGCTAAGCAAGTAGCTCACAAATGAGCCATAATCTATGGATCGCTAGTGATACAAAAACCATGGATCGCTAGCAATCCACGATTTTGGCTCGAGTCACGAGCTAAGGTCCGTAGCCTCTTCCTATGTCCATCTGCAAGTAGTCAGCGAACAGGCCTGGTTCAGAAGCTCTCCGATCCCTATAAATACCATGCTATCTGCAACATAAACTGGAGCTTCTCCGGACTGGTTGCTGAAGCTCTACTAGATATTTTCTTCACTCTCTATCTCCTATACAACAATTTCCAAAGGGGTTCACTATGATTCTCTAGTGAATTACAACTTTGCGGATTCAATCTAGCTAAAGATAATCAAAAGCCATGTAACCAAACACTACTTATAACAGAAATCGGTCATAATAAAACTACAAAGTGGATGTATGCTTCGTTAACAGCCGAACCACTATAAAAATTCCATGTCTTCTTTCTTTTACTGTTCTTTTTCTATACCTGTTATCTGTGATGTTGTTCTGTCAGAACAGGGCTGGTGCTTTCAAACTCAAACCAGAGTGTTGATCCATTTTTTGGATTAATATTTTGGTGATCTCACTGAGAACTCCAACGTAGGGTTTAGATCTAGCTATTTGCGTTGGATCCCATAAGTCTAGAAGTTAAATCCTCAGTCTATGCTTAGAAGGTTTGCTGTTGGGAAAAGAAGAACCAACCAAGAAGGATTGGAGAAAAAGCAAGCAAACACATGCTAAGGTGATGCGTCGCTAGCGATCCATCTCTTATGGATCGCAAGCGATCCATAATGTTCGCTCGTGGGTCAATCAACTCGCGTCATGATCCAATAGGCACCCCAGAAGACAAAGTACTAAAATTATTTAAGTACATGGATCCCTAGCGATCCGTGTATTATGGATCGCTAGTGATCCATACTATGGATCGCCAGAAGCTATGGATCGCCAGAAACTATGGATTGCCAAAAGTTATGGTATGGATCGCTAGCGATCCATAAAGTTAGCTCGATTCGTGATAATTTAGCAAGACCCCCATCTGGGTCGTTGAAGGGGGTATACTTAAAAGTAGGCAATGGGCGGAGCTCCAAGAATTATGATGGAAGAAAATGTTAACACTCTACCTACTACAAAAGCACAGGCTACAAACTCGAACTTAGAGGTGAAAACCCTACGGAAGGATATAACAATGACTCTCTTCGGCTCTGAAGATTACAAACAATTTGAGGAAGACAAATTGGATGTAAATGCCAACATGCAAAATGCTAGAAGAAGCTCTAAACCCATGTCGTAGCACAGTGCTAAGCAATGGGCGATAATTTCTACTCAAACAGTACTCCTAGAGGTAGAAGAATCAAGAAGATATCATATAAACCGAGATCAATTACAATGCCAAGCTCCCTTGGTATATTGTGACCACTTCCGACTGACTAGCTTCCAATCCAATTATGGAGCTCCCATCGTCGAATCATGAATGGTCATCATGGAAAATCATCAAAAATCGTCAAAATGGTCGTTGAAAAATCCACTTCAGCCCTGACTCGAAGTTGAATTCAGGTAACCACCCATTTGACTTGTAGTAAACCTAAGAAATTCTGGTCCGAAATCAGATTCAGGTAAAACCAAGATTTTCTCCAAGCAAACATGCAAATGGCTCCAAGCAACGTTTGTCACTAACCCAGCACTTCAAAGTCCGTGACTCTAAGAAAATGAAAAATTTTCTCAGGTCATACTCCAAGTAAAATACCACCGATCCATCAATGCCATTCCATCTTCCTTTGCCCATAATCGAACATGCGAACTCCAAAAACCTTGAAATTTGGAATGCAACCTTGTAGGGCCTTCTTTGTCAACCTAGACAGATCTCACCTAGTTTGAAATTTTTTGGGGATCGCCATTAATCCAGGATCCCACCATAAGTGATTCGCCGTTCGGTCAGCATTTCCAATCATTCAAGTATAGAAAATCATGCATATATCATAATTTGGCATTATAAACAGCCGTTACTTGAAAACGAACTGGTCTGACAACGATTATAGCGTCTTCCCTAATCGAAACACATTCACTGAAGTCGTTCAACATGCAAAATATCCAAAGAAGTTTATCATGCCAACTGTGTTCCTTCGAGCTGAATCCAAAAAATTCCTCTTGAAGTCGATGAATCATTGTTTTAAGACCGTCGGGCCATCGGTCACACGACCCAAAACTCCCCTCGGAATCGATAAATTATCATTCCTAAGCCGTATGGTCGTCGGACATTCGACCATAAAAAACCCTTCGCAAATGCAAAGGTCTTTCACGAACCAAATCGTCATGAAGGTAAACCGTTAGATCAGCGGTTATCTGATCCAAAAAACCCATTGCGGATGCAAAGGTCTTTCACGAACCAAAGCATCGTGAAAGAAAACCAGTAGATCAGCTGTCATTGATCCAAAAAATCTTTGTGAATTTGAAGGTCTTTCACGAACCAAAGCGTCATGAAGGTTAACCGGAGCAGTCATCTGATCCAAAAAACCAATCGCAAATGCAAAGGTCTTTCACGAACCAAAGCGTCATGAAGGTAAACCGATAGATCAGCGGTCATTTGATCTAAAAAAACCTTCGCGAAAGAGAAGGTCTTTCACGAACTAAAGCGTCGTAAAGGAGAACCAATGGATCAACGAAATTTATGTATGACTGATATCCACGATGATGAACTGGAAGATGAGCAGTCATCTGATCCAGAGCTCTTCGAAGTCAACGAAGTCACGCTCTAGGGCCACAAATCGACAATCATATCGGTCACTAAGCAAAATTAAAGGAATCACTTCCAACGACCAATAAGACAATAGTGCTAAATTCCAAAGCATCAAAGTCGCTCAAAGATACTAAGCCAAAACTGAACTGGCCTTGTGATCAATCAGAGGCCAATTCGGATCAAGCCATGATTCAACACTTGGTAAAACCGCACCCACTGGACTGGGGGCAACCAATCAAGTTGTGGAGAGACCATGAATACATTCAAATGCGCCAATAGCCCTGTGGTATGGGGGCACTGCACATGCTTGAATAGCTCTAAGAAAGGCCGAGACTAATCTTGCCACAGTCTTGTTATTCCCGATCCAAAATTCTGTCATTCTGACAACCGCAGACTTAATTACCTAGATAGTGCAACAAATGAAATACTAGCATGATACTTGCTCACTTCTTTCCAACTAGTATTTTACCGCTCTTGGTGAGCAGTTCCTCTTCCTCTTAGACCGTATGTCAGTCAAAGACCCATTCTCTAAAGGCAGTTTGGACCAAGAGCTAAGAGTCATGCCTTTAACTCCCACAGGCTCTTTCTTCAATCCATCTTCATGCGGTTAGATATAGATCTCTCCATCATGGAAACCTGATCTATTTGGATGTAATAACCCGAATTCTAGTGGTCCAGATTTTTCGCAAAAATGCTAAAAACCAAGCCCACTGAAGCCCGAGTTGGGTATCTGGTATCCTGCAAATAAGCAAAGACAAATATATCAGATCTCAATTAATTATCTCATAGCAGAATTGATTAAAATATAATGGTAAGCAAGTACTCACCCTAATAATAACACTTTCTAAAAAAGTGTCGTAAAGATGAGAAGTCTACCTAACATGTAGGATGTTATGAGGATGGGGTCAGAAAAAAAGTTCTGGCGAATGAATAAATTATATGGTTCTAGGCTTAATTCTATATATATCATTTTATTTCCATTTACTCTTATATTAGGTTCATTAAGCTACAATACTCTCGCCTCTATTTGTGAACCGTGCCCTTCTACTCCATAGTAGATTAAAACTTAATAACTAATATATATACATATATGTAGCTATATGCCTAATGACCGTATTGGTCCCAGGTACTATCCATGGTACCTTCCGTATCCTCCTCGCAAAGCACTCCATCGTCTTGATCCTATAGCGTTCTGTGACTACATCTGTAAAGGACGGCTTCATGAGGCCTACAATACAGATGTTCCGTCGGCTGCTATGAAAACGTAAACTGCATCCACACTAGTCTATACTAATGCTCGGACATCCGCAACGTACCACCCAGTGCATACATTGAGGACTATACATAATCGTTCTGTCTACTCTTTGAATCCCGCCAACAAGGTCTACCTTGTACGGAACTCAGTCGACGATTTTCTATATTTGTAAAGGACAGCTTTGTTAGGCCCACAATACAGATATTCTGGTTTGTCTGTCTCTTTCCTCGTCGTGGTTACGGCACCACGCAGCCACCCCTCAACTAATCGAAAGACTTCTAAAGAGTTAAGTGGTCGTGCCCAACTGTAAACAATCTAACATCCAATTGGCAGTGCCCCTCCATCTAATGTCTCGAAAGTGAAAGAATCAATGTTCTGTTAGTTTAACTCTACTCTTTTTCAAAATCTCTCTTGGTTTTGATGCTCGCCGACATCCGCATGCGACTATCTTTAACCCTACTTGCAAGTAATGGACATATGAATACCCTTCTCCGAACACCAAGCCCTTCTAACTGCCTACAAAGGTCCTCTTAGGCCTACAATGCAAATGCAGTCAAGGCATACTCTCTTGATGGAACATCTACAGACCTGCATCCGAGGATGAAGCTTCGTTAGGCCTACCCAGAGGGCCATCCTAGAGTATCCTCACATCCCGTTGAAGTGTCATACTTCTTTAAAGCCCAAAAATACTAAGTTGGATGTGCTTCTCCATTGCTAAAATCCATGATGAACTGCTTCATTACGCACTTTATCTTTTGGGCTGCTCCAATCGCAATTCGATTCTTATATTAGACCCTAAATCTAATCTTTTAATTTGCGTGTAGTTTACTTTTCTTATTATGTTGGCTACTTATTTACCCTAATTAGCATATTCTTGCCCTCGTCTCACCTCTAACTATTGTGAAATTACCATTTACCTAATAGGGAATGCTTTTGGTATGAGCCATATTCATTATCTTGCTTAATATGTAAATCTTAAGTTCATTAAAATAAGCCACTTTTATCAATCCTATTTTATTTGCTTATTAACTTAATAAAAATTATTTAAATAATCTTCTACTTGCTCATTAATTTATTCAGAGTCTCAAAGTAAGATTTTCCATTTTTATTACTTAATTATAACTTATGATATAATTCTACTTGTAATTGTCACTTTCTCTTCTATTATAGTCTGTACATGATTACAAGCGTTTCTTTTCTGTTCTAGTGTGCCTTCTTTAATTCTCTTATATCATATAATTCAATTATCATAATAACCGCCTTATTAAATAGCCTGCGCAGTAAATGCAGACCTAGGTTCATTATCTTCTACAATTTCTAATTCTTACCTAATAATTTACTTGATTCATGTCATACTTTGCTTTGTTAATCTTCTAGTCTAGGAAGTAATTCTATTTTATTTGGTTGGTTATAAAAACTATATTCAAAATCCATTTCCATATTTTTAATATCAAATAATACTACAAGCAATAATCCGTAACTATAAGATATTTCGTTTATTATATTGGAATGGTGTAAGATACAGTAGTTTTTATATTTTACACTAATTCTTTTATTCTTGCAGTTACGTTTATTATGGTCTTTTTAAATATTAAATTATAGAGATGTATCCTATTTTCTAAACCAACCAATTAAACTATTAGTTACTCCTAGATCAAGTTATTAGATTAATTAACTTCTCCAGTTTTAGCGTAGTTTATTGCAGTAATTTCATTCCTCTATATTTTATTATTTTACATCTAAGTTCCTTCATTACAGTATTCTTTATTATTTAATCCATATACACGTTTAATCTATTCTAATTCATACTCAAAGAAAAGGAGAAAATAGAAGAAAACCGATGCTTGCTTGAAAATCCAAAACGTAGAAAAATATGTAAATAAAGCACAAATTATCTAAACGGGAATCTAACGATAATATATTATAAAATTAAAAGATGTATAAATAAATCCACTCACATGTCGTCCTTTGCTTCAATCTCTATCCCTTTTAATTTGCTACGCATTTCTCCGCTTTTTCTCCTTTTTCTTCCATTGTAAATTCTATGATTTGTTTGCGCAATTCTCTAATTTTCTTGTATGTATTTCCTTGCTTAATTTTATTTTTTAAATTTAGGGAAAAATTTGACTGACAGAGAAGAAAGGAAAAGGGAGAAGAGAAGAAGAGTTTGATGTAAACGATAGCAGCAAATTCAGAGAAAATAGTGTGGGCCAGGGTTAAGTTGCGTTCAATTTATAGGTGTAGTGAACATCTATGAACCATCTGATTGATCCTAAAAACAATCCTCACCATCATTTATTGATTTATTTGGGTTAGCTTATAACGTATATTCCAATGTTATTCATTTATTCCTTTGTTGTACACCCCTATTAATTCATGTTTCCCTCTAAATAAGATTCTCCCATTAATTATCCAATTAATTAGATCATACACACATGCACGGACACACACACACACACACATATATATATATATATCCAATACTAATTGATTCTTATATGCTATAATTTCTTACATATTTTAGCACGTCAATTAATACCTCTATTAATTGAATGCATATAAAATTATTATTTTTTTTAAATTTATTCTTATTAACTTACCTTCATCATAAATCTAATTATTCCGTTTGATGTTTGTACGCGTTTAAACCGCCAATTCATTACCCAATTAATTGACATATGAGTTTCCCTCTTTTATTAATTGACGCTTACTAAATGTCTTTAATTAATTTCTTAATTAATTGATTGTGTCAATTATAAATTAATATATGTATGTTATTATTTAATTTATTCCCCACATACATTTCTTGATCCCTTAATTAATTAATTAGTGTTATAAAAGTGACATATTCTCTGACTAACTAACGCCTTTATGTCTCTTAATCAATTCCTCTATTAATTGACTGATGCGTCAATTAATCACACACTCATTTGTTGCATATATCTATGTAACCTCTTAATTTTTTAAATGCATATATTTATAAACGTTAACTTTTAACTTTTATAAATCTTAAACGATTATCTTTTTTATGTTGCTTGTTTATTCTAATTAATCGCCATCAATTGCTTGATTACTTTTTCAATATAAAACTTGTCTATTTTGAATTTCACATGTGACCGATTAATGCAAATTAATTTTCTTTATCATGGCAATGTTAATTAATTGCTTTTATGATGCGCATCTATTTTAAAATTCAAATGCGCATTATTTCTAGATTTTCATATGCACATATATTTATTTATAACTAATATATTTACGTACATTTACACGTATAATTATTTCTCAATACAAAATTTTGAACATTAATAACTTTTTCATAAGAACTCCATTCGGGACATATTATATACGCAAATTAATCAGAAAATCACCATGAACACAATCATATAAGTTTCAAGGCATATTCTGACAATTACAAAAATATTTATTTTCACTATTCATCGTTATTTGATTATTTAATTATATAAAAATACGAGGTGCTAATTCTTCCACCCTTTAGGAAATTTCCTCCCTGAAATACGACAAGCGTAAAATTATGTAATTTCTCACACTAATCACATCCATTTTGTGTACATCCAATTTTGCAATAATCCATGTATTGTGCAAAGTGCAATACATCATAAAATATATGCATGTACAAGAATTTCTAAGCAGTACCTTCTATATGAATGCTTTTTCTTTTAGAAATTCCTTTTAAAACATGGTCACACAACCTAATTATACTTGCAATTTCTTTATGAATGTAATCTTTTGAAAACTCGAAATATTTTTCATCCCATTTTTCCCACACTCCTACTGAATAGGAGCATAGTTCAACAAATTTTACGTCCAAACCTACCACACAACTTTAAATTTTCGAATTTTAGAAAAATTTCAATTTTCCAAATTCGATTTCTTATGTTACAAAGAAGATGGAAAATGGAAAAACTTCATATTTCTATAGTTTTCTCTTGCGCACATCTTCCTCCGTACTTGGGGTTTAGGCTACTATTCTAAAAAAATTATTTACTTCCCCAAGCACAGTTTACATAAGAAAATATATCTTTTTAAATATTTCTGTTGACGTTTCTGTCGCTTTCTCTAAATTTGTTATTTTGTTTTTAGTTATCTTACTCTGCTTTTGCACTTTTTTTATACAGCAACTGAACACAGCTATCATTTGGGGCAACAAGGTCTAGGACCATGTCCACTTTGACATAGAAAGGTCCTACTCTAGGAATCCATGTAACTCATGTGCTCCTCCTACCGCCTATTACTGGTTACCAATTTACGCTGTATTATTCATGACGAATGAGATCTATTCATCTCTTCTATTCTATGCTAAAAAAGGAATAACAAAGTCTCATTTACTGCAATGGATAAGGGTTTCAATCTATGCAGTCTCTATCTAAAAAGACAACTAAGCTTGGGGAAATTTTATCTTTACCTTTCATTTTTTCTCAACTAAGGTCTACCTATCCCAATCACGTGTGTTTATCATCTTACTAACATCATTTCATTATTCTTCTATAGTTTGCACACATGAAGCAACATTTCTAGGTTTTCATTAGTGTCATATACACCTTACGAGAACTTTTATTATTACTAAGAGTAATTACTGCTATAACCTTATACTTTGCCCATTACACCTAGAAAATGATTTCTATCTACTCAATGTTTAAAGGTATGATTTGGTTTGGTATTTATCAATTTTTCTTTGAAAATTAAAACTTCTAAATTTAATCTTTTCAAAAACTTATTTACTTTTCCACCAAACCATCTTTTTTTACATGTCTTGCTTGTTCTTAAAACATTTTTCTTTTTTCTTGACTAAAAAAATGTCCTCGCATGTTTTTAAAATATCCTTCTGTTTTTTCTAGAATTTCAAATTTACTAAAACTGGGGTAAATAAAAACGACTATTTTATCAAAAATTCTTAACTTTCCTACTCTTACAATTACTTAACCTTGAAGAAGTTACTAACTTACTACACTTAATGGTTTTATACCTTAATATATTAGAATTACTTTATCTTATGAGAAACCATTAACGCTAAATCTTCAATAAATTCTTTAAAGGAGGATTTCATGTTTATATGAAATTATAAGGAACTTATTTTATACTTTATCGAAATAGGCTACACAAAATATGGTGCTTTCCATACCTTGTACATCTCTTTCACGTATTCCTTATGGCTTGCACAAAACATCTTTATTTGTGATTTATAGAAAATTATATCATTATTCATTTCATTTCAATAGATTAAGGTATGTTTACTCTATATTTACTTATATAAGATATTTCCTACTAACTTCATTAATTTATCGTATATTATTTTTCAAAAGAACTCATTTTTAAAACTTCTTTATAACTAGAAAATATTTTCGTGTGCTTATTTAAATAATAAGTGTACATACAAACCACTTTAGAAATTATCTCCAAAACTCATTTGGGTCAAAATAGATGTTGTGTAAAACACCGTTACTACAACCCAAAAATACTAATATATGATTCATTTAAAATAAATATTAATAAATCCCGTATGCTATTTAAAAACATTTACTTTAGGAGTCACCTACTATAACAATAGTGTCAAAGTCAATGCTTCCTTTATTTTTACTGAAAACATTAATTACAACAATAAATGTTATAACCTGCGTTTTTGATACTTAACACACTTTAGGTTTTTATATTTAGAACCATTATTTACCTACAAAGAAACTAGTGAGCTATACATGCTCTATAATTCTTCAAAAAGAATTTCACTTTTAACAAAATTAACATCATATAAAAACCAATTTAAATTTCATACAACTTATTTTTTCACAAACCCAAATTTACTTCCTCAAATATATTAACAATTATATATTTCAATTTTTTTAATTCAAAAGTTTCATTTTTATTAGGTTAGACATAAAGTGGATTTTCTTCATACTAAAACCTCTTATTCTTCCCAAAGCAAAACACTCTCCCTACTATCCCTAATGAACTTCCCAACTTCCTAAAACATATGGATATAAATTTTCTCTCAAAACATGACTTATTTGTACGCTATAAATCGGTGATAACATAGGGCTCTGCATAATTGGATCATCCTAAAACCAACTAGCAAACTATGCATAAATATACTTCTAAAAACGTTCCATATGTTAAAATCTATAGTTGGGGACTATTTGGATTTTAGTACATAATATATTTATATTTTGTTCAACAATACAAATTCAATCACTCATTATCTACCAAGGAATCCTAAACCTAGGCTCTGATACCAATGTGACATCCCGAATTCCAATGGTTTGGACTTTTCATAGAAGTCCTAAAAACGAAGCCCACTAAAGCCTAAGTTGGGTATCTGGTATCCTACAAATAGGCAAAGATAAAAACATCATAGCTCAATTAATTATCTCATAGCAGAATTAACTAAAATATAATAGTAAGTAAGTACTCATCCAAATAATAACACTTTCTAACCAAGTGTCGTAAAGCTAAGAAGTCTCTGCGATCTACCTAACATGTAGGATGTTATGAGCAGGGGATCAGAACAAGTTCTGGTGAATGAATAAATTATATATTTCTAGGTTTAATTATATATATATATATATATATATATATATATATATATATCGTCTTATTTCCATTTCCTCTTATATTGGGTTCATTAGGTTACAATACTCTCGCCTCTGTTTGTGGACCATGCAGATCCACTCCATAATAGATTAAAACCTAATGACTAATATATACATATATGTAGTTGTATGCCGAATGACCATATTGGTCTTAAGTACTATCCACCGTACCTTCCGTATTCTCCTCGCAAAGGACTCCATCGTCTTGCTCCTATAGCGTTCTATGACTACATTTGTAAAGGACAGCTTCATGAGGTCTACAATACAGATGTTCCGTCGTCTACTATGAAAGCGTAAAACTGCATCCACACTAATCTATACAAATGGTTGGGCATCCACAACATACACTCAGTGCATACATTGAGGACTATACGTAATCGTTCTGTCTACTCTCTAAATCCCGCCAACAAGGTCTACCTTGTGCGGAACTTATAACGACCAAGAATTTCGATTAATTAAAATTCGTATACTTAATTATTTTAAATATTAACAAGTGAAATTAAACAGCCAAATAAATTTTATTTTGAATATCTCGATTTAATTGGATAATTAAATCGATAATTTAATAATTGAAAATACAGAAAAAAATTGAAAATCGAGTTTAATATGATTGAAAATGATTTGTAAAATTTTATTTTATCATATTAGAGTTACAGTGATGTTATTGAATTTTTAAAATTGAATTTAGAGTTAATCTGTGAAAATTGAATATTTTAATATTTAATTATCGACTGAAAAATAGCCATTTTTCAAACAGTCTCAGATTTTGACGAAACTAGTTTCATCTTCATTGGATCCGTAATGTTATATTATTGTAAGATTTCAAATTTCGTATCAATCGGATTTACCGTTTGTCCGGGGCAAGCCAAAACGCATGGAAAATTCGTTTTATCGGTTTAATTTAAAATTGATCGTTTATTTCCGTAACTCGCACAGATAATCGAATTAGCCTCCGAAACACGTTCCATTGTGTCTGGAACGCGGGATAAACCCTAGAAACGTCGGTCACCGCGCGGGATTTGGAGTTTGGAAAATTTCGATGAATAGTAAATTGGGCAATTTTCTATAAAAGGCCCCCCATTTCACAATTTGCAAACAAAAGCTAGGGTTTAAGCTTCGGCCGCCACATTCTTATATTAATGGCCGAAAATCACGTTTCTTTCCTCCTCAATTACTCTCAATCCACAAGCAATTACGCGAAGTGTTCAACACGAAAATTGAAGAGCGTGGAGAGAACTTTCAATCCATACGGGGTTGATAGGGTATGGCGCAGCAAAGAGGGAGAAAAGTGGCCGCGTTCGTGCTACGTTCGCACGCAAATTGAGGCAGAGGGAGGCGACCGGACCGGTCGTGGTTTTGGCCGTGGGTGGCTCTCGCTTGGGCGCATCTGTAGGTGGTCTTTGATCAACCAAAAGCTAATCGTGTTGGCGGTGGAAATTCAACAAATAGGGGCGGCTTGGGTTTGTTTCTCACGCGAATGAAGAACGGGAGGAAGAAGAGATGCGTGGGCAGCCAGATATTTCAAAAAGAAATTGGACGGCAGATCTTGATTGTAGGGTTTTAAATTAAAAGAAAATTGTAAATTAAGTATATTTAAAATTCGTATAACTTTGTAATAACGTAACTTTTTCATACGAGGTCGAAAAATTACGAAACGACTTGCGTTGGCTTCGTATTGACGAGCACTACGCAATGGAGCTAGATTGGAAGCGATTGGAGTCAGCGAAATTTTTGGATAAAATTAAACGCCTGTTTAATTTTATTCGAAATAAAACGCTGGAACTGATATCGGAAATTCAAGGTGAGAACTTCTCACTCAATCGAATTGTTTCGATTTAAATTCTAAATAGTTAGATTTAAAATTGTTGATTGTATGCCTGAATGATGAATTATTATCTATTGATTGTTAAATAGACATTATATGCCGTTATTAAGCGGAGGTTATTTATTAAAAACATATACCGCGATATTTCACCTTGAAGTGGAATTGGTATTATATATGTACTTGGAGTTGATTTTCCCGCATTATATAGCGGATGAGACCCTATTGCGCCGCATAATAGCGGATAATATTTTATAAATCCCATATACCGCGATATTCCGTCTTGAAGCGGAATTGGTATTGTGCTAACATCTGTGGATGCAGGGAAACATGTTGGAGGGATCCAACTGGATTCCTCAAATGATTGAATTGGTTCCAATGTTGTGTGTTGATCTATTTATAATCTTTGTGATTATCTTTGTGATTGAGATCGTTAAAGGCTAAAATTTAGCCGAATATATTTTTGGTATCGTAGATCCGAAAATAAATAAAATTGGATTTTTGAAAATTTAAGTTCAGAATTCATAAAAAAAAATTTGGAATTGATTCATTTTAAATAAATGAACGTGTAATTTTTATGTTATATAAAGTTATGATTTTAGTGAAATATAACCGAAATGTGATTTTTGAAATAAGTAGTTGATTAATTTATAAAATGGTTAAAATTGGGATTTTTGAATTATTATAAACGGTTTATATAAAAGATTTATAAAATTGATATTTTATAAATTAAAATATTGGAATTATAAAACGAGTTTTTATAAGTGTTAAAAAGAAGTATAAACGGATTTCACAAGTGAATGGAATTTATAGATTTATAAATTGTGAAGTTATAAAATGAATAGATTTCATAAAATAAAAGATTTATAAGTAATTCACTCATAAATTAGATTTTGGCATTTAAATGAGATATAAATAGAATTTGTCCATTAAGGGATTTTATAAGTGGAAGTTTTTATAAAATAAATATAAGTGGAATTTATAAACGTTGTTTATAAATCCGAAATCGACTTATTTTGATAAGTTAATTATTATAGCTTATTAAAGGAAGTCTATCCACGATTTTGGATAGTGGATAATCCTTTAGATAAAATGTGTAGAAAATGTTGAATTTGGTTAACGAAGTATATTCACGATTTTGGACAGTGAATATATATTAAAGAAATGTTTTGGGGAAGTGATGTTTTAAATAGAATTTAAAACGATTTAAAAATAATTTAAAATGCATTAAATATCGAACACATAGATTTCAACATTCATTGTTGAAATAGACGTTTTCGAGAAATAAGGAAATGGTGGACTATAACACTGTTGTTATAGTAAATGATTTCCGAAAGGAAAGGTTTTATATAGTATTGGGATTTATATATCTATTTTAAGTTCGAATCCCTATACTGGTGGTTTTGGGTTGTGGTAACGATGTTTTACGCAACATTCGTTTTGACCCAAATAAATGTGTTTAAGAGAATGTTTTCCTTAAAGAATGAAATCTATACTTAACTGTGATTTAAGTATATTGAATATTTTTCAATTGTTGAAAATGAATATATTTGTGAATTACTTATTTTAAATAAGTATGGAAATGTTTTTCCAATATGAAGTGAATGTTTTGAGATTTTATCTTTTAAAGATAAATTGATAATGAATATTAGAAATCGATTTGAAAATCGTATATTCATAGATATTTTGGAAATGTAAATTCACTATGGAATCTATAAAAGAAAGGGAAATTTGTTTAAAAATAAACATTGATTTATTTTCGAAGTGTGGAAATAAATTTACGGATTTGGAATGTAAGTTTAAAATAAATCGGTAAGGATTTATTTGATTGATTTAAATGAACCATTTTAAGTTTAAAATGGATAAATATTTGGAAGTGTTTCCATTTAAGGAAATTGATTTGAAATTTGTTTTCAAAGATTGAAAGGTGAAAAATGATTTGAAATTTGTTTTCAAATGGTTGAAGTGTGGAAAATATACCTTGTAAAGATGTTTTGAAAAGTAAATAATTTGGGAAGATTATTTATAATCAGGTGATGTTGTGAATATTGATTTATAGTTAAATAACCGACTATCAATATTACCTTTAAATAGGTATTTGTTGTGAATTGGTTGAAACTGAATGCTACACTTATTTTTAAATTATTGCGCTCGTTATTCGGATTACCCATTCCGAATAGTGATACGACGTAATGGATAGCATTGAAGACCGGTGTTAAAGATCGGATATTTTTGAAAACGGAAGGATTACCGTCGAATGTCTCTACATCGGCTGATCTCCGATATAGAGATTTATTATCCTTTGTGATGGGAATCCGGACGTGATTAGTGAATATCTGGATTGCAAGGGCTTCTTTGGAAGTGCCTTCGGTTCCATTCGATCACGGAACGGACTTGTATGGTTACGGGTCTGACATTACATTTTGAGATATAAAGCAGATTTCTTTCAAATACATCTCTGTTGGTGGCGTAGAATTTATTCTCTTAGCTTAACACCCTTCTCTAAGATGTACGAGCTCAGAGGTTTTGTAGTTGAAAGTTATCAGCGATATACTCCCAATTTGGTAATGTGGCATGCTAAGTGTTGTTGTGTGATGATTATTTATTGATCATTTGTTGATCAAAGCGTGGCTCTGTGAAAAACGTAGCTTTATGGACGAGACTTCGTCGAGCCTCACAACCCGGAAATGGTCGAAACAGGAATGTTGCGGCAAGGTTTTGTTTAGGGGTCGCGCCCCTAAGGTATGTCCATTTTCTTCTGGATAGAGGTTGTATCATGGTATGGAGCCCAGATATTTAACCTATGTGGTTGCTGCAAATTTATTACTTTATGGTTGTTGGTATTGAGGATCCTCGGATAAAGGTCGTTAACGACCGGGGGATGGCATACTTTTTGTGGGAGTTATCAAGTTACAGCTTCATTGCACCCAGAAGCGTGTGGTAACTCGGCCTTGTGTCAGCAGAGATCTGGTTAGGTTCTCGGGGCGTCTTTCCAGAGGCGTACCCATTTCGGTGTAGGAAGTTCCTTTGCCTGACCATTAGTTGGAAATCCAAAGAAACAATACGAACCCTGTACGGTTTTAGTTGTATAACCTGCCATGGAATGTGGCGGTAACCTGCTATTGAACATGGTAGCTATAGTAGGCATACGATAATGGTCGTATATTGGCTAAGATTTATATTATACTTTCGAAATGTTTTCTACACTATGCACTAATAATAATAAAAATCAAATGATTCTGCGTAGTAATCATATTTGACTATCATAAGGAGAAATCTCCTCCAATTCTGCGTTTGCATTGTGTGTGTGGCGGGAGGCCTTATGGTAGTTTCATTTTCCAAAAGCATAGCGAAATTCTTTTTATTTTCTTTGTGAAAATAACTGTTTTTAGTTCTCACACCAGTCATATGACTGGCCTGGAGTTTATTGTTCCCTTCCTAAACTATGGGTGCCCACCAATTTCCACACGGGCAGTCTAGAGTTAGGTTATCAGGTTATTCTAGATTCGAGAGTTGCTATAGAGATTTGGAAGCAAGCTGGATGACATAGCGTATTAACTAGCATATGTAGTATTTCTTTTCCGCTGTTTGTTGTGGTACACTCTCATAATAATGTAATGTGATATGATGTGATGTAATAACTGATATAATTCTTTGTTTAAAGATTATTCATTTATCTATTATATGTTGTTCCGCTGCGATTGTGAGATTTTGATATTGCTCTGTTGTTTCTTTCTGTTCTGTTCTATCCTTTTCTCTCTTCTTCTATATTTTTCTTCTTCTTAAACCATAATGGTTCGTATTTCCGTTCATCTTGAGTTAATCAATGGAGATTAGTGTCTATTCAAGGAGTACGGATTTGCGGGCTATTACAGAACTCAATCGGGGATTTTCTATATCTGTAAAGGACGGCTTCGTTAGGCCTACAATATAGATATTCTAGTTGGTTGTCTCTTTTCTCATCGTGGCTATAGCCCCACGCAGCCACCCATCAACTAATTGAAAGACTTCAAAAGAGTTAAGTGGTCGTGCACTACTGCAAATAATCTAACATCCAATTGGCAGTACCACTCCATCTAATGTCTCGATAGTGGAAGAATTATTGGCCTGTTGGTTTAACTCTACTCTTTCTTGAAATTGCTCTTAGTTTTGATGTTGGCCGATATCCGCATGCGACTCTCCTTAACATTACTTGCAAGTACTGAACATATGAATACCCTACTCCAAACACCAAGGCCTTCTGATTGCCTACAAAGGTATGCTTCGTTAGGCCTACAATGCAAATGCAGTCAAGACATACTATCTTGATGGAACACCTACATGTTGAATATGCGATTATATGATTTTTGTTTGATGATAATAAACATATATATATATATATTCATTCAAATGTATTTGTTAATGTACTATTTTATTTTTCATAAATTAAATAAATATTTGATGAATAAAATAACAGAATTTAAATTCAAACAGAAATTTTATTCAAACAAATATTTATTACAATTTTTGAATAGTACAAATTTCAATTACAATACAAATTTGATTAAATTACAATTCACATTTACATTGCACCTCACTACATATCACTCATTCACTCAACTCGTACTGATCTTCAACTTCATTCTAATGTGAATCCAGCATCTGCAGAAATAAACAATGATGTAGTAAAATTGAAAATAAAATATTTTTGCAGTATAAAATAAAATGTGGATTTTGAAAATAATATTTGCCTCGGTTATTTGGGTTGTTCGTCATCATTTAATTTTGAATTCATCATGCACGAACAGCTTATGACATACACAGTGTATCACTGTATATGCCACAAGACCGTGCGCACCGATATATACACTTGATAAAATTACAGGGACAAGTAAGCACAGGTTAAACCCAAAACGCCGGGTTCAACTCAAGTGCAATAAAAATAATGTCACAATATCAGCACAAGGTCAAACCCGAGCGTTAAGTTGGATTCAACTCAGATGCAAGCACACTCGAAGCACAGTGCACATCAACCCAATGAAAGCCAGAAATGTGCTCAAAGAAAATCCAGACCACATGAAGGAACAAACACATGAATGTACAACTACAAGTGTGTCAACCAAACAACTCAATGCAGCAGCACATATATATATAACAAGCATACTGCACAGTCAAACTACAACAGATGTGTAGTCATATGAAGACTCCAAACAGACCACTTCTAGTAAGAGTAAACAAAAAGGCAGTACAATAGGATTCAACTTGAATACACGTGAAAATAAATGAACGAAGAGCACATATATACACATGGTAGTTTCAAAAGACAAGAAAACCTCGACCAAACCAGAACTAGTTCAGTAATCAAGTGAACAATGCAAACAAGTCACATATACAAGGGTCAAGCAAATGATACATGTACAAGACTCAAGACCGCACAATTCAAGAAAAAATCATATCACAAAACAATGCTACAAAAGATACTAGACTAGATTGAACCAAGTACAACAAGAACAGAGTCTCGACCAAAACAACACAGGCCTCAACATCAAAGATGGAGAAACCAGAATGCAAGCAGTATTACTGTAACTTGAACCAGACTTCGGATTATACAATGATGTGAAGATAACCAGTGCACAGCAACCATCATACAACAACATATACAATGGACAAAACTTTCTGGAGTGAATCGGATTCAAGAAACAATGAATACAAACTCGAGACTACCTAACAAACACCAAAGTAAATGGAGAATATACATGAACCAGTATAAGGCACAGAGAACCTATGGTCAAAAAACCAGTCAACATCAACCTCGACATACAGTGAACAGTGCAGTAATGGTTATGCAAGCAAATGCAGCAACATGTACACAATGTCACACCTCAAATGACACAAGATTCATGACTGCACTTATATACATATGAGATAGCAGTTCAAAAAGACTCAAGTATGCAATTCAAATGCAAACCGACTCAAATGAACAAAGTGAACATGTATACCAGACTAGGGATGAAACTCACAAGCTCCAAACTAGAACAGTGATGAACAAAACAACGAGGTAGCAGTCTCAAAATAACCAAGGTACAAGTTCGAACAAAGCTCAAGAACACAACATCAAGCAACATCAAGTTGAACAAGTTAATGCCGAAGTTCAGTGATGTCAAAGTCTGGTAATATCAAAAATCAAGTTGAGGCCATGAGCAACTGACCGGAGTCAAAGAAAACAAAGAACAAAATCATCATTAGCAAAATCAATTCAAAACTGTGATGGCCAAGTAAATTGACCAAACCAGGAATCAACACCGTGAGTATCAAGCAACGAAATTATATGAATTAAAGAAGTCAGATAAATCACCATCGTTCAATACAAAATCGAATGGCCGAAGACGAATTCAAATTGATGTATACAAACGAAAATCAAGGATCTCGAATCCTATATAAATAAGTAACATCATCGACAAATTGGAAATCATCGAGTTCAAGCAAGCAAATCAGTAGAAACAAAAGAAAATATTCATACCAAATCAAAGCCAAACTCGATCAAGGAGGATAAGCCGCGAACAATTAAATTGAAGTAAGAAAATCGAAGCATAAACCATCAATTAAGCGGCGACTTCATAAGCCCTAATTTGATAGCTAAAAGGATCGAACAAAAGAAGGAACCTAGGCCGACATTTTTTTTCTCAGAGCAAAATAGAGATAACGAGGCCATATTTTTTAGTGAATATATTTTGGGCCAGCCCTTCTATCTTTAATATTGGTTTATATTAAAAGGGGATAATCAGGGTTTTGTTTTTAAATTGTTGTCTTTTGTATTTTCTTTTTGAAAATTGTGTAATTACTAGTCATGTGACTAGGGGACAAACTACGTGGCGTAGTTTGAGAATTCGTAACTCAATGGCTGAGTTATGGCAGGGTTTTGAGCGTAGAGTTAGGTTAGTCAGTAGTGGATGTCACGAGTTTACGTGTGTAAGCGTGTGACTACTTAATTTCTAGTAGAAACCTTCGGGGCAGGACGTAGGTCGGGTTTTGTTGAAGCTGGGTAAATTCTGTGTCGTTTTATTTCTGCATTTATTATTCTGCTATTATCTGTGCTGCTATAATTTGGATTTATCTGTGTTGAAATAATTTTATAAGCTTCCACAATAATTTTTATAATTAATAGTATCACCCTATTCACCCCCCTCTAGGGTGAAATCGATCCTACAAGTGGTATCAGAGCTAGGAATACAAGTCAACTTTTGTTTTTAAAAAAATCGTTTTTCAAAAACCAATTTTTGTTTTAAAAATTTGAATTTTTAAAATGGCTTCTTTTAATACTGCTTTTGCTGAGGGTCAATCCATAGTTAGACCACCAATATTCAACGGTGAATATGCTTACTAGAAAAATAGGATGGAAATTTTTCTGAAAACCATTGACGCGTGGGATATTGTTGAGACAGGGTATAGAGCACCAACTATAATTGTAAATAATCAGGAAATAAATAAACCGAAGAATCAATGGACAGATCTAGAAAATAAGTTACAGATTACTAATTCTAAAGCTATGAATTCTATTATATGTTCATTGGATTTAATCGTGTCTCACATTGTCTAACTGCACAGGAAATATAGCACACACTAGAAGTGACTCACGAAGGAACATCTCAAGTTAAAGAATCTCGCCTTGCCATGCTAAGCAGCGAATACGAGAACTTCACAATGGCGAAGGAAGCAAATGTCAAAGAGATGTACTTACGACTTTCAAATATCGTATACAAATCAAAAGCTCTCGTAAAATCATACACAGAGTTGGAGATAGTCCGAAAAATCCTCAGAGTCCTTCCGCGAAGATTTGAAGCAAAAGTGACTGCCATTCAAGAATCGAAAGATTTAAAACAAATGAAAGTTGAAGAACTTACCAGAAATTTCACCACTTATGAGCTAGAAATGAAATTCAAGGAAGAGCGTGAAGGAGGAGATACTCGAAAGAAATCAGTAGCTCTCAAAGGAACAACTGAAAGTGATGATGATGACGATGATGATGGAGCAGCTAAGTTGGCGTTAATAATGAAGAAATTCAAAAATGGAACCACAAATATAGAAATCCAGCTCTAAATCAGAAATTAAAAAGCAGAATAGAAAAAATACTAGACAATCCAGAAGAACGGGAGATCATCTGTCATAAGTGCAACCAACCCGGACACATCAAGCCCAATTGTCCTCAAAATCGACGCGACTTTGAAAAGAAATCAAAAAGAAGAAATTTTGCAGCCACGTGGAATACAAATGATGAAGATAATCGAAGTACTAGCAGTGAGAGTGAGAAAGCAGATATGTGCCTTCGAGGTAATATAACTGATAGCGACGATGACGAGCCAAGCGAGGTATAAAAACACACTCACTCACAACTACTTATATATTTCCACGAAGTAAATGGCTGTTTTGAACGACTTAGGGAGAAATATGCTAAAATTGAATCACAAAGAGATAGTTTGATAGAAGTAAATGGACAGCTCGAACAATTAGTTAAAACCTATCAAAGTATGATCCCTAAGTGTGATAAGTGTTCAACATTCGAAGAAGAGTTTAAAAAATCAGAAATCAAAATTAAATCGCTTGAAAATGAAATTCTGGTTTTGAAAGAGGGTGAAAATACAAGAAGAAAAATTCTATTAAAAAATGCACACAATTATTAAACGAAAATGAATCTCTCAAAACACAAGTCCAACAATTGTCAAAGACTTTAGAAAAAATTTCAGAAAGTGAAAAATCATTGAATATGCTATTAGGGAAGCAAATTGTTAATACAGTTAGACAAGGACTTGGATATAATCAATCTTAAAATGTTAGAAATGAAATTAATCAAGTCAATTCAATGTGCACAATTTGTAGAAAATTTGGACACAATCAAAACAATTGTTGGTATAGACCCAAACACGTGAAAACTACACCAATTTGGGTTCCAAAAGGCACAAATATAAAATCTCTCCAAGATAAACAAATCTGGGTGCCGAAAGGATCATATATAAATAGTTTTGGGTCTCTACAAAATTATTTTTCAAAATATTCTGCCACTAACAATCATGGACCTATAAAAACAAATAGGTCACAAAAATCTTTCATCGTGTAGGTGTGGTTGCAGGCTAAGGAACAATAATAGTGTTACTTGGATTCTGGTTGTTCCAAGGACACAACGAGCGTCAAAGCAAAGTTCCTTGGCCTAGTACAAAGGTGACAGAATCACAATGGACAACAACGAAAAATATCGTAAAGGTAAAACAGGTAATGGTATATTTATTTGAACGATATATTAAATGTGATAATCTGCACCGTAATCTGAGTTAAATCAGCCAATAATATGATGATGAAATAATGATGATTTTGATTCTGACATATTTAAAATGTTGGCTAATTATATTTTTATGCTAAGAACACTATAAAAATCTGTAGAGTCTTTTGAATTACTTCATATATATTTGTTTGGATTAATAATAGTGTTTTATTGGATGACAATACATTTGGTTATTTTACGGCTAACTCTACATTCACGGTTTTTGATTATTTACATGGCTTCAATTCAAATTCAAGAGAATGTCATTTAAAAAACTGTTAAAATTGATTTTGAGATATTTTGTTGCACACTTCATTGTCTGGTCTATCAAATTCAATTAATGATAATTTTGAGTGAAAGAGAAATTCAGATGCAGATTACACTGGTAATCTAGTTGATAGAAAAATTACTGGTTGAACGTGATTTTTGTTGAGATATTTAGTAACTGCATTGTTTTTCAAAGAAAATATCTGCATATTTTTCATTTCATAATTTTTTCAATAGCAGAATTTTTTTTCATAAAACCCATTCTAGAAAATCATCTTCGACCTTGTTTTCAGATTGGTCATTTTTAGAAAAATTGATTTAATAATTATTTTTGAATTTAATTTTTAAATTATAACATTGACTAATCTGACTCCCTACTAATTATCAAAAAGATAAATGGTGACTGAAAAAAGTGATGAGTGTTGATATTTATCATATATTATGACTCGAGACGGTATAATTAGTAAATTTCTTTAGAAATTTAATAAAGAGTTATAAAAAATTTGTTGGTAAAAATTCCATGACCATCACTCATCAAAATTCAATATAGTTTGTCAATATGTGGTACTTTAAATAGGAATCTTTCATTTTTCATTTTACACTTTTTAATAAAAATAATAATAATAACAATAAAATAAAATCCAAATTATTCATTCTCATTTAAAAGTCCTCACGGTTATGCATGGGTGAATTCCTTGGAATTTGTTATGTGCCTCCATGCTCATTTAAAAGTCCTCACGGTTATGCATGTATGGAACGCATATCAAAATTGATTTTTTAAATAAATAAGTTGATTCTAATCCCATTTAAAAGTTCTCACGGTTATGTGTGGTTAGAAGATACTTGAATTCATTTTTTTTTAAATAAAATTGGAATACTACTAATCTCAATTAAAAGTCCTAACGGTTATGCATGGTTGGTAGATAATCAAATTCCTGATATAAATATACCACAAATAGACACAACTGTATGGTTTTATATGATGATATCATTCCCATCATTCTAAAAATGGAATATGCGCCTAACAAAGTATTTATGATTTTTGTTTGATTTTTTATTGAAATTTAATAATTATATTCAATTGAGTTTTAATGTTAGATTAATATCTATCACTTTATCTCCATTTTTCTAACACTGTTACTCTTTTGCTGATAATAAAAGGGGGAGAGAAAAATTAAGATTTTGTCAAATAAAATCAAGCAAAGGTCAAATATTTTCTATTTGCATCTAGGCTCATTTGCATATTTTTAATGGTATGCATATATGAAGGAGGAGCTTTATGTAGAGAGGAAGCATTCAAATAGGGGGAGCAAATGGAATCATCAAATACATTTAATATGTTCAAAATCTTAAATATATGTTTGTTATCATCAAAATGGGGAGAGTGTTGAATATGCGATTATATGATTTTTGTTTGATGATAATAAACATATATATATATATATTCATTTAAATGTATTTGTTAATGTACTATTTTATTTTTCATGGATTAAATAAATATTTGCTGAATAAAATAAATAACATAGAAATTTTATTCAAACAAATATTTATTACAATTTTTGAATAGTACAAATTTCAATTACAATACAAATTTGATTAAATTACAATTCACATTTACATTGCACCTCACTACATATCACTCATTCACTCAACTCGTACTGATTTTCAACTTTATTCCAATGTGAATCCAACATCTGAGCAATCTGCAGAAATATACATTGACGCGGTAAAATTGAAAATAAAATATTTTTGCAGTATAAAATAAAATGTGGATTTTGAAAATAATATTTGCCTCAGTTATTTGGGTTGTTCGTCATTGTTTAATTTTGAATTCATCATACACAAACAGCTTGTGACATACATAGTGTATCACTGTATATGCCACAAGGCCGTGCACACCGATATATACCCTTGATAAAATTACAGGGACAGGTGAGCACAGGTCAAACCCAAAACGCCGGGTTCAACTCAAGTGCAATAAAAATAATGTCACAATATCAGCACAAGGTCAAACCCAAGCTTTAAGCTGGATTCAACTCAGATGCAAGCACACTGGAAGCATAGTACACATCAACCTAATGAAAATCAGAAATGTGCTCAAAGGAAATCCAGACCACGTGAAGGAACAAACACATGAATGTACAACTACAAGTGTGTCAACCAAACAACTCAATGCAGCAGCGCGCACACACACACACATATATATAACAAGCATACTGCACAGTCAAACTACAACAGATGTGTAGTCATATGAAGACTCCAAATAGACACTTCTAGTAAGAGTAAACAAAAAGGCAGTGCAATAGGATTCTACTTGAGTACACGTGAAAACAAATGAACGAACAACACATATATACACATGACAGTTTCAAAAGACTACAAAACCTCGACCAAACCAGAACTAGTTCAGTAATCAAGTGAACAATGCAAACAAGTCACATATACAAGGGTCAAGCAAATGATACATGTATAAGACTCAAGACCGCACAATTCAAGAAGAAATCATATCACAAAACAATGCTACAAAAGATACCGGACTAGATTGAACCAAGTACAACAAGAACAAAGTCTCGACCAAAATAGCACAGGCCTCAACATCAAAGACAGTGAAACCAGAATGCAAGGAGTATTACTGCAACTTGAACCAGACTTCGAATTATACAATGATGTGAAAATAACCAGTGCACAGCAACCATCATACAACAACATATACAATGGATAAAACTTTCTGGAGTGAATCAGATTCAAGAAACAATGAATACAAACTCGAGACTACCTAACAAACACCAGAGTAAATGGAGCATATACATGAACCTGTATAAGGAACATAGCACCTATGGTCAAAAAACCAGTCAACATCAACCTTGACATACAGTGAACAGTGCAGTAATGGATATGCAAGCAAATACAGCAACATGTACACAATGTCACACCTCAAATGACACAAGATTCAAGACTACACTTATATACATATGAGATAGCAGTTCAAAAAGACTCAAGTATGCAATTCAAATGCAAACCGACTCAATGAACAAAGTGAACATGTATACCAGACTAGGGATGAAACTCACAAGATCCAAACTGGAATAGTAATGAACAAAACATAAACGAGGTAGCAGTCTCAAAATAACCAGGGTACAAGTTCGAACAAAGCTCAACAGCACAACATCAAGCAACATCAAGTTGAACAAGTTAATGCTGAAGTTCAGTGATGTCAAAGTCTGGTAATATCAAAAATCAAGTTGAAGCCATGAGCAACTGACCGGAGTCAAAGGAAACAAAGAACAAAATCAACATCAGCAAAATCAATTCGAAACCGTGGTGGCCAAGTAAATTAACCAAGTTAGAAATCAACACCGTGAGTATCAAGCAACGAAATTATATGAATTGAAGAAGTCAGATAAATCACCATCGTTCAATACAAAATCGAATGGCCGAAGACGAATTCAAATTGATGTATACAAACGAAAATCAAGGACCTCGAATCCTATATAAATAAGTAACATCATCAGCAAATTGGGAATCATCAAGTTCAAGCAAGCAAATCAGTAGAAACAAAAGAAAATATTCATGCCAAATCAAAGCCGAACTCGATCAAGGAGAAGAAGTCGCGAACAATTAAATTGAAGTAAGAAAATTGAAGCATCAACCATCAATTAAGCGGCGACTTCACAAGCCCTAATTTCAGAGCTAAAAGGATCGAACAAAAGAAGGAACCGAGGCCGACATTTTTTTTTTCTCAGAGCAAAATAGAGATAACGGGGCCATATTTTGTAGTGAATATATTTTGGGCCAGTCCTTCTATCTTTAATATTGGTTTATATTAAAAAGGGATAGTCAGGGTTTTGTTTTCTAATTGTTGTCTTTTGTATTTTCTTTTTGAAAATTGTGTAATTGCTAGTCGTGTGACTAGGGGACAAACTACGTGGCGTTGTTTGAGAATTCGCAACTCGGTGGCTGATTTGTGGCAGGGTTTTGAGCATAGAGTTAGGTTAGTCAGTAGCGGGTGTCGCGAGTTTACGTGTGTAAGCGTGTGACTACTTAATTTCTAGGAGAAACCTTGGGGGCAACACGTAGGCAGGGTTTTGCCGAAGCTGGGTAAATTCTGTGTCGTTCTATTTCTACATTTATTATTCTGCTATTATCTGTGCTGCTATAATTTTAATTTATCCGTGTTGAAATAATTTTATAAGCTTTCGCAATAATTTTATAAGCTTTCACAATAATTTTTATAATTAACAGTATCACCCTATTCACCCCCACTCTATGGTGAAATCGATCCTGCACTACAGACCTGCCACCGGGGATGCAGCTTAATTAGGCCTACCTAGAGGGCCATCCTAGAGTACCCTCATGTCTCGTTGAAGTCTCATTCATCTTTAAAGCTAAAAATACTAAGTTGTATGTGCTTCCCCATTGTTAAAATCTGTGATGAATCGCTTCGTTGGGTGCTTAATCCTTTGGGATGCTCCAAACGCAGTTCGATTCTTATATTAGACCCTAAGTCTAATTTTTTAATTTTCATGTAGTTTAATTTTCTTATTATGTTGGCTACTTATTTACCCTAATAAGCATACTCTTGCCCTCGTCTCACCTCTAACTATTGTGAGATTACCATTTACTTAAAAGTGAATGCTGTTGGTATGGGCCGCATTCAATATCGTGCTTAATATGTAAATCCTAAGTTCATTAAAATGAGTCTCTTTTATCATTTCTTTTTTATTTGCATATTGACTTAATATAAATTATTTAGATAAGCTTCTGCTATTATCATTGCTCATTAATTTATTCAAAGTCTCAAAATAAGCTTTTCCGTTTTTATTACTTAATTATAACCTATGCTATATTCCACTTGTAATCGTCACTTTCTCTTCTTTTATAGTCCGTACATAATTACAAGCATTTCTTTTCTATTCTAGTCTGCCTTCTTTTATTATGATATAGAATTTTCTTTAATTCTCTTATATCATATGATTCACTTATCATAATAACCGTCTTATTAACTAGTCTGCATAGTAAGTGCACACCTAGGTTCATTATCGTTTTCAGTTTCTAATTTTTATCTAATATTTTACTTGATTCATGTCATACTTTGCTTTGTTATCTTCTATTTTATGAAGTAATTCTATTTTATTTGATTGGTTATGAAAACTATATTAAAAATCAATTTCCATATTTTAATATCAAATAATACTACAAGCAATAATCCATAACTGCAAGATATTTCGTTTATTATTTTGGAATAGTGTGAAATACGCTAGTTTCACTATTTTACACTAATTTCGTTTTTATTTCTTTTATTCTTCCAGTTACGCTTATTATGGTCTTTTTAAATATTAAATTATTGAAATGTATCTTATTTTCTAAACCAACCAATTAATCTATTAGTCACTCTCAAATCAAGTTAATAGATTTATTAATTTTTTCCATTTTAGCGTTTATTGTAGCAATTTCATTCCTATGTCTTTTATTATTTTACACCTAATTTCCTTCATTGTAGTATTCTTTATTATTTAATCCATATTCGCGTTTAGTCTATTCTAATCCATACGCGAAGAAAAGGAGAAAATAGAAGAAAATTAATGCTTGCATGAAAATCCAAAACGTAGAAGAAAATGTAAATAAAGCATAAATTATCTAAACGAGAATCTAACGATAATATATCATAAACTTAAAAGATATATAAGTAAATCTACTCACGTGTCATCCTTAGCTTCAATCTCTATCCTTTTTAATTTGCTACGTTTTTCTCCGCTTTTTCCCCGTTTTCTTTCGCCGTAAATTCTCTGATTTGTTTGCGCAATTCTCTAATTTGCTTGTATGTATTTCCTTGTTTAATTTTATTTTTTTAATTTGGGGAAAGATTTGATTGACAGAGGAGAAAGGAAAATGGAGAAGAGAAGAGGAGTTTGCTGTAAACTAGCAGCTGATTTAGAGAAAATAACGTGGGCTAAGGTTAAGTTATACTCAATTTATAGGTGTAGTGAACAACTATGAACCATTCGATTAACCCTAAAAACAATCATCACCATCATTTATTGATTTGTTTATGTTAGCTTATAACGTTTAATTCTCCAATGTTATTCATTTATTCCTTTGTTATATGCCTCTATCAATTCATGTTTCCCTTTAAATAAGATTCTCTCATTAATTATCCAATTAATTAGATCATACATATATATGTATATCCAATACTAATTGATTCTATAATTTCTTACCTATTTGAACATGTCAATTAATACCTCTATTAATTGAATGCATATAAAAGTTATATTTTTTAATTTATTCTTATTAACTTACCTTCATCATAAACCTAATTACTCTGTTTGATGTTTCTACGCATTTAAACCGCCAATTCATTACCCAATTAATTGACATATGAGTTTCACTCTTTTATTAATTGACGCTTACTTAATGTCTTTAATTAATTACTTAATTAATTGATTGCATCAATTATTAATTAATATATGTATGTTATTATTTAATTTATTCCCCACATAAATTTCCCTTTATTAGAAGATCTCTTAATTAATTAGTGTTATAAAAGTGACATATTCTCTGACTAACTGACGCCTTTATGTCTATTAATTAATTTCTCTTTTAATTGATTGATGCGTCAATTAATCACACACTCATTGGTTGCATATATCTATGTAACCTCTTAATTTTTAAATGTATATATTTATAAACTTTAACTTTTAACCATTATAAATCATAAATGTTTAATTTATTTATGTTGCTTATTTATTCTAGTTAATCACCATAAATCTCTTGATTAATTTCCCAATATAAAACTTATCAATTTTGAATTTCACATGTGACCAATTAATGTAAACTAATTTTCTTTATGATGGCAATGTTAATTAATTGCCTTTATGATGCGCGTCTATTTTAAAATTCAAATGCATGTTATTTCTAGAATTTCATACACACATATATTTATTTATAACAAATATATTTACGTACATTTACATGTATAATTATTTCTTAGTACAAAACTTTGAACGTCGATAACTTTTCCATACGAACTCCGTTCGAGATATATTATATATGTAAATTGATCAGAAAATCACTATGAATATAATCCTATAAGTTTCGAGGCCATATTATGACCATTGCAAAAATATTTATTTTCACTATTCATCATTATTTGATTATTTAATTATATAAAAATGCACGGTGTTACATTGGACATGCACAACTTCTAGAAACACGAAAGGATCACTAAAGTCATAGTTACCTGAACCAAAATTTGTTTAGCTTCTTGAACCATTAAATCTGTGCTTATCCAAGCAACCTGTTGAGTCGACGTGGTCAAATCGACTCAAACCGTCGGATAGGCGGAACCCGATCTTTGCCTTCTAAGAACCGGTGATGCTCCGGCAGCATCGGGAAGGCTAAAATATGTGCTCCTCACGTTGCCAAAGATGGGCAACATCAAGAAGTACCAAAAGCCGCACATTTTATAAGCCATGCCAAAACATATGTTCCTTACGTCGCCCGAAGATAGGCAACATCGAAGAGTGCCAAAAGTATCGCATTTCATAAGTCGTGCCAGAACATACGATCCTCACGTTACCCAAAAATAGGCAACACCGAGGGGTACCAAAAGCCACACAGCTTATAAACCATGCCAGAACATACGCTCCTCACATTTCCGAAGATAGCCAACACCGAGGAGCATGAAAAGCCGTGCATTTCATTAGCCGCACACTAACTCCTAAAACATACATTCCTCACATTGCCCGAAAATAGGCAACACCAAGGAAAACTAAAAGACGCGCATCCAATAAGTCGTACACTAACTTTCAAAGCATAAACCCCTCATGTTGTCCAAAGAGAGGCAACACAGAGGACTATCAAAAGCAACGTGCCAGTTAGCCGCACACCAAGTCCTCGACATTGCCCGAAGATAGGCAACATTTGAGGAACATTGTCGAAAAATAATGCTCCTGAAGCGTAAACTCCTCACGTTGCCCGAAGATATGCAGCTCTGAGGAGCATCAAAACCGAATCGACTGACCATAACGA
The DNA here is from genome assembly GCA_030765085.1 of Allium cepa. Classification (NCBI taxonomy): domain Eukaryota; kingdom Viridiplantae; phylum Streptophyta; class Magnoliopsida; order Asparagales; family Amaryllidaceae; genus Allium; species Allium cepa. The sequence continues at coordinate 236,280,740 of CM060943.1, read as the reverse complement.
TCTCGTACACCGCACATCTCATAACCAGCGCCAATCACTTCTATGATTGGAAATAATGGGCACAACTACAACAAAATTGGAGTGCTACAAACCAACATAAAAGTTTCAACTGACAACACTTAATGATTAAAATTGCCCTCAGTTAATCCATGCAACGTGCTCCTCTAAAACACACATATATCTTATACTTTCCAGAATATCACAAGAAACTTGGATTACATACTAAAGTTGTAAAACCTCCGAAAGAAGGAAAATCAAGCTGCGATTAGCCAAATTTCAAGTTTAATATGAAAATTATCTAAACTATAAGTTACCTATCATTTGAAGTAAATAGCCCTGTGAACTGGGCGGCAGACAACGATACTTAAATAAAAATAATTGAAAACAATAATTTCACAAGTTCTGTTGCTCCAAACAAAGAATTGTTGCTCCAAATATTTCTTTTGGCGGCAATTACAAAAATTGGATTACTGCAAACAAAACAAGCACAAATGCACAGAACACATATGAACAGACAGATAAGAGTACAGTCAAAATATCAATGTGTTGCTTATAATTTTATTTATACAGGGCCAAAACATGAGGGTCCTACCCACACAACACCGTCCAATAAAAAGAAAATACATACTCAACGATAAAAACACTAAGTGCAGAATCTACACTTGAACAAAATGACTCAAAAAGAACCAAAATCAGATCAGTATCCACATAAGCTCATCAGCGCTTCCTTCCATTACTTCCCTTTTCGCCCTTTGTTTGTAGTTTCTACCTCGTCTCGGGAGTGGTGTCGCTATCGGTAATATCAACAAACTCCTCGGTGGCAACGTTCTCCACTTGCTCCACCGCTTTCTCAGAAGGTTCTCCCTTTGCTTTGCGCTTCCGTGATTTGCGGGAGCTCTTTGAGGCTTTAATCGCTTCAACCTTCTCCTTCTTGATAGCGACCGATTCATGTTGAGTCTTATGAGGCAGCTCCGTTTGAACTTCCTGCTTCTTAAGTTCTGCCGCTGTTACGTCACTCTCCAAAGACATAAAAGGGTCATCGAAGCCATGAAGCGTGACTATCTTTTCCGACTCTGGACCCTGCTGTGAGCTAGTTACAGACATGTAAACAAGAATAGGAACAAAAACAAGCATGGAGCTTGTGGAAATAGCAGTAGGTCCGGGCACTGAGGAAGCTGACACATCAACAGGAGATCTCGATCCTAGCCTTTTGAGAACTAGTGTTGCTCCGGCAACATCGGGAAGGCCCAAACCCTCGCCCGTCACTTCTTGAGCTGTGGAACCATGCTCTTGAAGCATGAACTCCTCACGTTACCCAACTATTGGCAACGTCAAGAAGTTCCAAACCGTTTCAGATCAACGGGTCATATCAATCACATAAGCTGCGCATTTCATAAGCCATGCACCCTCAAAAGTTGTTTATCCCACAAGTCGTGCACTCTCATAAGCCGCACCACCCATAAGTCGCGCACTACCAGAAGCCTCGCGTCTCGTAAGCTGCGTAGTCTCATAAACTACACATCTCATAGGCTGTGCAAACGCTTCCCAATGTCGCTCTGGCATCATCACCAGACCATTAAAATTCTCTAAGTAACGGCGTTGTCTTGATAACACCAAGAAACTTGTTTATTTCAAGATTAACAGGAACCTATCCTTACTAGCCAAAATGACCGACATTGCTCCGACAATGCCTCAAAGTCCCCAAACCAAGATTTCAACAAGAATTCCAATCTTTGACCAAAATGTATAAAGTTAAGACATTTAAATCTTGAGCTCCCAAAGATAAGAGCCACGATACAACTTTGACTAGAGGCATTCAGAGAGCCGCCCAGAACATCAAGTCTCACATCAAGTGTCAAAGTAATGAGCCCTGTGGACCGGTGACACATAACACACTAACACTTGGTTGGGACTAAAAATCACCCCATGGTTTTGTTATGCCGAATAGAGAATTTTTGCAATCGAACAAAACAAAGCAATATAGTAGGCTGGATGAATGCATAATTAAATAGGAAACTGCTCCAACCTGCTAGACATTTATATTGCCTTAGCAACATCGAGAACTATAAACCGTCATATCAACAAGAAAATCAAACTCCTTAAAGTTCATCATCGCTCGAAAATAGGGATAAAAGGAGGAACTTACCGACAATTGGAGATAGATAATGATGGAAGATGTTTGCAGAATCAAGTCATCGACCCAGCAGCTTCCATAGAAGTAGGTGCTCGAATAAGGTCTCAGACCCTAACTTGCAAAAAACCAGCTATTATCCAAAGAGAGACAACGGCAATGAGAGAACGCTCAAAATCAAGCAGCTAAACCATTGATTCTCGAAGATTGGAACCAATGAATAAGGTTGGTATCCGCAACAATGCTATTAGTCCAGCATAATGCATATGGCCTGAAACAACCAAGGTTAGGTGTCAAGGATTCAAGACAAACACTATCGAACTTTACCGGTCCATGACAGTATAGGAATGAACGCGGTAGGACCGAGGCAATATGATGACTTGCTCCACAATTTCAAATATTCTATAAGAACTTGGAGTAGGAGACCTAGAAATGAAGGATTCCGCTAATAGTCATTAGATCATAACAAAAAATGGTTGGGGGAAGTTTGATTTTTCATGAATAAGAATCATTATGGAATTGGTTAAGTAACAACCTTGCATCTGCAAGGGTACTACTTGACGGTTAAACAAAGCTAGGCAACGGAAATGCCTGGGACTCTCACCCTTCTAGAAAGTTGCGTATCCCAGATTTAAGCAACATTGAGAAAGCAACCACATTGGGTTAAAAGGAGTCTACTCAACTCTATAGGATCAGATGAATAATTCAATCCTCACCAACGTGACTTTAACATTTCCTGAAGATAGGTAGCACTGAGAAAATATTTCTACAATCCAATCATCGAAGTGCTAGTTTTCAAAGATCGAAATTAGTACCCAACTGGACTAAAAGTATCGCCAAATCGATGGGAAAAATTGATCCCAAACTCCTGACTATCGGTGTTGTCGTAGTAATGCCAAGGCCTTCTTTTCATTTTCAGTACTGGTGTTATACTGGCAACGCCGGGAAAATTTTCCATTTCCTAAGTACCGGTATTGCCCCAGCAACGCTGGAAAACTTTTTATTTCATAAGTACCAGAGTTTCCCCGATAACTCCAGGAAACTTTCTACTCACTAAGTACCGGTATTGCCCAGGCAATACCAGGAAAACTTTAATCTACAGAGCTGATGAGAAACACTCGTCGTAGTGACTCATCGATGCACTAGCTTCTAGAGATAGATGTTGGACTGCAACTGAGTTTCTACCTCAGTCTTTAGAAAACTACTGTTGCCCAATGATAGGCAACGACCGAAAGACATCCTTTCATAGGTCAACCGGATGGTTCAACCTAACATCGCAGGAATCAGCCACTGCATGGGAATAGAGCTGCGGAGAAAGGAAATCCCAGGATTTAATTGCTCTTTTGTAAATTCTAAGGATGAAAGATGGTGGACAATCGAATTTCCAAAATTAAATTTAGAAAAAAAATTACACACCCAAAAAATAGGCAGCCTCGAGAAAATGTAGTTTAGAACCAAGCAGCTAGGTTATCAATTCCCAAAGACAGGAATTGGTGTATAACAGAACTTCCATGATGATAGCAATCAAGCAAAGCATGCACAACTAAGGACATGTAGGGACAACCACGAAAGGTCGAAATCAAAACCATCGGACTTCCACAGTCTTGAAATGGGATTGAGAGCCAGACCAGGGGCAATCGAATCATGTGTACCAAACATCTCTATCTCTCGCAATCACCCAAATACAGGTGTTCGAAATAGCTAGTCCCTCGAGCAGGGATAGACACATAAATAAAGAAATATTGCAAAGTTCAAACACGAATAACCATGAGGCTGGTTAGATAATGGTTCTATATCGCAAAATAGAGCATTATGGTAATAAAATCACAATAGAGGAAATGAAGGATTTAACGTTCAGAAATCAACCATCGCTCATAGTCTAGAAATGGCAAGAAAGATCGATGACCTACTCAATGTCTAACTTGATCATTTGGTCCCGACTTGTAGGAATATGCCATTACACGAAGTTTGGTGATGCTAAGAAAAAACTTGCAGAATGAAACTATCAATACATCGACTTTCGAAAATAGAAGCAGAAGCTTGATCGACTCTTAATCCTACCTTCTGGAATCTTACGTTATCCGAAGAAACAAAACATCAAGGAAAAATTCATAGGTTTGAGTCATCATACATGAGTTTATGAAGATAGAAACCAACACATGATTAGGATTTCAGCGCCGAACTCAAAAGAATTTACTTTAGCAAAAGATGCCAAAAATGCATCCTTCTAATGCCTACTGACATCATTTCAAAAAATCAGATCTTGAGATCAAGCAACAAAGTCCCTAATTTCCGAAGATAAGAGCTATTGTGGGAATCAAACTAGGGCACTCAAACTTATTGCTTAAGAGACTTAACCTCCCAAAATATGTTGGTTCAGTAGTCAAAGTGATCAGCTCTATGGGCTAAGGCATTTGCACCGACGCTTTTTCAAACGAGCTCAACTGAGCATGAACTTGACTGAACATAAACAAGAACAGTCATGAAACTGGCTAGACCAAGCTACCTTATAGTTCTATAAAAAGACATTCTCGAAGCCGAGGAATTAAGCCAATAGTCCCTAGAGACAGAAGCTAGTGTGCAGATCGAATTTCGAAAAATGCGAAGAAAGGATGATCGCAATAGAACAACCCATGCGCTAGTTTCCAAGAATGAAGTCGTGCCTTGTAATTTGACTGTAATCAATCATCCTAATATGATAAGAATAATAAGCGAAGCCTAAGTTGCGAAGGACCCAGCTTCTGGAGGAGTGGAAGTTACTCCGCCGGACTAAAGATAGGATAACCGAAAAGTCATTTTCAACAATAAAACTTGGCATTCAACCATGTCGGGTATGTTTACTTTAAATAATATCCTCGTATAACCAATGCCAGGAATCTACAGGAAGTCGGCGTATGTTAACTAGTCGGGTTTCGAGCATTGACTGAGGTAGATATAGTGTGTTATCTACATGAGAGGGGTCCAGTATCCCAAATACTGTAAACAAAAAATCAACTATAGATAGCTTGCTTACATTTGAAAAACAATCCATATTGTCCTTTGAAATCATCTCTTCCATACTTATCCATTATCGATCAACGATCGATAACGGAGCTGTTGTCCAAAGCGATGCGGGAAGCTTTTCTTTTCAGGATCACTGGAGTACAGGAACGGGAAGAGCGATACGATTGAATTATCCATTATATCCGATTTTGGAACAAATCGTCGCATTGGAATTCAAATACATCGACGGGAGCTTAAACAGGTTCTTGAAAAGAAACAATTAAAGACAAAGAGCGAGACTTCGCTCTAGAACGGCGTACAATCGTTTGAGACAGAACTTAGCTTGACCGTTGGTCGAATTAAAACTATATAGGAAAACTCCAAACCTACATCATGCACCACTTATCGACCTAGACCCTTGCGTAAACTACGGAGCAAAGATTGCATCGTCAATACCAAGATTGAAATTCAGATCGAAATTAAAAAACGAACGGCCGTCAGAATTTGGTTAATTGAGAACAACATCTTGAGGTGGACTCTGACGATTTATATTGAAAATTCAACAGTCAAAGCCAAATTTGCAAGGTAACCACGATACGATAAACTAGATTTCATAAAATGAAGACTCAAAAGAAGTCACTTCCAGAGCACGCCTTGTTTTCAACAAAGGCGTACTCCGTAGGACAAATGTTATCCGGGTTTTTAAGCCATCAAGATCCAAGAGAATATGAAATGACTTGATGGAGTCAGAACGACTCAGAACTCAACCAAAAAGGGCTAAAGTAATAACTGAGTATGGCTAAACCAAAAGACCAGCGTCCGTCTACTCCATCAGCAGCCAAAGAAAAACCAACTAGTAGATCGTCGTCAAAACAGAGCAATGTGCAACAAGACTACGCAAAAAATGACGATACAAGGTCATGGAAGCATCTCAATCTTCAGACTTCAAAAATAGCCTAAGTACTTGGATTGCCTGCGATCCATACCCTATGGATTGTTGGCAATCCATGTAAGATAGTGGATCGCTATAGCACAAAGGAAGTAAAGGAGACATAGAAGATACAACAAAAAATATACTAAGTGTATGGATCGCAGGTCATGGATCGCCAACGATCCATACTGGACAGAGGAGACTTAGCGAGCTAGCACACTGAAGCAATGAAATGGAGCTAAGCAAGTAGCTCACGCACGAGCTATAATCTATGGATCGCTAGCGATCCATGGTTTTGGTTCGAGTCACGCGCTAAGGTCCGTAGCCTCTTCCTATGTCCATCCGCAAGTAGTCAGCGGACATGCCTTGCCCAGAATCTCTCCAATCTCTATAAATATCATCCTACCTGCAACATAAACTGGAGCTTCTCCGGAATGGTTACTGAAACTCTGTTGGATATTTTCTTCACTCTCTATCTTCCTCACAACCATCTCCAAAGGGATTCACTATGATTATTCAGCAGATTTCTGGGGATTCAATCTAGCTAAAGATAATCAAAAGTCTGGTAACCAAACAGTACTTGTAACAACAATCAGTTATAATAAAACTATAAAGTGGACGTAAGTTTTGTTAACAGTCGAACCGCTATAAAATTTTATGTCTTTTTTTTTTTCTGTTCTTTTTTTATACCTGCTGCTTTCAAACTCAAACCAGAGCGTTGATTCATGTTTTGGGTTAAGACATATCATTGTCGTGCTCAAAGCATGCCGTAATACTCGTTTCGTGTAACTAGCCAATACTTTTAGTATAAATTACTTCAGTAAAGAACTCATGATGAGAGTTCGGGATGCAGGTAACATTTCACCTAAAATGATATATATGCTAGCTATCACATACATGGACGCATGGACCTCGAAACTAACTAAAAAAGAAAATAGATATCCGCCGTTAAACTACTTCATTAATTATTTGTTTCTATTTAAATTTTCATTTTTTTTTATATATAGCGAGGTAAAAGAGAAAACCAAAAGCAGTTTATTACATATCAACTATTTTCATTGTATTATCCACCATCCTATTCCGATTGAATTATCATAAAAAGACAATCGCCGGCGAGCAAATCATCATTGCATTTAACGTGACCAGAGCACAGAAGCCGCAAACAAGGACATAAATATCAAGTTTGACCGCAACTTCGGTGCAAGTAGCAATTTTGAAGATGAGATTAGGAATCTTTTGGGTTTTGGTGGCTCTGGCGATGCTATTAACGGAGACGACGAAGTCGGAGGTAGCGGCGGAGAAGAAGAACGCTTATGCGGCAATGATGTATATGGGGACGCCGAGAGATTACGAGTTCTATGTGGCTACGCGTGTCATGATGAGGTCGCTTAGAAGGCTTAAAGTTGATGCGGATCTTGTTGTTATTGCCTCTGACGATGTTCCGATTCAATGGGTGCAGTCACTGTAAGTTTATATGTATGATTTTGATTGGTATTTAAGGAAAATTCATGTGTTCTAATTTTGGGGAAGGTGAAGCGGGAAGAAGCAAGCTGGAGATATTTTTGGAATATAACCAATTAGTCCTTATTTTGCATTAAATTTAATGAACTATTTGTCGGATATTTTTTCAAATCGATAACCACTGAATATAACCAATTAATTATATAAATAAATGGTTGACGGAGTCTAGTCTACCATAGTTATAAATTTTTGAGTTTCACAATGAAATGCTGTTTACTATTTTTGCGAATATCAGACTATTAGTGCATTAGCTGTCATTTTATTGTTGGAATGCGTTGACAAAAACTTGAATAATAATTTGAATTGTTTATAAACATAACCTGTTGTTGGAAAAGGATAAGCAAAAGCACTTTGATAAGAAGAAGTGAGAAATTGGTTTTGAATGATTTTTTTAGTAGGTTTTCTATGTTTACCATTTGATTTAAAATTTACTATTTATTTTGAAGACGAGACACCTTAAAATTTCAAATTAAGAAAAATAAATGTCTTTTTTGAAATAGGAAAATAGGCACAAGATCAATCTTTGAAAAAAAAGCAGACTGAAGAATAGTAAACCTTTTTATACTAGATGTCAATGTTAATTATATCTAACATTGTGTATAGTGTAAAGTTAAACATAACGCTAGTTATAACTAGCATTCAGTATGGTGTAAAAATTGAATATATTACTAATTGTAACTAACATTTGTTTTTCAGTTTAAAAAAATAAAATTTGATGTCTTTCGGCCAAAATTTTATTTAATCAAATATTGATCAGAAAAGTAGTCTGTCAGATTTAAAATTATGAATAAGTAGTTGGTGGAAATTCAAAACGGAGGGAAGTCAAGCCAAGAAACCAAAACACAAAAGATATTCTATTTTCATTTAGCTTATATTCTTGCTGAAACTATAAGCATACGCAATCCTTTTGTTTGAATAAGCTTAATTATAGGCATAATTTTACAAGAAAGCATGTTTTAGAGGAGAAACAGCTTATACTTAAATATTCAGTATTGAGTTGTTGAACAAAACCAAGTTTTTGATACTTCTTCCAACCATTTTTCTTGTCTTAAGAAAAAAGCCAAACAATAAATAAGCTAATCCTAAGAACTTGATATCATTTCGTGTACAGATCACAGTCAATGAAAACTAAGAAATTAAATATATATATCCTTTATAAATATTTCCATTGGATCCAAGGACATGCTCAATTTGGTTAGCAGGTATCTTAATATGGTTAGCAAATACCATTTATAAGTCCATAGACTCAATACTGAAGATGGTGAACAACTAACAGGAATAAAGATTTGCCATTTTTCTGCAAATATCTGCATTTTATTTTCATACGAATACTCTTGCAATTCTTCATAACATAATAATTTTCCTTTCAATGCTCAAATGACTAATCCGCAAATTGGTTTAAATAGGAAAATGGAGGATAGGGTGAACGTAGTTACAGTGAAAAATCTAAGGAACCCATATGAATTTCAAGGGAATTTTAATCCAAGATTCAAACTGACAATGAACAAGCTTTACGCATGGAGTTTGATTGATTATGATCGAGTGGTCATGTTAGATTCAGATAATCTTTTTCTTCAGAAGACTGATGAGCTCTTTCAGTGTGGTCAGTTTTGTGCTGTGTTCATCAACCCCTGCATCTTTCATACTGGCCTTTTTGTTCTTCAGGTACAATTACATACAATTTTGTGGTATCATTTTGTTTCATCATTTACCAGTTTTTCCAAAAACATTTGGGTTTCCTGTTAATTTTGCTGAAGCATGGCTTGTTTGTACCGTGTTACAAATTTAAACTGTTATGAATCATTCACAAACTTACTGTGTTTTTGTTAACACTGAATGCTATAATTGTGACTACCCTTGCACCCACTAATAAAAAACATTTCCAAGTTAAAATAGTTGGAGATTTTCTCCCTTCTATTGTGTTAATCACTTGTTACTATACGAACAGTCTATTAATTTCTTCGAGGAATTTGGAATATGTCTCCTGTTGTAATCAAGTTTATAGATTTTCTGGTTAGTAGATTCATAATATGCATTGTTAGTATCAACTAAACGTGATCTTGTATGCTAACCTTTTCTTGTTCTGTTACACTATTTTAGCAGACCTGCGTAATATCTTTTATATTATAAAAGGTTAATGAATCCAAATTTCTTATCAGACTTAATTATCTTGTTATATGCATTGAAATAACTTTCTAACCTCACGAACCACAAACATTTTTCTTTCACAGCCTTCAATGGAGGTATTCAAAAATATGCTTCACGAATTAGACATCGGCCGATCCAATCCAGATGGTGCAGATCAAGGTTTTCTTGTAAGTTATTTTCCAGATTTGCTCGATCGACCTATGTTTTCTCCACCTAAAAATGGTTCCAAAGTTAGCGGCTTCTACCGTCTTCCATTAGGGTACCAAATGGATCATTCCTATTTTTGTAAGTCAAAAGCTTCTCTCCAAAAGTATAATCTATAGAAATTGCTGTTGTTTTCACTTCCTAGATTTTTAAAGTTACAAAGATTGGGGCATGTAGACCCACATATGTTGGAGGTGATACATGTGAACCATTATCATCTAAAAAGGGAAAAATAGCGAACTTCATCCTATTATGTATGGAAATGCATAGATTATTAAAGTTGCATCAAATGCAACTCATTTGATCATATCATTTGTTGCAGATCTTAAGCTGAGATGGAGCATACCATGTGGACCCAATAGTGTTATAACATTTCCGAGTGCTCCTTCATTCAAACCTTGGTACTGGTATTCATGGCCTATTCTTCCTTTAGGCCTTTCATGGCATGAGCAACGACGCCAAACTCTAGGGTAATATCCCATCTTCTTAAATCTCATATATATCATGTACATTATCTAATCGTATTTTTAAAATCTCAAAATTCAGGTATGCTTCAGAGCTACCAGCTGCAGTGATGCAATGTGCAATGTACATCACCATTATAATAGTAAGCCATCTAGCTCGCCCTAGCTTATCAAAACTGTGCTACAATCGCCGCACTGAAAAAAGCATTGTATTTCTAACCATTCTCAAAGTAGGAGCTTTGTGCTCAATTCTTGTGTCATACACAGTCCCCTTTTTCATAGTTCCTTTAACAATACATCCTCTTCTTGGCTGGCCGTTATACTTGCTTGGCTCTATATCTTTATCTTCACTTGTTGTCAACGTCTTCTTGCTTCCTGCTCTTGCTGTTCTCACCCCTTGGATTGGTATATTTGTTTCATTATTCGTATTGGCATGCCCGTGGTATTCAAATGGCATTGTTAGAGCTATTCTGGTTTGCGTTTATGCTAGTTTTTGCACTCCATTTATCTGGTCTTCCTTTATGAAAATCAACACTTCTTTGAATGTCATGGTTGAAAGAGAAGCATTCTATCCAAGATTAGGTGAGCCACCGCAGGGTACAGAATTTAGCAAGATGTATTGAGAAATTTTGTTTTATGTTATTTATTTGTGTGAAGGTGTTGGGGGATTTCCAAGCATCACTTGTATGATTATGTACTTTAGAATACTGCACATAACAGGGAAAAGTGTAAAAATAGGAACAATCAATGTAAGGCTATCTATGAGATGCCAATAGAAATTCTTTTTGTTTAGCTACTACTATGTATTTAGTTGATATTATAAATTATTATTTTCTAGTAAGTAGAAAAGGTAAAATATGAATGAACACAATGTTATATTCACTAATGATAAAACATCTAGATGGAAGTGTTTGATTTGAAAACAATTTTGTGTTTTGCCTTTTCAATATGCAAGCGAAAGAGAATACGAAGTTGGAAAATCTTGATCATTATAACGAGGGGAGGAGAAAATATTGTTATACCAAATCTTGGTGAAGGTCTAAATTCAACAAACTACGTAAATCTGAAAGGCTACACAATCAGTTATACCGAAAAGCTCTCAATCAAAAGAATACGATCAGGCAAATTATCCTGAAGCTTTAAGCAATCATATGATAATAAGAAAGCCTAAAGCACGAAAGGCTAGGATAACATAACAAGTTTGTTAAAGTTATTTGTATTTACTAGCAAAAAACGATAGCTTAGCACAACAACAAAATATACTGGTCAAAATGCATAAAGCATACATAGAATGTCATGTTAGCAACCCGGGTCAATTTGCAAGCAAGCCGGGTGTTAACACATGTGAAATCTCAGCCCCACATGCATTGATACTACCAAAAATTCTATTAACATTTTGGCATTAGAAAGATGTACATTTTCCTCCATTTCCTTACTCAGAAGATCTCTTTCACCAACTAGTCATGAATAGTTTCCATAGCGAAAGTAATAACAAAGACTTTTAGTTCAGAATTTCCTCTCAACTTTGGATTCAGCTCATAAATGAAGATAACAATGGATGCTTAGCAACTCATAAATGAAGTCTTTCACAAAGTTTCTATACTTTCGAAACTTCCAAAGATAGTTAATAGATTTTAACATTCTCAATCTCTTTAGGTTCATTTATTGGAATTCTCATGCATCTTCGGTAATACTGAAATTCTTATTCAGATTTCTTATATGTCTCTCAGCATTCTTGGATTCTTCATACATTGCCTTCGGTTAATGCCCTTTTGGCATTTTTGGATTTCTTATGTGGATTTCTTGGATTTCTGGCTATACTATTGGATCCATGGTCTTCATCAATTGATCTTTCTGTCAGGTTTATAACTTGGGGGGCACCTATCGAATTTTTTTATCCAATTTCCATACCTTCGGAAAATCTTATTTCGGTATCTAAAATAAATGAGCATTGTCTCACCTAATCCCCATTCTTCTCTCTTTGTGGTTAGCCATGAGTTTTGTTTCACGTAAATCTTTACAAAAATTATTGTAAAATGATAGCTTAGTCTTGATTACAAGTCGTATACTAAAATATTATATCGGAAAAGTCTTTAAAAAGAAAATGCTTTCGAAAAAACAGTATTCATCTGAAGTACTTCCTTATAGAACATTTCAAAAGAAAACGAAAAAAACCGAAATATGACTTCTTCAACGAAGATATTTTCTTTTTTGAAAAACAAACAACCTTTCTCCTTTTGGTATAACGTAGTAGCAAAAAGTGCTAACTTCTTCGGAGCATACTACATAGTAAATACAAATTATCTCAAAGCTTAATTCCAGCCATAAGTGGATGTATTTCATTAATAATAATATTTCAATAAGTATTTCCTGGCCCCAACCCTTTTTATTCATAATAAATTTGGTTGGGTGCACTCGACGAAGAGAGAGCGGACATCTGGCGGGATCCATTTCCCACATACCCCTGTCATGGTGCTCCTTTAACAATACTTTTACCACTGCCAGTAAGAGAAGGCCATATCACATAGGTTTCATTAGCTACCGATGTAGGCATGCAAGAGTGAGTCATTATCAAGTAGTACCATGCACCTAGGAAAAGCCTTAGATAAGTAGTCCTGAGCCCCTATGGTAGATTCCCAATAGAAAAGCCTTAGGTAAGTAGCCTTAAGTCCCAATGGGTATTTTCCAATCGAATAAAAAACCTTATGCAAACAGTCCTAAGAGCATATGGATAGATTCCCAATCAAAATAATATGTGTCACAAGGCTGATATTAAAAAAATCTTATTAAGTTTCGATACATAGTTCAAAAAGATTGCAAAGTTGGAACTGAAAGTTTTGAATGCAAAGATGGTTTCGATACAAACTGATACGCCATAACTTGACATTAAATTTCAGATAGCCTCGACAGAATCCGAGTTAAGATTAAGATACTACAGCCTCAAAGCCCTAAGAGTCAAAAGAAAGGTTTGGTAATCCCCAAGACCTAACTAAGTTATGGAATTATGAATGGCTAGATGCCAGAAGACAATTATTCCAAAGCAACTAAGAAGACTTGGTGGGGCCCAAGAATCTTATAGATTACAGTAAGATATCAAAGGATAAATGTCATAAGACCCAACTAGACAGGCTCGGCTATTACTGAAGCTAGATTATATTATAGAATCATAAACAGTTCGATGCCATGGTAAGTATATCCGAGCGATCTAAGTAAATCCCGAAGATAGAATAAAAATCTAAATAGATCCCAAACTCAAGTATACCAATAATATATCAGGAATTACAAGTATAGATTACAAACACTTAAAAATCATATGATTATAAATCGAAGTTCAACCCAATGAGACCTAAGAATGTTAGCCACAATGCCTTCTAAGTAAATAAAAACAATATATGAGACCATTAACCTTTCGATTCTAATGGCAAGTGAACTTTAAAAAACAAAGTTCGCTCAACGGCTTCAGATGAACCCAAAGTACAATAAGCAAAGCAAAAACGTTGAAAATGAAACATATTCGAAGACAAGTGCTCCCAATACTATGCCAAACGAAGATACAAAACATCGAGATGGTAAAACAATATCTGTATATTTCAAAAGAATTATATTACAGTCAAAAGAAAGATGTCTAGATAAATATTACAGAGTTATTACAAAATACACCCTTATAGTTGAAAACAAATTAGTACAAATGAAAACTTATTTTTCCATGATGGCCTTTCCACGACCCAAAACTTCTTTGAGCACTTCTAGAGGAGGATATTGCAGAACCCGGACCTCCCCTAGCTCTCGTATAATTATAATTTGGCTCACCATCCAAGGACCTGGTATAGTTGAACAAGAAGTAGGAAACGTAGCAATATACAGACTTGTATCCCGTACTATTCTCATAATAGGGTCATGCTCTTCCTCAACCGAAACAAAAGATAGGTCCAAAGGAATCCCATAAGCTACTAAATAATTGAGTACATACTCATAAAAACGTTCATGTCTAAGAAACAAGCTAATATTGATTTGCTTGACTCTTGGCTTTAACAACACGTTCATCCAAAGTCTCTGTAAAATGCTTCTTGATACAATCGTACATAGTCTCGGTCCATTAATTCATATAACTTTTAAATGAAATGATTTTCATATCCTTAAGCTCCATTGGAACCTCAGACAAGCTCTTGATAGGAGTCAAAAGTGAACCCCCATCTTGTTAAGAAGAACCATGGTCATGTGAAACCACTTTAGTTGTATGTGAATGACGAAGGTTACTAAACTTTTTCCTTGGCGTCTTTCTCTTCCTCGAGCGGGGACAAGCTCAATAATCTTCCCTTCAAAAGAAGTTTAACATTCTCGGCTTTCTTCTCTATGTCCTTACATCATTGTCGAAAAGTGACAACTTCTTCTTTGATAGCTTTATCTCCCTATATAGTTTCTTTAAACCCTTATATCCATGGTAGAGTACCGATAGCTCAGCTATACACATATGCACATACAAACACACACACACAAATACACACAAATATATATACATACATATACACACATATATGTATGTATGTATGAATGTATAAGGTGTTGGACTAAGCATATGAAATTACCTTAATATAAGAATACATGTATTAACAAGTAAAAAAATTGGAAAGTAACATGCCTTAAAAACTTCTCAAAATCATGATGAGAATCAGGTATTTCAGCCTTAGCCTCGATAATAGCCGTAGAAATACTTGATTCAAAGGCATGTCTGGCTACCTTACGAGACATACTGGCAAAGGAAGGATAGAACCTTTCGGTTAAGAAAAGACATCAGCGTAAGGTTCCAAGGGTGCACTTTCTGAAGCAGTCCTTTTCTGCTTCCTAGTTAGATCCACAACCCCTTCAAATGGAGGAGGTTGTTTCTAATCCAAAGACTTTTTGGTTTCAGGCTTATCCCCACCAGATAGCAAGATGGAATCGATCGACTTCATTATTAGGATCCATATCTATAGGCAAACAAAAATACTAAGTAATAACATAATAAACTTAAATAAAGGATCAAGGAAAACTTTTTTTAAACATAAATTTTTTAAGGCTTATGAATTAAACCTAAGGATTATCCTCCATATTGATTAAAGAGGAATTAAAGCTAACTAGGGCATTAGATCCATCCCCATCTTTCAAGTTGGACTTTTGACTATTAGTTTAAGGTAACCCTAAGAAATTCTTGGTTGTGAATTATGTTGTTAAAGCTTTACTAAAGTTTTGCTAATTCCCTACCGAAGCGTGTAGCGCACTTCAACTGCTACACCTTTTCAATCTAACT
Source organism: Allium cepa (assembly GCA_030765085.1). Taxonomy (NCBI): domain Eukaryota; kingdom Viridiplantae; phylum Streptophyta; class Magnoliopsida; order Asparagales; family Amaryllidaceae; genus Allium; species Allium cepa. Next base: position 236,265,072 of record CM060943.1, on the reverse strand, counting down.
CTATTAAACAGTGGATCTACTTAAAGCCCTATTATTTTCCACTACACTCGCTAAATCAAGGGTTTTAGCACCTTCTTTAGAAAGTTTAATTTAAAAAATGTTAATCGACCAATTCTCTTATAAACTAATTCAATAAATTTAGGTTATATGTCTAAGTTCCAGTTTTAAGCACATAAAATAAATTAGAACTATATCCTATTTACCGAGTCTGAAATGCACAAATCATGATACTCTTTGATTTTTTCAAATAGGAGTGAACAATATACATTTTTTATATATAAATGATGTGGTAATGGGAATAAATCAAGTTTAGATTTTGGTTTATCACCAACTAAGGTTTTACACCTCTGTTATTTTCTGATATATGATCGTTATATCTTTTTGCATCTCCACCGCTACAACAATGCAAAGCTCTTTAACTATATGGGTTATGAACACACCTTAAATGAAGCACCAAGGGCATCAAACCACATGTAACATCGCTCTATTTGAAGGCCCAAAACTAATGGCTACAGATGCTGCAGTCATTCATAGTTACTAATCTTCGACGATCAAATACGGCGGTGCTAGATTCATTGATACACGGATCATAAGAATATGGAAAAAAATTAACAATTCGAAAACATATTTCCACATTCCATTCAAAACAATTCATGTTCATTACATAATCTCAAAATGTTAACCACATTCAGCAAAAATATAATTATTACACATACGCCAAGAGCAACATATGAAGATGCACTCTTGGTTAATTAGAGTATATAATAAGGCTAACAAATCTGCCTTTACATCCAAACATAGCGGAAAAGGTAACTCTAAATAACTAACTGCCTCCTGCCTTTGGATGCTTTATTCGTCTAAGTAGAGAACCTGAAAACCCTAAACCTCAAATTACTCAAAATCAATTGAGTACCCGAGAGTTTAAGGGGAAAATAAAAACTTCGAGTTAAACATAAAGCCTGGTATGAATAATCATCTCAAACCAAAAGGATATCTAGTGAGACGACACCACTTAACAGAACGGGTTTTCGCTTGACTGGTATCCTAAAACCTTTATAAAACAATATACTGCAATCCTACATCCACAATTGTTAGAAAAACATAGTATTTCAAAACATTATGATGATATGCAAAAGAAGAAAATCAAATCTGGATTGCCCATCCTCATTCATTCCGACTATCTGTCTCAATTATAGTTTCTAGGATTACTATTAACCTATTAGTTTTCATGGGCTAACTAATAACCGTTTAAACATGACAAGCACCATTGTCCCAGTATTAAGTGATTCGACTTTGGTGCGAGAGATCACAAGTTCAAAAATTGTGTAACATTTATTGATATGTGATTTGTGTTATGTTGTCCCAGTGACATGTTGTATCTAAGTAACATTTAAAAAAAATAACCGGATAAACATTTAAGGACTCCATGTCTAATTACATAGTTTTATGGCTTACTATGAACCTGATCCGACATCTTCATTTACACATAGTTTTCCTGGGTTAACTATGAACCAGTCTATCTGACATCCTCTTTTATACATAGTTTTCATGGGCTAACTATTAACCTATTGGCCCCTGTCAATATCATACAGTTTTCATGGGCTTGCTAGAAACCTATTGGCCCTTGCCAATATCTTTCCTTTATATTTTAGCATCCTATATTCTGGTCTTCCTGACCTCCTAGATGCAATTCTACTCATTCATGAGTTTATTCAATTTATATTCACAATGGGTTAACCTAACTGGTTCTCTTACCATTTTCCCCAAAATGCAGTTATGGGTCCATTATAAAGTGAATATATTCATATTATAAGAAGCAATAAAACACTATAACAATACCACTCATATGGGTTTAATTTATCAAAGATATATTCTTCTTCAACTATTATAAATACTCATTTAATATAGCCATGGTTTTTCCTTTAAAAATAGAGTTTCGATCATAAAACCTTTCGATACTTTCAAAACCTACCTTTCGACTTCATATGATAACCTTCTTCGAAAGCTCTTAAAGACATTAGACTCCTACCTTATAATACCTTAAATTCTACTTATTGAAAGTATAAAACGTGGTCAAAACAAAACAATTTTACAACCCCTTCGAACGCATCCCCTTCGAAGGTAAAGAAAACCAAGCAAACATGTTCGAAAGCAAAGAAATCAAATCCTTCGAAAATATAAAACATTGTTTTAGCCATAACTTTTTATAGATGTAGAATTAAGATCTATAACATATTCCATTGTTTTCAAATGATGGTTTCTTTTTCCGTAGAGTGGTCACAAAAGAAAAACGGGCTTACGGTTAGAAAGTTATGCTTATTTGAAGTTTGCAAACATAGTTGGAGAAAACTGCTACAAAAGGGCTTCTGCAAGATTTACAACTGCTGTATAAAGGTACCTTTTGACTAAGTTGAAAGGTTACTTAGTCGAAAGGTATCTAGTCGAAAGGTATCTAAGTCGAAAGGTTCTTTCAAAATGCTGAAGAAATGTCCAGAAGTGCTGCAGAATGATCTTAGTCGAAAGGTTACTTAGTCGGAAGGTATTTAAGTCGAAAGGTTCATCAAAAACGATGCAGAAAGGTGCAGAAGTGCTGAAAAATGATCTAAGTCAAAAGGTTACTTAGTCGGAAGGTTCATCAAAAATACTGCAGAAAGGTCCAGAAGTGCTGTAGAATGATCTAAGTCGAAATGTTACTTAGTCGGAAGGTATATAAGTCGAAAAGTTCATCAAAAATGTTGCAGAAAGGTCCAAAAGTGCTGCATAATCTAAGTTGAAAGGTTACTTTGTTGAAATTATCTAAGTCGAAAGGTTCAATGGCAAAGTCGTAAATAACTTGAAAACTGGTTTTTTACTAATCAAAGTATATTGTTTTCACCAACTCTTATTCTTTGTCAAATTCCTATTGGTTAATGACATACTTTAACACTCTCTTTGAAGGAAAACTGCTATAAATCAGATTTATTATTTCAAAAATTATTTTCAAAATAATTAATTATATTAATATTTTAATATAATTATTAAGCCTTTTTAGCTTAGGAAATTCATAATAAATCGAAATCACTTGAGAAAAATCCAAAAAATTCATCAAAAATCTGAAATAACATTTTATTCATCATATAAAAAATTTAGTGCAGAATTCATTAATTTATAATTTTTAATAATTAAAACCCGAAATAAATGTCCTTTTCACCTTAGGAAATTCATAAAATATTCCTATCAACTTTAAAAATTATAGAATTAAAATTATATCTCCAAAATTACGTTTTACACAATATATCCAAAAATAAAGTCACTTGGAGATTGTTTACTAAGGTTTTTACTTTAAAACCCATCATTTTAATTCCATAAAAATTCCAATAAATCACCATTAATCATTATTTTATCCAAATAATGATTATTAAATCAAAACATGATCAACATAGCTCAATACATTCGGTTAATATCCATAGCCGAACCAAAACAAGGAAAAATGAGATGATTTACACTATTATTCACCTTGATTAAGTTGTTGGAGTTTGAGATTTGCCTTAACTTTAATCTTCTAGCTTTCTCTCTAAAATCTTCCAAGTTTGCTGCTCTCCTAAGTTGTTTTAATGACTAGATTTATCTTCTTTTTTATGTGTATTTTGATTCATGAAATGGTAGGAGAGAATAGGGGAGCGATTAAGGGTATATGGGTGTGGCTATTCCCATATTGCTCTCCTCTTGTTTTCCTAACTTATAAGTTATGAACCATACTTATACGTTCATTAGTTTAGTTGCGGCCAAGTTAGTTGATAATTAAATCTCAACTCCTTAATCAACCACATTATTCTATTTAATTTATCTAATTTAATATCATGAATAATGTTAAACAAAAATTAAGATTGTTACACACATGTCGTTAAGTGGTCTCCTATCAATACCAAGTATCATTGACGTTGGCTTTCAAGTTACCCAACTCATCATTGAAGTGAGTTATAATCTGAGGGTTGGTAGATCGTACATTAAACCATTGTTTCATAAAAATTTATTAACAAAAGAATGCAAAGGTTGCTTCTTTTAGATCTGTAAATAGTAGGTCGAGACGGAGTAGTAGATTTACAATCTTTCAAGTCAAATATTCGTTTTGACCATTGATAACATGCATAGCCTCTTTGAGAATACATAACATTCAGTATAGAAAGATTATTATACGAAACTGGGTGAATTGAAATAGGCTTGGACTGTAGAAGTTAAAAAAATTAACAAATAAAGGACCTAAGGGAAGAGATGTCCCATTTGCCAGATAGTCCATGGCCCATGGGAAACACCCCTTTAGGGGAGTATCCCAAGTATCTTTAAGTCTTAAAGCGATGGCCTCAACTCTCACAACACCAAAATCATATAAAATTCTATCGAGATCGACTTGAGTATTTGGGAGAGAATTCATTTTGGTATAGGAAGACCAAACATGTTAAAAAGTTTAGTTTAAAATAAAAAATGGAATCAAGCCTTAAACTTACAGTGCATAATCACAATTAAAGAAATATATCAAAAAGGTCAAGTTACAAATAAAGCACCCCAAGTAAAATTGTAATACCTCATAATTTTAATGCTAATTAGTTAAAATGAACTTAATAAATAAGTAATAATACCGAAAATAGAATTTTTACAAACATCAAGAGTTGGTAACAAAACTTATATCATTGGGTTCGTGGCAATTTTTTGATCAATTTTCATATATAAAGTTTTCTGGTCGAAGTTCAAATGAAAAAGTTATTGGCGCTTGAAAATTTTGAATTGTAAAGAATTATTTGTGTAATTATGGTAATAAAAATTCAATTAACGCTAATTACTAACGTCAGTGGAAACTTATAGGATAAGAAATGTTAACATTGAAATAAATCTTGGAAAATGTGTAAATTTGAAAAGAAATGAACGAGATCGGTTAGACAAGGAATGAAATTAACAAAATCACGTATGATAACTATTCAATGTTTAAAACAAATAATAGTTCGATCACTAATGCTCCAAGGTTGACCGTTAGAGGTTGGTCGTAGGCCATAAATGGTCGACCGTTACTTTTATTAAATCGTGATTTTGAAGTAAGAGACGGACGATCGTGATGTACTCTAATATTTTACTTCCACAAAAAGAAATTGAGGGACGTGATGAAAATAAAAGAATTCCTATGCTAAATCTAGTGATTCAAATAATCCCTAACCCCTATAAATTAACAACTAACCTAATTCTATTTTATTTAGAAAACTTGCTGCATATTGAAAATTTACCATTTTCTCTTCTTCTCCAAATTCTAAAAGTAGTAAAACTATTATATATATATATATATATATATATATATATATATATATAAGTAGAGAAAAGTAGAAAATAAGAGAAGATAAGAATATTATCGATTCAGAACAAAAAAACAAAGGTAAATCATGAATATCAAACCAAAATCTAAATGTAATTCAATCCTTTTCCCAGATTTATAATTCTATTAGGTGTATACCTTTTTATATTTTGGATAAAGTAAGAGGGAATCAAATAAAAAAGGAATGGATCCAGATTTGGAGATTTGACGCTAAAAAGAGGCGAGTGCAAATATTATATGATTTATATAATACTAGATTATATCATTGCAAATGTATTCCTATATGCCTAAACTGTTAAATTTGAGTTGCAGGCTAAGTCTATAAATATGAAAATGACATCGAAAAACCCTGCCTACAAACTCTGCATCTGTTAACTTGTTATATGAATGTAAGCTCGGAAATTGTTTAGGATATTAACAGCTCTTAAATTCATTTTTGAGAAATACGAAACCATGAATTTGTATGAGATATGATAGTAATAGATTAGTATTTAAATGACTAATAAGAATGTAAAATAAAGAAATTATATATAGATTTTAGGGGTTTAAGTGGTATATACTTTAGTTCGAATTTAGAATGTTGCACGATAAATTTCTGTACATTATCAAGTTTAAAACAAATAAAAATGCGTTGTTTGAAATGACAAGAAAACCACCTAAGAAGAAAGAGATGTACAAAATAGGAATATTTGCAATATTTTTTATTTTCTATTTCAAAAAAAATGAAAAGATAAATCTTTGTAATTCCAAACAACACAAAAATCTTCCTTTTTGGATAAGATATAGAAATTTACAATGTTAACATTTTTATGATAGAAACGTAGTTCCAATGCAATAAAATGAAAAGTATCTGAAGGCGTTAAATAGAGAGATATAAATGCGATAAGAACATTCTAAAATGAAAAGAAACGTGGTACCAAAAATAATGAGAATCAAATAAAATTATGCTAAAGAATAGGTAATAGTAAATAGAAAGATAAAAAGGAAATCGAGATGGAAAATGGGAAAAGGGATAAAAAAGAGAAATGGTATTACGAGCCTATTAAAAGGAAAGCGGTAAATAATCATAAAGCAAGGATGATACAAATACATAATGCAGTAAATGACTTAAGGTCAACAATGAACCTTAGAGACAAGATAATTAAGTAAAAACGAATATATATATATATAAGTAGCTTCAAGTATGCGTTTATGACATGCATAAACTGTTAAAGTTAATAGATAATTGTATGAATAGAATGACATTAGTTATTAGAGTAGTTTGGAATGTGAGGTCAATAGTATTACACAATGGAAGTCTGCCCACCATGAGGGGCTACCGGTAGTTGTGTAATATCATACTGATCTAGGATATATCCAATCATATGACCCGTGGAGAGTGTATTCTTGCATATAAATGAAGGAATACCAACAATAGATAGAGGAGTCTACGTCAAAAATAGAAAAGAGGGGTATGCCTGGCTTGCAATAGGAAATCTAAATAGGATGGTGAGGGGCACTATGCAGCATGTGTTGGTACCAAATCATGGGTAGGGCTGTCACAGGGTGAGAATGTCTACGGTCCATAGCAATCATAAGGATAGACAGGGTTACACCTAACTAGTCTTCGCCTCCTACCAGGGTAGGCCAATTTGGGTGATGCGCCGCCAAAATTGTTTGCTAGTTTGTTTATAGGGGCAAGACTAGTTAACCTATAAAACCATCTTTCAAAATGGATGGGGTGGTTCAATGGTTCCGTGTCCACAATAGAAAGTAAACAAAGTTGTAATCCCCTAAAGCAAGATAGAGTATGACAAAATATTTGAAAAGTTGTCATTAAGCATTATGGGAGTCCCTTGATATGCGTAGCAATGAGACCATGATATAGCGAGGGCAATGGATCCTGAGGGGGTGCTGATAGAGAGATACTAGGGGTATAGTATCTAGGTCCAATAAGGGAGCATGGTACTTACGTTTATATGTATGTACTTAGCTATAACCTACAATAGGTTTATGGGACGTATTGTATGTGGACGTGGAGTCAAGACGATTAATTAAATATTAAAAGAGGTAAAATGAAATATAAATCAACCAATATATACAAATGTTTTGTATAAAGTGTATAATTTGCCAGTCACCAAAATGTTTTTCTGATTCCCTCTTTGTTACAATCTGCAGGATATCTTGAAGGATAGGTACTGGTAGTAGACGTATTTGGTGCTGACAAGAAAACTAGACATTGGAAGTGTCAAATCTTGATTAGTAGTTATATTACTGATTTTATTTTATTTATTCCGCTATGACTTATACCATTGGTGCTTTGACATACATTTGTTGCTTTATTTACAAGATACCAAACAAACGATCTGTATTTTGGTAGACTTAGGTTTTCAATTTAGTGGAAATTCAGCCCGTTTGGGGTGCGGGTTGTTGCATTTAGTATCAGTGCTTGGTTATTTGATCTTGAAAAATTAGGAACGTTAGGTGATCGTATTTGTATTTTGCCTAAATATAAATATATCCTAAGAATTCCAAATATATAGTAGTTGCATATGAAACGTCCTTGAAGCTGGATACTACATGACTACCTAGTCGGGGCTAGATAACCTAATGATTGTAGATCCTCGTATGATTGTTGAATGATGATGTACAATAGGTCCACATAAGGGAAAAGTAAGAATCCATATATTGTAGATATCCGGAAGCATTTGGTTTCCCGAAGGATGGTAGGAAGTAGTCACTCCAAGTTAATAACCGGGTTTATAATATTGGAAAGAAGATAAGACAACAAGTTGAAGAGCAGAAGTTCTAGAGAAAGAACAAATAGAAACACTTTGAGTCAAACCCAATATAAAATAGTTTTAGAAGTTGAGAAAAATATATAACTAATGTATTTGAAAAGTAAGTCACACTACACCAAATCAATCAATTTACAACACTTCCTTCTTAAGAATTTCAAACATTTATTATCGTTGTAAAATACCAATGCTTATTTGCGATTGCTACCATTTACGATGGTTATAAATGTTGGGTTTTTAATTGGTAATATAAATAAGATAAACCTCAGAGGGCATAGTTGTAATTTTTGTTTTTCTTATTTTCTAATGCATCCAAGTCCTTATCCTTGCATTCCGCTTCTGCTACTGCTAGGGTTACTCCACCTCTATGATATTCGCTTCTACACACCACTTCATTCTGACTGTAAATTGCAACCGGTTCTTCCACTGCTAAAGTTCCTCCATCGCCATAGACTCAAAATCCAAAATCCACAACTACAACTGTACCAGTCACTGCAAATTGCGGCCCTTCTTCCACTATTAGGGTTTCTCCACCTTCGTAATCCCAAAATCCAAAATTTGCATCCACAAATGCCATCGGTCAAGACTTCAAATTGCAACTGCTAAAGAGGGTTGCATCGTATGAGTATTCATGGAAAAAAACATAGTCATTACAAGTAGCAAAGGTAAATTATAATCTATGTTAATATCATCTATTTCGGTCATTATGTCTGCTTGAATTGATGCCTTCCTTCCTTAATATGGTTGGCTTGGATTTGACTTACATTTGATTTTTAATTTATGGTTTTTTCTTTCATGCGACTGGATGTGGTATTGTGAGAATTTTGTTATTTTATGGTTTATGGTGGATGAGGAAATCATATCTAAAAAACACCATCTTTCTCTTTCGGGGCTGGCTGGTTTACACCGTGATGTTATTCTGCAATTTTGAGGTCAAAGTAATTGAAAATATTAAAAAGGCGGTTTAATGTTTTCAGAGTGTAGTACATTTTGTTAACAAGTATTGTATTTCTGTTATCCTATATTATTCATCATCGTTCTTAAATCAATGATTATTTTTGCTTGATTTGGTCTGACCATGTCATGATAAGTTTTTATAAGCTTTAGTACTACATATTTGTGTAAGGTTACATCCTTTATAACATGGATTGACATATATTATAATGATGTTTATTAACTTTTAACTTGATAGTATGATCAAATGAAATATATAACAAAAATTTGCCTGCATTCATTGGAATGTTGCTTTGGGAATATACTACAGTGTTTTTTGATAACATTTAAATATCCGAGTACACTAATATGTATCCTATTTGAAGGCAAATGTGCTGGTACGTTACCTTAAAATTCAAAGTCCTTTGTATGATGGAGACTGCGATATGCTATTAAGTACATGTTTAAGCTGAGTTTTACTTTATTACGGACCTTACTTACTTTTTTAATTTCTAACTTTTCTAGAATCACATAAATTGAATGTGAAATAAAATTATAACTTGAACCTTTGTTATAATGTTTTAAATTTACTAATATTAAGCATGTATATTCAATTATACTTGCACTTTTTTGAGTGCATTAGGTCCTGATTTAGTAGTCACCGTGTATTGGACCATAACCTTGCCAGTTGAAAGCTCATGTGCTAGATTTCACGATTCATTGTTTAGCTACCATTTATTTTATTATTTTAACTTGGCAACAATATACTGGATTGTTATTTATTATTATTATTATTATTATTATTATTATTATTATTATTATTATATGTTAAATTAGTAAAAGTACTCGATCGAATCATTTTCTTCTTAGTAGAACTAGCTATATAAGAGCAAAACCATTACAAATCAAAATTTATTTTCCAGTTCAAATATTAACTATAACCAATCTACATTGGTAGTAAGCCAAATATTGTTTTAACCAGTACATTAGGTTGCAATTAATAATGGGATATCATCATCTAATTATTTATATATGTTTTGAATAATATGAGTTATTTTGTTGCATTTTTGAACTATTTCAGAACAGTTTGATTTTTAAGTAGATCATAATCTAAGTTCCATCATAATGGATCAATCCATAATTTGAAGCAGTTGGTTTGATAAATTGTAAGACAAAAAAGATTACTTATTATTTGAATAAGATTAGAGCAGGAGAATAAAATGATTGACGTATATACATAGTTGAAAATTATTTACTATTAGATCTGTAACTTTAAAGATATAAAATTACTTTAGATATCCTAAATGTTAATCAGTCGATCCGTTTAACATATTACTAACCAATATCAATTGCCAACCAGTACCAAATCTATCAAAAATAAACTTTCTGATTTGGTTTGCCGAACGCATTGGGATAATAAAATAGTTCCATTTTTGCCCTTTAGAGTTTTAAATTTCTATCTCACCACTTTCTACAAATTAAACCCAATGCTTGCTTGTAGTCTCCATCCAGATCCTTGATTAAACTATATTTATGCAGCCATTTGTTGCTTAGTTAACAAACATGTGATTACTCTTAGTTCACAAGGGTTATCGCTTAGAAGGTATTACTTTTTCCGTAGTCTTAGATTCTTGTTATTACACTTAATGTCTAGTTGAGTAAGCATGAGTATCCAAATACCTATAAAGAAAAGATAAAACACATTTGAATACTGACATTAAAGATGGTTTTACCGGATATAATCTGAAAACTGACATTAAATTAGATAATTGTGACTTCGCAAGTATGCACTTCTCTGTATGATTCTATCCAAATGTTTGCTTTTCGAGACGATAAATAACCGATTATGTAGTTAGTGAATTAAGCTTGACATGATAAACAAATTGCACACCAACTCTTAAAGTTCAGCTTCAAAATCCAATTGGCGCTTTCAAATTTGTAGAATCTCGTTATTTTTAAAGTTTGCCACCATTTATTTTGTTTTGTTGTCTTGCTGTTTTTGGTGATGGCTTACACGGGTGAACATTTATAATTCTGAGAGTTTAGACAACTGAGGTCGCTGTGGCCTCGGTTTAAAACTGAGGCAATGTTGGCTTAATCAAAATTATTGCATATATGACCCGTTCTGTTACTCAAAAAAATTAAAAAAACCATCCGACCAGTTCTGGATTTTACCACCTCAAAAAATCCAAACATACCATTGCATATATAAAGTACTTAATTTTAAATTATCGTTCTTGCATATTTGCTTGTTTTATTTAATGTCCTTTTATTGCTACTATCACCTTGATTACTATTTGTCATTCTTTTTAGTATAAATTTCAATTTAATATGATATTGAATGCATGTAGATACTTATAGAAGAAGCAGAATAAAAGAGGAAATTGGGTGGTAAAGTAGAAGATCTTGAAAATGATCCAATTGTGGAAGTTTTAGTATGGAATTGGTAAACTACGTCATATCTTTTGTTATTGCAATTGATATTAGTATGGAATTGGCAAAATATGTATTGATAACTTAATTATGTATTGAACTTCTCTTATGTTATACTATTGATTATGAATATTGTTTATTGATATTGATTAGGTTATAATTTGCTTAATTGAGATAATATTTCATATCAGATATAGTCTACATTATAACCTTTAACATTCAAAGCATTATATCTTTCAAAATTCACGTTACTGATGAGTATTTATTTGTTTGTATTTATTTGTAACGCTTATAAGCGTTGGAGGATATTTTTCCCCAATGCTTATAAGCGTTGGAGGATTTTTTTCCCCTAACGTTTATAAACGTTGGGAGATATTTTTTCCAATGCTTATAAGCGTTGGAAGATCTGTTTTTCCAATGCTTACAAGCGTTGGCCAAAAAAATCTTCCAATGCTTATAAGCGTTGCAAATAATTGCCCATGCCTTTATAGCGATACATATAAGTGTTACTGAAACTCTTGGCAACGCTTATACTCGTTGGGAATCCTCTGTTTTGGTGTTGTGCGAATATTGGATTTTAATATATATATATATATATATATATATATATATATATATATATATATATGTGAATAAATATTTTGTTAAATTAGAAAATTATAGAATGTATATTCTCGTTGGTTTCTTTGTAAAGAAAGAAAATGTAAATATAAAGTTCTAATAGAAATTAAAATTTGTTAAAGTCCAAAATTTATGCAAAGGAAATTTTGTAAAAGGCCATTTCTTTTGAAAGAAAAAATGGTACAACAATAATAGCTCATAGGTTTCTATATAATGAAAAATTTTAAGTTGTAAAAACATTTTTAGGGGCGACAATGGTTCAATTAAGTTGTAAAAACATTTTAAGGGGTGAAAATGGTTCAATTTTTAAGTGGTACAAGTTTATAAAGTATAGGAATATAGATTTAAAACTCTAAACAAAGCTGCAGTCGAATGAATTACAATGGTTCAATTAAGAAGATAGTAAATTGAGAGAAAAATAATTGGAATAAAGGCAGTTTAAGTGCATGAAAGTTGAATAGTAATAGTATTGTAAAATATAAAAGCAATATTAGGAATTTATATACAATAATGTTAGTAATTAGAAATAACGTTTGGGGGTTATGTTAAAAATAATGTTATAATATAATATAGGAAATTAGAAAAAATTGGATAGTTTTCATACTAAGTGCAATAATGACACATATCTTTAAGAAGTCACCCTAATTTGCTAGTAGATCCTCCCCTACGGTTAAAAGTAGAGATAGTGAGAGTGATAAGAAAATATTGGATTAAGAGTTGTCCTTGTCTACTTTAGTTATGTTGTTAAAAAATTAAAAAAGATGTTTTAAAAACATTGTAAAGTATATTTTTGAAAAAATGGTTTAGGCTAAAAAATAAATTTTTGAAAGGAAAACTTAATAGATGGTTTGAACTAAAATCCCAATATTTAAAGAAGCAAAAGTTGAATTGTCTTTAAAAGAAGATGTTAATTTAAAGTAAAAAAGAAAGAAACTTTTTTTAAATTAGATATGCTAACAATTTATTATAGATTTAATGAATAAACTAAATTCAAAAATCTTAAATTATAGGTTTTAAAAGTTAAGACACCAAGTAATTTTGAATGTAATAAAAGGTTTCTGAGTTGCACTTTTAAAGATAGATTTTGGGACTAAGCATTTCAAAAAAATTGAAGTTTTTAATTTTTGAAAAATTACAAAGACCAAACCAAAATTTTAAACATGAAATAGATAGAAATGAGTGCCAAGGTAAGATGGGGTGAAAAGTAAGGCTATGAAGAAGATAATAATGATTACTCATGGAGTAGTAATAAGGAATTTCCATAGAATGCAAAGAATAATGGTGAGAACCTAGAAATGTATTGTTAGACATGTGTGCAAGTAATAAGAAGAACCCGTAAAGGGATGATAAATGATATTCAAGTATGCTTCTATGAGTTTTAGGATGTGCTCGTATGAAGGGTCAAAAATAAAGCAAATAAATACCAAGATTACTATCAAGGGATTTAGATTAAAAGAAGATGGTAATAGAGGATTATGTGGTGGCAAACACACACAGTGAATATTGGTGGACTAAAAGTTATGGAAGACAAGATAGAGGTTAGAAAAGTTATTCCACCAAGAAAGTTGCCAATGAGTTATTCAAATTGTGTATAGTTTGTATTTTCTATCCACTACAGCGTTGGGATGCACGGTTTATTCCAAGATCGAGTGTATTGAAGAAAGTAATAAATAGACCTTATTCATTAGAAGCCATAAAATAAAAGTTAAGATATGAGGATTTCAGAAGGATGACATGTTAGAAAGGTCCACTTAAGTCAGAAGTGATAAAACCATAACAACTTTAGTATTAGTTGAGTTGGATGGTTGCTTCCAACTATTGTTCTTTTTATATTGGGTTATAAGCATTAGGTGTGTTTGTTATGATGTAAAAGCATGAAAGATATTATAGGAAATATTCCTTTTTATGTGTTTTCGATGTGGACCAGAATGTTATAGGAAAACAATAAGATAAGGAAATTTCAGGAAAGACAATCAACAAATGCAAAAAAATAGAAGAGACTGTAAGTTAAGAAATAAAACAAGAAAAATTATTTAATTGACTACTAAAAAAAAGTCCCAAAAAAAATTGGAAAATAAATTTCAACGAGTGAAGGACAGGGAAAGATGTTGCATAGCCATGGGCTAATGTCCCTACATCTTAAAGGCTAAAATTTATAATTGAACTTGTGTGTTGGTCGCTATTATAAATAAAAGAAAATGTTTCGAAACTAAAAATTTCCCGCGTAAATAGGTAAAGTCCACTACGGACGTTAAACCGTTGACTAAACCCCGATTTCATAAGATGTGGCATAAATTATGTTGAAGAAAATATATAAACATGTATATTTTTGAAAATTTTTGTTCAAAATTCTTGGTTTTGAAAGTTAAAGTACCTTAGTGAAAAGTTATTGAAAATTTTGTGATCAAAATTTTTAATGCCTCAATTTTTATCACTATTTTAAAAAGTAATATAAAAATACTTTGATTAAAAGTGGACGAATTTTCAAAATTTGAAAATGCCACATACTTGACATGGGGAGAATAATTGATAGGTTGGTTAGTATAGATTTTAATGTGGAGCAGAAGTGGCAGTAAATTAAATACAGTTAGAGATAAGGAAGTTGTTTTAGCTAGGGAATCTTTCCTATATACCTTGTCACTAGGCGATCAATGATATGATTTTTGAAATAAACCCTATTTTTAAAAACTTAAAAAGAAATTGACTTCTACGAACTGTACTTGGGAAAGTTGCAGAAAAATTTGGGGGCAAAAGACAAAGTTTCAAAGTATAGTGGAAAGTTGGGTACCTAAGAGAAAAATGATGGAAATATGGATTTATTCACCTAAACCGTTTTCTTAACATAAATAAAATAGGTTTAGAAAACTGGATTTTTCTAAATTTGGATGTTAGAGCAAGGATTTTGGAAGGTATGTATTGGATGCGAAATTGGTTGAACTATACTTCTATTATTGAAATGTAGGGAAAATTGGATGTAAAAACAAGTTTTTGATTTTCAAAAGTTGCATACATGTAGAACTGCCAGTATATTTAGGATGTTTGCATCATATTTCAAAATTGATTTAAAAGAAAGCATTCATATAGGAGGTGTCAATTAGAATCATTCTGCACATATGTCATATATATTGTTATACATCGTGCATTTGTACACGATTGGTTGCAAAAATTTTGTATTCTAATTGGTTTATTAGTTTAGAATGGTTGTACGTTATATTGCATTGTTCAACCCTTGAGGAATTTTGGAGACGAAATTCTTTTAAGGAGGAAGAATATAGCACCCCATAATTTTAACGCCAATTAACTGAAAAGAATTTAATAAATAAGTAATAATACTAAAAGTATAATTTTCAAAAACCTTAAAATCTGGTAATGAAGGTTGCATCATTGAGTTGGTGGCGATTTTCTGATTAATTTTTATATATAAAGTTTACTGATTGGAGTTCAAACGAAAAATTTATTGACATCTAAAGTTTTTAATTGAAAATAAATAAATAAATATATGTAAAGATGGTAATAAAAATTTAGTTAACGCTAATTACTAACTTTAGTAGAAACTTACAGGTTAAGAAATGTTAATGTTAATATAAATCTCAGAAAATTTGTAAAGTAAGAAAGAAATGAGCGAGATCGATTAAACAAGGAGTGAAATTAACAAAATCACAAAGGATAACTGATCAACATTTAAAACAAATAATAAGTCAACCACTAATGCTCCTAGTTTAACTAGTAGCGGTCGACCGTAGGCATAAGCGGTCGACCGTTAATTCTGTTAAATCGTGATTTTGAAATAAGGGATGGATAACCATAATGTACTCCAATATATCACTTCCGCATAAAGAAATTAAGGGATATCCATGATGGAATTTAATATTTCCTAGGCTAAATCCAACTCTCCTGATCAATCCCTAACCCTTATAAATTAACAGCTAACCTAACCATAATATATTTAGAAAACTTACTCCGTATTGAAACTCTACTATTTCCTCTTCTCCTCCAAATTCTAAAATAGTAAAAATATTATAATATTAGTACAAAAAAGTGGAGAATAAGAGAAGAGAAGAATATGATGGATTAAGAACGCAGAAACAAAGGTAAATCATGAATCTTATACTCAAATCTAAATGTAATTCAATCCATTCCCCAGATCTGTAATTCCAATAGGTGTATACCTTTTTATATTTTAGACTTAATGTAAGAGGGAGTCAAATAAAAAGAAAATGGATCTTGATCTAGAGATTTGGAGTTGAAAAATGGCAAGTGGAAATATTATATGCTTTGTATAATCTTAGATTATATCGTTGCATGTAAATATAACAAGTCTATAGACATAGAATATTTAGGCAGGGTTTTCCAATTTCATATTTATAGATTTAGCCCACAACTCAAATTTAACACTTTAGGCATTGGGAATAAATTAATGTAAGCTTGGAAATTGTTTAGGATGTTAGCAGGTCCTAAGCTCATTATTGAGAAATATGAAACCACGAATTCGTACGAGACATAGCAGTAATAGATTAGTATTTTTATAAATAATAAGAACGTAAAATAAATAAATTGTATTAAGATTTAGGGGTTTAAGTGGTATTTATAATGACTTTTAATTTTTAACATTTTGAATGAGAATATTTAATTTATTTAAATATTTGAATTTGATTAGAATTTGATAAATAAAAAAAAAATTGATAAAACGACTTGATTTAATGATATATTTTTAAATAAGTTTATAGGATTTTTCCATTATTTTTAATTTGAAAAATATATAAATTATCATTTGATGTATTTTATGGCAAACGTTGTTTTTTTTGAAAACAAAATAAATAAGTAGTGTATTTTATTGCTGTTTTGGGATCATGTCCATTGTTATTTGTGATTGTATTTTAATTTCCATCATTCGCAGTCCATATATGAACGTGATTCTTTGTAGTGGAATACCGCATAACTTTTTTCTCAAAACCTTTCCAAATCAAATAAAAACCAAATTTTCAACTAACCATTAATATGATTTGCCTTTCATGTGGATGTGATTTGCCTTTCATGTGATGGGGTCTTGATTTTGAATTTTGGTTGCTTAAGTTTGAAGTAATTGGTTTTGCAATAATAATGCATATACATAACTTCACGTAATTTCTTTCACTTCTCTTCCTTTCTTCCTCTTCTTCGTTTTCTTTTCGTTCCCTATAATAAGATAATAACACCATCCTCCTCCTTTTAAAATCAATATCTCAAAATCTATCAACTTTCAACCAAAGCATTCAAAATTGTGTGTTGTAGTCTCTAATTTAATTAAAAATACCCGCTCGACATTTCATCGAGTATAGTGGCGGATATTGCCTAATAATAGTGGTTTTCAGATTTTGGTCATTTTTCGATGAACACAAAATTGTGAATAGAGAATATGAGTGTGTTTGTAACGTCGAGTGGTGATTTTTAGAGGTGATCGTAGAATTTTTAGTGTCCTATGGTGGTCGTGGTGGTCAGATGAACGGTTTTCGATCATATTTGATTTTTTGATGATATGGTGGTCGAGGGAAGGAATGGCAGTGCTGCGAGGAAGCTTGGGTGATGGAGGAGATATTGGAGGCAGTGGAAAAGGCTTCGATTGACGGAATTTCTTGGGCAAGCTTTAGTTAGGGTTTCGACATGTGTTGGGTCGTGTGATCATGAATCTTATTGCTAGCGGTGATAAGTTGCTTTGACTTCATCATGGTTGGACTAAGAGGCGAGGCGGTGTGGTGGGGTTGCAATGGCAGCGGCGGCGGAGGCTTGTAATGACTAAGGAGGCGGTGGTCGTGATTTGAACGTGCCTGGGTTCAAAATCGCATTTGGGGACGTGGGTTCAGATCTTGTTATAGATGATCAGAGTTGTAGTGGCAGCGTGTCGAGCTCGAGAAGTGGGGTTTGCCGACGATCCGAGTTCAGCTATATAGTGGTGGTTGATGGTGTCGCATGCATACCGTGCATGTGCGCATTTAGGTACAAGCGATCGAAATCGAATTGAGGCAAAATGAATTAGAGAAGAAGGAGAGGTACTGTGTAGGTCGAGTTTGAAGCTTTGGGTTGGGCTTTGGATATGGGTGAGAATATCTTTATGTTATTTGTTTAATTTTTTATAACCATGCTAAATTTTGAAAATTGATATCTCGTTCATCTTAAGTCCATTTGATCCGTGGATTTTTGCATTAGACTCGTATTAACGGGTAAAACATTATGATATAACTTATTGATAGTTTTAATAAAGTATAAATTTGTGATAAAATAACAGCGATCGACTATAATTACATTGTTTTAAATAATAACATAGTTAAAATAATTATATTTCATTGGACGTCTATTTGGTAGAATAGAACACCATTCTACCATAATTAATTAAATACATTATTGTGGACATCTATTAAGCAGAATAAATCACCGTTCTGTGCTTGCAAAGTAAATGATGATAGTTTAAGTATTTAATTTGTGGATTAATTAATATTGGGAAAATGATGTGTTAACTATTGATTGTTAATCCTTGATTGCCAGAAGCTTGGTAGCCTGGTCATATTGGGTGTGACGTTGATATATAATAAAAGTGGAACCCTTATAGTAATAAAAGTAAGAGTATCATTGGTTAAGTGTTGTGGTAGCTCTGGACCTCATTATAGTATATTGAAACACTATTATTTGATGTTTTGATTTAAAAATAGTTTTAATTTGATGGTTGATTATAGAAGTGGCATTGGAATTTTATATGGAATTTATTTAGAAATGGTTTTTGAACTTATCTATTTTACTCTAACAATTTAGAAATATTTTAAAAGTATTTCGAAAGTATTTATTTTACAGAGAAGTGGATATAATAATGAGTGTTTATTTTAAGAGAAAATAAATGGGCTTATCTTTTATTATAAAGTGATTCTATTTTAAAAAAAAGATAGCAGTATTTTGGAATAAATATCTTTGAAATGGTTTATATGAAAAAAAATTATAGAAAGAGAAGTTTATAAACGGTATTTTATAAATAAAAGAGAGATTTATAAATGGTAATCTATAAATAAAAGAATGAATTTATAAATGATATTTTAATAATGAAGAAGATTTGTGTTAAATTTATAAGATCTATAAAACTGATTTTTAGATTTTTTTTTTACAAAGGATATATATAAAGGAGTTTATAAAGAGAGACTCATAAATGATATTTTATAAATAGAAAAGAGTTTTGTAAGTAGAAAAGAATTATAAATATAGAAAGAAGTTTTATAAGGAGTTTTGTAATATTTTAGAGATTTATAAAAGGATTTTTATAAAGAATATAGGAGCTTTATTAAAGTTGTTTACAAATTAAATTGGAAACTTATAGAAGGACTTTAAATATGGAATGGGTTTATAAAAAGGGAATTTAAAATGAATGAGATTTGATTTTGATAAATAATCCTTCTTAATCATGGTGTTATAGTAGCATTCTTTCCATACTTAACACCAAAGAAAAATTGGTTTGGTTTGATAGTAACAATGTTTTAAATGCATTTGTTTGGCCCAATTAAACATGATTTTGGGAAAATGGAAAATGTTTTTCAAGTATTGCAACTGAAATAGTTTGTGAATATACTTATGTCGTTGAGATAAGTATATGAATATTTTTCAAGTATTTTCAAAGTGGTGTTAGTTAATCAAGAGGCTTAGTGGTTGCTGATGTACTTAGTCATTTCTTATGAAATTAAAACTCTAATTTGTTTGATTGTTATTTAATAGTTAAATAACCAACTATAAAACCTTGACCAAATATAACTCTGGAAATATCTAGAAGAAATACGGAAATTATGTTATATAGTTATCATCAGTGATGTTATACCGTACATATCAAATCGTTCTATTCTTCTTAGACAAATGATAAAGAAATCCGTCTCCTTAAACGGTTAGAAGTGATCTCCACTCTAATGTATTGTCTTTTTATTTCCATAAGAACAGGAATTGAGTTTATTGGAATCTATCGATTGTCGGTTTGGAGAGACCGGGATCATATATGTTATCTGAAAACCACTTCAAACCAGCGTATGCATTCAAATTGAAGTCATTTTGAAGATGATGGAATTGAAGATGGAGTTTTTGAAGTGCAAGGGCTACTTGCTATTAATCCCGACGATGTAGTAATAGTAGCGTCTTCGGTTTGTTCATATCCTGAACAACTTGTATGGATGAACGTTAACGTTGTTGCATGGAGGGCAATGTTAGCATTCCAAGTGGGATTTTCTAAGAGAAGAAAAAGGTATTCGTGACCCCACAAGCCTCACAAACCGAAATGACTAAAACAGGGGATATGCCACAGAGCTACATGGTTCGTTACAATTAGGAGTGTCATTCCTCGATCTAGATCAATATTTATGGATTTTGTTATACGTGCGCATGGGAAGAGTAGGGCAATGGCTTGATGCATCAATTTGCAGCCTTGTTGCTAGGGGATGATGTAATCCAGTACACCATGTTAAGAGGGCAGCCAACTCTATGTTGGCAGGGTGCAAAATGTTTCTGCGACCTCTGTATATTTTTCTAGAGGAGTACTGTAATAGGCGGTACCTCAGTAGCCTTGTCATTGATCGAATCCATTCTTCAATACGTGCCTTACGAACTTAGTTGTGCCCAACTACTAGAATGTGAGATGCAAGTATTTCAGCTACGTTATATATTTATTTTAAACCTTAGACATTATTATAATATCACTTGATTTTGTATAAAGTGGTTTGGTTACCTTTATTTTGAAAGGTTTTATAACAGCAAAATCCATTTTATTTGTGTTTCTCACTTTGATTTACCATTGATCTAGGCGTTATTTTCTTATAATGCTCGGGTCGGGCCGAACATATTTCCAAATTTAATTATGGATGATTTGGAGCTTTAGGAGACAAGTTGGATGCCTCTAAGACATATTCACATATCTTTATTTTCATTGCATTTTTGTTTATATTTCTCAGAATTTGTGACAACAGGCTGTTATAACTGTCCAGGCTGATGATAGGTTAGTTTACTCTGCTTGATGTATGTATATTACAGGTATCTTTTGTAAAGATCAGTGGTGTATTATATATTACTCGTCACGTTGTGAGATTCTGTTCAATCTTTTATTTTCTCCTACCACCAAAATTTGTCTCTCCGACACTCGGATGCTTGGCATGTGAATACCATGGATGAACTAGTGTCGACTTTTTGGTCGAAAAGGCCAATTGTTACATGTGGTATCAGAGCCAAGTTGAGCGAACATGTAGGCCTTGGTGGGGTAAATTCATTATTGATAGGGTAAATGGCACCCTAGAATGAGTTTGAGTGTGTGTGCGTATATGTGTGTGTGTGTATGAGAGCGTATTCGTTAGTGCTATAAAATTGTTTTATATTATGTTGATTGGTCTGTTGAGTGGCTTATGAATTCTGATCGATGCGCCTAATCAACGTTATCAATAGGGGTTTCTAAACACTTGAACAAGACAAACCGATACAGTATTGTTTTAAAATTGGTAAATAAAATAATTTAGCCTAGAATTATATTTTATATATAATAATAATTTCCAAATTTTATATAGATTTATGGCATGTTTGTTTGTTAAGAAATGATAATATTCAATCATCATCATCTATTATTTGATTGATTGTGCTCGACCAGTTTATGAGAAGTTTTACCTTTTCACTGCATAGGTAGGGTAGATAGTAATTGTGGAAACATTGAAACGAACACCTTGTGAAATTAAGTTTCACAATTTGATTATAAGGCGTTCGATGACAATGTTGGTTAAAATTAAATTTTAATAAAAGTTGTTTATTTTAATATAAATGAAGATACACATTTGTGAAGTGAAATTCTGTAAGTATGGTTTATAAATATAGTTTTTAAATAAAAAGAATTTAAATTTGAGAATTTGAGAACTTAAATTTGGGTGTTTTGAAAATTGTTTTTCAAATTTTTTGAGAAAATAATAGTATTATTTGAAAGTATTTATTGAAAAATATTTTTAAAGAGATTAAAAGCACTAAACTCACTTCTGTCACTCGAAAATAATTTTGACGATGAGTGCAACATCATCATCGTTCATTTTTGAGTTTCTAAGTGGGGAAATGCTACCACAGTAGATTTGCTTTAGAGTTGTTTTGGTAAAATAATTCTGTTTTAAATTCTAGAAGTATGATTTAACATGTAAAAGGAGACATGTATATATTATTTAAAAATTATTTGAAATAAAACCCGATGTTTGGTTCTTA
The DNA here is from genome assembly GCA_030765085.1 of Allium cepa. Lineage (NCBI taxonomy): Eukaryota > Viridiplantae > Streptophyta > Magnoliopsida > Asparagales > Amaryllidaceae > Allium > Allium cepa. The sequence goes on along the minus strand of CM060943.1, from coordinate 236,242,749 downwards.
AGTTTTCTGTTAAGTTATTTCATGGATGCATATGCATTAGGGTGGTTTAGTTTTTATATCTCATTATGATGTGTTGTTTGGTAGTTTTCATCTGTTGGAATAAAACAGAATATTCAACGCTTTTAGGTAGTCAAAAATTTCCAAATTGATGTAGGTATTGAAGCCAAGTGTTTTTGTTAAAAATACAAAAGCAGAGTTTGTAACTCTAGAATGGAAAAATTGTAAGTTAAAACAAGTTTTAAATTTGTTGAATATTCTGGTTAAGTAAAACAAAATGGACAGTTGTATATACTCTTAGATTATAGTAGGGTATTATACAAGTTAAAACTTAAGTTGAGTTTTTATGAAATATTGTCATTAATGTTTTAGAAGTAAAAAAGAAATTGTATACGTAAGAACCAATAAGAATAAGTACATAAGCTGTAAATATATCATTTCTTTGCACGGTCCTGGATCCAAGATTCAAGTACATGATTTTAAGGTGATTTATACCGACCTAAATAAGGATTTATCATTCGATTCTTGATGGCGAACACTTGGTGACAGTTGTTGACATGTTATCGATATTTTATATCATAGTGTATGACTACATAAGGAGAATGGAGATTTTTAATTAAGAGGCTCAATCGCAGTCCGCACTAGGGAAGTCAGGTGATTGATACTAGTTTGGAAGAAAAGTTTATGTATTTTAGTAAGTGATCAAATTAGATATTGTGTGTGTTGACCGATGTACATCGTACAGGCTTATGAAAATGTTAAGTATTTATGTAGGCTTGTTTCTTTCTTAGTTTGATAGTGATGAAATTTCGAGGATGTAATTCTTTCAAGGGGAGAAGAACATAACGATCCTCAATTTTTAATGTTTTGAATGGATATATTTAATTTATTTAAATATTAAAATTTGATTCGAATTTAATAATTAATAAGAAAATCAGTTGTTGACAAATAACTTGATTTTAATGACATATTTTTAAATGAGTTTATAAGATTTTTCCATAATTAATAATTTGGAAAATATTTAAAGTATGGTTTGATGAATTTTACGGCAAACTTTGTTTGTTTTTAAATCAAAATATAAAAGAATAACTAGTGTATCTTATTGCTATTTTGAGATCTGTAGCATTATTGGGCGCGATTGTGTTTTTATTTCTTTTGTCGTGGTCCATACGCGAACATGATTCCATGTAGCGGAGTACCATAAAAATTTCTTTTCGAACTTTTTCAAATCAAATCAAAACTAAGATTTTCAACTAGCCATTAATGTGATTTGCCTTAGATTTTCCTTTGATGTGATGGGTCTTGAATTTTGGATTTTGGTTGCTTAAGTTTGAAGTAATTGGTTTTGTAATAAGTATGCATACATATCACTTCACTTAATCTCATTTCATTTCTTTCACTTTGCTTCCTTTCTTCCTTTTCTTTTCTTTCCCTATAATAAGAAAATAACTCCATCCCCCTCCTTCTAAAATCAATATATCAAAATCAATCAACTTTCAACCAAAACTTCCAATCGCAAAATTGTGTGGTGTAATCTCTAATATTATTTAAAAATAGTTACTCGTCGTTTGTCGAGTGTACAGGTGGATATTGTTCGATAACGATGGTTGTCGGATTTTGGCCGTTTTTCGACAAACTCAAAGTTGTGAATGGAGGATATAGATGTATTTGTATCATCGAGTGGTGAATTTTAGTGGTGATCGTAGAATTTTCAGTGGTCTAGGGTGGTCATGGTGGTGAGATGAATGATTTTCGACGTTGGATTTTCAGGTGATGTGGTGGTCGAGGGGAGGAATGGCTGTGCTTGGGAGGAAGCTTGGGTTATGGCAGAGACATTGAAGGCGGTAGCAGAGGCTCCGATGGATGGAGTTGCTAGAGCGAGCTCGATTTAGGATTTCGATATGTGTTGGGTGTGTAGTCATAAATCTTATTGCTAGAGTGATGGGGTGCTTTGAGTTCGTCGCGATTGGACTTGGAGGTGAGGCGGAGTTCTAATAGTGGTAGCGGTGGAAGCGTGTAGTGACTGGGGTGGCAGTGGTCGTGATTTGAACGCGCCTGGTTTCAAAATGGAATTTGGGGACGCGGGCTCAGATATCGATATAGATGAATAGAGTTAGTGTTGTGGGTGCAGAGTATCTAGCTCGAGAAGTGGGTTTGCCAATGATCGGAGTTTGATTATATGATGGGTGGTTGATGGTGTCGCTTGCATGCCGTGCACGTGCACACTTGGGTATAGGCATTTGAAATCAAATCAAGGCAAAACAAATTGGAGAAGAAGAGGAGGTACTGTGTGGATCGGGTTCGAAGCTTTGGGCTATACTTTGGATGTTGGGTGAGAATATATTTATGTTATTTGTTTAAAATTTTAAAACTAAGTATGTTAAACTACGAAAATTTATATCTCCTTCATTTCAAATCTATTTAACCTATGGATTTCTATGCTAGACTCGTATTAATGAGTAGAACATTATAGTATAATTTGTTGATAGTTTTAAAAAAGTATAAATTTGTGATAAAATAATATTGATTAATATAATTACATTGTTTTAAATAGTAACGTAGTTAAAATAATTATACTTCGTTTGGACATCTATTTGGTAGAATAAAACAACGTTCTGCTATAATTAAGTTTAATAGGTTATTTTGGACATCTATTGAGTAGAATAAATCCACATTCTGTGCTTGCGAAGTAAAATGATGATTTTTGAACTTAATTAATATATGGATTAATTAATATTCGAAGAATGATGTGTTAACTATCGATTGTTAATTATTGAGTGCCATAAGCTTGACAGCCAAGCCATATTGGGTGTGACATTGATATATGTTAAAAGTGGAACATTTTGGTAATAAAGGTAATACTAGCATTGGTTAAGTGCTATGGTGGCTCTGGGCCTCGTTATATTATTTTAAAGTACTATTATTTGCTTTTTTGATTTAAAAATAGTTTCGATTTGAAAGGTGATTTTGAAAGAAATTTTGGAATTTTATACGACATTTATTTAGAAATGGTTTTTGAACTTATATATTTTACTCCATCCGTGTTGGAAATGTTTTAAAAGTATTTCGAAAGTAGTTATTTTACAAAGAAGTGGATATAATAATGAGTGTTTATTTTAAAGGAAAATCAATGGGTTTATATTTTATTATAAAGTTATTCTACTTTTAAAAGAAGATAGTAGTATTTTTGTATAAATAACTATAGAACATTTCATATAAAATTTTGTATAGAAAAAGAGATTTATAAATTGTATTTTATAAATAAAAAAGAGATTTGTAAATGGTACTTTATGAATAAAAGAATGGATTTATAAGTGATATTTTAATGATAATGAAGATTTGTGATAAATATATAAGATTTATAAAAATGAGTTTTGGATTTTTATAAAGAGAGATTTATAAATGATATTTTATAAATAGAAAAAAGTTTAATAAATAGAAAATAATTTTATTAATAGGAAGATGTTTTATATGGAGTTTTATAAATATTTCAAAGATTTATAGAAGGAGTTTTATAAATAATTTAAGAGATTTATTAAAGAACTTTTACAAATTAAATTGGAAATTTTTAGAAGGACTTGTAAATATGGAACGGGTTTATAAAAAGGGAGTTTTATAAAAAGGAATGAGATTTGATTTTGATAAATAATCCCTCTTAATTATGATAGTATGGAAGCATTCTTTCCATACTTAACACCGAAGGAAAAGAGGTTTGAGTTTATAGTAACAATGTTTTAAATGATAGTTGTTTTGGCCTGGTTAAATAGTTTTTCTTCGATGTACGAGAATATTTATTAGACATTCTAATGCTATATGTTCATTTAGGTTAGTTAATTTCACTTCATATCATATAATCAGTTCTATCTGTGGATCACATTCAATTCCATTTAACTGCTAAAAATTTCTCAAAGAAATTCCTTCACAATGAAGTTGATATACCTTGAAACAACAATTGTTTCATAGTGAAAATTGAATAGGCATTCATAAACGTTTTATGAACTTTTTTATTTATAAAACTGATTTTAGTTTACAAATTAAGTTCAAAACATAAATATTTCACTAGATGATAGACCTTTCCAAAAAACTTTTTGGAGATTCATACAAGATCCCTCATGAACAACTATTACGTGCAATCTTTCGACACACACAACCTGCCAACTCTTTGGCTTAGGATATAATGGGATTTCTTACAAACCCTTATCTTGTATGATTTTGTAAACTATTGTTTAGATGAAATAATTTCAATATTGTGTACTAATCTTAGGTACATGACTTTATAGAAAGAAACCAACTCAACTTCACTCACAATTAATCATAAATTGTCCAACAATGTCTAATACTCCTTATCGATGCATCATTATGTATCATATGGAGGAGTGATTATGAGATTGAATCTATATTCATTTTAAGGTATGTTTGGAGCTCTTTCCAATATATTCACTTATTCGACCAAATCAAATCATTTTATTTCTATTGCATGTTATTTTATTTACTTTTTTATATTCTGTGATTTTATCATAAACTTACTACATGTGTATCTAATACACATGTTTATGTTGGTAATAAATCATCAATGAATATAACAATGTATTTGGAACCCTTTTTGGTATTAATAGACTTGTGATTGCATGCATCAATATGTATTAATTCGAAGAGTTCATAAACTCTTATGATACTCTTATTGAATGGGTGCATAACTATTAATTGTTTAAGATATAATTAAACTGTATCATATGATTCATAGTCATATAATAAAATTATTTCTTCAAACTACGGCTTAGTCTATAATTCCAAAAAAACTTTAAATAATATTAGATACATATGTATTTTTTTGCATCACTTTTACTATGAAAACATGTTCCATAATATAGTTCTATTTCATAATGAATATTCATAATACTCATATTGAAATATAGTTATATCTATTATTCAATCAATACCAAAAATAAACATTATTTCATAAATAATATTCGGTACAAGTTACGAAAACAATTTTCGTAATTTGATGCAATCATTATACGCTATATGGCATGCTCCTACAATTTTTGCCATTATTACAATAGCGTACTAAATTTAGTGGTTTACCATTCACTTAATATTGTCTACTTATTTCATATGCTGCAACTAATTTACAGAAGAAAGTTCTTTGACCAGATATCTTAAACACAAAGAAATAAATGTTATAGAAAACAATTTCTATAGAAAATGCATTTCGAAATAAAAATCATATTTCATATTCCAATATTAGGCATTAGTTATTATTACAATTCTTGTTTCCAATGTTTCTCTATGAAGCAGAAGTGACTATTCATTCTCTTCTTTCCAACTTTATCTTAAATTACATCTATTCTTATACATTCGTTTTTCTTTCAAATGGTCAAACTATTCAAAAGAAAACCTTACTACAATATAATAACAAACCTTTCACAAAAGCGCACTCGATTATTCTTAACATCTAAGACATCAAATATGTTGAACTTTATGTAAACCGATCAAGATGGCATTTCAACGATTGAGTTCTTAGATGTATCTCGTAGTGGTCTTGTGTTACATTAACACAATATGATCCTTTTGAAATCATTCAAGTTGAATACACGATCTTAAATTACTATTTATTGGCTTACTTCGAATGAACCAACTTCATCGAAATATTGTACCCCGCAAACTATGATTGTTCACCATATAACATTTATACGTGAAAGTACATGGATCAAATATCCATCGTCTTGAATTGCATTTAGAGTTCAAAAGCTCATAAAATGCAATACACGCTCTAAACCAAATAAACATATAGGTGACCAGCTTATGAATGTATTAAGTAGTTGAAATTGGGCACTTGCATGGGTATAAAAACATTATGTAACATGCAATTAGAATTATTAGTAAGTATATATTATATTTCTATTTATCAATCTTTTAATTTAGTTTGTTTATATATGTTAGTTGACAAAAATTTTATCAATCATATTAAATGCACAAATTTATCATTGTAGATAATTAACATTATATAGCATACGTTCTTACAATATTAGAAAGGTTAAATGTTACCATTTCATTTTTCTAACAAGGCTCCCACTAGTCTTTTAAATTTCTCCAAACCCTAAGTTGAAACATATAAGTCTTACAACTTCACTAGTGGATGTTAGGTGTGACAACCCGCCTTTCAATCCACAGAAAGACACATCATCAATAAGAAAAGAAAGAGATAGAAATATAAAAGATAGAAAGAAAGAATATCAACATCAGAATCTCACAGCGGAAACGGAACAAAATATAATACATCACATGACTATTACATAGTTTTACATATATCAGAGTTACACAACATCATTCAAACAAGACAGTCATATATATCTGCCATTACATACATCCCAAAATACAACATATGTCAACTAACACAACGGAACTAGATAGATAGATACGTCTGGACTCCTGCTCCAAGCTTCTCTAGACTTCAATAATCCAAGACCTAATCACTTAGCTACTCATAAAAATTCGAGTACCCAAGAGTTTAAGAAAAACAAAATAAACTCCATGTCAGACATGGGTTTGGTGTGAGTAAACGGGTTAAAGTTGCTTAACTTTGAAAACCATTTGAAAATAAAGGTATCACGTAAGACTTCCCACACATAAACACAGGTAAGTTTTTACCTTACGCTAACCAAAACATTTTATAGGAAATCCAGTGATATTATAATAGTGTCTAGGGTTTTCAAAATAAAATACAGAAATAGCTGAAATGCTTACATCTCACATCCAACATAGTTGGGCACAATCAAGACGTACGACACTTATTGGAGATTGGATTCCATACAATGGCAGGGCATCACAGTACGGGGCCTAGATCACCGTACCGGGGATCACTCTCGACCCCCTACAACACAAGGCCAGAACCCTACCTTACTGGACAGTCCCGAACAAGACAACCCCGCAGTTGTGGCCAACAACTGCCAACACAGCCGAAATAAAGGGAAATCTAGACAGGGGTATATCTCATCCTACTTGGGTGCTACCCACTTAAACTTGCTGCACCCCCCTGTTTTAGCCATTCCCGGTTGATGAGGCTTGAGGCTAAGATTACCTTTAGAGAACTCATCTCTTAGAATGCTCATCATCCACTTGACGATGTTCTGAAAGCATTCGATCCATATAAGTTCGTTCCGGGTTCGAACGAAACCGAAGGCATTATCTCGTTACACTCATTTTGGAATTATCCTCAGAGTTAATGACGATAACCCTCACACTCTGAAACACCATCTCGATCTTCACTTGAGATGCCACGACCTATCGTTTAATTTGGATCGATGTGGTTTTCGGATAATCATAATTGATACCCGATCCCGGTCTCATCGAAGTCCAAACGCCATTTTAAAGGCCAAGTTGTTTAATAGTTTAAACAATTCAATTCAACACTTTGAATTCACATAGCATTTATCATAGATAAATCATATTCAAACATCAGATATATACAAAGCATATCACAGAGTATCAGAGAATATCACCAAATAGATATCACAAATCCAGATATTCTACTTATACAATCATCCATAAGCAAGTATCTTTAATCCTTTATTATAATTAATTCAATTATCTTAAATTAATTATTTAAGAATGAATCACTTAATTCTTCTTAATTAATCATTAATTAATTACAAACCATTAGATTAATTAATCACTTCTTAATTGCCCTTTTAAATCCAACTTATTAAACCTTAATTACTTAATTAATTACCCATTACTTAATTAATTAATCATTAATTACTAATTAATTAATCATTAACCCTTAATTAATTACTTAATTAATTAACTACTAATTATTTATTAATTAAATTTAATTAGCTAATTTACAATTCTTAATTACAAATTAATTTAACCTTAATTAATTAATTAACTAATCTTTAGTTACAAATTTATTAATCTCTAATCACATAATTAATTACAACCATAAATTAGTTAATCATTCTTAATTACCTTTTCAAACAATTAATTGACAATAATCATTTATCTTAATTATCTTCCTACTTAACATTTTCAAAATCTTCCCTAATAACTTTGAAATCAAATTATTACTAACTTAAAAACTTTAATGGTAATTAAATTTCAAACACTTATCTTAAATTAACTACTTAATTAAAATATTAATTAAGATTTAAAACATTCTTAAGTATTCACTTAGTTAATTAAAACTTAAAATAAATTCTAATCTAAAATCGTCAAACATTAATTACTTTATCAATACTTAAAATTGTTTAAGATGATTAACTTCAAATTTTATTAGGCTTAGCCGTTGAAAACCAAACCCGAGAAAAATTCCCAGGTTTACTCGAGTTAAAACTCGAGTTTCTCCCTTATCTTCCCCGAGTCCTTCTTTCTTCCTCACATACATTTCCTCTTTTTCAGTTTAAATTTATGTTTAAACTTCAATAACAGGTGAAGTACTTCCTAGACAACACACGCAATAACTCGAGCCAACTTCAAAAAACACAAGTTCCCCTTCGAGTCACCACGAACCAACCTTCAGACAACAAATCGTTGCCGTGCACGTGCACGGTGCCTCACCGACGCTCTAGCAAACACATGCTACCTCCGGCGAGTCACAAATCACCCCTACACTCGATTACAAAGATCCACTCGATGCCAAAAATTCCAGATCAAGATTTAGCGCTTCGTTCGAAAACCTGAAACTTGACTCCACCCAACAAATTGCTTCGCCCCATTCGCTCCGACCATCGGAGATACTACAACTCCGGCCTCACCTCATCGATCCCCCGTACTACCATTCCCTTGAATTTCATGCAGCTCGATCAACCAGAGGTGATGAAATCACCTTGTTTCCGACCACGTCAAACTCGAGCGTTAAACCCTAACTTCCCCTACGGCCGATGCCACGACAAACTGGAACACTTGCCACTATTTTTCCTGACTTCGACGTGCCTTCCTCCACCTCCAGTTGAAAACCCGACCTCCAAAACTTCGCCCATAGCCGGAAATTGGTTAAAACTTATTTTCAGTTCAACTATAAACTACTATAAACTGCTCGTAGTACTCTCAACCAAAAATCACCATTTTAGTTTTAAAAATCCTATTTTCTGATGATGATTCAAGTTATGTAATTGAATCGATATTTTATAATATTCAAATTTATCATATGTTCATCTTTTCACTGTAAAACTAAATTTACAGAGACAATACCTCAATACCAAGCTTAAAACAAATTTTAGACCATAATCAATGTTTAATCACACTTATTTGTTTGAAGAATATGGCCTATCAGAGAATCAGGTAAGTAGCGTTTAAATTTTAAACTTGGTTTGAACTCTGTACTTGAGAAAAAACAAAGATGACAAACATTCATGCACAGAACAGATATAAATAAAACATATACAGAGATTTACATATATAAATACACATACGAGTACCATAAAATCAAGCAAGTTCATTCACAGATTAGATTTTACTTATGCTTCTTTTTAAAGTTTACTCACCTGTAAAAATAATTTGAATAGAGAACAATTCGGGAAGCTGCAAACTTGATTTTCTTTTAAATCTTCCTGATTGTTTAGCTAGTTTCTATTTGAGTTTGTAAGATGGTGATGCTTACCTATTTTCTGGTTTTGCTTAGTTTTTGTGAACGAGCGGGAACTAGAAGATATACATATATATATAGAAGAAAGGTGTAACGACCCGTAAATTTAGTGGATTAAAATTGGTTAAGATTTATAAGTTTTGTAATTTAATTTAGTAGAAACTTTAAATTATAAACACATATTGAAATAAACGCTAAATTAAATTATGTAAATGGTGACTCAAGACCTATTTATAGAAATTGTAATAAAATCCAAATGAATTAAGTAGAAAAAGGATTCTTACCTGGATATAAAATTTAATATGAGAAATTTATGAAAATATTAAATTAATTTAAGGCAATAAAAGAGTGTAAAGGTAATTGGAATAAATTAAGCAATCATGTTAATGCAAGTTAATAATTTATGACTTGGATGAAATTCCAATTCAATTAAATCATTTAAATGTTATGATTTGATTTTAAATATGAAGAAAAACAAATGTAAGGATTTGGTTAATATATATGTTATTCATTCAGGGTATTGAACAAAAATTTGAAATCTAATTGTAATGAATGGTAATAATGTTGGTATTAGTTAATAAATTTAATTTTAATGCAATACCCATAAATGAATGGAATGAAATGAATGGAATGAATAAAGGTAAATGCATTCTAGGATATTTATCAAATAAAGGAAGATATTAAATTTACTAATGTAATATAACATTGATTAACCATAAATGGGAATAAATTTAAAGAATTATGTTAATGCAAGTGGATCATTTATAAACTTAAATTAAACATTCCAATTTAATAGAGTTATTCGAATGTTATGACTTATTTTAAAGGTAAAATTTGGATTTAATCGGAATTTGTTATATTTGGTTTAAATAGGAAAGGAGTATCCAAAGGTAACTGTGAATAGTGAATTTAAGAATGGGAATCAGGAATTATTTATTTATATAGAAACTTAAAGTCTAATAATTGAATTTAATTGCAATTAAATGAGATTGAATATAGTTATATAATTCGTTATTTGAAATAAAGATAATATGAGAAATTTGGGTGAATATTTGGAATCCAATATTTAATCCATCTGTTTGACAGGAATGAATGGGATACTAATTAATTTATTTAACTAAACGGAATTTTAAGATATTATTTATATTTTGTAAATTAAATGAAATTAAGGATTTATATTGAAATTATAAATTTACCTTCTTTAATTTGACATCCAAACTTGTTGGAATTTTTGTAAATGATTAAGAATTTTTAAAAAGAGTAATAAAATGGGTCAATTTTAGAATCTAAATAAAAAATTTGATTTTATTTATTTATTTTGAATTTATTAAATTAGTATAAAAATAGCCATTTTGGCCACTGACTCGGATTTCGACGAAACCAGTTTCATCGGATCCGTATCGGTGAAGTATTGTAAGGTTTCAAGTTTCGTATCGATCGGACCTGTCGTTTGATCGTACGGACGCGAAACGCCTTGAAATCGATAAATTGAAATCAATTTGAAAATATTGATTTCAACATAACTTCTTCATACGATCGAATTTGGACGTGAAACTTTTTCCATCGCGTTTAGAATATTTTAAAATACCTGTTTTGATATATGGGTTTATCAAATTTCGTTCCGGGGTCATAACGGGCTTTTTGGGCCAACTATCGTTTAGCAAGTTTGTTTATCAGATCTATTTGTTCGTTTCAACCTCGCCTATAAATAGGTTGTTATAAACCCTAGCCTCTATCCATCTTCATTTGGTTGTGCGTTCATTTTCATCAACTCCTCCTCTTCCAAATGGCTGTAAACCTAGATCCAATCTCAAATTCAAATCAAAAGTCAAAAATTTAAAATCCTTAGAAAAATCTAAAAAAATTATATGTTGTTGCTCTCGACAAGCAGAATTCAGTGGCGAAATTCGTTTTTCGAATCGGGTTATGGTTTGTCCAGAAATTTGAGAAAGATTCTCGACCGCCATTCATGGTTGATCAACTTCGACTGATCCGTGATTCGCGGGTATGGATGGGTAGAGATTGATGAGAGTAACTCATCGGTGAGGTTCGTTTGGCTAGTTGATGGTTGGATCGTGGGCTAAAATTTGACTAGGGATTTGAGTACAAGCTGGCGGCCGACGTGTTTTAGGGGTGATCGCGTTTCCGGTGGGGTCGCTGGGGTCCGGAGGCGGTCGCGGTGCTCAGTGGATGGTGGCGGAGGCGATCGTTGAGTGGGCTAGGGTTCGGCCGTACGTGACAGTGGGCGAACGATGGAAGGGTGCGTGCGTTTTGTCTGGTTCGCGTATCAGGGAAGGAAGACGTGGTTCCTGTAGCACGTGAGTTACAGTGGTACGTGGAAGAGTGATGTTTATTTTATTTTATTTATTTTAATTTCAATTTACAATCGTTAAACGATGATAAGTATTGCATACGATATCAGATTTACACGATTTTTTTTATTAGGATCGTAATAAAATTCCGGACGCTTTGACGCTGGTTTGGACAGATTTGGAGACCGTCAAATTTTTGGGTTTAAATCGGATTTAAATTCGATTTAAATTCAAAAGGTGAGTGTTTTAACTCACTCACAACTTCTAGAATTCCTTATGTTTGTTAATTTGACTTAAGATATGAGGAAAAAAAATTATGATTGTTTAGCATGTTTTATTTATCGTCTCAGTTAATTCGCATTTATTTAATTTAACTGTTAATTTATTTTATTTATTGCATATAGATTGACAGTTAAATTTATTTATTTACATATAAACTGCTGGTTTAACAGTTATTGAATTTATTATTGAATATAAATTGTTGGTTAATACATGTTATTTATTTCCTGTATTATTTATATGCTCTGTATCGATGATTGTTTAAATTGGATGATGATTGCAAATAATGGTTGATGATTGATATTTGGATGAATGGATGCTATATTTATATTGTATAAACTGCAAGTCATCATGCATTTTCATTTCATTCAGGATTGCGGTTTGAAATGATATACAAACGCATTTTTATTTTAATTTGCGGATTGAAATGATAAACATCCGTATCACTTGACCATAGGGTAGAAAATTTTATACAGGCACCCGGTATATATATAAAATTATTTTTGAAATGATTTTCTATGGTTTTGTAAAGCTATATATATGGTTTATGGGATATTGATTTGGTTATTGATAAAGGTTATTTATATATAGTAATTTCTGTTTTTAAGATTTGTATAAATTTTGATTTGAAGTATAAAATAAGGTTTGATTTTTTTTTAAGATCAAATACGATTAAGCATTTATTTAAAATTTAATTTCTGGAAGTTCTATTGACTTAAATGAGAATAAGGTTGGAAGATGAATATTAAGTTAAATTGGAATTAAATAAAAAGTTATAATTTCTAAAGGATATGATCTTATAACTTGATTTTTGTGTAGAGTGATTTAAATGAATATCAGGTTGATTGAAATGAATATAATAAATTGAAAGATTTTCCAATTATGTGAAGTTAAAAGTTTTACTTAAATTATATTGAATTCATTAAGTTTACATTTCAAGTCTATATAATAAGAAATTGAATTTGATATATATGGGTTTGTCAAATGAGTTTGTTTTTGAAATGGTGAAATATTTAAAGCTTTGAAACATAAGAATTAAAAATGGTATTTGGAAGTTTAAGTTGATATTTGGAATTGATTTGTGAAATGTAAAGAAGATATTTTGCTTTATAAAAGAAATTTAATATTTAACCATTTGAGAGAAGGAAATTTGTTTCAAAGTTATGATTTTCAAGGTAGTATGATTTGAAAATAATATATTAAGGAGTTTTGATTTCTAAATATTTTACTTTGAAAACCCTATGATTTTGGAAAATAATATATATTGGAAAATAAAATGACTTTTATGATTTTGGGTCTAAATGATATCGTATTGATTTGGGGTTTTAAAATATAAATGATATCGTATTTATATGGGTTTAAAATGGATATTTTATTCTGGTTTTAAAGTTTAAATTATTGTAAATGACCGCGGTGTTATAATAACGTTGGTTGTTAAAGAGACCGGGATCGGAAGTTGTCATACTCTCTGCCAACTCCGAAAACCACTTTAACAACCGTGTACGCGGTGGAGTTTCCAGAATGAAGTAGGCTGGTGACGGCGTTTCCTGTAAGGTAAATACGTGGACCCGACTCCCGTGAGTTGGCATAAGGTGGTTAAAACAGGAGAGATTCTCGGGCCAATGAGGTCATTCCTCTGATCGAAGCACTCCTTCGATACTATACTCTGACTTTGGATTGATTCGGTGGCCACTATTGATTTCTTTGATTTTGGGGGTGTTTGTTCAAGGTGGGCGGTAGCTACGCGCTGCGCGTTTCCACCAGCCCGGATAGCAATTGGTATATCTACCCTGGCATTGCCTAGTTGTGCCGTGTCACCTACCCTAGCGCGCCTTGTACGAGTTTCTATTTGTGTCGTACCTATGGAGTATCCTCTGGTCCCGATCAGGAGGTATTACGGTACTGTATAGACTATTGGCATTATTTGTGTTAAGGGCTATATGGGTAACCCCTTAACGTTATTAAAAAGTAGGTTTATTTTACAATTAGACACTATTATAATAGCGCAATATACTACATAGTAAATAGTTTAATGGATCCTTAGGAGATGTAAATCCCGAGCATCTCTTGAGTTACTGCACTCATATTTACTTCTGTTAATTTAACTCACATAAGATCTTTTAGTTCTGACTCGAGTGTTTTTGTCTTTTCAAATTCGCTCGGGTCAGTCTGAGCGTTTCAGGATTTGAAGTTTTAGCTCTGGAGGACGAAGACGAAGATTTGTAGTATTACTATCTACTATTTTATTCCACTACACTGTATTCCGCTGCATTGATATTATTGGTATGTGAACTCTGATATTTAATTGTATAAAGAAGAATCAAATGTTTTGTAATCAGTTTTATAAACTGTATATTTTATTATTATATTTTATCCTTCCGCTGTGAGATTCTATTTTGTTTTATTTCTTCTCTGTTTTTCTTATTTACCCCATAGTAATCCGTCCTTCCGTATGGTTTGAATCGGCATGTGTGTCGATTTGAAGTGTGCGAAAAGGTGGGATGTTACAAAAGGTTTTACAGGGTTGGTGATTACTGGTACAAACTTATTTCTTTGGTCAGAGTTTTTATCTTTGACCAGGCAAGATTTTTTCTTTTTTCTTAAAACTGAAATGATTTTTAACCTTTCGAAATGACCTTGTTTTATGCTTGAGATGATAGTATTTAATGCATGTCTCCTTACAAGTTTACATCCTTATCCCATTGATTTTGTATGTAGATATTTTATCTTTCTTTCTTTTTTTTCTTGCCTTGCATACACACATGAATTTCCATAGTATATTACTAGAATTACCTTATGTGTTTAATATAAAATTGTTATAGTTATTGTCATATTTTTAACTTATGTTGCATACACACAATAACCACTTATATACTTATTTCTAACATAAACCCTTACTTTTATTTCTATTTTAAGCTTAACTATCAAACACTTAATTTATATTCATATATTTTTATACTTATCTCTAATATTGATAAGATTGATTTTATTTTAAGCATTATTATCTATATTACATCCACATATATATAATTAGATCAAATGTTAATAAGGTAGAGCTTTTAATTTAATGTGAATAAGATAGATTTTTATTTTAAATATTTTTGAAAGATTTTATTTCAAATTTTCAAATCATAGTTTCCTTCACAATACATACATACATATATATATATATATAAGTGGTAAATGTCCAAAAGTCTTATTCATTTTTAAAATGATAAGTTTGTATTTTATTTAATTATATTAAATGCTTATTAAAATAATATTGCCAAAATCCCGGGTCGTCACATTCCTCCCCCTTAAAAGAATTTCGTCCCCGAAATTTAAAGCAAAAGATAATCCAAAAGCTTTTATATCAATTACCCAATATACATATCATCCATACATTAACAATCAACCAAACAGTTTATCCTAACAAACATTATTAGCTATCCGGACACAAATCCGGATAGGCTTTCCTAAATCTATCCAAATTTTCCCAGGTACAATCTCTGGGATCCTCGCTCCACTGCACTTTGACAAGCTTCACTACTTTGCTTCTGAGTTGCCTCTCGTCTTGATCAACAATATGAACAGGGTTCTTGACCACAGTAAAGTTTGGCTCGACCACCAAATCTTCCTGGATTACTGGTTCTACAACCAGCGATGGATCATGGACAAACTTCCTTAGATGGGATACATGAAATACATTATAAATTCTAGACATCCGTTCTGGCAATTCAATTCTTTAAGCCACAACACTAATCCTTTTCAGCACCCGGAATGGTCCAATATATCTCAGGGAAAGTTTTTCCGTCTTTCCAAATCTAATAGCTCCTTTTATCGGGGAAACTTTGACAAAGACTAAATCTCCAATCTCAAATTCCAATTGTCTCCTTCTCTTATCTGCATACTTCTTTTGACGGTCCTGAGAAGCTCTCATTCTCTTCTTGATAAGCTCAACTTTAGTAGAAGCTTCACAAATCAAATCTGGTCCAAGCACAAGATGATCTCTCGACTCTATCCAACAGGCTGGGTATCTACACGGTCTTCCGTATAAAGCTTCATAGGGTGCCATCTTAATACTTGGCTGGTAACTATTATTATAGGAGAATTCCACTAGATGAAGATGGTCTTCCTAAGATCCACCAAAATCCAAAACACAAGCTTTCAGCATATCTTCTAGAATACGGTTTAGCCTTTCCGTTTGTCCGTCGGTCTGGGGATGATAGGCTATATTTAATCTCAAACTTGTTCTCATAGCTGATTGCAAAGCCTTCCATAATTTGCTGGTAAAGATAGGGTCACGGTCACTTACTATACTAACTGGAACACCATGCAACCTGATTATCTCTCCCAAGAAAATCTCTGCCAGAGAAGCTGCAGTACGAGTTGCCTTAACCGGTATAAAATGGGCGCTTTTAGTGAACCGGTCCACTATAACCCATATTCCTTCGTTTCCCTTCTTGGTTCTTGGCAAACCGTCAATGAAATCCATCGAGATCATCTCCCACTTCCACATCGGAATTTCCAAAGGTTGTAACAAACCTGCCGACTTCTGTTGATCTCCTTTAACCTGTTGGCAGATAGCACAACTATTAACGAATCTAGCAATATCTTACTTCATGCTCGGCCACCAGAAAACCCTTCTCATATCCTTATACATCTTAGAGATTCCCGGGTGGGTACTTAATCTGGAGAGATGACACTCAGTTAAGACTTCTTGCCTCAATCCATCTATATTTGGTACACACAAACGACCATTAATCCTCAAAGCACCTTGATCGTCCACCTTGAAATCCAAATATCGACCATCCTTGGTTCCAAGAATCAGCTCTTCTAAAGATCTATCCTCCATTTGCTTGTTTATGATTCTTTCCTGGAGAGACGGAACAACTTCCAAAAGAGACAGAATTGCATTCCTACTAAGAGCATCTGCTACAACATTTGTCTTCCCTGGGGTATAAAGAATATCTAAATCATAGGATGCTAAAAACTCAACCCGTCATTGTTGTCTCGAATTAAGATCCTTCTGAGAGAAAAGATATTTCAACGGTTTGTGATCCATGAATAACTTGAACTTCTCTCCCAAAATATAGTGCCTCTAGATCTTTAAAGCAAAAACAATGGCTAACAATTCAAGATCGTGCATAGTGTAGTTCCTTTCATGTGGCTTTAATTGCCGACTCGCATATGCAGTAACTCTCCCATTTTGCATTAGAACTGCTCCCAGTCCAACTATACAGGCATCTGTATAAACCTCAAATTTTCTCTTTCCATTCGGAATAGCTAGCACAGGTGCACTGATTAGCCTCGTCTTCAACTCCTGGAAAGCCTCCTCATATTCAGGTGTCCATTTGAATTTAGCTCCCTTCCTTGTCAGCTTAGTTAGGTGCGAAGAGATCTTGGAATAATCTTTAATGAACTTCCTATCGTAGCCAGCTAACCCTAGAAAACTACGAACTTCAGTCGGTGTCTTCGGTTGCTTCCACTCCAGAATAGTCTCAACCTTTGCTGGATCTACAGAGATTCCCTCTCCAGAAAAAATATGCCCCAAAAATTTGACTTTCGATTTCCAAAAATGGCACTTAGAGAACTTCGCCTTCAAAGCATGCCTTCTCAGAGTCTCTAACATAATTCCCAAATTCTGCTTGTGCTCTTCTTCAGTTTTAGAGTAGACCAGGATATCATTGATGAATACCAGAACGAACTTATTCAATACATCTCGAAACACTCGGTTCATCAGGTCAACAAAGTAGGCAGGAACGTTGGTTAACCCGAAAGGCATAACCAACCACTCATAGAAACAATTTGGTCCCCTAAATGCAGTCAAGGGGATACTATCCTCAGCTACCCTTAACTGATGGAAACCTGAAGCTAAATCCAGTTGAGAAAAGACAGAAGCTCCATGCAGCTGGTCAAAGAGATCATCAATACGAGGAAGAGGATACTAATTTCGGATGGTCACTTTGTTCAACTCTCGATAGTCAACACAGAACCTTAACAACCCATCTGACTTGGTGACAAACACCGCAGCAGAACCTCAACAAGAAAAACTGGGCCTAATCAATCCCTTCTCCAAAAGATCCTGAGTTTGCTTAACTAACTCCTCCCTCTCTCTAGGAGTCGTCCTCCTACAAGGCTGAAACACTGGTACTGCTCTTGGAACCAAATCAATGCGAAACTCTATCTCTCGATGCGGAGGTAAACACTTGACTTCCTCGAATACATCAGGAAAATCTTGGACCACATCGATATCTTCAACCTTCTCTTTAGAAGTCTCAACTCCATGTAAAAGACTACTCAAGTGAATTTCAGAATCATCACACATCACTCTAGCAATCCTACCCAGATCGGTTTCCAACGAAACTGTTCTCTTATCACAATTCAGGACAACCTTATACTTATCAAGCCAATCCATCCCCAAAATAAGGTCAAACCCCTTAAAATCCAACACATAAGGGTCACAAGAAAAACTATGGGACAGATAGAAAATCCTCAAATCCTTGCAGATCATGTTTAATTTGGTTACCCCTCCTATAGGATTAGATACAAAGATGGGATGGTCAACAGTACTAGGGGTAAGAAAGAACTTCTCTATAGATTCCATAGAAATAAAACTCAAAGAAGCACTCGAATCAAACAAAACTTTAATATACTTGCCATCTAAAAGTAATGCACCTTCTAATACTCCCTTGCCTTTAGATGAAGTTGATGGTGCACCCTCCAAAGCAAATACCTTATTCTGCCGAGCTTTATGAAGTAGCGGGCAATCCTTGATCATATGACCTGGTTGGTGGCAATTGAAGCACAGAGATTTCTGAACCAAAGCCGGACCCGGTCAACTATGACGCGGCTGCTGCTGTTATTGCTGAGATCCTTTCCTGGGACACTTATTCGCCAAGTGAACTTCTTGTTGACATATATAGCATTTGCGAGGTCCATTATTACTTCCAGGCTTCTTCTTGTTCTGCTTCTTCCAGTTGGGATTGAACTTCCTCTTATTTGGATTAGCAAAATTCCCTCTCGATGCTGCTACTAGTGCCACTGGTTTCTTGTTCATCGAATCCTCATATCTCAGAGCCATATCAATTAACTCAATAAAAGACCCTTTCAAATGCGCCGTCATCTTTTCAAGAAATTCTAGCCTTAATCCTTGCACAAACATTTCGTTCTTTTTGAGGGGAGTGTCTATGAGCCCTGTCCATAGCAAGAAAGTTCATTGAATTTGGTCTCATACTCCGCTATAGTCATGCTTCCCTGCTTCAAATTCAGAAAATCCCAGCACAGACGAGTTTTTCCTGCTATTGGCATGAATTTCTCCTCAAGCAACTCTTTAAATCTTTCCCAAGAAATATCGTCCTCAGAGATATTTGCTATCGTTGCATCCCACCAGGCTGCAGCGCCTTCCTGCATTTGCCATAAAGCCATTTCCTTTTTCTGCGCGTCAAACAACTTCATACTCTTAAAGATCCGCTCATATGAGCGTAGCCAAGCTTGGACCTCAATTATAGTCTCCGACCCTTTAAATGGTTTACCTCCAAGGTTGGTGAAGTCTTTGCATAAAGCGGCAAAACTAACCTGAGGCGGTGCTGGATCCATAGCCTCACTAGCAGCTTGACTTCGTCCATTATCGGTCGAGGTATTGGCCCTACCTCTGCCTCTCCTTCCAGAACTCATGTTGGCAACCTGGACAGGTAACTCAACAAATTTAGATAGGTATATAATTATATAAAAAATACAAATACGCACTCTCAAGATAGATATTACTCTAGAGCCTAGGTATTATCGCAACTTATGCTCTGATACTAACTATGACAACCCGCCTTTCAATCCACAGAAAGACGCATCATCAATAAGAAAAGAAAGAGATAGAAATAGAAAAGATAGAAAGAAAGAATAAAATCATCAGAATCTCACAGCGGAAACGGAACAAAGTATAATACATCACATAACTATTACATAGTTTTACATATATTAGAGTTACACAACATTCAAACAAGATAGTCATATATATCTGACATTACATACATCCCAAAATACAACCATACATCAACTAACACAACGGAACTAGATAGATAGATACGTCTGGACTCCTGCTCCAAGCTTCTCCAGACTTCAACAATCCAAGACCTAATCACTTAGCTACTCATAAAAATTCGAGTACCCAAGAGTTTAAGAAAAAAAGAATAAATTCCGAGTTAGACATGGGTCTGGTGTGAGTAAACGGGTTAAAGTTGCTTAAGTTAAAAAACCATTTGAAATAAAGGTATCACGTAAGACTTCCCACACATAAACACGGGTAAGTTTTTACCTTACGCTAATCAAAACATTTTATAGGAAACCCAGTGATATTATAATAGTGTCTAGGGTTTTGAAAATAAAATACAGAAATAGCTGAAATGCTGACATCTCACATTCCAACATAGTTGGGCACAATCAAAACGAACGACGCTTATCGAAGATTGGATTCCATACAATGGCAGGGCTACTGGGGTACCGCCCGTCACAGTACGGGGCCTAGATCACCGTACCGAGGATCACTCCCGACCCCCTACAACACAAGGCCGGAACCATCCCTTATTGGATAGTCCCGAACAAGACGACCACGCAGTTGTGGCCAACAACTGCCCACACAGCCGAATAAAGGGACATCTAAACAGGGATAAATCTCGTCCTACTTGGGTGCTACCCAATTAACCTTGCTGCACCTCCCATGTTTTAGTCATTCCCGGTTGATGAGGCTTGAGGCTACGATTACCTTTAGAGAACTCATCTCTTAGAATGCTCACCGTCTACCTGACGATGTTCTGAAAGCATTCGATCCATACAAGTTCGTTCCGGGGTTCGAACGAAACTGAAGGCATTATCTCGTTCCACTCATTTTGGAATTACCCTCAAAGTTAATGACGATAACCCTTGCACTTTGAAACATCATCTCGATCTTCACTTGAGATGCCATGACCTATCGTTTAATTTGGATCGATGTGGTTTTCGGATAATCATAATTGATACCCGATCCCGGTCTCATCAAAATCCAAACGCCATTTTAAAGGCCAAGTTGTTTAATAGTTTAAGCAATTCAATTCAACACCTTGAATTCACATAGCATTTGTCACAGATAAATCATACTCAAACATCACAGATATATCCAAAGCATATCACAGAGTATCACAGAATATCACCAAATAGATATCACAAATTCAGATATTCTACTTATACAATCATCTATAAGCAAGTATCTTTAATCCTTTATTATAATTAATTCAATTATCTTAAATTAATTATTTAATAATTAATCACTTAATTCTTCTTAATTAATACAAACCAATAGATTAATTAATCACTTCTTAATTACCCTTTTAAATCAACTTATTAAACCTTAATTACTTAATTAATTACCCATTACTTAATTAACTAATCATTAATTACTAATTAATTAATCATTAACCCTTAATTAATTACATAATTAATTAACTACTAATTATTTATTAATTAACGTTAATTAGCTAATTTACAATTCTTAATTACAAATTAATTTATCCTTAATTAATTAATTAACTAATCTTTAATTACAAATTGATTAATCTCTAAGCACATAATTAATTACAACCATAAATTAATTAATCATTCTTAATTACCTTTTCAAACAATTAATTAATAATAATCATTTATCTTAATTATCTTCCTACTTAACATTTTAAAAACCTTCTCTAATAACTTTGAAATCAAATTATTACTAACTTAAAAGCTTTAATGTTAATTAAATTTCAAACACTTATCTTAAATTAGCTACTTAATTAAAATATTAATTAAGATTTAAAACATTCTTACGTATTCACTTAGTTAATTAAAACTTAAAATAAATTCTAATCTAAAATTGTCAAACATTGATTACTTTATCAATACTTAAAATTGTTTAAGATGATTAACTTCAAATTTTATTAGACTTAGCCTTTGAAAACCAAACCCGAGAAAAATTCCCAGATTTACTCGAGTTAAAACTCGAGTTTCTCCCTTATCTTCCCCAAGTCCTTCTTTCTTCCTCACATACATTTCCTTTTTTTTTGGTTTAAGTTTAAGTTTAAACTTCAATAGCAGGTGAAGTACTTCCCATACAACACACGAAATAACTCGAGCCAACTTCAAATAACACGAGTTCCCCTTCGAGTCACCACGAGCCAACCTTCAGACACGAAATCATTGCCGTGCACGTGCACGGCGCCTTGTCGATGCTCTGGCGAACCATGCTACCTCCGGCGAGTCACAAATCACCCATACACTCGATTACAAAGATCCACTCGATGCCAAAAATTCTAGATCGAGATTTAGCCCTTCGTTAGAAAACCTGAAACTTGACTCCACCCAGCAAATTGGTTCGCCCCATTCACTTCGACCATCGGAGATACTACAACTCTGGCCTCACCTCGCTGATCCCTCATACTACCATTCCCTTGAATTTCATGTAGCTCGATCAACCAGAGATGATGAAATCACCTTGTTTTCGACCACGTCAAACTCGAGCGCTAAACCCTAACTCCCCCTACAGCTGATGCCACGACGAACTAGAACACTCGCCACTATTTTTCCTAACTTCGACGTGCCTTCCTCCACCTCCAGTTGAAAACCCGACCTCCAAAACTTCACCCATCGTTCGAAAATAGGTTAAAAATTATTTTCAGTTCAACTATAAACTGCTCGTAATACTCTCAACTAAAAATCGCCATTTTAGTTTTAAAAATCCTATTTTCTGATGATGATTCAAGTTATGTAATTGAATCGATATTTTATAATATTCGAATTTATCATATGTTTATCTTTTTACTGTAAAACTAAATTTACAGAGACAATACCTCAATACCAAGCTTAAAACAAATTTTAGACCATAATCTATGTTTAATCACACTTATTTGTTTGAAGACTATGGCCTATCAGAGAATCAGGGAAGTAGAGTTTAAATTTTAAACTTGGTTTGAACTCTGTACTTGAAACAAAACAGAGATGACAAACAGTCATGCACAGAACAGATATAAATAAAACATACACAGAGATTTACATATATAAATACACATACGACTACCATAAAATTAAGCAAGTTCATTCACAGATTAGATTTTACTTATGCTTCTTTTTAAAGTTTACTCACATGTAAAAATAATTTGAACAGATAACAATTCTGGAAGCTGCAAACTTGATTTTCTTATAAATCTTCCTGTTTGTTTAGCTGGTTTGCATTTGAGTTTGTAAGATGGTGATGCTTACCTATTTTCTGGTTTTGCTTAGTTTTTGTGAATGAGCAGGAACTTGAAGATATACATATATATAGAAGAAAGGTTTTACAGGGTAGGTGTTTACTGGTACAAACTTATTTCTTTGGTCAGAGTTTTTGTCTTTGACCAGGCAAGATTTTTCTTTTCTTCTTAAAAATGAAATGATTTTTAACCTTACGAAATGACCTTGTTTTGTGCTTGATATGATAGTATTTAATGCATGTCTCCTTACAAGTTTACATCCTTATCCCATTGGTTTTTTTTTTGAATTACCTAGAGAACCAAGTTTACATCCTTACGAAATGACCTTGTTTTTTGAATTACCTTGTTTTGATTTTTTTTGAATTACTCTAGGGAAGTATGTGCCTGCCAAACACATACTTCGGGTACTTGTTACATGGTTGTCAGTTTCAGGGCTCGAACTCGTGACCTTCGATCACGCAGTCGGGACCATCAACCAACTGCGCCAACCCTGTTGGCATCCCATTGATTTTGTATGTAGATATTTTATCTTTTTTTTCCTTGCCTTGCATACATACATGAATTTCCATAGTATGTTACTAGAATTACCTTATGTGTTTAATATAAAATTGTTATAGTTATTATTATAGTTTTAACTTATGTTGCATACACACAATAACCACTTATATACTTATTTCTAACATAAACCCTTACTTTTATTTCTATTTTAAGCTTAACTATCAAACACTTAATTTATATTCATATATTTTTATACTTATCTCTAATATTGATAAGATTGATTTTATTTTAAGCATTATTATCTATATTACATCCATATACATAATTAGATCAAATCTTAATAAGGTAGAGCTTTTAATTTAATGTGAATAAGATAAATTTTATTTTAAATATTTTTGAAAGATTTTATTTTAAATTTTCAAATCATAGTTTCCTTCACAATACATACATACATATATATATATAAATGGTAAATGTCCAAAAGTCTTATTCATTTTTAAAATGATAAGTTTGTATTTTATTTAATTAGATTAAATGCTTATTAAAATAATATTTCCAAAATCTCGGGTCGTCACATTAGGACTCGTTTGTTTTGGTATTATGACCTTGAGCTTGCTTAATGAATCATAGCCCCACAAACGATGGACAACTCCTTATCGGTTGTATATGCCTAATCCATTTTTCCTTGTTCTAATCTCATTTCGACCTTGTGTTTGCTCAACAAATCGAAAGAGATTATTCACTCATACATACCATATCGTAATGGCGTAAGTATAGTATATGTACCTTGAGTTTGCTCAACAAATACATGTAGTTATCTTACATCGTCTGTTCAATATATTAATAATACTGCACATAACATCCCTAGCTTGGTTTTGCTCAACAACTAAGGGGTATGTAAGTAATTATTAATATACATATGGTAGAGGATAACATTATATTGAAGATTCATAATCTTCAATATATATATTGAGCGATATCGACTTATAGAATAATATATTTCTTATGAAATTACCTAGTGATTCAAGTGTCAGACACATCAGAAATCACGATATATGTACATTTACATATGTATTTATTTCTCAAGTCTGTTTGAATTTCCTTAATGTTTCACATTTAGTTTATACACATATCATACAAGTTTTATTATTATATAACTTTTATATTTCATATTACTTATATGATAGTCTTACATAAAAATATTTCATTAATTAAATCTTATTTAATTAATTTTAATCAATTAACTCTTTAAGTAATTTAAATTAGTATTCCAATATAACTTTTATATTGGACATATCTACTATAACATTTATAATGTATACTATAACCTTTATAGTGTAACACACTTATATCATATATATGTGTATTTTATTTAATTAATTAACTTTTAATTAATTTATTCAATTAAACAATTTTATTAAAATTTATTAATTTCAAATTTTATCTTGTATACATACACGTATACTTATGTTATCTTAAACATTTTAAAATAACATAACATATATCAACATATGTAATACATGTATATATGCCTTAATTAATTAACATATTTAATTAATCTTATTAATAAATTTAAAATTATTATATAAATATTTTCAAACATTTTGAACATATCATTATCCTTTCAAACATTTTGAAAACTTATGTAATATTATAATTTTTTATTTTTCCTTGCCAAAAAAAATATATTATAATTTTTATAATAAACATGTTTTATTTTAATTTAACTATTAAATTTAAAATCTTTAACATTAATTTTCAAAATGATTTTAAAAATTAGCCCAAGGCCCAAACTACGTTGGGCCTTTTCTATTAAGAGCAACCTTTGGGCTCACTTCACCTTTCGAACCAGGCCGGTAACCAGGTAGGACATGGTACTTGATTACTCAATTTCAATCATAGACATTATCTTTCTAGACACCGTACTAAGTGGACAAGCTTAATTAGTTAACCCTAATATGACTCATTTAGATCGCATAGGCTATTGGACTCTGATACCATTGTAGGAACTGGACTAGCCTACAACGGAAATTATGGGTGAATTTCAAAAAATTACCACATTAGATCTTTTACTGGGCCTGTGAAATCTAAGTAAATTAGAACGTTTCTAAATTTTATTTAAATAAAATCATTTAATTTATTTAAATTCAAATATGTTAAGAAATGAAATTAGTTTTGTTTGATTTAGTTTATACATAAATGTATCATATATATATATATATATATATATATATATATATATATATATCTGTGAGTGCATGTGTAACATAATAAATCGTGAAAGATATAATATGCACATATGTAGATGTTGGGATTTACATCGCAATAGACATATTAGCTCATTTTGTATGTCATTTGTCCAAATATGTGCACGCATATGCATTACAAAATACATACATACACACATATGTATGTGTGTATGTGTAAATATATTATATATATAATATATGAACATAAAACATTTATATATAGATAAATATATATATAAAGAGAGAGAACAATTATTAACAACTATTTATAATTCAAAATTAATTTAGTTTTGCAAACATAATAAATTTAGTATTTTATTTGTATATATTACGAATATAATAATGTTTTCATCCATAAATAATTACATAAAAAAATTAATGAAAATTCAAATTTTAAAAAATCTAGGATTATAAAATAGAGCTTGGATAAAATCTGAAGATTTTTTAAAGTTGAATTATTATTTTTAAAAACAAATACATTGATTTCGGCAATAATTATTTAATATAAAATAATGTATTATTAAAAATTAAAATTTTAAATTTTCAGAAATTCTAGGATCATGAATGAAAGGTTACAAAATGTTTTTAATAATTTTTCAATTGAATTATTATTTTTAATAAATCATAAACATTTTTTTTGAAATAATATTAATTATTAAAAATTATAAACTTTATTGAAAAATTCTTAAACTTTTCAATATGTTTATGAAATGATATAATATTTTAAAAAATATAAAAATGAATTTTTAATGTAATAATTATTTTATACATAATAAACAATTCAAAAATTCAATAAATGTTAATTTAAAAAATATAAATATATGTATGAAATTAATTTTTGAATTTTTAAATTCATATTATATATAAATAAGTGTAATAATTTTTTTAAATCATATATATATGTATATCTTAAATATGCATATATGCTATTATGAGATAGAAATATACACTAATATATATATATATATGAATTTATTAATAAATATATATAAAATAATTATTAATGATGTCTAATGCTGTCACCTTCTACGGTTTCTTGCTTTCAATCATATTCTTCTTTATTTCATCCAAATTCGAGATCATATTCGATTAATTCATCTAGCTTTCCAGATCGCGTTTCTCTACATCGCTTTTATGCTCAAATTGTCAAGGATGACTTACCTTCTTTGATTTCTGTTGCTCATTCTCGAAATCATAAACATTACAAAAAATGGATCAAATCGAAGAAAGGAAAGAATATCTGCTTTAGATGTAAGGATCACGATCATCTTGCTTTTCAATATCGAGACCCTATTAGGTGTTTCGCTTGCGGTAATTTTGGTCATAAGAAGAATTCTTGTTTGATGAAATCTAAGTTCGTAGCTTCTAGCCTGCAAATTATCGATCATGGCTTTCAATTCGCATTAAAATGCATATTGCTTAAAAGAATCCTTCTTGATAATTTATGGCAACAAAGAAATGAAGGGATTCAATTCTTGAAGATACGTTCGTTCATTTTGATGCGATTAATTCACCGAATATAGGTAAGGTATATATGGACAAATTTGGAGACCCAGAAGTCTATTTAGGAAAATCTAAAGTTTCGTTCAACAAATCAGTTGGTAGTGATGAGAAAGATGATGTCTTGTTTGAGAAAAATGGATGTTTGGACTCTGTCACTTCTGCAAATACTAGGGGGAAGAGATTATAGAATTCGACCATATGCTATTGGATTCCTCTATTATGCAATGTTCAATGGATTCCAGTGTTCTTATGGCAAATAAAGTGATAAATTCTTCTGGTTCAATCATGGATGTTAATGCTAAAGGTAAGGATAATGGTTTAAATATAGGCTATGTTTGAGTTAGTGGTAAAAGAGCAAAATCTCAGGAATTAGTTAATTTTGAGTTAAACATTATTAATAGATTTGAACGCCTAGTCGTTGCCGACATAAATGTTTTAGATTGTGGATTGGAATTAACTGATGTTATTATAGATAGAAGTATTTTATCAAGCAGAATTGTTACAGATGCTAGAATGGATTGTTCTGAGTGCTCTGACAATAATAATTCGATTGATGAGGATATAAAGGCTATTATTGCTGATGTATTGATATGAAGTTGAATTTATTTGGTGATGAACTACAATATATTATAGATCCTTCAGAATAGGTTAGTGATTTGGTTTATTTTTTTGGGTTGTCTTCGATTACTGGAGCCTCTGATACTATTGAAGAAGTTGCAAAGGTAAATCATGGAGAGGTTTTTGATTGGGTTATGTCTTCTACATCATCAGTAATTATAGACGTGATATTGGAGAATGAGGCAATAGATTTTCTAGATAAGTAATTGATTGAGCCGAATATTGAATGTTTCTTCATGACAGATCATGTTGATGTACACACCGACATTAGTGTGCACGGTGTACATGGTGCGTAGAACTTGGATTATTTTGGTGATGTTTCATTGAGTAATGATTTGATGCTCGATGATGATAGAGATGATAATTTTAATGTCAGTTTTGATAATGGTGACGAGAATATGTTGTTGCCTATCTTCAGGATTGTTGGATTGGAGGAGGAAGAACATGTAGATCCGGAGTTGGTTGATTCTATTGATTTGAATAAGTTTTCATTACAAAATTTCAAGTCCATGTGAAGGGGTGGAGAAGTCAGTTGTTTCTGTAACTACTTTGGGCAAAGAAAGTGATAATGTTAATCTATCATTGGGTGATTTAATAGATGAGTGGACTGAAAATTATGTTAATTATGGGGTGGAGAAGTTTATAAGAGAATCTGCTTTGGGTCAAGTAGCTGAAAATGGTCAAACAACTTTGGGTAATATATCAGATGCAGTGAATGCAAATGGTGTTAGCAATTTGATAGTTCAATCCATTAGTACTGCTTCGGGTCATGTGTCAGAAAATAGTTTTTCTGATTCGAGTAACTGTATGGATTCTGTGATAGTTAATAATGATGTTAATGTTTTGGAGTTAAAAATGATGGAGAGGGGCAGCAGTTCAGTTCCTGTTCCTTCTTCGTCAAAGAGTGGAATGTGTAAGAAATCAGTGGCTTCTAGTGGTTCTGTTCGTTGCAGTGCTAGGATCTGTTGTTGTCAGTCTATGTCCATGGGTGAATTACCTGGTTTGAGTGCTAGGAGCGACGCTACAAATTCAGGCTCAGGTATGCGTTCTGATTTGGGTAGTACATTTTCTCCTTATGCTTTAGGTAGTTTATCTTCTATGAAGTTTAGTCAGTTAGCTTGTGATACTTGTTTCATTTTTTTGATGTTGAGACTGATCATTAGTATATTAGATGTAAGGAATTAGATAGGGCTAGATCAGTTGATATATGAGGATCATTAGTTGGAACATTAGAGGTTTGCATGATTTGAATAGGTGCGATAAGGTTAGAGATTTTTTTAAGACTACTCTATTGACATTGCTCTCCTTCAGGAAACTAAAATTGAATGTCTAGATATTCGTTTCTACCGAAGGTTAGGTGGGCATCAGTTTAGAAAATGGATTTTTTTACCTTCTGTGGGTGCTTTTGGGGGTTTAATGATGGGGTGACGAGATAATTATTTTAAGCTGCTCCAATGTATTTCTAAGCAGCATTCACTGCATATTATTCTTATTAATCTTGCTGATAATTCTTTTTTGAACATTTCTAATGTTTATGGGTCTAACTCAAAAATTAATCGAAGAATATAATGGAACGAATGCCTAAAGTTTAGATCCTTAGCTCTGGGTTCTTGGATTTTGAGGGGTTATTTAACGTTACGCGTTTTATATGAGAGCGTTCACCGTGGGAGGAGGATTACTCTACTAGAAAGGATTTTGACCAATTTATTATTAATTCTAATTTGATTGAGATCCCTCTTTCCAATAGAGAATTTACTTGGAGTAATACTATGGAGTCCCCATCTATGGCTCTTCTTGATAGGTTTTTCGTTAGTGATGAGATTGAACATAAATTTCCAATCTGTAGAGTTTTGGTTTGCCTTACACGTATTCAGATCATTGTCCTATTATCCTCACATGTGAGCATCATAGGGTTATTATTAGATCTTTTAAATTTGAAAAGATATGGCTTTTAGAATCAAATTTCTTGAACTTAATTAATAATAAGTGGATTTCTTTGAGTTATTATAATATTAGAAATAAGGAAAGTTCTGCTAAAAAATTTGTTTCAAAACTTAGGGATCATAGGAATTTCCTTTAAAATTGGAATAAAAATGTTTTTGGTAATATAAAAATTAAAAAGGTAATATTCTTAATGAGATGCTTAAAATAAACAAGATAGAAGAAACTAGACAACTAAATTTAGGAGAGCGTAATGTTCACGCAAATCTAAAAGAAGAACTTAATTCTATTTTAGAAAAGGAGAAGGTTATGTGAAAACAGAGATCCATAATCCAGTGAATTAATGAAGGAGACAACAACGCTAATTTTTTTCATAATATGGCTAATAGTAGAAAGCGTAGCAATACGATTAATTCCATTATTGTTAATAATGAAGAGTTAGTTGATCAAAGAGATCTTAATAAGGCTTTTACAGTGTATTATATAGATATTTTTGGTAATAAAAACAAACACAGAGTTAATGTTATATGGAATGATCTTTATCCTAAGGATTCTATTGTTGATCTTTCTAAGTTAGATAATCCTTTTAGTAAAGAGGAAATTCGAAAAGCTATAAATGACTTGTCGGATGATAAATCTCCGAGTCTGGATGAGTTCCCAATTTTCTTTTATAAAACTTATTGGGATATTTTAAAACTAGATTTAATTAATATGTTTAATGATTTCTATAATGGTAATTTGCAACTAGGAAGGTTTAATTTTGCAAATGTTATCTTATTACACAAAAAAGTAGGTGCTAAAAAACTTAAAAGATTTTAGACCTATTTCATTAATTGATTAACTATTCTGTTAAAATTATTTCTAAGTTTTAGTTAATAGACTTAGTTTAATAATGAATGAACTTACCGAGTGTTCACAATCTGCTTTCATTAAGGGGAGAAATGTCACCGACGGTGTGGTCGTTGTTCAAGAATTCACTAATTACTGTTGTAAGAATAACATAACCTATGGATTTTAAAATTGGACTTCGCGAAAGCTTTTGATTAGGTAGATTGGGATTTTTTTAGTAGATATTTTTTAAGTTAGAGGTTTCAGTCATAGATGGATTAGCTGGATAATGAATCTGCTAAGAACTAGTAACTCCAGTATTATGGTTAATAGTATTTTAGGTAATAAAATTCAATCTAAGAGAGGTTTAAGGCAAGGGGATCCGTTATCATCTCTGTTATTTAACTTAGCCGCAGACGTTTTCACTAAGATAATTAAAAAAGTAGTTGATAATGGATCTATGGGAAATGTAGGTAATGAAATATCACGTAACGGTATATCTGTACTTCAATTTGCAGATGATACCTTGCTTTTTTCGTCTCATCTACCTAGACATATTATTACTCTTAAGTTTATCTTATACAGTTTCAAACTTCTTTCCGGTTTAAATATCATTTTGATAAAAGTGCTATTTTAGTTTTAAATGATTTCTAAAAAGTTGAAAATTTAGTTGCTAATACTCTTAATTGCAAAACCATGAATTTTCCTTTCGACTATCTTGGTTTTGTGATTAGGCCTACTAAACTTAATCGTGATGACTGGTTTATACCCATAGACAAAATTAAAAATAGGATTTCTAATTGGAATGGGAGATTTCTCTTAAGAGCAGACAGATTAATTTTAGTTAATTCTGTTTTATCAGCTCTCCCAATCTATTGGATGTCTATGCATTTTCCATATTGGGTGATATATAAAATAGATAAAATTAAAAGATATTTTCTATGGAGTAGGGAAAACCCTAACAGTAGCATTAAATGTTTAGTAAATTGGGAAACTATTTGTAAATCTAAAAAGGAAGGTGGTTTAGGAGTCATTAGTTTGCATAATATGTATTTGTCCTTATTAGGTAAATGGTTATGGAAGTTAAGGATATTAATGATAATTCCACTTGGAAAGAAATCCTTTCTAAATATTACTATTATGGTAGTAAGAATTTATAGCTTATTAATCCTTCAGTCTTTCGTAATCTATCTAACTTTTGGAAATCTATTTTGAAATGTAATTATATATTTAACTTAGGCGCTAATATAATAGTTCATTCAGACAATAATACCACTTCTGGCATGATCATTGGCTTTCTGCTGTCCCACTTAGGATTGAATTTAGAGAGCTATATGAAATCTGTAGTTTTAAGTATGCCTTAATTACTGAAGTTTTTTCTTCCGAAAATGACCCTCCTTAGAATTTTAGTTTAATAGAATTTTAGTTGATCCCACCCTTAGACAGCTTTCTTTGCTTTATGCTAGGTTAAATCTATATAATATTGATAATGATAAATTAGTTGGGAATGGGATAAGAGTAAGAAATATACCTCTATTATTTTTATAGATTTGCTAACTTTTTGGGTGTTGCCAATAACTCTTTTAAATCTATTTGAAAATCAAATGCTCCTTCTAAATCTAAAATTCACATGTGGTTAATTATGCATGGAAAACTAAATACTATATAATTTTTAAAAAGAAAAAAACATCCAAACAGACAATAAGTGTTATTTTTGCAATTTGCATTTTGAAGACATTAAGCATATCTACTATGATTGCTTGGATACTCATCTCATCCTAAATAATACCCTTAAAATCTTTAATTTTAATGTTAAAACTAAAATCACGGATTATGAATTCTATTGGAATACTTTTAGATTTATATACAAAAATGATAATAGATTCTTACTTGACACTTTATTCATTATAAATTTTTGGTATATTTGATTTGAAAAAAAATCAGGGAATTTTTAATAATAACAATAGTCACTTTAACAAATTGATTTTTATAATATTTTCCTTTTGTTTTAATTGGATCTCTAATCCTAAATTTAAATTAGCTAAAAATAACCTATTTAAATATTATCTTAATAAG